>JAWNOF010000012.1:23245000-24495000 GCA_035046165.1 Drosophila rubida | reverse complement strand
TGTTATATGTAAATATCTTAACTAAACTTTATATATTTCTGCATTATTTTCAGCTTTTAATATGTATCGTTTACTTATTCTTCTTCAGCTTTCATTCTTAACTTCTTGCTTCTGTTAATATTCAATATGTATAAATATATGTACCACGATATTTGTATATGTATAAGTTGTGTTTAGGTATATTAGTTAGCATATATGCATACTGTTTAGAATTCTTGCTTGCACGCCAGCCAGTACAGTGAAGTGTCCTTAAGTCGGCCCCTAACATTCATATTACTTTCCGGCTTCAACTTTCCTCGAAACTTATTTCCTTAGCTCCACGCAGGTTTTCTCTGTATTCGTGGTCGTCGTCGTCGTTGTATTTGTTGTTGTGCTGCTGCTGCTCTCGTCCAACTCGTCGTTGTTTGTCTCGATCTCCTGCTCCGTAATGACGGTCACCAAATGATCAGCGGCGTCTGTGGAAATACAGCAAGCGCAAACTTAATTAGGCATCCGTAAAATTGAAAGAGTTGTATGGAAAGTGTTGGTATATTAGATTATTTGTATTACCGCTTTGCCAAACACTCCGAAAAAACGCTCTAGTTATGATCTGCAGTCGGCGCGTGGTTGGGGAAATGAAGCAATAGAAATCGCAAATTAGTTTCACGTGAAATGTTTCGAACAGAGTTCTGGCCATCAAACACGAACAACAACGAAAGCAAAAGCAATACACAACTAAACACAATCAATTTAAGGTCAGATGCAAAAGAGCAAACAAATAAATTGCAGCACCGAAAAGTATGCTACACAAAATGTGCAAAAAACGATGTGTACTCAAACGAACGAAAGAACGGAAGATTGGTAACGAACTCAGGAAAGTATGCTGCCCAACGAAGTGAGCGAAACTACGAAAAATGCAATTGGAAAATCTGGTAAAAGTCACTCAAGCAATTTCCGCACCGTTGTTCAAATGCTGCTGCAGTAAACTGGAATGCGGTGGCGGTGGCGGACGTCCGTCATCAACCAAATAGCCGGACGTCTGCATGCCGTTGTTTGGCAGCTCGATGCCACCGTTGCCCGTCAGCATGCCACGCTGCACATGTTGCTGCTGCTGCTGTTGTTGCTGCTGCTGCTGCTGCTGTTGTTGTTGCTGCTGCTGATGCAGTGCGTTCAAGGCGCCACTCAACTGATGCTGATTATGCTTGGCGGCGAGACTGGCCAGCTGTGGATGCTGTTGCAGCTCGTTGCTCAGACCCGGCAGCATAATACCCTCTATGCGAACGAGTGCGGCATACACGAGACATGCAGTGGCGGGTTAGTCAGCGATTGAGAAACGTGCGCTAAACACTAAACTTGACTGTGCTCGGAAACTTACTTGAATTGTGCTCGTAGTGGCCGTTCTGCTGGTTCATCTTGGCCGGCGAGTCGGTGTTCAGCTGCGACGCGGTCACCGAGCGCGTTTGCAGCGTGTTCGGCTTCGAGTTGAGCGCAGAGCCGGCGGCGCTGTTCAGCGCGCTGCTGTTTGCGCTGCCGCCGTTCGGTTCGTCCAGCAGCTGGCGCAGACGCTGCAGTTGCGCCTCCAGCTGCCTGTTGTGATCCTCCAGAATCTGCATGCGTGCCTCCAGGCGCCCCTTGTGCTGGCGCAGCAGCTTCGCCTCGGCCATCATGTCCTGCAGAGAAACAAGCACACAGATATAGGCTGCTGGCCAAGTTTGTCACAAATTTTACCTGTCCGTGCTCGCCCTGGCCGGCAAGAGTTGTCATGCTGAAGCTGGAGTGTTGCATGCCGTTGGTGTCGTCGGGCGTGCCGCTCTGCTGCTTGCTGCACAGCTGCTGGTACTCGGCCTGCAGGTTGGCGTTCTCCTCCTCGAGGTCGCGTATGATGGCCTCCAGCTCCTCGCGCTGCTCGGCGTCCATGGCGGCCATCACCTGCACCGGCGACTTGGGCGCACTGCCGTTGTTCGTGGGCAGTGCCTGGCAATACTGTGCTATCAGCTGGTGCTCGTCGTCGCTGTCGGGCGTCGAGTTCGACCCGGTGCCGCCGTACTCCACCTGCGCCAGCCGCGACGCGTACATCTCGAGGCGCGAGTGCATGTCGTTCTGCAGCTGGTGCGTGGTGTGCTGTGGACTGGGCGCCGGACTCTCCAGCGCATCGCCTGTGTGTGCATTGAGGATTGTGTTAATGCAGAAGAGCATAAATAGTGGAGGGGTTCTTTACTTACCCTCGAGCACGCTCTGCACGGGCAGGTAGCCGACTCGCGGATGCTTTTTGAAGTATTTGCGACTCTTGAACTTGTTCTTGAGCGCACGCGTGAAGTCGCGCACGTCCTCGGTGGAAGTGGTCTGCAGAAGTGGCGAGAACACAGTTAAACAGAATACAATCAAATAGTAATGCGTATACGCACCGTTGTGCAGTACTCGTGCATGGGATGGGTGAGCTTGTGGTTCTTGGCGTTGCGGCCGAAGAAGAAACACTTTTGGCACATGTCGAAGTTGAAGCACTTGAGGCAGCGATAACGGAAGCCCACAATCGGGTACTCCTTGCAGATGTTGCACTTGGCCTGGTGCTTGGCCGCCTCCGCCGCAGCCAGACGATGCAGCACGGGCAGCCAGACGAGGCTCTGCGGCTCGTGCTGCAGCCAGCCGAGGAAGTGCTGCAGCTCTATGGAAATCTCCTGGTTGCCGTCGATCGCCTCCTGCGAGATGCCCGCCTGCTCGAGGCACGAGCGCACCGAGGGCTCAATGTTCGAGCCCCCAAACGCGGCCACCTCGCCCAGTTGCCGTGGCACCTAAACAAGCATTGTATTTAGTATGTACTTATTGCAGATGTGACCCGTGCTCACCTGTATGCAGTCGTGCAGCAGCAGTCCCAGCCGACGCTGGTCCGCGCGCCTGTCCGTGTCGGCCACGAGGCGGAACAGATAGCGATACTTCTCCTCGAGGTGGCCGCGGCAGAGCAGCACCAGACCCACCTTGAAGCTGAGCACACGGATCTGGCCGGTGCGCTGCGAGTCGTAGACGTTCAGTATCCAGTTGATGGCCAGGTCGAGCATCAGCGTCAGGTCAATCTTATCGATGGTCACGTACAGCGAGTGCAGCACCGTCGTCATGTCCGGTATGTCGATCAGCTTGTCGTTCTGGGCGCGCAGCCCGTGGCGATCGAACGACTCGCAGGCGGTGGCCATCGAGATGCGATCGAGAGCTGAAAAGAATGAAGAAATATTAGCAAAAGTTCGCAGATAAACACACAAATATCTTGAAAGCTAAACCTTGCTATAAAAGTATATGTACGTCTTATAACTAAAGTATTTAAAAATGTCTCACTTGGCAGTATCTCTAACTAAATCACCAATCAATGCAATAGGAGTTTAAGCAATATCTACATACACTTGCAAGCAATTCGTTATTAGAGAATCTGAACATTTCTCAGGTTCATCAAATCTTAAAATAACTAATCAATGCAATTGAAGTTTAAGACACTACACTTTTAGGCCATTTGAAGCTCTAACATCTCAGCATTTCTCAGGTTTGTCAAATATTAAAATAACAAAATCATACAAGTAAAATATATCTACTCTTTTAAGTAATTTGAAATTCAATCTTCTCAGCATTTTTCAGCGTCTTTAAATATTAAAATTACTAATAAATTGCAAGTGAAGTTCAAGAAATATCTACATATACTTTTAAGCAATTTATTATTTGTAAATCTGAGTACTTGTCGGGCTCTCTAAGTATTAAAGTAACTAATCTACATAATTGAAATTTAATAAGTAATGTGTAATTCAATATTCTTAGCATTTCGGAGGTACTGTAAATCTCAGCATTTCCCAGGTTCTCAAAATATTAAAATAAATAAACTATACAAGTAAAATATCTCTACTTTCAATCAATTTAAATATCAATCCTCTCAGCATTTCTTAGCTTAACATTAAAATAACCAATCAATTTAAGAAATATCTGCAGATACTTTTAAGCAATGTGTAATTGAAAAACCTTAACATCTTGGACATTTAAATTAAAAAACATGGATAGTAAACATGACTTCTAAATCATATCAAAAGCCATCGCCAAAAATTGCGTACTCACCCAGTCTCTTCTGGACCGAGCGCAGCTTCATCGCAGTGCGGTAGGCGGAGAAGCGTATTTCATTAAGATCGGCCAGTCCTTTCATCAGCTCAATCATCTCGGGATGGTCCCAGTGTGTGGTCTCGCGCTCGTGACTGCGTTGGACGAATGGGGAGTTGGTTAGCAGGCGTCAGTTATAATTGAGAGTGCCGTGCGAGGCGGGGGCTGACTGCCTGTTTGGCTGTCTGTCAATACTCACTCGATGTAGTAAGGCACATTGGCGGCGGTCGTGGCGCGTTCCCAGGGCGGCTTAACGCTCTGGCCCAAATTAGGTAATGGGCCAATGGTGCCACTGTTCGATGTGTTGCGTCCATCGTCGCCGTTCTCGTGCGTGTGATTAGCGCCGGCCTGGCACAAAACCTTCTGACGCTCGTCCATTGCAATTTGCAGCAGTTTCATGCTGCAACGCACAGTAATCAAACCAATATCATCTCGCTCTCTCTCGTTCTCTCTGGTGTGGAGGCAACACTTACCGTGTATTCAAATCCTCGAGCTTGGACAAACAGGGCGTGGGCACCAGCACCTGATTGGCAGTGAAGAACGACTGCTGCTCATTGCAATCGTCCAGCAGCGCACTGGCCGTGGTCATCTTGTCCCGCAGCCGCTGCAGCTGCTGCATCTGCTCGTTGGCCTCGCCCACCGATGCGGGCGTCTGCCAGGCGTTCTTTGTTTGCTCGGCCAGAGCGACACGCGAGCTCAAATCCTCCAACACCTTCTGAAATTGGCGCATCTTCTGCAAGTAGCACAATCAGCGGGGATATCAATTAGCAAACTGCGAGGGAGGCGAGTAATCATATATGCTAATTATAATGGCAATTCCCCCCCTGGCACATGGCGCTGCAATTTAATCAGTTTTGCCATGTCTGATTAGTTGTTGTTAGCACGCTTCACACGCCGTTGTGCTGTGTTGCCTACTTCGCAGCTGAAGCCCGCTTGAATATTGCCCTAGCGCACATTACGCATACGACACATTGCACACATTGCGCACATTGTCGCTGCATTAATTAAGTAACGTACTCGTGGTCGGTCCGGCGTCCTTTCATAAAGCGCGCTGCAATTTAAAGTTGGCCATATAAATAACTCAAAGGCGTTTCCCTTTCACGTCGCCGCCTGTGCTGCCTTTGTGTGCTGCTGCTGCTGCTCTTCATTAGCAATAAAAAGCAAAAAGCGAGCTTTAACTTTTATGCGCAGGCAGCGCCCAGAGAGACAGCAGCAGGCGCCATGTGGCAGGCGCCAGGTGGCAGGTGGCAGATGGCAGGTAGAAGACTGCAGCATCATTTTGCTGTTGCCAATTTGAACGCTTTGTAAGTCGAAACTGTCAGCGGGAGTTGAGGCTGGCAACTGATGCCGCAGCTACAGCGACTGATGGTTGTTGCCACTGCTGCTGCCACTGTTGCGTGGCACACGTTTCATTTTGCACATTTTCATCATTTTCGCTTTTCAATTTCACTTTGGCAGACCATTTGGCGGAGTCGCTGTCGTCCCCTTGGAGTTTGCAACAGAAACTTTCATAGCTGCCATTTTGCATGGGGAAGCATGCAACAAGCAAAATGCATTTACCTGCGCAGCGCACGAAACTTTCCATTTGACTTGCAGTGTGCAAGAAGCCAACAGGATGCCAGGACGAAGCCATGTTGCCACCTTGCCACCTGGCCACCTGGTCGCCATTCCAGCGTTTACTCTATTATTTCATTTAGTTATAGTTATTTTGCTGCCGTTGCTGCTGCTGGGTTTTTATTTGTAATTCAGTTTTCTTCGAGTTTGTGTTTCTGATTTTGAACTTTGCCGTTGCAGCTCGTTCCCCGGGGCAAGTTTATGCTCCATAATGCATGCACGGACCACTTTACATGTGTCGTGTCCTGTCTGCCAGCTGCGCTCTTGTGCAAACGGCCATTGTTTTGCTTATTTAGCAATCTATTTTTCTAGGAATTTGACTGCAAGTTTTATTTAGTTTGCATGCTAATGGCCAACGTCCAACAGTTGCAAATTTATAATAAATATTTGCCAGCAAAGTCAACTGCATTTCGCAATTAGAACCAACTCGATTTTGTTTGACATTCCAATTTAATTTGCAATCTCAGTCTCTGCGTCTGTCTGCTGGCAAGTCAAAGGACAGTCTTATCAACCATCGATTTGCCTTTTGTGCAGGAACAGAGTAGCGAGCTCAAAGGCTTCCTGTGCAGCAGCTAATTAAGCGTAAAAATAATCTGAAGTTGCAATTTGCTGCTCCACCAACAGCAGCAGCAGCAACAACTGCGATTGTTTGCCATTGTACTTCTGCTTAATTAGCAAAACGGGGTGCAGCAGCAACAGAGGCGTCTGCGGTTGTTGTCGTTGCGCTGCAATCAATAATTTGCTGTTTACAATAAATATGCAACCTGCCACGTTGCGTCGTCGCTAATTAGTGGCAACCAGCCAATGACAAGAAGCCGTTCGACATCAAAGCGCGCACGCAACACAAACTCGCAGCAGTTCAATGTCCTTTTTGCGTTTATTGTTTTCTAATCAGCCGAAGCTTGCCATATGCTTTGCGGAATCCTTACAAAGTCAATGTAGTCATTGTGCTGCACAAGAACAAGCATAATCTGCTAGTAAAAAGCAGCACAATTTGAAACGTGCCCGGGGAGCGGCTGCTGCTGCTGCTGGTTGCACCTGGCAAGGCTAAACAAGCAGAGCTGTCAACATATGCGCCGTGGCAGCCCGGTTGTGCTTGAGCTCCTTTGGGGCATGCAGCAGCATCCGTTGTCAGTTGCAATGTCAGATAGATTAGCAGTCGACTGGCCCAGCTGTTGTCCTCTCCAAACGCGCTGCACTTTAAGTTTGATGGCTCAAACTCGACTCAAAGTTGAATTGACACTCGTAACTTGGCAGCCACGAACTTATTGATTAATTAAGAGCAAGCGAGTTTGCTTGCGGCACTAATTGTTGAGATTATTGAAATTAATGCAGAGTTAGATTGATAGCAGCTAAATTGTTGAAATACTAACAAATTGTGGGCCAAAGTTTAGAGTTGTCAAAACAAATATTTACTGAGTGTTGTCTTCACGCCTTAACATCCGTTTACAGCTTGTTAAAAGGTCTTTATTTATGTTGTCACACAGATATTAAGCGACTTTAATCCGACTTTCGTTTGCTTTCGTTTCGGGCACTGAGCCCATAAATTGTGCATTCAATTAATTGGGATTGTGAGTGAAATTTCGCTGCTTAAAGTCGTGCCGTGCCGCATCGATAGGGACAAGCTTAATTGCACACACATAAATGTATCTGGAGTACATCGCCGTTTTGGCCAATCCTTAATGGGCAGTGGCTGCGCATTAATCAAGATTTTAATGGCGAGCGTGGGAGGGGGTAGAGGTCAAAGAGCGGATTTAATTAAAATGGTAAGGCTTAAATGTGTCACTGTGGCAATTATGCAAGTAAGTACGCAGACGACGGGGAATATTTAGTTTAGCGGGGACACAAACCTCGTTTTCGTCGCGCAACATGCCGACAATTTGGAGGAACATGCGTTCCGCATCGTTCTGTGGATCGCATGTGGAGTACGTGTCGTCCATGAGCGTGATGTCGCCGATGCGACAGTGCAGCTGGTCCTCCGACGACGACGAGTACAGCGACAACATGTTGCGGCGCCGCTGCTCGCCTGCAACATGTTGCTGTGCAACATCCACCACCACAATCGAGGGCGTGGAGTGCGCCACCGTCGCTGTCGCTGTCGCTGTAGTTGCCGTCGCTGCTGCTGCTGTGGCTGCCTCGTCGTCGGCGTCTGGTTCGTCGCAGCCGCTGCTGCTGAGCTGCGAGTAGCTGAGACTCAGCTGACTGCTCTCATCGTGCTCCTCCTCGTCCTGGTCCAGCTCCAGTTCGAGCTCCAGCTCTAGTTCATGCTCCAGCTCGGTGCCGCCCGTGCCGCTGTCGCCGCTCTGCGAGCTCGCCTTCGCCTGGCCACGACTCGTGGAGGCAGCTGCCGCGTTGGCCACCACGACGGCCAGCTGATTGTAGCCTTGCGACTCGCCACTGCTGCTGCTGCTGCGACTGCGGCGCTTCATGGAACGGAAGGGCGACAGCAGGCGGCGACGTGTGCTGCTCGTGGGCGTGGCGTAGGGCGGCAGCTGCAGCTGCTGGTGCATCTGCTGGTGGGACGGCGCGCCCGCGTAGCGCTCTAGCGACCTTGACTTGCTGTGGTTGCTGTAGATCGTGGCCCCCACATTAGTGGCCGCCGCTGCGCCGCCGTCGTCGATGTGAGCGTTCTCTATAATCTCGTCCGCCGCGTCGCTCGCGCTGAGCGACAACATCGCTGCCGGCGTTGTTGCAGCAAAGAGTCGCATCGCTGTTGCTGTTGTTCGTCTTGTTGTTGCTCAAGTTGTAGCTGTTGCGTTGCGCTGGGTTAATTAATCTCTCGACTATGCAGATTTCAGGTTCTCGCTGCTTGTTCCTAGGCACTTGGCTGCTGCATCGTTTTAGGGCACATTCTTGCGTAATGAACGCTTCTATTTTTGTAGACCGGTTAAACAGGATTCGCGTCTTATTTTTAAACTGCACACGAGACGGCAACTATTAGCCAAATACTTTGCTGACGAGCCAAAGCAGCAACTACAACCACAACTGCAACTGTTGTTGCTCGCGCCTTATCGAAGTGCTCAAATAAGCCACTAAATTACGCCGAAATTTCTCAGGCCCCTCCCCCACTCCACCTATAAACACATTTGGGGCGTTAATTATCTAGACAACTAGCGGTGTTTACAGTTGTTATTGTCGCTGTTGTTGTTGTACTTGTTCTTGTTGTCGTTCGAGTTGGGGCAAAAGGTTGTCGGCTGCATTTTGTTTGCACAATTGCTGGGCGTGTGTAAATTATGTTGGGCAATATTTGCCCTTAGATAAGTTCCTCAATGTGCCACACAGACAACCGCCTCCCCTCCCTCCGGCGACCGCGTCCTCAGCTGAGCCATGACATTGTCGTCGTCAGAGTTTCCGACATGTGTGACAATGATATGTTGTTTGTGGAGCGGAGCGGGGAAGGCCAACAGCAAGGTGGGAAACATAAGCGGAATCGCACCAAGTGTATAATAAGTTAATAAGATAAGGTTAGGCTGCCAGAGGGACCAAAAGGCTGCTCATATGTTAAAGTTCTCTAACTCAAAGGAATAGTGAAGAAACGAGTTGTTCACTAAATTAATATAAAGCAACGCTTTTGACATTGATAGCGAGTAGATTTATTGCAAGCAGTTAAACGAACGCACAACAGCTTTAATCAGCTTTAAAGCTCACAAGTACTCCGCTCGAAAGCACTTGTAAGCGTAATCCATTTCGCTGTAGGCAACAAAGAACCGAAGCCAGCACGAAAAGTGTCAAGTAGTTAATACTTGCAACTAAGCAATGACCCTACAGAAAACCAGAATAAGTGCGACGAGCACGGCTATCAACGTTCCACGTACTCCCTATCATGTTCTACGTGCGTGAGCGACGCGAGAGCGACAGACGAGCGAGGGGGAAATGGAGAGGGGGCTTGGCAAAAGATGATATTTCAGAATGAAGTGAAAAAAGCGCAGTAGACGAAAGCTCATTAAAATTCTAAGCCGTAAAGCAAAACAAAGTTTTAAACAAAGTCAAGGAGGGGGCCCAAGGGCAGGGAAGGGGTAACAACGGGGCGGGTTCACGACTGAAGACAAGAAAGCTAACAAGCCATTGACAGACGACGACAATGGACAGACGACAGACGACAGACGGAGGCGGCCAGTTAAACAGAGTGAGACAGCGCATGCAAAGTTCTTCAAATACGAAAACAGAAAACACACAGAGAGGGGGAGAGAGAAAAAGAAATACCGGAATACCGTCAAGTAATGCCGGTAATGACATTGTAACGGTATTTATTACAACATTATGACGAATGACAAGTGTCTAATTAGTTGTGGCAACATGCAAAGCCCCCTCCCCCCTTACACTTTTCGTCTGCCACAAACAAGTTGTTGTTTGCTTTGCGGCATGCATAAATTTCGAGTTTGCGGCACGACTAGAAGAGTTTTTCACAGCGCACTTTTCACTCGCAGCCATGGTAATTGAAAAACTGCGAACTTCTGCATTGCCTGCACTTGAATTCTTGATTGCAACTGGTGCGACAAGTGCAACGCATTATTAACAATTATGCGAATTTATCATTAGCAGTGCTTTTGTTGTTCCACGTGTTGTAGCTGCTGCATTACAAATTATTTACGTTGCGAATGCATTTCAATTTTGATTGATGTACTCTGTCGAGCTGCACGTGAGGGAAATGCCAATGAATTTCACTTTTTCCCTCACGCACGCTCCCCCCCTCGCTCGTTGTCTGTGTCTTCTAAATTATAAAATATGCATATGGTAGCTGGTATCTGGTGTGGCACGCTGGCCTGCATACGAAATCCGCATTCGGTTTGACAGAATGCCGCATTCATGCTGAAGGATATGCGAATCTATTTGCTGTGGCTGTTTGGACATTGCTTTTCAATATGCAAATGTATTGGGCTAAAAGTGAAAAACATGCGCAACACTATTCGCATGTGTGGTTGGCGTAATTGAAAAGCGCTGGGTCGAAAGATTCAACTGCAACTCTGCTCTGATTAAGCGCAAGCTATTAGGACAACTGCTGCTCAAGGCGAGCTTTGTTTGTTTGGCAATTCGCCACACATGTGATCGACGATTGTTATCTGCCATCCGGGCGATTCACTTTCGATTTGGCTAATACCAAATGCGGAGCACATGCGCGACTGCCAAACTTTTTAGTGGCGACAACCGACAACCGACAACCGACAACGCAACAACACAAAGGCAGCAAGAAACAGCAGCAGCTTATAAATAAATCTTCTGAATTCGCTTGTTTATGTGGCACCACAGGCAACAAATCCGTTTACCTGCGCCAATGAAAACACTTCGAGGCGGTTTCTCAAACTAATTAAGTGGCCAGCGACTGTGTAGACAATGCGAATAGAAAGCCTGCGATCGGTCGGTCGGTCACATTCATAACTCGTCACGATCTCCAGGTGTCTTTTTTCATTTCGTTGCCGATACAGATTCACAGCTCTTCGATCCACCGAAAGGGCTGATAGAGAGTGAGAGAGAGTTGAGCTGGAGGAGAGCGAGAGATCAAGAAGCGTGACAAGAATGCGAGAGCAATAAGCGAAACTTCGAGTCATGGAAAGTCGCCGCAAAACGCTGATTCATGGACCGCAATGAAAGTTAAGCAATCAAATCGGAGGCAGCTATTTTTTTTTTGTTTTAGTCGCTCTTATCAATAAATAGTTAAATGCACACGGCACGTGCCCAAGATAATTGCAGTTTGATTGAGCAGCGCAACGGCTCAATGAAAGAACAATTTGTAAGCCCGACTTTAGCTCTTTACTGTGTGCTGTGTGCTTTGTGCATTTGTAATCAGCTCGCGTGTAATCATTTTTGATAATTTTCTGTCAACAAATTGCCAGCAAGCCAACGACTTGGCGTAGTGCATTCAACTCTGGCAAACAATTCCGAGAATAATAATAATAATGGACGAAGACCGGCAGATACTCTGGCTTGATGAATTCTCGAAATTCGTGTTGATTTCCTGAATTATTAATAATTGACTTGATTGATGGCAGAACCATTTTTGCTGCAATTCGTAGACTTATCACAGATTTCATCAATTATTTTAATTGACTAAAAGAATTTCGCATTGGCTATTGGTACATTGAAACAACAATTTATACTGCGTCATCCAACAAATCTTGCCGAAACGTTGCATAAACCTTCCACTGCGCAACAACTGCGAACAGCAGGGAACACTTTTGTGTTTTGCGGATTATTTAATTTGCATACTGTGTGCTCGAAACATACACATATTCATTCCATATGTATGTATGTTTGTATGTAGTAAGCGGCAACCGGAAATTTTCATCAGTTTTTCGTATTTTTTGAATTTATTGCATTTCAATGGAAATAAAAAGCAAAAGTGCATAATGTCTTTTCACTGCGCGGCTTTTGTTCATCGTAGCGTCTCTCTCCCCTCCACACCCGGCTTGTTGCGCTCTGTTTGGCTTTTGCCAGTCCCCAGCTCGAGGTTCCCTAGCCGCTGCCCCGCCCCCGTCGCCTAAGTGATCCATTCCGGGTGCCCGTCCATGCATAATTTCATGTTAAGTTCTGAGCCGCGTCGCCCTATTGTCAATGTTGCTGCTGTTGTTGTTAGAGAGAGTTGCGTGAATCGTAACCGAAATGCATTCCTTGCTCAAGAGACAGCAACAATGGGCAAATGTGGAAATACTCAAATGGAAAATGGAAAATGCGTGGGCGTGGTTCCAACTCACAGTTACGCACAGCACGTTGTTATTGTTTCAAAATGTGCGCGTCTGTTTTGTTGTCGCTCATTTGGTGTTTTGTTTAGCACAAGGCCATAGAACACGGTCAAATTAATGTATCTAGATCTAGACTCATTGATAAGCACACTCGCTGAACTAACGAACTCGTGTTCGGCGGGCTAATTAACATAAACAATGGGAGAACCTCGAAGTTTGTTTCAGTCGCCCATCGAGTGTGAAATATGGGTCTGGAAAGTGACTTTGATGGGCAGACAACAAGACACATAGATGTTAATGCTAACTGCATCATTTATTAGGCACTTTCGGCGAATCAATCAAACTGCTAAAAAACTGTTGCAATTGTTCGTGTGGCAGGCGCCACAAATGAGCATAAACTGAGAAATATGTAGAAGTTGCAATGCGAGTCGGCCCAGTTAAGCAAATTGCGGCCAAGCACTGCAGCTGGGCTGGAGGGGTGCTTTTGGCCATGGGCCGCAATAAAAGTCAAGAGTGGCAAGCGACATGGCACAATTTATCACAAACAAATGATCACAACAAGCTGCGGCATAGAGGGGGCCTCGCAATCGCAATCGCAATCGGATTCGGAATCCGAGTCGCCGCAGCAGAGAGAGAGTGGGGAAGGGGAAAGAGAAGGAGGTCAGTGGCGAGGCAAGGATGGCGCGCCTTCGGGGCAAAAGGCGTGGCTGCTTGCGCGCCTCGCTTAAAAGGCTTTTGGTTAAACGAATTTTCATATCAATTTCGTTTGGCACCGCACGACAAACCCGCGAAAGGAGCCGCGGACGAACGCCAAGACGGCAAGACGGACGCCCCCCCCCCCAAAGGCTTTTAGTGGGTGGAATGGCAAATGGAATCAATTGTTGAATTTTCCACAGTCGAGTCGAGTGGCGTGGAGTCGCATCGCGTCGCGTCGCGTCGTGGCGAAGCGTCTTGAGGCGAAAATAACGTGGAAAATTTACAAGATGTTTTCGTTGCGATAAATAAAGTTGCAAATGTGAGCTGCATCAGCTGGCAGCAGGAGGCATGCGGCATGCGGCAGTCGGGCAATTCGATACTCTCCACACTCTTGAGCGCCTCTCCTCTTCAGGTGCACTCACTTTGTGTATCCGCCTGCCAGCAATTTGCCTCAAATTGCTGCTACGCATTCGTACAAATTGAAGGACTGCTCTGTCTGTGTGTGCGAGAGAATGTGGCTTAGAAACTGGTCCATTGGTCTAGAACCTTAAGACTTGTTTATTGCAGTGCCAATGGCAATGCGAGAACTCTGCGCTTGCCTTTGCTTTTGCTTTGCTCGTTGTCTACAACTGCTGTTGCGATTCAAATGGGGATCCAGCTGTGGCGGGGACTGGTGGGTGGCTGCCTCACTGGCTGGCTGCCTCACTGGCTGGCTGCGATTGGGAGGCTTGTGTGTGGCCTGCGAGCAACACGGTGGTTGCCTTTGTGCCATTGTTTGTCAGCATGACATGGTTATTACAATTAATTGCCATTATTTATGCGAAAAGAGTGGGCATTTCAACTGCATGCAGATAATATGCATTAGCCACTCACGAGCTAAGCGCGTGTCTAAACTGCGAAACGCAAAATTAACGTGATTCCAGCAACATAGATGATTTATGGCATAAGCCTAACACGAGTCTAGCACTAGTGCTTGCTTTGATTGAGTGGCAGAGTAAGCAATTCAACTGATATTTAAAGTAGTTTCGCAGTCATTCATTGATTACATATGAGCACGCTGAAATTGAAGCTGAATCAATCTGCATAGCATGAGAAATCATTTTAGCCAGTAATCATTTTAAATCAACCATCTGCATAGCATGAGAAATCTAGTCACAGTCACAAGTGCACACGTATACACTCATACACACACACACATGCAGGCTGAAAAATCAGTTTTGAACCCTCTCCTGCTCGACCACCCCCACTTAGCCCATTAGCATATTACATTTTCTCGCTCCCGCGTGTAGACTAACGCATACACATGCATTTCACTCACATATTCTCAATTTTTTGGCACACCTCACTAACACACACGCATCGATTACCAGCAGTTTATTAGCGCAGCACTGCAAGCGAGAGCGAGAGCGTGACGACGGCAGCAGTCGATCGAGAGTGTACACACGCACACATGCACGTCTACACAAGCTGAGCAAGCTGCAGGAAGCTCTCCTGCCCGACGACTCCTAGTTAGCACATCGGCTCACCATATTTTCTCCGTCCCAGCTGTAAACATACACATAAAGAAACGTCTTGTAATCGTATTCTCAAATTTTTGGCACACCGCTGTTAGCGTTTCTGCAGTAGCTTGAAGCTTTTTATAGTTCTCTAACAGAAGCTGTTACAATTCCATCGGCTGCTCACAGCAGCAGACGATCGAGAGTACACACATACACACACACATGCATTGCAAGTTGGGCACTCTTCGTGAAGCTCTCTGATCTGACAATGCTCACTTAACAGATCGGGTGATTTCGCACTTCGTGTATACACGCAAATAACATGCACTCCGCTCTCGTGCAGACATCCCTCACACACTAACACACACACACGAGGCGCTTACCAGCAGCTTACTCTGCCAGTGCCCTGCAGTTCTGCAATAGCTGGAGGCCTTTTATAGTTCTCTAACAGTAGCTGTTACAATTCCATGGGCTTGGCAGATTAACAGCAGCTGACTCTGTTACTGCATTGCATTTCCACATGATATGATGATAATAAGAAAGTAAGGAAGCTGCACAGCTAAACGAACACAATTTCGTTGTTTTATGTATAATATTCATCACTGCCAACTAAAATTGGTTGATTTTGAGTCAAAGTTCATACGAAACAGAAGGCGAAGCTATGCGAATAAAGGTCGCTGGCTTTTTAATAGGTTTACTTTTATAGGTTTTTTTTTAAATGCACTTTATAAGTTTTAACAAAATCAACTATGTAGATAAGTAACTAAGTGATAAAGCAGCAGTATCACATTGCAGTTCGGATAAAGGGACTACAGTTGTTCCTAGAGCCATTTCAAGGCTATCTAGTGGTTGATAAGCGCTAGATTCACGAGTAAGCTATCACTTCAAAGACTTTGGACCGTCAAGATTTGCCTTAGAAAATAAGCTGCAATCGTTGAAGCAGCATAATAGATATAAACGCATAATTTATGTGGTACTAGTTTATGAATCATGGCTCAAGGATTCAGGTGGAAAATTTGCACGGCAGAGCGAAATTTTCTTGTGTTTTATGAGACGATATGGGAAGCACGATATGAATTTGCTAGTAAAATTGATGGCAATGCTAAGAATGTGTTATTAGCGCGACTCATGTCGAAAGGTTGAAGCACAACTGCCGGCTGTAGAATGCAGCATGCAGCATGCAGCATGCAGAGTGCAGGATCAACTGTGAGCTGAAAGAAATGAGTTTGAAACTTGCACATGCGAGCGAGACAATTAAAGGCAGCCCAGATACACACACACATATACACATACAGGCAGATGCTTAATCTATTCAATTAGAGAACTGGCCAACGTGTTGGACAGTTTGCGGCCTTTGTAAAAGTTCTCTAAATGCCGAAAATGGACGCACGTATCAAGTGCAGCAGCTGAGCAAGCGAATAAGTCCGGCACTGTGTGTTTGGTACGTGTACGAGCACTCGACTGCTTGCTGGCCGCCTGGCTGGCTTGTGCTTTTGTTTGTGAAAATTATTTTATAATCATTTTATCACATTTTCAGAGCCAGCTGCCGCCCGGACAGAGGCACAACTGGAAAGTGGCTGTAAAACTTTTCACAGCACACACCTGCTGCCGCTGCTGCCGCTAAAAGGATGGCACGACTGAAAGGATGTGCCGAAGACAACAATAGTTTGGCCGCCCAGACAGCCCATCGTGTGCGCCTTTATGGCATTGAATCTTCATTTTGGTTAGACAATGACAAAAATGGAGCATAATAGTAGATAAAATTAAGTGCAAGTGCAGCAGACGTGCGATAAAGGGCTAGACAACACCACACCCGACCGGCTGCCACCTCGAATAGCTGCACATGAAGCCATTAATAAAGTGTAGTCAATGCAGCGACAACGACAAGAACGCTGCTGGGGCGCGCCTTTTGTGTGGCGCGTTTAAGGCAGTCGTTAGATAAACTTTGGCAGCTGACAGGCAACTCAAATGATATATGCGAGCATCACGGCGAAAGATTACAGCTTGATTGCAATATCAAGCTGCCAAGTTGTAGGTCAATGTTAGTCAAGCAAATTGAATTAAACAGCAACTCAGCTAAACTAATTTTGCACAACAAAGTCAACTTTTGCAACTTTAATAAGAGGCAAATAATTTGAGCAACCTTTGCCGAAAGTTGGGCACACAGCAAACGGGCATTTTCATCAAATTTGAGCAGAAATGTGCCACAAATTGCACGCAAATTTCGGCATAATAACTTCAAGCGACGAAGCAACTCAAACACCAACATTGTGGCAGCGGCAGGCGGCAGGCGGCACTCAGAAAGGTACACTCAAAGGCGTAACCTTTCAGCGTTTGCGCAGCGTGGCGAGGCGGGGGGTAAATGGCCTGGGCGTGGCAGGAACAATAATAATTTTAATGAGTTATAAAAAAGTCCTTTTACAACTCGTGCAAATAGGCATTTTTGCGAGCTCTTTTACAGCCAGCAAATAAGTATAATAACCACAGTTGTTGCTCTTGGCTCAGAGAAATAAGCTTGAAGATGTAAATATGTAAATGTGAAATGTGGCGAGAGAAATGCAGACAAAGCACAATAATGCAGGCGGCACGGTACAAATTGAAAGTTTTAAGCAGCGTTTTAGCCAAATAATTTAGTCACAATACTTTATGGCTCAATTTCCGTTTACCCAACTTCCGCACGCGGCGCGCCAATGAGGCGCAACCAAATACGAGTACTCGCACTCGCACAAGTTGAAGCTATCACGGCCGATTAAGCACACAGCTCCAATCCCAGTTGAACTCTGATTCAGTCAGTCACTCACTCATTCAGTCAGTCAGTCAGTTTTTGCACCAAGCCCAGGTTGTGCCTGAATGTTTGGCCCGTTTCCTTCATTTCATTTATTTGCCTCAGTTCTCGGCTGGTGAAAAATGATAAATGTGCGCGCAGATCTATTTGAGTTACTCGCACTCGCCTTTGTAGGCGGGGTGTGTCGCTTAATGGCTTTATGTCGAATGCTTCAGGAATGAACACAGACCCAAGGCACACACACACACACACAACTTGTCTCGTTTTTTGTTGTGCATTGTTTTCGTTTGAGATTTTCAGCTGCGGCTTTTGTTGCTTATATTGATGATCTGTTGTCAATGTTTGTTTTCCAGTTTTTTACTTGCGGCTTCGCTTTGGGCATTCGAGTCAAGGCAGCCAGCTCATAGCGATGATCTGCATGTAACTGCTTGATGGGAAATTGATCTGGAGCCGAACAAATTTCAAAAGACCATAGAAGTACAAGCAGCTCGAAAGATTAATGTGCTGCCGAGCAAACTGTATAGACTTCACGGAATTATTTGTTTAAGCAAATCAGCAATTCAGCCGTTGAAATGTTAACAAATCTCTCAAACTAAAGTTTTGAATCGCGCTCATTGTTTTGGTGTTTAACCTAAAGAGATGATCTCAAGTGTCTTCATTTCAGCATCAAATATGACAGACTGAAGTGAAATTTCTCCAGTGATCTGACTGCGATTCCCGTAATTAATTGCTGCACACAATTTGTACAATTTGTGTGAGTTAGAAAGTTGCTGGCACATTGACTGCGACATCAATAATGCGGGCATCAGTCAGGGAATCGAGATAGAGCAGTCGTAATACCGATAGCGGTGTCTTAATCGGCTTTAAATTGTTTGTAGCTTCAGTTCACTAATTAAGCCAGCACTAAGCGCATTGCCACTGCAAGTCTCGAAAACTATGCGAGCCCCAAGCAGACAGGCGTCCGATGATGGACGACACGGCAGAAGAAGGTGCGAGGGTCGTCATACTTGTATATTTGCATTAACCCAGTGACACATTTGGACATAATCTGATTAATTGGCGTGCAAAGGAGAAATAAATTGAGATGGCTAATGAAGCGCAGCAACTGGAGCGAAGACGTTGCAACGCCCACAACTGGCTGCCGCTTGGCGACAAGTAGCAAGCAGGCAAGCGGAGCTGGCTGGCAAATTGAGTTACGAGCCATGCGAGTCGCCATAATAATCAATTGCTGGCTGGCGGCTAGTCAATAGTTTTCCGCCTGGCAATTAATCGATGTCAACGGCTTGTTGCAACCAGGAAAGATTGAGCAAGCCAGGAGACCGCAAAACGGCGTCGTCTATCGTCTCTCGTCTATCGTCTTTTGGCGTCACCGGATCGTCGCTGGCTTTGGCAACTTCATCAAAAGACGCGTCGCGTCGTCAGCTTGGCGGCGTTCGTCTTTCTTGTGGCTGCAGTCGACTTGTTGTTGTCGTGGTTAGACTGCCGCCAACGCTGCAGAATCAATCAGGCATGCCACAGCAGCGCAGCACTTTCCCCAACCCGCCCCCTCCTCTCGACAGCGCGCCGGGGGCCGCCCACATTTCCAATTTATTAAATGACATTTGTTTTGTCTGCTTTGGCCGGGCTCAATATATTCGCCTAGATAAATACAAACAGCATATATACGAATATATATACAGATATATATATATATATTTGCGCCTATGGCCCCAAAGCATCAATTTTTAATTTCATTAGCGTGGCTGCGCGGACTGCCGCCGCCCCAGAGCCCCACTTTGCTTTTTCATTATCTGTTTTTCCAATTTGCATTCGCCATATTCCGGTTCATGGTTTGCCCATTTGAATTTTAAATCATTATTGATTTTCTTCGCATGTTTTCGGCCCTTTTCTCTGCCGCTACTCCCGCCGCTGCTGCTGCTGCTGACCGCGTTGAGCTATGTCGAGAGAGTTCGTTTGAGTTGTGCTTATCTCTGGCCTATTTTGCGGCCAATTCTAAACAGTCTGCTTGCCGGCCACGCCAAAGGCGCGCACAGTCTATTTGGCAATTTCAGGGCCAAACAATTTGGCTAATTATCCCAAAGTGCAGCGCGATCTCTCTCTCTGTCTGTGTGTGTGTAAAGTACAAACAGAACGCAAGGTGTGCGCGAGTGAGGTCAGAAAGAAGAACAACAACTAGAGGTGCTCAGCATGGCATAAACAGTGCTCATCAATGAGGCGAATTCTTGTGGCTGGAAGCAGCACGAAAATAGCCGTGGAATTCATTCAACTATGGCGAATGCTTTTGGCCAACAGCTGGCCGCACTTCATGTTTGTTTAAGGCCCGCAAAGAAATTGTGTAAATTCAAACGTGCTGGGAGTCAACATTAATGGCTAATGAAACTACACGAGTCCATAAAGAGTCAGGTGTTTAATTGAGGATTTATGATTGGTTAGCCATCAAAATTTCGACAACATCCACCCAATGTGTTTCACGCGCTGTGACAAGCCTCGAAATACCCTGTCGAGCAGGTAGCACAAATATTACTCATACGCCACAACAATAAATTAAGGTGGCGTAGAAGCAAAGCCAGCTGGCCACAATCGCCAGAATGTTTATTTAATAAATAAATTGGGGAAAATTGCGCAGCGCAGCGCAACTCGTACTTGTACTCGCACTCGTAACTATTTCATGGGTGCTGGCAATTAAAATACTCGTAAAAGAAAATTCACATCCGTTGCGATGTACGACGAGTGTGCACTTGTGTAGTTCTATTTAGTTTTGCAGCAGGTAGCAACATTTTGCGCAAATCGAACTCTCGCTGCAAATATTTGAATTGAACCGAAATGTGAAATGCGAAATACTATATGAAGTACACAGAATGGGAAATATATGCATATGAATGCAGAGCGTAATGAAAAACCATTGTACACTATTTGTATGACGCATGTTGCATACAGAAATTCTAATGAAAGTAATCGCAGCAGCTGCCGCCCATTAAAGTTCACTCTCCCATCTCTCGTCTATCGTCTTTCGACGGCAATTGGCTATGCTTTCGCAGCGAATAGTTTCGGCTTATTAAAGTCGCATTAAAGCCGCAACCGTTTGCCTTTTACTTTCCTTTCGGCTGCACAACAAACAAAAGAGCAGCGCTGTACTTTGCAGGTATTTGACTCGAGAGCGAGTTCTCGTTGTGTTGTTGACGTTGATAGATGACTTGTAGTTGAATCTTCGCAGTGTGTTAGTTGCACTAACTAACCTGACAATGCATACGAGTAACTGTAGTTGAGTTCATGAACTCGACGTTGGCTTTGTTGTTGATTTGCATTTTCTGCTCAATTAAGCTGTCAGCATTTTGACAAACATTTGCGCTCATTAGAGCACGCCTAGAATTATTAATACTTGGCTGCAGAGCAAACGGCAACATGAAGTGGCACGCAGGCGGGCACTCGGGCAGGCGGGCAGGCAATTTGTGGGTGATTTGCATAAAACGCCACTTGAAGTCTCGCGTGAGTTGTGATTTGACTACCCTCTCTCTGCCCCCCCACACTTTGCTCTCGTTCACTCTTTTGGCCACTTCCTGGACCTGAACAGAATCAAAAGCAGAGCAGAGCAGAGCAGAGCAGAGCAGAGAATTATTTCAGTTGTTTGCCCAACTGTTGATTTGCTTAACAGCTCAATGAAGCGCAACAGCATTTCGTTGTAGGGCATGCGAACGGGGGCGTGGCACTAATCGCAGCTGCGACCGCCACTGAGAAGAGCCACAAGAGCGACAAGCGGCGCCAGCGGGCAAAAGAATTTAATTGAGTGCAGCGCGCAACATAATTGTTCAATTGAAATGAATGTCCACTCCACGCTGGCCGCCAAACAGCGGCAATTAGTGCAACGTTCTTTTAATTGATTGCCGCTGGCGTGAGACAACGCACCAAAAGTATCGACTATCGACTATCGAGGCGAAAAGACGCCGATAAGTAGGCTTTACGTGCTCGTGGAAAGCAAGCGATTGCGTATCTGTGTTGCAAGAAAGTCTGGCAGCTGATAATTGCGGGAAATTCTTTCACATGCGCTGATTGCGCTGAATGCTTTCCAGATGTTCGCCAAATAGCTCGCAACATATCTATCTATTCCTTGTCGCAAGCCAATTCACTTATCCGACACGCTCGGCTGCCATTTATTCAGATAAGTTATTTACTCGCGCCAGCAGATGCTCTTCCTCTAGTTGTTGATAGATACACTACATCTGCAGGCTGCAGCTACTTGAAATGTGCCACACCCAACAACAAGAGCACGTTATGCAACGCATACACACTTTTTGCAGCTACTTGAGTTGGCATGCAGAACGTGCAACTTGCAGTTGCATCTCTGAGCCAATAAATAAGCGCGTCAAACAGTTAACACTATTAACCGCATATTAATTGCCCGAAATAGACACCAGCAGCAGGATTAGGCGCCACAGTTGCAACATTCGGCTGACATTTGCGCGAATTCCGTAGAAGGGGGGGCTCGTTCGCATTGCCACATGCGGCAGCAGGCAAGGCCTTAAATGGCATTTGGCGTCCGCGTGGCGCGTCTGTCAACTGCGTATTCGCCGGCCTCCTCCTCGCCAAATGCAAATGTCAAGTCGAGTGTCGTGTGTCGAGTGTGTGGGTGCCCCCAGGCGGGGCGGGGCGGTGGCAACTGCGGCGATAATTGCACATTTGTGGCACGCAAAAATTGCCGCGCCGCCTCGCCGTCGTCGTCGTCGTCGTCGTTGTCTACTCCGAACTAATAAATATCAATTGTGTGCAGCACAACAACAAGTTGCTGCTTTGTCTTGGCATTTCTTTTGTTGTTCTTACAACATGTTGCAACATCTTGCACACACACACACAGCCAGACTGCTGCCTGCAACGCGACTTTACACATGCATAAATTAAACGCAATTAGCATAAACAATTTTCAGCTTTTAGCTGTAATCAAGAGTTTGGCGAAATTGCAAATGGGAACTGCCAGGAGCAACGTTGACGCTGCTGCTGCTGCTGCTGCATGCAACCAGCCGTGCGTGGAATGTGCTGCACATACGCAAATGGCAAATCGACTATGGAAATTTCGGCATGTTTGCCTGCAGTTCGGGGTGCAAGTTTGCCCAATTTGGCCGCCTCCCTCCCTTCTCCTGCCTCCTGCCTCCCGCCCGCCGCAAGGTAAGGCAATTGTTACAAGCGATTACGTCGAGTATTCACTGCTCTCTGCGATTAGGCTCAATTTGTTGATGTGCTTGGAAACAGACTCTAACTTTATATACAAAAGAAAGTCGTGTTAGTGAAACTATCTATAGCTCAAGAACAATTGCAGCGTTTCGTCTGACGAGTGGTGGAATATCTATGCATTACTACAGCAATAGACTATAATTATATATACAAAAGAAAGTTGTACTAGCGACACTATCTATAAATGAAGAACAATAGCAGCGATTTGTGGTAGAATATTGCATTTCCAATGGGACAGAATATAACTATATATAGCATATAAAGGAAAGCTGTGTAGGTTAAACTATCTATAACTCTAGAACAACTGTAGCGATTTGTCTGAAAATTGGTGGAATACCTTTTCATTTCCACTGCAATAGACTATAACTATATACATAAAAGAAAGTCATGTCAGTATATGTATATATAGTTAAAGAAGAACTGCAGCAATTTGTCCGCAAAGTGGTTGAATATCTATGCAATTCTACAGCAATAGACTATAACTATATGTATAAAGGAAAGTCGTCTAGGGTAAACTATAGCTGAAGAACGACAGCAGCGATTTGTCTGAAAAGTGGTGGAATATCTATGCATTTCTATATAAAGGAAAGCTGTGTAGGTTTAACTATCTATAAGTTTAGAACAACTGCAGCAATTTGTCTGAAAATTGGTGGAATATTCATGCATTTCTAGAGCAATAGACTATAACTATATATGTAAAAGAAAGCCATGTTGGTTACTAGATAGTGTAGCTTAAAAACAACTGCACTGAGACCACCACTGAGACAGACTATAACTATATACACTATCTATAGCTCAAGAGAGTCAGGAGACTCACATAGAAATAATAATGCATGATTGATGCACTTCATTTAGTGCTCTAATAAACAGTTTAATTTAAGGAATTCCAAAATGTGCTAATTTATTGCCTTTAGGGCGGAATAGAATTATATCTCACTGCAATTTAGCCTCTCTGCTTGCTGATAGTGAACTCAAAATGAGTTATGTTTTTTCTAAGCAGTTGTGATTCTTATTAAATTGACCCCTTTATGGCCCACAGTATTTGCGCAGTTGGAGCACTGAGTCAACGCTGCTGTGAATCCAAAAACTATTGATGACTTCACACACTGCAGCTGCCTCTGATTCAAAGTTTCGAGTAACGCTCTGCAGACGCAGAAGTCGCAAACTCCTTCCACGACTGCAGCCCAAAATATGAACGTGAGCTCATAAAGCGTCGACGACGACGACGACGACGATGAAGAACCCTCGAGTCCGCAGTCTGTTGGGAGCCCGCACATGGTCGGTGTTTGTTTACAGTGGGATACATAAGCGCAAGTAAATATATATTCGCATACATTTAAAATAAATACAAGTATCTGCTGGTGTGCCAAGAATGCCAGCAGCGTCTCTGGAAAGTATTTACGAATACTTATGGTACTCGAGCGCTGTTTATTAGCGCGCCAATAAGCGAAATGCAATGGCAAACAACAAGAGCACACATATATCAACGTTTTTACGCAAAATAATTCATGAAATTTTCATAAAGTTGCGGCTGAGTGCTGTAAGCTGAGGCGGCCATGGGAAAAACTCATCAAAGCAACGATTGTTGCAGTGAAAAGCATTTCGGGAGTGGGGAATGTTTGTGGGGAAGTGGGAAAGTGGCGAGTGCACAACAACAACAAATTCAAAACAACTATGACAGCTTGTAGTTTGTTTTTGCGAATTAATTAAAGCCTTTCGGAGTTTTGCATTTGTTCTGTTTGAATTGCAGGGTATCCAATTGGCTGGCAGGCGGCGCCGAGCAATAAAAACACATTTTATTTAAGTGCTTTTGCAGGAAAACAGATCTTGTTGTTACACGATATGCACACCCATAGAAACAACAGCAAAAAGAGAAAAAAAGAGCAGGGTAAGCAGCTGCAATGAAACAATATACCCAAGTATTTCGATTGCAGTGCAGCAACACAGACAAATTGCTTTGAGCCAAGGTCGACTTAAATTTGATATTGCTCAATGGAAGCGTATTTTCTGCATTTATGCGAATTGCATGGAAATGCTTTCAAATTATTAGAAATCAAAATGTCGCCCTGTCAATTAGCTTTAGCGTGGCCCCAATTAGAGTGAGTGTCGGAGCAATAAAACTGCGCATAAAACATTTAATCAGGACTCGAGATTGTGTTAGAGAACATTTTGCAGTCTATTTGAAAATCTTGAGCTATTGCAGTAATTGGTCGCTTATCTGTGGCTGCCACCGAGTTTAAGTGGGTCACAGTTTTTTATGGGGTTCAAATCCCCATCGCAACCCATCAACATGTGTACTACAACAATGTGTGTGTAATTCTAATAAAAAACAGAAACAAAAACATATAAAACAGCATCCACACAATTGGCCCATTAAAAACCAGATGAAAACCGAGACGAGACGAGACGAGCTGCTTTCAATTTCGTTGTATATTTTGGCGCTGCATTCGGTGGCACATTAATTGTGCGCCTTGTGGCGCTTTTCATCATCGTGATGGGGACATTGACAGCATCGTAAAATTTAAAAAACAACAGCCACTTGCATACTTGGAGCTTATTGTTATCGAATTGTTGTTAGATAGAAGTGACACATTTACGAGTCTGATGGGCATGTGAATGTTATGCTTAACAAATGAATACAATATTATATGGCTCAAGGGGGCCGATACACTTGTGCTGGTGAGATTTATGCTTATGCTTATGGTGGGGCGGGGGGTTAATTGAAATGGTGTGTACAAGAAAGAGAAAAACAAAAGATAAAAAACATACTTTGAGCGTGTTGGTTATTAGAATCTGAGCTACAACTGATACTGAACTGGTCTGCAAAATAAATAAAGAAAGGGATAAAGGGGAAACAAATGGATGAGAAACGTGTTTTAAATTCAACGCAAACGCAAGATTAATAAACGTAACTAAAGCTAGTATTAACATGGACAACAAACAAATGGTTGTGACAAGCAGAAGGCGACCCTCAAATTTGGAGGCTGTGCTCAATTTGCCTGGAACGCAGTTCATTTAAACTTGATTAGATTAGGGCTGCGAGAGGAGCTTGTGGCATGTGGCAAGCGTCGAAGTCGAAGTTTTGAGTCATGTTCGTCGTCCTAATTAAGCAGCCGCCAACAAAGACATTTGGGCGGCCTCAGATGGAATGCGCACAAAGAGATAAAGCCGTAATAACAATGACTAACAACTGTAAAAGATAAAAAATCGCACTCCCACACACACACACACAAACACACGCGCAGTTGTGATGAAGAGATGAAGATGTGCGACAAAGTAAACTCAGTGTTGAGATACAGGCGAGTGGAGCGCATATGAAAAACAAGACGTTGCTCTCGTCTCCCCCCAGCAGATGACGAACATAAAGGCAAAGGAGTCTCCTGTTCGCATTCTCTCTTCGTCTCCTTCTCTCTCTGTGCGTTTCAGTTACAGTTGGCGAGCGCCTGCAGCGGACAGGGCGAGAAGGGCAGCAAATAAAGAGACAACTTTAACAAATACTCAGCCACTAAATCTGCGCAGGGCACGAAACGAGAAGCGAGAGAACTGGGAAAAAATTCAATAAAATGTTAAGTAAATAATAATAAACGACCTTCGCGGCGCCTGCGGCCATTTGACAGCCAGGCGTGCCATATTAAAAGTGTGGTCGACGACGCCGAGTGGGCGCTGCTTGAGTTCATTCATTGCGCTCGATCTGCATACGCACTGTATGCTGTATGCTGTATGCTTATCGGGAGACAACGGTAGACAAGTGTAAAGATAAAGCCCGTGCAAATTTCATTATCATTACCAAACAACAGCAGCTAGTTAATAGTGCATTTGGGGTCAATTCGATGCGATTGCCACGAAAGGCATCAACCTTCATTTGCAGCTGTTTTCACATAGACAGACTGCTTGCTGTTTGTGGAAGAGTTTCGGAAAGTCAAATAAATAAGTTGAAATTCGCACATAAATAAATAAATATTTGTCGAAATGTATATTGTGTTGTCTCTGGCTCAATTATACTACTACTATTTTCTTTCATTTGTGCTGTCGAACTGTTGTTGTTGCTTTTGTTATTCGGCGCATACAGCAAAAATCACAGCTTAACGCCGCCCCGCACTCGTATATTTAGTCTAGATAAAGTATCGAATCGCGCAAAATGCAAGAACAACAACAACAGACGCGCAAAGCGAGAGCACAAAATTTCAAATAAGTCCCACGAAAAGGGGGCGTGGAGAGGGGGGAGGGGGGTTCTGTGGGTTACACAAAAAAGGAAAAACGAAGCTGAAGAAGAGGCGCATAATTTTAAACGTGACTGCTACAAAGAATTTCATTTCATTTATCACACAACATTTTTGCCCAGCGACCGAAGACGTCGCCGTCGTCGTCGTCGTCGCCGTCGTCGTCGTCGCTGTTGCCGTTGACGTTGACAAAAATTACTCGTATTATTATAAATTCGACCTTATTACTCTTGTTACTTTCGTTTGTTCTACAACAGTTTTTCGCGCTTTTCGAATCTCATGCTATACGGCTGCGTCTTCGCGTTGTGGTTGTAGTTGCTGTTGGCATTGTATTTCACTTCTGGTTAAAACGAACGCGAGGGGCGGCACAGAAACACTTGCTACAATCATTTGCACTGCTGCTCGATCAGCAATTTGTTTGTCGTATCCTGGCAGCGTGACTTGCAAATGTCTCTTTGCTCGCCGGCCGATCGCGTTGTGCGCGCGCGCGTTGCTTTGCATCGAGCGGAAAAAACGCAACCAACTTACGCGCCGACGTCTCACAAACTGACCCAACAACAAAGCCGGTGCTCGCATGCGTTAACACAACGCGGCGCACTCAGCTCAACCGCAGTCGCAGTCGCAGTCGCAGTCGACGCCGACTGCAGCCACTTTGCGCTCAACTCCAGTTGCCCACGAAACTTGTTCTCCCTAGAGCAGACGTCGCGCTCTCGCTCAGTGTCTCACTATGCAGTCACGCATGGCGCAGAGAACTTGTTGCTCGCTTTTTGAGCACTATTTATGTAAATACACGCGCGCGCTTGTGTGTGTGTGTGTGTGTCGTGGTATCTCTGCATCAATTCTTTCTTTTATCTATATTTTGACTATTTCAGTTCCCCACTTGCGCTTTTTGTGGTGCTGCGCTCTCTCAGCTTCTGGCTCATTAAGTGGTTGTCGTATGGTGAGTATGTTGAGTGTTGAGTGCTGAGTGTTGAATGTTCGACGACTATTGAGTGCCGAGTGTTGAGTGGCTTGTCTGCCGGCCAATTGAGTGGCACTCGTGAGTGTTGTTTTTATACTCGTAACATTTCAATGAGCTTTACGATTTGCCTTGTTTATTGCCACAGTTTCTTTCTCTCCCTGCCGTTTTTTTGTCGTTTTTTTTTTTGGTTGAGACGATTTATAAATGCATTTGAACAGCCTGTTTGTCGCTCTGTTTTATATTTCCCGCATTTCGATTGTTTTTATTTGATTTTTATGGCATTTAACACGCATATTTTTGCGCACGCTTTTGTTCTCTGTCTCTGTGTGTGTGTGTGTGTGTTTGATTCGCTCTCAATGATTTGGGGCTTATGAGTCACGGACGGGTTGTGGATCATTTATGGCGAACTGAAGGATTTACTGCCACGAACTGATGTCGATAAACAGGCCAAATAAAAGCCAATCAAACCAGCGGGATTTGGTTTAATATGCGGCAACATATGTGAACTCCGAAATCAGGAATTTTTCAAAGTATTTGCATTTGAAATCACTGCGCAGAAATCACTCGCATTGCAGCGTCAGTTGTTGCACATGCCACACGCAGCCGCAAGCATATCTCGTGTATTCCTCAAAGCATCAAGCATCGGTTTCTCTGGCTCGTGCACTTCCTGTGTTCAGCTCATCACATTTTTTCCATTTTTCTCTGCGGCGCAAACAATGTGGAAAACACTCACACACACACACACACGCAGACAGTGTCGAGGTGTCAGTCAACGAGTGACAAATACATTCTCATCTGCCAATGTCTTCTGTCAACTGTCAGCTTCATTGAGGTCTTCATAAATCGGCAGGAGAATTCAAAGAGTTGATATGCAAAATATGCATTTGCTGCAAAGTGTGAAAAACGCCAGCAACGAGTTTTCCATTTTCTTTAATTTCGCTCCCTCTCTCTTTCTCTCTCTTTGACTGTTTCGCTGTCTGGCTAAGGACGTGGCAGAAAAATGATTTTTATTAACTGCAGACAAGCGGACTTCGGACCACGAACTCCATGGAGTGCAGTTTTCTTGCTCTGCTCAAGTGTCGCTGGAAAATCTATTTCGAGCGCATAATTTTTCACGCTGCCACCTTTTGAGACAGATATTTTCTGTTGCATATGCACTCAGATATGCATCTGCAGCAAAAGGCGATTTGTCGTCGTTTGCCAAGCCAAAAGTATCTGTGTCTTGTCGGATTTCCTGCATTTGCGAATTCAATTTTGCTCTGCGACTCGTTTGGGGCAACTTCGTGGAAAGTGTTTTACTCTTGCTGCAACAAATTCAATTTGCGCTACGAGTCGAGTTATGCTTTCTAAGAATGCTCTCGTTGGGCTAAGTGAACCGCTCGCATATTTAACTGTGTGCGAGTAAATATTTATGAAAAGCGCTCAACTGCCAATTGCTCTGAAAGGGTGAAATTGTAAATTGTGAATGGTAAATGGCAAATGTGGTGTTCCACACAAAATGGCGCCGCCAGACATTGAATACCATGCCACAAAAAAAAGGAGAATGATAAAAAAAAGAAGTAAAAATGACAGCGCAAATGAATTGCCCCGAACGAGGCAATGTATGAGTATCTCCCTCTTTCTCTCTCTCTCTCTCTCTCTGTGTGTGTGTTTGTGCATTGTCAATATAGCCGAACACGTTTGACAATTATACACGGTTGCATTTCGCGGCATATTGCTGCAGTTTGGCAAACAGCGCAGCAGAGCACAACAACCCGAAAACAAACAGCGAGTGCCACAAAAAGTCAATGACTACGAGCGCAATATGCGCGTTAGAGAGAGGGGAGGTGGGGTGGGCAAAGTAATCGCCGAGCACTGCGCACGGCAAACCAAAAGCAAAGCCAAAGCCAAGTCAAGCCATTTCAGCGTGACAATCAATTGATTTCCCAAGCGGTATAAACGGAAAATATTTCTCCCTGCTTTTTTGACACTTTTCGCTGGCAGCGTTTTTGGCATTTTTGTAATCAATGTTGGCAACATTTAATGACAAAGTGCCGCTTAATATTGCATATAAATCATGGCGCACTTTTGCTACCACCCTTCCTCTAATTAAAAGCTTTGAATCAGCGAGAATTTGAAAAAATATGCAAAGGAAAACATAACCAAATGCAAATAGTGTTGCTTCTGGTTGCAAATGAAATATGGCCAGCTGCTGTTTGATTTCCATTCATGTATTTGTTTGTCGTGTGTTTAATGCTGTTGCATGCGGCGCTCGAGGGGCTTGTTTTAAAAGCGCATCGCAGTAGCTGATATTTTTTTAATATTGCATGCAATATTTTTCATAGTTCCGCCACTCGTTGCGCTGCATGAATTCCGATGAGTTTTTTGCCCGGTTTGTGTCTCGGCTAGCGCAAATGGATGCCAAGTGCCAGTGGACTGAATGTATCGAGCGCAAACATGTTGCATACTTTTAGGGCTGCCATCAAAAAGAAAATAAATAGCTGGCATAGCGCACAAAATGAAATGAACTCTCCTCGTTGCTATCGACGTCTTAAAGAATTTAAATGATTAGATTTCAAAATGCAATTTCGTGCCATAAATCAGCAGAGGCAAGCACGAAAACGAGCAGCATATTTCACACTGCGTATGAGTGATTTATAGCAGCATAATAAAAAATACAAAATTGATTCTATGGCGCCTGGCCTTGCATAATAAACTAAACTGCACTCGCACTTGCACAGCCCGTGGAGCACTGCTCTGCTCGGCTAAGTGGACTCAAGGACAACGATGACAGGCGGGGCAAACAGAGTCGGCCAGCTGCTCCTGCTGTGGCCCAGCTCAGCGGTCACACGGGGTTAAATGAGTTGGCCGCTCGTGTGGCTGTGCTTGTGCTTGTGTGTGTGTTTGTGTGGCTGCCGTCAATATCGACCACATGTGGTTAAATTATGGCGAACAGCGCTCGTCCTGCCATCGCCGGCAGTTGCAATTTCTATGCGCATTTTGGCCGCATTTATTTTTGCCATTCTTACGGTTTAACAGGAAATCAATGGAACATATTTTATGGCGTTAAGCAATTGCCTTCTCCTTGGCCCATTTTCAACGCATTTAAGTGGCTTAAATAGTCGCCTCGAGACACGCAGGAGTTGCTGCCATTGTCCTGTTGTGCACTCGCTTATTTGTCCAATGAGCCAGAGAAGTTGTTGTGGCCAGGATGCGCACTTGAAGCACGACCGAATTCGAGGCGAACCTAAGTGTGCACTTTTCATTAGCATGTTCGCTTGTGGTTCACTCTGCAGCTGCCCCCTGACATTGATGTGGTCATGCATCATCTCTGGCTAGCGACGAAGCGGATTATCGGGCGGGAGTTGTAGAGTGCACTAATTGGGATCACACTTGAGTGGCAGCACATACAAGTGGATTGTGCAGCACCACTTTGATTGGCAGTCCGCATTCTGCCAGCGATTCACTGCAGTTCATTATGGCAACAAATTTAAAATGAATTTTAAACTCTGTTCAATGGCATTTCTTGGGACTTCATTTGCATTCCTTGGAATTCACAATGTCGCCGCCGTGAATTGTATACAACTCGCTGGTTGGCCATTGTTTGCCGCCTGAAAAGCAGCTGCCACAAACAGCAGTCGTTTGCTTGTCGTGCAACAATGTGCGTCAGCAATTCCGTTTCGCAATCGCAAGCGCGAAAAAATCACTTGAAAGGTGACGTGGCGACAAAATGGCTTTAAGCTTGGCGCACATGGCGTATGCTTAATAAGCACACTTTTGACTGCAACTTCAAATTCAATTAATGCAGAGCTTCTTTTTAATTAATAGCATCGCTTGCAGAGATAGACGAGAACATTTGTGTGGTCAATTAACCGCAGTGCACGCTGTGGCTTGCAACACGGTCAGTTGCGGCTCGTGTGGACAAAGTTTGTGCCATTTCGAGACTTCATCGAAACGAGAACGAGAAGGAGAACGAGAAGGAGAAGGAAGCAAGCGCGCTCCATAAAGCGCCGCCTTTAAGCCTCGTGCACTCAAACTTTCATTTGCGCTGCTCCATTTTTGTGCTGGTTTCGTGGTAATTGTTTTAAGTTGCATTTATTTAAACTTTTTACGCTCGTCTCGCTTCGCTCCACTCCCTCTCTCTTTGTCAAAACACCCACGGCAGTCGGCTAACTTTGCTGCTGCTCTTGTTGGGCAAACTTTTTTAATTCTATTTAATTTTTTCCTCTTGCCTCTGACTCCTCCTCCTTCGTCTCCTTCGCCTTGCTGTTGCACGCTGTTAATTTTGTTAAAGTTTTTCATATCAGTTTTTATTGTTGTCGCTGCACATCAACCTGCGTATAGCAAGCAAATTTAATGTTCGCCCACAATCGCTTGTCATAATAAAAACTATAAGAAATTACCGGCTTTTTATGCGATATTCAAGCGCCAAACTTGCATCAAAATTGAAAATGCAGCAACGAAAAGTGTTAATGCCGCATCAAACTAATGTGTGTTTAAAGTTGACTTTTTTAACTTCAAGCAAACTGCTCTTTTTAATTGCATTATACAAGTAATCGCATCGAATCGGCTTAGTCGACTCAATTTCGAATGATTTCTAGAATTGTTTCGGTTGGCAAACATGAGTGGCGCAAGAGTGCATAATCGATGCACATTTTGAGGCAATTTAAATTGCAACTCTGATATAGGTCACTTCAGAGATGCGACGAGCGATAGGCGTAGTCAATTTATTTAGCACAAATGCTCGTCTACTTGCCTGCAGACTGACCCAGTAAAATGCAAATAGCTCCCCAATGGCAGCTGTACATAATAGATGTGAGCCAAAGAATGCTATCTGAAATGCATAACACGAAACTGCGAATCTAAGGACTGATTTTGGGCAATAAATTTGCCCAAAAACTGTTGGCCAGATTTGAGTGGGCTTGTTTTTAAATATACGACGACGCACAGCAAGGATTATCGTCTGTCTGTCTGGCTGTGGCAGGGCAGAGAGACGACGCTAAGGCCTAAGCCTTAACGCTTGTCGGGGTCGAGCGACTTAGTTCTCTTTTTGCACTCAAGTGTCATATTTATGCGCACTTTGTTACTTTCTTGCAAATATAAATGTATTTCCATGTTGTTGTTCTGCTCAGCATTGACATGCTGCATATTGTTTCGTTTTACGGCATTGCCTTTTGCCTTTCGCATTTCGCTCTCGCATCTCGCATTTCGTATTTCGCCTTTCGCCTGTTTTGCCGTTTGTTTTCTATTGATTTTCGCTTGGGCTTAGTCCCGTTGCCCAAAAGTATGCTACGCTCTGTCTGCGCACTCAACGAGTTATTCACTGTGTGTGTGTGCGAGGGGGGGGGGAGCAGTGTGTGTGTGTGTTACATCCATTGTTTGCACACTCTGTGACATTTTTATGCGGCCAAACTTTGTTGCATCAAATTTACGGTGCGTATGAGTAACGACAGCCGTTGCCATCAGTCCGTCACATTTGTGGCAAATATTTTGTTGTTATTCCCGCTGGTGTTACTGCTCCCGTCGTTCTCGTTGCTGCTGCTGTTGCTGTTGTTTTGCAAACCAAACGACAGGCGTCGTAAAAAGCACACTTGCATTTATTAGCCATCAGGCTGAAGCCCACAAACCGAATCCGAGTCCACAACAGCCCAACCTCCAGCTCAGACTCCGCCCAATCAAACTGGCGAGCGAACCCCGAATTTCTAACGTTGCCTCACACATTCCACATTCCACATACTCGCATTCGACATTTGCTCTCCACTTCTTCGCAATGTAATTGAATAATAAATATATGGATATTTCCCGGCAGAATATTTCGTTGCTTAAAGAGCGCAGTCGTTGGGAATTTAAGGCGTGCGGCGCTAGATTTCAAAACTTTGCATATTCTAATTAAATTCCTAAATAATATCGAAGTGCGAATTGAATTGCAGCCATTTGCATTATGTTCACGGCACACGGCACTCGGCGCTCGGCTGGCGGAAATTGGGGAAATTATTTCAGCTTCTAATGACGACGCCATTCAAAGGCCTGCGCGCAATTTCAGCTCTGATTTGATTTCGTCTACAAAAAGTTCAAGTTCGCAGCTCGCACACGCAGCAAAAGAAAAGGAAATATAATTGCACACCTACACACCGAGTTTGCGAGAAGGACCCTCGAAGAGAATAAAAGTTGGAGAGGCGACGCGGGCTGCTAAAACAAATTGGAGGCCATAAAAATTACACGAGTAACAAGGTGACTGCGACGCACACACAGACGCTGCGAGTCAATTCAAAAATTCACCCGCAAGTCATAAGAAAATTATAAAAATGTAACTGTAGGAAATGATGAAGTAACTAAGGTTATGATTGCGCCCCGTTGCCGGGGGGGGGGGGGGTACTGTTGGGGGGACTTACCGTCATGTATTCATCCAGACGATGCTTCCAATTGTCAGATCTATCGATTAGATTGTTCCACTGCTCCGAAAGTTTGCCCACCTCCCGCCGAATGCTGCGTGTCAGTTCACGGCTCTGCTCCTCGGCGGACATGTAACGTGAGTCGGAATCGTGGGCGGCTGCAAAAGACAGAGCAAAAGAAAGTATACATAAAGGCAGGTAAAACAATTGGAGAGACGACGTCAGTGTTGGCACGTAGCTTTATGAATTAGAGATGATATTATGGCTTTTAATGTCTACCGACAGCAATGATTATGCGCGGCATGCGAAGCTGCTGGAACTTTGATTATGCTGATTGCGCACAGTGATTAAATTTGCAATAAATTGATCTCGGCCACGCTCAAGGGATGGCGCACTAAGGTTATCGATTAGCCGGAGACGATGTGTCAGATGTGGGAAAATATTAGAAGTATCCTGAGACACACACACGCACACTTGACATGTGCATGTGTAGGAAATGGAAATGGAATTGCAAATGCAAGCACAGAGTGGAGAGTGACAAGTGGCAGCTGAGCAGAGCCAACGAAACCAAAACCAAAACGAAAATCAAGCTCAACTAAGCCACGCGCAACCTCAACAGTGGCACAAAGAAGTATGACAACAACAGGCAGTGCCGTCGATGAACGTCAGAGTCAGTTGGCTAAATCTAAATTTAATTTAATGCACGAACGGAGCAGGCAGCAGAGCAAGTTCGAGTGAGAGAGACAGAGGCGGGCAATTGCCAAGTTGCTCGGACAGTCGACATCTGGTAATATGACGTTAAGCAAATATCAAGGCTGTCGCCGATATGCTTTGAGCAGCAAGGCGGCAAGGCGCCAGAGCCGTTGTAATATTCAAATTCAATTTAAAGATTGAGTTTATCGCTTCGCATGTTTTTTCTGCTCTTTGCGTGCCTCACTGCATCACTCGCCAACTGCCGACTGCCGACAGAGTTTGATGGAGCTGCTGGAAATGGAAATGTCGAAGGAGACGGGCATGGAGACGAAGACGAAGACGAGGACAAAGATGAAGCCGTGGCGAGGCAGCAGCAAAAGTTTTCCATCTTTTTTTTTGCTGCGCGTCCCATTTCAATTTTCATGGAGTTTTCTTTGTGCTGCCAACTCGAAGAATTAAATCAAAAAAACTAGTTTAAATTGTAGATTTGAAATCGAAAATTTTTAAAAGCAAAAACTAGTTGCACAAGTAAAAGTGATTTGTGCCTAAGTTTTTAAGCCAACTTTTGCTTTACTACGCCAAATTTAAACTCCATGAAATCTTAGATCATGCAAATACTTTAAGTTTGTTGAACACTAATAAGTCGCTAGAGTTATTGTTTTGCTCTATTTAATCAATCATTTAATTGCACATTGTTTAGACTGAGCATAAACAAGAATAGCAAATGGTACAATTCAGAAGCCGAGCTAAAAGCACGGATTGCACAACAAAAGCAAAGCACAACACACACGAGTGTGTAGAGACTGTTGCACTATTGATAGTCGGCACTAATAGCGTGTTAATCCCTCTAATTGCTTTGGTCGCAATTATCGTTGACGCCTTCGCTGAGGCAGCCTGGGGGCGGAGCGGGGCGTGGCGTGGCTGTTGCTCTGATCTGTCTGGCAGGCTATTACGGCTTTGAAAGCAGAGCAGAATAAACCAAAACCGAGTCAGCCATAGTCATTTGCTAAATTGTTAACTGTAGTTAAAAAAGCACTAAGCCCCCAGGCTAAAGGACACAGGCGACAAGTATGGTTGCCAAACTGCAAGCTACCCTGTAAGTAGTGGATGGCAGTAATGAGAAGTTTCTTACTGCTAAACGAACAACAAATTAGCAGTGTACTACAATTGTTGAGTCGAAGGTACTGCAAGTTATGTATATGCATATAAATGAAGATTATTCTATTGGAATTCTCAGTGAATCAGCTGAATTGTGTTTATAGAGTGTGCAGCGGGTCGTGCACTGCGCAGCTCTGTGAGCTGCAGTCGTAAAAACAAAGCTAATGCAACGAAATCAATTGGCAATTCCGCAGCAGCCACTGGCAACAACAGTTGTCTACTTTTAGGCGCCTCACGTGCGCCAAAGCTCTGTGCAAGCGCTTGTAATTGTCTGTGTGTGCTGCGCGTGTGTGTGTGTATGTGTGCTGGGTGTGCGTGTGTGTGGCTAGCTGCTAAGCTGCGCAGAAGAGGTGCTCTTAAATTTGGTTGTTGCCATTTGATTGTGAGATTTGGCAAACAATAAACTACGAGTTCCGTGCATGAGTTGATGGCCATTGACTGACTGACTGAGTGCAGGCGTTGTGGGGGGTGGGGGGTGGTGCCGGTTTATTGGCCAATCAAAAGTATACTTTAAATAGTTGAAAATTCATGGTCGCTTTTGTGGTCGAGGTTAATGTGGTACGCGGCGGCAGTGGAAGCGCTTGATGGCTGTGCGTTTAGTATCTGGGGCGACCCAGCGTAAAAACATAATAATTTAATGGAATATCGTAAAAAAAACTTACCCTCCGTATCGCTGGTGTCCGAGACGGGCGCCTCGCTGGCAATATACTGACGACCGCTCGTTAAATTGCTCTCAACAATTGGGCGTTTATCCTCCAGCTGGCGTCGGAAGGCTTTATGGTCATCCTGCAAGTGTACGAGACAAGACCAGTCAAATAACCGAATTGAGCACTTTTTTAGTTTCTTTTCTATGCGCTTTTTGTTTTGTGTGGCAAATAAAGTCGCTGTCAAAGATTTATGCAGCAGCCACAAATAAAAACCCAAGCGAAACTTATCGGCCAAAGTTGCAAAAAAAAACGAAGGAACGAAATGAAAGCAGGCGCCTTTGGTCAATTGCAAATGAAATGGCCAAAGTGCGGCCCAATAAAACATCATAGAGAGCCAAGTGCAGCAGAGCAGTGGCAAGGAGCACAACTCGCCATAATAAATATCGTGTTTAATGCATTTAGTGTGGAGAATGCGAGAAATGCAATAATACGGCAACGCGAGGCGATTCAAATGAAAGGCAGTACAAGCTGTAGCGGAAGCACAAGTACAACTAGAGAGGGGGAGGGAGAGAGGAAGGGAGAGGGAGAGCAACACACCCTCGTTGTGTTTACCCTCGTCGAAATGTAAATGTCCGGCAGACCGTAACTTAGTGGCAGGCAATAGATTCAGCAGGCTCCAAGGGTGAAAGTTGCCTCATTTTTTTTTCTGCCACACAGCGGGCGCCCGCTAACCGTGTGTGTGTGACTGAGATTGCAAGCATGTGTGTGTGAGAGTGCTGGGGGTAAGTGAAACTCAAGTGGCGCACGCTGTGTTAGACAGTGTTTCAGCACTTTCAACTAGCAGCTAGCTGTTGCTGCGAAATCTACTTTCCTTTTTCGTTTCTCTCTTTTTTTTCTTGCCCCTCTTAAGTGATTTCCGGCAGCGTACGTATGTGAGTGTGAATGTTTTTGACATAACAAGCATCATTTAACAATTATTTAAGAATTCGCTCAATTCAAACCAGTGGCCACTCTCTATTTCTATTCCCAGCTGCGATGCCAGTGAGTTGGCATAAAAAAGGAGCGGCAATTGCAGTGTACCTACTTAGAAAGCACATTTCATATGAGGCTATAAAATACATTGACGCAGCAACTTCTGAATTATGTAATGGATATTGGCGTGTGTGCCTGAAATGGCAATGATAAGCCAGAAGCCGGCAAGCGAATCCAAATTAGCAGACTCTGCACATACGAACGCATAAATTGAGCACTTAACAGATCATCTCAAACCACAAATGAAACCATTTCAATGCAAACTGCAGAGTGGCAAATTGAAAAAGAATTCCAAAACCTCCCTCAAGATGAAATTGTGATTAAAATAAGCAAACTAATGTGCAAATTTTGAGCCATAATTGTTTTCAATTGCACTCATTAACGTTTGCATTGTGGAATATTGCGTATACGCAGCGCACAAATGATATTAGTTTATGCTCGAATGCGTGTATTTTGGATGCAAATGAATTTAGTTGGCAAATATGTGCGATGCGATTGATATTGAATGCGATGATAAGCAGCGCTTAGTATATTGTTTGCTTATATGAAATTAGCAGGGATTTGGCATTTAAGCTGGACTCGTGCGCTGCTGCGGCATTTGCATTCATTTCGCCGAGCGTGAACAATTGCTAGATGCTCTACTATATAATTATGGCTAAATATTTGCTCGAGTTTCAGCACACACGCACACTGACACACACACACACACACACACAGACACATAGTGGCATTCTCACATAATGGGCTTGGCAACCACTTTATGCGCCATTAAATCACAGAGAGACCCTCCAGTCACACGCAGAACGTTTGCCATTCTCATTGCTCATGCCACGTCCCAGACTGCGGCCCCCCCTTTTGCCCATTTGCACACACACCGAGGCGAAAAATTACAAATTGTGCCAGAAAATGGCACTAAAAATGCCAGCACCCACCCGCAGCCCTCCTCGGCTTGTTGTGACCCCAAAAAACCTTCCACACAATTAGTTGGCCAGAGCAAATTGAGGTGCAGGTTCAAATTGGGTCGTTGCTGGCTGCCTGGCTGGTGGCACACACAAAAAACCCTCTGGCAAGCTCGTGATGAGCAGCAACTGCAGTGCTCAGCTTTATGCTCATTTCTGGGGCATGCCACAAATAACTATGTACACGTTTGAAGCGGCGCACTTGAGACTGACTGACTGCAAATCATTTGCAATTAGGCTCCCGACTTACCAATTGCTTCTGCAGACTGGCCGCATCGCCGCGCACGGGACCCAGGCCCAGGGTGCTCAGCTCGGTATCCTTGCGGATGACCCACTCGGTGAGCTCGCGTAGTGACAGCAACAGCGCATTCCAGTGCTCCGAATTCGATTCCAAGCGGTTTCTGCAATGGAGAGTGGGGTAAGGAGGTTAACAGACGCCTTCAAGTGTGCGACAAACACGAAATATAAACGCCATAATAATATTACATTTAATTTGCACTTTACAACGCAGCTGTGTTGATTATCAAGCACAGCCGCCGCCCAACGACCGCAAAATGTCAGCGACAATTTGTCTACTTCCGCTTCGGGTTGCTTCCCCCGCCCCCGCCACAATGCTAAGTGCTTGATTCTAATAAACCCGCCACCAGCCCGAGGGCAACGGGACAAAGTCGGCGACCCAAGTGGCTCGTCGTCGTCGTCGTCGTCGAAATTTTTTTGGAGCTGTCGCTGTAATTGTGAAATGCCCGGGTCATTTTCATTTTTGGTTTTCGCTATTCGTTTTTATTTCCATTTCGCAGTTTTATTTGCCGGCCGGGCAAAAGACGGCATCCTGTGCTCCAGCATATCGCCGGCCATATCGCAATGGCATATTTTGCGCCCCATTTTGCGCAGGCGGCCGAATGAACGAAGAATGTAAAAAATCTGCATCCGCGAGCGCTCCGTAATAACAATAGTCATCTGCGAGGCCTTTGTCTGTTTATCTTTGGCCAAATTCCTGGGCTCCGTTTGCCTTATTATTTTGCTTGGCGCGCGCATTTGGCTTGTAATTAAGGCAAGGCATCCCAGGGCATATGCATGGGTTGCACGGCCAAATTATAAAAGAAATAACTTGCGTCGGAAATGTGCTCGGAAATAAGATGTATTCAGATATTCTCGGCTTCGGCTTTCAGCTCCGCTTTCACCCCCTCCCTCCTGACTTTCTTTTATGCTGTTGTCTTGCCACTTAAGAGACGAGTGTGCTGTGCCACGTTTCGCCTCGCTTATGGCAAATGTCTTGTCAGATTTCCGTAGCATTCCTTTGCTTTTTTTGTTGGCTGCTGACTTTTGCAGACACAATTAGTGCGAGGCACAAACAAATTGAGCCCTGCCAAAACAGTTTCGGTGAACGAACGCTTTAAGCAGGCTCTCCTTTATATGGTTGGTGTTGCTTAAAAATTAATTGGATTTCAGTGCGAGAGAGGAAATCAAATAGAAAAGTTTACCGGGGTTATTTTAAAATTGCAGTCGAGAGAGAATGCACCAGAATGAAATTGCCTTAATTCGGCATAACTGTCAGAGCGTAATCCATTGATTGAGTATGGCGATTCTTTCATATTCATCATGGCAATTCGCACCGGGGTCGGATTATGTGTGGCAACCCCATGACGAGCGCTGTTTCAGCTGTCCCAAATGTAATTTAAGGCAGACAATACACACACACACATGACAACCAGGATGTTATATCAAATGGGTTCATCAATCTTCGCTCCAACTCGAACAACAATCAGACGAGGCGGTCGCCAGTGGAATGCGCTGCACATTCGGAACACCTGTAGATGCCACGGGAAACATAAACCAAACTGGGTCTGTGAGTTGGACGAGAAAGTTCAAAGCCAAGAAGTTTGCACACAAATGACCCAGAGCGAGAGCTGAATTGAGCCGCATGGCTAATACAAGCAGTCAAAAGGCAATGGGAAATGCCGAATGCCGAATACCAAATTCCGAATGCGGAGCGGAGCGAGGTGAACTTTTCAAGTGCTGTCCGAAATATTTCATTGGAATTTATAAGCTAGCAAATCTCCGGCGAGCAACACAAACAACAAGTGAAGGCAAAAGCAAACACAAGACAAGAACCAACAAACAGCCAAAAAGAAAAGCGAGCAATGGCTGCTGGCCAGGCCACTATAACAACAACGACGACGACGACAGAGCTGGCGGAAGTGGCCAAACTTGGCTAACGGAAATATGCCAAAACGCCAACAATGAGCGTAAATAGAAAGCGTCGCGAACTGACAAAGAATAATCGTCAGAACTTGGCCAACAAAAGCTGCAGCAACCACCAAAAAAAAAACGAAGACCAACCCAATGGACAAAAGGGGGGGGCGGACAGCTGGCAGCAGATGACTGACAACGTGGCAGGCAGCTGGGGATTTTGAGCACACTTAAGGTGTCATTCGTTAGGCTCTTGTGGCCTAATTGAAAAGCGCTCGAAAAAAGAGCGCACGGCACTCAGGAAATATTGTTGCCTACTTCTGCGCGCGTTGTGCGACGTCGCCACATAATTGCCATTTATATTCATTTTGCGACCGCTTGTTTTCCAACGATTTTCGCATGTCATCATCATTATTCATTTTAACCATCTTCGAGTCCCCGACCACGGCCAACCGTGGCATCAATATCAACAAGCGGACAATATTTGTATACGCTGGCGTGCTTTATTTATGAAATGTGGAAATTACAAGCACGACTGGCCTGTTTGCACTCGATTTCATCACATTGTTGGTCGCGCGTGGAGCCTGTGTCGTCGCACTCTGTACACCAAAGAATGGACAATACCTTACTGTGTCAATCACTCTCTCGCTCTCGCTCCCTCTCTCTCTCTCTCGCTCTGTTTGCGTTCTGGCAGTTTTCACGCGTTGCGTACGTTTTTATTGATTTTCATTGGCGGGCAGGAGGCCAGCCCATCCATCTGGCCCTGCTGCCTGGCCAGGCGTAAAGTGTTGTTGCCCAGCGTCGAGCGCTTGACTGCCTGACTCGCTGCCTGACTCGCTGGCTGGCTAGCTTGTTTGTACTGTTATTTTCGCATTTTCATCAACACAAAGTCTCTTAACCCGGCAACAACAGCGACAGCGACAGCAAGCGATGTCTGTGGAAAAGTGGCAAACAACTTGAGCTTAATTTGGTTTAATTAACGCGTCAGCTTGCAAGACTTGCACTATTCTTTTTCTCTCTCTCTCTTTAAAGCTGCTTAACACAGCTGCCAACAGCGAGTAGAATAAATGTCGTTAGCAACTTTAAAACTAAACTCACTGACGACTACAGCAAAACACTTGAAATAGCATTCATAACTATTATTTGTAATATATTTCAACTGCATTTTTGTGTAGGTAATAAATTATGGGCAACCTGCATTTCTTTGTGTTGTTTTTTGTTCGGAATTAGCATGTGCAATAGTTTCAGCAATTGTTGAAATATTTGCGTTTGAATGCGGACGCAGAGAGTACATTGCGAATGTGACATGTTATTTTTGCCATCGACCTCTGCTGCACATTCATCATACGCCGCGTGGCCCAGTTAATACCACCGCAATGGCATGCCCATTTAGGCACAACACGAACGTGGCAAAGCCAACTTTTCGGATGTGGTTCAAGCTTCATCATCGTCGCCATCATCATCAACCTCGGCAATAACAACAAACAAACAAAAAACAACAAAAAAATATGGCATGTATATAAAAAAGAAAAACACTTAGAGCGTAAGAGCGACCGACTGCCGACTGCCGACTGCCGAGTGGCAAGTGCTGGCGGCGGCGGTCGAGTGGGGTGGAGGGAAGAGGGAAAAATCACTTACCTGATTGCAATACTTTTCGATTTTAAATTATTCCAACGTTGATTCATTTCATCCAGGCGACGCTGCAGCATAACCGCATCCTCTTGCGAGGTGAGCGAACCCAAAAGTTTGCGGCCGGTGCCATCGAGACGATCGTAAACAACGCGATGGGTTTCAATTTCCGATTGTAGATCCTGCAACACAACAACAAGTTGAGCAAGGTTCAATGAGTTTGCACACCACACAAAAAAGCGTAAAAAACGTACACAAAATAGAAGTCGGCAAGGCGCACGAAAAATATGCGGAAATGCTAATAAATTAGTGTATGTAAAATTTATTCATAAGTGCGGGCCAGCGGGTTTCACGGTTGCCACACAGCACAGCAGAGCACAGCAGCTGGCGCAGCCAGGAAATTGAATCTGAATTTCAATATGCAGTCGCGTTGTGCTGCGTGCGAGCCAAACAAAGCGACCGCGACTGCAAACATTTTAGACAAAGCACAATCTATCGCACACACACACAATCTGCAAGGGGGCACATCCTGGAGCAGGATTAAACATCGGCCATTTAGCACAACAAGCAGGCCATGAAATTGCAGGCCGAGCAGTCAGGCCATCAATAAGCCCCCCCACACGCAGCTGGAGGCCAACTAAATGCTTTTGTGTCCACTCTACTCGCCCCCCTCTTGGCGCTTTTGTAGTGTTTTCAACATGAGTGACAAGTTTTTAAGCGCCTCCCTCTGCGTCTTGTCGCTTAGCAATTATTAACCGCATCTGTTCCCCCTGACTGCTATTGGATTTGCAGCCGCAGAAGCTGCTGCTACTCATTTCTGGTCGTCAGCGGCATCTGCTCTTGTGGCAGGTGTTTTATTTGTCAACTTTAGCTCTCCGCCTCGCCCGCCTGTGTGGAAAAAAGGCTTAAAAATGTTTCGGCTTTTGGGTTTTGTTCGCTGGCGTTGTGTCGCCTGGACCCGACAAAACTCCAAAAACGTAGCCAGTTATTTGCTGTGGTTTTCTTGGTTAAGTCCCCGACAAAAACATATACACACTACATAAGTGTGTGTGTGTGTGTGGCAGTGTGTGAGTCTTGTGCATTTTAAGGCAGGTTTTATGAGGTTTTAGGGCTTTAACTTTGATGTGGCTTAGGTCAGGCGGTAGAGATTGCAAACGCACGCAGAGCGAGTCGAGTACTCAGCCTAGCTTAGGACTACATCATAAGGTTGCCGCAGCTGTAGCACATTGCTGGGGCTTCCCACTGCCTGACATTAATAGTAAATTATATTCAGCTGGACATATGGGAAGCGTGTAATTAAAATATTATCTCAAGATGAGATTGAAGCACTGCCAAAAGCTTGCAAGCTTGCTTTACATTCAAATGCTTTCCCAGACTTCGCCTGCAATATATTCATTCAACTCTTATTTTAAATACACAATTTTGTCAGCTTCTTGCTTATTGTTTGCTTAAGGTGCATTTTGATGGTGTTGTGTGTTTGTGCAGTGGAAATTTGTAATCAACGAGTTTGGCTAATTGAGTAATTCAATCAATCAATCAATCAATCACACAAAACGTGCCAAATAAACTAATTAAAAGTGGAATTAGTGGCGCATACAAACACACAATACATAAAAATAGCAACGTCGGAAATGGCTTCTAAAATATGTGACTGTTTGTGTGCGCATGTGATTGAGTGTGTGTGTGTATGTGTTTGCTAATTAAACCTTCATTAGGGGCGCCACTGGCATTTGTCTGCGTGTGTGTGTGTGTAAACAAAGGAGCAAAAAAGAAAAGCCGTAGAGAGAAAGAAGTAAATGTACAAACACGAGCGGAAGAAGCAAAAGGGCGCAAAATTCGACGACGTTTTTTGCCACGATGCTGTGCGAAACGAGGCTTCAATTAATTTGGCTTATGCATGTCACACACACACACACATGCATACACACACGCAGGAAGACCTACGCATAACCAGAGCAATTCAATTAATGCGCAAAAATTGTTTATACGCCAATAGAGCGGAAATGAGCGATGCTGGGCAGGGAGCCAGCCAGCCGGGTTAACGCGTAAACCAAACAGCAAAACAAAGCGTTTTTAACGAGCACTTGCGTGTGTGCGTGTGTGTGTGTTTGTGGGCGTGGCACGTGTAGCGAAAGCCGATTAAATCAATTAAAATGAGAAAATGCCATCGGCAGTGGCGTCTCTAATAATGTCAGCAGTTTGTCGCGCTGCACTTGGTCATTATCCTCGCTGTCCTGCCCTCCCTGCCGTCGAAGTGACTCCGCCTAAGCTGCTAATTAGTGTGCCCGAAAGACTTTAATTTGCCGTGGCCACAACCCCAGCACACACGCAGTAACTTTCCATTAGTTGGCCAGTTTTCCTTTGCCATTTAAGGTCACTTCCTGTAGCTTTTTAGCGGCCGCAGGCTCAGGTATGCTCATGTCCTGCAGTGCCGCGATGTGCCAGCATGTGAACGAACGTCTTTCAGCGTTGTTGCCTCATTTTTCATATTTCCGCTGCCGCCCTTTGTGCAGTTTCGCTGCGTGTGCAGTTTTAAGCCCCAATTAAGTAAATGCCCAGCTGCCTGCCATATGGAAGCGCCCCCCCAGCACTTGCAGCGCGCCGTTGCACTCTGTGCATTTGTTGGCTTTTATTTTCTTTTCTTTTCTTTCTCAACATACTACGCACATTACACGCGCCACGTTGCGCTTCGTCGCTGTTTACGCGCAACTTTAAAATGCATTAAATAAATTATTTAGCCCGTCTAAAAGTGCTTGCTTTATTTAATTCCAACACAAGTCACAAAAAAAAGAAGAAGTCAGTGCGCACTGGCAATTCATAGACGACAAGCAAAAGTGCCTGAATTATGTATGAATATTGGAGCGACCACAGTGCGTATGATGAATATACATACATATATATCTGTATATACAACGAGAACTCGCTTGCACTGTCAGCATGAATTTGAAATCAAATTTTTGAGCAAAACCAGAAATACCTTTGGGTGTTTTTTATCATAAATAATAGCACAGCGTATCAGTCATAAAGGCGCGGGCAGGAAGCAGGGGGGAGGGGGTACGCGTGAAGTGGAGGGGAGGCAGTCGGCCATACAAATAAAATGGAAATGGAAATGCGTTTATAACGCGCTCATAAATATATTAGGGGCACATAATAAACACATCAGCAAGTGATGTCGACTCCCAGCGAGTGACGAATGCTTAACAAGGTTGGCCAGCCAGTCTCTGCCTCCGCCTCCGCCCTGCCCCGGGGTGGCTGGCTGTCAGCAGGCCAAGGCGGCAAGGCGGCAGTTGCCAGTCGGTGAGTCGGTGTGCCGTCAAGTGGGCTCACCCGAGGCGTTCATGCGGCAGTGACAGCCATGGCGGCCCCACGGCCGAGCAAGGAACGACAACGAACGAATTGATGGAGGGGAGCCACAACAACATCATCCCCCGAATGAATGTTGCCGTTTTACATATTTTAGTCAGCCTCTTGTTTACATGCGTGTAAATCCTTTATGGCCAACTTTAGCTGTCATTGCCAGCGAGCAGAGAGCGAGAGAGCGACGATACTGAGCTCAAATTTGATTTCGAGCGAACGACAACACAAATTGTGCTCAAGTTGTTTGCTCGCTGCTTTGCAGCTTATTTGATTATGTTTATTTCACGTGTCACCTCAACCTCTCACCTGAACGCCAGCGAGAGTGTATTACACGACTGACTGCTGCTGCTGCTGCTGTTTGTGCTGAGAATTTAAATTTGCAGCTCGCATTTAATTCCATTTCCTACTCGTCGACAGCTGTTTCTGTTTTGAATAACAAACTTCTGCCAAATGCAAAAATGCGTAAACTAGCAGCCAAACTTTGAAAATGAAAAGAAGTCGAATAAGTTAAAGCCAGAGCTGCTGCTGCTGCTGCTCTTGCTAAACGGCCGCTCTGCTTTATTGTCTTGCCAAAACTAACACACGAGAGCAGGCAAAAATCCAAGCTGAGAATCAACTGTGTGCAATATGAACTTGGCTGCACTTGACTCAAGACTTATCTGTAAACTTTACGCTGCACTGAGCACACACACTCACACACACACAGGCAGCTGGCTAATGGGCTAACACGACTCCGTTTAGCAGGTGAAACGAGCAAGCCAAAACCTAAGCCAAATCAAAGTGCTGCGGTTGCGCCTCAGCAAAGGACACAGAGTCAACCGAGTTGAGTTGAGTTAAATGCTCTTGGTTTTTGGTAGCACACACGCACACTCGCACACTCACACACACGTTGTTGTTGTTGTTGCTTGCTTTATATTATTAGACGCCCACATACGCTTTACTGCAGCCGTGTGCGCCCAGTTTAATTTACTTTGGCCTCCACCTTTGTGCGCGTACCTGCTTCTTGGCTCATAAAAGTGCCAGGCGAGCCCCAGCTCCGACTCCGGCCTCACTAGGCTGCCATCCTTTTGCCATCTTCAGCTCGTTTATAATCCTTTTTACACGCCGCCTGCAGCACAGTCGGCTCAAGTTTATGGCTCTGTTTCCAGCTCCCTTGCCAGTCAGCATTATATTTTTAACCAGTGTCGCCTTCATTGTTTTAGCCAGCTTTTGCCTGCTACACGTCCCCCTTTCTTTCCGTGCAGCGCCTTTGTCACTTCTGTTCGTGTTGTTGTTGTTTTCTCGGCAGCTCGTTATGTGTTTGTGGCGCCTGGGTACGTGTCATGCCATCATTCCTGACTTGCGGCCGGGCCGCCGTGGCAACTTTAATGGCCCCGCACGTAGAGCGATCGGAATTCGTGTAAGCATTGTATCGAGTAGTTATAGTTGGCATATTCCATGGCTTTAAACTCATTTGATATGCTTAAACCCCTTTGAGAACCACTTAGCTTCAGCAATTTCAAAGGCTGCACCGGGCTCGGGCTCGTAAGTAGCTTGATGGGTAGCTAGCATAATCCTCAATGAAATGTCCACAGCTGAACAACGAACTGACAACTGGCAACTGGCAACGGACACCGGATACGGCTTACGTTTTACCTTTGACCATTGCTGTCTTCGTTGGGTTTTCCATTTTGCATCAGGCTGCTGTGTCCTGTCGCATGTCTCCTGTCTCCTGTCTCATGTCTGCTGTATTTCTTATTGTCTCCGGCTCTCGGTTTGTTTCTTTGTGTGTCAGAAATGTCCTCTTCGCCTCTCAGCTCGGCTTTGAGCGCGTCAACGTCATGGCCTGCATTCAGCACCCTCTCTCTCGCTCTCTCCCTTATGCTTACTATGTGGGACGTTGCAGGCGAAGGAAAAACAAAGAGCTGCGCCAACAACAGTAACAAAATAAAGAAAACAACACAAATAAACAAAACAAACGGTGCCATTATTTTTGTGAGGCTTGCACGTACGCCCGAGCACCTTGGCTCCTAGCTTGATCCCAGCACCTCGATCCCTGTCCCGGCTCTCGAAGCCCCGGCCATTGTTGCTGAGTCGAGTCCTCGGCTATTAACCCAAATCCCCCGAGTGCCGGCTGTGAGTATTTCAATGTGTCTGCCTCGCTGGCTCCAGCGGAAAGTTCAACGGCAGCGGGAAACAACAAGCGAACGAAAAACGACAGGCAAATTTATGTTGTTTTTTGTATTTGATGCATATTAATCATACGCCATGTTTGTTGCGTTTGCATTTCAATTGGCCAGTCCAGGCGTGCGTCTGTTTTTACAGCGTGTTGACATTCTCAATGCGCATGCAGTTGAGGCGAAATTAATTAATTAAATGCCATTTATGCTGAGCAGCCAAACATCCAAACATTCAAATACCCCAGAGCATCCGCTTTAACACACTGTTGTAGCTGCGCTAACTGCTGCTGCTGCTGTTGCATAAGCCGCTTTAATATCGCACGGATAACAGCGCACAGCACGAAATGCTTGTAAAAAATATTTTTTAATTAAAAATGTTGTAAAATTGCGAGCATGCTGCAAGCGCAAAACTAAAAGTGTTGAGCGAAAAAATGGCAAACATTTCGTTTGATATTTTCATAGTTTTTGGCCGTCCCCAGGGTGACTAAAGAATGTTGATGTGTATATTTTGATATTAACCGGCAAAGTGACTTAATTACTCTCTTAGAGAGACAGAGAGGGAGAGCGTCTATCGTATGCAACTAGATAAAGGAGAGCTCTAAAAAGAAACTACCATAAAGCTATAAAATTTATGGCTGAATTGAAGCGAATCCATTGTTATTGGACTGCTTTGCCTGATCGAAAGACTGAGCCAGCAACCATTTGAAATTCAACAGATTTAATGACTATGCAAACTGGAATTTGTTATGCAATTGCTGGCAAATAGATGCCAAAAGCCGAGAGCTGCAAAATCCCGCCGTCTCGCTGTCAAGTTGATGGAATTTATTAGGAGACCTCCTCGACGGTGCTTCATGCAGGTTGTCAGCGTTTGTTTGCCAGCCAAATTTATTATGCGGCACGTTAACGAACATTTAGCAATGCTAACAAAGGCCCAGTTGGCATATTGGCCAACAGTTGGCAACAGTTCGCGCGGAGCTGGCACAAATTTTGGCTGGCTGCTGGAGCACAAAAAGTGCATGCTTAAAATCAAGCGAAATATGCCAGCCAAGTTAAGGGAAGATGGCAGCAGTCGACGACTCCAAATGCTGGCATTTTTGCATTGAAGATTTGCGTGACGTTTGTTGCAAAAATATTTTGCATAGCAAACGAGGCACAAAGGACGCGCAGGGAGGCAAAGGAGGGACGGCAAACGCTCATTAAAATTCATAAAGGAGCGCAGCCAAAACGAAGGCGAAAGAAATAAGAGAACGAGAGAATGGCAGGAAAAACTGACAGCAGCCAAATGTGTTATGCCATTACTTTTGTTTTATTTATTTATTTTCTTTTGCTCTTCGCTTCGTGTGCAGCGGAGAGGGATACGCAGAGTAAATTGAAATAAATAAAATGCGGTGGCATCATAATTGCGCGTCTGCGGCGCGCATATCCTTGCGGGGATAATAAAATTCCACATACGACCTCGGACTAAGACATGACGCTGCCGAAAATATATTTGAGAAATGTGTTTGCTCGCAGCGAAGGCGGCGCAAGTAATATAAACATAATCCTCGGCAAATACAGAAACAGAACTCTGAAATTTCTCGCATATTCGTAAGTCAATTAGACTCGGTTTCAACTCACGAGCAGTTTGTAATGAAAAGAGCAAATGCAAAATGTGTCACCAGAATAAAGCAAACACATTCTGCCCTCAATCTGAAATTGAAATAAAGCCAAAAGCACAACAAAAGCACTTTGATGAATGGCTCAAATCTAAAACAATCTGTGAAAATCTTCCGTTGACTTTTGCAGCGTATTGAATAAAACTAACAAGATATTTATAATTCGCAAAAACAATCAAATATCTATACAGTCTCTTTCGAGCTTAAAGCAATTGCTTGCACACCAAAGTGAAAAGGAGAATTAACAGCACTGGCAGCAAGTTTAATTTGTTTATTAAATATAAACGAGTTTGGTGTTTTTCACGTTTACATTTCGGCTCGGGCGCCGCAGTTAGTTGCCCTGCAGAGTTCAGCCACAGACTCATCATCATGGCGACGATGAGAGAAGTTCACAGACAGCTGCGCAGAGGACACTTTGAAACTACTTTAACTTTCGCTGGCAGCCTGGCTGGCTGGGAGGCCGAGCTGTGCGATGCTCGCATGTGCTTTTGACCTGCTCCACATGTCTGGGCCTGGATGTCTATCTGGGTTCAGAACTCGGCAGCATTTAAGCCATTTGGTGGGTTACTCATAAACAGGCAGTTTTATGTGGTAACCGGCTGGAGTTTGCACAGGCCAGGGACAGAGCGGCGTTTTTAAATTAGTCGTAATAAATAATTAAGCATACGACATGTGCTCGTGTGTTCACACGTGTGTGGATTTGCAGTGCAAACACAACAAACTTGCAGTTGATATTTGGCTCGTTCTGCTGCTGTTTGAATTGACAAAGTTTTGCGCCTCAGCAAATAATTGGGAGTGGTGACGAGTAGTTGTTGCTGTTGCTGTTGCAAACAAGACTTGCAACTTTCATGTGTCAGCACAAAATGAAATATAAACAAATTAAAAAACTGAAAGAGAACTTCAGTTCAGTCTGTCTCGACTCGACTCGACTCGAATGTGTTGACGTCACATGTCGCAAAAATGTTGCAGACTTGGCAATTAAATATGAGCGTAAGTATATCAACAGTTCCATAACGAGAGCCTTTTCATTATTTACCATACAGCAGCTTAACTTCAGTGCACAGAGCTGAGCGAGCGTATTGTGGGTAGAAGAACAGACGACACAGAACGTGCAGCTAATTCATCAACATTTTTAATTAACTTACTAAAAAAGTAAACGAGGAGCGATGTCAGCTCGGGGAAAACGAAGGAAGCCACACAACAAGGGATAGAAAAGTAATGATAAGCCTGCGACAAGAACACGCTAGTCCTCGCTGCCGTTGCTGGTCGCAGTCGGTGAAGTCACGTAGTGACAACAACAACTGCAACAATGAGACAATAAGTGGCATGCAAACATCAACATCAACAACAGCAGCAGCAGCAGCTGAAGTTCAGAGCCCAAGGAGGAAGGAAGCACAATAACCATATTGAATGCCCGCACAGGATGCTGGGACACAGAAAGAGAAAGATATAAGTGCAGGACACTGGCCAATTCGACAGACAGACAGACAGATAGACAGTTGGCCCGGGAGACAAAGTGCAACTAGTTAAACGTTCTTCTCTCGTTGTCCAAGTCGAGATGGCAGTGTTCCAAAAAAATATATATGTACTCTTATACTGTAAAACAAGGAGGCACTTCGATGCAGGCACTTCGATGCAGGCAATTGATTGAACAATATTGAGGAGCAGCAGGCAAATATTGAGTGCGAGTGGAAGTACATTTAATATGCTATCCAGTTCATAAACAATGACTACTGCAAGCAACTTTGTGCCATTATTTATCCATGGCGTCGCCAAATTCAAGACAGCAGCCCAGTGCCCTTTGCAGGAGCAGGGTCAATCAAAGCTAAACCTCAATCACGCTCAACTGAACAGATTGTCTGAGTGGAAACGATGTAATGAAGAGAGCACTACAAAGCATGCTAACAATCAAATCAACAACGTCAATGCTGTGCTTCGAATAAATTTCTGCTCAGCTCGATTTGCTGGCGCTTTCGAAAACTTTTGCCAAACTTTGAAGACACCCAAAGCGTTCCAAAGCGTTCAACTGTGACAGATTTATATTGCTATACACTATGGATAAACACTTAACATACTATATAGCTGAGTACAAAAAGCGTTCTAAGAATTTGCTGTTCCAACAATTTTAATTCATATCCAATTGGCGTCTACATTATTAATGCACTACTTGCTTTTCATTTAACTATAAGCTAACATTACTTTTTATAACATGATCTCCAAAGTTGGCTAAAAAGAACATTGCATACCTAACATATAAATCTGCATATATGTCAAATTAACAACGTTAATGCAATTCTTCGAATAAATTTAGGCTCAACTCGATTTGCTGGAGTTATGAAATTAAAGTTTGAAGGAATCTAAAGCATGACTTTGCTACATTTCTATTCAATTCGAATTTGAGTCTACATTATTAATAAGCTACTTGATTTGCATTCAACTATATGTTAATATTACTTTTTATAATTAGAGTCCCAAAGCCACAAAGCCAATTGCAAATTGACTAAACAAAACAGTCCATACTTAACATATAAATCCGCATATCTGCCAAATAAATTTCTGCTCAACTCGTGTGGATGTATTCGGAAAAAAATATGAAGGAATCTCAAGCATGACAAAATTATATTGCAATTAACTATAGATAATCAATTGCTTTATATGTTGATTACACAAAAAGAGTTCTAAGAATTTGAATAGATTTGCTCTGGAACAATTTGAATTCAAATCGTATTTGAGTCTATATTATTAATGAGCTACTTGCTTTGCATTCAACTATTTGTTAACATTACTTTTTATACAATGAGTAAATTGGCTAAGCAAAACATTGCATACTTAACATACAAATCCACATAACAATTTATGACAAATTTATATTGCAATTTACTACGGATAATCAATTACTATAACATATTTACTAAGTACACAAAAAGAGTTTTCTAAGAATTTGATATGCTAACAATTTGAATTCATTTCGTATTTGAGTCTACATTATTAATGAGCTACTTGCTTTGCATTCAACTATATGTTAACACTACTTTTTATGAATCGCGCCCTGCAGCTCCAACTACATATTCAAAGTCAATTGGGTAAGCAAAACATTGCATACTTAACATATACCTAAATCTGCATCTCAATTTATGACAAATTTATATTGCAATTTACTACGGATACTAAATTACTATAACATATATACTAAGTACACAGAAAGAGTTCTAAGAATTTGATATGCTAACAATTTGAATTCATTTCGTATTTGAGTCTACATTATTAATGAGCTACTTGCTTTGCATTCAACTATATGTGAACATTACTTTTTATACAATGAGTAAATTGGCTAAGCAAAACATTGCATACTTAACATATACCTAAATCTGCATCTCAATTTATGACAAATTTATATTGCAAGTTTTTATGGATAATGAATTACTTTAACATATATTTTAAGTACATAGAAAAGAGTTTTCCAAGAATTTGATATGCTAACAATTTGAATTCATTTCGTATTTGAGTCTACATTATTAATGAGCTACTTGCTTTGCATTCAACTACATGTTAACACTACTTTTTATGAATCGCGCCCTGCAGCTCCAACTACATATTCAAAGTCAATTGGGTAAACAAAACATTGCATTACGTTAAACGCTGCCATCGGCAAATAGCCAGTGTTATTATTGTTGTGTGCCCTCTGGAACTCTGTTCTAATATTTTATGGCGTGGCGCAGCATGAATTATGGTTGTGCTATTATATTTCATATTATATTCGAGTTAATTTGTTTTCATATTATTTTTCGCTTTGAGCAAACACACAAATACATGCATGCACACTCGCCACACACTTATACGCATTTATGCAGATGCAAAAATTTGCATATGCTCGTTTAATTAATTAATTACCACCATTAAATTATGAGCATATTTTTTGAAAGCATTTTTTTCGAGCATTTTACGCGCAATTTCAGAGAATAACTTTATTCATTTTTTGCCATTTTTCCTTCTTTTTTTTTTTTGTTTTGCTGGTTAGAAACATTTATGAATGCAAATGAGCGCTCTGTGTGCTAGTGTTAGTGTCTGTGTGTGGTTTCCAGCGTTTGTTTGTGTGTTTTTGATATCGTCATAATTCGTTTTACAGTTTATTCCATGTTTTTCTCTGTGTGTGTGTTTGTTCACCATTCCCCAGTTCTCAATTTAAATTTATGCTGTCCCAAAGTGAACGCCACGTTTAAGGCTCTTTATGCGCTCGGTTTTCATTTTCTTTGCCAGCATTTTATTTGTTGCATTTATTTCGTTTTTTATGTGCTAGTTTTTAATGTCCCATCGCAGCGTTCACTTTGCATAACTAATTAAAGTCAGTTGACGCTGTTCATGCGCCATTTCTCAGCTCCGCTCAACTCCAGTCGAGTCTCCGCCTGGACCAGAGGCGGCCATAAAAAGAAAAAACGAAAAATTATTATGACACGCAAAAGGCGTTGCCGCCGTAGCCCTGGCTCAGACAGTCCTGCCCAACAGCTTCGTTGTCACAGCCAGCTTTAAGTGGCGGCGGTGGGGGAGGGGTCGTGAAATTTACTATGAATTAAGAATGCGGCGACATCTGTCAGCCTTTTAAGGCAGCCATTAGAAACTAGCATATATTTAATCTGGGGAATTCGCGCACTGAGTAAATAATTATGAAACTATTAATACGAAATGAGCTGGCATTGCGAGCACTTGGGAAAACATGTTTGAAATGTGGCAAAAGACTAATTGTACTTTAACTTAAAGGCTGTCGATGCTGCTGTAACTAAAAATTCTGCGAACAGTAGAAAGTTACTTACATAACACATAAGTTGGCTTCTCGTGAGCTGCCGATAGATATGAGCATTAAAAATTCAACAGCCTTGCAAGTTTTTCTCGCACCCAATTGGCCGTTGACCTCGCCTGACCCCAAAGAGCAACAGCAACTTTTCACAAATTATCAACGCAGTAAATGAAACTTTGCCACAAACAGCAGCTGAAAGTTTGCTTTTTTTTCCCCCCAGCCCCAGCACAAGTTTCAAAACTCATGTTGGCCGCGGCAACTGCATTGGCAGTACCTTTGGCCAACACACACTGGGAAGTGCACACACGTGTAGGTAATTATGTAATACAAATAGGTAATGGAAGTTGCGCAAAAACTTGCTGGAAAGCTGCTAAAAACCACGTGCTTGTTGGCCAGTTAGCGCACAATTAAAAAGACAAATAGCCCGGCCAACTGGTCAAGGTTCGTTCTCCCGGGTGTATTTAGACAGCAGCACAGCACACACGTGTGAGGCAACATTTTTAGTAATTAAATTTATTAAAATAAATTGCCAATTTGCGATCGAGCTGCTCGTTAACTCTTAATGCAAGGGACACAGCGTGCCCGGCTAAGTGTGGCGCCAAATTGAATGATGCCGAATAATAAACAAAAATGGAAGAATGCGAAGTCGAGCTAAAAGCTTGTGAAAAATGCAACTTTTAATGTGCCACAAAATACAAATACAATTATAATGCGCATGGGTGGCTTTAGTCATTTTGCTGCCATTGTTGTTGTATTTAATGGCGTTGGGGCGTAAAGCATAAAAGCGTCAACCTTGTTGCCACTTTACAAGAAAAATATTATTGCAACGCTGCTGCTGCTGCTGCTGATGCTGGCGGTTTCTATGTCAAGAGCGGTGTGAAAAGCGCGAAAGAATGCACTATATATGCTGCCTGTAAGTGCAGCACTAGAGTGCCAAAGTGGCAGCCGAAGAATGAAAGAAATGTATTAAATACGCTGCTAGCTAAATGTGGTTAAGTGCAACTGCATTACAACAAGCAACGTTTCAATGTTATTCTTGGCGAAGAGCGATAAAATAAAAAGTCGATTATGCGAGGCAAAACAATTCGAGTTATCTGATAGTAAAGGCGCACGAAAAACAAATTAATATTGCGAGGCTTCACAAAGTCGTTCGGCCGCATTATGATGTCAGAGGCAAGCAGCGAAAATATTGAAAATGTTTCGAAAGGCGCAGGGCGCAGGCAAAAGTTTTAAGGCCATAAAAAAGATGCCACAAAGTAAACAACAACATGAAAATAACGCAGACATTCTATTGAACAACGCGAAGGAGAGCAGAATGTACGGGGAAGCAAGCAGTAACAACGGAATCACAAACAGCTAAAGAAAAAAAAGAAGAACAACAGAAAAAACCCCAGCGAGACGTACATTAATAAAGTTGGCAACTTGCAGTTAACTTTACCCGTGAGTGTGCTTAAACATTATAAACAGCAATAGGGAAGAGCGGCAGCGACAACAACCAACGGCAAATGGGCAAACAAACGACTAAATTATGTTGGTCGACAGGCGCCTAAAAGTATGCAACACGCACCGAAGCCATAAACAATATTAAACCACAGCTTCAGCCTCCGCTGTTGCTTTGCGGGGGGCGAGCGCAACGAAAAAACTTCAGGCAGGCAGCAAATGGCAAACTGATTTAAAATTAAGCGAAATGATTTTACCTAACGTAGAGCACAACCACACACACACACACACTCACTCGCGCACACAAATGAGTGTCATCAATCACGCGGCGAGTGCGAAAAAAATGAAGTGAGAATGAAAGCACGAGTTGGAGAGGAGTAGGGCAGCAACGAGAGCAGAGGGTGGTTGGCACGTTGCTTAAGAAAGGATAAGCAGTTAAGTTAATATCGCCAACGGAAGCAGCATGCTACTGCTGCGGCTCGAGGAAATCTTGCTCATTTCCCTCGATATTAAGTAGCCGCCCTGTCAGACCGTGCTCGAGTATCAGCTGCTGCTGCTGCCTGGCGGCAGTCGCGAAACTTTTTTAATAATTTTATTGCGCAAATTCGGTGTGCAATTATGCTAATAAATTCAATACACAAATCGGTACGTTCATTGTCTTCGGGCTGTGATTTAATGCGTTCTACTTTAAAGACGGTTCCACGCTCCCCTCACTTACCCTGCTGTTCACCCACGCTGCCGTCTTGGCTCTTTCTAAGCGATAAAGTTGTTGGCCTAAGTGGCGCACTTCAAGTTTTGCGGTTCAGCGCAAAACACACAAATTCAAAAGTTCGTCTCGCACTTTGTCAACTGGCACACTTCTCCACCCTCTCCACTCCCCGCTGTCTGCACACACACAGAGAGACGCATACAATTGCGGCTGCTTCGAGTGGTTGTTTATGTCGCAATTGCCTGTCTCTCGACTCTTTATTCGCAGCTAATAAGTGTTGTCTCGACTACTGCAGTTGTTGTTGCTGCTGTTGTTGCTGTGGCTCTTGATAGCTTCCTGCGCCAGCCCGTAGGAAGTTGTTGGCTCGTTTAGTTTATTTATTTGAAAATGATTCTGGCAGGCAAACCGCAGGTACTCGAAATTAAATTATTTACATTTTGCCTGTCATCAACGCCAAGCGGGCAAAACACTCGACAACAGATTCACAACACTTCCCCACCCACACTCGACTTCCTCGCTCACTCAGTGTCCTGCTAACCGGTTTCTTGCGTACTTGTAGCACAAAACTTTGCTCATTTGCATTGTTTGCGGTGTTCATGTGTTTGTTGACACTTCCGCAAGCAATAAATTGTTGCCTTTGTTTTGCGAGGCACAAAAAAGCAGCAAGAATATGTGTGAGGACGTGCGCCTAAATCTATTTATAAACACTCTACAGATTTATGCTCATCGTTGAAAACTGAGTAGGTACGCGAGATTTACTCCTCGAAGAACTGGAGGAGACCACGCATAAATTGCGCTTTATAAGGTATTTTGATGTCTTACTTGCAGCTAATTTCCTTTGCAACCATAACTCAGTGATGGCAAGTGTTCGGCGCTCATAAATATAGAGCCTATGACATTAAATCACACATGAAGCAGATTAAACAGTGCTCAGAGAGAGTCACATAAATTATGATGGCAGCTGCAAGGCAGTCAACTGATTCGCAGCGAGCGGAGTGGGTGTGTCAAGTCGTACAACTCTTGAAATAGCACAGACAATTGGACTAATGTGCACAATGGCGGAGCATTCGAAGGAGTCTGTTGCTGCCGCCCGAAAGGCAGACAAATTACGCAAACGCTAGGCAACAACCGACACAATACACACGAAAAGTATCTCACAGATACATGTTAACAGCGACAATAACAAGTTATGCGACAGGCAGACAGCCAGGCAGACGGACGGCGGACGGAGGGCGCATAACAATAAAATGCAAAGAGCAACTTGGCAAATTTATAACACAAAACTATGGCCAAAGGAAGCGATGAGGCTGGCAAGAAAAGGAAAACACATGTTGGTCTGTTGATTGTCACGTGTATGCTCTCGCCCCCCGCCTCCTCATATTTCCCTCTCGATGTCTTTGTGTTTTCCTTTTTTGTAGTCTGCTTTTTGGGGTTGGGGGGCAGCCAGCTTATTCGCATTTGACAGCACGACAGCGAGCGCTAAAAGTATTTGGCAAGCAGATTTCTCGACTTGCCATTTACGACACCGTCACCATCAACGCGACCTCGACACGTTCGCCGAGTCGACTGGCTCTCTTAAAGGCGTAAGCAGCTTGCCGCGTGATACTTCACTTTTGTTACAGCTGGAGGCCTGGCCGAAAGTTTTTGGCTAGATTTAAGTGCGCCGCCGCCAGTCGACTTGCTTAGTGGTGAGACACATACACTTACTTATAAAGCGCTTACTTAAACCACACCACATAAGACGTGCATGTGTGTGTGTGTGTGCAGCTCATGTCGCTGGCTTAACTTTGATTTCTCTGTGTAACTTTCTCACTTAAATGGGCGTTAGAGCGCTACAAAACTGTCGTCACTGCCACAACTTGCTGCCACACACGAAACTCACCAAAGAAAGTGAATAAATTTCGGGGGCTTTACGCACTTTTCTGCACACATAGTGCAGCCTTCCCTCTCTATATATTTAGTGTGCGTCTGATGAATGATATGTGGGCAAATGTTTACCTCAAAATGAAGCCAACGAAATCAACTCGGACCGAGCAGTGCCATTAGCTAGTGAGTTGAGACTGCTGCTAAGTACACTCGTTTGGCTTTTTAAATATTTAGCAAAATTCTTTTGACAGTCGGTTGCCAGAAGAACCTTTTATGGGATTTTCTCTGCGCTCTCTCTCTCTCCCTCTCTGTCGAACTAACAGCTTAACATTTGCTGTTCTTTAGCTTATTGATTTTTTTTCGTTTGCTGCGTCTGCTCACCCACAAATAAATGTCGAAATAAATAAAAGTGCAGCATAAAACTAAAAACCAGGTCGGACAGCTGCAAAGCCACAACACAACAAGAAATAAATAAAAACGAACATGATCAAAACTGAGTACAAAATTTATAATGTTTCGAGAACTTTTGAGTTGTGGTTTTGGTTTCTTCAGTTTGCCAACTGCTTTCGCTGGGCATCTATAGTGTGCGTGTGTGTGTGTGTGTGGTTGCGACAGCAATTCGAGTGTGAGATAATGTTAGTTGTGCCCAGCCACAAAAGATGCCGTTGGGCAACCCTTTTGGGCACAGACACAATAACAACAGTAGACGCACAACACGAGATAAGATTGAGGGAAGCGAGAAAGAGCCGTGACATTTGAAAATTCTTTAAATATTAAAATCTTGATTAAGTTAAATGCGCATTTGGGGCCAGCGCCACACTTAAGTACACACATTTTGCATTTGCTATGCACATCAACTGATTCCACGGCCATATGCCCCAGCCAAATGAGGGACAACAAATCTCTGTTTGTGTCGTGTTCTTGGAGTTGGGTTGCAGCCCCATCGGGTCTTCAGACCGCAAAACTTTTCGCCCCCAAAAGTAAATTCAACAACAAATTTCAAGCACGATTTGAGGCTGCTGTCAACGCTGTCTACGCTCTACTCTCGACTGTCGACTGTCGTCCAGCTGGACTCGTGAAGCCTGCCAAATTTGTTTACGCGCTTCGCCCGGCTTCGCATTTTTGATTTTGGGGCCTGGTAATTGGTAGATCTGACACCTACAGCAATAGGAGAGCTGCTAGCGAGCCGGCTGCTTCAATTAGCCGCCTACAATTAGAGTCCTAATTGCGCCCACATTCGTCAGCATTCGTGCCAAGGGTTGACCCCGACCGTCTCCGGATTTTCGTTTCCTTTTCGCCGCCTTTTGTTTCGCTCGTGCATATTGAATTTTCTTTTTCTTTTTCCGTTTTTTTGCTTTCGGTTGCGAAGCCTACTTAAGTTGTCATTTTGATTGCTTTTGAAGCTTTCTGAAGCCTACGCTAATTTTTCTTATTCCCCCGCTTCCAGTTATTTGTGTCGTCCTCCATCTATCATTTTGTCAGGCTGTCGCGGCGCAGCTAACACAATTTTCATTCATTTTTCGCTGTTGCTCTTGTTGTTTTGTTGTGCACATTTTTTATTGAGTCTCAGATTTGCATGTGACATTTCCGCGGCACAAGAACCCAAATCGCTGACAGTGCGCCTACAAATTGGGCACGAAGTGTCCCCCCAGCTCGCTCAGTCGATAAACATTGAATTATTAAGTGACAACGGAAGATATAACAAAAGCACAACGAGTCCCCGCTTCCCCACTTCCCCCACATCGCATTTCACTTCGCGACTCACTTTCGCTTTGTCCCCTTGGCCACTTGACAGCCAGTCGCAGAATCTGGCTAAATCATTGCAATCAGCTTAGAGCCGTAGCATTTGGCGTGTGGCGTGTGGCGTGGGTGCTGCAAATGTTATTGAATCCGCTTGAAATTTAATTATTAAATGTCTCCCGTTTTGAAATTCAATATCTGAAATTCAGGCCGAACTTGAGCCTTGAAATAATGTCGAAAGCAACACGGATAATTAAATACCGTGCGCCCAAAAATAGGCATTCATCTGCAATTCTAAAGACGTGAATTCCATTCACTACTATGTTGTGCAAATAATGAATTTTTCATGCATTTCACGCACAGTTCAAAATACCTGCGACTGGCATTGGCAAACGTGATTAATGATCGTCCATTAACTCACCTGTAAAGAAACAAAGAGCGAAAGGCAATCATTAAATATGCTTCAACTTGCTGTTGAGAGATTGTGAAGGAAATGCGAAAATTGGAAAATTCCTGTGACATTTAATAAACGCGTTTGCGCTGACATCAAATTCGATTAAATTAGAGCGAGGAGAGTGCGTGTAATGTGCTCAACGGCCAGAACCTTGACATGGCCAAAAGGAAAAAGGAGGAGGAAATCAACAAACTGTACCATATGTCGCTCGCCGCAAGCGTCAGTCTGTTTTGTAGGTCAGTTTTCCTTGTCGAGCTTTGCTTTTCTTGCGAGAATTCATTTCCTCGCATTTCCGCAACTGGCAGGCGCGGTTTAAATCAGCGCTGAGGTAGTGCTCAAATATTTTTATATCAAAGAATATGTTGCGCCTAGCTTGAGGCGTTGACACAACAATAAACAGAGACGCACCACCACCAGCAGCAGCGGCAGCTGTGGCAGGCGCGACAAACCCAACAAAAGTGATGTCAGAAATGAGCAAAACGCCAGCAAATGAGATTTTTAGGTCAACAAAGTCCAAGCCGGGGAAACACAGGCGTTGAGGCCACGCGGTTTGTGTGTCACACGCCGCTGTCGCCGTCTCTGTCGCACTCGCAGTTTCAGTTTTTCTTTTGTTGCCGAGCTTTTGCTTCTGCCTGAACGCTTTGATGCTGCGCTGCTGGCCGGCCACGTGTGTTCATTTCAGGTGGCTTTCTTTTTGCAGCTGGCAGCTGTAACCAACTCGACGCTTTATAGGCTAAATAAATACCGCAAGAAGAGCGGGGCGCGCGCTGTGGGTTATGGCCTGACTTGACACTTTTGTGCGTTGCCAGGCTTTGGCCTGTGTGGCCTTTTTATGCAGGCAGCAGGTAGCTGGCTGGCTGCCTGGCTGGGTTCAGTGGTTCTTGTTGTTTGCGCCATTTCAATGTGGGCGAAAGTGCATTGCATACTTATAGGCACTTATGCGACGCATTACGCAGCTGACCTCAATTCCAAGCTGTTAATAGTGTTTCGAGCAAGCAAGAGAGAAAGCGAGAGCGGGGAAATACGAGTATCAAGTGCAGACTGCCGACAGAAGGTATGCAACGATTTGAGGCATCTAAAGTTGGATAATCCTCAGCAATTTATAAACAACATGTTGACCCAAATTGAGGCGCCTAAAAGTGCGCTGCCGCTTGCCGTTGCTGCAAATGTTTTCATTCAATTTCGCAACTTGGCGAGTTCATTATATTTTCACATCATTACCAAGTCGGCAGCCAGCAGCTAGCAGCAGCAGCAACGGCCAGACACCCGACTAAATCCGAGGCGATTCCAACAACGTTGCACGTTTTGCTATAACTATGCTAATTTTAACTCGTTTCGAAAATAACAAACTCACATCTAACCACAGCCACAGGCGGCGCAACGGAGATAGCAACAGAATAAGAGGGGGAATAAGAGAGTGACGGCGATAACTGAGTCTCATAACGCTGACGAGAGTTGTTAGCTCGCGCCACTCGCCTGGCGTGTAGGCAACCACAGACTGGCAACTAAACCGAGCAGGACACAGACAACCAGGCAGACAGACAAACAGACACATATGCTATGCGCTCGCTCGTTGCAGATTTCCCATGTTGCATGTTGTTGTCGAAAACGGAGATGATAATGATTTTTACTTCCTTTAGCTGGTCTCAGAACATTTCACTCGGTTTTTTCTTTCGAGTCATAATTTGGGTGTAATGCCCGCACAACGTTGCGTATGTGTAACGACAAGCTAGCATAATGAATGCACCCCCTGGCTACTGCTCGTTGGAGTCATTAATGTTCACAATTATGGCTGGCGAGTAATCAAAAATTGCTCTATGCATATAAAGCAAGACTTGCAGAAGTCCAATGTCACAATATTGTTGCGACAGCTGCTCAGCATTCGCTGTGCAGTTTTTCAATACACTTTTCTCGAGCGTTTAATGGCTTTATGCGTGAGCCATAAATTTGTTTGATAGCCATAAAAATATAATTAACCCTGAACTATGAGTGATGGCGAAGAAAGGCAGCAAAGCGGGACAGCAGCAAATTAAAGGCCATAAATAATTGGAACTAATTTCAGCAGCAGCCGACCATGGCTACACATATGTAGTAATGCCAATGACACACTGGCTAGGGAGACCGTGTCCCGTAGCACACACACACCACACACACACATGCCACATAATCGCATAAAAGTAATAAACTCGACAAAAAGCGGTCGCCTGACAGACTCACCAACTGAGTGACTGACTGAGTGTGTGCGAGTCTGGGTAGCTGGCACAAAGACGTTGCCTTCAGCTCATACTCGTATTAGGGCGCATTTAAACTGGATGCTAGCCAGACATAATCCAAGCGTAAATGCAAAAGCGAAGCCCCAAAGACCAAAGAATCCCGCATGTTGGCCGGAGATATAAAGAGATTAGCTTAATAGTTTATCAAACCAGCAAACACAACTAAAGTGGCTGAACATGATTTGAACAAAGCGGCCAGATAAAAGAGATGCTAGTTGACAGTTCCCTTTTTTCAGTGCCCTCAGAATGTCTGTTTATAAGAACAGTGTAATTCGCATGTTAGGTGAATTATCATCTATAATTGCCGATAGTGTTAAAGTCCACTCGCTTGCAACAAATAACCTAAATGCTTAAAAGCTGTGCCTTGAATTTCAAATAAACGACGAGTTTGTCGAATATGATACAGCATTTTTGGGGGCGAAAATATTATCGGTGCAGCAGTTGGGCGAACCAACTAACAGTTTATTAGTATGTATGGCACACATGCCCTACAACGTTGTCGACACTGTTCCACTCGCAGCATGTTGCGGCTATCCCAGCTCAGTCCTTGTTGCTGCTGGTGTCGCTGTGATGTGGTCATGTCATTGCTTCGGCATGCTGATAAAAATTTTCAACAAACTTTTGAGCTAACGACATCGCCAACATGAAAGCACAGAATGTTCGTGTGTGTGTGTGTGTGTGTGTGTGTGTGTGTGGGGGGGGGTGTGTATCTAACGAGTTTTTTCTTAGCTTGCCACACGCTTTTCCGCCAATTTCGAGAGACTGCCACGCGGCGGCCATTTTGAAAAATGTCCAAACACTATTAGCTTTTTTCCCACGAAAGCAAGGAGGAGACGAGCACTACAATGGCTAAAATATTAGTTGCTACATGTTTCGTGTCATGAGGCTTTATTGCTACCCCCATGCTGCTACAGCTACTGTTGTTGCACAGTTGCAGCTGTGGCATCGCAAATATTCATATATAAATATCACTTGACTGCGCAGCGTTCGTTGCTGCAAATGCAAAAATGTTATACAAATATTTAATATGGATTTATGCAGCGACATTAGTTTGATAGACAGACAGACAAGTAAATGGCATTCGGGGAACTCAGAGCTCTTCTGCTGTCAAGCAGAGGATATGGAAATTGATGGGTTTATGTGGAAATCTATTAGCAACCTTACAAAACGTAACATTGACAGATTAAATCAGCTGCAAGTTTGAGTAACTTCAACAAAACGAGAGCGCATATTTCTGCAGTTTTGCTTGGCCAAGTTCCACTGTGATCGATACTCGCTATTTGCTGGCTATTCATCGTGTCTTTACAACTCATAAAATTGCATTTATCCCATGAACTCTCCAGTGCAATTCATTTCGCTTTACTGTTCTGTCATTGTCGTTGCTCGCAAAATTGTATTCCCAAATCAATTCTAATTCATAGCTTTTGGGCCAACTGTTGCCCAAGACACGAGCACAGCACAGACACGCAATAGAGAGAGATAGAGAGAGGGAGAAAACTGGTCGTAAATGCCCGTTTTTCAATTTTCCACACAATCGAGCGCAAGAGACAACAACACATGGAACTATGTGCCCCAACTATTTCGAGTCTGGCGCAATCCAAGCACACACACACACAGAGACACAGAGATAGACAGGAGACGTGTAGAGCGCGCCATAAATAAGCAGACTTTTCAACACATTAAACACAATAAATCTGTGCCGTAACAAAGACAACGAATAAACAACTTGACGCGTCTGTCAAACGGGGCGTTGAGTAATGTCAACATAGGCCAAGCACAACACAAAAAAAATGCGATGTTGAGTTGGCATTTGGCATCTGAACTTGCTGAGTAATCCGAAGTCCTCACGGCGCGCGGCACAGACTAAATCCAATTGAGTGCGATCGCAGCCGCAACACATTTGCCAGCATTAGTGAGCTTGCAATTACGACAGTTTCCCCCCACGCCCCGTCTCGGGTCGTCGCCCAAAAGCAGACTGTAAAAAAGCAGACGACATGCACAATGCAATAACCACGGCGACGAGCTCTAAACTGCAGTTGAGCTATGGCAACAACTCAGCTGGCAGTCTGTCATCACTCTACTGGCCAGCGCACGCCTTTAATAAACACACTCGACCGGCTTTTGACTTTGATGTAGAGCGCTCGAGAAATGTCAAGTTGTCCCACTGTTTGCTTAGCTCTCCAACTCGTCTGCAGTGAAAAGAGAAAAGCAGTGAGCCAACTAATAATGCCAAAGAGTGTCAACTGGCTGGAGTGCCTTAAAGCTGAGCCTAAAAGTCGATTACCCACTAAACGCCGAGTGAAAGTAAAGTTTGCTTAGTGCTGAACTTTAAGTGAAATTGCCATTTAAGTTGTCCTCCTCTCTCAATTGAGAGTTGAACAGCATTGCTGGTCGAGGGGTTGCGAACCCAATTTCCTGTCCACACGTTGCAGAAAAATCATGTACGTGAGTTTGTTTTTTTCCCCCTATGCAAAATTCAATTTAGCCAAAATGTAATCGATGCTAAGATGCGCAAAGAAGGCACACGACACACATGTATGTGCAGAGAGACAGAAACGAAGAGTGCATGAAAATATGCTTACAGATATCGCCTCTTGTAGATGCTGCAGCGTGGGCGTGCTGGGGCGTGGCACGACATGCACTTGCGTACAATGCTGGAGTTTATTTCTACATCACTGGCTGTGCCATCAAGTGCACCCCAAGGGGAACGAGCTGAGCTGTATGCAATTGCTTACACTGCGTATACTTGACAAATTATTGCATGTATTTGGTAGTCAGGTGCAGCTATTTACGCCTAATTGCAGCCATTGCCGCGTGCCACACGTATGCACATCGTTATGCTTGCATATTTGCAATTGCAACTGAATTATGGACAGATTCACAGGCAGCAAATTTGCGGGCATTCTTCGTTTTTTACGCTGGCGTATACTTAATGGACGTCACGTATACGCCGACGAACCGCAAACGAGTTGCGGCTTGTTGCACTCTTGATGTGGGCAGACGGGCTGATTGAGTGACTGCCGTCCTGCCGGTGATATTTACATAATTGCTTGCAATTTCACTGCATGCACATGTGTTTTTTATGCGGGTGTGTGCAACATTTTAAGCGGCAGTGTGGCAAATCCAGTTCCATTATGGCAGCGAGCGGCATCTATCAATGCCCGAGCACTGCGACGTCTACTGATTAATGAAGCTGCCATTCAAAAGCGCTAAAAGGGTTGCCAGCCACCAATACCAAATTGAGCTGTTGCATGCGACCCAAGAGCGGCTGCGACAGTGATAAATAGGGGCGGGATGGTGGTAGAGCGGGGTGCCGTACAAATTGGGAAAAACGCTGCACGCACTTCGTTTACCGCCCGCTGCAATCTGTGTGAGATTCTTTTTCATCTCCTGCTGGCCCCAGCATTTGCATAGCACTTCCGTTGCTTGCACTCCACCTCCCCCCTCCACTCTTAACCCCGTTGCACAGTTGCACCTGCGAAAACGCCCTTAAGTTTTTTGCAGTCAGTTTGTTTGCCGAGCGCTGCCAAAGAAAAATATGTCAAAAATCAGCAAAAAACGAAGCCAACACCAAAAACACAAAAACGAGCTGCTTTCGATCGCCTGCAGCTCGCAAACTGTTCGTGCGTCTGTGCCACACACATACAGTCTAAGTCTGTGGCACGTTGTCTGTTGTGAAGTTTCAGCAGCCTGAGTGACGCCTGCAAGTATGCAAACAACTTCGTCGACTGTCGGCTCGGATTTTGCCTTAGTGCGCTCAACTCTTTGCCGCCTTTTTTGTTTGGCGCATAGAATGAATTTGTTTTGAGTCGCTCTCGCTACCAGCTGCATTTTTCATTGTGCCAGATGCAAACATAAAGTGAACTATCTAAATTGCAACTTGGCCCCGGGCTAAAGTCGATTTGAGGCTCTCAAAGGAATCGCATGTGTAATCGTTAAACCGTAATCGATACAAGTTATTGCAATTATTTTACTTTGAACATTAAAATTGTATTTGCCAGTTGCAAATATTCTATTTGCAGCTCTCAATTGCAGCCAAATATCTTTTATTTAATGCTGTTGAAACATGCATAAATGATACGTCAGCTGCTCGAAAGTTGCTGCACAAATATTCAATTTGATTTAATTGCACCAGAGTAAAGTTTCGCCACCCCAAAGCGGGGGCAGACTCAGAGAGAGAGAGGCCTGTTGATTAAACGAATCTGTGGCGCTTGGGAAATGTGCTGCTCGTGTTCTCGCCTCCTCGGCTGTGAGTAATGAAGTGCTTTAAATATTAAAACCAATTTACGTGACAACATACGCGTGTTATGAAGCTTGTTACCCGCATTCTTGTTGTTATTAATTCCGCCGCATGCCCAAAAAACAAAAAAAGCAAAAAAGAGCAGCAGAGAGCAAAAGAAAAACGGAAACAGCTGACGTATTTCCATGGCCTGGTCCTGGCTCGTATTCCCAGGATCGTGTGACCAGTAAACTTTTGCAATTAATCAAGATAGGCCAGCCAGAGCGAGAGCTGGAGCGAGAGCCGGAGCACGAGCAGCCGAACAACAAGGATGATGACAACGGCGCATTTGCATGAAACGGCAACAGCATATGGCCGACACCACCTGAAACAATCTCCAGCTCAGACTCGACTCGCTCTCGCTGCTGGGCCGCTGTGTGGGCGACAAAGATTAATAATAATAACTACGACTAGCACAGCGGTCGGTCAGCAAGTGGCATAATCATGATTTATGACATGCAATTAATAAGCGACAGACCAGCCAGCCAGCCAGCCAGCCAGCCAGGACTCGCAATTGAAAGCTGTTGAAAGCGTTGCCCCGACTCCACGCCTGTCTGCCCCTTGTGGCACGCCACAACTACTAGCTTCAACTTCACCTTCCACCCGTATAGCAATTATTTAAAGCACGCACTTTGTTGGCCGGCCCATTTTGTTTTTAAATGCAAAATAAAACAGCCGCAAAATACAATATTTGAGGCGGATTATAGTGTGATTTAATCGCAGCGGCAGCTTTAATTGATTAAGCTCGTTGGAAGCGCAATTAATTGTGACTAAGGTGCTTAAATGAACGATCATTTGCAGCCAGCAGCTGATCGCTTAGCAATTACTGCGGATTAAAACAGCACGCGCAATTGATTTAAATGAAGCGTGACTATATTAAAGGTGTCACATTGAAGTACAGTGTTAAACGTGTCTCTAAGGATACTCTCTAGTTTTGTTATAAAGATAATCATTGATATACTTCCTCAAGTCAAGAATGACTGCAGCAATTTGTGTAAAAATGAGTGGGAAGCTGCTTAGAGCCAGCAGACGCACATAGCAACAATAATGCATGATTAAAGTAATTAAGTGTTTTATCTGTGTTTTCTAATAAACAATTTAACTTAATAAATTCTACAATATGCCTATTTATTGCCTTTAAGACGCAACAGAGTTGGAGGTGTCAGCTAATATATTAGTGAAAAAGTAGCTAACTCATCATAGTAATCTCAGAAGTTTGCTTTAACAATTAGAGCAATGATTAACTTATTTTAATAATTTCTGAAGTTTAAGTTAGAAATCAGTGCACTTATTTGAACACAATTTAGTATAAATTGATTTGCCTTAATTGTGCTACAAGTGGATTTAATGCATTTACCTAGTTTATAAGAGCAACAAGGAGAGTTGTTAGCATTAAGGCGAATTGAGAGCGGAGCAAAGCTTGCGTGTTTCACTCTCCGCCTTAGTTAAACTAGATTCAAGTGAGGCTTAGCTGGAAATTAAAGAACACTAGCAGCTCGACTTTCAAATTCATTTCGCTTTCGTTCTCAGCAACAAATACACTACAGCAAACTGTCTGCTTTAATTTATTCTTAAAATCTCTTACAATTTTTAAGTGGTATCCTCCTGTCGTGCACTCTGCTTAATTACTTTTATTCCTAGGTGTTGACCCCAGCATGGCAATTATTAATAGTTGCTCTTGTTGTTCTGTGTGCTGCTAGCTAATTAAAATAAATGGCTTTTAGCAGTGCTGTCAATGCTGACCAATGTGCCAATGGTCGCAACCGTCGCCGCCGCTGCCACCGTCGCTGTCGCCACCGAATGTTGGCCAAAATGAGTGCGAATGACGTTTCGGTTGGCCGCTTATTTCACAGTTCATTTATCGCAAAGGGTCCATTTCGGGGCTGTGTGTGTGGCTTCCTTGCAATTACTATTGTCGATGTTGCAGTTGTTGTTTCGCCAGCAGTTTAAATAATTAGTTTGTAATGAAAATTGTTGGCCTGGCCTGGCCTGGGCGGGCCGTCGACCGCTAAACGCAATTATTGCAGTTTGCGGAAATTTGTGGGATTGTGTTTGCATTCGCATTATGAGCGGCAGATTTCTGGGCTTTCGTTTGTTTACTTTTTGCGACGCGCTCACGCAACAAAAACAATGCACCAAAAGTAAACATCAGAATTTAAATGCGTTTCATCAAATAAATTAATGCAATTACATTAAACAAATGGACGCATTTTCATTAATTTTGCAAGCCGCTTCAACTCCACTTCCGCAACTACAACTCTCAACTAAATGCACTGTGATGTGCCAGTGGATATCCTAGATTATGCTTCAAATACTCTATGAATCAATTCAAGAACTTCAAATAAATGCACTGTTATACATTTCTGGCTACACTAGATTAGCCTTAAAATACTTTGTGAATCAATTGCACAACTGTAAACAAAAGTAGTGTTTAACATTTGTTTAACCTAGGCTACGCTTCAAATACTCTATGAATCAATTAAACAACTCTAAATAAATACACTGTTATACATAAGTGGCTACTCTAAATAACGCTTCAAATAGTTTACGAACCAATTGAACAATTTTCCATGAAATGCTGTGTCAAATTAACAACATATATTTGATATCCTAAATTATGCTTCAAATACTCTTTAAATAAATTCAACAACTCCAAACAAATGCATTGTGAAGCTCCAGTGGATATCCTAGATTATCTGCCAAATACTTTATGAAACAATTCAACAACAAAAATTACTGTTATACATTAGTGAATGTGCTAGATTCTCATTAAATATTATAAGAATCAACTAAACTCCAAAGTATAACCGAGAACATACTTCATTTACTTTGTGTAGCAATTCAACAATTCCAAATCAATGCAATGCTACACAAATTGTTTATGACAACAATTCAGCAACTCCAAATAAACAATGTGAGCTGGCCCAGATTATTATCCTTCAAATAAATGTACTTTTGTACATTAATGGAATTAAATTCGACAACTCTCAATAAATATATTCTGGTGCGCTAATAGATACCCAAGAATTGTGCTTCAAACACTTTGGAATCAATTTCAACAACTCCACATATGCATTAGTGGATATCCAATATTATCCTTTAAATGCTGTGCCAATCAATTCGTTATCAACCTACCCAACACAGTCGAGTGCAGAGAGCGCAAAAAGTATGCTCGTAATTAACAAATTAAATTACATAATTATGCACGTACGTAAATTGCCCCGCAGTTATATCATATTTCGGAGCACTTTACGTCGCAATTTATATTGGTTCAACCAACAATTACCAATGGCAAATGCCATTAAGAGATCGCATTTCAAATGCACACAAATAAATGCAACTTTTAACTAATTATATCCTCAAAACGATTGCTGAAAGTTGCCATTATAGCTATAAGCATCCATTTAAAATTATTCAATTTGGCACTTACATTGAATTATCCCAAATTTTGAGTGCATTTTAGAGCAAATTTCAATAGTAAACTTTGTGTGTGCAGCGCAAATCTTCGAGGAAGAATTTCAAACACATTTATTCCGCATAGCAGGCGACATTTAATGCATAAAATGTAGTGAAATAGTTTCAGTTTTTGTCAAAAAAAACACATGGTATGTAAAACTACAGCATTGCAGTGAAAGTTGGAGCTTGGCATCTAATTAAAAGTTTGCAGCAGAGCAAATGTGAAATTAAATTCGAAGCGATTCCGCAGTTGACAAACTCTAAATGTTAAGTTGTTTAACTCCCATCATTTTTGGAATAACTCGAAGGACAAGAGCTTTGCGTGCGTAGCCAAAATGCTGACCAACTCTTTGAGCAGCCGCAAAGTAAATATGTATAAATGATTTGCATTAGACACTGCTTATTTGGATTGCCAAAGCAATTTCGGGAGCAGACTCAAACAGAGGCATGCTAATCAAGAACGATGATATGCATATGCATAGCAAATGAGTTGGAAGCGTGTCGCATTGTGCACTGTGTTAACTGATAAAGACAGATAAGTAGAGCAGTCAAAGCGGGACGGGACGAGACAGGTGGAGCAGGCACAGGTCAGGTCAGAGGCAGGCACAATTAGCAGCTGAGGATGTGTGGCTAGAACGGGTTGCCCACGCTGGTGGCTGAGACAGCAGCACTTGGCATTTCCGTTTCCGCCCTGCAGGCGTGCTAAATTGTACGAAATTAGTTCTCTGATTTATTTTGCATATCAAATTTTCAGCACAGACAGCAAAGGCAAATCAAATTTCATATGGCAAGTGCTGTGTGAGAGGCAGGAGATGATAGCCCCACTGATTAGCTACTTTTGGGAATTTTCGTGACTTGTCGCTTGATTACTTCTCCTGCCTGTTGCCTGCCAAGTTTTATGACCTTTGCACACATTCAGAGCGCTCGGTAGCCCACTGAAACTACACATAAACTGTGGGCGTGGCTTGCCACAGAGCTCGTGCTCAAATTTGATTAAAATTTCAATTTTGCTGCCTGCGCTTTCTCTGGCGATTAGCATTGAAATTAGTTGCCCGCCCTCAAAATGACTTTGTAGTTTATTAATATTAATTGCCGATGTTCAGCTTCAGTCATTTCCCTCAAAATTGATGGGCGCCTCGTCCACGTCCTCGTCTTCTTCTTCTACTGCTGCCGCTGCTGCTGCTTCGTTTTTGAAGTTTTAATGCGCTTCTTTGGGTGCGATGGTAAATGTTTAACTTTCTGGGTCATTAACTGATTTGATGGCTTTTGCCACATTATGCAATTGAGCGTAATATGCGGGCGGACAAGATAAGTTCAGGACAGGCCTGGCCAGCGTTCAGTCGAAAGGACATCGTTGTTTGATGTATGCCTGATGAAAGACAAACACGCCGCTGCAGAAATATGCCACGTATAAAGCGGCCTCAAGCCAAAGAGACTTCAAGTGTAATGGAATTAAAGGCAGCAATGCGCAGCTAATAATGCTACTTTGATATCATTTAATTATGATTTGTTTTGCCAGCTTCAAAGTGCAAATTAGTTTCAAAATTTAAGTGCATTTCCGCCGCACAATGACGAAGCTTGAACAAGAGTTTGCGCTATACGAAATGAAGCAGAGGACGAACGAAAAGTATGGAAAAAGTTCATTTAATGTATGCAGATCTTAAATGAACTACAATTCCAATAGGTATGTTCATTGCATAATTTTCAATCTCTATTATTAAGAATACGGTTAGCATTGAAGTTTAATTCCATTTGATTATTACAACAACAGTTGATCACTGGCAGCCACATGTACACACATATGCACACATACATGCAAGCTGCGAAACCTCTTCAAAGTTCTCCTGCCCGAACTCTTTTAGTTAGCACATCTTCTCTACACACACTCACAAACACACACACACACGAAACGCTTACCAGCAGCTTACTCTGGCAGCGCTCTGATTTTAAACTTCGGGTCTCTCTTGATTGGCAAATAACATGCACTTTGCTCTCGTGCAGACATCACTAACACACTCACACACACACACGAGTCGCTTACCAGTAGCTTACTTTGCCAGTGCCTTACAGTTCTGTAATAGCTAGAGGATTTTTATAATCGGATGTTAACAGCAGCAGTCGATCGAGAGTACACACACATACACTTACACATGCACACGTACACAAGCAAGGCTAGCTTCGTGAAGCTCTCCCGCTCGAATTCACTCATTGAGCACATCCGCTCACAATATTTTCTCGCTCCCGCGTGTAAAAACACACAGTAACATCTCGCACACTTACTCTCAAATTTGTGGCACTCCTCACAAGCACACACACGCATCGAGCTCTAAGAACAGCAGAAGTTTGAATGATCAGTGCTACGCCTTTGTATACAACTAGGAGGGAGGCTGACAGTAACATAGCATGATTATTATTAACAAAACTGCCAACTAAAATTATTGTATTCAGATAATTTTTATAAAAGAGCAAAAATTCATATTTAATCAGGGTAAGATCTAAGACTTCTACTCTTCAGCTCTAACGATTCTTGTGGAATATGTTATAAATTTTATATAACTCAAAACTATTTATATCAAATCAAACTAAGCTTCAAAGCTGTAACTTTGCTGAAAAAGAATTTTGTTTGAATATAAATTCATTTCAATCAAATCAAGATTCAATGCGGCAACTTTGCAGCTCAAACGAATTTCGTTAGAATAGAAACTTTCGAGAATTTTGCTTGCACTTTCATCATGTGTTATTTTTCTATAGCTACTTTTTTGTTGACTCCTCTTTTTAGGATTTTCTTTCAACTATTTTATATGGATTCGCCTTAATATGGTATGTTTGAATTTCTTTAACTTTGCGTATTATAGAAAAATTTCAAGAATTCTGCTTGCACTTGCATGAAGTGCTATTATTCGATTACTACTTTTTTAAAGGCTCTTCTTTTTATGATTTACTGCTAACTATTTTTGCTCAACTTGCCTTTAAACGTTTAAATTTCTTGCATTTTACTTTATATATTATAAATTTCAAGAATTCAGCTTGTACTTTCATTAGTTTTTAATTTTATTATTACTACTGTTTTGTAGGTTCTCCCTTTCGTGTTTTAGTTATAACAACTTGCCTCTGTCTTTGACCCGTTTTAATTGGCTTAAATTGCATAGTTTTACTTACAGCTTTACTCGAGTAATAAGCAAAGTTTGCGACATACCTGCAATGAAATAAATTAACAATTCATAAGTGACGGTAATAAATATTAAAAGGAATACATGTTGGTGTGGGACACTGAGCAGGATTAATGGGAGATTGTCTGAACACCAGCTGCCTTTGCACTCTCTTGCTTCCTATGTTTAGCTGCACTTGCTTACCCACCTGACTTAAGCGATCTTGACTGTCGATGATGTCGATAAACAACCGCATGCGATCGTCGAGTATCTGGAAGCCGTTGCGCGGCAGCAGCAACAGATTCTGGACGGCGTCGCGAATGCTGCCCGGCGTTGTGCTGCACGAGCTGCTGTTGTCGTCGCTGTTGAAACCGTTTTGCAGCTGCTGAAATTGCTGCTGCTGCTGTTGCTGTTGCTGCTGCTGCTGGTGATGCTGCTGCTGTTGGTGTTGCTGTTGTGAGTGTTGCTGCTGCAGCTTGAGCTGCAGCGAGTGCTGGCGCAAGGCCTCGGAGCACTTGCGCAGATAGTCGTAGGAACCTTTCGATTTGTACTTGTCGGCCATCGCATGGAAGCTGTCGAGTATCTCGTTGAAGTCCGTGGTCAGCGGGGCGGTGGAGGGCGTGGTCGTGGCGCTCGACGGCGTCGTCACCGTCAGCGCCAACGAGCCCAGCGAACTGTTCGACTTGCTCATCACCATCTGCTGCTGCTGCTGCTGTTGCTGCTGCTGTGGCGAGCTGGTGATGACGCGCAGCTCCGATGTTAGCGCACTGCCGCCGTTGGCGGCGAGAGTTTTGAGGCTGCCACTGCTGGCCGAGCTGCTGACCACCTTGCTGGGACTGAGCGCCTGCAGGTCCTCGCTCATGAGCCGCAGATTGTCGGAGATCTGGTGGAAGCTCTCCGAGGTGACCAGCGAGTGCTCGCGCTGCTCCAGCTTGCCACCGCTCGCGGGCAGCACGCTGCTCTTGGGACGCCGGCGACTGGGCGCCGCAGCGCTGCCTGCGCTGGCTGTGGCATCAGTGCTGCCCCCTCCAGGTGTGCCGGAGGTGACGTCGGGCATTTGGAGCGGCTTCGAGATGAAGGAGTCGAGAGTCTGCGAGTTGCTCAGCTTGCTGCTGGGCTCAGGTATTTTGTTGGCGCGTATCGCGTCCAGAAACTGGCGCAGCTGGTCCGACGGCGTCGGCGGCGGCGGCGGCTCCTCGGCCGCCACCACAGCAGCCTTCGCCTCGCCGTTGCGTTTCAGCGTCGCCGTCGCTGCTGCTGTTGCAGTTACCGCTGCTGCTGCTGCTGTTGTTGTGGGGGGCTTGAGCACGTCGTCGGGCATGTGCTGCTGGTACTCCTGCCGCATGCTGCTCCGGATGTTGTCCAGGAAGAGACGCAGCTGGTTCGAGGGCGTCTGCAGCTCGCCGGCGCCCGACAGCGAGGCCAGCGACTTGCTGACTATCTCCGGCGAGATCATGTTCGGCTGAAAGTTGTTGTTGTTGTGGTTGGTGTTGCTCGTATTGTTGTTGTTGTTGCTGCTGCTGCCGGCGTTGCTGTTGGGCGTCAGCAGGTTGAGGTTCGTCTGCGACTGCTTGGCCAGCTGCTGCTGCCGCTTTAGCTCCGACAGCAGCTTGGCCTGCTCCGAGTACTTGCGCACACTCTCCGTGATCGTGCGCAGCTGCTCGGAGTACGCGCGCAGCTGATGCTCCAGATACGCCTGATCCGGCCCTGGAGCCGGCGCCGCGTAGCTGGCGGGTCGCCCGCTCGTCTCCGGCTTGCCGTTCTCCTGCAGCGCCTCCTGCCCGTTGCCGTGGTAGCTCAGCGAGTGCCGCATCGTGTTGCTCGCTCCCGCCGCCGCCGTTGACAGCATGTTGTCGCTGCTGCAGCTCTTCTTGGGACTGCGCTGCTGGCGGCCCAGCGTGCCGTTGTTGTTCACGCTGCCGTTGCTGCCGCTGCTGTTGGCGAAGCGGCGCAGCGGTATCGGCGGCGCCTCCGTCTGCAGCCCGCCGCCATTGTAGCGATCCAGACTGCGCGGCCGCTGCACGCTGTTGCCGTTCAGCTGCCCGTTCACCAGACTCTGCTGCTGTTGCTGCTGCTGCTGCTGTTGTTGCAGCGTCGGTCCGTTGGGTCGTGGCGTGCTCTGCGAGCGTCGCGGCACCGCCGGCACCGCGCCCACAGTCGACGCCGGCCCAGTCGCCGGCTTGCGATGCTGCGGCACTGGCGGCGCCGCCTGTCCGTTGGTGGGACTCTGGCGATACTGCTGGAAGATGGCCGCATACAGTGACTCCTTGTCTGCTGCTGAGGCGCTGCTTGCTGTTGTCGTGGTGCTCACCAGGCTGACGGCGTTGCGCAGCTGCTGCTGCTGACGCGACAGCTGCAACAGTCGCTGCTGCTGCTGCGCATTGTAGTCCACGAAACTGGAGCGCGCCGGCGACGCCGTCGACGTCGAGGCAGAGACGGCAATGCTGTGCGGTCGCTGCTTCAGGCCGCGCAGACGCGACGGCTCCGCGTACTCGGGCATCTCGTAGCCGCTCGACACTGGCGTCGTGGGCGTGGCTGTTGGCTGCGGCTTGCTGGCGATGCTGGGCGCCGTCTCCGTGGGCGAGGGACTGTTCAGGAATGGATTGTTGCCTTTGAGGGCAATGGGCGCTGCAGCGCCCGAGGGCAGCATGCTGGTCAGCTGCGGCGGCGGCCCGGGCGAGCTTTGCAGAGACTGCGGCGGCGGCTGTTGGGTGCTGCCTGGGTAGAGCAGCGACTCGCTGATGTGCAGGTCGAGCTCGTGTGCGTTGTTGTTGGGCTTGGCGTAGAGGCTGCTGTTGTGCGCGGCAGCGCTGTTGCGCGTGGGGGGCGTGGCTGCGGCCGGGTAGCCGGTTATGCGAAAGCCATTCATACTGACGGCGCTCTGAAGCGATTGCTGTTGTTGCTGCTGCGGTTGTTGTTGCTGTTGTGGTTGCTGTGCGTTCTTTGGCGTTATTGTCGTTGTCATAGCGTGGCTACGTGGCCATTGTGCGGCGTCGTCGGCTTTGTCTGCTGCGCGCAATTGTGCCACTGGCCACTGGGGCAATCAATCAGGCAATCAGTCGGCCAATCAGTCCATCAATCAATCACTTACATCGTCTTCAACTTATCAATTCAACTGCACCACGTGGGGCAATTACTGCAACTCGTATTCGACGGACGCTGGCGCTGTTTGAATTGCACGTAGTTTGCATTTAAATTTATTGTCGCACCCCGGGACGTATGCGCAATATTTCGAGTGCTCAGCGCCAACTGACAATAGTTGTGGGTCTCCCGAGCAATAAATGAAGCGATTGATGCGCTCGACTATTAAACCAGAACACGCGCGTTTCCCCGTTATCGAATCGACATTAATTAAGCGACTGATTACCGCAAACTCCTGCATAAATTCAACGCGAATTTGAAGCATTTAAGCAGGAGTAACTGGGAAAGTAGAGCGGCTAATGTTTCACTCCTACAAACTGCGAACTTCGAATCCTTCAATTCTATTTGTTTGCTTGAAGACAGCCGCCTTTTCAAGGAATTGAAACCAATATACTTTAAGCCCGACTAATTTGCGATTCTGTCGTTTTAAAGCAATGAATTTTGCTGATTATTGAGCACATTTAAATCATATAAACGACAAACTATTAAATGCATGTCGAGAAACACTTTTGAGATTAGTTTTTTGTTGCTTGAAGACAGCAGTTGTATTTGACAGAATTTTAACAAGTGCATTGCAAGCTTGACTAATTTGTAATTAAGCCATGTTAAAGCACTTTGCTAATAACTTTCAACACAACTGCATAAAAGTTATATAAGCTACAAACTATTATGTATTTGCTTACAATCGTATCAAATACAATTCGAGAAACACACTTCAAATTAGTTTTTTTGCTTGAAGGCAGCAGTTCTTTTTGACAGAACTCTAAGAAATACATTGCAAGCTTGACTAGTTTGTAATTACACCGTTTATAAAGCAATGCTTTTTGCTTGTCATTGAGCACATTTAACTACAAGCTATAATTTACAAATATTGCAAATATTGTTTACAAATGTAACAAATCCACCTGGAGGAACAATTTGCAAATTAATTTGTGTGCTTAAAGACAGCAGCTTTTCTCGACAGAATTGTTACAAATATAATTAAAGTTTGACTCATTTGTTATGCCTTTTGTCATTCTACCGTCTTTAATCAACAGGCTTAGCTGATTATGAGCCTTTAAATCACATAAATCACTATAAACTGTATTATTGATTCATGTACGATTATTTCAAATGTAACCCTTAGAATACTGGTCAAGTTAATTTGTTTGCTTGAAAACTGAATCTGTTTGCGATTGGATTGTAAGACATATTTTGCAAATTCGACTAATTTGTAATTATATTGTTAATTATATTTCCGACTATTTATCACATTAGCAATTAAATCATTTCAAATACAAACTATTTTTTCTTTCTCTATAAGTATATCAAATTAATGTTTTTTATCAACCATCAAATTAAATTGTTTGTTTGAAGATAGCAGTTTTTTTCCATTACAATTGTAGCAAATATATTGCAAGCTTAACTTGAATTGTAACAAAGATTGACTAATTTGTAACTATGTATTTTGCTGATTATTAAGCAGATTTAACAACAAATTATATCAACTGCAAGACGAGACAGACTTTTCAAATTAATTCGTTTGTCTGATTAGTTTTGTCGACAGAATTGTAACAAATACATTTTAAGCTTGTCTTGAATAACAACAAATGTATTGACTATTTTGACAAATTTGTAATTATGTCGTCTTAAAGCCATAAACATTGATACATTCGGCATTCAAATTGCACTATTAGCAGAATATCGATTGCATTGCAAAGCCATTAAATAAGATTATTTGAATTTCATCGTTTCGCAAATGACACGACTAAGACCAAATAAAGTTGGATGCAAATGAGATTGCAGTGAATCGAATGCAGACTAAGCCCGCTGTAAACATGAAAATAATCAGCTGGCAAATCGAGAATCGAAGCTGCACAGAGACGGAGACGGCGACGGCGACAGAGTCAGAAATGTAAATAACAAATTGCACAAATAGTCCTGGCAGCAGGCAATACCTGTCCAAATATTTCGACAAGCTACAAGCTCACGTCTTTGGCCTTGCCATCGCCATCGTCTTTGCCTTTGTCCCTGGCCCTGGAATTCGGCAGGACGCAGCTCAAAATTGAGATGCCAACGAGGATGACGCTGCAGTCGAAGTTGCAAGAGAAAGATAGAGAGAGAGAGAGAGAGAGAGAGAGAGAGTGCTCGCTGTGGCGGCTTTGACAAAACTATTTATGGCCGCTTCGTTGCTTACGTGGACGGAGATCGTAATGCTGTGGTCTACGATGTGGCTACGTGTCAACAGCATTAAACACACACAGACAGGCACACAGCGACACACATGCGCGCTGGAGTGAAGCATTTGCACGCTTTAGAGCATAAATACGCCATAAAGGGCAGTGGGTGACAATGGGGGAGGGAAAAAGGATAAAAAGGTTACATGGGATGGCAATGCTTGCGGTCGCCGGGCTAAAACTCGGCATTAACATAAATATTTAATAAAAAATGCGCATAAATTATAAAAAAACAAGACGCCAGCTCGCTGCAAATATGAAAATAAACAAATGAGCGCGCGCGCCGAGCGAAATGGGAAAATGAAACATGCCATAAGGGAAAATGCGCCCGCGCGCAAAACATGTTACAAAACACACACACACGGCTCTCAAACACATCGTCGCACACATAGAGACACACATACGTGTGCAGATGACAAAACATGTGCCGAGCGAGTTAAATCATTTGCATGCAGCAGCAAAAACTCAAGCTTAAGTACACTGCGCGAAAGCAGCAGCCCAAAAGCTGTATTGAATAATTGCAATTCCCCAGCAAAAAGAATTAGCAAAATAAGAGAGAGAGTGTGCAAACAGTTCGGTTGAAAGTTGAGTTTCAATTAGGCAGCTGAAGGCTTTTGGCGCCGTGTAGACACAGAGTGCGGCAAGCTGCAATGTCGCTGCTGCACTTTGTCAGCTCGTCATGCTCAGCTGCCTGCTACCTACCCAGCTGTCTGGCTGTCTGTCGTGGTTTATGACTAGGCAGCTCACACAGAGATATATACGCTGCTCTGCCACAGTCGTAGGGAGTGTGTCACTGTGCTAAAGCTGAGGACAGTAATATTAGCAGCTGCAGCAGCAGCAAAGTAACTAGTATCAACACTTTAGCACATGCACAGCCAGCTGAAGAGCGCCACTCGAGAGCAAGACCGACAGAGAGAGAGAGAGACAGTGAGAGAGGGAGAAAGAGCAGCAGCTGCATGCACCTGCTGACCCTTAGAGCGTTGCCCCTAAAAGCAGGCAACACAAAATGCCAGCTTCAGTTTTGACATATTTAGGCTAGCAACGACTACAACTACAACTACAAGCAGCACTAGAGCTACAACTACAACTACAAGCAGAACTACAACTACAAGCAGAACTACTACTACAAGCAGAACTCTTCGCAGCTCTTCACTCATTAGGAATTCCAGCTAAATGTTGGTCTGCCTCTGCCCGGCTGCAGTGTGTATTGTGTGCCAAGATTTCGAAATGCTTTTGAATTTGCTAATGAACATAACTCACGAGCACACCGTGACTGACTGACAGACAGACAGCACGTCAGAGCGAGAGAGATAAGAGAGCGAGCACAAGAGCAGGAGCAAGAGAGAAGACTGCGTAAGATGGCGAAGCTGTGGCAAAGTTTCTGGTATTGTTTGTTTAAGTTTTAAATTAATGACAGCATATTTACTTGCGGTTGCTCAACTGAAGCAGCAGCTGCTCTCTGCTCGACTGCCTAGCTGGCTGCCACCCTGTTTACCCACTGACCAACTCTTCGAAATAGATTAACAAAAATTAATGTTATGCTCGGTTTCTGCTCGGGCCATAAACTTGCTCGGCTAGCTGGGTTATCTGCATCGGAGCGAGTTGAAATTAAATAAGATATGCTGTCACTGTCATGGTTTTGTCTGCCGCTCTCCATCTCCATCTTCATCTCTGTCTCTGTCTCTGTCTCTGTGTCTGCTTGTGTGTGGCTGAGGAATCTCGGCAGCCAGGAATTTGATTCAATTTTGTGGCAGCAGGCAAAGCACGGACCGCATCTTGGGTTTGTCTTCGCATGCAAAGCACTGTGTTGTCGCCTGCCCCAATTTTGGCATCGCCGAGGGTCGCTGTCAGCCGTTGTTTGTTGGTTTATTAAATGATTTGCTGTGAAGTGCAGTCAGCTGCGGATTGACAGTCGACGTAACAGCGTCGACTGCAGTTCAATTGATAGCAATGCGTTCGAGTTAAGCATAATGTAAATCAAGTAGCCGCATCATCAATCCACTCAATTAATCTAATTAAAAACATGGCCAGCCAGCAGCAAGCAAACGACCGCACTCAATGATTTTCAATTAATGTTTAAGCTCGTCGAGCAGCAGCAGGAAAAGGTGCGGGGGTGAACGTGTAACCGCTGCACCACAGCACCACCGACAGCAACCGCTGCAGAAAGCAAATCCCCAAAGCTTCAAGCAATTTTTTAAAACAAACTATCGACTAAGGCGCCAACTCACACACACACACACAGAGAGAGTGAGCAAAGCAAACAAGGATAACAAATGAACAAAGGGCTGGCAGCGGAGGGTCGTGTTGTACAACATGCAGTGGCCGAAGCAACACTAAACAAATAGACATGATAAATTAAAAAGCAAAAAGGAATATAAAGCAAACAGCATTCATCCCCCTTTCGGTCTCCTTAGCGGCGAGTAGGCGTGGCGCGGCGTGGCGTGGCGTGGCTATGGCATCTCGTCGCGCTTGCCAAGGCGTCGTCTGAGTCCGTGCTTCAAGTGTGTTAAGTGGCATGCCCCGCAGGCCGCCACGCCCCAACCCGAGAAGGGTTCAGCGACAGGCGTGGCGCCGCAACTCGCAGCCAGGCGACCGCAAGAACGCAGGATAAATAACAAAACGACACTGATAGGCAAAAGGGAATGTGGCAGGAGGTTGAGCCTTGTGGCAGGTACTGGAGCGCTTTCAAATGCCAGCGATTTGCAATTTGCATAGTCTCTGATAGTCGCACCAGGGTTGCCGAGCTGCGCGCCACAAACGAATGCATTACAAATAGTGCAAGTTCTTGATTAGGATATCCAAGAAATAAACTTTGAATGAATTGATATCGTAGAAATGCAGTTCAATTAAATATGCTCGCTTATTGCCCAAATATAGGTGTATAACAGTTGAAGAAATATATCAACAATAAATTAAAGATTCTATTTGATAAAATACCAAAGATGAAAGTTCAATAGTTCACAATATATAAGAAAAATAAATATTAGCTTTAAAATAGAGTATACGAACATTTAAGACGAAGTTTTAAGCAATCTAATAGTTTATACGAATTATAAAAGAATAGTTTATTTAGCAGATAAATGCGCTTTAAGCAGTCTATTAGTTTATACGAAGTAAATTAAAAATTAGTGCAAAATTGCATTCTGTAAAAAAAATGCTGGATTTTCTAGATAAATGGACTTTAGGCAGACTAATAGTTTATAAGAAGTATATAAAAATAAATAAAAATATATAATTTCTAAAAAAAATAGTTTGTTTTATAGAGAAATGTACTTTAAGCAGTCTATAAGTTTATACGAAATATGTTAAAAGTAATCACAAAAATGTGTTTCCTAAATGAATAGTTTATTATATAGATAAAAGCGCGATAAGCAATGTAATATTTTATACGAAATATATTAAAAATAACTAAAAGACTAGTTTGATTTATAGACAAATGCCTTTTAAGCAGTATAAATTTGTTACGAAGTCTATGAAACATATTTGCATATTTGAATTTGATAAAAAGAATAGTTTATTTTAGCTAAAAATGCGCTTCAAGCTAATACTTTATACACAGACTTGCACTTTCAACAAACTAGAATAGTTGATATTAAAAGAAATTAACTTTGTTTGGGGCGAACTTCAATTTAAATAGCAAATAGCTTATGGGAATTATTGGCGTGGCCCTTGGCATTGCAGTGCATTGGTAACCCTGTAATTGACAGGCAAAACAACACTACCACAGCTGCCGTGCCGTGCGCTAAGCCAATAGACATGGCCAACATGGCCAGGATACCTTCGACGTTGTTGGTCGACACTGTGCAAATACGCAGCCAGCCAAGTGAGAAATGAAGACGAGACGACGAGTTAGTTACAAGCCAAGAGCAGCAGTGGAAGCTGCCGCAGCCGCAGTCGCAGCCGCAGAGAGATATAGCCCAGAGATTGGCACGCTTCGCTGCCGTTTGGCCTAACCCACAAGCAGCTTCCACCGCCCACAGGACTCTCCAAGCATGTGCCAAGCCTCAAGCCGAGGGGGGAGTGGGGGGCGTAGCACGACATAAATCAGTTGGAAGGTTGAATGGAAGCGGCCGAGAAAGAAAGCACGAACAGCACAAACACTAATTGAAACGCAAGGTACAATTAATGGGCAGGGAAACGCAGGGAAATTTGTGCGCTTGGCCGGCAAGAATTTGGAAGAACAACAACAGCGGCGCTGGGAAAGTAAAACTGAAACGTAACGGCACTTAAGTTGCCCAATTAAAGGCAACGCCCGGCCCCCAGCAAGAAGAGAGAACGGCGAGACAACAACTGGCAACTAACTGGGCCAGCAGAAATTAGTTTTTCGCTTTCTCGGTTAGACAATTTTATTATGGCCTAATTGAAACAACAAACGGGCCACAAATGAGCTGACACATGCTCGCCGTCGATATATATGAAATAATTAAGCTCGCTGCTCGCTTAATTATAATGTATTTAAGTGTTGATTACTCCACATACGACGTTCGTCGCGTGTCTCAGGTGAGTGACGGACAGGCCGTCGGACAGCCCGTCGATGGCAGGCATTAAATTGCCATTTGCTATTCTTTTTATCGGAGTTTCAGCGGGACAAAGTCGGGAGGGTTTTTTTGGGGCCAAGTCGATGCTAATAATTTGCGGCGTTTGCGGCTCAAAGTTTTAATCTGCTAAAAGCTGACAGAAGTGTGATTATCGTGCCCGGGATTGCCCGGCCTCAAGATGCGTGTGTGAGCTTTGTTTTATGACGTGTGAGCATGACATTAAGTTGAGGTGGGTTATAAATTTGCCTCGCACACATAAAATGCAGACTTAATGCCGACAGCCAACGACTTCAAGATGTTTTCGCTCGCTTTTTATGTGATTGAATTTCGGGGCAAGCAAGCATATTGCTAGATTCCCATACTTTTGCCCATTATTATCATCATCATCATCATCGCAAGTGCAATGCGGAAGAGCATTACGTATACGACACGCCAGCCCGGCGGATCGCAATTATGAAATTCAAATTACAATCGTAATCATTTAAATAATAATAGCGAAAGTTGTGGGGCAATTTGAGTGGCGTTTGAACCCTTTGCACAGCACAGCATAATTTATTTATGAGCTGCCCCTTCGGCTCTGCCGGGGACATTAAAACTCGATTACATAATAAAAAGTTCTCGGCTAAAACGTGAACAGCACACCAAATCGCCAAGGACACAGCACTGAGCGCAGCGCTGAGGAAAACTTTCTCATCACCATTAACGCAACATTATCGGCATTATTTTTTAACTATTTTCTCGTACACAAATCGATGGGAGTTGAAACGGGTGAAAAGTTGCGAGCTGCATTTTCACGCTCAAGTCGGGCGGACAAATAAAATCACAATCACGTAATTGAATTCAACAAATCGCCGACAAGACGAACTCTGCGCAAAATTAATTCAATTCGCTCACAATAATAATTTGCACAATAACAGCGGCAACAATTGAGTGGGCCACAACAGCCAGCTGCCTGTTTGAGTTTGAGTTTGAGTTACACAGCAAACTTGCGCCCAGATTTAATCACACAAAATGGTTGCCAGTTACCGTTACCAGTCACTTTGCTATACACATTCCTTCCTCCTGCCTGGCGCTACGTGCCGCTCTCTATTGGCTAAGCAAAAGTTTTGCCGGTCCTCGGCGTCGTCGTTCTCGTAAAATTAATGAATCTGTTATGCAAAATCGACAACTAGCTGCAGCAGCAACAAAGTAACAACAACGACAACAGCAGCAGAAAATGCCAGCACAAGACGAAGTGGCAGCGGCAAACAATTAAACCAACTTGAACAGCAGGTGGCAGCAACAGCTAAAGCAACAGCAAAATCAACAGCAGCGCGGCAGCTAAGTAAGTAGTTGAGCAAGTTTCATCGAGCGCAACAACTATGCGTATTACGCATAGTTAACGCTGATCAATCGAATTTGCTGACAAGCAAACAGTCTGCTAGCGGGGCTAATGACGGGGATTAAGATTGTAAAATGCTAGCGAGCAAATCCCTTTACAAATTGCTGCCATGAACAGTTGCTTAAGCCCAAAGGAAAAGCGCACAAGAAACATATCTAACAATACAGCAGAAAAGGTTGCTCTAAGAGTTTGCTTTATATAATTTCAGCATAATACAAATACCTTGTCAATAGCCTAATAATAAAACAAATGATAATTAATGAAAAGCATGGAAATAATGCAATCTAATTGTTAAATATTTCTGAGCCTCCTTATTTGCACGCTACTTCTGTCCTAAAGGGCAATACAGACAAGAAATAGATCGAACAATGCACCAGAAAATGTTGCACGAAGAGTTTGCTTTATACGATTCAACAACTTATAATTGAGAAGTATTTCCATTAAAGTACAATTACTTTTACAATAGCCTACGACCCTCCGAATGATGAATAACAGAATATACATCCTTGAAATTATACAATCCAATAGTTTCCCCTAATAGTTACGTCTGTTTATTTTAAAGGAAAAGCGCACAAGAAATGGATCTAACAATGCAGCAGAAAAGGTTGCTCCAAGAGTTTGCTTTATATAATTCCAGCATAATACAAATACCTTGTCAATAGCTAATGATACAGCGAATGATAATTAATAAAAAGCAATATACAACCATGAAATAATGCAATCTAATTGTTAAATATTTCCGATTCTCCTGCAAGCTACTTCAGTCCCAAAGGGTAAAACAGACAAGAAATATAGCGAACAATGCACCAGAAAGTGGTTACACTAAGAGTTTGCTTTATACGATCCTAAAATTTAGAATCGAGACGCATTCTTACTAAAATACAACTACTTTTACAATAACCTGCTACACAGCGATTGATAAATTACAGAAGAGCAATATACATCCTTGAAATTATACAATCTAATAGTTTTCCAAATAGTTAAGCCTGTCAATTTTATATCTACTTCAGCTGTTCGTTAATGATCTCAAATTTTACAAGATAAATATTCAATCGAGTCGTAACATAGCTTAAAGGAAAAGCAGACAAAAAATAGAGCGAACAATGTAAATGTTGCTGTAATAAATCCAGAACTTATAATTGAAAAGAATCATACTAAAATAGCAATACTTTCTAACATAAGTCGAATGATAATTAAAAAAAGCAATATACTTCAAATAATAAATTAATAATGCAATCTAATTGTTAAATATTTCCGTATCTCTTTATTTGTAAGCTACTTCAGCGGTTGGCTCATAATCTCTAATAGCTAAATATTCAGTCGCCAAACAGCAGAGAGGAAAATAGATTGAACAATACACCAGAAATGGTTTCACTAAGACTTTGCTTTATATAAATCATTCTTTATATAAAATACATTGAATAGTTAATTAAAGGAAACCATTATCCTTGCTTGAAGTAAAACAATTCAATAGTTTCCCCTACTAGTTAAATATTTGGGAGTCTATTTTCAATCTACTCCAGCTGTGCACGCATAATCTGCAATATGACCAGCTCAATGGTCACTCGAGTCGTAAAACAGTTGCTGCGCAAAACTTGCAGGCGGATTACGACAATTTAACCCTATTTGAAAGCAGCTCAAATTAAATTTTAATACGCAGAAGAGCGGAGACGAGTTCGTTTTATGGCTGCAACTATGATATGCGATATTAAAATATCAACTTCCATCAAAAAGCAATCGAACGACTAGTGAACGCAATAAACGTTGCGTATACGCAATATACAGTTGACACTGCTCACGAGAGCCGCAGACTTGACATTGCACATGCTTAGCTCGCTACAAATGACCATTTCCATTTACAAGCGGGCCGCAGCACAAAAGCAGACGTTGTACAGCGGCGAACGCGCGTCGTATACGCAATATCGGGGCGCAGCGAAAAGAAATTGCGAACGAGATTGTAGGTTTTTGCTTTTATTTTCCTTAGCCAAATACTCGCCCAAGGCTGACTTGGGGCACGTTCTGCTGCTGCTTACGACGAGCTGCCCGACGGCAACCCCACTTTATTTTTATACCCACACACGCAAACGAGCCGGAGTGTGTGTGGTTGTGGGCTGCTATTGAGAACGCCTTGTACTTGTACTTGTACAACACTTAAATCCCAATTCGTTTTCGGGCGCTACAGGAATCACAGCACAGTGACCCAAAGAAAGCGGCGCGCGGTGCGGCGAGGGGCGAGCTGACACTTACTTAGCATGCATGTATGGATATTTTATTGATACGCAACTGTGTGCGGCGAATGCCGACGGGCTGCTGGGCGGCTGCGCTGGGCTGCGCTGCGTGGCTTTTAATGCGTTTTTCAAGTGAGGTCGCTCGTCTGTCCCACCCTGCGGCTGCGTCATATGTAGCAAGGGCATTTGCTTCTATTTTTTCGCAGTTCTTCTCTCTGCTGCCGTTCTCTTCTTTTTGTTATTTGCTGCGTGCCCAATTGAATGGCCATGGGCCAGACAAACGCCAACAGCAGCGTGGAGCAGCAAGTCATATGGAAATCCCTTTGAGTTTGCAGCGTTTTTCTTCTTGGCTTACACATTTTCACACTTGCGCGACCATTTTGCATACCCTAACAGCGCAACGCGGCATATGCATTGAGCTCAGCTTCTGCCAGCATTTGAAATTGACTTTGCGAGTGCTTGAGCTTAGGGTATGCGTTAGTCTGGCGCGTTTTGTTGTTATGGCTTGGCTTTTATTTCATTTTGCGCGTCAAGCGATTCATTCATCTTCTTCGGCGTGGATTTCAGGCTCCGGCAACAATCAATAAAATTCAAGTTGCCTTTTTGCGTCAACTCCCCGCGCCCAGCTCCACAAAAGGCATGCCAGCTGCCGACACAAGGCTTTGGGTTCGCATCTTCTACGATGTACAATACTCGTATATATATATGTGTAGATGTATTGAATGTCAGGGTATTTGCAAATGCCGCCTGATTAATGACGCAATAATTGTTGCCACACGCCAGCCACGGCCCAGCGTCCAATGGCACAAAAAGCCAAATGGCAAAACGACTCGACTTTCCTCGGGTTCTCGGCCCTCGAAGTTTCGCTTTTCGTCCTTAGTCGTTGTCGTTTGTTTTGGCCGGCAACAAAGTGTTAAAAAATTGACTTTTGCCTGGCGACTCGCTTAGAGCCGTCTTGTTCTGGCCATTTGATAGGATTATTATCGTGTTAGCCACGCCATTTTGGCCATTTGACTCTCAGCGCCTGACGTTACGTTCAATTTAGCAAATCGCTGAAATGGAAATGCTCAACTAACTCTTCCTAACGAGCCTTAAAACCAGCGACTGATGTATTGAGCGCGTTGCGCTAATTGTTCGCTTGAATTTCAATTGTCTTTCATATTTAGGGAATTAGTTGTAATCCAATTAAACGCAAAAGAATTGTGCCAAATGAATGAAATCTAATAAATCATCATCAAACATGTATACAAATCCAAGAGCTCCCGCTGCGCGCTGCATCTTTAGTCATTAGCCGAGCGGCTTATGTGCTGAGTAAATCCCTCAGAGCGGCACACACGCACAACAAATAATTGCAGGAGGATGCGTAAACAAAGCATAATTAACAAAAGAAGACCGGAAAAACGAGCTGGCGCTGGAAAGCGGGAAATTATGCAAAAAGCGGCAAATAAAGTACAAATTTATGTTGTAGAAATGTTCCTACCATAAAGGATTGCTGGATTCAGGACTCACAACTCAACTGACTCTCCCTGGCACTGACTGTGTCGTTGGTGTGTTCGGTTGCCAGGCGCGCTAATTTGCTAAGCTCGCTTAGAGCCACTTTCCGCCACGCCCCCGCTCCGCCCCATCGAGTCGGAGGAGGCGCGGGCTTTGGCGGAATTATCATTAGAATTTAAATTGCCTTTTGCTGCCGGTTGTGCGATGGCAACGCAAAGCTGCAGCGAACGCCAAAGGTAAAGGTAAATAATTTGTGGCGCCACAACGGTTGGCATATTTTTTATGAGCTTATTCACCCTTCTTTTTTTGCTCCATATTTTTCTTAGGGCCCCGGGCCCATAATTTAAGCACCTTTCTCTCTAAGCTCTCTTATCTAGCTGAATATTTAATTAACCGCAATGCCCGAGCATAAAGGCGAAAGTGGAGGCCAGCAAAATGTGAAGTACAGCTGAGAATCGAGAACGGGGAACTGTGAAAATGTGCTGTTAACTGGGCCAAAAAACAACACAAAACTTTTCTCAAAATTGTTGCAACATTTTCGTGACAGATTCCCAAGAATTTCAAGAGAGAGAAAGAGAGAGACAGATCGAGGGAGCGCTGTGCAACATAGAAAAGTTTCCAACTCATTTTCTACAGTTTTATCTTATTTAACTTTTATTATCTGTGGCGCTGTGCGCTTGATAAGCTTTATCTGACATGTGTATGGTTGCTCTTTTGATGTTCTCGTCGTCGTCGTTGTGTTGCTGTTGCTGCTGCTGTGGTGGGTGTTGCAGTCGTTGCTGTTGCTGCTGCTGCTGTTGGCGTTTTCAAATAGTTGTGAACTTTATCGCAGCAACAAACAGACGCGCAAATAAACAAACAAAGTCAGACAGTCGGACACTGTGGAGCAAACCAAACAGCGAGAGCGAGCACTCAGCGTTACCGCATTTTGTGGCTGCCACGCCCACGCTAACGGCAGCGCCGCCTTTGCCACATGTCGCTTATAATTTGCTGTAAGTTTTGCGTGTCTGTTAACTGACATTTTGGCTTGTGTGGTTTTTATGCGCTGCGCTCTTGACAAACTGTGAAGCTCACAGTGCTTTATATAGTGCAATAAATACCCTGCAAGGGCAGCAGACACGCAGGGTATGCGCGGTTCGCAAGATTAACAGTTAAGAGTAAATTGCCAACAAATAAGCAGCTTTAAATGTTAATTTTTATGCATTGTTTTTAAATGTTGCAAATATTTGCTGTTGATTTTTAAAATGGAAATCCATATTGAGTGTCCCCTACTTGTGCTGTTTTTGCAGGGTATTCGAGCAGTCAGGTTCAAGCGCTTCGGGCGGCAGCTTAGTTCATTTACTTAGATATGAAATGGGCACATGAAAACTGTTTCACTTGTATTTAGTTTTATTTTTATGGCATTTGTTTATGTCTCGACGATGACATTGAGCAATGCACATGTTATATCTCAGCTCTAATGTGCGTCGGCTAGATCGGCGCACATATCTAGTCGCCGTCGCGCAATCAGTCAAGATTATGTTTATGTGTTTACAATATTTTGCTCGCCGATTCTCTGATTGACATTCGCTTGTCATGCGCTCGGCAAAACGCAAAAGTCCGTGCTGCTACAAGCATTTTGTCGCTTCGGCCTCTCACTCTCGGGCGTTTCTCTTGCTCGTCGATTTTCTTTCTTTTCAATTTACATGCACATTGGGCGCTGACATTTCGGCAATTGTGAGTTGTGTCGAGGCGTTGACTTTTCGGGGCTGTGTTCTGCCAATTTCTGGCTTTTCCATTTCCCAGCTCTGACGTATATTCACTGCAACTGTCGAACATTTTTCGTTGATTTATGGTGGAACATACGCTGGCGAGTTCAGTTGCAAATTAGCTCGAAATCTATATGCATATTCTAGAGTTTATGTTTGTAATGTGCTTAAATGTAATGCGCTTTAAGACACTATTTGTATGCGCATAAACTGTGGCAATCTTTATATACCCTTCAGTTTGATTTAATCTCGGAGTGTTGCAGAAAAACTACTTGGGATTTAAGCGCATATGATTTAAGGCAAACTGTGTTGGTAACGTGCAAAAAGCTGCCGAACAATGGCATAACGAGATAGAAAACAGCATAAATAATAGTATCTTTGTGCTGTTGTTGCTGCTGCGTGTTGATAACATGCGAAAATGTAGTTAACATTGCAAAACAGTAGCGAATGAAGTGGAAGTGGAGCGCACACAAGAACACAGGGGAAAAAAGAAAAAGTAAACGCATAAAAGGAGCACAAAAACAGAGGCAAAGAAAAGCGAGTGCGCACAAAAGTATGCAGCAATAACTGCAACGGCAGCTAAACAATTGCAACGACTGTCTGTGCATGCAAGGGAGTGAGTGTGTGTGTGTGAGAGTGTTGGCAAGTGTCTGTTTGTGTGTGTGAGTGTTGGCAAGTGTCTGTGTGTGTCTGCATTTCCAACTGCATAAAGTTCGCATTTAATTTCGTTGCATTTACACATACACACACACACACGAAAAAAGCAGCAGCGCGAAAAAAGAAAACCGTGTTGTGTCGTTTTTCACAAATATCTCGCTCTGTTTTTGCTGTTTCCCCAACGTCGCGTCGTCGTCGTCGTCGTTGCTGTTGTGTTTATCGCATGTTTGGCCGCGAGTTACCAGTTGTGTGTGTGTGTTGCAAATGGAGCTGCGCAAACACAAACTTGCAACTTCAACGCCAACAAACAACATTTTGTCTGCGCCGCGTCTGCGTCTCTCTCTTTCACTCTGACGCTAAATTAAATGCAATAACATTGCCGCTGCTGAGAGGTCACAGCAAAACAGCTACAGCTACAGCTACAGCGACGACAACACAGTGGAATAAAAATATGCAGCCACCGGTTGCAGGAAACCCTGCAGGAGACGGACTGGAGCAGACTATTGGGGCGCCGTCGACGACAGCGGAAAGAGACAAAAGGGACAAAGGGGCGGTGTCGCATTGCAAATGTGTCTGGGTAAAGTGCCACGTTAAAGCAATTATAGTCGAAGTGAAGATGTAATCTTCATGTGCGGTTTGCGTCCACATGAAAATGACAAATAACTTCATCTTTCTGTGATGCACGACCGCGAAGAGCTCTCTCTTAAATGCAACCTGCAAATGGGAATAGTTGCTGCCAAGTCAAATTTATGCAGCAGCTAAAAAGTAGACGTTGCTCACAGATAACAGCAGCGATTGGAGTGCAGCTTTTGAGATGACTAAATGTGCGAGCAGCGCCAGATTAGATCAACAATTCGAAACTGAAATTTACGTCATAGAAAATGTAAAAAAAAGACAAGAAAACGTACAATAACAAAATGCAGTAAGGACATGAGACCAGTGGATCCCATCGACCGGTCACTATCCGAGGTCTCCGAGCGGGGGCAGGGGCCAACGAGCGGCAACAGCAACAACTGGGATCAGGAGAGTCGCAACGTTCACTTCTCGACGCGCTCATCGACGGTCTACAGCAGCAACGATGATAACTCCATAATAGAGCACCGCACACCCAAATGGAAGAGGTTGCTCTACATTATCGGCTATTGCATACTGTGTGTGATCTTCTTCATAATCATTTTGTTCGCCGTGTCGAACAGTTGAACAAATGAGCACGAAAATGAAGTTTGTATTTAGCCAACTCTGTTTTGTTCGTGTTTTACAGATATTTTTTTAAACTCCGTTCGTCTGGGCGACGCTGCTCAAGAGTTCTCTGTGTGTTTCTTTTTTTTTTTTTTTTGACGTTGTTCTGCCGACGAGAGGCTCTTGAATCTAGTTACTGTTGTCGCAGTTCAACTGACCTGCAGTCAGTCCTCTTCAAACTAACCAGTAACCCTCACACACACTCTGTGAATTTTGCGGCTTTGATGGCCATTGCCATTGCATGTCCTGCTGCCAGTCGAGTGCCAGCCGCCATTCCGTTCGTCAAGTGCTGCACAGGACTCCACAGCCTCTGTCTCTCTCTACCTCGGTCTTTCTGCCCTCGCTGCCGCCTTTGTTTCTGTGTAAACTTTTTTCGCTTTGCGTTTTCACGTTTTTCCCCCCTTCCGCTTATGTTGTGTGTTTTTCTCATTTCTTTCTATTTTTTGTTTTGGGCGCTTTGCGCGGAAATGTAAATTAATTGGTTTAACAAAGTGCACTTGAATTGCTCGCTGCGGGTATGTGTTATTGCGGCCTCTTGTTTTTGTTGCCGCTGCTTTTATTGTTATTGCTATTTGCTGTGCGGGAGTGGGCAGCATTGATAAAACCACCCCAGCACAAAAGCCGGAAAAACGAGGCAAAAGCGTTGAGTTAAAAGCGGCGCATCTTACGATTGACTCTTTGACTTGCGGACAATAAATTCTAATGAAAAACTCTTTCCACCAGCGTGCGAGAGAGAAAACTTTGAGGCGCGAGCAATAATTGAAATTGTTACGGTGAGCATAATGCACAAAATATACTCCAAAATAACTCACTACGAGAAGAATTGTGTACTGTTTTCATTACTATTATTAATCGTTAAAAAATTGCCTGAGTTATGGGTAATGTATTGCAATGAGAATCGGGTCAAGGAGGTGATAAAACTTGAGGAATTCTGATCATGACACAACTTTTTAATTACTGAAGTTGTTATACAGTGTGAATGTAGAATATATATTTATATTTTAACTTTGAAAACAACTCTAAACTTAATGTGTTTATACATTAATCATAATCATTGAATCTTTGATTGACGGACAATAAATTGTAATAAAAAAACGGTCTATAGAAAACTTTTCTTATGAAAACTGGGCAATATATTCAATATGAATATTGAAAATATATTCATATTTTTAACTAAATCAATTAAAAAGGAGCATCGCATCTTTGATTTACAGACAATAAATTATAATGAAAAAACGTCCAAGAGACAAAACTTTTCTAAAGAAAACTGGGCAATAATTGAAATTGTTGCAGTGTAAATATTGAAACTTGAAATTGTTGCAGTGTGAATATTGAAACTAACTGTTATATTCAAATTTATAACTAAATCAAGAAGCATCGCAACTTGGATTTACAGACAATAAATTGTAATGAAAAACCTTTCAATAAAAGAAAATTTTCTTAAGAAAAGTGTGCAAATAACTTAATATATCTAGATATTAAAAATATATTTATCACTTTATATTTGAATTAATAAATAACTGCATTTAAACTAAAAAAATTAACTATTCAATTCCAAAATATTATTCACAGCAAATATTATTCTTTATCCAATATGAATACTTATTCGTACTTCAATTTGCAAAGAACTTTGAAAATAAATCATAATTGAAAACCATTTATGGACTATAAAATATGTAGCGAATAAATTGTAAAGAAAACTACTTTTGTTAAGAAAACTGCGCAATAATTAAAAATTGTAGAGCTCTAGATATTAAAAATGCTTTTATGTTAATCAATCATTAACTTCTTATTTACATAGATAATCAAAAATGCAAATTACTTTTAGGCAAATAACTATTCGATTTCATTCACATTGCTCACTGCAAATATACTTCATTCAAGCTCTATTTGTGGATTCAACTTTCGACTTTTACACCCAAACATAATCGAGTTGCATTTAAAATAGTGGAAACGCTTAAAAAGCCACCTCAACTAGGCATAAACACCCACTAAACTTAATGTTATTTCGTATCTGAAGTTAATTGATTGAGATTTTACAACGGCGCTGCACCTTTGTGGCCCCTGGCCGCCACTCGAGCGTTATAATTTGGAGCTAAACACACAATTAATGCTGAAGTGGCGCTGAGACAAGACAACAACTGGTCAAAGGGAACACAGCGCAACACAACACAAAATTAGAGTCGAGCGAGAGAAACAAGCTGAAGTCCAATCGAACGACTTTGAGGAACCCACGCAGATCGAAACCCAAGCAGCTGAAACAGACAATCGGGCAGACAATTTCTCAAGTGCTTCTAAGCTGCCGTCAACGGCAACACCAACTACAACAACTCAAGCAACAACAAATCAAGCAACAACTATGACAACTTCGAGGCCTACGCACAATTTGTGTGTTCATTGTTTATTTAGACGCTTGCAAAGAGTATTACGAGCTTTGTTGTGCAGCTTGTTGCTCAATAGTGAAGACAAGCGACATCAACATTTACAACTCTCTACAGGGTATAGCAATAAGTGTAAACTGTAGCAGAAGTAGAACAACATTGGTGTAATCAACAGTAACCAATACTGCAGTAAAATGCATATTATTCACTTGAAATTCTGCATAATTATGCCATGAAAGCATAAATCAGATTTTCAAATAATGAACAGTACTGAATTCTGCAGTAAATTGCATGATTTTGGCTAACTATGTAACCTAATTATTCTCAAACATTGTAGATAGATAGAGTGTATTATTCTCATTTAGTTGTTAAATATGAATCAATATGAATATGAATGTGAATCAATAAAGCGGTTAACACAATAAAGAAAAGTTGTATTGAGTATTCCCAAAAATATAATCTATCGAGAACAGCAAACTTAATAGAAATATAGGAACTTTTCTGCAATTTATCACATGCAACTTTTAGAGACAATCAACAGAAAGTAAAACTACAATAAAATGCAGAATGTTTCACTATTTAACCTAATCATCCGCAAAAATTATGAATAGAATAGTAAAATAATAAATAGTCTAATATTCGCTTTTAATTGCGAAAATATATGTAAATAAAAGCATACAAATATTAAAAAGAAACCGCATTGAGTATTCCCAGCAATATTATTTAATCTATTGGACACTGCAAACAGTATGAGAAGTAGAAAAACTTTTGTCCGAAATGAGACATTCGTTTCATGAAACTCTATAGTAAATAAAACTACATTGAAATTCATAGTGTTGACTAATTAATTAAACTAATAATATAATCTACATGCCGTAAATAATAATTTATTGGGAATTGCAAACTGCAGTAGAAATAACGTAGAAAAAGTTTGTGGAATTTATCGCTTGCAATTCTTAGGCACAATCAGTACTAACTAAAACAGCAATAAAATGCAGATTACTTTACAATTTAACATAATAATAATAATAAAATAGTAATATAATAAACAGTCTACTATTTTCGTTGGATTGCTTAAAATTAACTAAATAAAATTATTAAAATAATAAACAATATGGAACACCTGCATTTGTGTATTTCCAAAATTCTAATCTGTATTCCTAAAAATATATTTCGGAAACTGTGAACAGTGAGAGAAATAGAAGAACTTTAAGACTATATACTGTATGTTAGTTTCCACTTGCAATTCTTGAGCACAATCAGCACTAACTGGAACTGCAATAAAATGCATAATGTTTACTTGAAAGTCAAACTATTCAATTATGCTCCAATATCTATAATAATCTAATATTATTTAGAGCTGATATAATTGAAGTATTTAAAAAACAAGCTAGCTGCTCCGAGTATTCCCAAAAGTATAAGTTATAGTTATTCACAATTAAATATTTTCGCTGAGAATTTCTCACAAATTCTAGTTGCTTTAATTTTGATTTCTTCATTGTTCTGCTAATTACAGGGTATGAGCCGAGCACAAACAGCGGCGCATAATCTATTTGTAAGCGCAAATTGACTTCGATGTGTTGTTGCGTTTTTCTATTTTTGTTAAATCTTTTTTGTTTTTTTGTTTGCTCTTTGTTTGTGAACTTGTTTTGGTTACTTGTTGCTTTTTCTGTGGATGTCGCCGTCACAGTCGCCGCTGCCGCCTCCGCCTCCGCTGCCGTCGCTGGCACAAGCGTCAACAGGTAAATGTAAACATGCCGCATGCAGCGACAGAGCGACACGCGACCAGCTGGCAATGGAAAGAGTGTAAGAAGAAAACGCATGCTTGACATTCGTTGTTGACCAACAGCGGCAGACTTTGGTGGCATGCCCCCAGCGCATCTAAGGGCCGTGCATATTTTCTTGGCTGCCTCGTCAAACTGGTCGAAGGCAAAGCAAAGCGCGTTGGGAAAGCGCGGAAATCGCTTTATGAATGAAATTGGAATCCCAAGCACGACGCGCCTCGATTTGTCGCGTCTCAGCGCAGAGACTGTGTCAAGTTGGCGTTGTCACACGATTAATAATCGTCATTGCAAGTTCCAGCTACGTTTATTGGGTCAACATGATGATCGATCTACGATTCTGCTGTTTAAACATCCGACTTGTTTGTTGTCTGCTATTGACAAGCGTTCAATGAACATTTGTGTGAAGCACAAATAATTGTGCTGCATATAATTAAGACGAGGCACTTGAAGGCAATTAAAGTGAGTGCGGAAGTCGAATGCCGCTGCTCGAAAGCCATTGAAAATTTTGAAAATGTTTTCAACCAAAATATGTCTATAATTATCAGACTGTTTATGAAATGCACGAAAAACATATGTACGAAGTGCTTTGAAGTTGTCTTTGTGCTAGCAGAGAAACAATTCAATGCCCAAGTTAGCGCTTAAAATGACATCGATGGGCAGTTAGTGTTATTTATATCGATTCGTTCTCATCAATAAACAAAATTCATAGATTGATTACCATCCCCAATGCAATCGCAGGCCATTAAGAGTTGTTCAATCAGTTCGACTCTAATCAATCACTCTCAAATATTGCTCATTACGTTGCACAAACACTTGTCAGTTGCCGCATTCGAAGTGTCAACCGAACTGCATGCCACAAAATGTCGCTTTAATTATGCACGATTGCAATGGAAGGCAATTAGAAGAATTTTTGGTGCACAAAACCAATTACAATGCAGCTGGGACAATTCTTCTGTTTATTTATACACCCCGAATACAGTGTGACCGTATTGTGTTGCAAATTGTTGTGCACTCTCCATATTTCACGAGATGGCATCAGAAAATCTTGCACGAATTTCAATTTTCATTTCAATTTCACTTAGTGCGCTGCACGTTGCACGTTGCGGCGTTGCAAGGCGGCCGGAGAGCTGTGTGCATAATTAATGTGCATTTCACTTTAAAATGCACACTCCCGCACACACACACACACACGCACACACATGCACAGACGCATTTCACATATGTGCGCTGGCAATATGGCGACTTAAAGCAAAGATTTGCGATTAATTGTTGCATGGCGGATTCAATTTACATGTATGCATTTCCTGCATACTCATGTGTGCGTGTCTGTGCGTGTGTGTGAGTGCAATGCACGCCTCTAAGTATGCAACGCTTGCGATTTTTGTGTTCGCCATTTACCGGTTAACATAAATTTATTTGCAAAAATTGTTAAATTTTTTGCTTCGTTTCGATTAACTAGTTTGAATATTTAATAGTGTTGTTAGAAGCCGGTTAAAATAAATCAGCGCTGCTTCGACCGTAATCAACGCGCGTCCGGGCGCATCTCAGAACACGAACTAAACGACGACACAAGCAACGGCAAATGCGAGCCCAGTGCCGAAGCAGCGACGCCGACGTCGATGCCGACGCCACAGCATCCAGCGACAGCGACGACGCCAGCAGCGCAGCAGCAGCTGGCGAGTTATCCAAAATAGCGACACTCGCTTGACGTCGGCATCAGCATCGGCATCGGCATCGATGCCGACAGCGACATCGTCATCGGGCAGCGGCGTGTGCCGAGATAACAAAAACAGAGAACGAAAACAGCCGCTGAGAGGCAACGCAAGTGTAGACTTTGGCGGCTGCTCTCTCGTTCTCACTCTACACGGCGAACAGCCGGTGAATATAACGGTTTTTGGCCGGCAAAATACAACGCATAAAGTGCACGCAAAACTGAAACGTGCCAAGGCAAGACTCTCAAATACTCTGACTACATTAAGAAGTTATTTATGAAGCTTCACAAAATTATCAATCAATTCAATTGAAAGTATGCAAACAAGTAAAAGATTATATTTAAAATTACATTCAAAATATATACTTGTCAGTGCAATGCAGTACAAATATAGAATTTTATATTTTAAACTAACTTTATTAATTTGCGAAAGAAACACATAACTAATATACCCAAAGATAACAGACATCACGAAGTTTGACAACAAACAATCTATCAAAGTTCTTATCACATTCCTCATATGCCAAAAACCTCGCTTTGAAAGCTCTTATAACAATGTATAAGCTCTTGGATACTTGACGTATACTTGACCTTAAAAGCTTTCGTGTGACGTATACGACGATTGGTACAAGGATTTAGCCGGTGCATAAGCCACAAAAGCGAAAGCTTCTGAATTGTGCTAAAAGCTCAGCAAGTTTTGGAAATTTGAAATGAAGAACAGGACATTAGAGACAGTTGACTAAACGGCAGATAAAGTGCAAAAAGGATGCTTCACATGAATAATTAAATGGGAAAAGAAACCAAATAAATTATGATAATTGAATTGCCTGTGTGAATCCTGCATAGCAATGCGCGGGCAGCGCGCGGAAAAGCGAAAGTGAAACCCGAGCCGTATAAAAAAGAAAAGTATTAACAAGAAAAGTAAAAGGAAACGCATTTAGAATAATTGCCCCGGAAAGTGGAAGAAGAGCAGCCACATGACTCGATGATGTTGCCGATAATAATGATGCTGCCGATGACGTCGCAGGGCCAGTAACCCAAGTAGACCAACTACAGCAACAACAGCCACAAAGGGCAAACAAACAGACGCCACGCAGCACTTGAAGTACGCGCCACACTTGCGAGTGATGCGTGGGTGCCGCATGGAGGGGCACGCCGTTGGTGTCGCTGATAAGTGCCGAGGCACACAGTCAATCTGAGCGGGGCGCTTGTGTGTGTGCGTGTGTCTGTGTGGCATGCAACCCATTCGTGGCTGCAGCAATGGCAATTTCGATTGCAAATGCAATTGAGACATTAAGTGGTCGAGACGCGCTCGGCAAGTGTGGAACACGGGGGAGGTCGGGGAAGGGTTTAGCTCGTTCCGATCCGTGCCGGTCAACAAAGTACGCAAATTCGAGTAGCTGTGCACACACCACAACACTTGAGAGGCGCCCCCAGCTCGCAGCCGAGATCTGATATCACAAATGGCTTGCATGTTTCATGGTCATGCAGGGAAAATGGAAAACTGTTTAAGGCGAATTAACTGATAAACTCAATGGAGCGAACGCGCTGCATGCGGGCCAATTAAACGCGCGTAGCCAGCGAGACGAAGACGGAGAAAACACATTAATGAAAACGCTTTGGGCGAAATCGCAAGCATTTCCTTAATGATTTGTGGCACAAACGAAAGAACTTCCCCATGGGTCAATGGATAAACAAACAAATGAAGCGCATCAGCATCTCGAATAATACTGGCGAATGTTACTAAATATTGAATATCAATTGTTAGGCATTTTTGATTGCAACTGATCCATATAATCAAGCAGCAATCTTATTTAGCTCATTTTATAGTTAATTGCTGAGCATTTTGGATTGCAACTGATCCATATTATTGAGGAGAGATCTCATTAAGTTTGGATTACAACTCATCCTTATAATCAAGTAAATTCTTATTTGGTTCATTTAAATGTCAATTGTTGAGCATTTCGAATTAGATGATGAATTGTTGAATTAATCTTGAACCATATAATCAAGTAAAACCTCATTTAGTTGATTTCAACATTATTTGTTGAGTTTTTTGAATCACAATCCAGAAAAAAAACGTATTTAGTTGGATATAAATGTAAACTGTTGAGCAATTTAGATCGTAATCAAGTAAAACTCTCGTTAAGTTGACTTAAATATTCATTGTAGAGCATTTTCGATCATAAATATTATTTTGGATTATAGCAAATCTATATAATTAAGTAGAAATCTCGTTTAATTGATTTGGTTATTAGCTGCACAGCACAGCATTTGATTGTAATGAAGTAATTACCCTTTTTAGTTTATTATATTATTAATTATTGAAGGATTTGGTTTGTAATTGACCCATATAATCAAATATAAACCTTGTCTAGTTCATCTCAATTTGCATTGCTGAGCATTTTAAATCGTAATCAAGTAAAAATCTCAATAGCTTCAATAATCAGCTTGGATTATGATCAAATAAAACCTTTTCAAATTCAGTATTATATTAAATATTGAGTATGTGATATTAATTTCAATACTAGTTATTGAGTATTTTCGGTCATATACAATCCTTGTAATCACGTAAGTACCTTATTTCTAATTACTAATTATTTTCTTTACATTTTGAACAGTCTTTGCTGCAATTTGCTCCACTGTGCGCTTGACGGGGCCAATGCTCCGCACACAGCATGCAAGGCACTTTGCAGTGCATAAATCTATCAATTGAGCGCACTGTTTAATTATTTTACAAAGGCAGCGGTGTGTTCATAACGAGTTCATTTCGTTTCAAGAGGCGCACTGGTGTCGAGGGGGTGGGGGGTCGTTGGGAGGGGAATGATAGCGGCACTTACCTTGAACATGAGGGGATTACGTTCAATGTCCGATTCAGCATTTTCACAAAGTGTCTCCGTTTCAGAGAGAAAAGCCAGGAACTGTTCAAAGTACAAGTGAATTGTTAATACGTTTATCTATATTGTAGGTATATATCTGACTAACCTGATCCATGGAGCGATCAAAGGATTGCAGACTGTGCACGGCTGCGTGCAGTTGCTTGCCACGATTGATGACGCCATTGTTCAAGTTCGAGTAGCTGCAAGTGAGTGAATCATTATTATTTGTCTTATTATTTAAGTTACATCAATGCTAATATCTATTCGAATGTTAATTAGTACTGATTTGATTAATATCTATTCGAATTCTATATAGTATTCGCTTAATTCTAAAACAATGAGATGTATTAAAAATCATCAACGTTACTATGGATGCAAATGTCAAATAGTGTTCCTTGAATAGTAAAGTAATTAGATACATCAAAATGAATGAATATTAATATCTCTTCGAATGTCAAATACTATTTGCTTAATGCCAAAGCAATTAGATGTATTAAAAATCATCATTGTAAAGTAATTAGACATATCAAAATGAATCGATATTAATATCTCTTTGAATGCCAAATAGTATTTGCTTTATTTAAAAGCTTAATAGTGTTAGCTAAGTATAAAATCAATTTGTTCTATTAAATTAATCATTGATAATATGTATTAGAATTCGTTGAGTTCTAAATTAATAAGATGCATTTAAATTAATCAATATTAATATCTATTAGATTGCTGAATTTGAAATCAGAGAGATTTATTACAATGACTTAATGTAAACATCTATTCTAAAGCAGTTGGATGTATTACAAATCATAATTGAAATGTTTGCAAATGTTAAATAGTGTTCGTTGAATTTCAATTCAATTAGTTCTACTAAATTTATGAATGAATTTATAAATGTTAATCAGTATTCGAATGCTAAGTAGTATTTATTCATTGTATAGTATTTCAATTAATATGTTTGCAAATGCTTTCTATTAAATCTATTAAAATATATCAAATAGTTGATTTACTATACGAGTATATTCGAATGCCAAATAGTATTTGATTTTTCTAAAGCAATTAGATGTACTTTATTTATTAATCAATGTTACTGTGTATTCAACTGCCAAATAATGTTCTTTTAATTTCAAATTAAGTTAGAAGTATTTAAATACATAAATAATTCAAAAATATATTTTAGAAAACTGAATAGCATTCGCTTAATTATGAATTGGATGTATTTAAATTGATCAAACTTCAAATATTGTCAAATGCTAAAGAGTATTCGTTTAATTCTAAACTAGATGTCATGTTTTCAAATGCTTAAAGGTGTTTGTTGAATTCGAAATCAATTAGATTTATCAATAATTAATCAATGTTAATGCCTATTTGTTTATTTATTTGAAAGACAATTAGTTGAATGAAAATTAAGCAATGTTGCTATAAATGCTAAAGAGTATTGCTCGCCTTCTAATTAGTTATTTTGAAAATAATTTTTAACTAGATAGAAAATCTTGATTATTGGCATTTGAATGCATTTAGATTGTAGTGCTGGCTTCTCTCATAAAAGAGGCAGCAATTAGTTATGCAAAATCGTCTAAAAATGCGCTTGAGATTATCGGCAGTAAGCTTTTCAATTAAGTCGGCACTTCTGGCAGTGTTGTCGGCCCTCGAGGCAATACTTTTGCATGATATCGCACACTTGGGCAAACTAAAATCTCTCAAGTGCCGCCTTCAAAGCGAAAATACTCGGAGCGAACTGCGAGGCTCTGAGTGCAAGTCATTGGATTGCAATAAATGCAAATTGCGGCGAGTGATTTGAATTTGCGTAAAAGTTGCGCTCGAGGTCGTGGCCAGGACGGGGATGTGCACTCACCGTTGATTAATGGCTTCCGTCATCTTCTTGATGCGGGACGTGTCGTCGTTGGGATAGACTGCAATTAGATTCTGTGTCAGATCGCTGAAGAGCTCGAAGTGCTGCTTATTCTGATGCAGCTCGGCGTGGAAGGACTGCAAAACGAAAGAATGCTCGGCAATTAATTCATGCAGGAAGACAGCTCGCTCCACTCACCTTCTGCTCCTTCTGCTGGGCCTCCAAGATGTCCGCCGTGGTGGCAATCGTGCCCATGCGCTCCGCACGCTGCTCCATGCGCGCGAGCCACTTCTCGAGCTCCAGACGCTTCGCCTCGAAGCTGGCCACAAACGAGAAACGCAAAGCGATTAATGAGATTGCAAAGCAGTTGATACAAGGGATAACCTACCGCTGCGAGTCGCTCAGCATGCTCTTCAGCTGTGCCGCACGCTGCAGCACACACTGCGACGTCTCGTCCCAATGCTCCCGCAGTCGCGTCACTGTCGAAATCAGAATCGAAATCAGAATCAGGTTAGCAAAAGGTCTACGACAAAGTTTTGTGTGTTAAATGTAAATACATTAATTATACAATTAATAATGACGGGGAACTGGAACTGGAACTAGAGCTAGCCCTGCAACCGGAACCGGTGCCCCAAATCGAGAGTTATTGAAACTTTGCCATGCAATTTCATTAGTACAAAAAACTGCGCGTTAGCTTTGTGTTGAGTTCGTTTCGTTTGGCCGGAGTAGTTATGAGTTAGAGCGCCCCGCGCGGGGGCTGGGGGCGTGGCTGTTAAGTGTCACAGAACTTTGGTTAGCGGTTTCGTACACACAGATTGTTTGCTTATATTGCGTTTGTTCGTGTTTTGTTGTTGTGGTTGTTGTTGTTACCTTTGAGAAAGCAACGCAAATAGTCCAAGTCAGCCGAACAGTGCGGAGCTAACGAGAACTGTTTCAATTCTGGGCAGGAACGAGGAAATAAACAATAATAAATATTTTATAAGCGGTCAAAATAAACGTCAATAGTATTTGTGGCAAATTGAACGCGCCTCCGTGCGTCAGCCAAGAAGTCTTGCCACGACCTTGGTTGCCATTAGCCTTGCTTTTAAAAACAGGCAATTTATTTCTCTTTGAGTTTCCCTCATTTCCAAGAATTTAAATCAAATAAAGTGCACTTTAAAGATGTTGACTCTTCATTCAATTTCTTACAAAAGTGGCTAAAAGTCAAATATTCAAAAGTTCTTACTTAGTTCTAAATGAAATCTTTCAAAGCTATCTCTTAAATTTAAATAAAGCGCAATTGTGTGCTTAAAATTGTTGAATATTCACCGAAATCCTCAGAAGTTCTCACTTAATTCTAACATTAATTCTCAAACAAATAATAAGTTTGCCATCATTATTATTGTAAAATTAGAACTAATTCGTTTTTAATAGGAAAAAACAAAATATAAATGCTAAAAACAAAAGAATAATTTATGAGCAGATAATAAAATATAGTTACAATTATCACAGATTAAATAATTAACAATTTAGTGTAAAAGAAGAGAACTGCAGCTCTTGCCACAAAGGACTAGCTTGCAGAAAATATCTTTCAGTTAAGATTTCAATTGTATTTGTGTATCATAATTAAGAAGGAATAGATGGGAAGACACCAATATCATGTGATTTCAAATATCGCAGAATAAATCACACAGCTTAAATTTACACTCAATTATATATGGATAGCAAAAGAGAACAGCAGCTCTTGCCCCAAATGGCGAACTTGCAGAAAGTATCGTTGCAGCAAACTGTCAGTTGCATGCAACAGTGCGCTTCCTATCCTGAGACAATACAAAAAACCATTACAAATCATGATGATAAATACGAAAAAAAATAAATTAAGGAACAAATAAATTAAAGGATACCAATAAAATGTGATTTCAAATATCACAGCATAAATCTCAAAGTCTCAGTTCAGACTGAATTAATTATAGAAAGCAAAAGAGAGCTGCAGCATACAGAAGTAGATTTGAAGCAATTTCACCCTAAGACAACAATAAAAAACATTGTAAATATAAGAATGCGAGAGTAAAAAATATTGTATAGAAATCAAATATAGTTTCAAATATCGCAGACTAACATAAATATGACAATTTGAATTTACATTCAAGTGAATATGAATAGAAGAGTACTGTAGCTAGCTATTCCTACAAGGAACGAGCTTGTAGAAAGTAACTTTGAGCCACTTGTCAGTTGCATGCAACAGTGCGCTTTGTACCCTGAGGCAATACAAAAAACCTTTGTAAATGGAGCAGATAAAAACGAACGTATAAAATATATTATACAAATAAAAAGTGGTTTCAAATATCGCAATTTGAGTTTACAATCAAGTGAATATGGATAGAAGATAACTGCAGCTATTGCCACAAAGAACGGGCTTGTAGAAAGTAACTTTGAGTCAAACTATCAGTTGCATGCAACAGTGCGCTTCCTACCCTAAGACAATATAACAAACCTTTGCAGATAAAAAGGAAAGTATAAAATATAGTATACAAGTAAAATGTAGTTTGAAATATCACAGAATAACATAAAAATCAGAATTTGAGTGAAGTGAATAGGTTTAGAAGAGAATTGCAGATATTGCCTCAAAGAACCAGCTTATAGAAAGTAATCTTTAAAGCAAACTTTACAGTTGGCTTGTTGCATGCAACTGTGCGCTTAGACAATAAAAACACATTTGCTAATGAATATGGAATATACGAAAGAATAAATTAGAGGATGCCAATCAAATGTAGTTTCAAAGAGCGTAGAATAAACCTCAAAATTGAGTGTAAATATGGATAACAAAAGGGAACTGCAATTGCCCGCAAGGGACAACCAAACTTGCAGTTGTCTTGTTGCATGCAACAGTGCGCTGCTTACCCTGCATACCTCCGGCCGCTGTCTGCGACATTTGGGTCTCGTCGTGCGAGGAACGCCGCCGCATGCGCAGCTCCTCGCGAGACAGGCCAGCGACGCCAGCGACTCCAGCGCCAGCGCCAGCTCCGACGCCGGCAGCAACCTGAGCGGCAGCAGCAGCAGCGACCGCCGCCGCACGCGACTGCGCCTGGTGCTGGAGCAGAGCGGCGGCCGCCGCCGAGCCCGGCAGCTGACCCATGTTGTGCACCACCTGGGGCGGAATGTTGCCCAGCAGCTGCTGGCGTATCTGTTCGCGGAACTCGCTGCTCAGCGGCATCGGCGGCTGTGGCGACTGCTGCTGCTGCTGCTGCTGTTGCTGTTGCTGCTGCGCTGGCTGCTGCTGCTGATGGGAGACGGCGTTCAGGTTGTTCTGCATGCGATGGCGACTGTACTGCAGCTCCAGCGGCAGGTTGCGGTCCAGCGAGCGCATGTGATGCTCGATCGTGGAGCGCATCGACTGCTCCACCTGCGACGCAGACGCCGAGCTGACCGACGACGAGGAGGAGTTGTGCAGCGACGACTGCTGCTGAGCCTGGGCGCGCAGCTGCTTGAGCTCCTCGAGCGACTGGCGCGAGTCGCCCGCGCGACTCTCGTCCAGCGACAGGTTGCGCTCGTAGTTGGCGCTGCGCAGATTTACCGAGCTGCCCAAATGCCGCCCAGTGGCGCCCGCCGCCAGGCTCGCCTTGAAGCTCAGATCGAAGTTGTTCTGGACGGCGGCCTCGAGGCTGCGCAGATTCATCTGCTCCTGCATGGCGCGCTCCATGTTCCTCAGGCCGCTCTCAATGCCGCGCAACGCATCCTCCGAGCCAAACTCATCCGTGGGCGAGGCAACAGCAGCGGCCGCCGTTGTTGCTGGTCGCTGGTTCAGCTTCTTGGCCTCGCTGGCGCGCGTGGGCGCCGGGGAGGGCACCGGGTGGCAGCTGGCCGCCGCATTCTTGGAGCTCTGCTCGCTGAGCGCCGCCACCGCCGACTGCAGCACGAGCGGCGGCGGCGGCGGCGGCATCTCAAACGGATTGGAGCAGCGACGCGCCGCCATGGCTTCCGCGGAGAGCGTCGAGTGCTTCTCAGGCGGCGGCGGCGGCTTCTCCTTGAACTTTAGTCCCGCCAGCGGCGAGTTCTGTGCGCTGCTCTGCGCCGACGCCGACGCTGAGGCTGGCTTCTTGGGCAGCGGCGGCGGCTGGCGCAGCGGCGGCGGCAGACCGGGCACCAGCATTGCCTGACCATCGGGCAGACTCTTCAGGCTGTGCCGCTTGGGCGGTATCTCGGGCGGCGCGGAGCGCTCGCTAGCCCCGCGCGCCGGTATCGCCGGCACCGGTCGACTTTGCGGCGGCAGCGGCGGCGGCAGCGACTTCTGCGGCGCCCCCTGCTGCTGTTGTTCTTGGGAGCTCTGCTTGCGCAGCAGCTGCTGGGCGCGCAGCGCTGCCTGGGCGGCGAGCTCGGAGTTGAGGCGCGGTATCTGGGGCGCCAGCTTGGGCGCCTGCTCCTCGCCGCCGGGCACGGTGGGCGGCACGGGCGGCGGCGGCTTGGCGGTCATGCTCTCGGCTGCGATGCGCGGCTCGTGCTCGACTTGTGCGTGACGTTGTGCGTTTCGTGCGCTGCTCTTGGCTGCAGTCCGACTGCGTTCGTTGTGGGGGACGCTTGTTTTTGCGACGGGGGGAGCGGGGGTTGGGGGGTGGTAGCTGCGACTACGGGTGGCGCTGTCACTTGATGTGCGGCATCACGTGCGTTGCTCGTTACGCTCGTTGTTACGCATACTCGCGACTCAATCGAAAATGCGCCCAGCTATTGACACTGGCAATTGGCAATTGGCAACTGCTGTATGGCGAATGTAGAACGGTAAATGCTAATGGTAATGGCAAATGGCCGAACGGTAAACATATGCAAAAACCGAAGGGGGGGAGGGATTGCTTGTGGTTGGTGCGCCGGGTCTGGGTTTGTTTATACAACGTGCCGGAAACTCAACACGGCTGCAGGCCACAGGCAAGCACACAAACAACAACAAGCGCAACCATGAACGACAACAACGAAACGCGAAGAGAAAGCGACGCGCTGCGAAGAGAAACCAACTCGACACTCAGTCAACACTGTCACTCGCTCTCTTCTTCTCTCGCTCTCACTGTTTTTCACCACATTTTGTGCCGCGCTCTGCGCCGGCTGTCAACGCGTACACAGGCGGCATTTGGCCGTCTCCTCCACACACACAAACGTTGCATACTTTTTGGCGCTGTTTTTGCTTCGCTGCCCGTTTCGCAGCACAGTAGCTACTGCCTAGCAAACAATGCTTCAAAGTCTCTTTCAATAGACTCGAATTTCACTACGAATTAGTTGTTTCACTACTTATATTGCAGCTGTATGAATTAATGCTTTGTTGAGTTACTTTTAAGACATTGCGAATTTAATTTAAGTAGATTATAACTGCATAAAAAAGCGCAGCAGCTACTGCCTAGCAAACAATGATTCAAAGGCTGCGACGAGGCTCGAATTTCACTACGAAATATGAGTTACAATTCCTGCATATATAAATGTATTCTTGAGTAACGTAGATTTAAAGGCTGCGAAGTACGTCAAATTTTATTACGAAATAGTTGTTTCAATTCTTAGATATATACATTTTTTCTTGATTTACTTTTATAGCATTGTAAATATCATTTACATAAAATATACAAATGATTCAAAGGCTGCAAAGAGCCTCGAATTTTACTATGAAATAGTTGTTTGAATTCTTAGATTATAGCTGCATAAATAAATATGTCTGAGTAACTTTAAGGGAATTGTAAAATACATTTTGAAGAACTACTTTAAAGCACACAAGTTATTGCCCAGTAAAGAATGATTGAAAACTGCTTCAAGACCCCCGATTTTTACTACCAAATAGTTGCTTCAAGTCCTAGATTATAGCTACACACATATATTTGTCTTTTTATAGCATTGTGAATGTAGCTTAAATAAAACATAACTGCATAAATAAGCACAGTACTCACAGACGATCAAACGATTGCTTAAAGAATGTTTTAAGAGCCTCAAAATTTACTACGAAATAGTTATTTCAATTCTTAGAATGCAAATGCATAAATAAATGTGTTGTTGAGTTACTTTTATAGCATTCTGAATTTCACATAAATTATATTGATTTGCATAATTAAATATTATAAATGCATAAGTAGATGTGTTGTTGAATTTCATTGTAAATCATTCGAAGTTTCATAGCAAATAAATTATAACTGCATAAAAGAAATTGCTAACAGCATAAAGTGGCTGTTGAGTTGCTTGTATAGCATTGTGAATTGAATTTTTGTAAAAATCGCATTAAAAGCTGTTGTCAACTAACATATAAAGAAACTAATTTGCTTTTAATATTTACTTTTGTTTAATATTGGCTTATTTTTGCTTGGTAAATCTAAGAAGCTTTCATTGCTTAACGTGGCTAACTAATAAGAAACTTTTATTCTGTTTAGTGTAACATTTTGTTGACATTATTTCCTCTTGAACTTGTTAAGCTAACATATTAGCTTTTCAAATGTGGCAATATCTTTATGATCAAAATCAAAAGCTCGAAAATAGTACAACAAATTGCAGAGTACATGGCAAAAAACATAATTTATTGCAAAGTTCAAATATAAATAAAAAACGCTAAAAAAGTTTGCATTAAATATTGAAATAAATGCAAACGAAACAATTAAGAAATAATTAAAATGAAGCTCGCATTCAACTTTGAGCTTACTGCACATTTTGAAGCCTTTGCAGAATAAAGCAAACATATTTGCCATGTTGCCAAACAACGAACGAGGAGTGCTCAGAGCCATTAACTACTGTGGCAGCGGCGTTCTTTGTTGGCATCTATATGTACATATATATACAGTGGAGTGCACGGAAGAGAGACACACTTGCCACAACATGGGGCACCCAAGTGTGTGCAGTAAACTTTTACGCAGCAAGACGCAGAAGTTTGCCTTTTACTTGAGCGGCCGCTGCTTTTGGCACTTGCAACAATCAAGGAGCAACAGACAAATTCGGTATTGGTATTGTTATTGTTGCATGTGCGCTTTTATGGCGAGTCAGAGTCGGAGTGGCACGGCATTAAAAGCCCGAGAAAACGGCCCGTGGCAGGTGCATTTAACTTCTGGCACACCTTTAAATGCATCGCCTCCTCGTCGTTCTCCTCGTCGTTGACGTTGTGCGATACAATGTCGACGCTGTCGGCCATTTGGCTCGCTGCATTTTTATTATTCACCTGCCACCGCCTGACTGACTTCTGTCTGCTTTTGTTGCCACTCCGCGCCCAACCCGCCAACCTCGTCACATTCGCGCATTGTTCTGCAACAAATTGTAGCAACGACGACAGCAGACGGACAGTTTTTGGCTCTCTGTTTTATTTGTTGGCTCGCGCATTGCTTGACTTTGTTTAATAGTTTTTTAAATCATGTGCAAACCGGCATAAATGGCAGAATAATGTTTCGCTTCCTGCAGCTCCCCACATTAATTACACTTGTGTCATCCCCGATGGCTTAACGCATATCTTAATCTGTTTAATCGCTCGGCATTTCTGCACTTTCCAGCCGGCAATTTGTTTGGCTCAACTCGAAACTTTCATTAATTATTCGCCAAGGATAACAATAACAAGCAGTGAAATTAATCTAGCTACAGTTAAGACTCTAATCGAGTCATGTTTAAAACTGCCATCAATAATCAATGCGGCACTTGAAGTACATCAGAAATATGCGAAATTTATTCAAAATAATTATTTCAACATGTAACTTGAATTACATCAAAATTGTCAACGAAAAATGCAAAGAATTTGTTGAGAATATTATTCAGCATTGAATTACAAAGAGTAAAATGAATCTAGCATCTGATTTATCTTGCAGTAATGCAACCTACTACCTATCATATTATTTAGCATTGAATTAGAAAGAGTAAAATTAATCTAGCATCTAATTAATTTTGCAATATTGCAACCTACTGTAATAAGACATTTGAAGGACATCAAAATCGTCAACGAAAATGTGATAAAAGAATTGAGAATATATATACAACTTTCCTTGAAATTTAATTACAGAGAGTTTAATAATTATGTTTATAACTAAATGCAAAATTTTGTATTATTTAAAACTAGAAAATATAAAGAACTTCAAAATGGCCAATGAAATTGCAAGAAATGTATTCGTAATATATACGAGTATAGCAAAAACATTTCTATGAAATCTAATCAATTATTTAGCATTCACCAAGTGTCAAATAAATGTAGCAGCAGTTGAAAGTCTAGAAATATTTAAAACCTGACATCAGTAATGGATAAAATCTCTTGAAATAACTCAAAATGGTGTACCACAAATACGAGAAATGTATTAAAATGAGTATTGAAATCTTCTTAATTATTTAGCACTTACAAAAACTCAAATGACTTTAGCTACATTCAAAAGTCTAGACTAATAAATGTATTCCAAATATACATTGAAATCTAATTAATTATTTAGCATTTGCAAAAACTCAAATTATTTAAACTACAGTCAAAAGTCTAGACTAATAAACGTATTCCAAATGAATATTGGAATTTTAGTAATTTAGCATTTACAAATTTAATTTAAGCAACCCTCCAAAGTCCAATTTATCAATATTTAAAAACTGATCTCAATCATCAATATGACTCTTGAAATACTTCAAAATGGTGCAAAAATGTGAGAAATATATTAAATTCTTATTAATTATTTAGCATTTGCAAAGAGTCAAATTTATCTGGCTACAGTTCAAAGTGTAATCTAGCTAAACTTTAGGCCTGCTCTCAAAATGCAATATGCCAAATGAAATACATCAAAATGGTCAGCGAAAATGTGAGAAATGTGCTCCAAACACATCTATCTAGTATATACATTGCTCTGGAATATATCTGTTGCTGGCCACAAATGGCTTTCTGGCGCAAAAGTCAATTGTATTTATGAGCGCAGCAATCTATCCATCAAGGCGAGTCGTGTTGTGTTGTGCTCGAAGTAGCAAGGGGAAGGGGAGGGGCACATTCCAGCAGCAGTCGATTGACACTTGCATTGTTTTTGGCTTGCGCCCGAGCGAAGCATTAATCATGGCAGCTGCGAGAAGGCAATGTTGTCGTATTTTTCGGAAACGCCCATAACGAGATTATGCGAAGCAATTTGCAAATTGTCTAGTTGCAACACTTGCGACGCTCGCAAACAATATGCAACAATTTGCCGCAACTTCTCTGGAGTGGGTGAAGTGGATGAAGCGGGCGGGTGGGAGGCAACTTGAAAACTATTTTCACACACAACACGTTCACGTTGCGGACAATCGACGCGCACAGCAATGAAATGTTGTTTTCCGCCTAAAAGTATGCAATCAAGTCGAATAACTTGAGTGTGTTTCGTGCTCTTGTTGCGGTTGTCGAAGTCGTTCAGCTCGCTGCTGCTGTTGTTGTTGTTGTTGTTGTTGTTGTGGTTGCCATTTGAGTGAGCGCCAGCATTTTGCCTCTCATCATTTCTTTTTCGCTGGCGTTTGCTGTTTTTGTTCACCCACACACACACTCACACACACACACCCCTCGAGTTATGCTACATAATTTTTTCTCCTGCGTCGCGTTTTCCGCTGCGCACTCATGTAATTTATTGAAACACATTTATTTCCCTATGATGTGAACAGCGGCGAAAACAACAACAACAACAGCAACATGGGGCACACAATGCCTTATTGTTGCTGTTGCCGCACAATACGCCCACTTTATTTTTGCGGCTCTTTGCGCCGGTTGGAGCCTCGTTTTATTGAATATTTATATGCAAATTCGCTGTCCGTCGCTGGGGAATTTATTATTATTATTATTATTGTTATTGTAATAGAATTTGCCCTCATGTTGTGTGCATTAATTAATTAGACAAATGCTAATATTATGCCGCATTTATGCTCAATTATCGCAAATTGCCCCACAAAGCGGCCCTCAATTTAAACGTTGCCTTGTTTTCAAAAAAGCCCAATTAAGAATTTCATTAGGCCTACAAGATTTTCATATAACTCCGATTTAAAAGTAGGCTACGGGCACTGAAAATGTATCTGCGAAAAGTTGTTGAAATACAAAATTGCATAGTTTGGCACAAAGCAAGCAAAATACTTCAGTCTACAACTGCAAACTAGTCTCAATTACAATACCAATCTATAGTAAATGGAATTGCATTGCAGTTTTAAATTATAGCTACTATTCGGTAGTTTATTGTTGCTTGCTTTAGGCTTATTGATATTCAATTTGATTGCCACAAAAGTCGCGCATTTTATATATAAAAAAGCAAAACTAACAAATTAGTTTAATTTACAACTGTAATCTATTCTCAACTAGAATACTAATCTATGCTAAAAGATCTGAAATTGCATTGCAGTTTTAAATTATGCTATTCGCTTCAGGCTTATTGATATTCAATTTGATTGCCACAAAAGTCGCATATTTTAAACATCAAATTGCATAGCTTGACACTGTGCAACCAAAGTAAACAAGTGAATATAGTTAACAATTGTAATCTGACTAAAATTTCTTAAATTCACAACTGTTTTCTAGACTCAATCACAATAGTAATATATACTAAAATATCTATGATTTCAAGGCAGCAATCAAATTAAACTATTCGATAGTTATTAGGCATATTCCCATTCAATTTGATGACCACAAAAGTCGCATATTTTAAACATCAAATTGTATAGCTTGACACTATGAAACCAAAGTAAACAAATGAATATAGTTAACAATTGTAATCTGACTAGAATTTCTTAAATTCACAACTGTTTTCTAGACTCAATCACAATAGTAATATATACTAAAATATCTATGATTTCATGACAGCATTGATATTAAACTATTCGATAGTTATTAGGCATATTCCCATTCAATTTGATGACCACAAAAGTCGCATATTTTAAACATAAAATTGCATAGTTTGGCACTGTGAAACCTAAGCAAACAATTTACTACAGTTAACAACTATAATCTAGTCTAAAATTGCACTGTATACACAACTGTGTTCTAGACACAATTACGATACTAAACTCTACTAAAAGATCAGTGATTTAATGGCAGATTTTAATTAAACTACTCTAATGTTTATTAGGCATATTCCCATTCAATTTGCTGACTGCAAAACTCGCTTAAAAACATTCCCCTGCAGAGATCTGCCATAAAGTTCGTGCATTGCCTTTATTTTGACAGTTGAGCATAAATGTTTTGCAATGCCACATATCATTTTGATTTGTTAGCTCGACGCGGTTTTGTTTTTATCAACGCGATATTTGCATGCACAATTTGCGTTTTAATAGTTTTGACTGTTGCGCCTCATGAACCATCAATTGCATTAATTCTCATCTGTTTCGTTTTCTTCTCTATTTGCTGATAGTGATAGCGCTATGTGTTTGTGCTTGCTTTATTTGTTGTTGCGAATTTATTTCCATGCGCTTCGCCACATTTCGTTCGACAACAACATTTGCGGCTTTTGCCACCCTCAAAGTTTATTGATTTACAAAAGCAGCGGCGACGACACCGGCGAGAGCGAAAGAGAGAGAGCGAGAGCGAGCGACTGAGAGCGATTGACGGCGAGAGAGAGAAAGGGAGACGAGGTGGGGGTGCGTGCATGTGTGTGCGAGAGGGGGACAGGGCTGGGCAATAATCCAACGCAGACAAAAACTTTAAACGCCTTTCTGCGGCTTGGCTTTAGTTGCCACTCGAAAGCAGCACACACACACGCACACTATACACTCACACACACATGCACACTATACACACACTGTGCAGACACTTTAAAGTCTCTCAGCCACACAGAGAGAATAGATGGCGATAGGCATCTAATGCTCTGCTAATTGAATGCAATTATTATGGGCTTAGTTTCTCGCTTTTTACGACTGTCGAGCGAATTTCGAGTTTTTATGGCCAGGAATTTTCACGCGGCGGCACAAAGCAGTCAAACAGTGAACACTAAAACAACAAGCGAAATACGTTACGGCTACGACGGCGACCACGACGACGACGACGATGGCGACGGCGACGGCGGCGACGACGACGACGAGGAGTCGATTCAGATTCACAACCGTTTGCCCACGAATGTCCTGGGCTGACTGCTGACGAGCGCAGCACACAGCACTGGGCCCAGCACACAAAGAGAACGCCAGCACACGGCGGCGTTTTCAACACGGAACTGTTTTTACTACGCTTTCGCCACGCTCACCGCTCGCCGCTCACCGCTTGCCGCTCGCCGCTCGCCGCTCAGCTCGACTCTCTGGCGTGCTCCAAGCGGAGCAACCCCCAGCAGGCGAATCTACTGGTTGCCATAGGGTAAACAAAGACGACACAGCAAAGCAACCCCAACATAATTACAACTCTCCCCCCACCGCCGCCTCCCCCCCACAAAGTGATAAAAAAGAAAAAGCAGAAAGTTGAACAAAAAGCAGACGCAACTTGACAAATAATCAACCACCCACCTGGCGTCGCTCTCTCGCTCGCTCTTCGCAAGTTCGCGTGCTCTCTTGAGCGGCGCTCTCTTTAGCCGGCATTCCGGCAGTTTTGTTTTGCTTTTGCGGCCCTGCTCGGCGCATGCGGCTGCTCCATAGCCGGAGGAGCAGCCGGAATCCAGCCCGCGTCGAGGCCAGCGAACCTTCATGCCACATGTTGTGCGTGCGTCTGCCACAAACCTTGACAACTGATAAGAAACTTTTTTTTTTACCTCCCCCTTTAACTGTTTTCCTTCTAGTTGTTGTTGCAGGGTTGCACACACACACACACACGCGCACACTCCATTGACGGAATTTGTGTGTGTTGTGTTTTCATGGCGTAGTAGATATTTGTTTTACTTCCCCACACCCCCTCGGTAATCACGTGGGGACTCGTCGAAATTGTTTCGTCTGCAACGGCTCTAATGACTGCAAGCACCCTGAGAGGGAGCGAGAGACAGAGGGGGAAAGCCGGGGACAAGAGCAGCATTTGGAGGCAAGTGCGAAAGTTACAACAAATACACATTAACGAGAATGCTTCCATTCCCAGCGAAGCGTAAATATTTACGCGATTTATGCGCGCTTCTGTTTTTACTACAATTTAATTGAAGGCTTTCTTAGTAAGCAGCTCAATTCACTCTGACGATTTAATGCCGAGTTCTGAGAGTCGAGATTTTATTCTACACTACAGTTTACTCTAAATACTTGACAATGGTCATGCGAATTGACTTTGACTTTGAAAAAAAAATAGACAAATTAATAAACAAATTAATTAAATAGTTTAATATCGAAATAGTGAATCAGTGCTTCTATTTTTACTACAATTTAATTGAAGGCTTTCTTAGTAAGCAGCTCTTAAAAATTGACAATCGTTATGCGAATACAAGTTGAAGGAGTGCAGAGAATATGAATAAAAAATAGACAAAATAAAAGACAAATCAGTAAATAGTTTAATTTTGAAATAGAGAAAAAAGTGCTTCTGTTTTTACTGCAATTTAATTGAAGGCTTTCTTAGTAAGCAGCTCAATCTCAGGAATTCATGCCGAGTTCTGAAAGTCGAGATTTTATTCTACACCACAGTTTCCTCTAAAAACTTGACAATAGTCATGTGTATAAAAGTCTAAATCAATTGAAATAGTTTAGAATTCAAAAGAAACAGAAAAATTAATAAACACTAAAGATTGCTTTTCAAATTTAACAAATAACATTCCATATTGAAGTTTGAGTAGTGCAGTGTACTGATAAATTAATAAGCCAAAACAATTGAAATAGTTTGCAATTTTGACTGCAATTTAATTGAAGGCTTTTTAAGTAAACAGCTGAATTAATTTTCAGGACTTAAGACGAAATTTTATATATTAGTTGAAATTGTATAAGCCACTAAAGTTTACTTCAAAAACTTGTCTATCATAATGTGTATAGAAGTTAAAGTATATAACAAACAAACACATTTATAATTTTACAATTTTAAAGCAGCTTCTGTTTTTACTAGACTTCGAATGAAGACTTCGAATAAGCAACTCAATTTACCTCCAGAAACTAGTAACAAATTTTAATGTGCTGAGATTTTACTCTACCCAAAAGTTTGCTAAACAAACTTAACTAATCGCAGTGCATACTGAAGTTTAATGAGTGCAGAGTTTACGAGTAAAAAACGGACAAATTAATAAGCAAAGTAATGAAAACATTTTGCAATTTAAAAGCGATAAACAGATAAATTAATAAACAAATCAACTTAAAAATGTTGCAAATGTTTTTACTCCATTTTAGTCTTCGAGTATTTACGATAAATTTCAGTTCAATTTCCTACTTAAGACTAATAATGATGAGATTTGAATTGAAATATGTTGTAATTGGAGAGCAGCAAACAGACAAATGAATAGACAAATAAATTGAAGTATTTTGCAATTTGAAGGGAGCCAGATAATTATTTTGAAACACGCCCTGAATGGGAGTTTATGACACCTCTTAAAGGCAGACCTTCTAAGCGTACTCCACGGAGAAAAAATGTAACGCGCTTTAATGAATTTAATTAAAATTCATTCTCGAGCATATTCCAGATGTCATTGTGCAGCACTCTCCGAGTCCCGAGCACAGCAAGCAGCAAGTGGAGCTAACACACACAAAATCCTCACTCACACATGACAAGCACGTACAGTTTAGCCCAAGACAATTTGCGTAATGAGTGTGAGTGTGAGTCCCCGAGTGTCTAAGTGTGAGTGTCATCCCAGCCCCCGACAACAGCAGAAAAATCCAACCCGTAGCGAGTTAAAAGGCAGCTAGAAGTTGATCCTCGGGGTCGGGACACACAGAGGCGGCCGACGAGAACAGAAATAGTTCAAATGCCGGAACCTGTAATATTTAGAAACACACATTTTTTGCATAATCTCCTGATGCCGTAAAACTATCCGCCGCTGGCCGTAAATGGCCGTAACTTGGCGACTAAACGGCCGACAGCGATGACAATTATTTAATTTCACGTTGCTCCCAATTCCTCGCCCAGCAAGTGCTCTCCAGTTTCATAAAGCCAACAAGCAAAGCCAAAGTCTTATCCAAAGCTATAGCCAATGACAACGACAACGACGGCGATGGCGACAACGAGGGGGAGACGGCACAAGCCCAGGCCAAAGCCCAAGTGCCCCCGGTGGCAAAGGTCTGAGGTTAAGCAGCCATGAAGACTACACTTTTAAGTAATTAAAAACAAAAGAAAAACACACCACAGTATCGAACAGCGAACACACTATCCCTAGAGTCGCTAAAGCGACTGAATAATGTATTCGTATTCAAGAACAGCACACTAAGAATTTCAGTCATGTATGTAACTTTAAGTAACTTAGACTTCAAAATATTTAAAGTATTTATAAACTACTTTGTGAGTTTTTTTTTATAGAAGACACTAAAACAAAAGCTTCTTCATACAAAATCGATAGCTATCGAACAAGTTGCAAGATCGCTGTCAAATTCTACACGTATTCCTTGAAGGATTATACAAAATACAAAAATTCGAGTAACTACACTTATATATCATCCTATGGACTTACTAAATAGACTGTCAAGTATAACATACAATATAAAAGTTGAAATTATTTCAATTAATAATAATTAATTGTATCGCAAAAATTAGTTCGTCTTAGTTGAGAATTTAAATATGGCTATCACGTATATAAGAGTTGAACTTAATTTCAATTGTATCGTATAGCTTAGTTCGTCTTAGTTAAGATTCTAATTATTTCTAAGAAAGAATCTAAACAAAAAGATCTCTAAATAAGCCCCTTTTGAAATAATTAAAGTACTATGATTAAGATTCTAATTTGTTGTAGGCAAAGATCTTGCTATGTTTGCTTTATATTATATTTAGTAACATTCCTCATTATTAGATTGTAACATTTTGTTGTAGCCAAAGATCTTGATATTTTCAATGAGGAATGTTAAAAGTGAAAGCCAAGAAAAACTATTTAAATCATATTGAACAACAATTTAGCATAGACAAAGAACTTGATAAGTTCGCATTATATTTTGTAACATTACTCATGATACATCAAGAAAAACTAAATATCAATGATTCCATACATTTCGTAGCATTCCTCATAAAAGGAGTCAAGTTATTTATAACTCATTATACAAAAAGAAAATCAATTTCAATTATATTGCACAAGGTTTATAATGAGATTTGTTATAGTCAAAAAATCTTAATATGCTTGTCTTCCTCCTCATTCACAACTCATTATTCAACCCTTAAAACATTTTTAATCATAGTGCACCGAGTCTGTGATAAGATTATTTTGTTGTACCCAAATTTCTTTGAATATTTGTCATTTATTTAGAAACACCCGCTATTCATTATTCAGCTGGCAGAAACACACACGCGGCAAACTATGCAACTAATTAAATATTTCTTTGTGAAAGAGGCTGGAAATTATTTATTTGAGCGAAACTTGCGGCCAAACTTTGTGCAGCATAAATTAAGCATAGCTGCTTGGCAAGAGCATTCAAAAGCTGAAAAGTTCTTGAAAAGCCTCCAGACGGACGGACGGACGGACAGAGAGACAGACAGTCATTGAGTACAAGTAGAGAGCATCAGCGGGGGGGCAAGTGGCGGGTGGCGGGTGGCAAGTGGCGAGAGCAGTGGGAGGTAGGCTAGGCCTATTAAAGCATGTAATGGCGTGAAGTGGGCGTCTAACTGGGCACCAAACGAAGGGTGTCGTCGTCTGAAGTCGACGCGAGACAGCAGACAGCAGACAGCAGCGGAGAGCAAGACGGCAATTAGAGGCAATTTGGGTAGCCTGGCCGGGGACCACATGCTGAGGACGCAGCCAGCGAGTGCGTTGTCCTTACACTGAATGCGCTTTGCCTTCATTGTTGTGGTGCGCCACTGTTGTTGTCCCGCTCGCTGTTGTGGGTGCAGAAAACTGCAGCAACAGCCGCTGCACTAAAATTGCATGTCAAAGACAGATTTACGAGCAGCCCACACCCACACAAACACACACACACACACACACACACAATCACATGGCCCCCACTTCGCTGCTGGTACTTTGCTTTGTAGGCATTTTATTTATGATAAGAGCAGAACTAGTCGGGCAGCAGATGCCCGAGGTTGAACGAGGTTGCAGGTTGGCAAAACTTCTGCCTCGCACGCCAATGGCCCATGCGAGATAATAAATAATGGTTTAATTAAGCGTCAGCTTACAAAATGCGTAATTAATTGATTTTGTGTGCAGCTCGTTGGCCCCGCGATAAGCAAAAGTGTGCTGGACTGGAGCCAATTCCGCCGCTATCAACTGCGCCCCATTCCCCCCGTCCCTCTTTGCAGCCGAGCCCAGCAATTGGAGCGGCAGTGACGTAGAACAAATTGTTTTGCGACCACTGTGCGGCACGTTCGAATTTCAATAATTCGAAACAAAGCGTCTGCTGAGAAAAGACTGCCAGCCATATTGTGTGGCTCTGGACCAACAAATTACTTCATGGCAATTGAAAAGCTCTGCACACTGCTCATTGAGCGTAATCGATTTAAGTATATCCTGCAAACTCGTTAACAGCAAGACCTTTTCAAAAACAGCAAAGACTATACGATTACCTTCAATAAGAAAATGTAACAACTAAAAAATAGTTTAGAAAATAGCGAATTAAGAAGGGTAGAAATTCACCCTTCTTAACAGATTTGGAAAGGAGCAAAAAACTATTCAATTACTTTCCATAAGAAAATGACATAACTAGCAAATGATTAAAAAAAACCTAAATTAAGCAATGTGAAAAATACATTTTTGTATTAAAAACTTAAGAAAGGAGACAATACTAATAACTAAAAAATAGTCTGCGCCTAGAAAATCCAGAGTTTATAAATGTAAAAATTTACTTATGTATAGAAAAATTAAGATAAAATCAAATAGTATAATACGACTAAGGAAATGTAAAAAATACACTTTTGTATAGACAAGAGAAAATAGTATTCGATTGCAAATCATAAGATAACATAAATGCGAAAATAAAATAATAAGTAATTATAGAGTATAAAAACCCGAATAAGGAAAAGTAAAAAATACACTCTTGTATAAACAAATTTAAAAGAGAACAAAAACTATTCAACTACGTTCCATAAGAGCATAAGCAATAACTTTAAAATTGTCTGCGCTTAGAAAACCCTAAATTTATAACAGTGCAAAATTTAATATGATAGAAATATGAAAATACAAAACATACTATTTACTTGGTATAAAAATATCCTGTTAAATTAACATCAATCTATATATCGAAAGAATGAAAAGTAGGTTGCTATATTTAATTGAGAAATATACATAAAAACATACTTTGGTATATATATAAAAATGCAACGCATATTCAAGGGAATCAGTTTAAATATATCCTGTAAAATAAATACCAAAATAAAACTGGAGAAAATTAGAAATAGATCAGCAAAAAATACATGAAAAATTTGAATCAGTTCAAAATATCTTTGTAAATTCAAATTCAACACAATTTCAAAAAGGAAAAATACAGTCTGATTACATACCATGAAACGGTAAACATGAATGGTAATAGATAAGCAGAAATGAAAATAATGTTTCCTACATATGCTAATATATTTTAATAGCTCGGCAATTTAGAGAAGAAAAAATACTGTCTGGTTACGTAGCATGAACATTTTACTAAATTAAATTGAGATATTGGAAAATAAATAATGGATAAGTAGCAATAAAAATGCAGAATTCCTATACATGCAAATATACGAATTATAGCAAAACAACTTTGAAGAGACAAAATACTAACAGCAGAAATTAAAATGCACTTTTACAGAAACATAAAAAGCACTTAAAATTGTAATCAGCTAAACTGAAAATGCTCGACAACTTTGCATAACACAGAGTATGAAAATGAATATTGACAAGCGGAACTATTTTCATTTGACGTATTTTGTGTTAAATTGAAGTACTCTCTGTGCTCTATTCGTTTGCAGGGTATGCACAAAGGAATCTCGTCCCTTGACTCTGGCGCTGGCATCAGTAATGCGCCCGAGGTGCCACAACAAAGACGATTCCCCAGTAGCTTGTGGCATGCGGCATGTGGCATGCGGCATGTAGCCGTGCAGCAACAGCCAACAGCCGGCAATCGGCAGCCGGCGGCCAGACGATGCTCGTGTACGTGGCGCGCGAGCAGGACAAGTTACAAATGTTTATGACAAACCAAACATCATAATAATCTGCAGCAACATGCGAGCACAACGAGAAAAACAGAAGCAACAACAACAACATCAATAAACTGCAGGCCAATCCCCCTGAATGGCACAAAACTACATGCTACATAAGCTCCGCACACAAGCAGCAACAGTGGCTGCATGCAGCATAAAAATGTTGGCTGTGCCCCTCGACGCTTGTCAATTAAATGTCAACTGGCATAAATGTTGGTAGCCTGCTGCCACATTAAACTGCCACACAGCGAGCTCAGCGAAGTGCAGCAACAACAAAACACAGCAATTCCATTACTTGCGACTTCTGATTTTTTGTTAGAGCATGCGCCCCGAAGTATGCTATAAAAATGCGCTCACTGTGCTCTCTCTCTTGCGCTCTCTGAACTGCGCTCTCAGTGACTGTCAAACTGTGCTCGGCAAACTCACCACCGAAGAAAGCAGCGACTGCCGGACAGTTACTGATTGGATTTGCCGTGTTTTGGCCAAGTTGTGTGTTGTGTGTTGTATTTGCTCTGAACTTTGCCATTGTCTTGACTTCACACCCTACACAGCGATCACAGGCGGGCATGCTCGACTCTCAAGAGGCTCCCGCTAGTGTTGAGTTGCAGGGTAATCTGGGAGGCGACTCCCGAGATGCGCGGGCTACGCACAGCGACTTGGGTGTCAGGAGGTTCACGGCCTCGTTATGTAAATGTTTGCAGCTAACAGCACATGTGCTGACCCCCCTTCCCCTTGTCGTAGTGTGGGCCAGTTGGCCAGCCAAGTGGCAAGTCTGAGTTGGCAGTTTTAAGTGGATCTAGTCTCTGTTTCTGTTTTCACTGCATACAAGTCGTGTGTGTGTGTGTGTGTGAGTGTGTGTTGCAGTCTGGCAAAGCGGAAATTTGTTTGCTCGCAAATCGTTAGGGGAAATGGCAAATGGTATCTGGACAGTGCTCCCTAGGTGGAAAGCAATCATAGCATGCAATTCATAATGCCATTTAGCAGCTGGCAAACATCAGTCGCCAGACGGCAGCTAAATGGCCTAATCGAATTACCAAAAATCGTTCGACGAAACGAACGAAACTCAAATGAGGCGCTGCGCACTAAACGAAGCAATTATGCAGAAGGTTTAAGCATTCCAATCGTCTACATTTAGCTCAAACTTTAATAATGAAAACCATTTATAGCAATTCCATAAAGTGGCTTAAGAATAAAGAAAAAGTAGACCTTTCTTATGCTGGCAAATAATTGCATTTCATATACAACTTTTCTCTCAAGTTATACACGAAATTCTTGGCCCGCTTTGGAAAAGATTTAAGCACAATATGACCTTCAAAACATTAGCATTTCATACAACGTTGGTAATGAAATTCATATATAAAACCTTTTAAAAGCCGCTTAAAAACAAAGCGAAAGTTGACTTCTCTTTGTACTAGCAAACAAATGCACTTCATATAGAACTTTTTTCTCAAGTTGGATGCGAAATTCTTGGCCAGCTTGGGAAAAGGTTTAAGGTTTAAAGGTTGAATTTTCGTCTCCAGTTAGACCCAGAATTCTTGGTTTGTATTGAAAATGGTTTAAACATAGCATGACCCTTAACTCATTAACCTTTGACAAATGGCATTAACCTTTGATAATGTAAAGTATAGATAAAAACTACAAAAGTAGTTTAAAAATAAAGCAAAAGTTGACTTTCCTGCTTTGCTTACTGCATTTTCCTTTCGAGTTAGACCTAAAATTCGTGGCTCGTTTTGGTAAAGATTTAAGGTTTAGCATGACCTTTTTTTGCCATTTTATACAACTTAAAAAAAAACAATATATAACTCATTCAAGAAGTAACTTATAGATAATGCAAAAGTGGACTTCCTAGACTTTCTAGCAAATAATTGCATTCCTTATAGAATTGTTTTCTGAGTTACATAAATTCTTAGTCCGTTTTGAAAAAGCATTAAGCATAGCATCTTTAACTTTTTACTATTTCAAACAGCTTTAACTTTGATAATGAAAAAACATTATATAACAATACTAAAAAATAACTTAAAGATAAAGCTGAAGTAGACTTTGCTTATTGAAGTTTCCTCTCAAGTTGAGCCCGAATTTCTTAGCCCACTTTCTAGCTGGCCTAGTCAATAGAATTACTCGATTTGGTAGCACTCACCTTTCTCCTGCAGCTGCTGTCGCTTGATATCGCCTTTAAGCACTTCCGCCGTGTGCACCAGTTCATTGAGTTGCGGCTTTTTCATTTTCAGCTCACGCAAAACTTTCTGCAAATGCGAAATGAAAGACAAAAAAATGCATTTAAAGTGGAGCAGCGAGTGGCTGGCACTCGTGTCTCGTTGCACTCACCTCCTGCTTCTCGATGGCGAGGCGGACGGCGTCGACGTCGTCGACGAGCACGCTCTGTATCTTGATCATGTTTTGTTCCCAAGTTAGCCAGTCGGAAATGTGCAGCACCGACTTATCAAAGCTGCTGGCCAACGTGCCGCTGCCACTCGGCTCGCTGTTGTAATCTATGGAATGCAAATGCAAAATGTTCAGTTTGCAACAAAACAGAAAGATTCAAAAGCGAAGATGATAATTAGAAGGGTCTTCCACTCTTCCCCTCTCTCTATGAGTCTGTTTCTCGGTCAAACAGATGACGACTCACAACCTCATTAACGGGCAGCTGCTGCGGTTTAAAGCAGCGCCGCCCAATTGTGGTCAGTTTGCCCCACTGCCCCAACGCACCCACGCGCAGCTTGCGGTTCAAGTGTGGCACATTTCTGGAGCGCGCCTGAGACTCGGCCGTGTTGGTCTTTTCAAAAGCTGGCCGTCGAGCGGCGCATGAAAAGCGTGGAGTAAATGAAAAACTATTTCAATGAAGCCAACTTTCGAGTGGCTTTATTGGACTGCGATGCGTCAGTGCCTGCACAGTGGGGCAAGTCACAGAAATAACGGCTCGAAAGCGAGAATAGATTTAAAAGTTTGTACAACAAGTGAAAGAACGCTGCAGATGAAACCTTTTCTAAGGTTCATATAGACTGAAATATAATATGTAAGTAGCTTCGTTGAATATTCCACAAAATGCTGCATACAAAATGATTTAAAACATTTCCAGAAAATATTGCATAAGATGTAAAATTAAGCAGCAGTCAAAACCTTTTCTAAGGTCAATATACACTGAAATATACATAAGAGGCTTCTTTGAATATTTCATGAAATATTGCATACACAATTATTAAAAATAGCGCGAGACAAGATTGCATAAGATGTAAAATTAAGCTGCACACAAAATCGCTTAGACTGAAATATATAAAAGTAGTTTCTTTGATTATGCCATGAAATATTGCATACGAAATGATTTAGAATAGCTCGAGAAAAGATTGCATAAGATGTGAAATTAAGCTGCACACAAAATCGCGTAGACAGAAATAAAAGTAGCTTGTTTGATTATGCCATGAAATTTTGCATACAAAATGATTTAAAATAGCTTAAGAAAATGTTGTATAAAATGTAAAATTAAGCTGCATGTAAAACATTTTCTAAGGTTTATATAAACTGAAATATATACAAATAGCTTCTTTGAATATTCCACGAAATGTTGCATATAAAATGATTCTAACAATATGCCAATAAATTGCGCTATATAAATCTACTTATTTGCTTCAGCTTGAGCTCTTTAGCTTGTAAACAAATAATAATTTACTTGCTTTCCCTGGCCTTTTCGACTTGTTTTTGTTCTACTTTTCAGCTACTCGACTTTTTTTTTTTTGAGTGCTTTGTGGACAGTGTGCAGCATTTTTGGGGAGATGCGGGTCACTTTGAGGGGCTCTTGTCAAGCGCTTGAGCACGGATGGCTGGCCGCTTTAAGGCGCGCGGCACTGAACAATGCACATAATAAAATAATTTTGATATTTTTTCCCGTTCGCTGCCTGCATTTCTTATTGCCCGCTCGCCAAAGCGGCCTAAATGGCAATTTTCAATTGAAAACTGCCCAAAATAACTCAACGCTCCCCCACTCGGAAAATTTCAAAGCGCCGACGAAGAAGAAAAGCAAACGCTTGGCATACTTGGCGCAAAATAAGATGCGGAAAGAAGGAAGAAAGCAAAGAGGAAAGAATTGCGCTGGTTGGTAGGCGGCCAAAGTCCCGCGTAAGCCTAAGAAAGTAGTACAGAAATTTATGAAAGTTTTCGGGGAGGCTTAAGTTGCGCTTAAGCCCTGAAAACAAACCCAATAACAAACTATACACACACTGTGTCCAGTCGCACTTTGTTTTTGTTTTGCACGCCGGATTAGAGTCGCCCTTTTTTTTCCTTGTCTGCGCCGAGGGATTTGAGGCGCGGAGGCGAACAGGTTTTGAGGCAGGACCGCTGCTAGACAAACGTCTCTGTGTGGAGACTGAATGAATGAATGAATGCCACATGTTTGTATGCATTTGGAATGAATTTCACGAGAGTCACAGCACATAAGAGGCTGTTAAGCAAACACACACATACGACGAGTAAGAAAGGACATGTAACAAGCCCACGACACACACATACACACACAGAGATCTGACACACGTAGCGAAGTAGCTGGAGAGGAAAAACACGTTAAGTGCAAAATATCTTTTCACTCATTTTGACGCATGTATTGTGCCCTTCCCATTATTGTCTTTTGTGCGGCACACTCGTCGCCTCGTCTCGTGGCAGGTGCAAAATGGTAGAAAATCATTACAAAAACACGAAGCAAGCGAGGAAAAAATGCCGAGAAAAATGTAAGTGAAACACGTTGAAATTGCCAAAGGAAGTGGGCCCGTCCCGGTTCGGCCTGGGCCTGATAAAGCTAACGTCGCCCCAACTGGTCGCCAGCGCCGCAGCGCGCCAGGAAAATGTCATAATTCATTAAAAAGACTGGGGAAAGCGTGTCGCTGCTTCCCCGTCGCGCCCTCGCTCCGTCGCGCTGCTCAATGTCACTCAGCGTTGCTTCTGCTTACGCTTTCTGCGTTCAGTTCTAGAATCATTGTGTATAAATATAAACGAGGAACGGCTCTTTAAACATATTGCTGTAGTTTCGACAGTTCACACAAATTATTTGAATTTCGAGTGTAGACCACTTGTTGTCACAGTAAATCTTTAATTTGTTCACTATCTTCCAAAGTAAACTTGGTTATTTGTTTGAGTTTATATATTTAACTTGCATTCATTGCATTTGCATTTTGAAATGACTTCACGCACTTGTAATATTATCACTGATTTGCCGTTACTAAATTCGATGCTATTTATTAGTGTAGTTGAAGGCTTTGCTTCCTTACGGTTGAACGCTTTGTTTTGAAATGTCTGCCGGAGTCCTTAACAGCTGTTCGCAGCCAATGCCGAAAGCTTTGCTGGTGCCAGCGCGCTGACAAAAGCTTGCAGCGCCATAGCAAACAGCTTTTGCCTCGCCGCTCAGCTAGTGAAGGCAAGCAGTGCACAGCAGGCAGCGCAAGCAGTGTCAAATGAAAGTCAAGTAAAATACAAAAAAAAAAAAACAATCACATATACACGTACAATTTTCGAACAGAGAACACCACATAAAATACAGAATCATACGCCAAATATACAAACACACCCGTAGACAGCATCATGGAGCAGCGAGCACCCTTACTTTCGGCCTTCAAGGGCCGCCAACCGCCAAAAGGGATCAGCTCGATCAACTTCGCGGAGCGCTCCACCGTCACCATGGTCGAGCGCGACTACGGCCTGATGCAGGTGACCGCCGCCTCCGGAACGCCACACCCACGTGCCCTGACGCCCCTCAACTTGGACGCACTAAAGGAGCGCCTGGAGGACGTGGAGAACTCGGACAAGAAAGCGAGCAAAGTCCAGTCGGAGGCGCTAATCAGCGCCATGAGCCAGCCGGATCATCCGCGAGTGTGGACAAAAACGCGATTGGTTAACCGCATGCAGTCGAACGATGAGGAAAGCACCGACCCCGACGTCGTTGTGTTTCCGCTGCGCTCCAAACTCAAGGCCACCAGCGGCGACATGATGGGGGCCATGTCCGTCTCGTCGTTTACGCAACGGCGCAACAGGACCGTGAGCGACGCCCTAAAGCCAGCGACGGCGCGCGCAACCGGGCAACGCACGAAGTTTGTGAGCGTGTCGCCGATCAGACTGGACGCCTCGAGGGACTTGAGCACCTCGAGCAGCGATACAGTTGAGAAGGAATACATGAGCTTCAGTGAGCGGCGGCGTCTGTTCCAGGAGGGCGAGTTCACCATCGCCAAGAACGGCAAGAAGATGAGCGACACCGTGATGCCGCAGCGTGTCGAACATTCGTTCGGGCTGCTCGATCAGGCCGACAGCGATGCCGAGCAAGCGCGCGCCGCCATCGAGGTGTACATCAAGAAGCAGGGCTTCATCATGGCGCCGTCGGGCACGCTGACGAACCTGCGACGCTACTCCTCGAGCTTGAGCAAACGCAGCACCCTATCGGTCCACACGCTGCACACCACAAAGACATAGATGGCGGACGGCTGCGGTCAGCCCGCAGGGCCGTCGAGCCCCAGCGAGCGAGTCTGCATTCAAGTGCACGCTGGATGCGCCTTCACTGCGGCTCGTCGGCCGGCTGGCTGACTGCCAGCGTCGTCCGTCCGGCTTTGCAATTTGTATAAATTCCCGGCATTTTCAGCAGATTGTTAACGTTTCCTAAGTCCTTGCACGAGAGGTTACTGTGTATTAGTTGCAGCAAACGAAAACTCCTTAAATAAATATTCCCAGCGAGCAAATAATTTCAATTCGATTTAAAGCTGCTTGCTTGCCCGCAAGCAGTGCCAAGGTAGGATGTGCAAGCAGTGCAGCCAATCGCCGGCAGTCTCGTTGACAACGTACAAATCGCCAGCACGTTCAGCAGCTTGTTATCGATGACCAAGACATGGCACGAAAGATTACTCTTGAAAAGAAACGAATTTATGCGCGCTATATCATAAATTTGCACTCAGTTCGACTTGACAGTTGCTCGCCCGCAAGCAGTGCCAAGTAGGCTTTGCAAGCAGCGCAAGCATAACGTCGAGAATCTCAATGACACTCACAAGCCGAAACTATAGGCAAAAATACAAACTTCAGCAAACACTACCAACAGCAGTTTGATATCGATTGCCAAGACCGTGTACGAGAGATTACTGTTGTGTTATTTATTTAAGTAAATAAATGAATTGTTGCTCGCCACATCACAAATATGGACCCAATTCGAATTGGCACTCGTCGGCAAGCAGTACGCAGTAGGCTGTGCAAGCAGTGCCAGCAAATCGCCGACAGTCTCGATGACATTCACAACTCGACACTATAGAAACTATACGAACTATACTAGACAACATACTGCAGACCCTCCCATTATATTCTACAACGACAATACCCATACAAAAGCGAAATGGCGCCCCCAAACCTATCCAGGCGAAAGCGATCCCATCACAAGAACTCCGAGATCATCAAATTCACCCCAGGCAATCAGGTGAAGATGGAAGACCGCAACTATGGTCTGATGCGAGTACATGGCAATTTGGCGAGCACGCCACATCCGCGACGAACGCTAGGTATGGAGAACTGTTACTCCATCGCGAACTCGGAGGACCGATCGGAGACCAACTACATATCCACCATCAAGTTCACCAATCGAACAATGCGGAATATGCAGATTCCAGCGCCCGAGCAGATGGTGAGCGGCACACCGCATCCCAGCAAGGGGCTGGCCCTCGATCCGCAGATGCTGTTCAAGGACCACGAGCTGATGCACAAACGCTTGTCGGATCGGAAGGCGGCCAACGATCTGTACCTGAGTCGCCAGATCAACTCGATACTCAAGAAGACTCAATTGCCGTTGAGCGAACATCAGAGCATGCTGAGCGATCGCTCCTCGCGTAAGAGCATGAAGAAGGTGACCTTGATTGTACCGTTCCGAGAGGTGTTCTACACGCCGTCCTCCAGCACCGACGACTCCGACTTGAACTCGCTCGACGAAGTGCAGGGCTTGCCGCCACGCAAGCATCTCGGAGCTTCGTCGAACTTAAGCTTTCTCGAGCGGCGACGTTTGTTCTACGAGGGCGAATTTACGATTGCCAAGAACGGGAAACGCATGACGGAGCGTGTGATGCCAATGTCGAGCAAAACGATCGTCAATGTTGAGAGCGAGATCATTAAGAAGGACAAGCAGGCGAAGAATGAGATCGAGAAATTTATTATCAAGCATGGTTTTACTCAAACCCGATGTGAGCTAAACAAAACCATATATATAGCCCATAAATAAGTTTATATGTGTATATCTATACTTTGCATATATTCATACAAAACGAAGCCGCCACTAGCAATAAAATTCATAGTTTGTATATATATATAGATATATATATTGTATTGCAATAAAATTTCGGGCTTAACATGTGCTAATGTCTTCTCTTCGACTGCTTCTGCACAAGAGTCGTGTAGCATTCAGCTTTTGTTTTGTTTGTTCAGCTATGAGATCAAGCAGTAGGCGATGCAAGCAGGGCGACAGCCCAGACGTTCAATTTCAGTCTCATTGAATTTAAACACTAGTCACACAACTACACTTACAAAAAAAGGGAAACCCAAACATATATAGCACACATACATAAAAAAAAAAACAAAAAAAACTCGAAGAGAACGCCACAAAAAGTACACAGATATTTGTTCAACACACAAAGCTGTCCAAATTTAGAGGTTAAAAATGAAGACTCCGGGCACAGCAGGTCCGCCCAAATTGAAATTTTCAGTGCATGATGCGGTCAATGTGATGGACCGTGACTACGGGCTGATGAAGGTATCGCAGGACAAGAACAGAACTCCATACCCACGTTCGTCCAAGGGCATTGACCCAGAAGTGCTGCGGAGTCGACTCTCCACCGAACAACGGGAAGCAAAGATCGACGGGGAACAACAGGCAATCAGACAGCGCATTTCCTTCACCAAGGTGGCAAAGTACATATCGGCCAGGGGCACCCCGTACCCGAGCAAGGGCAAGGTCGTCGATAGCAAAGAACTGGCGAGTCAGCTCACCTCGCGATCGGCCAGCATATCGAGGTTCCTAAAGAAAAGCAGCTCGATAAGAAGTTCGGGCTCGAACAGAAGTTCGTCGCTGAATCACTACATGTCCGTTGGCACGCCGCATCCCAAGAAGCGTATCGTGCTGAACCCCAACAATTTGGTGCGGCGACTGACCAGTATACGGGTCGACGAGGATCCCAACGCACCGAAGGTGAAGAAGGTCAGTTTCATCACGCCCTCCCCGAGCAGCTGCAGCCTCTCGCATAAGTCATCGTTGCAATCGGGCGTGTTCTTCGAGGGCGACTCCAAGGGCGAAATGTCGTTTGCGGAGCGTCGACGGCAATTCAATTTGGCCGAGTTCACGATTGCCAAGAATGGCAAGAAGCTCTGCGACTGGCCGCTGTCCGAGCATTGGCTGTCCGTCGAGATGACCGATCCGATGTTCGAGAACGCTGCCAAGGCCAAGGAGGACATGGAACGCTTCCTGCGCAAGCAGGGCTTCTCGAAGAGTTTCCACAACGTGCTCATCGCACCCGCATTGGCACGCGGCTCCTATCCCACCATTGGCAGTCCATCGCTGACGGTGCCCAGCGTCATGTCCAAGTCGTCGATCACGGGCGCCAGTCCAGCGCTTTCGGGGCGCAACTCGACGCGCAACTCGGCGCGCAACACCTTGACCAAGGCAGTGAACTCTCCGAATGTAGCACAAAGCAAGTCCATCTCAGCAGCGGCCAGTCCAGCCAACGCACCGCGCACCACCTTCGCCAGAGAATCGGTGTCGAACTCTATGAATCGCATACAACTCCGTACATCCGCGAAGTAGCGAGAGTATCGCTCTCGACGATGCTGATGCCGGCGAAGGATACTCTCGCCATTCCTCGGATGCAGATACAAATTTCAATTTGAATTTGAATTTGAACTGATCGCAAATAAATATGGCAACGCTTTGAGTTCGAAGTAGTCTGTCTACACCAAACATATTTGCAACACAACAAACACGTAACAAAAACACGACAGGAAAGTGCATATGCAATGTCAAAAGTGCCACTGACATGACCCATTTGCTCCCCTCCGGACCCACACTGCTCTTGTATCTGGCATAAATATTTACCAAGCAAATACAACGAAAACAGATGCGGTGGCACAGCGCACAGTTGCAGCAAGCAGCTGCAACAAGAGACGCGACCATAAAATGCAACAAAATGTGGCTCTGGCTGCACAAAAATGTGAAATTGAAAACGGAAAACTTCAAAAGTCGAACTAAAATATGCGTAAAAAGAATTACAACACTCGAAAACACGAAATGCAGAAAAGTAGGGAAAATTTTAATATAGGAAAATAGTGCGCGTGCTTATGGGCGACTTTTTGCAGCTGCCATTCAAACTTGTCGAAAAATGTGCATTTTAAATGCTCTGCATATTTCAATTGGCAGCGCTGCAATATTGATTTCAAGCCCACAACATAATTGCGAATTAAATGCATAAATAACTGATGAGTTTTAAATGCAACGCAGGTCACAGTGAGTTGAAGATATTATTATTTAATTGGCTCCAATTCACTGCATGCACAAGGCAATTAAACATTCAATAAATTACACATTCAATAAATTACAAATCAATGAACGAAACCAGAATAATCTTTTAGACTCTAGAGTAAGACAACGTTAAAGGCTTTTAATCTTACAAATTTGAGAACCAATAAACTACAAATCAAAGAGCGTAATACTTCCTAAGACTCCAAGCAATAAATTAAAAACCAATAACAAACTCTAAAAACGAGTAAGCTTTTAATCCAACATACTTGAGAAGTAATAAATTAAATCACATTGAAGCCAATCCGAATATTTCTTATAGTCGCTAAAGTATAATAAAACAAGCGAAGCTTTTAATCCAACAAATTTTAGAACTAATAAATTAAACCACAGTGAGCAACATCGGAATATTTCCTTTTTATAAACTACAAATCGATGAGCAAAATCCGACTATTTTATTACACTCTAAAGTTCGACTAGCTACGCTGTTTAGCTTACATATTTGAGAACTAATAAATCAAAATGTTGACAACTTATTTAATAAACTACGAATCAATGAATAAAAGCGATGCTTTTTGTTTTCAAAATTTAAACCACAAATCGATGAAAATAACACGACTGTTTTGTTACACTCTAAAGTAAGACAAGTTACGCTTTTTATCTAACATATTTGAGCACTAATAAATCTAAATGTTTAGAACTAATATATTAAGCTACAAATCAATGAACGATTTAGGAAAAAATAAACTACAAATCAATGAACAAAATCTGAATATTTCTTAAGAATCCAAATAATAAAATAAAAATCAATAGACAAGACTTTAAATTAACACAAGTGAAGCTTTTCATCTAACACAATTGAGAACTAATAAATAACAAATCAATAGGCGAAATTATGATATTTTTTATAGATTTTAAAGCAAAACAATTGCAGCATTGTATGTTACCTAATAAATTTGAGAATCACATTAGACAAAATGTGAATATTTCTTGTTGACTGTGAACTAACTAGATAAGCAAATTGGAAATCTTAATTCCAAATCAAGAAACTAATTTTTAAAAATAAATAACAAACCAATGCGCAAAATGCAAATACTTCTTTCAGCCTCTGAAGACGAGTAAAGCTTTTTATCTTAGTAAATTGAAAACTAATAAATTGCAAATCAGCTAACTCATACACTAAACATCAAAGAGCAACAACCGAATATGTTTTCTATTGATTCTAAAGCAAGACAAGTGAGGTGAGAACTCATAGCTGGCCTTAAAGGGCTGCAATAGTTGGCTAATAATTCCTGCTCTTAACGCAAATTGATAACACATAAAGTCGCTTTGAAATGTGACCAGAGGGTCGAGTTCAGTTCCCTGCTGGCGTTCGGCCAAAGCACTTTGAGCCATTGACCCAGGTTATGGGCCGAATCGAGAGAGCGAGACGAGAGCAGAAGCAATTTGAAAATTATTACAAACCAGAAGGGAAATAATAGAAATGCAGAAAAATCACTTACCCTGTCGAGTGGCGACGCCTGATCCGTTGCCGTTGCCGTTGCCAATTTTAGTGCCATTTTTCAGTTCGGCCAATGAGAGCTCAATCGAGTCGGCATGAGCAATCAGATTGTTTTTAGTCTGCAATGCGAAAAGGGATGAGTGCAGTGAAACTGAGTGTGTGGTGTGGCTGCGAACCTTTTCGATTTCACTCATCATCACGGGCGTAACCTTTGGCATTTGCGAGTTCTTTCCGATGGCGCCGACAATGACCTGCAAATCGTCCCGGCGTTCCTGCAACAAAACCAACAAGACAAAACATGTGAGTGTGTTCATAAAGAAACTTGCTGGCAACACAAACAGCGTGCGCTGCAAAATTAACAATAAATCAGGCGGAAACGGAAGCGGAAACGGCAATGGCAGGGGGGCGAGGAAGACACTAACAAAATGGACACCGCTGGGAAGTTGCAGCGGAGTTTGTTATTCAATTCCTGCAACTGCAATTCCCCTCTGCAACAGTGTGTGTGTGTGTGAGTGAGAAAGGGAGCTCGGGGGCATGTATACCGCACTCGATGCGTTTGTCAACCAACAAAATTGCATTGAGCTCGCTGGTTAAACACAATTTCTTGTCGCCCTTTTTCCGTTTTCCGTGTGTTCTTTTGGCGCCAAGCGCTTTTCCTGCTTTAATCAACGAAATGAATTACGCGAGAGATTGTGGCAACAATGCCCGACCGTTTCACATTTAAGACGCGGCGAGACTGAAAACAAAAACAGCCGTTGGCTGCCGGCAAACAGTAAGAGAGGGAAAAATCGCGAGCTGAATTTTCATTTGGGAAAGATGCCCTGCTCTTCGATTGATCCGAAAGTTGTGCTCTTTAGCAGCGTACCAACAAATGGCTGTGTTTAGCTTGTTCTTGTTGTTCTATTTTTAAACAGATGTTTCCCACTTCTTCCAATACTATTTCATTTCGTTTGGCGTCTTTGTCATCGTCGGGGCCATAAACACAAAAAGTTTGGAACAAAAATAAACAACAAATGCACGCATTGATTAATGATGGATTTCGTGGGACGGCATTATCTGGGGATTGATATTGTCGTTTTGAAAAGAATTTAGCTGGCTGCCGACGAGAATTTGTCAAACTAAATGAAATTGCCAAAAGTGCACTTAAATTTCTGACAGTTTCATTTACAACAAACAGAAAAGTGTAACTTATTTAAAATACTAAGAATCAGACAATTAAATTTCGCGCAATATTTCAAGCAGACACTGTGTTAACTCTTAAGTTCCTCACTCTTTCAAATTTGCATGCTCTTTAAACTCGTCTCTTCGTTCACGCACAAATGTTGTTCTGGTTATTGTTAATGCAGTCGTACAACAAGATGTCGCGCTGTGTGTAACTATGTCAGAGTTTTTTTGTTGGTTTATTTTGGGGCATTTCTAATGGCAGCATTTAGTTTTGGTTCGGCATGGTATTGCTTGGGGTTTGTGTGCCCCGTTGCCCTGAATTCTCAAGAGGCCAATTAACTTGCGACCGCCACGAAAGAGAGCAAAACGAAAAAAGCAAACGAAATCATCTCGGTCGTCAGCATCAAAGATGTCGAAAATTGTGATGCGAATATAAATAATGCCTGAGCGATTTTGATGGCGAAAACAATGCATAAAAATAATTCAATTGAGTTCTAGTTCTGTTCCGCTCAATTAATCGTTCTATGCGCTGGCCAAGTGCCAGCATTCAATTAGTCTGGTCACACTTACGCTGATGTCCTCCATGCGCTTCTCTAGCTCACTGCTGGACTTGAGGTCAACGGGCTTCTCAATCAGCACATTAATGCGTCGCAGCCCCTTCGTCACCAGCTCCTCAATGTTTACACTGTCCTGCATGGGTCGTGTTCCAGCTGCCCCCGTCACCTTGCATCTGAAAGACACAGAATTGTTGCAGTTGCAGTTGCAGTGCGGGAAACTTGCTGCTGCTTACTTGGCCTGCTGCACCTCGCGGAACTTCTCGCGCAGTATGATCTGGGTGAGCATCACCAGGCGGGAGATGCCGCCCTGCTTGCCGTGCGTCTCCAGCACCAGGGAGTCGCCCCTCGAGATCAACGTGGCCGCGTCCGGCGCTATCAACAGCCGCAGGTCCTCGCTGAAAGAGTTTGCAGTCGCATCTTATTATCAATTTTTCAATTGTTTTACATTTCAGATTATCTATATTCTACAAATTCGAATTTTCATTGTGTTATCCATTTAAAGTGGAAGTCAATTTAAGGAATTTATCTGTTTAAATTAGAAATTACAGAGATCACATTTTACTTGCGACTACAAATCAAAGTTAATTTTAATAATAATTCACTTTTTGTATAGTCTATTAACTGACTCTAATATAATCAATTTAAAATTGTAAATTTCAGTTTCTGCATATTCTATTTAATTCGAAATCAAAGGGTTTTTAGTATCAATTTAAAAAGAAGTAGATTTAAGCAATTTATACTTTTAAATTCAAAATCAATACTTTCAATTCATGGAAATTATCTGTTTAAATTTTAAATTAAAGGTATCACATTTTACTTACGACTACAAAACGAACTCAATTTAAATATCGGTTCTTTTAAATCATAAATTAAATAAATTAATGCTTTTATATGGTATTTTAACTAAATCTCGTACAATGAATTTAATATTGATGTAAATTGAAGTTCCTACACATTCTATGAAATTTGAAGTCAGATCGCATTTTACTCTGATTATCAACTTTAAATAGAAGTAAAATAAAGGATCGTCTTTTACCTTCGCTGATCTCATCTCTAATCAAATTAGAATTGTTGTCAATTTAAATCTCTGGATACCTAAAAATCAACTTAAAATTTATGTATTGTCGTCTAATTTTATTTAATAAATTGAAATCAAAGGGATCCTCTTTTAACCTCCGCTTTAGCTACACTGATCTTATTATCATTCTATTTATTTCCCTTATGCATAAAATAAATGACAATTTTTAGATCGTCTAAACTAATGCTTTTACAATTTTATAATTAATTGTATCTTTAGATTATAAATCAAAGAGATCAATCTTTAGATCGTCTTTAACGCTTATTATACATCAAAGAGATCATAATCCTTCAATTATTTTTCATCATAAATAAAATGAATGACAACTTTTACATCGTGGCTAAACGAACGCAATCAATTAGAAAAATAATGTTCTTTTCAATTGTGAAATTGTAAATTAATGCCAAACTTATGTCTTTTACTGATGCTTAACTTTTTATGCCAATTTTAACATTCAAAGCAATTTAAGTTTCTGCATATTTTTGAAATTCGAATTCAATTTATGCCAATTGAGCGCTCTTTATATACACGGAAATTATATTTAACGGTAAATGTGAATTTACGATTCTGCGTATTTTTTGTAAATTCTAAGTCAAAATAAAAACTCATAGTTCGAACTTTATTGAAACGAAATTCAAATTGAAGTCAATTGCTGCTTTAAAACAATATACAAAGATGGAAAATCATTGTATATTCTTCTAGATTGGAAATTAAGTCAATAAAAACTGTTAGTTTGTCGATTGATATACATAGTCTACTAAATTAAAAGTCAAAGAAATGGTTTTTCAGCTACGCTCACCCCTTAAACAATTTAAAGTTACTGTCAATTTGAATATGTTTATATTCTTTTAAACTCTAAATTAAATGATGATTATTTTCATTGAAATCTTAAATGTATTCTTTAAAATCTTATATTGAACATTTGATCGTCTTTCAACTTGGCTTATTAATTGCAAATTGAAGTCAATTTAAATCTCAGTATTTTCGATTGAATCAGTATTGAAATGAAGGACACTTCTAGTGCGTCGTTTACTTACGCTTCGCTCTCGTGACCCTGCTCGATCTTGACCTTGGTCAGCTCGAGCTTGTAGATCATCTGCTCGGCCAGCTTGTTGAAGTCATGCACGCGCCGCTGCAACCCGGGCTCCTCGCAGGGCGGGCTCTTGAGCGTCTCGTTGGAGTCGTCGAGCGGCGTCGTGGCGGGCATCGAGCTGAGCACCTTGCTCAGGAACGAGTTGGGTTTCTTCGTCCCGGGCGTCTCGATGCGACTCTGCGTGTATGGGGGCGACAAATGAGACAATAACATATAGAGGGCCAACTCGATTAACGGCAGAACAAAACAAAGAACCCGCTAACTGTCTGTGTGTCTGTGTGTGTGTGTGCAACAAAAAATTACCGTATCACTATCGGAGTCAAACGTTGGTGTCATTTCCAGGGAGAAACGCGGAATTTCCTCGTCGTCCGAGAAGACCAAGGGCTCGACGTCGTAGCCCGTCTCCTTGTCCGCACTGTAGAAACTGTTGCGCACCGGCGACCCGGGCGACTCGGGCTCCGTTTCCGCCTCCAGCTCCAGCTCCGGCTGCAGCTGACGCCAGCGCTTCGCCCTGGGCCGCTCCGCCGTTGTCGTCGTACTCGTCACTTCTTCCTTTGGTTGCGGCTCTGGCTCCTCCTCGGAGTCGCGCAGTATGTCGCGTTCGTGTGCAATGCGCTTGCGCTTCTCGTCGAACGAGATGCGCTGCTTCTCCACGCGCAGCAGCGGCGTGCTCGTGTTGCCCGCCCCGGGGCGTAGCTCGGGCTCATCCGACGTCGGCTTGGGCGACTCGCAGAGCGAGCGCTTGCTCTTGCTGCGCCGCACCTGCTGCTCGTCGCCGTCGAGGCGCAGCGAGGAGTCCGAGTCCTCGGAGAGATCGACGATCTGCACGGTCTGCACGTACTCGGGCAGCAGCGGCTCGACGCTCTCCAGTATGTTGACCGTGTCCACGATCTCGCCCTGCTGCGGCTCCAGCGCAATGTTCTGCACGGACATCTTGTCGTTCTGTATGTTCTTCACCTTGATCTCCACCACCTGCGCGGGTGCCGCGGGCGCCTTGCGCTTGCCCTTCGCCGGCTTTGGCGGCGCCGTCGCCAACGCTGCCGCCGAGGCCTCTGCCTCCGCCAGCAGTTCGCCCGGCTGCAGCGAGATCTGCGAGAAGAGCGTGCTCGACTCGGCCAGCCGAAACGTTTGCGGCGGCAACAAGTCCGGCAGCACCTGCTCCCCGCTCGCGTCGGCCTGCGTCCCCTGCGTGAGCGCCTTGGCGTCGCTGGGCACCGCCGCCGTGCCGCCCTCGCCGGCCTGGGGAGTGCGAGCGCGTCGCTGACGCACTGTGTCGCTGACCACGACGATTTCGGTGTCGTCGCCGGCGGCCAGAGTGCTGGGCTGGTTGTGGCGCGTCTTGAGCGTGTCCTGTGGTCAATAGTGGTGGTCAATTGAGTGGGTTACAGGGGGGAGGTGGTTGGTTGGTTACAAGAAGCGAGTTTGCTGTACATTAGCTGTGGTGAAGTATTGGATGGATTGGACGCAGCCGCACACCAAGTTTGAACGCCAGTTCAGGGGACAACAGTACAAGAGGATATCGGTATTTATACATATCTATTTCAGTTTGAAGCGTGAAAATGACACCAAGTTAGGATCTCGTAGAGCTAGTGATACGGTGATTTCTGTTCGCATTTTTACATATTTCTTTTTTTAATTATTTTTTGGGTGATGGTTGTTGGTGTTTGCTTAGTTGGTTTCTGGTTGTAGATTAGATTATTATGAACGTTGAATGTTTTATTTATAAATGTGGGTGGTAAATGAGATGGCAAAATAAGAATAATCAATAAAAGTAAATCATAAATAAATAGTATCGCAAAGCGTTTGGGTTAGTGGCAGAAAACGTGTGTGTGTTACAAGTACAAGTACTCGAGTGGTGCAACGAGAGTCTTAAAGAGCTGCACGCTCGGGAAATTCGAACCAGAATGAAATGAAAAGCGAACGAGCACGCTGAAGGACGCGTCTGTATGTGTGTGTGTGTGTGAATGGGAAACCAAAGGAGTTGCGATGACAAACGAAAGTGCGGAAAAGTGTGTGTGAATAAATGAGAACAGACTGATTGACAAACGACACGCCGTCGTATAAAATGTGCATGAAGTTAAGCAGTCGCCCAGCTTAAAGTAAAATAGGTTTCAACTGTGACGGGTACGCACCACAACAATGGCAATAACTTGTTGCTGCAGCTTCTCGATCTCCGGGTTCGACGGCACATTTATCTCCTTCAAGTCGTGCTCCATGGCTCTGCAATTAAACCACACACACATTAGTCACAACTTCTCAATTGGGGTGCAAAGTAGTCAGCGCACTTGAGCGTGTCCAGCGATATGTTGTCGAGGTTCTGCAGCGTGGCCTTCATCTCTGTCAGCCGCTTGATGATGTCGGCACTCGTGAGCTTGTGGTAGGTGGCCTTGAGGCCGTCGATGCGCTGGCGTGTGTCCTGCATGCAGCTCTGGTCGCAGGACTTGCTGTACTCCTCGTAGTGCTGTTCGCAGCGCTGCAGCACGTCCTCGAACTGCAGCAGTATGGAGTTGCGATCGTGCAGCAGCTCCTGCGGCGACTCGAAGCGTCGCACCAGCTCGTCGGCCGACTCAAAGCACTGCTCTAGCTGCCTGGCCAGCTTCAGCAGACCCTCGAGGAACGCCTTCGACTGCGTCACGTTCTCGCCGAGCGCGTTGTACAGATGCTTGAGCGCATCGATGCGCTGACTCAGCTGCTTGGGGGACTTCGTGTACTTGTCCTCGCACACACGACGTCCCGTCTTAATGGTGCTCTCGATCTCCGCCTTGATCTCCGAGAGCGTGCGATAAATTTGCTGCAATCAAGTGAATCAGTGAATTAGAATATTCAATTATTTCAAGCTTGATACGTACCAAACACTTCTGGTACTGCGCGTGCACGGTGCCGGGACCCGCCGAGGCCACGTCGAGCACCAGCGTGGAGTGCTCGACGTTGCGCAGATCGCCGTTGGCACGATTCAGACGCGACTCGTAGGCGGGCTGGGGGGCGGTGCATTTGTTGAGCTTCGCCTGGCACGCCTTGAAGCGCATCTCCATCAGGTTGAGCTGCTCCTGCAGCCGGTTGGCGGCCCCAGTCTTGCCCTTGCGCGTGTGCTCCGCAATCAGCTCGGTGATGTCCTTGAAGTTGCGCTCATTTATGGCGAATTCGCGCGCCAAAATCTGCAATCAAATGCACGATGTTAATACAATATGTATCAGTATTTAATATGCAATTTACAGTTCAATTTGGTATATAAATTTGCAGTTCTTATTCAAACACACTAATAAGCAAGCCACAATCAACAGATTGCAAACTATGACAACTTCTTTAACGATTGTTCTGCAACAATAGCCACATTAAACTCTTGATCTCTAAAAAAAGAAACTTGCATAAAGCTAAGCTTAATAAAATCAGGCTAAAGCCATTTAGAAGTTAGTAAAATATGGCAAACTTTAAACAATTCCTGTTGAATGAATAATGCAAGTTGTTTTTGCTTGGCACAATTTCAATATCAGGCAATGAAAACAATATGTTGCGTATGATATAAATTAATTTTGACAACAATTTGATCTAAGCTAAACTGAAATTTTACTACCCTTAAATTGCCAATCAATTTCATTTTTATATATAGTGAATTATTTGTATAGTTGATATAAAAATACAAAACACTAAATACAAAATAAAATTATTTCAATTTGACAAATTCATTCAAGTTCCATAGAGATTTCACTGTCAACTTCTGTTCAACTTCTTTGCAAGGCTTGAAAACTTTCTCAATCACCTCTTCGAAGTGCGTTTAAATATTGAAGTTAAATCTTTAAGTAATAGTCATACTTCGACACTGAATAGTTTCCTCTAATAGATGTAGTATTCACACTCTGTTATAACAAATTCATATTTATAAATTTCAAAACGTTTACTGTTAACTTTCCAGCATGCAAATGAAGTTGCACAAACTAAAATATTTTTCACTTTTCCCTTGAATAAGTTGAGACTATCTTCAGATGGTGTTAACCTGCATTGTGTGACAATTTTATTATGTCGAATGCTCTTTCCTTATTTGCTTAAGATTACTCAAGTGCGCCAATGTTTTATGAAGGTTTCAGTCTGCATTAAGAAGGGTTCAGTCTGCATTATGCGGAATTTTTAACTCCTGTCGTAACACTAAACGGTTTTCCTGCAAAAAGAAAGTACGCAAACATACTCGTGTTTTACAATTTCCTTGAATATTTCAAAACTATCTTAAGCTTGTGTTAGCCTGCTTTAGGTGAGATTATACATTGTTACACTTTATAGTATAGAATGCTATTCCCCTCGTTGCTTTACACTTAAACACTTTGCTTTAAATAAGAAATTGCTCTGCTATGTTTCACAATTCACCGGGATAATTTGAGACTATCTTAAGTTGTTGGTAGTCTACATTAACCGTTGTTGCAACTTAAAGTATCATTTCCTATTTCTCTTACGACTTACATTCTTACTTAACACTTGCTCTGCATAAAGAAATTACTCCACCGTGTTTTTATATTTCCCCTGCACACTTTGAGACTATCTTAAGACGGTGTTAGCCTTAATTGCGTGAGATTCTTAGCTCGCTTCATAAAATAAAACACTTTCACTGCAAACAGAAATTGCTCAACCGTGCTAATGTTTTATAACTCCGTTGAATAAATTTAAATTATCCTTAGATGCTGTTAGCTTTCATTAATTGTTGTATTCATTGTCGGACTTTAACGTGTCGAATCTTTTTCCTCTCTACTACTAAACATGAAACACTTGCTCTGCAAGAGGTAAGTAATCTGCTATGTTTTATATTTCCACTGGATAATTTGCGACTATCTTAAATAGGTGTTAGCCTACATTGTGAGGTATTAATTACAGTTGTTAGTAAAACAAAACTTTCTCCCATCGCTTTATAAAATTAAACTCATCGTCTGCAAAACTGAATTACAAAATCACGCTCATGTTTAACAATTTGCTTGGATAATTGAAATCTATCTTAAAAAGATGTATGTCAGCATTATATGGGATCAATCATATTCGCCTCATTGCGCAACATTAAACACTTGTCCCTCATAAACAAATTAGAAAAGCGCTTTCAGGTTTTATATGTCCATTGGACAAGAAGTAAGTTTATGTGAGTTTCTTTATGGTGTGGAAAACTCTGCCCCTCGATAGTTGAACTTTAAGTGAGAGCAAAGATGGTTTACCTGAAAGTCGTCGGGCAGATCCTCGATGGTCACATCGTTTTCCAGATGCTCGCTGAGTATCTCGTCCATGCGCGTCAGCCAGGCCTCGAGGTGGACGACGGCGCGCTCGGACTGCTCGGCCTCGCTGACCTTCTGCTCGAGGAGCTCGGTGCGCTTCTTGGCCTGCTGCTGCAGCAGCGTCCAGCGCTCGACGATGCCGTCGATGTCCTGCCGCATTGTGTCGGCCATGAACTCGTTGTCGATTAGCTCGTTGCCAATCTCCTGAATCTTCTCCAGCCACTCCTCCGAGTGGGCGCGCAGCACGTTCTCCAGATCCTAAACAGAGGAGAGAAACAGTTAAGTAAAGAGTTTTAAAGTCGTGTAGGTCTACCCACGTCCAGCTCCTCCATGATCTCCTCGGCGTCGGCGGCGTTCTCGGGCGTGTTGCGTATCTTGTTCTCCAGCCGATCCAGGTAGCCCGTCTCGCTGACCATGAACTTCTTGAACTCGCCCAGCTGACTGGAGATGTGCTCCAGCAGCGCCGTCTTCGCATAGACACGCTCCGTCACCTCGGACCAGCGCGCGTTCAAGCGCGTGAACTGCTTGGCCAGCGTGCCGTAGCCGCTCTCTGTGTCCTTCTCCTTGTCCGGCTGCAGCTCGTCCATCTGCAGCAGCAGCTCGCCGCCCAGCTCGTTGAGGTCGCGGAACTGGGCCGCCTCGCGCTCGCACGTCTCCTTGAGCGTCTGGAACTTGCACTTGCTCTGGAACAGCTCGTTCGAGCTGCCAATATCGACGACGCCCGTCTTGGGCGTCTTCGCCTCGAGCTCAACGAGCCAGCGCTCCGTCTGCTGCAAGCGCAGCTGTATGGCCGCCATCTGCGCCTGCAGCTGGCTCTGCTGCTGGCGCTGCGCCTGATGCAGCTGCTCCACCTGCTGGTAGAGCGCGTTGAGCGCGCTGATCTGCGCCTGCAGCGCCTCGCGCTGCGACGCCTCCGACTCGCGTATGAGAATCTCGCTGAAGTTGCGTGCGCTGATCACATCGATCTCGAGCTTGCGCAGATCCTGCGCCTGCAACACGTCGGGCGCACTGCTCAGCACTGCGATGATGGCGTTGTACTCGGCCACGAAGTGATTGAGGTTCTCGATGGCCGTCGTCTGCTTGATGACGCGCTCGCTCAGCTGCTCGGGCAGTCGCTGCCAGGCGGCCTGCAGCTCGCCGCTCAGCCGCTGGCCGGCCAGCAGGCGCTCGTAGACGGGCTTGAGGGACTCCAGTTCGTCGACCAGCTGGTTGAGTCGCTGCTGCTGCTGCTGCATCGCCTCCAGCTGCGAGACGCGCACCTGCTGTCCGCCCACCTTCTCCACAAACTGCTGCAGTTGCTGCAACTTCGAGTCGTTCTCTTCCTCCTCGTCTCCGCCGCCGCCGCCACGTTGTTGGATGAGCGCTTGCAGCGCCTGCTTCATGTCGTGCCAGCTGTCGTAGAAGATGCCAAAGTCCTGTTTCCACTCGACGAGCTGCTCGTCCAGCGCCTCGGTGGCCTCGCGCGCCTGCGCTATCTCCGTGGCCAGCGACTCCATGTGGCTCAAGCGCTGCTCCAGCTGCTGGCAGCTGGCGGCGCCCGCATGCTGCTTGTACCAGTCACGCGAGTCCGCGAGCACCAGCTTGAACCCAGTCAGACTGTTGTAGTAGCGCTCCTTGGCCAGCAGCGTGCTGCACTCGCTGTGCTGACTAGCCAGCCGCTGGCCTAGCGCCGCATAGCGCTGCTCCAGCTGCTTGAGGTGCGCCGTCTCCAGCAGCAGCTGGCGACCCGGCTGCTCCTGCTCGCAGACCTCGCACAGCTTGCGCAGCTCGGGCAGCACATTGGCACGTTGCTGTGTGGTCGTTTGTAGTTCGCGGAGTAGCTCACACTGGTTGCGCAGGCTCTGGCGCTGGAGTTGCTGCAGCTGCTGCTCGACGTCCTGCACGTGCTCGAAGTGCTCCATGATCTGCGACTCGAGCGCAAAGAAGTTGTCGCCGTTGCGCAGCTTGCGCTTCGATGGCTGCTCCGTCTCTTGCTGCTCCTCTGGCTCGTCGTCCTCCTCCTCCTCCTCCTCGCCGAAGCGTATGATCAGCTGGTAGTCCACCCAGCCGTCGGGCCGCAGCACACGACTGTCGTCGTAGCTGGCGCGCTCGCGGCCAAAGTTGAAGCCCTTCGTCTCGATGCGCAGCGTCTGCACCTCGAGTATCTGCTTGAGCGCGTCCAGGCGATCCTCGTAGCTCTCCAGCTGCACCAGCACACGTTCGCCCTTGTCGTCGCCGTCCTGCAGCGTGGCCGCCACCATCTGCCGCAGATCGATCAGGTAGCGCTGCAGCTCCAGCAGATCCTTGGCACAGTAGTTCAGCTCGTTGATGCGCTGCGTGATGCCGCCCACGTCGGTCACGTCGCGCGTCTCCATGCGCTTGAGGTCGAGCTCGCGCGCGTCCAGCCAGCGTGAGATGCACTTGTACTGCTGCAGCTTCTCGCTGCGCAGATCGATCCACTTGACTACGTGCGACCAGCGCTCACCGAGCGCGCTCAGTCGATCCTCCAGGTCGTTGAAGTGGCCGGAGGTGTCGTTGACAATGACCACCATGCTGCTGATGCTGTCCACCAGCTCCTGCTGCTCGCTGAGGTCGGCCTTCAGCTGCCGCGCCTCGGCCAGCTGCTGCTCGGCCTCGCGCACCGTCGGCCCCAGGTCGCTCATGTGCGAGATGCGATCCTCGACGCCGGTGAGGAACTGTCGCAGCTGCTCCAGCTTCTGCTTCTGGAACTCGGCGAGACGCATCAGGATCTGCGCCTGCATGTCGAGTGCGCGCAGTCGCAGCGTCTCCCAGCGCTCGTTGAGCAGCACCATCTGCTGGCGCACCTCGTTCTGGTCGTCGGGCGAGAGGCCGGCGCTGTCCTTCTGCAGGGAGTCGTTGATCAGGTTGCTGCCCTCTTCGAGCGCCTCGCCGACGAACTCCTGGTGCTCGGTCAGCTTCAGCATGAAGCTCTCGTTCTCGTGGAACTGCTGCTTAGCCGCCTGAAAGTCGCCCGGCTCGGGCAGCGCCTGCGACAGCAGCTGCTCGTCCTCCAGCAGCAGCGTCAGCACCGCCTCCAGCGCCGCCTGATAGCTGCTGATCTCCACGCTGGCATTCGTCGCCGTGCTCAGCGGTCGCACATGCTCAGTGGCCACAGCGCTGGGGGCGGCAGCAACGGCAGTTGGCTCTACGCTCATTGCGCTGTCCAGCGGCACCTCGTCGAGGTCCGTAATACTCGTGCAGGGCACGCGATCGCGCTCGCTGGCGCGCATCGATTCCATGGCGTGGTAGAGACACATCACGTACATCTGAATGGACTTGTTGTCCGGCTTGTGGGTGTGCACGTCCTCGGCGTCGAGCAGCCGCTCGATCTTGAAGTGGCGATGCGCCAAATCGAAGGCCAGCCGCAGACGCTGCAGCGCATGCTGCGCCAGCGCCGTCTCCAGGTCCAGCTCATCCAGGTGGGCGGCCAGTATCATGAGGAAGGCGCGGCCGTCGGCCCACGAGCCGGCGAAGTCGCCCAGCGGCAGGCCGTGCGGCTCCGTGTACTGACGCGCCCAGGCGAGCAGGGACTTCTCGACGCCGTTGCTCGAGTGGCTCTTGACTAGATGCTGGCCGTTGAACTCGAGCGCGATCAGCCAGATGAGGCCCAGGGTCAGCTTGGCGTTGCCGCCGACGATGTCGTCGCTCGAGATGTTCACCAGCCGCACGCCGTGCTGCTGGATCACCTGCAGCACCTTGTTCAGGTTGTTGATGTGGTGCACGCGCATTCGGCCCTTCTCGGGTTTCTGTGTCGCCAGACGGGAGAAACATTTAGATGGTGTTAATACAGTGCTTCACGAAAGTACACGTCAAAGTGAAAGGGAACATCGAACTTCAATCAAAATTGTATTTTCTAGTCTAAACTTTTGGATAAGTATAAATAAGTATACGTCTAAAAAGTAGCTCTAGAAAAAATTAGTCGATACATTTATGGAAGCGAAGTTTTGTCAATTGCTCTTAAAATTCTATTGCATTAGTGAACGCTTTTGGAATATCGATTAAGTATAAGTTAGCTCAGCAAGACAGTCGATAAATTTATCAAAGTGAAGTTTTCTTGAAAACACTTAAAAGTCTTTATCAACAATGGTTTGCAATGGTTTGCTCTAGCGAAAGCTTCGTAATATTGAAAATGTTTGCTCTTAAAGTAGCTTATAAACCACAAGCTGGGATAAGTCGATTAGTTTTATAAAATCAAAGTTTTCTCTAAATGTTTTGAGCAGTATAACGATAGTTTGCTCTAGCAAAAACTTGTGTGCTAACAATTATGATGAGTACCTGTCATTAAAGACATAAATATACATCTCTAGGTAAGATTTGTCGATTAATTTATTAAACTCTCAAAATGTTCATCGGTAGCAATAGTTTGCATAACAAAAGCTTTTGGAATATCGATAATTATGATGTGCCCTTGAAGTAGTTAAGAATTTACATCTCCCTGGAATAGTTCTAAAATAATTATCGACAGCAACACTTTACGAAAGTTTCGGTCTAATGATAATGATAATTAGGAGTCTATACGTTAGTTTAAATTTAGCATTTCTAAGGGAAATCTGTCGATAAATTTATGAAAGCTAAGTTTTCTCACAAGCTCTTGAAGTGTACATATATGAACAGCAATGACTGGCTCTGATAATAATGATGTGATCTTAAGAGAAAACTTGGAAACGAAGTCGTTAGATATATCAACGCGAAGATTTCTGGATAATTTTTAAAATGTCTATCGATAGCAATAGTTTTGTCTAGTGAAAGCTTTAGAATATCGATTGTGAGTCTCAGATTACACATCTTTAAGTTAAATGTATCGATAAATTTATCAAAGTGAAGTTTTCTCGAAAGCTCTTAGGATTTATATAGACCTCTATAGCTTGCTGTAGCAAAAACTAGAATAGTTATTATTATTGTACCGTTAGAGTATCTTGGAATACACTGCATTAGAGAAAATCTGTTAAACTAAGTCGATAAATTGATAAAAGCGAACTAGTTGCTGTTTCACAAAGAAACCTTCACCGTGATAAATATAACTGCCTTATGAATATAATAATATTGCTATTCGTGACAGTAAATAAAATAAGTCGTAATTGGGCTTTCATTTCGAATGCGAAAGTCGAAGTTTGTTTTAATTTTATTGCTCATTTACAATATCGTAAAGCAGCGATAGCTAATCAAGTTTATTACGTTAACGTTATTCACGGCGCTGCTAAAACATAATTTCATTCGCCTTTCTATGAACTGCAGTTGTCGACGGTTTATAGACGGTCTTAAACAGTCATATTTGCCGACTGCAAGGAAACTTTTTACTTTTTATGCAATTGCAGCGGAGTAAAAATTGAAAACTCGCGCTAAAGCGATTGGCGAACGCACCGCGTAACTGAGTAATAAAATAACAAAAGTTTCGAGAACTCGCTTTCAGGTGAGCATAAATGTAAAGTGGCCAACTACCGACCAAGTAAATTACGTTACAACTCTAGCATCGATATGAGAGCTGCTCCCTAAACTCTACTGTCCACCCTCGCGCCACTTACCAGCTGTGTTTGTGTCAGGGTGCTGAGCAGGGCGAGCAGGCGGTGTCCATCTCGCAGGTCCAAGAACAAGTCATTCACTGGCGAGCACTGGGTGTTGCTTAGGTGTGAGTTGATCCATTTCGTAAACGTTTTCTTCTGTATGTGCTGTCGTTCATCTGCAATGGAGAAGTGACGGCAAATTGGTAAATTGAATCGACAAGTGCCGGCATTAAGCCCCAACTCCCCCCATATATATGAAATAGGGCCACTGCACACCCACCGCGGCCTGCAGCGGCCGCCTTTAATGCCACTTTGTGGGCCATGCCACGTCTCGGTCGTCTCGTTGCCAGAGTCCGAGCACGTCCAAGTCTTGTGCAGTCTGCTGGCTTGGCTGGCTTGGCTGTCTTGTCGCACTCTCAGGCCTAGCCTCAGTCCAATCTGCCAGTCTGCCTGCTAATGAACTGAGCCGAAAACGTGCCAAAATCAATTAGTAAGCTCCGCGTCGCAGTTGTCAGTTTTGTGCGAGAAACTGCAATTTGTTGGGCCCAGCAATTTGCATCTGGCCACGTTTCGCGCACCCACAAAGCGAGTGAGCGAGTGGTGCTCGTCTGGTTGCCACAAGAGAGAGCCAGTCTTCGCTGCGCGCCACTCGCCGCTCGACAGCCTGAAGCTCTCATTGATGGCGGTTTTGGCGGCTTTGCCACGCATCGCGATCGACTTGCCAGCTGACACCGACAATTACTCATTAAACCGCAGTTATTGATGATGCTCGACGTCGTGAGTGTTTATACGTTAGTTCCCCTAATTATGCAGATTTCAGCTCAGATTAACATGGCATTAACAAGCGCGATATGTCCAACTATCGATGAATGCACCAACCTAACAGCAACTGTATTTGAATGCAATACAATTGTTTATCTCTTTGCTAAGGTATCTTAGTCATTCTTTTCTGTTTAAAATATATAAAGAAGGATTTTTTATATAATATAAGTAATTTACTGTCATATATTGCAATAAATTTGATTTGTTTTATAGAGCAGATCGTGTAACTATCCTATTAGTGATTGCATTTGGTCAAAATCTACATTGAATGCAATAATCTACTAATTTATCTTTTTGCTAAGGTATCTTAGTCATTCTTTTCTGTTTTAAATATATAATCAGGGTATTTTATATTGAATAGTAAACATATAAGACAGTAAATTCAATAAATTTTCTTTGTCTTATAAAACATGAATGTAAATAATCTATTGTTGACTGCAATTGGTCTAATCTACGTTGAATGCAATAATCTACTAATTTTTTTTTTTTTTTTTTTTGTAGCTTATTGTTTAAATAGTTATTCTCTGTTTAAATAGTTATTGTTAAATAGTTAACATATAAGACAAGTAAATTTCAATAAATTTACTTTGGTCTCAAAACAAATCTCTTACTTTTGCATTTCGTAAGCTGCTTCATTAAATGAAATAATCTATTATTTTATCTTTTTTGCCAAGGAATCTTAGTTAATCTTTTGAGCTTTATATAAATTCAGTTTTAAATATTGCATATTCAACATGTACAAATTTATGAAACTCAAAAGCAATTTCTAAACTACTAATCCAATAAATACTCTTGCCCAACAGTCATTGAATGCAACAAACAAATATTGTATCTTTTTGCCAAGTTACCTTAAAGTTTATCCAGGCCACATAATTATGTTCTTTATTAAATATGTATGAATGCAATCAAGTTTATGAATTTGCTTTAGATATGTTGACATATAGTAAATGCTTTGGATATGTTTTGTTTTATAGAACAAACTATATACTTCATCTACTAGCGGCATTATTTAATCATTTCTGTTATTGAATTTGTAATTAATCTACTAGATACATTATTTGACAATTTCCGTAATTGAATTCCATAATCAAATAGTTTATTTAAGCCAAGGCATCTTTGCTAAACTCTGTCAAAGCCAAATAGTTATTAGCAATTGAATTTAGTAAACTGCTTCATTGAATGCAATAATCCAATAGTTTAACTTCATGTCAAGGCATTTGAGTTTATTTTTACCCAAACCACATAAAGTTTTTCTGCTTAAAATATATAAATTCTGTCTAATTATTTGCTAGACATATGCACTTATACAAAAGGAAATGTTATGAATTTGCCAACTAATCTATTGGCTTTTGCATTCATTAAACTTCATTATTGAATGCAACAATCAAATGACTTATCATAGCCAAAGCATCTTAGTCTCTCTTTATGCAAGCAAAATAATTGATTTCTCTTAGAAATTTAGTTTATTAATTTGCCAGCAATATGCACTCATAAGCCAAATGAAATGAATAAGCTTTGTTTAATACAACAAACTTCACTTTCTTGAAGCTTCATTGAATGCAGCAATCAAAAATATATTCAAAGCGTCTTTGTTTCTCGTTATCCGAGCAACACAATTCATTTCTCTTTGCAATGTATAAATTCAGTTTATTAATTTGCTTGGCATTTAAGTAAATGCGAAGAATAGGCTTTGTTTTATAGAACAAAGGATGTAGGTAGGATTGTTTGCAATCCTCACTTGACTACTTTACTTTTTTCTAATTGGAGCACTGCCTACAATATAAATTTATATTTAGAATATTTCGCTAGTGTTCTGTTCGTCCTTGGTGCTCATCGAGTGCTCTATCAATCAACTCGAATGTTTCTCTCAGGCATACCCAACACTTGTACAATGGCCGACAGCTCATTAAAACTGGCAACTGCAATGAATGATAATTATGTGGATATCAGAAGCCAGAGCAGCAGCGTGGCAAGTGTGCGCTTTCCACAAGGACATGCAGATTACGTTGCAGTGTCAAACAGCAAGTGGGGAAAAGTGCGGCGCTGCTCGATGCGAGCACGTCAAGTCTGCGGCACGTCACTCACTTGAGTGCAGTTTAATTGCCATATAAATGAAGGCAGCAGCTTTGCTACTCTGCCAACTAATTGCTGGCATAAACTGTTAGCAAGACTGCCACCCACAGCACACACTATCGATCGCGAGGCAGTCTGAGAGTGATGAGGTGGGGCCACCAACAAGCTGTTGCATGTGGCCGACAAATGAGGGCAGCTGTAGCTGTAAAGTGCGTGGCCAGGACCCGCCTAATATCCTTTGACATTGCACGTACAGAAGTCGTCAGTCAATGCAGCGTGGAGTCTGAGCCTCCGTCGGACGCTTCATCAATTAATTAGTTCGAGTCTCCGCATCGAGTCGCGCAGCGTTTGCTTCAAATTTTGCGTGACGTTTGCTAATTAAATGAAATTCCATTAATTGAGCTTACCAGTCTGCACAAATTAGCTTAGTTCTGTCCCAGTCTGCTGCCCCAGTCAAGAACAATTACGGAAAATTTTCCATACCCACTACACAATCTATGCTGTGTCAGCATCGCTCTAAGCCAAAGGAGCATCATCATTTTCAGTGTCAATTACGGCAATTGCAGCACTGCAAACTGCAACTGCAAATGTTGTTGCCGTCTGCAATTTGTTAGTTTTTTTTTGTTGTCTTTTCGTTTACCAGGAACTATTTTTTGCGACTCGTCTATTTGCCTCTCTTAATTTCTGTTTGCTTGCTTGTTTGTCTTCCAAGCTGTTTGCCAATTGCTTTGTTTTTCTGGGAAAACTCTCTGCAGGCTGCCAGTTTTCACCTGACCCCGGCTTCGTTGGCATTTTGATTTGCTAAAACTGAAACGCAAAGTTCGATTTATTCTTAAATATTTGCCAATTGAACTACACTTCTAACTCCAGTTGTTTTATTTCATTTGATACTCGAGTACAGCATCTCTAAGCTTCGGCCAAGCGGAACACATGCAAATTATTTAGACAATATAGCATATATCCCACTACTCGCATTGTGCCGCAGTTCCTCTTGGCATCTGACAACAATTGCGTTATTTGTGTCAAACCAATCGACAACCTTCAAAAATCGAAACGAACAGCGTAAAATTTGCAATTCATATTTGTCGTCGCTGCATTGTTTAATTTGAATTTCAATAACAATTTATGCCAAATTGGCAGCCAAACAACACGCAACTAAAAAAAATCGAATGAACACAAGTATGTATATATGTTTTTGTCTGCACTGAGCTCGAATAAAAGTTGTCTTGAATTGAATCCAATTGAGGAGCAGTGGACGAGCTGACAGACTGATGTCATTACGATCAAATTCATTTGCGATTCCTTCTCGAGAACCGCAGCTTTCCAGCATTCGAATTCACACCCATAACGCCCACACAGCGCCCAGCATCAGCTGCTGTGGATGGTAATTTTTTGTTATATTTTTATTGCTTTCAATTATAAAACAATAAATCGACATTTTATGGCCAGACAACGCCATATGAAAATCATGTTCGTTGAGTTTGCAGTACCACAAAAAAAGAGAGAACAAACAAAAGTAAAAAAGTTTTGGGTGTAAAGCATAAAAAATATCGATTACCCGCCGTTTTGTCAGTCAATAAAAAAGCGAAGATAAAAGAGCCTCCTGGCGGGCAGCGTGTTACTTTTCTTTAATTGATTTGAGGTATTAGGTTTATAGCAACCTCAAGCCGACGCCGGCTTTTGTATGCGTGCCAAGTGTTTGATTGTCAGCTTGACATTGTACTCGAAAGGTGTGCGTCCATATTTCCCATTGTCTATTTATAAAACTCCCTTTCAGCGCAATTCACAGGCAATAATTTGAAAACTGGCAATTTGTTTTAATATGAAAATCGCCTCAGCTTCGATTCGGTTATAATCCATAATCTGTAGCTTAGTGGGGGAGACAAGAACACATCCCAAAACAACAGCAAAACAAAAACAAAGAGAGCAGCAATAGAAATGTAAACAAAACAAACAGCGGCAATGCGCTACAATTTGTTTATTATTGGACGATCCGATGCGAGTCCCTCGCCTGTGGGTCAACACTCGACTGCTCGGGGGGCAGTGAGACTACCGTAACAAATATTTATTTATTATGCATGTTTGTTTGGTGCCGGGCTGTGTGTTTGTATATGTGTGTCACGCACGACGCCAAGAAACAGCGAAGAGGTGAAGGAACTCGCTCTGAAAAGTGATAAGCCTCCTAAGACTAGTCGGACTATTCCAGCGCGCACTAAGTACGCGTATCATTATCAGCCTTACGATTTAAATGAGTGAACAGTGGGCACATCGGATTGGGATTGGGATTGGGCTATTCGTTCCGATTCGTTAATTATTCGACAATAATGTGAAGACCAAATTGAAATTCCGGTCGGGCAAAAAGCAAGAACAATAACAAAAAGCGAAAAGCGAAATGAGCGCATGATTTATGAGCGTGATATAACACTGTGTGCGGCACAGTGAAGCCTCCCTGCTAACACACCGATCAGCGTTTACATTCTAGTAATATCTTAGGCAAACTGCAGACTGCAATAAATACAATATTGTTTTCTGCAGCGTGCAACAAAGTTTCAAACAATGTTCTGCAATTTCCGCTATAGGCAACTTTTACTGCATTTACATATATGCGACTGAAACTCGAAATTAAGTAAAAAATATGGCAAATGAGCATTCTCGCCTCTTTAGCGAAATGCAGAGTTTTGTCAAAATTGGAGCAAACTTGGCGAGCTAACAGTTTGAATCGCATTGTTCGGGTTGTTCAACTTTTGCCAAGTTTCGGTTTAACTGCCGTTGAGGGTGTGGAGGAGGGGGGCTGGCTGAGTTGCCGGTACGCATCGGTGACTTTGTTGCCATGACTTTATAATGACAATAGCATAAAAGTGGCCAGGCAACCCCAGGCAGCTTCAATTTTAATTGCCAGTTGTCGCTGGGCTTTTTTACAGCCCATATGGGAAATGCAGTCTCAGCAACATCCAAGAGCACAACACACCAACATGATCAACATTTTCCATTTCATTCATAATACTCAGACTAAAACATTTTTATTGTTCTACACACACACACACAAACGTGCAACATTGTGAAGTACTCTCGACTGGAATGTGCTTTTTATACCCTGGCTTTTAGGGGGAGTGTAATAAATTTATTACAACAACTTAGTGCTGCTGCGCAGCTAATTCGCAGACTTACTCAGCTGCTTTAATCATTACTGAGATACTTTTTAGAAATTTATTTAAATTCTGCTACAGGATATCCATGTGGAGCACACACCAATTAATTGAAAGCATTGTTTGTTAAACTGGTTATTGTACATGTGTATTTATTTGTCTGCTCTGTGCATTGAATATTTCACAACAATGACATAATAGCCGAAACCAAAAAGAACAGATTGTAGCAGCTGTTGTTCGTCGTTTGTTTGCTCGACAACTATTTGCAGGGTATGCGCCGGTCTGTTAGAGTCATCCACCCACCCACCGACCTCCTTCATCGTGTTTATCAGACTTATTGCCTTTGTATATTTCGATTACCGGCACTTTTGTATCGCTTTGTACGTGACGTCTTCTGCAATACGTCGCATGTGACACGCATTCGATAGTCGTGTTTCTCCCTCTCTCGTTGTCCCTCTCTCGCTCGCTCTCTTTCTAGCCGGTTTTTTGCGTTATTTTTAGGAAATATTTTGATATGTACATAAATTATTTGTACTGTTTTATGCACTCAATTGGGTTTTTATTTATTTTCAGTCGAATGCCGAATCGAAGATTACATTTCATCTCAATGTATTATTCAATTGCGAGTGTGTTCAAGCCTGAATTAAATATGTGAATGCTATTTTTATGTGAGGCTGTTCCAATTGAACGCTGCTGCGTTAAAGCTGCGAGCCATAAAATGTTCTTGAGCCATTTCAATGAATGGTAATAAAATAAGTAAAATTCTACACGAAGTTTGCAAATACTTGCGCAAAGAAACTATAAGTAGTTTTTCTATATTATGAAATAAAACTCCCTCGACTAAGTAAAATTCAGCAGATAATTTCAAACTACTTCTTCAAAAAACTATAACTATTTATTTTCATGTACAAAAACTAGGTAAATTTCAACAGACAATTAAAATATACTTATTCTATATTACAAAATAAAACTCCTCCACAAAAATACTATAACTATTTATTTTTGAGCCATTTCATAGAATGATAATAAAAGTAAGTTCTATATTACAAAAGAAAACTCTATTGTACAAAAACTAGATAAAAATCATAGAAAAATTTAAAAATCATTGCACAAAGAAACTACATATTTATTATAATGAACTTCTTGGAACAACTAATTGAAATTATAACTATTTGTTTTCTTGCTCAAAAACTCAACAGAAAATTTTAAAATAAATGCCCAAGAAAACTATAACTATTTATTATAATGAACTTCTTGCAACAACTAAATGAAATTCCTCAGAAAATTGAAAATACTTAAAAAAAATAAACTATAACTATTAATTTTCTTGCACAAAAACTCAACAGAAAATTTAAAAATATGTATAACTATTTATTATAATGAACTTCTTGCAACAACTAAATGAAATTCCTCAGAAAATTAAAAATACTTAAAAAAAGAAACTATAACTATTTGCTGTCTTGCTCAAAAACTCAACAGGAAATTTAAAAATAATTGCACAAAAAAAACTATAACTATTTATTATAATGAAATTCTTGCAACAACTAAATTGAATTCCTTAAAAGAAACTATAAATATTTATTTTCTTGTACAAAAACTCAGTGAATTCCTTAGATAATTTAAAAATATCTATTTATTTTTCTGTTTAAAATGTATTTTTGCGATTTCTTTCGCACTTTTTATATGCCAAAGAACTGCGCCAGTTTGAGTTTCAAATAATTCCGCTTTTTGGTGCACAACTTAAAAATCACAACGTATTTTCAGAGTGGCGCTCATTAGGAGTTCGTGTATTGCCTGTTAATGGCTAACAGACTCACACACAGAGTTCCCATGTTGGGAGACAGCAATTGAACAGGCAACAACAAATTAAATGCATCATTCAGGCAAACATTTGAGGCAACTTTGGCCCGCATAAATTAGTACACTGACTGCATTTCAATGTATTTTCCAAAGCCTCAAACACAATACACAAAAAATGTCAGAAGATCACGGGAAAACCTGTTCCAAGCAACGAGACCAGCGAGCCAAGAGCGGAGGGGAGCGGAGAGCGGAGAGCTCGACCAGCATATCCAACACTTTCAGAGTGCTTCTTGACGTACCGAAAATGCTGCCAAAGGCTTATCAACGTGGGGGACAACAAGACCCGAGTCATGTTTATGTCTATAACCAGCTAAAGCCAAAGTCAAAGCCCCCACAATGGCCACCTCCACCTCCGTCTTTCGCCTCTGCGTCTACGTCATTGTTTGGCAGCGGCTTTTGGACGCCTCTCGTTCAGCTGTTTGTCCGTCTTTCCGTCCGTCCGTCCGTCCGTCTGTCCGTCCGTCGCTCTGTTCGCTGGCCGAACTGTTTGCAGTACGTGCAAGCGGAAGTTTTAACTCATTTTTGTTGTTTCACAAATATGAGTTTTTTTTATAGCCAACCACCGCAGCTCGGTCAACACTTTGGGCAACACTTCCGACACTCGGCTGTTCGCTGGATTTGCATAGACTGCCGGATGGGCGGCAGCACCTCAAATTAGCAGGCAACGCTGTTACTTTGCAGCCAGTGCGACAATATTATCATTAATTTTGCAACTACCAAACACTTCTATTCAACTGCTGCATAGAAATTAATAACACAGACTGTAATCACATCACATTGTGAAATTTCAATTTCTAGCTTAATTACTTCAATTATTTTTCAGTAAGAATATCAGGCAACAAGCGTTAATTTCCAGTTTCAAATACAGTTATTTAACATTATGTTTCAACTATTTTCATAGTTGTTTTAATCACATCTATTAGATTCGCTATGACCCACAAATGATTTCATTCATGTAAATAGTTTATTTCACTATTGCTTGTTTATACAACTTGTTTGCTTAATAGATTTTCAGTAGGATTCACAATCTATTTGTCAAACAACAAGTTAAAACTGTAATCGGTATTTACCCGTTAGAGTCACAAATAAAATTGATATTTTAATCACATTTATTTGAAGTTTACTCGTTTCTTTTGGTTAATGTTCAGTGAGAGTCGCCATCAATTTTTATTAAAAAAAGTGATTATTGTTAGCGTTATTTTATATATAATATTTACATTTTAATCGCATCTATTTATTTGTTATAAGTTTACTTGTTTCTTTTAGTTAATGTTCAGTATGATACGCCATCAATTTTTATTACAAAATAAAGTTAATACTGCAGGCATTATTTTCCTTTTGAATTGATGAATAATATTTAATATTTATTTACATTTTAATCGCATCTATTTATTTGTTATAAGTTTACTTGTTTCTTTAGATAATTCTCCATAAGAGTTGCAATCAATTTGACAAGCAAAAAAGTTAACACTGTACACTTTATTTTCCTTTTGAAGTCGCAAATAAAATTTCCATATTACTATTTTAATAACATTTATTTATTTTTACTTGTTTCTTTAGTTAATTTTCTTTAAGAGTTGCCATCAATTTTTTATTTAAAAAATTTAATACTGTAAGCGCTATTTTCCTTTTCAATTGATCAATAAAATTTGCATATTGGTATTCAAGTCACATCTATTTTTATTTGTTTATTTGTTTCTTTAGTTGATATTTAGAAAGTGTCGACATCAATTTTTATAAGCAAAAATTTAACACTTTAGTTAATTTTCAAAAAGCAATAATACAAGTGACCAAGTGACCAATAAAATTTCCATATTGCTATTTTAATCCCATTTATTTATTTTTAGTTTACTTTGTTTAAACGCTAATTTTACTTGGTTATAAGTTTGTTTAAACTTGAAATTTGCTTTTAAGTTTCAGGAGCGTTGCGCTTCGTTTAGCGACTTTAATCAAAATAAAAGCACTACTTTCGACTCTTTCCTTGTTTATGATAAATATAATAATTTTGCGTTGCGATTAAATGGTTTTCAACGGCGGGCAAGTGGCTTGATTTGTGACTTTGGCGCACTCCATGCACTTTGCGTCTATCTATAAATATTCATTAAATTATTTTAGCCGTATCGCGGCTGAAGCGACGGCCCACTCGCAACACTTAACGCCTTATTAACTTTCGGCTTAGTCTGCGCTGCCTGCTGGTTTTCCTCCAAATTGATTACAAATCCACTTAGGCGGCGCGTTTTTCGGTTTTCGCTGAGCTGACAAAATGCCGCGACTGCTGCTTAAATTTTACGCATTCATTAATGTTATGGATAATTGAATTTACTTATCGCGAAGCCCATTCATTCAAGCAGCGAGGTAAAGAAGTATTGCCAAATGCTTGCGACAAACTGTGATAATGATGACATGGCTGGGGAATCTACAATTAAGTAGAAGCAGCGACAAAGAGAAACAAACAAAATACAGAGTCAACGATTTGGCAATTGACCATAAACTGGTTGCTGGCCGATTGTGCAAAAGCTGCGGGACTCGCAACATATAGTTGGCTTCTTTCGGCTAATTTAAATGTTTGCACAGATTGCACGCTAAATTATTGGAAAGCTGTTGGCCTTATTATCGCAGAATTTATCGAATAGCCAGAGAACATTGGCTTCAATTTCGTCATTATATTCGACTGGAGATTCCAGGCATGAGAGTGCACTCCGGTTGCTTCAATGTTCAAGTGTATTTGCCATTTACTTTAGCCATGCGTTCGCCTCTCCTAGGCCTTATTAAAGCCCACTTAGGCCGAATGGCTCTTTAGTTGCCGCGAGGACTTGCACTCGACTGGCCCAGACCAAGTTACCGACTGTGACTACGATTGCGACTCCCTCTCCTGCTCATGCTGTTCATGCTGCTTATGGCTCATTTTTATTTTCATTACATGTGCGCTTCATTTTTGTATCCCGAGCAGCACAAGCAACACACTTAAACACGCTCTCTCCCCCCTTTTAGACGCACTTTAATTGATAGGGCTTTAACTTTTGTAGCTATTGCCGTAACATTTCCCAGCGGAGCGTGAGAATGCGTCTCAGTCATGTGTTATTAATTTATACGACACAACTCGTACTCGCCAAATTATTGGACAAACTGAAGCGACACACAGACACAAGTAGAGTTGCAGACACAGTCACAGATATAGATACAGCTACACACATAGATATAGATACAGAGATACAGAAGCCCGCTTGTCGCTGTGGCATTTAATTCGTGACAATTAACAGCATTTGTTTGTTGTCTTTCAGCTTGAAGAGGAAAATTGAATCGACTCGAATTGTTGACCCTGGCCATGGCTCCCCAACCGCTCAAAGTTGCTTCGTTTATTTACTTAGCCGCTCGCGACGAAGACTTCTCAAGTCAGTTTCATGGCTATTATCGATTTATTAATTTCATTCTTGTCACACTTTCGCGCCGCAACTATGACCAGTGTTTATTTATAGAAGGGCAACATTTAACGTTTGTATAAAAAGCAAATGCTTCTACTTTCAATGTTTCCTGTTCGACACGAGAGCGTTAAGTTTGCCACACTATTGCTTGGCAAGCTGTTGCCAAAACTATCAATTAACCGCATCACAAATTCGTAAATACCACAGATAATTCTATTGAATTGTATATTAAATACAATTAAAATGATTACTCATAAATTGCCGACGTTAAATTCTTGGCCATTTGATTTAAGCTACAATTAAAACATTTGGCAATTTCACATAGCAATTGTCATGCTCTGCGAATTTAATTTTGTTAAAAGTGCCATGAAACTTATTACGGAAAGAGCAAAGAGTAACATTTGTTGAAGTGAATTCGAGTTAATGAAGTTCATTTGATTGAGTTATAAAAGGAATGTCTCTGGCTTTCGCGTGCTTTCTAGCCACATGTGGTCGAGTGTTGATCCCCCGGCCCCAACGTGAGTTCAGCTTGTGTATATGCAATCAATCTGAACGCGCCACGAGTTGCGTACCCTCGATACACGTATAAAATCAATTCATAACTCAAACAGTGTTATCAGTCACATTGATCGATGTGGCGTGCAACGCGGCAAAAACTACAGAAAAATCTGAAGACGAAATACAGAAAAACGTAAAAAATAAAATGGAAAAAGGAAAATATGAGCAGAAAAGAGAAAGGGCGCTGCGAGTGGAGAGGTTTTAGTCAGATGCATGCTATATGCACGTTAGCGATCAGTTTTCCCACTGCAGTCGATGATTTGTAACGCTTCAGTGCGGTTTATCATGTTTGTCTTGGCGTCGGAGACAAAACTGTGACTCCTCAAAGTCAGTTTGAAGTTGAATGGACAACAACAACAACAACAATAACACTGGCATCGACAATGGCAAACAACATTTATGGTCAAGTGAGTTTGCAAACATTTCACTCACTTTGAGATGCCTCCCAACTTGAGCTTCACTGCTTTTACTCTTGCTGATAACTTGGCCGCAATGTTTGGCTATTCAATTTGCCTTATTGGGTACGCAAACTTTCTAATTAGACGTTGTTGACGGCCACTGTCTGTGTCAGCCAGTCAGCTAGTCAGTCAGTCACTCAGTCAGCCTCTTTCTAAGTGTGGGTGAGAACGTTCGTTTTCAATTTGCGATAATACTTATTGATGCCCGTCGACTCAGTGAGTCGACTCAGTGTTTATTTTTAGTTGCGAGCCGAGTAATAACAATAGCTAGAGCAACTTGTCAGCTGCTTACACAATTCTCAACACAAACCCCTAACTACAGCTGTAAGTAGACAAGTTTATACAAGACACACACTGCACTTCAGCTACGAGCTGGGAGACGTCACGTACAACAGACTGTTAGAACAGGCCCCAGTCTATATCATCTGACGTAGTCGGCAATGCCTGCGCATGATGCGCATCACTTATAAACAGTCGAATATGCAAGGCAGTATTATGAAACATTATACTAAATATAGGTGATGGGATAGAAAAACATTCAGAATATAAAACGCATAATTGACAATATTGTAATGGGTGATATTGTATGATATCCTATCATCCAAGTCTCCGAAAATATTGGAATACATTTGAATATAATTATTTTAAAAAAACTGCATATAACTGTACTATAATTTTTTCAATATAATATTATGGGTAATAACAAAAAATAAATGTGCTGTGAAATAGAAAAATGCATATATGTAAAATATTTTAAACTTCAAAAGGGAATATTATGAAACATTATGGTAAATATAGGCGATAGGATAGAAAAAGATTCAGAATACACAACTTAGAATTGATAATATTCAAAACCTGTGATGAACTTTGTGTTGTATGATATACTTATCATTCATGTCTATAAGAATATTGGAATACACTTGAATATAATCATTTATAAAAGCTGAATATAATTAAATAAGCATAAGCAATGAAAACATTTAATGTAATTTTGTGGGTAATTACACAAAATATATGTGCAGTGAAATTTATATTATGAGTCGAAATAGAAAACTACATATTAAATATATTTGAAGCTTCGAAGGGAATATTATGAAACATTATAGTAAATATAGACGATATCATAGAACAATGTTCAGAATACAAAACAGATAATTGACAATATTTAAAATTATGATACAATTTAGATAAACTTTTTTAAACTTTGTATTGTATGATATCATACCATCCAAGCCTCCAAAAATATTGAAATACACTTGCGTATCATCATTTATAAACATTAGATATAGCTGAAGATGTATAAGCATTTAAAGCACACCTTTTTATAATAAATATTTATGATGTGATATAGAAAATTTCATATCACATATAGCTTCAAAACTATAGATATTTTTTAAAAGTTTGTACAATGATATTGGTGTTTATTTCAGTAATAATATTCTTTAAAGGATTTTAAATTAAGAAATCTATTAGACAAGTGCTCGAAATATGAGAAATAAATATTAGAGAAGTCAGTTCAATTAATAACTTCTTACTTAGTGAATTTCAGTTCATCTAAGTTTGAGATTTTGAAGAAGTATGCTTTACAATATGGGAAAAAGTTTATTGGTTCTTTTACGAGTTATTTCCGAAATGAATTAACTTAAGATTGATCCACAAAAAGTGGAGTTCAAAGAAGTGTACTTGAATTTATAGAATAAAAAAAGTTCATTGGGTCTTTTGCGAGTTAATTCCGCAATTATGAAATAACTTCAGGCTGATCCACAAAACTGAAACTGAAATTGCGTGCGAGTTGCCGCCAGTTGAGCTTTGACCAGTTTTGAGTCTCAGGGTCCCGACACGCGCTCGATCTGCCCAAATTAACCCCATTAAGTCGCTTGGAAATTGTGCCCTCATTCGAGTGCAGTTTGAGTTTAATTTCTCGAGAGACAAAGACAATGAGATAGTAGAGAATTCGAAATAGCATCGGAATTGTATCTTGGCAGCAGCAGCTCGAAGCCGACCACGATAACGACCACATGTTGCACACGCCCGGCACGGGCACACACACACACACACACACATGTAGAATGGGGTCCGAGATAGAGATACATAGCGAGAGGCTGGAGCATCTGCATCTCTCGCTCGACTCATTTGGTTAAGCAGTTAATGATCAGACAAACAGCGGGCGTGGTTCAATTTGCCGGCACTGGCGGTTTCGCTTTATAAACACCACAGCTGAAATATCCAAATGCACGCATCCCTCTCTCGCACACACTCGCACTCGTTCTCTCTCGCTCTCGCACGCTGTGTACGCGCTAATGAGATCCGACCACTGTGAGGTTTGTGGGCCGAGTGTTTGTGCCTATCGGTAATTGAGACTCGATTTTGTTACGAGACCGCACCAATTTGTGCACAATTCGTGTGTGGGTTACTCGTAGCTGGGCTCTTAATGTATCTATGCTTCTATACCAAATAGTTGCATATTCACACACACACACACACACAGAGACACTTGCACGTGTTCGTGTGAAGCAGCTGCTGCCGCCTTTGCCTTTGAAAACTTTGGAATGCGAAATGCGCATTTGCATTTGGCCACATGTGGCAGACAAACAGCATGCCTCGCGCTCCGTCTGTCCGTCCGTCTGTCTGTCTGTCTGCCTCGCAGTGTGCGTTGAATGTGGAGCACAAGCGAGTGAAAAATAGTCACGCCCATAAAAAAACAACAAAATTACTCAAGATTACAACTTGCAATTTGTTACTTTAATGGCTTTCCATTTGCCTTGCTTTGCTTTGCTTTTGGGCCCGACTGAATGATTGCATTTCTGGTAGCTACCAGATCATAAATTTGCCTTCTGATCTCATCAATTTGTTGATGACATCTAATCTATGCGCACCTATTGAATAAATATTGCTCCAACTTGGGCGTTCTGCCACTCGAATTAATGATTGAATTAAGGCGCAAATTAATCAGAGAAGCGCAAAAAGCGAATCGAGAGAGAGAGAGAGAGAGAGAGAGATATTCTGTTAGTTAACACATAAAAAACATTTGAAATGCTGCTTTAGGAATGTTAACAATACTTTAAATATTAAATGAGGGTCGAGATCTGAGTTTAGATATTCTGAGAGACTATCTAAGATGAGCTTCTACAAATATTTTAGTATACTTTCTATTATATTATTTGAAAAATTGTATAAAAGTTTTAAATATTAATTTAGCGGTAGAGATCTGAGTTTAGATATTCTTACAGACAGTCTAAACTTCTACAAATCTTTTAGTATTGTATTATTATTTGAAAAGAATTTAAGTTTTGTAAAATCTTATGAAATAATAACAATAATAACAAGATTTTAATGAAAATAATTCGGTTTAAATAATTCAGTTTAAATACGCTATCAAGCAAGAACTGCAAACGCTGCTTTAAGAATCTTAACAATCCTATATATTTAAAGTATTTAAAGATTCAATTCAACTGTTAATAAAAGCAGAACCTCGCATTCCTCTGGAATTCGTCAGCTTACCAATTAAAATCGCTGGTTCCATATTCCCGAATCGCTTTTAAGCGAAATCTGCCTTAAATCCAAAATTCGTTTCAATTCAATGCCCGTTGATTGTTTTATCCAGATTATAAAATACAAATTCGTTGAATCACATAAAAACATTCGCTTTTTTTCTTTTCTAGCAAATTGATTTTAAAATAACAAATATTTTTGGCTATTTCATTGCCATTCTTTTCACTTTTTCGCATTTGCATTTATTCGTTGTTGTCGTTTTTTACACTCTTTCGTATTTTTTCGCGGTAATTAATGAAAATAAAGGCGCGCCATGAATTGTTGCTATAGCACACGTACATACAACAACAACAACAAAAAAGAAAACCAAAAAAAAAATAACATGTAAAAAGGGTGCCAAATTTGATGGGAAACACGAAATGAAAAGTGACACCTGTAACGTTCCCGCTTTGGATTTCATGTTTGCAAAAGCAAAATAAACAGAGAAGAAATATGAAAAGCAAACACACGCCGAAACAAACACAAAAGCAAACAAAACGCGAAAACGAAAACGAAGCGGGCAAATGAACAAGCCAAGCGGGCGGACGGAGCGAGCGAAAAAGAACAACAAACTACTTTAATGAGTTCCTTTTTTTTGTGTTTGTTTGCTTATTTGTTGCCTGGTTAATTTAACACGTCTTTTAGTTTGTTGTTTGCTTATTTTGATAGTGCAGTCCGTTATACACATTATCAATGTGAGTAGTGCGAGTGTATGTATATTCCTTATCGCAAAGAGAGAGGGAGAGAGAGAGCAGCACAGGTGGCTCTCGCAGTCGATCAGAAAACAAACACCGGTTGATGCCAGCGGCATGGTTGGCAAATGGAACACGGCAAGAAGCGCGCTCACATTCCAATAAGCACGCGCATGGAAAGCGAAAACCAGATATGAAACACTGGAAACGATGGAACAGACAACAGTTTCGCTGCTGCTAACTCTGCTGTCTTGCCGTCGCGGGCAATTTGTGAGTCAAAGAATCAGCCAGCAAAAGCAACAACTACAACTACATTAGTTCTGCTTGTATGCGTGCATATGTGTGTGTGTGTGTGTATGCGCCTTCAACTCTGCGTGCTTGTATGTATATGTAAGAAAAAGAGTTAAAGACAATAATGCCATAGAAAAATTTGTTTCTTTTTCGCTGCCCGTACGCGAAGAAGAGGAAGAAAACGGGGCAACTCAATTGGAAAATATTGTTTGAACTTTAATTCGGCACTTAATATTATTAATTTTGTTGTGCAAACGAGTTGTTGCTTCTTGTTGGCAAACACTATACACTTGAACTTGTTGCGTCGCAGTCAGCGATGGCGTCAACGTTGGCGGCAGCGACGCCGACTTTTAATTGAATTTTTTGCACTGCCTTTTGGCCAAATATTCACAGAGTGCTGTGTGCACATTTTGATTACACATTTTTAATGAAACTTTTTGTGAGCCACTTTTATGACGAATATGCGCGTCTCATCACACAGCGACAACGAAGCGTTGCTTTAAACGCTTTTTATTGCTACCCTTTGCACTGTTGCTGCCTCTTCTTTACATTTTTTTCGTTGTTTTTTTTTTACCTCAACCGTAAATCGTAAATTCGTTCCGCGCACTAACTGCGATGTTTCTCGCGCGACTGCGCTCTAGTGACTGTCTGATTGGAACAAACCGATCTTTGCTGTAAGCGGCAGTTCTACCATGTTAAAGTGCTGAGCGAGAGAGCGAGTGCGCAAAGTTATGTTAGTTAACAGAGCTGCTTAACATTAACCGCATTAAATGCCCAACTGAGGTTTGTATGATTTTACCAGTTTCAAATTCAAATTGAATTTAATTTTGATATGAAATTGTAGCAATGTCCACATTTAAATGCTTCTTACATTTTAAGAGTATGCAAGCTTCGGTTTTGGCAGCCGTTAACTTCGCTGTTAAGTAACATTGCGCGCTCTGAGAGCTCTCTCGTTAACAGCAGCTGAGCAAATGGCTCAAATGTTTCATTCCCATCCTGTTGCGCGCTGCCTTGAAGCAGTGGAATGTGCTCTTGAAGTGGAAATCAATTGAAAACGAATTGGAATTAATTGATGAACACTGATAGAGGAAGAAAGTAGCAAAATGATTGATCACGGCTCTTATCAGACGACTTTCAGTTCCCCCTTCTTGTTTACTTTTTGTGCTGCAGAGATGTGATTTTGATTGTATGAAGGCTATTTGATGGAGACCCCTGCGACAAATATTTAGATTACTTTGTAAATACAGGCGTTCAATAAATTAGATCGTATCGGATAGGTGTAATAGACATCGAGATACTCTACTTCAAATTATTAGGGCAGCATACTGTGCTACAAGCTGAAATTTGTATGTTGCAGTTAGTTTTCAAAGTAATTTACTATTTTTTATTAGATTGCATAGATTATTTACTTCTTGACTTAAAAATAATATTTTAACTTGAAATTATAATAGAATAACAGCTAAATTAATATATTTCTTAAGCTTTTTTTGTCGTTTTAGAAACTAAAATAGTTAAGCTTAACTATGATGGATATCGAAATGCATTAAACACTTTTAAAAGAAAGACTTTTAGCTTTAATGTATGTCTGTTTATTATCGCATATCTTCGCTGGACTTTTCACATCACTCTTGATGTATGCAAAAGTTTCAGCGCAGCGGTATTTTTATCAAAATTTAAATCCACAACAAACAGAAGATAACTGTAGACAGCTCTATTAGGTGTGTTGCTAGCAACGCACACACCTAACATATACTATATAGGTAGACCGATATCTTGAGTGAACAAACTGCAGCAATTGGCGACTCACCCATGGTTTGAGCTAGGAACTCATCGTAGTTCATCAGAGGCGGCGTCGAGGCGCCCTGCACCACATTGAGGAAATCCTCATCACTGCAGACCGAATCATAATCGCTGGGATCGTGCATACTGATAACAATTGGTAGGCAAAACAAGTGCACTCACAACACAATAACTTTGTGACACTGTCGCATACTTTTAGGCTGCACTGTTGGCAGTTGGCACTTCAAACGTATTGCGATACGAATACTTTCACTCACACAAATATTTGCTGCAATTAGAACTCGATAGCGTGGGATGTAAACAGATCTGTATTGATAACACAAGCGAAGCGACTCGAAGCGAGAGCTGACAACCGAATGGACGAGAATTTAAAGTGCGACTAAATGCGAGAGGTGCTCAGACAGAGGTCTAATCAACGGCGAGTAAATACAAATACTACGAAGGCTGGAAATGCTGAACGACTCTCGACTGATTAGAATACTTAAGAACAGTCCCAACAACAACAACAAGAACAGCGACGACGACGACAACTGAAAACAGAGACTAATTGTGGAATTTGCTCAGCAAATTCGCTCAGTTAACATGCTTAAATTGTAGTAGCACTCTCTTTGGGCGAAAGTAACGCCGAGAGCGTTAGCCATATCTTATCGCTGTGAGTTGTTTGGTATTGAAACAAGCAAATACCTGAGACAGCTAACTGATAGCTCAATTTTTCATTAATTAATACACTAGTCACACGGCAATATGTTGATTCTTAACTTTTCCAAATGCTCACGACAGATAGCATCTGAACAATTGCCTAAGAGTACGCGAATCTTTATCTTTACGACTTGGCCGTATCTTGCCAGATAATATCCACTCGTAATCTTTGAGGGAATACCAGCTCCACTTACCTTAGTATTATGTAAAACAGTTAGCGCTGATTATGGAGATAACAGAACTTTAGTGATATGTTGAGAAGTTCCTCCAAGTAAAAGACTCGTTTGTTTTTAAAACAGCACACCAAAGAAATAGCTTCATTGGAATGTTAAAAATTGTATTTAAGTGTCTGTATTTTAATCTATATATTCATGTACACATAGAATTGTTTATATATAGTATATAGTAATATATATATGTATTCTTCTTGCATTGTAATTGAATTCTTGTTTTTTTGTGTGATTTTTGAAGAGGCTTTAGCTCTTGTTTGCTGCAATACTTTTGCTACACTTCATCGGATATGTTTATTGATAATTGCTATAAGAAATACTCATACATTTACTGTTTCTAGCATTGCAAACTAAACGAATATTTCAACGAACACAATACGTCAAATTTTAAACCGATTCGCATTACTTTTAACTGCCTCCGAAAATCGGAATAAGTTGAATTTGAGATTAATCATTTAGACAAAGTTAAGTTGGTTGTCGAGTGAAATATAGTTTTGCAGAATTGTTTCAGCATTTTAATGGTTTGTTTGGGTCAGTTTTGGGGCTTAAAATGCTGAAACAAGTTACAAAAGACGCCGAACGAAATTAAAGTCAAAACTAAAGTAAATCATAGCGAAAAAGATTAATTTGTTGTATTGTATTTCTCGTTATTCTTATTTTTCATATTGTTGTAGATTTTCAGCTAATTTTCGCTTTGTTCTCATATTTGATATGTTTTCGTTAATTGATATGTTGCATATTATGTTTAATCATATATGGTATATATTTCAATTGTACCGTCTTTGCGGGTTTTCATAGCGTTGGGTAACATCTATAGCAAATCCGCTGATATGTATGCGATATAGTTCTGTGGCTTACCTCATAGTTCTCATAAATTGTTGTATATAATTATATTCCTTAGGTTGTGTATAATAAATTTCAAAATTTTCAAAAATATGCATAAAGAAACGCACAATTTTTTTTTTTGTTTTTTTTCGCTTTTAAGACATGCTGAGAGTTACGATAGGACTTTCGAGTAAACGATATAAAAGTGTCGCGTTACATTTAGTTAACAAATATGCAAATATATAATAATTTATAAAATAAACAAAATAAATTATCACTTTTTAGTTTTGGTTTTTTCTGCGTTCATCTTTCATTTGCACCGTTATGAAATTTGTAGTTTGTCTCCTTATTTACAGTTGCGGGAGCATATACACATACATATGTATATATATCTCGGTATATAAGTGTCTTTCGTATATATTAAGTTATCAATATTCTTGTATATCATATATATCTGTATATATATATATATATATATAGTTCAATGGATCTTTTGCTGTTCACGTTTCGTTCAAAACCACTCTTAATTTATTATCATTTTGAATATTTCGGTTCGATATGTATTAATTATTTAATTGTAAACATTTAAATTGTAATAGACAACTAGTAGTTACGAAACGTTCAAATTATCAAATCATATCAATTGTATTTTCTGAATTTCTTCTTCTTTCTTCTTCTTTTTACGTTTCTATCAATACTTTGTTTTCTACCAGCTAATTCAAGGTACTTATAACTCCATTATTTAGTTTTAATTTCTTGATAATTTCTTGTTGGGTTTTGGTTTTTCATCTCTCGTCTCTTAGAACGTTGGGTTCGTTTACTTGCTTTGCATCGAACTGAACTACCTCGTGCACATCCGTTTTACAGGGTATGCGCTACGATATTTCCCGATTCGTATTAACAATTCCGTGCTCTTTCGTTTCACAATAAATCCAATTCAATAATCTAGTTGAATAGTTTAGCAAAAGTTAGTCAAGTGCAATAGAATCTAAACTAAAATCATTCAGTTTTAGTAGCCAATTTTGTGGTCGAGTTAATACCATTTTTTTCTGTCTCTTCTTTTTTAGTTTCCTTTCCTTTTCAAAGGGGTCAGCTTCGAGGTAGTTTCAAAATTGGCCACTAAAATCCATCATAATCTCATGAGTTTCATTTTGGTTACTATTTTCCATTATCATTTTTGTTTTTCTTTTTGTTTTTTTTTTGGTTAGAGATGCGAGAAAAGTGTTGAGTAACATCTTATACTTTAGTAATAATAATAACATTGATATGTTTTCATATAATTTGTTCCGTGTTCATTTTGAATTCGTCAATTATGCAACTCGACAATTTGGTTGTGTTTCCATGTGTGTGTGTATGTGTTAGTGTTAGTGTTGAGTAGCCCGACATTTGCCACCTGTGTATACCCTATAATGCGAGTAAGTGTTCTATCATTTCTATCATTACAACAACAATAGCTGCGGGGGCTTTGCTAGTAGGATATACAATTACACTAAGCTCTAGACGATATTCGCTACACCTAGGTAGGTCAATATATAGTTGCGTACGATATATACGAGTATAAGTTGATATAGCAAAAAGAAGTGTATTCGAAAATTACTAGATATGGTTTATTGGAAGGTTCTTTACTGATAGCATTTGGTGAAACACATCGATTTCCGGACTACGTGAATACCTTTGCGAGTGTTTTTCTATTCGTTTCGTTTTTTGTATTTACTGGGGTTCTTCTCGTCTAAACTAGAAAGTTATTGTGAGGCATCTTGAAACACTTATATATAGATATATATATCGATTAAAGTCTGTTTGCACATACATATACATTTAAGAAAGAGATTTCATTAATATATTTATCGTTTCTTATTTTGATTTCATTATTATAATAATATTCTTCGTTTGTATTTCTTGGTTGTTTTTTGTTTTTTTTTTTCATTTGCCCAACGATCCTGCTTCCTAAATTTGTTTGCATTTTGTTAGTTAATCATTTCGTGAATTTTGCTTTGTAATGTTGGTTTTCTTTTGCTTCGAAAGTGGTTTCGTTTAGTTACTGAAGGGATGCGCGTTAATTTTCTCAAAATTTGACGAAGTTTTCAACACAAAATTAACTGAGAGATCGATTGAAAGAGCGCAGAAGAATTTCGGGAGAAAGCTTTTGTTGAATAGTTTTAGACGATTTCGCATTGTTTGTCATTTTCGTATTTCGTATTTCTTTTCTTGTCTTTAACCAAAATATTTCCTATATTAGTACTATGCTTTTTTTTCGCTGTTTTTTCTATGATTTTGCACTTTTTTTTCGTATTTTTGTTGCGTTTTTTTCGGTGTGTTTTTCTATAAAAAGTTTCATTGAATCGAAATGAAAATAGCATAATTTTGGAATAATTAGCATAAAACTCAATAGATTTGGTCAACTCAACGGAATTGCGAGCGTTTTGAGAAAATATTTCATGTATGACTCAAGGTGTGTGTAAGTGTGTGTGTGTGTGTGTGTGTGTGTGGAGTGTGTTTAATTGTTGTAGTTGTCGTATGGGTTACCGAAGTATGAGTAGAAACTAGGGTTGATGGGTTGTGCATGTGAATAATAAAATCCAGAAGCCGGATCAGGCGCTACTCAGTCCAGGAAACCAGTGTTGACCAGCTTCTCCAAAAAGAACTTGACATCGCCCAGTTCGGAGTCCTTGATGCCCAGCGACTTTAACATGCCCAAGTCCCCGTTCTCCACAGCCATAAACACAGAACGCAAGTGCTCCAGATCGGATCTGCAATGAAATTCGACAAAGTTCTCAATTGTTTATTGCGCACACAAACTTTTCTATTTCGAACAAAATTGCGAACTTTCTTTTATTATGAAAGTTTGCACTTAATGCGTATAGAAGTAACTAAGGAGTTGGCCTTAGCACATTTTAATTGCTCTTCTTTAGGTCTTTAATAAGAGCACTCTATAGGCAGCGCTTGCAATTTAAATCTTGCATGTTCCATGCGAGAAAGACAAATGCTTAGAGAGTGGGAGAGCACATGAGTTGTGCTGAAATAATACGCTTTAGTTAATTAATCCCTGCAGGTGTCCTTTGTGCTCGTTCCCGTTAATGTTTGTCTGTGGTCAGAGAGCCACAACGAGTGCAGAATGTGCTGTAATGTCATTATCCTTTGAGTGTTGTGCACTTCTCGAGATGCGAAACCCTTCACACACTCACACACATCAGACATCCGTTTTCAGAAGTGCTCTCCCAGGCCATTACCAAAACCCAAAAAAAACGTAAAAAACATAGCAACCAACTTTGTGTCACATTCGAGCGGCGTTTCGGCGATAATTTGCGTTGATGAAATTTTGTAAATGCCGAGCAAAGTGCCGCTCGCCGGCCAGACACAAACATGAGAGTCCCGTGCTCGTTGCCGTGCTCCGTCTGCTGGTGTCTTTTTTCTCTGTTAATTTATCAAGCTGTGCGTGGGGACTTTACGTGTCTAGTCTGCCTCACAATTACCCACACCACACAGCATTGCTTCATTGTTATTGCCCTCCATTTTGTGGTTAGTTTTTGTTGTGCTAATTTAATGAAATTTCACCTTTATATGGTCGCTAAGCCTGCTGGGCCTTTTCTTGTCGTTGGCTTGTGCTTTATGAGTGCCTTTTGCCATTTATCACATTTACAGTTCGTCTCCGCATACCCTGCGAATTCAGTCAATGCTTTAAACTCGAGACTTGGCGAATGTTTTCTTTTTGCCACATGCTCATTAAATTGCGCCAAATTAAATGTATATGCATCGCCGAATTTCGAAGAAATTACGCAAATCCATGTCCTGCGTGCTCTGCATAAATGGCTTTGTGAACATTCTAATGAGCGGCACAAAATAATCAAAAATGAGACTCAAATTTCGTGCATCTTTAAAGCAATATCAAGCGAAGTCGCGACTGCGTTTAAATTGGGCACAACTTTCAAGTTAAAGTTTTACTCCTGCTGCTCAAGGACATCCCGGCGAAGATCGATGCAGCTGTAGTTGTTTCAGAGCCGCGTAAAACTTTTTCACATGCATAAATTGTGCACAACGTCGCCCCGCCCGCTCTACAGGGTATATGCATAAACAGGACGAAGAGCCCGCTGTTAAAATGTCAAGTGTGCTAGCCGAAATAAGCAAATAAAGAAGCGCAGGACCCCGACTAAAGGGGGAACGGCACGTAGAGCGAGATATTTTAAAATTTTACAACATTTTCGTTGGTTGGTGACCGCTGGGAGAGCACGAGCGAGAGAGGAGTTGCAAAGGACATACGCATAATTCAAGAGCAGCGCCAAGGACGCCGCTGGATGTTGCACAAAACAAAAGGACAGCACAGTGAAGAGAGCGGGGGTGGATGCAAAGTAAAAATAGCTCTGGGTAATGCTAAGGTTATTTAAGAGTTTTCATTATTTATACTATTTTTGGTAACCAGCTTGCTCGAGGGGTCTTATGCAACTGGAGGCAGTAAATTCAAATTTGTGCTTCATGCACGACAGCACAACACAACAACAGCAGAGCAGCACACACGCTGGCCGAGAAAACAAAAGGATTCGACCGGCGACGGCCCCCTCGAGCATTTTGGGGTTATCTGACCTTACTTCATTAGATGCAGAACGGCGCAGAAGTCCTCAATCGTTTGCGATTCGCTCAGGGCGATGGCCACCGGCTCGACGCCGCCCATCGGGGCGAGGGCGTCACGTGCCTTGCTGCCGAACAGTTTCTCCAGGTAATTGGGTCCATGCGAGGCGATCAAGCTCTGCAAAAACGATGCCGTCTCCTCCACGGGCGGGCGCTTGGCTGCAAGACAGGAAGCAAATAATTATTAAGTGGTTTCCCACACATCCCAAAGTTCAAGTGCAAGTTACGTTTAGTTTTCATAATCGATATCATCTACTTTCGAGTGCAGTTGGCAGCCATAAATTGCACTCGCAATTGCCTTTAATTATTAAGAACTTGCAGACAGCCAAACTAATTGCAAATGTAGAGCCAATTAAAGCTGCCTGTACTCATTGAACTTTCAGCCACATTTTAATTCTTTATGTCTTTCGTCTACTTGGTATCTTTAAGTCGAGTTGAGCTGGCAGTGTTTTAAAGTTTAGCATAGTGCAAAAGTTATTGTTATTTATATGTGGCCATAAAAAACTGACTTGGCCAGCTAAATTCTCAAAGGTGCCCAACTCATTTTAATGCTGCTTTTGTTTGCTATTCAGGCACGTGCCAGGACTTAAACAGGGGCTCATTAAATATTTGCATGGGGATTGGGACAATGGCAACCACTTTTAAATATTTGATGGCCTTCATTTAGTATTAATTTCGCAGGAGACTGCAGCTTGACCTGCTAGACAATACAATTCATTTGTCGTTACTTAAATGCTCAGCGACAGCAAATTTGTATTTGATTTGCAGTTCGCTTCCCTATCGATCACATTGACAGCGCTCAAAGGTCAGGCTGGATGTCAGCAGAGCAGGCAGTCAGTCGGGCAGTCGGTCAGTCAGTCAGGCAGTCAGTCAGTCGGGCAGTCAGTCGGGCAGTCAGTCGGGCAGTCAGTCAGTTGGGCAGTTGCTCGTGCAGCCAGTTGAGTTTAAAAATACAAAGGCAGCGCCGCTTGATGTTGGCTTTCGAGCCAACTGGCTGCACTTCTGAGCCCTGAACCCCAGTCGACACACATATGCTGTCTGTTGTTAGCATTTTTAATGGCTGCAAGGCCACGTTAGCCTCCCACACACACACAACTAGTCTGTGTGTGGCTTGATTCAGTTACTGAGTGTATTTGTTATGCAAATGGCGCAGTTTGACAGCATTTTTTTTGCCCCTGTTTCAGCTGCTTCTGTGCGCACACACATCGCCTGGGAGCGCCACATTTCTATACACAATATATCCGCGTGTGTGTGTGTGTGTGTGTGTGTGTCGCCTTTAACTTGTTACATATTCAGGCGATGTATATCTGCACTTCAGATAGCGCGCAGTACGTAACATTAGCAGGCTCTCTGCCAGCCTTGCTCAACACTCCCAGCCCTTTTTTGCTAACTTTACATTTCCTTTTGTTGTTGCTATTGTTGTTGATAAGAACAAAAAAAAAATGTATGCAAAATTATGGTAATTTCCCAGGGGTATTCGAGTGCAGCGCATTAAAAGTTTTTCGAATTTTATTGCAGCCACTCGCACGGCATATTTATACTTTATTTTTTGCTGAAAGTTCAGCGCATTTATAGCCATTTTATTTGAACTGCTTTTAATTTGGTACGAGTGGCCAAGTGTTCATGCAATATCGAATGTATGCTGGTGGAAGAAATGCCCAAGGATGCCTCTATCTCACGGTATGCCACATGACGATCTTGCATTATCAGTTCATGCACGGCGTCAATGTTCTCTGGAACAACGACTGTTTTTGGACGACTTTCACGACCTTCGTCTTCGAGTTTTCAGTTTCTCACAGTGCTATAAGATGGTGCTCCATCGCCATACAAAGATTTAAGTTCATCGATGCACTTTTGTCGTGTTAATTCACGTCGAAGCCGTAAAAAATGTAAACAATACAAATTATGGCCATACGTCAAAACGTTCTGAGCACGTTTCTGCTAAAACATGTCAAACTTCCCAATGAAAACGTCAGATGGCCTAGGCCAGTAATATATATAGTAACCCTCGTATTTGAACTTGAAGCTGTCTGTAGCTTGCTTAATTAAAACCTGTCTATTTCCCATTCAAACTCGATTCTGATTTCAATGCTATTCATGAATAAACGAAAGAAGCTGCCACACTAGCTGCTGCTATAAATTCAAGCAACAATTGGCTGAGCCGCCCGATTGGGAGGCGGCTGACAAACGACAACTTGAGCTCGCCATTTAGCAGCGAGAGGGAGAAGAGAGATGAGGGAAAGAGCGAGCAGTGTGTAGCCCATAATTTATCAACGACATTTGAGCCGGCTGCTCTAACTTGCGACCACATCAGTCGCAGGCCGACACTTCCCCAATGATTTCATTGTCGAAAATAGTTTTTTTTTTCTGTTGCCGACACAAAAGCACACGGAAAATGGTTGGGGCTGCCTGCCATTGTCCTGGCAACGCATTGCGCGTTTGCCGCTACTTTCAGTCAACTGAATTGTGGCAATTAGTGGCCGCAATTTGCTGTTTGACTAAAGTTGCCAAGGCTTTGCGTTCGCCACCCTTTTGCTCTCCTGTTTCTAAACCTCCCCCCCAAAATTAGTCGCACAATTTGCGCATTGTTTGTGCAATGACTGTGCAGGATTTTGAATTTATCTCTTGACTCTTTAGCTTACACAACAATTGCTGTCGCAACTTTTATCTTAATTATTGAGCAGCACATAATTTGAACTTTCAGGGCAACCAAGAAATTAGGCTATTAATTAGTGCTCATAATTCAAGTGAAAATATCTCTGTCTCAAAGGCATCCATCAACTATTTTTAGCAGCTGCGTCCATCATTGTCGCAAAGTTTGCGGCATGTTTTACACATTAAATTCATGCCGCAAAACTTTCAACGTGCAAAATGGACGACAAGATTGCAACTTTTTGATTTGCTGGCTAAAGTTTTGCTGCCACTGCTGTGTGTGGCTAATTTGATTAGATTCAGGCCGAGCAGCAGCAAGTTGTGTGAAAATCTTGGCAAGCGCAACAACGTGTCGCAAACTCAACTGAGCAGCCCAATCTCTGGATTTCTAGCTGCCTGCTGGCCACCCAAGTCACTTGCGCCCTTGACATGCCACACACACACACACACACACACACATATGTGAGTAACACGCTTAATTGAAATACGGCCTTTAATTTCCTGCCCGACATTTGGCAATTTCAAGCTTATTGCCTGCTGGCAAGGAGGCTTTTGGTTATGTCAAATGTTCAATCGAGAATATGTTGCGTCATATTTTTGATTGCATTGCGCACTGACTGCGGGGCGCAATTTGGTTTGGCATTGATTGAGCCAAGACATCAAATGGCCAGATTAATTGAATTATTTGCGCTAGCTCTCTGCAGTTTGCATACAATTAATGACATGCTCGTGGCCAACACGTATACGTAATTTATGCACCGCACACTGGACAGTGTGCGATTGAAAAGCAATCGGCATTCTGCTACTTACCCGCTGTGCACAGACGCATGTCCTCGTCGTAGCCGTCGGAGCAATCGGGTGCTCCATCGCATAAATATTGTATGGAAATGCAATTCCCATCGACCGGGCACTTGAACGGCTCGTAAGCATGGCAGGGTTCTGCAAGAGACAAAGCAAAGTTCCATGAGCAACGCGAATTCGCAAGCAAGCATCTTTGGGTTTCGCAAAACGGAATATGAAACTAATTGCACACAAAAGAATGTCCATAAATCTCAAATGCAATGAGAAGACAATAGAAGCGCTTTGTATATGGCATTACAATAGCTAAATACTATACGAGTTGCTATGCAATTTATAACTAAATTGAGTATTGTTCTATTGGCAGTTTAAACTCGTTGTCTGTTATTGGCAAAATGTGACATATAACTAACTTAACCTAGTGCAAAATAAAGCCAATATTTCAGTGTTAAAACTGCAAGCAACAAATAAATCTTAGTCATTTATTTTTTAATATATTCGAGGGATTGTTTTTAGACCTTCAGAAGCTGTCTTTAATGCAGACTAAAAACAGATTGTCGTTAGTATTAAGTTCCTAACTTTCTTGCTTAATAACTTATTTTACTATAATAGAGAGCAAACATTTCAGTGATAAAATTACTGGGAACAAACGTATCATTCTTATTTATTTATAAATATATTTGAGGAATTGTTTTTGGACTTTGAGAAGCTGTCTTTCAATGCAGACTAAAAACAGATTGTGATTAGTAAATTAAGTTAAAAATGCTTGCATAATAACTTATTTATTTATGTGATACAATTACTGGAAATAAAACATCTTACTTATTTAGTTATAAATATATTTGAGCGATTGTTTTTGGGCTTTGACAAGCTGTCATTAACGCAGACTAAAGACGAGGTGTTATTATTTATTTTCAAATGAATAATAATAATAATTAAAATACATCTTTTACGGCTTCGAGAAGCTATCATTAACGCATACAAATTCTCCTTGATTCTAAGAAAAAGTCATTAAAACGCGTGCTAAAAATGTAGCATACTTTTCGGCATATATGAAAAATTATTCATTCGCAATGAAAATAAAATAATTGTTAGATTGTTTTCAGTTCTGAATAGCATATATATTTAAGATATTAGTGATGAATTGGCAGTTTAAACTTAAACAATTTCTTAATTAGTAAGTTATTTTATTGTAATGCAGAGCACACACTTGAATGATGAAACAACAAGCAACCAACAAAACTAAAGTATTTATTTATAAATGTAATAATCTGGGATATTTTATGGATTTTCATTAAATTTTGCTGAAACAACTCGGATTGAAGACAAAGTTGTGATTGCGAAAAAGTAATTAAAAGTCTTGCCAACAAATTTAGCATTTCTTCCTCATGAGAGTAAAACAATTGTTAAAGTGTTTGGCGACTTCATTGGTGAATAGCATAAACACTTGAGATAATTCCCAGTATTTGTACCTTTTGTTGTCAGCCATACCGTATATATTTAACATGTCGAACAATTGTGCAAATCCCACTTTATGCCCCGTCTATGCGGTTCACTCGTTACCTCGGGGACCCGTAGCATTGCAATCGCATTTGCGCTTGTTAAGCGGATTTATTTCACATAAAACACAGCAACGAGTCTCCATACGTATCCTCTTTTTTTATTTGCTATTTTGCTTTACGCCAGATTTGGTTTTTTGCGGTTTTAACTCTGATTATTTGCATGCGGGCATTACATTTATCTTTATCGATTGTTCTAGCATCAAATGACAGTTGAATTCTGCTTGAAGTTGCATAAACAATTCAACAACTTGCCAACAACTAAAGTATAATTGTGCTTCTCCGCCACAGCATATCTTGTTTGTCTTCAACGCTTTTCTCTTTAGTTGCAGTCTATTAGCCAAAGCTGCATAAATTTGAATTGCAAAAGCAATTCCAGCATGTTGGCATTATTTATGCAACTCCCTCGGAAAGTTGCGAACAACGGAAAAATGAGGGAAAATAGCAGCGAAAGTTGAAATAGAAAAAACGTCAAGAGCGAAGTTGAAACGGATGGAAAAGACGGGCATTTAGCATTTTGATAAAGTTTTCCCCACATATTTTTGCTGTTTATGAAATTGAATTAAACTCGGGCGACAGCAAATGCTCTATAAAAGGTTCCCAGGTAAATGGCACAGGTAATTCAGCGAGCTAATATATTTTGAGCAGCGGTTTTATGGATGAAAAGCAAAGGACCGCACATAACCGTAAAGCGAGCCGAATGTCGAAAAGTAAACCTCTTTTGCCCGGCTACATTAAAGCCAGACAAATGAACATAAATACCTAAGCCAGACACCCCCCAAACGAACGCACAAATGGCTGTGGGAAGCGTTGCTCTTTGTGCCAGCCTGGCCACGTGCCTGGGCGAAATAAAACCAATTTACGCAGTGGAAATAAAAACGCTGGCGCGCAAATTCACAGTCAAAACACACACAAAAGCTCCTAAAAACACAACAAAACAGGGCAGCGAGGAAACAACAACAAACAACAAACAACAAGCTGAAAATGGTAACGAAAACATGCAAAAATTAAAATGCGAAATTTTTGAGCGCCGCACATGCATGTGAACAAATGGCGCAGGATGTAGGCGAGGAAAGCACAACAGCAGCAGAGCGGCGGCGAAAGGACAACAATAAATTCAATTAACTTGCGCCTTGTTTGGGTTTCATTTTGATTTCCCGCCCGCTTCATCTCCCTCGTGAAGAGCAGCAACAGAAAATGGCGTCAGAGTGCGCATCGACAGCTAATGCGCATTTAAAGAGACTTTTATGAGCACTGAAAATTAGTGAATCAAAGTGAAAGCGGCGGGAAAGTAATTTCAAAGATGAAAATAAATTAATTGCGCTGATTGTCAGCTAATGTATTTCTGTGTTTGCCTTCTCCATTCAACAACTAATTGCAAATTTGTAAGCCCTTTTTTGTACCCTTTTTAAGAGTTTGTAACTTGCTGGAGTTTGCAGAGTATCTGCTAGTTCAGCAAACCCAACTAGGACTGAATTTCATTAATCAATTTCACAATAAAATTTTGTTATAATTACGCTTTTGTTTGCGTGATTTTAATGGCCCGAAACGCATTTAATTCAATTTAATATTCTGTAATTAATGCAGCTTATGTTATTGCTAACATGCCTCAATTAACTGCGTGTAAACTGTAAACATTTTAACGCAATCGAATGTTATGGATTGCACAAATTCTAGCACATTAATTGCTCAATACTTTAAGCTTAAAATGCGTTAAATAATACGTTCATAACTGATTAACACCTGCATTTCAAAAGAGTACTAGGGAATGAAGTTTATTTCAGAAATTCACATTAATTGCTTTGAATTTTAAACATGAAATATATTATTAGCCTTTTGCAATTTGTAAGTATATTAAAGACTGCAATTAAACTGTAACAATTTTACCACAATTAAATCCACATAAATTGTAAATGAAATGTTAATGTTAATTATTCAATACTTTATGAATTAATACAGTGAGCATTTAACGCATTTGAAGTTTAAGTATTTCAATTATTAAATGCCACATGAATTGTTAAAACTTTAAACATAAAATTCCTGTTAAATATATTAAATAATACGTTCGTAATTTACAGAGCAGAAAGTAATGAAGTATTTGAATGAAATGGATTTTAATTATTAAATCAACATTAATTGTTCAAGACGGTGAATATAAAATTACTTTAAATATATTAAATAATATATTTGTATTTTATAATTTCTTGATTAATATCTTCTGTATTTAAACTGTAAGCAATTAACGCAATTGAATGTTATGGATATAATTTACTTAAACCACAATTCTACATATATTAAATATTACGCTCATATATTAAGACTTTTTTTATTAGCACTGTGAACAATTAAACGTAATTGAATGTATTTAATTTCATATATTTTAGCACTTTAATTCTTCAATACTTTATGACACTTTACTGTGAGCATTTTAACGCAATTGCATCTTATGAATTACAATTATTAATTACCACATCAATAGTTAAAACATTCAACACGAAATGCCTTTAAATATATTAAATAATTCGTTCGTCGTTTACGTAGTAGTAAGTGAGTAAACTGTAAGCATTTAAGTGCAATTGAATGTTATGTATTTCAATTATTAAGTCTCCCACCTATCGTTCAAGTCTTCAATATAAATATTAAATAACATATTACTTGCTATAGTTTTGCGCAGCAAATGATTCATGTAAGTCATTTAGTTCAGCTCGAACAGCTTAAGCAGCAGGCTTAACAAAGGCCAAAACTATTTCAGCCAACATTCTGCTGACCTGCTTGATTTGCGCAATTAAGAAATCAATACTGCAATTACAGCAAGTGGCCGATTACTCAAACCCAGCGAGTGAAAACCGCTTTGGCCACATGACGTTTCGTATTCCAAATCATAAGCAAGACGCTTACAAAATCAAACGATAAGCGCTTAACCTCAAAGCAAATAATTAAATCAACACAAAATTCGAGGGCGCAACAAGGGAACCGAAGCGAAGTGTGTCCTTGGAGCCACAACAAAGTATTTTTTCCAGAGAATTGACATAAAAGCGAGTTTGAGTGTGAGCATAAAACGTTTCGACAGCTCGCCAAATAAATGTAAGTTTATTGTGGCGAACCCTTTTTTTTCTGTCGGCTGCTGCCAATTTCTTTGGTTGTTGGTCAGCACCTTTTGACCTTTCGCCAGGCGCACAACATCGTGAATTTCGGCTGCGATTTACCTCTCTGCACACACACACACAATAAAGCAAAACATCATTCACTCGGCAACTGGCAAGTTGGCAAGTACGCGCACTTGTTTGCTTGGCAAGCGCGAATGAATTATGGTATTGCTCCCTCGGCTTGTCAATTATCACGGCCCTCTGGGTACATAAATTCCAATTGCTGCAACATCAAATGCTAATGAATAGCTCGCGGCTTGTCTGACAAACTGCTTCAAATTTGCGTACATTGACAGCGACAGCGTCTACACAATTAAGTAGTCTAGCGCGTGCAACAGGGCGTATGTGTGATGAAGAGCTTGACAACCCCGAAATTATAGGCCTCTGCCGCCCTAAGTGTACATTGACATTTCGGCAGGCCAACTAAGTGCCTAAGCCCTCCAAATTACAGTCATTTAGTTCACTTTACTTGAACTTCAGCTGCGGGAGTGTCTCAAGATATTTTGAGCGTCATGAATGCATTAATGTCAACAGCCATTTAAATGCCATGTATCTACGATTCTACACCATTGAATGCCATGCGGACCATTTAGCAATGTTCTATTTCTATTTTGCCAGCCTATTGCCTGCCGAGTGGAGCACATCAGTGCATTGAAGTGTGCGAGCTACGAACGTCGAGCAGTCAATAAAGTCTGTTTGCCTTTTGATTTTAAATTCTGGCAACAAGTGCGCACAAAGCCAGCCAGATAGTTGGTTACAAGCTGTCGTCGTCGTCTTGGGCACCAACATAAATGCCACAAGCAGCGTGAGGCCTTGGCACGAATTAATTTACGTAGAATCCAGCCGGCCAATGAGTTGAATGGAAATGCGGCTGTCGACTGCGGCTTCTGCTTCTGCTGGCTGTGTACACTTAATAAATGTTGCATAAATGTCACAGACTATGCAAGACGACACGCACCTGTCAGGGGGCAGAATATTAAGCATGCGAGCGCACAACATGTCGCACAATGTCCGGCCAAAAGCATGAGCATAAAAGCCCAAATAGCATTTTGTGCTAAGCACGTGACGCTGGCGCCACGAAAAGCAATTGGACTTGGCATTGAAAGCCCCAGTTGCGAGATGCTGCGATGAGATGATGCCGAGCGCAAACTATGTGGCTGAGTGTGCGTGTGATGTTTGCTTCAATTACAGTCAGCTGCCGGCAGCACGAGACGGCACGAGACGCAATATGTGTCCACATGTTCAATTTACCTGCCTGCCTGCCAACTGCAGTCTCACGCAAGGTGCCAAGGTGTGGCCTGTAACATGTTGGTAGCTCTGGCTGCCGGAATAGCCATTATAATAATAATAATAATCCTAGTTTGGCGGCGAGTCAATTACTCATCTGACTAGATTCGAGCGTAACAAACAACATGACTCATCGAATTGCTGGCCGCAGTACTTTGTGCGCTTCCTGCAGGCCACCGCACAACATGACGTATACGCAATGGCAACTAAATAATTATACACGCTCGCACACTCGCACACACACCCTGCTCTAAGTGTGCTCTTACGAAAATTACTTTCCTTCCGCAGTCGTTCGGCAGGGACACGTCGCCCACCCTGGTGTGTGATGTGTTTTCCGCTCGTATTTGCTTTGGCGCTGCTCTGCCGTTCGTTGGCAACTAGTTTGATTGCATATAACTAATTGTTTTGCTTATAAATTAGCACATTTGTATGCAGCGCCACGCTCCACAACGACAACGACAACGACAACAATGCTGACGTAATTTATTATACCAGCCCGAGACATGCATCTTCGCCGTAGACACTTGGATAGACAGACAGCCAGCTAGCTACCAACTAGTGGAGTTGTAGTTCGAGTTCAAGTGGTGGCTGGCAAGTTGATTTGTTTCATTCGCTCTGAATTGAATGTGCTAATGGCACGAGCTATGTCTTGATTATGCGCAGCAGCTGCAGCCGAGGCGCTCTGTACAAACAACATTGCAATGGGAATTGCGGCAATAAAAAACAGCAAACAGCTGCAGCCATAGCTATTTGTACAGTTTGTGCGCGAAAACCCCAAAGCGGGTGTTGCTCATCAAGCGTTTGATATTTGTACACGAGCAGCGTTCAAGTAGCACACAACTTTATCTTTTGTTCCTGCAAATATGCGAGGCATTAAAAGAGAGAGCAGTTTAAATTAACGACCTCGCCAGCTACTAATTATCACGGCAATCTCCCCGAGATTTTACGCTCTTCATTTGCGCGTTGTCTGCGGAACGCTAGCTGAACTCTGACCTACGACTGGCCACTTTCACCAACTAAATATTTAATAGAGCAGCCAGCAAGCAGGCCAAGCAAACCACACACATTGCGTATACGCCACAATGTGCAGGTCATATCAACATACACGCAAACTAAGCAAATGGACACACGCAAACTGCGAAGTATAATTAAATTTAATTGATTTTAGTTGCTATGTAGGTGTCTCTGTGTGTGTGTAGGACGGTGTAGACTTACCAATTATATTTATTATTGCCCCATTTTAATTAATTAAATTATTCGAACATTTGCTGGATAATCGGCTAATGATGCTGTTTGATTAAGCAATTAGCCCGATGGCCTGGCAAATAAACAAGACAATAGAGAAGCAAATTTGAATTGACTAACAGCATAAACATGATATGCTGCCACATGTCGTATGCGCAATATCTGTCACACCAGCCTTGTGCCATCAAGCTCAATTTACGGCCAACAATGACAGCTTAGCTGACTCAGGCAACGACGCCTTTTTGAACTGCTCCCCAAATAACAATATAACGAATGTGAAAACTACAATTGCAGGTGCTGGATTTATTTCGTTTTATTTTAGGTGAAAGGCGTGAAAAGCGAAACGGGCAAAAACGATGCCATAAATTGTGCACTTTTATTGACGCTGGCCCCGTAAAAAGTGCATTTGGCTTAGCGCAAGCAACGCTGGCGAATATGCGACTATAAATTCTGCGAAAATTTGTATGCATTGCCCCCAGCGTGTGCGACTTTACGAGTATGGACAATTGTAAAAGTGCAAATATAAATTACACTTTCTAATAGCGCGGCCGGATGTGTGCGCAGCACCTAATGCAATTTGTGCGCTTGGCCCCGAAAGCAAGCCGGGTTTATAACGCATCTCTAATTGCGTATAAAAACATGGAAAAATGCGGCACTCAAGTGCAATAACTAAACGAGATTGCAGCAAAAATACGAGTATATTAAGTATACGCCACGCAGGCAGACTCACATGTGTGCGTTGGTTGTGCTCTTTTACCTCGCCGCTTGCAATTTGTTGACAGGAAATGAACCGGAAATTGTGCACATCATTAAGTTGAAATGCAATTTCCAGCTGCATTTTTAAGTTCTCCTGCGGCCATGAATATAAATATGCAATTTATTCTTCGCCCCAAGCGCACTTCATTAAAGCCACATGAAAGAGCTGATTATACATGGCATAATCGAATTTAATACCAATACGCGAAACTTTAAGCAATCGCCAGCGCTTCTAGTTGTTGCTGGCCAGAAACCAAAGTCGGCTAAATGAATTCCCCGAAAAATGGTTAGTTCCAGTTGTGCCGTTGGCAATCGCTGCAAGTCGACCGCAAATTTATGCCACCACATTTCGTTTGCTCCATGATTCGGGTTGCGCTCTCGTTCTTGCCGTTCTTGCGGCTCGCTTTTGTTTCACATGGCAGACAAAACAATGTCATTAAAGCAAAATAAGCGCACAGAAGTAAACAACACTCGCCCCCGTCTCACTGACTCACTGACAAAAACGCCGCCCCAAAAATATTCACAAAATGGCTGAGCGGCCATGTGTCAGTGTCTGCAATCAACCAAGCTGCCAGCCACACCGACATTCAGCACTCACACTCGCAGACAACTGTCCATTGGCATTTTCTCCCCCCCCTTTTTTTTTGGTGTGTGTCTGTGTGCTCTGCGTGTGGCAGGCTGTCGTGTCGTGTGGCATCGGTGGCATGTGCTAACAATAAGCAAACTATACTAGCAAAACAAGTAACTAAACACACACAGACACATCTTTATTTGCAGAGTCAAAGTTCGCATTTGTCGAAACTGAATGTAATTCGCTTACTAAAACTACAAATTTCCTAATTCAAATGCAAATTCTGTGGGTTTCATTTTACACAGCTCTAACGCTCTTAGTATGACGAATAAATAGCTTAATTAAGCAAACTGGACGACAAATCGCGAAAATAAGCGCATCGTTATTTGCATTGTTTAGAATTTTACTTCGTTGTTGTCAGATTTGGCCAATTTCTGCATATAGAGTTAAGTTTAATTGGAACTTTTCGCTAATGAATATCGAATTTCGCAGCGATATAATTGAGCTAATCATGGGGAATTGTGTGAAAAGCAGCGCAAAATCACGTTTAACTGAACGAAATTTTGTTTAGAATTCATTTCCGCTTTTAATTTGGCTAATTTAAATATTATTTTTTTGAAAAATCACTAAATTTAATATGTTGGTAACTTGCAATAAATAAATTCTAAATAATATTTAGAATTGTTAAGAATTTATTTTCACATTTAATTTGCCAAAGTTAAATTTTATTTTCACGAATATTCACTAAATTCATTACAATCATTTTCTAAATAGTATTTAGAATTGTTCAAAAAATTCTTTCACTTTTAGCCTGTCAAATTTATGAAAAATTAGTGAAATTATTATGTTAGTAATTTCACTATTTCTCCTAATATTTTTTTCAATTGCTTAGAATTTATTTCCACTTTAATCTTGTAAAAATTCAAATTTTATCTTCACGAATATTCACTGAATTTATAAAGTTGGTAACTGACAATTATTTCATAAATATTAATTTAAATTCTTTAGAATATATATATCCACGTTTTAAATATTATTATTTTATTATTTGAATGTTCATCTAATTAAATAATTTATTAAATTACAATAATTGTCTGCTATATAATATTTAGAATTGTGTGGAATAAATCTCCACATTTAATTGCCAAACTTAAAAAGAATATAATATATTTAAACTTTAAATTTGCCAAATTCAAAGATTATTTGTATGAAAAATCACTGACTCTGAATTATTGTTAAATTTTATATATTCACATAACATTATAAGCGAACTATTAAAATAACTACGGAAAAAACGGCAATTTGTGTTGTTCGACATTTTCATATCACTAATTATAATGTTACGTTTTTAAGTCTAGCAAATCAATATTGCTCCGACATTGAAAACTATTTATTGCATGAAAATAACTACATGCATTTTATAATCATTTTTAAAAGCTTTTATAATAAACACTTTTGTCAAATTGTGTTGCGAAGCACACAAATTTTTACACAAACTTTACATGAGGAGCAAACATCGAAAAAAGAGAAACAAGAATGTCAGACAACTTTTTTAAAATATATAATATATTGTTTTCTAAATAAATTTCTGGTTTATGCTGTTGAAAAAAACGAGCTAAATTCTCAGCGAATCGATTACAATTGTATGCAGCTCATTTCGTAGTGTGTGTGTGTGTCAACAACTTTTCCGCTCACTTTCACATGCAACAGCGAGTCAAACACACAAACACCCACACGCTGCTACAATTAAGTGTTGAATGCCCCAAAAACGACAAGTGACTAAACACGATTGATGTTAAGCCAAACAATTCGCTTCTAGTGGCACCTGGCAGCCATTCTGCCAATGTGCCACGGCTGCCACCTTGCCACCTTGCCACTGCTGCTCGTGTTGTGTGAATGACACTGGCGATGGCAAATGTCTGTGGCGTTTGGATGAAAGCAATGGGAAATCATCAAATTGGTGGAATTTCCGTTTCCTGCTTTTACTACGAGTATAATACCATGTTTGTCAACGATTTTCGTTTTGGGCCAACGAAAGCTCTGCATTTCCGCACTTTTGCGTTTTTGTCGCAGATTAAAGTGAATAAGAAACAGATACGAATAAATGCTGCCTCTTTTTACGGCCCAACATTTGTTAAAGAGTCATTCGTGTGTCCATAAAGCATGCTTTAATTGCCATTCACAGTTCGTAACAAACTTGATAGCGTTGAAGTTGCATTGATGTGGCATTGATTGCCCATTCGCTTGTCGAATGAATTTAATGGCGACGCAGTCTTAAAGTCGCCTTGACCGACTTCGGTGGTGGTCGATTTAATATGCCACAACCGCATTTGTGTGACATTTTGTTGCGGCTTGACAAGGTCCTTGCTCGGCCTGTCCTGCTGACACATTTGTTGACCACGTTAATTGCTTTGGCGGCGACAAAGGCCAACTGCCATGCGTCACTTGCATTCAACTGGAGGGCCGACCTTGCACTTGCCACCGAGCACGTTGCAACTGGAATAATGCTTAAATAATTACCACTTGAGTTCCATCACACACACACACACACACACACACTCATACAGCTGGTCGTCTGGCTAAATATGACAATTAAGGCAAGCCAGTGCAGCGATGAAAAGACGTGGAAAAAATAATAAATGCGCTCTCGCTGAGCTAAGGCGATGAAACCGGGCCAAAGCCAGACAAGTCAGCTAGCTGAGCGCCTGCAGCACACGACAACAACATCATCATCGTCATCGTCTTCGTCTGGCAGCTCATAATGCTATTTAAGTGCAGGCAATTAAAAATGTGGCACAAGTCGAAGCTGCATAAGCCGAGCTGAGGCTGTCATTAAGCTCCGTGCATTTAACGAGTCCAGGCGCCATCGTGCAGTTTATTTAAAGTCAGCTTTATGCTTTTGCTCTCTTCTGTGTTTTTTTTGTGTTTTGTTTTGTTGCTGTTGTTTAACGAAATTCCCGAGGCGTCCTAAATGACACGACATTACCGGCAGGCCAGAAATTAATGAGCGGTAATCATGAAAAATGTTTGCGTTCGCCAATAAAGCAAACGGCAACAGCGACTGCCTGACTTGAGTCGCTTATTTACGCACGTAGTTGCCGATTCCTGTGGTCTCGGGAGCATTCATTTGAATTAGGCGTCTAATTGAAAGCGCGTTAAGCCCGGCGAGTTGTTGTTGTCGTTGTTGTTGTCGTTGTCGCTTGTTGTAATTGATAAACGAGCGTGGCATTCGTTTTGATTAGCGCCGACAGCTTAGTCTCTAGTACACGCTAAATGTTATGCATACGCACTGTGGGCGAACTTCCTTTGGGCCACACTTTGTCTACTTTGGTGTCGATCAATCTAATAGTGAATGCCCGAAGTGAAAGTGTGGTAAATGATAAGCGGAGTGCGGCAGGGCTGTCAATCAAACTGGCGGCAATCTGTTGGCTTTATTCTAAATACTTTTTCAGCAGCCGCATTAGAAGCCAAGCGCCTGCTAATTTCGCACACACACGCACGCACACGTGCACACACAGACTCCCACACATACACACCTGCAGGATAACGATAAAACTCGGCACTTTCCCTACGGCAGCTTAACGCCTCACATTTGACTATCTCATGACAATGCTCCAAATAATCCCGCTCACGGCAACAGGAGCTCGTGCAAGCACACAGCCAAATGGGGGCAAAAAAATGAAAATAAGCCGGATGTGAATATGTAAATTAAATCCAGACAAAAACAAGCAACAGCCGCCCAGGTGCTGTGTGTGAGTGTGTGTGTGTTGTTCTCTTAAATGGAAGCGCACACCAGTTGATAAATTATTTACATTAAATCGTTTTGTGCGACTCCGAATGTGCTTTAAAGCCCAACGCCGCCGCCGCCGTCGCTCCGTGCTCGATAACAATGTGCTCCTAACTGGCGCATATGTGTGCGTTCCCAGCCGCCCACACAATTGATGGCACCTTGCTGAGCAGGGCTGAGCAACAGCTGCGCCCGGATAATCGACCAGCGAGCACTAAATAATGGAAAAATTAAGCGCATAGATGTGCTGTTGTTGCCGCTTGAATATTCATGAGTTGGCAATATATTTAATGCAGGCTTAACTTTGAAAGTTGATTTGGAAACCAATGATTTGCATTCTCTTATTTATTTGCTAAGTAAGAAATGGTCTAAACTTGTTTGTTTTCTTCAGCTGTCGCAAGTTTTGAATAATTTTAATTTCCCAGCAGTCAACTAAATTGCAAATGCTTTCAGAGCAGATGGTCGTGCATATTAATGGAATTAAAAATACAATTATAAGGCGACAGCCTGGTCAATGTCCAGCTGAATTATACGAAGTTGACAATTAAAAATGTTTATTAACTCAGTTCGCAGACAATTCAAACGTTAAAACGGCGCTTTTAATTGCTAATTTAACGAATTTAAAATAAATCAGCTAAATGTTTTTTAGACTGATGGCATTTTAATGTGCTCCAGTTTTTGCTGCACTCAATTCAACTTGAATTTTGCGCACAGCTCCAATTCGATTGCCTACTTTTCGCGGCATGAGACATTGGCGTCCAGCGGAGTGCCGCTCAAATATTTATGACGAATTCATTTGGCCATAAGCAAATCAATCAATCAATTGCGCAGGCGACCAACTGCGTCACAGCGCCCGCAACAACAACAACAACAACGATAACTACGCCCACGTTGTCGATGTCTCGGCAAAGTCGGTTTGAAGTGTGGGGTGGGGGAAGGAGTGGCAAGGCAAATTGCGTGCCGGGCGGCAGCTGGTCTCTCAACCCTTACCCAGATTTTCGTTCGTGTATTTATCATATCAATCCAAACATTGGATAGAAATTTTCGCATCGTGCTGTCTGCTGGCCGCACATTTATCAGGCAATTACCACGGCGCTTAATTTATGGCGCCGACAAATCCGTCAATTTGCCCAGCAATCCTTCTTATGCCGCTCCATCATTAAATATACATATATATCTATGCTTTTTTCAACAGATTCGCACTTTCCAATGCCATTTGGCTCTGATTGAATTACATTAAGTTCTGCTTAAGACTGTTTTTCCACACAGTGCACTAGTTTTCCTTATTTTTTTGCATGGCCTTTGATTGGCCTAGTTAATGGCTTTGTAATGATTGTCGTTATTGGCCTGGGGACCTCGACTAAAACAAGTTGCTGTCATTGCGATGATGGCACTAAGATAACAACGCCCCCAAAAGGTTGCGGTTGCCAATTAAGGGTATCGCTATTTGTCATTGTGGATTATTAGGGCTAGTCGCCAGGCCAGGCAATGTGCTATTGATTTGACATTACAGTTGCTGCGGGCCGTTCATATTATGTCGTAACGCTCGCTAACGTTGGGGGCCGCACAAATTAGAAATCAATACATGCTCAGCGCCCAACTTGTAAAGTTGCTCAATAATTTCACCCAGCAAATTGTCACTATCGTTTTTGTGATTTTGGCTGGTACTCAACCTAATAAAGCGCATTGCGTTAATATCTCACTGAGGTATTATGCCACTTGTGTGCGTGTGCCGCAATCTATGCACGCCGTCTAACATGCAACCTGTGGCAGCATTATCTTAATCACTTGTCCACACTATAGTTTCAATTATTTTATTAATTTACCAGCAGACTGCTGACTGGCTTAAGCAGAGCACAGCTCTCGGCTTTGTTCTAAATAATTTACCAACTACTCTTAAGGAGTTTAAATGTTTGTCCATGCTTTGCAGCTCACGGGAGCTCTTAGAGCTTATGCAAAATGCGCTCACCACAGCCACAAGCAGGAGAAACCTTTCAGCTCTGGCAAATTCCGGCACGAATGCAACGAAATCCAATAAAAACTTACACTTTAACCCCATTGTGGAGCGACGTAGTGCTTCGGTTTGGTATCGTTAAAGAGCGGTCCACTGTTGGCAACGTGTTGCCACGCCAAAAGTCGTAAAAGAAACACTAGCCGCACATTGAAGCTGTGGCTTAAATCATTCCCTCCACTAATAATGAAAAGCAGCGCAGAGCGAGAGAGGAGCGCAGAAGTTTTTAAAGCAAAGCCAGAACTCGCAGTACAGCGAAACTCATAAAACTCGAGCAATCGCGCATAAATCTCCGGCAGACAAAATGGCCAACTGTTGTTGCTGTTTATCTTGGCGTCCTTCTTGTTGTTTTTTCCAGCGAGTCATGCAAAAGTTCGCCCAGACTCAGCGGGAGTATTGGCGTTCGCCAATAATAAAAGCCAACGGCACTAGGCAGGTGAAAAGCGGCTGAAGAAATTCAAACTTGGCTGCACAATACTGGCCAGCTGTTTTATGCTTCTTGAGTGTCTAATCAGGCAGCCCGAACTACCAGTATACATATATAAACTTTTCTTATTGAACTATGAAAGTGAGAAATCAATGTGGCAATTTAAAACAGTTGCCGATTGCAAGTTAGACTGTGATTTGATTTGAGGCCTTGGCATGTTTGCAGGGTATAAATATACAGGCATTTGTGCGGGGTCCCAAGTCAACTATTATTCTATCTATTCGCTGTCACGTGGTGCGCATAAAACCCTTTAATGCGTGCACATTCGCCACTTGCCGTTAAAAGCATTTTAGCCCGAAAATTATGGCGCAAAAAATCAATATGCTTGAAGAATATGCGTCTAAAATTTGCTGCTCGCAACAGCTGCGCAGCCATTTACAAGTCGAAATATCTTGTAATAAATTGACACGAATTTTATGCAAACAAACTGACATTCAAGGACATTAGAAATTAGCTTGCCTTATGGTATACTGCAGAGCAAACTACCATTTCTTTTGGAAAACTTGAGAGAATATAGAATTCTCGGTGCACAAAAGGCAAGCCACATTCTTTTTTGTGGCTGCCGCAGCGTGTTCGTGCCACGGCGCGGTAGTCAAACATCTTTGCAACATGCAATGTGAAAGGCAACGGCGAACGTGAATGGCAGCACATAAATCTGTAAATGTGATAAATGGCTGTAAAGCGTAACTTAATGTTTATTTAAAATAATGATGATGAGCTCCTGCTGCTGCTGTGTGTGGCAAGTGGAGGCACTGGACTGTAGCCACTCAGCAGACGCGCGTATCGTATGCAAATTTACCCAGCACATTAGGCGAAATTGTCAAATGTCAGTTGTGAGTGGCTGTGTTTAAGGGACGCGCTGCCAGCTGCCAGTCAGCCAGCCAGCCAGCCAGCCAGCTGCTGCCTTTCAGATGTCAATTATTCATAAATTGCGCATACGTTGACGCTCATTACGCATACGACGCGTGCATGAACACGAACCGCTTTCATTTCGTGTGTGCATGCGTGTAAGTAAATGTGCGAGTATATACCATAGTATGATATTAATTTGATTTACATATCGCCACGCGCCACTTGTCCTTTTACCTGCTGCGGCCCGACTCGCATGTACATTTTGCCTGGGCACTCGTTATTAGCATAATTTGAAATAGCTTACGGGATGCCGGCGCTGCGGCGTCGCAAGTCTTTGGGGCTTAAACTTGCGGCCCAACTTTCTCGTGCAACTTTGTGGGCTTCTCGTAATTTGTGTCAAATGTTGTTTATAATGCCGACGCAACCGAATAATTTACGCACGAAATCGAAAAAGTTTCGGCCAATTGTTTTTATAACGCGTTCTCCGCTCTGTTTGTCTGTTTGTTTGTTTAGCTGGTTTGCTGCTGGTTCCGTTTACGCTTAGTGAGCGATCGCGATGAATATAAATGAATACATGTTCGCAAAGTATTTGCAAACTTAAAAGCATTATTAATGGCTCCCTATCGTGCTCGAGTTGCGAATAAATACTTCACGAAACTTTCAGACAGGTATCAAGCTCAACTCTCTAGGCAAGAGAGAACTTAACGGGCAACTGTAGTTAATAATTGTTTATGAACTCGCCCGCCCCTCGTTGATCTACTGTGCCAAATCGAGATGGGAATAAAAGCAGGCGACAGCAGACGGCAAATCCCCGCGGCTACATTTTAAAATGAAATAAAAGCCGCAGTCAGCGTCTGCGTATAAAAATCAGTATATATTTTATATTTATTTGATGTGCCAGGCCACACAATATCTGTATTCGTATTTATTTCGCTGTCGCCGTCTAAACACACAACGGGATGAGTAACGACAACTTTATCGTTCATCTGTTTGACTTGGGCGTCGTCAGCGCTTTTGTTCTATGCGCCTGTCACACAACACACACACATAGACGCTTATACATATTTGATTATGCTCGTATTGCAACGGACGCTTGTCAAAATAAATTCAACTTTGATGTATTTGCGAGGCGGCGGAGAGTAATCATAAGATGGCATGTCTGGGGAGCAACAGCATTCAGCTTTATGAATATTGTCGTCCCAACATCGGGGCATCTATTATGCAAGACGGCACTTCCATTTGCCCTCGACCCAATCATAAACTCGACTCAATGCCGTCATTAACAGTTACAACGAGCTCTCAATCTGACAGCGCTCACTAATATGTATGGCCTGCAGTCGACAGTTCGTTTTCCTCATTGCTGATTTTCTCTTATGTCACATTCTGTTATGGCAATACATTTACCCGACACAATTGTATGCAGTAAGCCGATTTCACTGCATTTCCCTTGAACTTCATTTTCGTTTTCGTCTGACAAGTAAAAAGTGTTGCCTACTTTCGAGCGCACTAATTTTCACATTGAGCTGAGAACAAAAGCAAAGGCGAAAAGTGGTGCAGAAAACTTCGAATTTAATCCAATTAAGAGCTGAGCCTTTAATAATTGACGATGGACAACGAAAATCGACTTAGACTTCTTGTCATATTGCATTGTATTGAGTACTGATGAGAAGTTAGAGAACAAAATGTATATTCTTTCACAACATATCTAACTTGCTTCGCCTGGCTCGTTTCTAAGCAGAATCAAAACATAACAAATTGTTTGTTATGGAAATGCATTTACTCGGCACAATTGTATGTAATAAGCCGATTTTACTGCACTTCCCTCGAACTTTACTTTCATTTCCGTCAGGCAAATAAAAAGTGTTGCCTACTTTCGTGCGCCTTCATTTGCAAATTGAGTCTTCAGCTTTGCCTATAAGCAAAGACGAAAAGTGGTGGAGAAATGGAAAATTTGCTTTTTATGCACTTCGAATTTAATCCAATATAAAGTTTAGCCTTCAATAACTGAAGATGGACAACGAAAATCGACTTAGACTTCCGTGTCATATTGATCCCAAAATATATAAATCTCTAGAGAATTGTGTCGTTCTTTGGAAGTCATGTCTGGCTAGGCTTTTGAAAAACTGTCGTGCATTGTAGGCACATTGAGTTTGCTTTCACAAAGTGGCAAATTGTTTGGTTCGGCTCGTTTCGATGTAAAATCTCAACAAAATCTTTCAACAAAATTTAAATTATTTTTGACGCCTTAGAAAAAAAAAAAAAAAAAAAAAAAAAAGGAAAAAGCACAGGATATTGGTTGAGTAGAGATGCAGGCCCATCATGCGATGCCGGACTTTCGTTGCCGGAACAATTGCAATCACAAGGAGTGCCAGCGGCATGCGCCGCTCGGCATCATCGACCAGCACACGCAGTGCAAGTGCTTGGGCGAGGTGAACGCTTCATCGATATTCCTGGAGAACGTACTTGACTTGGCCAACACACTGGCCCAGATCATGATACTCTGCGGACTGCACGAGTGCAAGGCCAAGTCCACCGTCGACATCATCACGTACGCCTTCCTGCACTACGACCAGGTCTGCTACTGCATCGACACGGTGCCCAAGAAGCGGCTGCGCAAAGAGGACTTGTTCCACGAGCTTGGCAAAAAGTCGCTGATGAACAAGGTGGAGGCCCATCTTGCCTACAGCATCATCAAGCGCGGCTTCAAGGCCTTCTACTACGAGCCCAAAGAGGAGCTGACCTACGACGACCAGGGCAGGCCCAGCTACAATGATGAGTGCGTTTGGGTGCATGCGGCCCGCAAGACGGCCGAAAGTTTCGCCCGCTTTGACGGGCTCTCCTGCAGCGAACAGATGGCGTACGAGGCCAAAATCAAGGTGGCCTTCAAGAAGTACTACGATCGCATGCAGACGCGCAAACGCCAGCCCGAGGGCGACGATTGCAACTGCTGTTTCTGCGCGAAGAAGCGCGGCCACCTGGTGTACGCCAAGGAGCCGGTGCCTTGCAGCACCAAGCGCAAGCCGAAGCACGTCTGCCCCTATTGTTGCAAGAAGAAGCAGAAACAGCAGTACACTCACCCCGCCCGCCAGCAGGCCAAGTGCCCCAAGTGCCACAAGTCGCGCAAGTTCTGCTGCTGCACCAAGCTGGACTTCAATCTGCAGTGGGTCAAGAGCATTTGGGAGCGGCCCGACTTCAATCAGTACTACAAGAACGAGATCGCCGAGATCGAGAATCGCCTGGTCAAGGGCTCGTGCTGGCTGCCGCCCGAGCCCGTCGCAGGCGAGGCCGGCGACGGCGAGGAGGGCGAAGAGGAGGAGCAGATGCCCCCGGATACGCAGCTGGCGCTAGCCGGCAAGAATGTCGCCAAGGAGGAGGACGAGGAGGAGCAGCCCGCAGGCGAAGCCGGTGGCGAAGGCAATGAGGAAAAGCCACCAGAGGAATAAGTACAAAAAAAAGCTAAACTACAGTATCGAAATTGAAATGACGAAGTAACAATTGTTTTAGGCACATTTTTAATAAAGGGACACATCCGTAAAACGCTTTTGCATCTCCTCGACACTATTAACAGTAGTTAAAGTCGTGATGCCTCCTATTTAAGAGAGCCATTTACGCAACAGCAGGACTACTATAGCTTACTACGTGTTGCTGCATTTCTGCGTCTGCCCGCACCTCCTTGTCACAGCCACAATACGCCTGGCAGCAGCTGCTGGCTTCTGCGGTGCAGCTCCCACACACAAGAGCGCCTGTCGACAACTAACCACAAACAGACGCACAAGGACCCACAACATGGTAGTGCGCCCGACGACCACAACAAGCCTAGGCTGCAGCAGTTGCAGCTGCTGCAAATGCATTCGAGTGCGAATCCTTTCAATTGCCCAATATTTCTTTTGCCGGCAGCCTGACCGAAGGAAATTGCTTCATTAAAACGAGTGCTGTCAGCCCATTTGCATCTGAGTGCCAAATAATGCAAGCGAAACCTCTTATAAATAACTGGGAGTGTGGCTTTAAGCAAGCCACTTTTTGCAATTTGTGGTCGTGCATTTCAAGTTGAAGAATCCAAAGTTTCCCTCTCGCCACAAGTTAATTTGAATCTCGTGAAATACGCTTTAAAAATACAAAAAAAAAGGCAAAATTATATGTTTATTAAAATAAAATCAATTGAAATTGTAATACTGATCTGATTTTCAATTAAATCAAGCAAACAAATATTATAAAATAGAAAGGCAGCTGTTTAATGTTCTTGGTTGACTTTCAATTAAATAATGTAAATAAAGTCGCCTCAAAAACGCTGCTAGCGTTGCTTTTGCCTTGGACTTTTGCCCGGGGAAAGTGCGTCATCTAAAATAGACGACTAATTTCAAACTCTACTGCAGCGTCGATCAAGTGCAAACGTGGATAAAGCGAAGCGACGTGGCAGGCAACATGCAACTTGCAACTTTTTGAAAGCCAATGCCCAACGAGGCTAAAAGCGCGAAAGTTTTCTATTTCAGGAGCTTGGCAAACAAAAGTGCACTGTCATAAACACCTGCGAAACAACAAAAGCAGCAAAAAATAGCAGTAACAACAAACAATAATAGAAACATTTGCAGTGTGATTTGCGGATACGTCAACAACACATGCTGAAATGCAGGCAATCAATTATTTAAATCTATTCGCGCCGCCACAAAAGCCACAGAATCGAATTTCCATTTTATAATTTGGCCAATTCACTAACTTTTGGCCAACTGTCTATCGATTCCTGTGTCTCTTGTGGTTGTAGCTGTCAGCGAATTGATGCTGTTTTGATTTCAATTTCATTTTCGTTTTGTTGTTTTAAATATTTATGACTGTAAGCGCATAATTAAATATTCAAAATATGAAATATCAATTATTTGGCATTGCGCTGGCTTTACATAATGCGATAAGACCCCATAGATTAGCATATACTTTGCAACACGAATTATTCAAGTGACTATGAGGAATTGTTTTGCACTTGAAAATGCAAATTTCACACGAAAGTTGCAGCGTTAAACTAACAAAACTAAGCGCTTGTTATGTTTAAGTTTAAAATGCGGAAACACTAATTAGCTGAAGACACTTGGAAAATTACGTATACGCAGGCGAGTTTCCGGGCGTAAAGTTACCGCTCAACGTGAGCCAGTTAATTAGGCTGAAAAGTTGGCAAGATGTAACACGAGTTGATGCAAAACAACATGAAAATTATGTCAAGTCATAAATTACACGAACTTCATTTTTCAAACACACACCCACGCGGTGCGGTGGCAAAGCCAGCAAACTGAAAGTTGTTGACAAGAGGGCAAACGAGCAAATCAATTTGAAATGATGCAGGAACAGCGACAGCGAAATCCAAGCGCCGCACACTCAACACCTGACCGTATATTTGTTTTACTTGTGTTTCGGGTTACGTCGATGTGGCTGTGGAGGGCGTTGAGGGCATTCGCAACACCATTGCATGCGCTGTGCAATATGCAATATTGAATAGCTTTTAATGCTGCCAGCTAAATTGGATATTCAAAGCCAGCCAGACGCAGTCAGCTGCAGCCAAAAAGCCACGGCGTCCACAACATGGAAACAACAAACCAAGAAGTTGGGCAAGCTACTGAAGTTCGCAAGTGGATCTCGAGTGTAAATGCTGCAAATGGTCTCTGCGAAAGCGCATCTGCATCTGCATTTGTGGTTATAGTTGGAGTATCTTTCAGCTGTCACGAAACAGACATTTGCCCCAGCTCAGCTGGCATTACCAATGGCTTGGCTATGCGCCAAATTGGATTTTTATATCTATTTCTGCCGACGACTGTCTGCAGAAATATGCATTAAGGGCGCGCACAATGAGAAATGCAAATGTGGCATTACAACAGCGTGTATCTCTTATTTATAGGCGACTTGAATATGAAATGACGATGACGAGCGTCGGGAGTCAAATTCTGCTAAATAAACCGCAGAGCCGTACTGCTCACTCAATTGTGAAGGCTGCAAAGCAGTCCTAATGCCATGTCTATTATGGGGGGAATACAATAAGTAAAGTAGTCTTGCCATTTCCGCTTTCTTTTCGTGCCCAAAACGATCAATTATTATCGCGTTTGTCAGGCATATTGAACTTGAATTTCCATTGCTAAAATAATTTCAGAATGCCACAAATCAATATGACACGCCTCGCTGTTGCCGTTGTTGCTGCTGTTGTTCGGACCGCGTTCTACACACACTTTGGCTTAATGAAAATGCGATGTTACACCTGCGCTATTTTTCGCTGGCCCTGGCCAACGCTGCGTATGAGTTATGCATGAAGGTCCTCAATGACTGGCTTAACCGTCGACTGTCGACTGTGTAGCGTGGCAAACAAAGTATCTTGCTGACGGGGTCCGTAGGTGTTTTTGCATATTTAATAAGTTCTTTATTTTTCAGCGTCTCTTTTTTTTGCGCGCGTGCTAAAACTTTAACGGAGGGTGTAGGGGGGTGGAGAGCGTATTGTAAGTACACGCATACACACCAATATTGTAAGTGAAATGCGAAACAAGAAACGCGAAACGCGAACGCGGCAGAAAAGAAAAACACTTTCGCTTGAATCGCTGTCGGCAGCCCGTAAAATTGACAAGCCGTAAAACGCAATACATATAGATATGTATATAGACACTTTTGTAGTTGCTGTTGTTGTTCCTGTCGCTGCTATTGTTTGCTGCTGCGAGACGAGCAACAATTTGGTCTTCATTCTTTGGCATACCCACCGTAGACCATCGTCAAATAATATTACGCCATAAAAAGCGCGCATTGTGGAGACTGGTGAGCAACGGCGAATATTTTAGCCATTTACTGGCAGTTAGTTATAGCTCGCTGGCTTCGTCTCGGGCTCATTACCATTATATGTACAAGCAATAAAAGTATGCATAATGTGAATGCTTAAATAGTTAAACGACCCTCGCAGTCGCCATATACACGGTATAATGCCACCACCTTGCTCGGATATTCACAACTTAGTCCCCAGCAAAGTGCGTATCGATTCAAGTTGAGCCACAAAATCGATTCAAATTGACCTTTAGCCACAGTCAGGGTTGACAATTGCAGCACAGCTCGATGCAAAACAGACAACAAAATACTATAAATATTTGCTAACTTTGCTCTGCAAACTGTCCATAAAATATGAGTTAGCATGCATCAATTTGTTTTTTCTAATTTTTCTAACATTCACCTGCTTAATCACCACATTTCATGGCCCACAACTGTGAGCGAATTAATAGTAGTTTATGCCCTTAATTTCCATATAAAACGACTGTGCGATATGACGCTGCAATAATGCCTTTTAATCTACATATGATTGGCCTGTTGTGGCTCTGACAGTTATTAAGGTCTGCGGCCATATGGCTGATTGACATGCGCTGCAAAGTCGTTATGCTGGTTGGGCCAGCGTTAACGCAGCGTATGCGTAACCAAAGAGTTGACCAGCGAGATGAGGAGTGAAGGGCGGCCCATTTGCATACGCATATCTAATAAATTCATAGATTTGCATATCAATCTCCTTCACGGTTTGCACAAAATTGGCCAGCGAGCCAGCAACAAATCACTGTTGCGTCTCCCTAATTAAACTGTCAACGTAATTAAATTTATCACAGTTAAGGCAACTTGCCCATCAAGTTGTTTGCAATTTTTGTGCCCGACCTGAAACGTCGGCCAGCTTATGACAATGGAAAATTGCTTACGAATAATAGCTTTGAGCGTCCTGGCAAAATTTACTAGTTTACTAGTTATTTTACCCAACGTTTAGCTCGCAATTTATACTGTTATTATTTGTGTCTGTGTGTCGGCTGCAGGCCCAAAAGGACGCCACGCTTCGAAAGTTTTGCCCAGCAATAACAATAAATATTTTGCAAAAGTTTTGCTGCTTGTTGTATAAGGGAAGCACTAAGACGTTCATTACAGAAATATTATATCTTTTGTGGGAGCTTACAAATATTTTTGCAGTTGATTCAATTGATTTTAAATATACTGCAATTGATTTGCAGTTATAATTGCAATTATAACTTTTCTTTGTGTGCTGCATATTGCCGTTCGTAATTGAATAATAGATATTGCGCACATTCTATTATTTATGGCAAAAATGCCACATTTGTGGTAAGAGGCAGAATTTATTACAACGTTTTTGTGCGGGAAATTGCACATACTAAATATAAACATATTACATAGATATTCCACTTTGTGGCCAAATAAATGCTATACAATTTACTCGACGGAATTATTTTTATTTTTATTACGCATACGCACTGTGTGTCGAACTTGGCATTTGCATTCGGCTTGTTTGCTCGCAAAGGGTATTCCAACTTGCGTTTAGTTATTATCCATTGTATACTCAATTAGGCGTATTTACTCTCCATTGAGCTGAGCTCTTATGGCTGCTTTGAAGCGACTAATTGATTTCAGGACATTGTGATTATTTTGGTAACAAGCAGCAGCAAATTGAATGATGTTGACGTTCGCCCAAAGACTCGCCATTGATGGCGCTCTCCCTTAACTAACCGTATTCATGTCGGACAGTATCGATACAATCGAGTAGCCGTGTGTTATGCAATTCAATTAGCATCCGGGGAATGCTTCAATCAGAAATGGTACGTGAAAGCTCGCCGTGAATTATGTAATATTTAATTTATTTCGCAAGAAGAGCGGCGAGCACTCGCTACGGTCGTATAGCGCATAAATCGAGTGTGTGAGTGCACTCGGGTGTATTTGCGTATAAAGCGAAAAGCAAAGCGTCAACAAATGGCAAACAAAACGTGGCATACTCCGAGACGTTCGCTGGAGCGTGCCGCAAATGCTAATACAAATACAAAATACAAAGCACAAAACGCAACTTGCCGCCTGCCACTCTTGCCGCCTGCCGCTTGCCACTGCCGCAATGGGGTATTATATTGGCTTACAGCATTTCGTGCTGGCATTGAAGCCTCGTTTCGCATTTACGTGATCGCTGCCAGCTGCCTGCTGCAGTTGCATTCTCCATGGAGGCCAATGGGGGCAAAAACCAAAATTGTGATTATAACCCCAGCATTTTGGTATCTAGCAACCGCCACCTGTGACGACCTGGGAATCCAGCTGAACTGCAGTTTTGCCGCCAACCAGTTTATTAGTTTGCTGCCAGCACAGTTGAGCGGCTCTTCTAATTTGATTACAAACTTTGCTTTGCTTGTGTGTGGCTGTCAGCTTATTGTGCCAATGTTACGAAATTAATTTCGCTGGCCAAGCGATTTGGCTGTTCTTAATATTTTTCGAGGTCTTGCCAAGTTTGTTGACTGCGTGCCTCATTAGGTATAAATAAGTGAATTCCCCAAACTGAAATCGTGCCGCGTAACTTTTAATGGATTTTTTTTAGCCACCGCAGCAGGAAAGCAGCAGCGATGAGCCAAAGGATTCGTGGGACACGTGGGCGACTGGCTTTCATTAGCGGTTCATTCATAGCCCAGCTGTATATTTTTGGCTATCAAATATGACCTTTCAGCGATTTATGTTTATGGCTTTTTAACCCTCATAAATTCGCTTAGCCCCCGCAGTATCTATGTGAATTATTTCAGCTGCGGTCGGTTCAATTATACAATTTGAACAGCAAGATAAGCAATGTCTAATCAACTCAAGTCGATTGCCCTTTCACCTCAAAGGCCACTTAATAACCTTTTGCACAAACTATTTTCAATCAAGCACACGTACCACACACACGCAGTTGCCTTGCCACTTGATGCAGTGGCCACTTAAAAGTGGCAAACGTTGCGGCAATTGTCGAACCATAAAATCAGAAAACGAACGCGGAAACTCTATTAAAATGTCATGCGGTGCTGTGTAATATCCGGCTCTTTTGTTGCAACAAGCTCAGTCCGCTGCACAATTATTAACAGCCACTAGTCGGACGCATAAAAAAACACTGGAAACTCTGTCCGGCGCCACGTTCGTTAGCGTCAACGTTGGTCAGCAAAGCGACCAAAGCCAAATGCCACAAGTACAAAAGCGACCGAAATTGACCGCCCCAGGTGAGTGATGGACACCGTTGAAGGAAGCCGCCGTCACAGGCCATGAAAAAAAAAACGGCATCCGAGTTTGAAGCTGAAACGCAGCGCAGCAAAATGCTTTCAACGTAAACAGCTGAGCAGCGCACTGCCCCATCAACTAAGAGCGTGAGTTGCAAGCTAGGTTGAGTGCATTTCGCAGTCTTTGTAAATTGATAAAAAACTTTAAGTTCTAACTTTTTTACAGTCACAATTTCCACAGGATCATTTACGTATTTTTATGCAAAGTTCAAAATGAAATATGCGGAAGTTTTTTTCAAAAGCTATGCCAAGTTCTGCAATCACATTTTATTATTAAAAAGAGATTTGGATAAGCCAGAAACTATTTCTTCTATTTTGCAGCGCAGTGTTGCCTGTGATGCTGTCAGCCTCGACCTGAAGCTGAAGCATTTACGTTTGCATTTTTTATGCAGAGCAGGAATTATGGCAACTGCGAGTGACAAGTAAAAAAACCGGAAATTTACCAAGTGAAGTGTGTAATGCAGCAAGAGTTGCCGTCACAATGACGACTGACCTTTCACTTTAAAAATTAATTATGCCGCTGGAAAATTATTGCAAGGCTAAAGGCAGCGGACTGTAAAATACTTAGCATTTTTTAAATAACTAAAACGTAGAGAGAGCGAGAGCTGTCTCGTATTAAAATTCGCATTTACAGGGTATTGGAGAATTTCCACTGCTCGAAATTGAAAAACGAATTAAACATGACAGCTGCAGTTGCAAATCTGATAATGGCAAGAATTGAAGCATCCATATGAAATATGAAATTCACCTTAATTGGATTTAACGGCGAGTTTCAAAAGTATTGAAGCATTTGAAAGCAATTATTGTGGAAAGCAATTAGCTGCTGATTGGCCAGTTTATATATATAAATATAATGCATAACTAGCACAATAAAAAACTTGCACTCATTTTGCAGTTATTATTTGAGTTCGTTGTTAATTTGATTATAAAATAAATAGTTCCGCGAATGCAACGAGCACGAAAAATATGGCAAATTCCTGACCATTAAAGGATTTAAATGGACTACGACTGCAGTTGGCAATGCGAGCAGCGAAAGCTTTTCCAGTTCATGTAATTGCAAAAGTTGATTTTGAACACGCAACGCTGAATATTTGAGCATTTCGTTGCACAAAAGTGCGAATAGAAAGGGAAAGTTTGCAGCTGGAACGTGTTTAACTGCCAAATGCTCTACACTGAAAAATGGTCACCAAAAAAAGGAGTAAATGTCAAATTAGAAAACGTAATTAGTTAATTAACAAATGTGCAATTGAAGTGCAACAAACTCAATGCATATTATCGCCATCAATTAAATGCTGCAATTAGTAATTGGTTGCCATCGATTTCCACAGACAATTATGCAAATTTAGCGACACAATTGATACAATCAGAGAAGTGGTGGGAAATGAATTGAATTAAACAGCAGATTCACTCACCATTGCGTTTCTCCGACGGATCAGCTTTATGGCCATACAATCGACTCAAATCAATGGCACTCGCCGTCTTCTGCAGCAGCAGCAGCGACAGGATGAAGGTTGGCCAGATCGAGCGGCGCTGCTGGTCCATGGTCAGTGGCATGGAGGACGACATCCTGCGCGTTGAGATGCTCACTGTGTTCGTGTCTCGATAACTACAATTCGATGTGTATCTGAAGCTGTCTGTTGGCTGTTCGAAAAGCGGGACGAACTTTTCCACGCGCACGTCTGCCGCTTTATTCGAGTGTTTGACAAAGTTTTCTAGTTAGTTTGCGTTGCGTTGTGCACCGCCCCGCGGGCGGATAAGTTGTGTGGAGGAGAGATTTTTGCTGCGCGTCACGGCACCGTCACTCTCACTGCCACTTGGGGTGTTGTTTCTCGTTTCCTTACTCTTCTTTGTTTTTTTTTTGTTTTTGGTTGTAGTGCGGGGTCTGATTGAATTATTGTTGGCACTTCTGCTGCTCTGGTTACGTGGTTGCTGCTACGTTCACTATATAGTATGCTATATATGCTAATCGCCTTCTAATGGAGTTATACGCACCAGAAATTAGCTTGATTCTTAACTTAGCTAGCGTTGCGTTACGTTGATTCGATTCGATATAAGTGTTTAACCTCTACGCGTCTTAGTTGTGTCTACTACAAAGCAAGAAGCTACAAACCGTTTGGTTAACTTTTCTAAATATTTGCGGTTACGGTTTCGGTTTCGGTTTCGTTTTCGCTTAAACTTAAAATCGAAAAGAATTTGCAGGCAAACGAATATTATGTTTTAGTCGACTTTTTACATTTTTCTACACTGCAACGAGAAGAAAAGGCAAATTTTATTTAATCATTAAGTGCATAGCGTGCGAGGAATATATTAAATGTTTTTTACAACTAAACTTTGTCCCACTTAAAACAAAATACTATTTTTGTTCACACGCCCTAAAAAGTATGCTACACTTTAGCGCAAATTCGATTTTAAGGAGTTGTGTCTTAAATCGAGTTAAGAGTTTGCAAGAATTTAGCAAAATAATGCGACTGCAGAGAGACAAATGTCGAATGGACTCGGCTAAAACGATAGCGAAGCAAACTGGCTAATGAGAAGAAAAATAAATGAAAATAACATTAATATGGGGAGAATTAGGGAGATAGCCAGAGAGAGAGAGAGAGAGAGAGAATGGAGTGCAATTAAAGCGGACCCAATAATTAAGAGCTAAGTACAACAAACATGAAAGTGAACAAGCGTATGCCTAATTAACACAATATGAACTTTCACACCAAATTTTCACTTCACACGCAAATGACACACACACTCGCACTCACACTCACGCACACATACTAAGTTTAGTGAAGCATTTTGCGGGTATAGATGAACGTCATACGACGGCAAAGCAATTTACATGGCAATGTCGACTAATCAGCTTAACAAACTTTAACATCCATTTTTATTTTTGTTTCGGGTGCCACGAAAAGTTGAACAACCCTTTGCTTTGCAAGACTTGCGGTGAACACACTCGCACACACATACACACATGTGTATGTAATCCACTCGGGCCATACTTGAGTGCGTTTTAATGACTCTCTGGAGCACCCAAAACACATACGCAGCAATGCCAGCCAAAGGAAATTGTTTGAAAGCAGCCAGCAAGCGGGTAATGAAAGGGAGCCCGAAACCAGACCTTTAATTATAGCCAAGCTAAACCTTTTTTTCCCAGCTCGCATTTTTGCTTGCTTTGCTTAACGGCAACGGCAACGGCAACAGCAACAACACAAACCGGACACAACTTTACACAAAAGTCAAGCCGGCAAAAGACCAAAACTTTTAGCATACTTTTCGGGGCAATCAAAAATGTAGCTCAATTCCTCAGCAAGAGATGCGAAAAACTTTGTCTAAGCTTCACGCTCCTCGGCACTTGAAAAACTTGTTCATAAAGCACACAAAAAGAAACAACGAACGCAGATAGAACATCAAGAAACACAAGCGACAGCATATTAATTAGTCACTTTTCCTTTTTCGCCACTGCGCTTTTTTTCAACGTTGTTGCCTCCTTTTTTTTTTTTTTTTTGTGGACATTTTTGTTGACTTTAAGGAAGTTAACTGGCTAAACATTTAGGCTGCCCTTGCTCCGACGGCTTTTTAACTGTCAATGTTGATGTAGGCCTTGTCTGGCCAAGGCAATGCCAAACAAAAACCCTTTTTTTCCCACAGTTCTAATTAAAGTGCGGGTCGGACGATGAGCACACAGTGTTAGCAGCACTTTAAATGGGAATTTATGTGCTGGCCGACAAGTTGCAATTGTTGCCACTGCAAACATGGAAGTGCACATGAGGATTTATGTCGAGAGCGGACAGATTGCTTTGGCACAGTCGTGTTATTTATGTGTGCCGATGTCAGCAAGTCCGAGTGAATGCTGATTAAATCGGCACAAAATTCTATTATTCAGAGCTTACTTTCACTGTGTGGGCAATAAAATAATTGAAACCAAAATTGAGATGACCCGAAATGTGCTTACTTGCTGCGTAACTTGCACTTAAAGAGTGCCACATTGTCGTTTAATAAAAGTAAAGTACTTTTCTTTTAACAACTTTGCCAAATGATGCACAAAACTTGCCGAAATTCGCACTCTTATTAAAATCCTCGACCAGAAGCAATCGAATAGGACCGTGTGGCGTTTGCCCGCGAGAATTAAGCTATAAAACCTTGTGACAATTCCCAGGCAGACATATAAAGCAAGTCAATAGCGAAGCAAATTCTTTAATAAACCCAAATGAAAGTTTTGTGCGGTAACGATTTAACAACAAACATTTGCAAAACGAAGGCGAGCAGCAAACAGGAAAAGCGGAAAAGCAGCCGCATTGAACGTCGGGGAAAATACATTTGGCGAGCAAATTATATACACCAGAGGGCAAAACATAGCAAAAATATTTGAAGACGTGTTTGCCGTACAGATAGACACAGGGCCAGCGAGCGAAGTGCGGAAAAAGTGTAGCCACATGGCCGAAATGTAACGATAAGCCACAAGGGGCGAACAGACGCTGGCAATAAAGTAGGGAACTAAGTGAATTATGGGGATAGGTGGTAAAATGTGCACGAATAAGACAAATATAAAAGCGGCACAAATTGTTTTCATAAGCGAGCCGAAAGAGTAACCTTTTTATGGGTGCCAAAAGATCAAGTTGTGGCTCCAAATGAAACTACGAGTCAACGAATTAAAATCCCAATTTAGGCACTAAATAAAACAGAATGCATGACAAATGAAAAGCTAGATAGAGCGAGAGTTCTGTGAAATGTCTAGGCGCATTTGAGCGGGCCATAACTTTTGGTTACCTTTGGGTACCTTTAAACTTGAAAAATGTATATAAATAGCAGGCGAAATCACAAACAAGCATTAATTTGCATAATATGTATACGAGCTGCGAAAGCAGAGACTGCCCGCCACAACAACAACGAGACAGCGACAGCGACAACAATAATAACAGCAGCAAGAGGCAGCAGTGAAAAGCTGAGCATTTTTCCAGCCTTTTTCATATAATTTTGGTAACGCTGGCGACGCTGGGGTTTGGGGCTTTGTGTTTCCTTAATGCATAATTTAACAGCTGCCGTTGCCGAGGGACGTGCGGGCGGGCAGGCTGCGAAAGCGAGGTAGGAAGGAGGCAAACGAGCAGAGACTGCGACTCGGACTGAGACGGAGGCTGAGCAGAGGCGTGTAGCAACAGTGAGAAAGCGCGCCCAAAAAAGTAGGCAACAATCAACAACTGCGTGTTGTTATTCAAGGCACAAGAAAAAAACAAACACACGGCGAATACGCAACATGAATCAACTGGCAACTAACAAGGCTCCAACACTGCGACGGCGGCGGCGCTGCGATGAGTAATGTGCAAAACGACTGTTCTTGAATTAAATTCTTTGATGCACACCAGCAGACACACACACACAGAGAGATACAGTCACACACACCAAATCACGACACACACATAAACTTGGCTATAAGATTTGCTTGCTGTTGTCAATTCGGTTACTCGACGCTGTTTGTTTCTTTGCAATTTTTGTTGGTGGCATGCCAAGCAAGGGTTCCACATTTCTATATAATATTTTGTTGCAAAAGACACACACACACAGTCGCACACACACTGTCACACAAGACACACGCAAAAACGCGGCAATCTCAAGGGCAATTTAGTATTTATTGTACAAAATCCATTTGCAGATGTGTGTATATTATGTTGGTGTATATGGTAATAATATTTGGTTACAGTACGTTTGAGTACGAGCCAACAACTCGAACAACTATTTACAACTCCGCTTGAGTGTAAGTTTCAAACTCGACTGAAGCGTTGAGCGCTTTGCCGCCGTCTTTTATGCACGTCAGAATACGCTCAAATCGCCGCCAGCGCTGAGTGCAACTCAAATTCAACGCCTACGCGACCTGGCGCGCTCGAGTTCGCTCTCGTGACGAGCGAACTTGCCACTCGACGAGCAACGTCGCACGCTGCCTGCCCACAGGGCTTTCTTTGTTCCTTCGGCCGCTCCCCAGCTCTGCTGTGTGTGTCAAGTAGAAAGGTGAGGCGGCTGGGCCAGGCTGGCGTGCTGGTGGTGCTACAACAAGTTGCCACACTTGGCCAGACGCTGCTGTTCTTTACTTTTGGATTAATAAATAAATAACGCAATTATGGCGAAGCAAAAAAAAGACAACTCACATGACATGAGTGTAGAAATGATTTCAGCTGAAAGTTGACGAGCTAAATTCATTTATAGTTTTACATTTAGCGACTTGTTGGCATTAAACAAATATCCTTTAATTTATTACCATTGAATTCGCGTTTGGGCTGGGCATTGTGAGTGGCAAGTCAAAGACTAATCTTGCAAATTAAAATGAGCACTTCCATTTGGGAAACTTGATCAGCGCAAGCACATATCAATTACAATCCGACCACAAGAGCAGCGCTCCCAAGGTCACGCGGTGCATCAATGTGAGAAGCGGAAAGACAATAAAAAGCACACTCATCAATACACGCGTTCCAAGAATAACCACACACACACACTGACACAAGCCACAAGCATTAAGTGCGCTCGTAATTAAAGCAACTAATATTAATTAGTGGCGGCGCCAGTTCCACTCGAGTGTCCCTTGGCGAGCTAAGGATGATTATGACTTCCTGGTAGGACTGCCCGAAATAGAGGAAACACATGCCCGTGAAATATAACCCAATGGCAATCTTATAATTTCGGGCAACGCGCGCGCCGAAATCAAAAGTGGGAGCCCACGACAGCACATTCAACTCATAGAAGAGCATGCCGGCTGCGACCCCGCCCCGTTGGCGGCCCACGCAACGCAAAAGATACTCTATCTGTATCCAATAGTTCGTCAACAAACCCGCACACATGGGCGCCCACGCTGTGTCGAGCACAGCGCTGATTCGCTCCAGTCGAAAGCTCAAGGGGCATTCTACGACTGTGCGATGTTTCTCCTCCTGCAGCGGCGTCGGCGTTACACTCAATTCGACAGGGGGGCAGGCAGCTGAGCGAGGGCGGAGAGTGTCAGTTTGAGAGAGCTTTCGGTTTGTTTATCTTTTGGGCCAGAGCACAGAAGCGGCCAACGGCATTCTTGTCAAGAGTTTCCTCCGACATTTTAACATCATCGCAAAAATGTTTATTTATGAACTGACTTTTGAACAACTCTACATTTGGTTACATGTTTCACGGGGATATTGTTGTAATGCGTGCCTCAGTGAGCGCCAAATAAATTCAAAAAATTGAATTTATGCAAAAACCTTTCAATACAGTTGAAACGATTAGAAAAGGAAATGTAGAAATTAGTCAATATAAAGAAATATTCTGTTCAACATCGAATACACAAATTAGCAGCAACTTATTGTGCAAATGCACTTCTTATCTATAACTGTGCAGAAATACTACAATAGTTGTAGTACAAACTATCAGAAATAGAATATTAGAAACAAGTCTATAAAGACATGCATATTTTATGCAACATCGAACATACAAATTAGCAACAAATTTAAGTTTGTTCTATATATAATATATAAGCAAATATGCAACATCAAAGACATAAATTAGCTATAATTATCCCACAAATGCAACATCGAACATTCAAATCAACTCAAATACATAATCTACACTTCTATTATACAAATCGTATCTATTATTTTGTTATACAAAACACTTTTCCAACTATTACAAGCAATTAGAAATAGAATATTAGTTTATTAGTCAATAAACAAATAATTTATGCCACATCGAAGACACAAATAAGCAACAATTATATCAATCAAAATGCATAATCTATCCAACAATTACAAACTATTAGAAATAGAATAGTGGAAATTAGATACAATAGCGGCAATTGTAGAAGAAATGCTTAATCTCCAATTCTTTTTTACAAATGCACTTTTTTCATAATTTTAATTTTGTTCTACAAAACTACTCCAACTATTACAAGCTATTAGACATAGAATAGTAGAAGATGGCCAATATAAAAAATGCATATTTTAAGCCACATCGAACACTCAAATAAGCGGCAATTGTAACTCAAATGCATAATCTATATTTCTGTTATACATATATAGTTGTTATCTATATCTTTGTTGTACAAAGCTCGCCAAACTATTGCAATATTCATAAGAATTATCGGCTAATTAGCATGCATCATAGGGGCAACGTGTGTGGTTGCAATGCAAGTTCCCTATAAAAAACCAACTCCATGCAGCGCATAACATCACTTGATCAACAGCATGTGGCACGTTCGTCAGCTCTTCTGCTTGATTGCCTATGGATTTGCAGTGTCTGCAGGTAAGGCTGCACTGAATCCCTATCGCCGCAATGTGGAGCTGCTGCTGCGAGAGCCAAGCTCAGGATTGTACACCAAGAACGATGCAGCTGCTGTGCAGGAACTGTGGATAACCCAAAAGCTAGATCACTACAACGAACTCGACAACAGAACCTGGCAAATGGTAATAAATCCAGATACAAGATCGGATTGCTATTTAAGTTTGTGTGCAGCGTTATCTGCAGAATGCCGCATACCACAGGCCGCAGGGCCCCATCTATATATTCGTGGGTGGCGAGTGGACCATCACGCCTGGCCTGCTCAGCACGGGTCTGACACACGACATGGCCGTGGAGAATGGGGGCATGCTCTACTACACGGAGCATCGCTACTACGGCCAGAGCTGGCCACACGCGTAAGTCAATGAAAAGGCTTCATAGAGTTGATTTGATTGCAGTTTCTTGCTCAGAAATAATGGCCTGAGCGTGGAGCAGCTGCAGCACTTGAGCTTGCAACAGGCGCTGGCTGATCTGGCGCACTTCATACGCCAGCAGAAGCTGCACAACCCACAGCTAAAGCAGTCCAAAGTTTTGCTCATCGGCGGCTCATATTCGGGCAGCATGGTGGCCTGGATGACACAACTCTACCCCGAACTCATTGCGGCCAGCTGGGCCTCCAGTGCGCCGCTGCTGGCCAAAGCGGACTTCCACGGTAAGCCAAGTCTTAGCTCCACTTACAGCTGCTCTGTAAGCACCTTCCACAGAGTACATGGAGCTGGTCAGCAGCGCGCTGCAGCTGAGCTATGGTCGCAATTGCACAGAGCGTCTGGAGCGGGGACTGCAGCACTTGGCAGCGTTGTTCAGGGCGAACGAAACGCAGAGTTTGCTGCAAGCGCTGAATGCCTGCGAGAATTTTAATGCGAACGATGCGCTGGATCGCATGTCCTTGCTGAACGGCATTGGCAACTACTTTGCCCTGATTGTGCAGAGTTACAGGTGAGTGGCGCGCACTTTGCAATGCAAATGTTAAAACTGCTTTGAGTTCTGCTCCAACAAGTGCGTACATACCGGACGTTTGCAACGCGCTGCTGCGGCCGCAGTCGAGCGAGGAGCAGGCCTTGCTGCAGCTGCTGGCGCAGCTCTATGCGGACGAGACGCAGTGCCAGGACTTTAGCTACCGGGCCATGCTGCAGCTGTTCGCGGAGCAGGCCGATCAGCGAGCGGGCAGTAAGTGTTATGGTTGAGTGGCGCCACGCGAAATTCAACAACAACTTGGTGTCTTGCAGCACGCGCCTGGTTCTATCAGACGTGCTCGCAATTTGGCTGGTTCACCACAACAAGCGCGGTGCCGCTGTCATATTTCGAGCGTCTGTGCCGCGATGCGTTTGGTCTTGGCCAACCGCAGGCGAGCATTGCACAGCTGAATACACAGTTCGGCGGACTCCAATTCGAGCAGAGTGAACGCTATCGTGAGGTCATCTTTACCCATGGCCAGCTGGATCCGTGGCGCGCCCTGGGCCAGCAGCGGGGCAATCAGGCCATCGTTCTAGCGGGTATGTGTGTGTGTGTGCAATTAGCTGAGTAAACGCTGGCTTAATTTATCGTCCGTGTCCTGTGGCAGGGTACTCGCATGTCGAGGATTTGACCAGCATCAGTGTGAGCGACAGCGTGTCCATGAATCTGGCCAAGCTGCGGGTCATGTCCTTCCTGCGCCGTCACATTGCAGCCATATAAATGACTCGAAGTGTCCCCCACACATGCATTATTAAATCAACAACTTGTTGTCCACGTGGAAGACAATTTGTAAATTCCTTTATGTAGGCGTTGGGTAAACAGAGACAAATTGAGTGACACTTGGCAGTAAGTGAGAGATGTGCGAGTATGTGCGTGTGTGTGTGGGTGTGTGTGTGTGGGTCTAAGTAGTTGTGTATATTGTTTGCCGAGCTTGAGGCATGTAGCAACAAGCTATTTCTGTTGATTAGCAAAGTGCATTTGCGCCGTCTTGTTCGCATTGTTTGCATAGTTCATAAGCTCGAGATCGCTGCCTCGTTGTTTGCCAAGTTGGAGAGCTTATCTTCATTAAAAGTGGTTGTATATCGTTATGTATTTGCTGAAGTGATGGAAACTTCTCATCAAGCTCTTGGTATATTCCCGCGCTTTGCTCTCGCAAATATATTAGATTATTAGTTTATACTTTACTTATTCACGGTCTATTCGGCTATGCAATTTTTCATATTTTTCCACAAAGAAAGTTTATTCAATTTCGCTGTTGCTCGCTCTTCCAGCTTAGCTGCAAATCCTTGCTGACGCTCGCAGGCTATGGTAGTTTGCTTCCTAAGCTTTGCCACGTTAAATGCAGACTTGTCGCGTGTGCAAAGTTAAAAATAAACCAACAGCTTCGCGGATGTTGCAATAAATTTGTCACCTTTTTATGGTCCACTGTTTTATATTTCGATCACAATCTTGCGCAATCTTTAGCCACACATACATAGTCTGGCATAGCTTCACATTAGACGCTTTATGTCAAGCGATTGCCACTTGTTTAAAGCCAATTTGCCTGCCAGCATGGCGTATACGCAATGGCACAAAACTTTCACAAGCGCGGCAGAAACGAAACGACGTATAAAATATTTTTTACGCTGAATGCCATAAAACGGCAAAATATGAAAAATAAAGAAAACAGGAAAGAGAGCAACAGCAACAGGAGCACGCCTGTTGGCTGAAGAGTGTAATTGTCAGATTTTCCATGCGACATGTGGGCGAGTGAAAGGCCAAAGAATTGTTTCCGGCAGTAGAAACACGTATTGTGCATTCCGGAAAGGATTGCAAGCCAAATGACAGTCGCTGTTAAATTATTGAAGCCACCGCGAACAGCGTGAAATTCAAATGTGCCTTGTTTAGAGATGTGCCCGTGTCGCAATCAAAAACAAAATCAGACAAGGTTTTATGGCAAATTGAACTCTTTAGGGCTAAAAAAAAGTATAGTTATAATATAACAATACCAGCTCGTGCTCGCGTTCGTGTTCGTGCTCGTGCCACGACACAGTGACGTCGCTAGGCCGAGCCATATGTAACTTGTAGTCGCCGCCAGGGGGCGCTTAACGGCAATGGAACGCTATGAAAAGTTATTATTATTGGCACACATTCGCATTGCCATTCTTGATGTCTTTTTTTCTCGAGCGTAAACTGCAAATTGCTTAAACCGCACAATTGCTGTTGCGCGTTTACTCGTTCTTTTCTTGCGACTGCTAATTAATGTCGAAAGGATTATCGAAAATAAGCCCACTATGCTGACGAAAATCATCAATATAAGTAAATAGCATTTCGCAATGTGCACTCAGTATTACATTGAAAGGTTACTTACCCTGTATCTGCAGATCACATTTAAAATGCTTGACTATAGACACAATTTAAGGACGATTTTCTCGTCTGTAAAATAAAAAAAAAAATGAATTTTTAAAGAAACAAATTAATGCAAATAATAAAATGATATGATATGATTATGTTAAATTATTCTTTGATCACGTGAAAATGATAATTTTTTGAAAATGTGAAGAGCTAACAAAAAACAAAAAAAACATCGACAAAACCCACATCATGTCATTAAATGAAAAGCTTTTCGGTGCTTTGGTTACTGCTTGGAAAGCTGCTGTGCAAAGCTCTGCTTACTCATGCGCTCAACAAAGCACACGCTCTCACTCAGATGCAGTGACTCTCAACGCGAGCTTTCGCTCTTTGGCTCAAAGTCCCACTCGTTCGTTATGAATGGCATCCTGTTGCTTGAACAAACTCGTAACAGGTGGCAAGGCTTCGACAGCGCTCAATGCGGGAGACAGCTTTAATGGAGCTGCTGCCATTTGACGGCCCGATGGTATATGAGCATTGGTATAAGGCCAACCCCGAAACAAGCAAAGAACAGCAAAAAAAACATACGAAAATGAGCGGAAGTCGATGCGATGGAGAGCAGGTCTGTAACGCTTTCCGCAGACACATTGACACTGTAGCATACAAATACTTGCGAAAACACAGATACAGGTCGAGGTACAGGCACATATTTGCATGTGTTGGCGTCAAGTTTAAATTACAATGGCAATGACAACAATTACTCGGCAGCTCGTAGTCGGTTCGTAAGACTAGAGACTCAGGGTCTCGGGGCTTGCTACCTTGAATTTTTGTCTCTCTATAATTTGTAGCCAGGCTGAAATAACAGCGACAAAGTGGATTACGTGGCTATTGTCTGGCAGTTTATACAGTCCTCGAGTTGGCCAAGCTGCAAAACTTAATGGAAATGGTGGCCAAACAAATTGCTAGTAAAGTCTAAGGATTATGGCAAGGGTCCTTCAACTAAGAAGCATGTAATTTCCGAAGAAGTTGCAGTGAAGTAAACTCTAATGTGCACATTGGCAAGTTGCTCGAACATTGGAGTGTTCTTCAACTAATTGGCCATATGTTTGTCTTTTTAAAGTAAGTACAAAAATCGTTTAGTATTTCACCTTAAACTTGCAAAAGGGATGTGGAAAATTGTGATATATTTAAATCAAGGTTTTAATAAATTTAATTCAATGCCCGTCTGTTTTGTAATTGTGAAACCTAAGGTAATGTAAATTTAAAAAAAGATTTTTAGGTATATAAATAAGAAATGAACAAAGACGTTTGTCAGTTTGACCAGAAGTACGCCCATCTTCATGTGTTTTCCTGCATCAAAGTCGGTGACTTGGGGATTTTAGCGTAGGAGTCGCGGTTGATTCGCAGACTGCCTCCCCCAAACAAGTGCAAAGTTATTCAACTTAGTGGCTAATCGGCAGCAAAAACTCACATAAGGCAGCTCAAAATAAATCACATGCGTCTCTTTGAACTCAGCGCACAGCAGCGTCAAATCAAAATACTTTGGGGGGAATCCCCATCATGCTTGCCGCCGTTGCTTTGAGCTTTTATTTTTGTGGTGCGCAAGACGATCTTTGGAAACTTTGCCCACTAATCAGGATTATAATTTAATTTTTCCTACCACCTGCGTGCGAATTAACCTTGCCTTTGCTGGCCTCACCTGAGCACTGTCCTTGTCCCCCTCGGTGCACTTAATTAGCCATGGGCCAATTACTTTCCAGATTTCAGGCACTTGCCAAGTGTGCTTTAATTGAGCATTCTCGCCCACGTCGCATTTCCATTTATGTCTTCATTCCTTCACATTTACCCCGAGGCCTTTCATGATTATTACAAAATGTTGAAGAGCACAAAATTGTATAGAGCGCAGTTCTTTCTTGTCCTTGCATTGTTAAATGTTTACTTATTTTCCATAGACCTTGACCTTTGTGGAAGCGTTCTAGAATCTTTTAGGACCCAACAGGCATGGAAAGTGTATTTGTCATTGCTTAAACATACACAAATGTAACAAATAAATAAGCAAGTGTGTGTATATAATCACCTTATATCAGTTCAAGTGAATTACGCTTTATTATTTGCATTTTTGGCATTGTCTTTCTTCCAATTGCTTGCTTTATGATTTGGTTTCTTATAGCATTTTTTGTTGCCGTTCGAATGGGCTGCGTTTGCTTCTGTTGGAGGAGCATTCATTAGCCCTGTCCACTGTCCAGGGCTAAAATTCGAATGTGTTGTTTGAATTTGATTGTCATTCAAATGTAGACTTGCCATCAAATGATTCAATACATTTTCATGCTTCCGCCAGTGGAACTCTAAATGAGCCTTAAACTTGGGAAAATTGCGAGTTTTGAAACGGCATTGATTGCACTCGACAAGAGAGGCATTGCGCAAACTCTCTGCGGTCTCCGGAGACATGGGCTCCACGGCCCCACAATGACTAAGTAGTGCGTAGACTGCTTGAAATGTGATAAACAAGCTGGTGTTGAATGTATTCCAATGTTGAATGCGTTTCATGGTATCTGCACAGAAGTCAGTGGAAATGATATGCATGTTCAGGCGATTCATAAACTGGTCCACTTTAAATCCAATCAAAAATTTACTCAGTGGCAAAGGCGTTTGCTGTTCAATGGTTTGAATAGACAGTTCCATCATGTGATCCAACAGAGACAAGTGCTTCCGCGACAGCTTCAATGTATAGATATTTTGTATGTGTGTGTGTGTAAAAACAGATGTTCTAAAAATCACATGTGCAAACTTACCGATGTCACATTGGCAATGTCTTCCTTGGGCAGTACAACAAAGTGAAATTTAGCTTTCGCCAAACTCAAATTGCGGAGCACAGCTGCTCGATCAGATTGCAATACGACATCCTCCCCAGCTTCCATTTTGCGAGTCAAGAGACCACGTTGGTATTCGATGTCTACGTTTTCACCCATTTCAATTAGCTTATTTCCTAGAGAACAATGAGATTTTGTGACTATCACTGTTCAGTGCTGCAAAACGCATGGAAAATCAGTGGTGTGCATTAAATTAATGATCGATAAATTCAAGTACTTCAAATATGATTTTGCGAAACTATCAAACAATGAAATTCTATTCTATTCTATATTCTAAAAATATATGATTACAAATAATTTAAGAACATCGGAATTTAAAAAAAAATATCGAACATCTATCGAAACGTTATTCTACGTCACAAAGTCAAATGGGATTGAATGACGTCGGACAGCTGCAAGTGCATTGAAGCACTATTTTTATTAGATGACGTGGCATTCCACTTCTAAAACTTGGCTTCGGATATCATATTTCTTGACAGTAAAATAGCTAACAGAGAAAAATCTATATATGCAGTCATTTGAAATGTTTATTTTAAAAATATATTTCATATATATTTATTTATATAGATATATTTATTCGCCCTGTTCATAAATGGATTATTGACCTCAGGCTTCTTTTATTATTAAATTTACTGAGAATACATATTCCTTATATGTATATCTACTGTTTGTCAGGCTGATTTTTATTGGACATAGACTTTGGTTTCCATTTGGGTTTAGTACATGCAGCATTATTAGGGTGCGGCTTGTTCTGGGATGCTTTATCTACTTGCGTAGCGTTCACCATCTGATTATCTTTAGGCTTCGGTGTATACTTGCGGTTATTGATCGGTTCAGACGGTATATTTGGTTTATTCCACTGCTTTGGCGTCCATTTGGGTTTATTCTGGCTGACCGCGTTTCCCTGATTGCTATGAATGAAAGAAGTCTGTTGTGGATTAAGACCTGTCGTATTTGGAACTTGTTTAAAAGGATTGAATCGGGGTGGCGACACAGTTGACTGTGGTGCCATAAATTCCCTATAGTTGGATTGGTTAGTATTGTGATTAGGATTCCACATGCGGTGTTGGTATATTTGCTGTGGTACCATAAATGGTAGCCCACGGTTAAGTTGAGCGAAAAACGGCGGTCGTCCCATTAGAGAGGGTTCCGGCATGGGATGCAAATGTTGCTGAAACCGTCGTTCGGCAGATTTTTGGAAATGTTTCTCGAAATTGTTCTGATATGGCATCAGAGACTGCTGCTGCTCCTCCTCATTGTTCGGCATATGATTGGGTCGCTGACGCCAATTGGTTGGCGGCTGATTCATATCGTCACTGGTGGCATTAGTTTGCTTTTGATCAGGATTTTGACGACACTGTGCTGATTGCGGTTCCGATGACTGCTCAGTTTTAGTTGGTGTCTCATCCAATTTCGATTTGTCAAGCATTTGAGTGATCTCCTCCATTTGTTTTTTGACTTGAATGTCATGTTCACGATCCATCCAATGCTTGGACAAATGAGTCTTTAGTGCCAATAAGTTGTTGCTCTTGAACTCACATTGATTGCAATGTAGTTCTTTACAATTTCGCAATTCTAGTGTCTTTTCTTCTGTCAATGGCTCGATGCAGCCTTTTAAGCGGAGAAGGGCATAAGCGGCTTGATAGGTGAGAAACAAATCCGAATGAAAGCTATTCCAATGCGAAACTTTTCGAAATGAAACAGAATAGAAGTCATTTGAAATGACATGCAGGCTTAGTCTATCCATAAATGCATCCATTTTAAAGCCCACAAGAAAATGGCTGGAGGACAAGTGATTTTGCTGTTCAATGATTTGATTGGCCAGGTCCATCATGTGGTCCAAAAGTGGAATATGCTCTTGTTTCAACTGTTGAAGGTAGAAATATATACAAATATAAATATATATTTAATATAAATTATAAATGAATACATAAAAATATAAATGCGCAGCTTACCTTAGTTACATTAGCAATATCCTCCTTACATATAACAAGAAAATGGTATTGCGCCTTGGGGTACCGATCCTTCACTACGGCTGCCAGATTAGTTTCAATCAACAACAAATTTTTGTTTTTCAAACAGTTAACCAATTGGTGCCTGGCTGCTCTTAACTGATCCATTGCGATATCAAAACGATTCCGGGAAACAACTACTAATATTGAGCGCTAAGTGCCAAGTGACATTGTAAACAATACCTATCGGAACTTTCTAGATTCGGTTTGTCAGAAGATATCGATAGTCGATTTTAATTAATTTACATCGATATCTAAGATTTACAATTGGGGTTTGCAACCGGCTTTAAGTTTAGCAAAAAGCAAATCGATTTATGTGTATTCAAAATTGCAATTAAATTGGATTAAAACGTAAATAATGTAGAATATTAGGTGCACGTATTTGTGCCAAGAAATTATTCTTCCCTTGTGATTTAAAAACAACTGCTTGAATTTACCAGCCAATTAATTGAAGTTGAGTTTGTCCGAGCAACAGGTGCTGTTATCTAATTTGTAGCAAGGTTTATACAATTTTCGAGAGACTATCAATATATCTCAGCCGTGCGAATCTCACTTAGAAATTACAATTGTTTACTGTGCTCTTCTAAATGTTCCTTAAGCAATGGAATATTCTTTGCAACAAATGAACACTGATTGCACTTTAGTGGTGTGGCAAGCAGCTCACTCTTTATATCCTTTGGCAGACGATTTATAGTGCCCTCAATTTGTAGCTGGGTGTATAGTGCTTTTCAAAATAATACAATACATTATGACACTGGCACATTAACAAAGTTGATAAATTAGAACTTACTGTCGTAAGGAAGAAAAAGCTGAGTGTTGAAACTGTTCCAGTGTTTTTTTGTCTTTAGGCAGCTCGAAACGAAATCTTTTGAAATAACGTGCAAATGCAAGCGTTCCATGCTCGGCTCGGCATGAAACCCAATTTGAAAATTCGCCAATTGCTCGCCGCGAATTTCGATGACATTTTGCGCCAACAAGTGCAATTCGTCGAGCAGCGGCAAATGCGTTTTGTTCAGCTGTTATTGAATGTTGTCTGATTTAGTATCAGTTGGGAGAATGGTTGCTAATATCAGCTGCATTTACCTGAAATATACTTGCTATATCTTCTTTGGGTAGCACTAGGTAATGATGACGCGCCTTTGGATATTTGTCAGCTATAACAACAGCCACATCTGTTGATATTATCCAATTGTTAGCATCTAAAATTGTTTTGATCAACCCGGCCTGCCAAGACATCTTATAACAGCTGATTACGGTGACTGCCACTTCTGCAGCAGTGCTACACAATTGCCGATTTGGCGCGAGTAGTGTTGATGAACACTGTTGACTCGCGCGTGCGTGACACGAGTTAGTATTTATCGCATGGTCAGACAGCAAATTAGTATTAGAATAAATTTCATTAATTGGATTCTTTGAAGTATTTTTTTGGCACAAAATGTATATATTTAATGAGAATATTTCAGATAAAATTACATTCAATTGGAAGTAAATCAGTAACTTTTGTTGGTTAACATTAGCGGTAACCAACACTGCTGCCGTGACACCATGCAACCCTGCACACAACCCTGCAGACACAACAACAATGAACCACAAGAGCCGAGAAGAATATTATTTGTTTGGCCGTCTAAATGTGCTTGTGTGCAGCGTGTGGGCAAGTAAAAAAGTGTGTAGAGCAACATACAAAATCAGCGGTGCATTTTTTACGCAACGCAGGCGAAAATTTCTCAATTACGTGATATAATTTCAATTGGAATTCATTCGAATCTCGTTTTGAAGCGTCCACTGCAGCGCCAAGCTAACGGAAATTTTAGCAACTGGCTAATTTGGCAATTGACTTAGCAGCTCAAATCTAGCATAACACACTCCACAAGATTACGCAAACTGAAACGGAGAAAGCGTACGCAATATGGCGACCACAGCGGACGTGAAGCCGCGCCCCATGGCCGAACCGTTGCACATACAGCGCCTGGAGTCGGCATTAAATATGCGACCCTTTATGGAGATGGCGCGCCAGGCCTTAAAGCAACCGCTCAGCAGCGGCAGCGGCGGCGAGTGCAGCGCCAGCGAACAGGAACAGGCGGGACACGAGCCAGACGACTCTGATGACTCCTCGACGCGAGTGGGTGTGGTAAGGTTAAAGCATAAACGACAACACCGCCAGCGTCTCTTGGGCAGCAAAGAGGGTAAGTACTGGAGGCGCGCAAAAGCTCCAATGCTGACAGAACTCTTGGTTTCTCACAGAGCGACAAAGTGTGAAGGCGCAAATCTACAATTTTAACGATCTGACCAGTGATCGGGAATGGCTTTACGATCTGATACTCAGCGACACCGAGAGCGAGACGCAGATGAGCGACGAGGATGCGTACATCAGCCAAATGCTGCGCGAGCACCAGCAGGAGCAGCGTCAGCGCAAAAACTACTACAAAAAGGCCACGGTAAGTGCACAGCGCATTGAGATTAGTTCAGTCACGAAACGTTGTGCCTTGCAGAATGCTCAATATGCCTACTACGGCAGCGGCTTGCTGTCCAATCACGATATCTACGCTGAGCGGCAACAGGCCACTATTGGCGTGCGCAAGCGACGGCGTCGCACCAAGCAGGAGATACTAATGGCGCGCCTGGCTGAGGCGCAGGCGGGACCAAAGCCTGTCAAGCAGCGGCGACGCGGTCGCAAGAAGCGTTCGACCATGGACTCGCCAGAGTCGGGCGAGGTGCATCCCTCGGAGCTGGGCAAGTACAGCTTTGGCGACACGCTAGCTGCCAACGACGACGACGACGAGGATAACGCCGAGGTGGACTACAAGCGCGAGCTCGCCAATTTGGCGCTGGACTATCCCGAGGAGGAGGAAGAAATCGAAGAGGAAGTCGATGTGGTGGGCGCCAGCGACGGCCAGGTGACGCGCGTGCGTCGGCGTCGCAAGAATCCCGAAGTGCTGGCGGCACGCCGTCGTCGCATCTGGCAGATCATGTCGAAGAAGGAGTGCGCTCGCATGCAGCGCATCAAGAGCAACAATCACAAGGAGATGCTCTCGAACTGCAAGCGTGTGGCCAGCATGTGCGCCAAAGTGGTGCGTCAGCGTGCGCTCAACTCGCAGCGCATCATGAAGGAGACGGTGTGGCGGGCCAAACGCCTCACGCGCGAAATGCTCACGTATTGGAAGCGCTACGAGCGCGTAGAGCGCGACCAGCGACGCAAGCAGGAGCGGGAGGCGGAGGAGCAGCGCAAACAGGACGTGGAGCTGATCGAGGTGAAGCGGCAGCAGCGCAAACTCAACTTTCTCATTACGCAGACGGAGCTGTACGCCCACTTCATGTCCAAGAAACTGGGCCAGGGCAGCGAGGAGGATCAGCTGCGCATACTCAGTCAGCTGGACGAGGAGCACAATGCGCGACTGGCGGCGCACGATGATTACGATGCCGGCGAAATGAAGCAGCTGGCTCAGGCGAATGCCGAGGCTGCGCTGCAGCGTGATTTGGACAAGACGCGCGCCTTCGATGTGCCCTTCAAGAAGGAACAGATGCTGGAGCAGCTGCAGGAGCTGGAGCAAACGCAGCCAGCGGTGAGCGAGCAGATGAAGGATCTGCCGCAGCCGAAGATGTTCAAGGGCACTCTGAAGGGCTACCAGATCAAGGGCATGACCTGGCTGGCGAACATCTACGATCAGGGCATCAGCGGCATTCTCGCCGACGAGATGGGCCTGGGCAAGACGGTGCAATCGATTGCCTTTCTCTGCCACATCGCCGAGCACTACGGTGTCTGGGGACCGTTTCTGGTCATCTCGCCCGCCTCCACGCTGCACAACTGGCAGCAGGAGATGGCGCGCTTCGTGCCCGACTTCAATGTGGTGCCCTACTGGGGCTCGCCCAACGAACGCAAGATACTGCGACAGTTCTGGGAGCAGAAGCATCTGCATACGCGCGAGGCCAGCTTCCATGTGGTGATCACCTCTTACCAGCTGGTGGTCAGCGACTACAAGTACTTCAATCGCATCAAATGGCAGTACATGGTGCTGGACGAGGCGCAGGCCATCAAGAGCGCCGCCTCGCAACGCTGGAAGCTGCTGCTGGCGTTCAACTGTCGCAACCGCCTGCTGCTCAGTGGCACGCCCATACAGAACAGCATGGCGGAGCTCTGGGCCCTGTTGCACTTCATTATGCCGACGCTGTTCGACTCCCACGACGAGTTCAACGAGTGGTTCTCCAAGGACATTGAGTCGCATGCGGAAAACAAGACGGGCATCGACGAGCGCCAAATTTCGCGTCTGCACATGATACTGAAACCGTTTATGCTGCGGCGCATCAAGAAGGATGTGGAGAACGAGCTATCCGACAAGATTGAGATTATGGTCTATTGCCCGCTAACCATACGCCAGAAGCTGTTGTATCGCGCCCTCAAGCAGAAGATACGCATCGAGGATCTGTTGCATTTGGCGAGCGGCGGCTCAACGGCCACGGCTGCCTCCGATGGCTCCATGCTGGATCGCAACTTCACGTCGAATCTCATGAACCTGGTCATGCAGTTCCGCAAGGTCTGCAATCACCCTGAGCTCTTTGAGCGACGCGATGCCAGAAGTCCGTTCAGCATGCGTTGCGCCGAGTTCGTTGTACCGCGTTTGGTTTTCCACGACGGTTTACTGCACACTGCTCTGCCCAGTCGCAGGCACTTGCTCTACAATCGGTGAGTGGCTCCTTTGTATTTTGATTGTTCTTATACTAAACTGGTCTTTGTCCTTTGCAGCTTTAATATATTCAAGGCGGCGCATATGCAATCAACACTATTTGAGGATGTGCATGTGAGCAGCTGCTTTGGCTTCAGCCGCTTCTGTGATCTGTCCCCGTCCGACATAGAGGATGCTACCTGGCATGGCCTCATCGCATTGTAAGTATTGCAGTTTGTCACAAATTTGCTAGCTTTCGACTAACTGCCTTTTATTTGTCAGTCTGTTGCATTATCGTCGCGTGCTTGCCAAGCAGCCGCTGCTCGCGTATCGTCGTCAGTGGTGGCCACAACAACGAGCTACGCGCTTCCAACTGTTGGAGCCAACGCTCGAGCGTAAGCTAGTGCCGGATTATCTGCTCACAGACAGTGTACTGAGGAAGTTCATCTTCACTGCAGTGGTAGGTGTCACCGTTTGCCGAGTAAACCAGGCCATTAATTCATATTTGCTTTGTATAGACGTCTGGAGAGAGCAGCGTGTATGCGTTTGGCGACTATCTGACGGCCAACATGCAGGAGACCATTGAGCATCGTGTGACGCGCTCAAAGATACTTAAGCAGAAGACGGCACTCATCGAGGAGCATGTCGACGGCAGCGGGCAGTCGCAGGTGAAGGCGGAGGACGATATAAAGCCAGAGCTGGAGATTGAGTCGGTGGAGGTGCAAACCAAATCGAATACGAAGAGCGATGTTAAGGTGACAACACTGCATTTACTGCCCGAGTTTCCATATCGCGCTCGAAAGCCGCAGATCTACAAATGTCAACCGCTGCAAATGCCGCGCTTCCTCTATGGACTGGGTCAGCGTGTGCAGGCCGTCGATAGGCATTTTTAGTGAGTACTCTCGCCCGAATCAATGCCAAAGTCAGCCACTAATCTCTGTTGACATCTACTTTGTTAGCTGTGAAAGTCGTGCCGCTGCCTGGACCCACATTCGACATCTGCAGTGCGAGAATGGCGCGGGCAAAGAGCTGGTCACGACAGGCCTGGCGCTGTGCAAGCCGCGCAATGGCTGGTCATCGATTGTGGTGCCCGACAAGGAGACGCTGATCACAGATGCTGGCAAACTGTTTGTGCTCGACAGCCTGCTCACACGCCTCAAGGCCGAGGGTCATCGTGTGCTCATCTATTCGCAAATGACCAAAATGATTGATTTGCTCGAGGTGCGTGCGTTTACCTGATGTGCTGGTCCCTTAATGGCTCTAATATGTTTTGACTTGCAGGAATATATGTGGCATCGCAAGCATCGCTATATGCGCCTGGACGGCTCTAGTAAGATATCGGCTCGACGCGATATGGTCGCCGATTTCCAGACTCGCGCGGATATCTTCGTTTTTCTGCTGTCCACGCGTGCCGGTGGCTTGGGTATCAATTTAACAGCAGCGGATACGGTAAGCTGAGAATTTGATAACTTAGTTGTAATATATAGCTAACAGCGAAATACTGCTCTGAGTGACTGCTAGAGATGTGTAGAATGTAGCTGGGATCAGTTTTACTTTTCCATTACTGTTCACTTGTTACTGTTACTGTTTACTTGAATTCAATTAGAAACGTGTCCCGCTCTTTCCGCATTTTAAGTAGACAAAATTGATTTGGTATTACAATGGATTTCGCCAATCACATGTTCATAATACCCATATGCAGCCCTGCCAGGCTGCCGCACGTTGTGGCCAATCTAACGCCGCACAAATCGCGCAGTACTCCCCTGCCACGCACTGCAGCAATCAACATCGATTCAGAAAGACGCAATGGACTGGAGCCAATAGAAGTTGCAGAGCCCAGCAAAGGAAGTCAGCATAAATTGACTGCGCGAAGCAGCAGGCAACTGGTACCAATTGAAAATTTGCCTGATCAATTAGAACGACCACTTTTGTGTCCATTTCAAAGGTCGGCGCGCAAGAAACAAAATTGTGATTTGCATATAAATTACAATGGAGTGCAGGCAGCGTTGGTGTGCCAGGTGCGCACCAACGATTTGCCTGCACTGAAGCATCGCTTATCGCCGCTGCTGCGTCAACATAAATCACGCTTTCGCAATGTCCGGATCGAGCGGAATCTATTCAAGCCCACTGGCCTCGTCCATGCCCTTATGCCCTGTCAAACTACCAGCGATTGGCCGACCCTGGAGCAGGCGCTAAAGACGGATGCGCAGCGTTGCAAGGCCCAGGGTTGCAAGGTGCTGAACATGGAGCAGGGCCTGTTGTGCTTCAATTGCCAGCCAACGGACATACTAAAGGTTAGAGCTAGACTTCGGATATGCGGCTACAAGCTACTTCACTCAGAGGTTGGCCAATGTGCGAGGGATTCGCTGGTGAAGCTGCCAGTTGCACAATTGCAACGCTATGCGGAGTTCCTCAAGGCCCTCATGGCGGACACGGACTTGGTGAAGGTCTATGACAATGTGGAGAACTCGTCGCGGCTGCACGGCTGACAGAGGTGGCACAATTGGCAGCTGGCAGATTTATGCAAGTGTTCGTTGGTCTTGTATCCATTTGCTCGACTACTTGTTTATGCAATGCGCGGCCTTTGGAATTGCCCGAGCAGCTTTTGTCATGATTTACACATTTTGATCTTTATCACAACAATGACACTGTTGCTAAAGCCACCAGAAATTCTCAGCCAAAAGGATGCAATATACGCTCGCAAACAGAATGCCTCTCTCTCTCTCTTGCTCTTGCTCTTTCACTCTCCTTTTCACTCTGCCTCTGTCGCATTGATTCGATTTTGTGGTGATTTCTGGCTGATGGTGGGACTCTGGCCGGGCTGCTGGGCTTCGTGTGAACATTTTCGCTTGGTTCCTAAATCATTTTGTCACTGATTTTGATTTGTTATTCGCGCTCGCCACGAAGTAATTTTGTTTGTCTCCTCGCGCTTATTTCTCAGTTTTATTGTTTGGTTCTCAGGCTCAGCTCTCGCTGCTGTTGACTAATTCCTGTTTGCCATTTGCCATGCCAATGTCTGTTTGTGGCTCTTTCCGCGGCTTCTCAAGTGGATCTGCTTAAAACTCAACACTGTATGCATTATAAACTGCGCGCTTTTGTTATAAATTATTTGCAGTTCTTGTCTAGTTTTAAATTAGTTCGAATTCACAGCCTCCGAAAGCATTTCACAAATTGCAAGAATTTTTATTTCTGCCTTCAATCAAAGCACTGCAACATCGCAGTGTGTGAGAAACACAATTCGAGTTCCAAAAGTATTTGCTCTTCATGTCGGTGGCGCATACCAAAATAATTTGACCAAGCACAACAAAAGCGAACTCAACACTTTGGTATTTCTTTGCGGGCTAACGGAAATCGTTGGGGCCTCAACGAATTCGTACCAGTTACATTTTAAATGATATGAGAGCATTTCGTTAATTGTATTTTATGCCATTTATAAACAAATTGTATGACATTGTTTATTTCGTTTGTGAGCTACAAGCTTCGATTTGGTTCCTCGACCGTCATTATCATGCGCGTCTTGCTTTTCGTTGTCCACAAGATTTATGTCATTTTCGAAATCGTAGCAAATGTCTTTAAGTAGCCGCAGTCGATCGCTTTCGTCACCTTTTCGTATGCTCGACACGTTCCAGAATTTAGTGCAATTCATTGGGTGTACAAATTTCTTGTCTCTCTTCGGGCTATCTGAATCTATGATCCAACATTCAGTTGCTGCGACAGACTCTCCGACTCGTCACACTTACAATTTTTTCCGGAATGTTAATTTTGATTATAGAAAATTAAAGAATGTTTAAAAATAATGGAAACCTGTTTGCGCCACCATTAACATTAGCCCCAATTTAATTAATACGTCTACTTTTTGAGATTGCTTTGCTGGAATAGATATATTTGTGCATATAATGTGTAATAAGTTGCTGAGATAAGTTTATGTTTGAAAATAAGTTTTGTGCATATCGTTGCAATAAAATTGGGAAACGTTCATATTGTATCGAAATTGATTTTGTTTAAGCAAGCCATTTAGCAATCGTTTTCTTTATAATTCGCTTTGTACTCTGTAACTCGGGGCTATCGTTCCGACTAAGAGATCCGAGATCAGCGCAATGAGAGGCTTTTGGGATAGTTATAGCACCTTCTGCTTCTCCAGCACCTACTTTTCTCCAGGCATCCAATCCACCATGAGTGAAAAGTACATTCTCAACATCAATATCGATACCTTTAAATTCCTCGTTAGTCTTTTTGATTCGTTTTTCAATTTGAGCCTTTGTATACTTGGAACCGTAAACATCTTCACATGTCAATGTATAGAGGGTGACTGGGAAATTGGAGCCGAAAGGTTGGTCATTGCCAGCAGAGGACTGGAACCAGCCGAATTCGTTGCATGTCTGGAAGTTCCAAGAGGGGTCATCACCCTCAAAATGTTCCATAGACCATTTGTAGTAATTAACAGTCTCCTTATACTGCACCCTGAAACACTCTTCACTTGCCGTACGGAGTTGAACAAATTTAGACAAAGCTTCATAATCGTTGCTACTGAGTTCCCGAAGCTTGGTGCAATGTCTAGGTATGTCGTTACTTTCGTGGCTGTGTAAAGAAAACTTTTAGCAAAAATCAGACATACAATTATTTGTACCTACACCTGGGTCTGAGCGATGTTTGTGAATATATTTGCAATCGTGCTGAAAAGTAGCCATTGGTCCTTTTCGTTATTCTCATCAAAGAGACTGCAAAGGTTCAATTCTTTCTTGGCCTGAGCTCCCTTTCCATTTTTGAATAAGTCCTCATAATAGGAGGTGGCATTGTCAATAATATTGTAGCATGATTCTCCCCCAAGCTGCTTGTATGTTTCCCCTACACCTTCCATGAAATCTAAAACGGAATGATTGTTGGAGATTCAAATGTTTAAATTTGGCTTACATACCTTTAAAGTCGAGTTTTGCTTCAAGCGGAGCACTGGATGCCCAACTGCCCACAATGACGTCGGGATACAGTTTCTTGAGCCAAGTTGCCATGGTTGCAGAGTAGGAACAGCCCGAGATTACAACCTTTGAGTCCTTGTAGTTATCATCTTCCTTAAGAGTCTTGATAATATTTACTACATCGGCCATACCTTGCTTTACATTGAGATACTTCTTAAGGTTTTTAACAGAAAGGGGCCTATCAATTGTGTTGTTAATATGCTAATAAATATATGTGTGGGCAATAGTTTCAGTTATCCTACTTGATCGGGACGCTCTCCCCGAAAAATCTGTGTTCGTTAGTAAGTACGGTTCCATTATGCTTCTTAGAGATATCTCCCAGAAGTCCTTGAATATGCCAATCTTCTATTGTCCACTCGCCTCCAAGATAAATAAATATCGGAGATCCTTTTGCATGGTGGTCTTCGTTGATCATAATCCGCTAAAAACAATAATCATTTAGACTTTGCTTTCTTAAAGTTTTCATTTTTTAAAGTATTTTCCTATTCATTTTACCTGTTTCCAAGTCGCGTTGTTGTTCTCGTCAAAGTGATCCAGTTTCTGAGTGATCCAGCGAATCTGCACATTGGCACGATTGCTGATGGAGTGCCGTGGAGGACCTCTGTGGAGATCCCTCAATGTTTTAACGAACTCTGGAATTTTGACTTGCTTCACACTAACTGATGAGGTGAAAGGTGCTAATATTAGCACTAGCTGCACTACAAAGCAAAAATATTTCATCGTCGATGAGTGTTCCATCTTTGAGGACTAATTTTTTACCTCTAGAAGCGGCCTATTTATTTAAAAATTAGTCTTGAATCGGTTCCAGTTGAAGATAATTCTAAATTAGTTTTACTTTAAACTATTACTGCAATCATAAATAACACTAATAAATTAACTGATATTTTCGAAAATATTTTTCCAACGTTGCACGTTGCAACTCTCACGTTGCAAACGACGCAATTCAGACATGAGTAGCAAAAAGTACTTCAAAAATTTGAATACCCACTTTCCATTAAAGATTATAGAGAACGAGTTACATAGAAAAAAAAACACTATCGACTAACAAATTCTTAGTATTTATTCTGGGCTTGTTGTTTCTTTACTTACTATTCACTACTCGAAAGGCTTATTGAAAAGTGTATTGAAATCAACTTAATTAACCGAACAAGACAGTAACTTTATCGGCTCTCAACCGTCTTCCACTTGTATAAAAGTGTTTACCAATGGGCCCATTGAAATCATTCGCTGAAGAACTAAAATAATTTTTACGGCAAGTACTTAACATTAGCCTCAACAACCTTAAGAATTCAGGATAAAATTTATGTATCGAACTAGTAGTTTTTATTTATGGATATGCTTATTAACTAAGTATGCTTATTAAATCAATTATATGTAATGCAAAAAAAAAAAAAAGAAATCCATTTCTTTAGGCAAGCCAATTACCAATCGTTTTCTTTATAATTCGCTTGGTATTCTGTAACTCTGGGCTATCCTTCCGACTAAGAGATCCGAGATCAGCGCAATGAGAGGCTTTTGGGATAATTATAGCACCTTCTGCTTCTCCAGCACCTACTTTTCTCCAGGCATCCAATCCACCATGAGTGAAAAGTACATTTTCAACATCAATATCGATACCTTTAAATTCCTCGTTAGTCTTTTTGATTCGTTTTTCAATTTGAGCCTTCGTATATTTGGGTCCGAAAACATCTTCACATGTCGATGTATAGAGGGTGACTGGGAAATTGGAGCCGAAAGGTTGGTCATTGCCAGCAGAGGACTGGAACCAGCCGAATTCGTTGCATGTCTGGAAGGTCCAAGAGGGGCCATCGCCATCGAAGTCTTCCATAGACCACTTGTAATAATCAACAGTCTCCGTATACTTCACCCTGAAACACTCTTCACTTGCCGTACGGAGTTGAACAAATTTAGACAAAGCTTCGTAATCGTTGCTACTGAGTTCGCGAAGCTTGGTGCAATGTCCAGGTATGTCGTTACTTTCGTGGCTGTGTAAAGAAAACTTTTAACAAACATCAGACATATATTTATTTGTACTTACATCTGGGTCTGAGCAATGTTGGCGAATATATTTGCAATCGTGCTGAAAAGTAGCCATTGGTCCTTTTCGTCATTCTCGTCGAAGACACTGCAAAGATTCAATTCTTTCTTGGCCTGAGCTCCCTTTCCATTTTTGAATAAATCCTCATAATAGGAGGTGGCATTGTCAATAATATTGTAGCAGGATTCTCCTCCAAGCTCCTTGTATGTTTCCCCTACACCTTCCATGAAATCTGAAAGAGAATGATTGTTGGAGATTCAAATGTTTAAATTTGGCTTACATACCTTTAAAGTCGAGTTTTGCTTCAAGGGGAGCACTGGATGCCCAACTGCCCACAATGACGTCGGGATACAGTTTCTTGAGCCAAGTTGCCATGGTTGCAGAGTAGGAACAACCCGAGATAACAACCTTTGAGTCCTTGTAGTTATCATCTTCCTTAAGAGTCTTGATCACATTTACAACATCGGCCAAAGATTGCTTTACATTCATATACTTCTTAAGGTTTTTGGCAGAAAGGGGGCTGTGAAATATGTTGTTAATATGTTAATAAATACAAGTTTAAAGAGTTTCAGTTAACATACTTGATTGGAACGCTCTCTCCGAAGAATCTGTGTTCGGTAGTTAGTACGGTTCCATTGTGCTTCTTAGAAATATCTCCCAGAAGTCCTTGAATATGCCAATCTTCTATTGTCCACTCACCTCCCAAATATATAAATATCGGAGATCCTTTTACATGGTGGTCTTCGTTGATCATAATCCGCTATAAACAATAACCATTGCCTTAGACTAGGTTTCTTAGTTCAAGTATTCACTGATAAATTTTACCTCTTTCCAAGTCGCGTTGTTGTTCTCGTCAAAGTGATCCAGTTTCTGAGTGATCCAGCGAATATGCACATTGGCACGATTGCTGATGGAGTGCCTTGGAGGAACTCTGTGGAGATCCCTCAATGTTTTAACGGAGATAGGAATATCTCTTTGCTTTGGCAGACTGGCTGCATAGGCTAGAGGCGCTACTAGCGCAAGTACTAGTATTAGAGTACACTTCATTGTGCTTGTTAGTTGACAATTTGTTGAATGATTCCCTACCCCAATATGTGGCCTATTTATTTGAAATGTTCTTGGGTAGATTGCAGACAACGATATCTGTTAGGCAATGCGCAAATATTGGAAATTCCTTTAATCTTAAGCCATCCTATCACGCTAATAAATAAATGTGTTGTGTAAGTAATGTGTTACATGGTGTTAATTTGCCTGTAATTGAGCTATTGTCATTCTGACATAATGCATAATTATTTATTGGATAGATTATGTTGTTTGGCTTCCTAGTATGGAATTTGCTTTTATTTGTATTGCATTAAATTTCCCACTTATGGCTTTAATTTAAAAGTGCAGAGAAAAAAAGAGTATTTGAAGAAAATCTTTAAAAAGAAAAGTTGCTGAAATTCTAGATTTTATATCAACACATTCAGAAACTAGTAAGAAATGGGTTTAGCTGTACATATGTTAGAATTTTTCCGTATTGGCAAATCTTTATAGTTCTGAGACCATGTTAAATAGTGTAAGGTGCACTTGAGTGAACTGCCTCTGTAATCATTGAATGTCAAGCTGATTATAGCCAAACAAAAGGTTCTTGCCCCTCTGTTATTACACAGTTATTGTATAACTTGAAGTTAAGTTATTATGAATAGGTGAAATCTGTGCTATAAATTTGACTTAGTCACTTGCAACACATACGCAAAAATGTATAGAACTACCCTTTGATGACAACTTTACAACTTTACCCTTTGATGACAACTTTACAACTGTTAAACAAAAATCTTATAATAACAATGTTAAAAATTACAATCTAAATTGATTAATATTTATTATTAAATAATAATAATAAATAATTGACAGACTGACGCAGTTTGATGATAATAGAAACTTTGGTTGAGTGCAATTTTTCAATATTTATTTGGAGGGGTGTATTCATATATATATATAAAGTGCATAATGTGATTACAAGTATATATGGATTAATATATATTTTGTCGACAGGATCAGTTTCATGCAGATTATTGCATACGAATTGCAACACAATGTTTTTTTACTCAAGCCATTTAGCAATCGTTTTCTTTATACTTCGCTTTGCTTTCTGTAAACCGCGGCTATCCGTAGAAAGGATTGAACCCAGATCGGAGCAGTGAGAGGCTTGTGGGATAAATATAGCACCCTCTGCCTTTCCAGCACCGACCCTGCTCCAAGGATCGAGCGCACCGTGAGTGAACAGCACATTCTCAACATCAATATCGACACCTTTGAATTCCTCGTTTGTCTTCTGGATTCGCTTTTCAATTTTGGCCTCGGAATATTTGGATCCGAAAACACTTTCACATATCATTGTATACAGGGTGGCCGGGAAATTTGAGCCGAAGGGTTGTATATTGCCAGCAGAGGACTGGAACCAGCCGAATTCGTTGCATGTCTGGAAGGTCCACGCCAGACCATGGCCGTCGTAGTTGTTCTTCGCCCACAAATAGTAGTCAACAGTTCCCTGGTATCTGGTGTTGACACAGACCGGGTATCCGAGACGCCATTGTACAAATTTGGACAGAGCGACGTAATCGTTGTCACTGAAGCTGCGAAGAACCGAACAGTACTGGGCCAAGTCGTAGTTTTCGGGCCTGAACGGAAGAAAGATCGCTTAGAAGAAATCGGTTACAATTAACTCTATTGTTACTTCTGATATTGCGCAATGTTCGCGAAAACATTTGCAACCGTGCTGAAGTATTGCCACTGATCTTTTTCTTCATTTTCGTCAAAGTTACTGCAGAGGTTTAATTCCTTCTTCGCCTGAGCTCCTTGTCCATTTTTAAACAAATCCTCAAAATAGGAGGTGGCATTGTCAACAATATCGTAGCAATAATCTCCTCCCAACTGCCTGTAGGCTTCTCCAACCACTTCCATGAAATCTGTAAAGGATTCATTGCAATATTCTGCGTTAAAAAAATTTGTTTCTCACCCTTAAAGTCGACTTTTGCTTCTAAAGGAGCACTAGATGCCCAGCTGCCCACAATGACATCGGGATACAATTTCTTGAGCCAAGTTGCCATGGTTGCAGAGTAAGAGCAACCTGATATAACAACCTTTGAGTCCTTGTACTTGTCCTCCTCCTTAAGAACCTTGATAACATTCACCACATCAGCCAAAGCTTGCTTTACATGTTGATACTTATATAGATTTTTAGAGGACAAGGGCCTAACAGGAGCATTAAAGTGTTAGTAAATTTACCCAGTCTACAGTTTTAGTTAGCATACTTGATGGGAATGCTTTCTCCAAAGAATCGATGTTCGGTGGTGAGCACGGTTCCATTATTTTCCTTCGCGATGTCTACCAAAAGTCCTGAGGAAATGTCCTCAGGTTTGATTACCCATTCACCGCCAAGATATATGAATATAGGTGATCCATCGACGAAGTAGTCTTCATTGATCATAACGCGCTAAAGTTAGGTTTCTCCGTGATATTAGTTATATTGCTTAAGGTATTTGTTGTTTACTCTTACATTTTCCCAAGTTACATCATTGTCCTCGTCAAAGTTGTCCAGTTTCTGGGTGATCCAGCGAATCTGCACGTTGACCCGCTTGTTGATGGGTTGCCTAGGTGGGCCACGCTGCAGCTCCTTCAACGACTTAATGAAGTCTGGAATTGCCGGTTCCCTCAGACGGACTGTTAAAGTTAGAGGGGCCAATAATACTACTAGCTGTAGTACAACTAAAGAAAGTTTCATCCTTGTCGTTTTAAAATTTAAAAACTGATTTTACACCTAAGAGCACAGTCAATTTATAGAAAAATTGTTTGTTGAATTTTTTGCAGTTGGAGATAATTTTAAATTGGCTACGGTCTAAACGTTTTTCGAAATAATAAATAATGCTAATAACTTAATTGATTTATTTGCAACTAATAAGTTGATGGAATTTTTCTATTACAGAGAGAATATATATGTTGTAGATCTTATATAGTTTTTCCGTTTACTTTCTGTAGAATTCTTTACTTGATCGAGAAGTGTAATCAGATTAATTAAAAGAACAAGAAAATACCTTTATCGGCTCTCAACCGTCTTCCACTTCAATAAAAGTAGTTGTCAATTGGCCCATTGAATTCAATTGCTGTAAAATTAACTTGATTTTAACGACAAGTATTTAACACAAATGAATGTTCGGTAATTATTTATTGGAATAAGTAGATTTAATAGTGTAGTATTTATAAGAATATTAAATGGAAGAAGAGGAATTCGATTTTATGCAAGCCACTGGCCAATAAGTTCAACAATACGCTCCTTTGAGGCGCGCAAAGCTGCACTATCCGTGGCACTAATGGAGCCTAGATCGGAGCAGTGAGAAGCTTGTGGAATAATGGTGGCACCTTGTGCCTCGCCCGCACCAACTTTGGCCCAGGGATCCAATCCACCCTGGGTGAAGTAAACGTTCTCAACGCTCTCAATGCCTCCAAATTCAGCATTAGTGTCCTTGATTAGCTTGCGAATATTAGCCTCCGAGTAGTTGGATCCGAAAACATCCTCGCAAATGTCAGTGTAAAGGGTGACCGGGAAATTAGAGCCGAAGGGTTGACTGCGACTGCCAGAGGACTGGAACCAGCCGAATTCACTGCAGGTCTGGAAGGTCCAGGCCAGACCATCGCCGTCGTAGTTGTCCTTCGACCATATATAGTAGTTAACTGCGCTCTTGTATCTAGTGTTCACACAGGCCGGGTATCCGAGACGCCATTGAACAAATTTAGACAGAGCGACATAATCGTTGTCACTGAAGCTGCGAAGAACCGAACAGTACTGGGCCAAGTCGTAGTTTTCGGGCCTGAACGGAAGAAAGATCGCTTAGAAGAAATCGGTTACAATTAACCCTATAGTTACTTCTGGTATTGAGCAATGTTCGCAAACAGATTCGCAACCGTGCTGAAGTATTGCCACTGATCTTGTTCGTCGTCCTCGTCAAATTTGCTGCAAAGGTTCAATTCTTGCTTGGCCTGAGCTCCTTGGCCATTGTAAAACAGATTTTCATAGTATGTGGTGGCGTTATCAATGAGATCGTAGCAATAGTCTCCTCCCAACTCTCTGTAGGCTTGTCCCACAACTTTCATGAAATCTGCGAAACTCATATGTCATTGAAGTAATGAAACTTTATGATTAATCTACTCACCTCTGAAGTTCACCTTGGCTTCAAGGGGAGCACTTGATGCCCAGCTGCCCACAATGACATCGGGATACAATTTCTTGAGCCAAGTTGCCATGGTTGCAGAGTATGAGCAGCCCTGGACAACAACCTTTGAGTTCTTGTACTTGTCCTCCTCCTTAAGAACCTTGATAACATTCACCACATCGGCCAGAGCTTGATTTACATTCTGATACTTACTGAGGTTCTCAGTGGATAGGGGCCTATTAGAGGTTCATTAAAGGTTTAAGAAATTTCTAGGCATACATTTTTTAGCTTCGTACGTGATGGGAATGCTCTCGCCAAAGAATCGGTGTTCGGTGGTGACCACTGTGCCATTATGTGCTTTTGCGATATCTACCAGAAGTCCTGAAGCAATGTCCTCGGGTTTGATTACCCATTCACCGCCAAGATATATGAATATGGGCGATCCATCGACGAAGTAGTCTTCATTGATCATAATGCGCTAAGGATATTTTTCACAAGGACATTAGTGATGTTTGTTAAGCGATTAACTATTCAATATTACGTCATCCCAAGTTGCATTATTGTTCTCGTCAAAATTGTCCAGTTTCTGGGTGATCCAGCGAATCTCCACGTTGACCCGCTTCTTGAGAGGCTCCCTAGGTGGGCCACGCTGGAGGTCCTTCAGCGACTGAATGAAGGCAGGAACTTCTGGTTTTGGCAGACTGGCTGCATAGGCTAGAGGCGCTACTAGCGCAAGTACTAGTATTATAGTATACTTCATCGTGATTGATAGTTAACAGTTTTTCGAATGATTTCCTACCCCAATACGCGGCCTATTTATTCAAAATGTTCTTCAGCAGATTGCAGAAAATGAGAGCCATTAAGTAATTTGCAAATATTGGCATTATTATTCTTAAGCCCTCGTACTATCATGTTGATAAAAACTAGGGTTGTATAAGTCACGTGTTATGTCATATTGTCATAGATGCACAAGTGCATTATAGTTCGTTTAATTTTTATTGGTTGCATGTCCATAGATTAGATGTTCGGCTATAAAGGAACAATCGGCATTCGAATTATTAATTTTTGAGGCTATCTAAAACGCAAACGCCATGTGAATATACGCTGATCAAGTTTGTTTTGAAAATAAGTCATGCCCCATACTCAACAATAACTAATTGTTTTATAGCAATTAGCTTCGTTCTATTTATTTTATGATGTGTTAAGTGTTGCGCATTTAGTCGAGGGGATAATTATTGAACGGATCTTTTAAAATGCTTTTATTACGTATTATTTCATCTGCTATTTCAAAAAATATGCAATGCAATGACAATAAAGTTTTATTTCAAGCAAGTTAAACTTGACTCATTTACCGATGTAATCTTTGAATGTTGACTATTTAATTCAGCTTGATAAGGAGTAAACAAAAGGTTCTTGGCCCTCAGGCATTATTGTCATATTATTATCTGTAAGTGGAACCTGCGCAATAAATAAAACTTAGGGCCTTTTAAGTGGCTTCTGTTCATTTAGATAGATAGTGGATAAGAGATATTGGAAATAGAATTTTTGGTAGAAAAAATTTTTAATTTATTGTATTTCATGGATTAGATTTTAAATTTCCTTAAATATCAACTTGGAAATTGTATGTAATAGTAATGTAATAGTCATCTACGACTTCTTAAAGTATACCCATATATACTTAGTGAACCGTCTAAAGCCAATTTAATTTTAAAATCCCTTAAATAACAACTTAGGAAATGTATGTAAGATTTAAAAATTAGTTATCTCCGACTTCTTAAAGTATATCCATATATACTTAGTCAACTGTTTAAAGCCGATACGCTACATTCATGCTTGTATTTCCTACGTAGATTTGCAGATTTATGCGATATTTCTTTGGTATATTTCCTCTTAAAGAATCTGGCAATTTCCTCGTCAGCTGCAATTTGTATAGCATAAGTTTAGGCTTGGCGAAAGTGTCTGTCATTCCCTGAACATTCATTAAAACAGTTTATTCTATGCAACAGTTTAATCACAACAATCAGTTCCCGGAAACTCTTTATTTGGCTTATCGCTGAATTGTGGCAGAAATAGTTAAGTGTTGTTAACAAAGTTTAGGCCAACCATTCGCGAACTAGTTCTGCGATGCGTTCCTTGGAAGCACGCATTTCTTTGGTGTCGATGGCGGAGATCGAACTGAAGTCAGCACAGTGAGAGGCGCCTGTAATGACTGTGGCGCCCTCGGCCACGCCATGACCGACGGCATTCCATGGATCGAGACCACCGTGAGTCATGTAGACGTTCTCGACGTCGGGAGTCATGCCACCGAAGTCCACATTGGTCTGGGCCACGTTGTTGACGATGTACGAGTTGGCGTACTTCGAGCTGAAGACATCCTGACAGAGTTCGGTGTAAAGTGTGGCGGGGAAATTGCTGCCAAAAGGCTGATTCGCCGAGGACGATGTCTGATACCAGCCGTACTCATTGCAGGTCTGATAATACCATGGTCTTGCTAAAATACGGGAAAAAAGTATAAAAGTCAGTCTGGAAATTTGTAATCAGCGAAGTGGCAGTGTTATCAACTTACACGCGTCAAAGTTTTCAATGCCCCACAGATAATAATCGACACTACTCTGATAGCGTGCATCGACACAGCTTGGATAGTCCCAGGCCCAATAGACGAAGTTGGCAATGGCGGCGGCATCATCATTATAGCTCAACAGAAAGTCGCAATAATACTCAATGTCGCCAGTGCTGCAAAAAGCAAAAGAATTCTTGGAGAATCCCACAATACGCTTGGTGTGTGCCTCAACCTACGTCTGGTATTGCGCCACGCCGGAGAAGATGTTGGAAATGCTGCTGAACAAAGTCCACTTATCGAGATCGTTCTGGTGATCGAAATCGCTGCAAAGTCGCAGCATGGCACGAGCCTCGGCGGCACTGTTGTTGGCAAACATCTGCTCCAAGTCGTTGATGCCCTTCTGTATGCGATCGTAGCACTTCTGGCCGCCCAACTCCTTGAATGCGCGTCCCACCACCTCCTTGTACTCAAAGAAATTGACCTTGGCCAGCAACGGAGCACTTGATGCCCAGCCACCCACAACAAGCTCGGGATAGAGACGCTTGAACCACACCACCATTGTGGCCGAATAGGAGCCGCCGCTGAGCACCACCTTTGAGTTGGCTAACTGTGGATTCTCCGCCTTGATGGTCTTAATCAAATGGGCCACATCGGCCAGCGCCTGCTTCACATGCAGATATTGCAGGTTCTCTGTGGACATATCCCTGCAAGCACATTGATAAGCTTTACAAGGAAACTCTAGAGTTTGTAGGGACTTACTCGGTGGGCACGCTGAGGCCGTAGTAGCGATGCTCGGTGTACAGCAGCAGACCCTTGTGCTCCTTGGCCATGTCGTACCAGTGGCCCTGAATGATCATGCCCGGCGAGACGACCCACTCACCGCCCAAGTAGATGAATATGGGACTGCCGTCGGTTTGGAATTCATCGTTCACCAAGTAGCGCTGTCAACAACACACAAATCAACTGCCCATTCGATTAACAATTGTGGTGCATGTGCTTACCATCTCGTAGGTGGCCTTGTTGGTCTCATCAAAGTGATCCAGTGGTTGGGTAATCCATTCCTCATCGACTGTGGCTCGACTCACCAGCGTCTGCTGGGGCGGGCCGCGCTGCAGATTCTGCAGGGTTTTGACCAGAACGGGCACGTCTTTTGGCCACTTGAGGCCACTGCTGTGGCTGGCCAAGACCAGCAGCGCTAGGCTAGTCAACTGTAGTAGCCGCATTGCACGTCGTAAATGAAATTCTCAATTGGTCAACGGGCAGTTTTAAAAGCCGTCGCCTTCACATTGACTAAATGGTCGTAAATTCGCTGCGCGATAACGAAAAGCCCGATAAAGTTGGGCATTTTAGCAAAACTCTATCTTGGATTTACGATCGGCCATGATTGCTGAGCATATTTCCTGGTAATTACAAGATTTTCAATAACTTTGTTGCCATGAGTGCCCAATTAATCCACTGTGTATCTCAATTTGAGAAAATGCGGGGCAATTCCCTAAACGCAGCCAGTAAAATGTACCAAAATTCGCACATGATCTGTTTATTGCAATCGTAATTTATAGATAATCATTATCGCTTCAACAGCGCGACTAAAATAGATGTGGCAAACTTCACTTCAGCCACTGACGCACCAACTCGGCAACGCGCTCCTTCGAGGCGCGCATTTCGCTGGTGTCGCTGTCGCTGATCGAGCCAAAGTCCTTGCAGTGCGCATACTCTACAAATGAAAATGCAAATCAATGTAAAATTATAGACATCTACAGGTGAACCGTTTAACCTGGTATAATGGTGGCCTGCGTCTCGTTTTGGATGCCCATGGCGCGCCAAGGATCCAATTGTCCGTGAGTGATGTAAACGTTCTCCACATTCGGTTCGAGTCCGCCAAACTCTTCATTGGTCTCCTGCACTTTGGCGGCAATGTACGAGTTGGTGTACTGCGAGCCGTAGATGTCGCCGCACATGGTCGTGTAGAGCGTCACGGGGAACTTGGTGCCGAAGGGCTGATCGGCTGAGCCTGAGGTTTGGTACCAGCCGTACTCGTTGCAGGTCTGGTAGATCCACTGACGCACTGCAAGTTGCATAGGCAGTTAGTACATGTGTTATAGAAGTGCTCATAGATAACTCACTGATGTTGCCCGTGTAGCGGGACTCGAGGAGTGCGGCGAGTATGGCATTGTAGCTGAGGTCGTAGCACTTGGCGTAGCTTTGAGCAAACACGCTCAGCAGATACTTGCTGACGCCAATCAGGTCGCTGCTCTCGGCCATGATGGTCTGGCAAACACCCTCGATCTGGCCAGCACTAAAGGAATAATTGACATTAGCTTTATTTTGTAACTGAAGAGGATTGATTGGCTCACTTGTGTGTTTGCACGACGCCGGCGAAGATGTCAGAGATCTCGCTGAATAGTGTCCAGATGTCCAGATCGCTGTAGACGTCGAACTTCTCGCAGAGCTTCAGCATGGCCTTCACTTCGCCACCACGCTTCGTGGCAAACATCGTCTCCATCTCAGCGATGCCGTTCTCAATGCGCTTGTAGCAGGCGGAGCCGCCCATCAAAGCAATGGATTGACCCGTTATCTCCTTGTACTCTGTTGAAAAGTCAGGTGTAAATCTATTGGCAGACACATCTTAGTTGCACACACTCACCCACAAAGTTGACCTTGGCAAAGAGCGGTGCACTGGAAGCCCAGCCGCCGTCGGCTAGGTCGGGATAGCTCTTCTTAAACCAGGTGACCATCGTGGCCGAGTAGGAGCCGCCCACAATGATGACCTTGGAGTTGCTCAGACCCTCGTAGGTGGCCTTCTTGCTGCGTATGAAGTGCGCCAAGTCAGCCAGCGCCTGCTTCACGTGCAAGTACTTGATGTTCTCATTGGACAAATCGCTGTGGAAAAGCAGGTGTTAAATCAATCCAAAATGCAATGCGTTGCGAACTCACGGCAGCGGCTTGCTTTCGCCGTAGTAGCGATGCTCGGTGTAGGCCAGCAGGCCCTTGTGCTCCTTGGCCATGTCGTACATGTGGCCGCCAGTGATGCGTCCCGCCGAGATCTCCCACTCGCCGCCGAGGAAAATGAAGAGCGGGCCGCCCGCCTCGAAGAACACATCGTTCAGCATGTAGCGCTGCAACGACAGTGGAGTTTTCTCAGCTAACTTACAGTGATTATGCAACGCCATGACGCATTACCATCTGCCAGGTGCGAGTTTCGCTGTCATCGAAGTGATCCAACTGCTGTTCGATCCACAGTGTTTGCACCACATCAGCGCGGTTCTGATTCGCCGGCAGTGGCGGCTCCTGATGCAGTTGCCTGAACGTCTGCTGGAATATGTTGGCATTAGCCTGGCCGTAGCCGAGTGCTAGCAGTGCCAACGTTATGGCGATAACGCAGTGTGCCATCGTGTTGAATCGAACAACTACTGTGACTGCAGTGCCACTTCGGACAGCACGCTAATACCTATTGCTCAGCGCGGCGCGCAAATCTTATCGGGCACCCAATTAATTAGGGTATTATCGCTTAAGAGGTTGTAAACAACAGCACAAAATAGTTGCCCTAAAACCTTATTTTGCTCACAACTCAATACCATGCGGAGTGCTAATCAATTGGTGTTAGTCGAACTCGGATAGTGCTTATAGATTAGACATAACTACCGTGCTCTACAGCATTATTAATTAGTGTTTATTCTGTTTGTCGTTTTAACATTTGGTTAGCGTTTCGCGCGTTGTTCCGTTGCCATTTATCCAGTCCCGAATTAAATCGATGGCCTTCTGCTGAGCAGCCGAAGTTGTGGGCAGATCGTTGGGCTTGCGTTTCATCAACTCCTTGCAGTGGCCAATTCCTGGTATGATCGTGGCACACTCATCGGCTATGCCCGTATAGCGCCAGGGATCGTCTTCGGATTTTGTGAAATAAATGTGATCAACATTCGGCCGACTTCCTCCATACTTGGCATTCATCTCATCCACTTTGCCACTGATGTAATCCAGTGTGAATTTGGGCCCGAAAAGCTTTTTGCACTTGGCGGCTTCTTTGCCAAACGGATGCAGCTTTGCGAACGGCTGATGGTTTGAACTTGTGCTGAAAATCCCACCAAACTCACTGCAAGTTTGATACAAGTGCTGACGACCTGCAAACGAAAACTTTACGGTCTTTCTCTTTTCACTATGAGTAACGCGACTTACTCGAGCGATTCGTTTCAAACTGCAGATCTTCGCTTGTTTCCCTCCATTCATAATGCGTTTTTTCTTGGAGCGACTTGAGAAGTTTTGCAAAACCAGAAATGTCACCCATCTTATAAGACGTAATATTTTGGCATAGCTTCAACAATCCAGTTGCGCTTCAAAAGAAGTTAACTGTTAGTTATCGAATCGATGGCTTGCAATTAACAACCCTCACTTGCGATGTTGTGTGTGAACTGTTATGGTGTAGTAAATGTCATCAAAGTATCGACTCAAATTCTGTGCTTTCAACTCGGTATAAACAGCGTCTGCATTATTTTTGTGAATCATATATGATGTACTAAAGTGCTCCACAGTGTCATAGCAAGCATTTCCTCCGAATTTTCTTAATGCTTTGCCCACACTGACAAAGCCGTCTGGAAGTTGAAGATGATTACGTGAAACATAAAAGCGCACTTCGCACTAAACGATTTTACCCGAATAGTCCAGTGTATAGGCAAGAGCGGCCCCAGCTGCCCAGCCGCCATCGATAAGTTCCGGATAATCCTTGCGAAAGTACGTCACCAAATTGGCAGCGTACGAGCATCCGACCAAGATGACTTTCGAATGTGCCAAGGCCGGAATTGTGGCCTTCTGATGTCGTATGAAATGCGCCAGGTCAGCAAGTGCTTGAGTCGTGGACAAATAAACCAGATTCTCAGTGCTTAAGTTTCTATAAAAAAAATCGAAATTGGGACTTGTTCACTCACTGATGACTGGAATTCATTTGTACTCACGAAACGGGCCTGCTGCTGCCGAAGTATCGATGCTCGGTTTCGAATGCCCAGGCGTTGAAAATTTCAATCAGTTCGTAATACATGCCGAAGTACGAACTATTCGGTTTGAGTTCCCATTCTCCGTTCACGTTGATAATCATTGGTCCGCCGGGCTTGAAGAAAGTATCGCTGGACAAATATTGCTGCATCCAAGAATATTGTTAATGCAGCTCGGCAATTGATAAACACTCGAAACTTGCCATTTTCCAGGTGCGATTGTCGCTCTTATTGAAGTGATCCACTTTTTGCTCAATCCACATTTGCTTCTCTACGATATCCAAGTACGCTGCTCCAGTGAAAGCCAAATTGCCAAGCAGCAATAGATAAAGCAGCTGCAACTCCATGGCAGAATCAGTTCTTATCGCTATGACGCCAACGAACAACTGTTGCATTAGCATGTTAGCTCATTTTCTTATAAGCAAGAGAGTGTGATGTAAATTATTAACGGATTGATTCGATTATATGTTGGCAAATATCAAAAATTCACAGCGATTATTTACGTCAAAAGCATGGACTTTTTAAAGGTTGATCGTAGTTCAATAGCTGTAAAATCATTTTACAATATAGAAATCTAAGGTGACAAACAATTTTTAAGTATGTCTATATACTCCTAAATAACTGCTGTCAGCTCACAATCCTTTAAGAAACCACGGCTCTAATTGATGTCTATATAACTCCTACTTTGGACTAGAGAACTGATGTCTTTTCATAAACCATAGCTGCAATTTGTGTCTATATAACTGCAATTTGAACTAATCCTAATAACTCCTACTTTGTACAGCAGAACTGTTGTCTGTTCGCAATCCTTTCAAAAACCAAGCCTCTAATTTTCTTCATGCCTTCATCTCAATTTAAATGAAATACACAACACGTCTGTTGAACGGAAATGCTACTCCCAAAATTAAAGGGAACAATGCAAAACACTCATCAGAATGTAGACAACACGTGTTCCAAATTCAGTGTTCAATATAATTAGGTTTATCAGAGCCGCCGGAAGTGACAACCCTTAAAGAAATCGCTGCACACTTGCAGCGCATTGGAAAAGAGTTTTCTTTGTGAGTGTGTGTGTGTGTGGAAAACAGGAAAGGCGTGGAAATTCGTGACACAATAAAGAGGATTATCGGCATTTCTCCTTTCGTATGCATATCAAAAGGACAGCGAAAGGATGTGCGTGTCGTTTGCTTATTTGCATACTCATTTGTGCTTTGAATAGCAGCAAATATGATATCTAATCCGTTTCTTCTGCTCACTTGCAGGTCATCTTCTACGACTCGGACTGGAATCCCACTGTCGACCAGCAGGCCATGGATCGCGCTCATCGTCTGGGCCAGACCAAGCAGGTGACCGTCTACCGACTGATCTGCAAGGGCACGATTGAGGAGCGTATTTTGCAGCGCGCCCGCGAAAAGAGCGAGGTAAGTGAAACTGCGTTGAGTGCCAGGAAACCGCAAAACTTTGCTGTTTGTTTGTTGTTTTATTGTTTATGATAGAGACGCAATTGCTTGGGGCTGGCATTGTTTAGCCGCATATTAGGCACGTGCGTGGACTTCCCCCCCCCGTTGCCGAGTTCAAGTTGCCTGGCGCATTGTTGCGCCGCCTTTTGTCGAGCTGGCGGGTGAAACACGAGCCGCACACATGAATCACTTGTACACGATGCACTCATGGTTGAGGGAGGGGGTGTAAAACGATACCGGAAATTAATTATACAATTGGTTAGGCGACATTTTGGTTACGCCTTTAAGTTCTGTATGCAACAAACACTTGGCCATTGTGGTGCCTCGCGAGCCTCCTTGGGCGCTGTCTGCATTTATTAGTTTAATTGCCGAGCCCCTGATTACCATATTAAAGTGCTCAGGCCGACGAGAACGGAAGCAAATCCGCTGGCGCTTCGACGTGTTTCATTTCATTTCCTGGCGCGTTGCGCTTTCAAGATTTTTTGAACCAATTTATGCATATGTTTATATAAATATTTATACTCCTATTTTTGTAGATTCAACGCATGGTAATAAGTGGCGGCAATTTCAAGCCCGATACGCTGAAGCCCAAAGAAGTGGTCTCTTTGCTGTTGGATGACGAGGAAATCGAAATGAAATGTAAGTGCTATAGGTTATTGTCAATAAGCTGACACAATTATAATGTGCGCTGTTCACAGATCGCCAGGAAGCAAAGCTGCAAGTTAAGCAGGAGGCTGCTTCGTCGAGCTCCCCCGTTACAACGGCAACATCGGCGGCAGCTGCAACACAGAACGAACGCAAACGACGCCGACCAAATAAGGTGAGTGCAGGCCCAAAGCCCAATGCCGAAAATGGACAGTGGCCAAGAAGAATGCGTAATCTAAAGACTTCCGGTCGAGAACAACAAAGTATGTAGATGCTTATTGTGGCTTATTAAGAGAGGAACGCTGACGCTGAGGCTGAGGCTGACGGCTTAACGCATGATTCGAGTGGCTGTTAATGGCCGGGTTATTAGACCAAGTTTACACTTGTTACACGCGGCGACAAGTTGCGCAGTCGCAATGAAAGTAAACGATCTCTTAAGCGAAGTTCAAATTGCGACTTGGCCATATACAGCTGGCAACGCAGCGAGCAGCGACAGCTTCGAGTCTGGCTTTTGTTGTTCTTACTTGGGCACTGTGCACGGTGGTCATGGTCACGTGATTCATGCAACAGCAGCGTCAGCAGCAGTGGCAGCGGCAGCGGCAGTGGCAGCGGCAGCGGCAGCGACAATTCAATTTGCTACAAGACTCAACTCATCGCACTGCGCTTGTCTTGGTCTGCTACGTAGCGTGCTTTGAACTTGCTGCCAGCTTTGGATCTCTTTGCTGCCTATATACAATATTCATTCATCCAAGTGGTGTGCTCTGCTGTGTTGTGTTGTGTTGCGTTGCGGTGTCTTCCCTGTGCCGTCTAAAGCAAACACTCTGCGCTCTAACCAACTTGGTCTTGTGTCCAACTTGGAAAACAGTTTCAAGTACCTTTTGCCTGCTGCACCCCACCTTCTCGCTGCTCGGTTTCGCTAAATGATTTTGTGCGTTCAATGGAACACTGATTATGGTCTGTTGCCTCTTTTTTGTTGTTCTTGTTGTTGTTGTATTTTGGTTTCTTCTTTGTTTCTCCGTCTTTACTTTTTCTCTACATCTCGGTCTCTCTGTTTTCGGCTGAGTTCTACTCTTAGGGGTCTCGGCGTACCACTCTGGAGGGGTTCGACTTGCAGTCAAGTTCATATACCACAATCTATAAGTAGTTTTTATGGCACGCAGCCATCTTGCTGCAAACTTCCTCCTCCCCACCGCCGCCGGCGTTGCTGCATCTTCAGTTGCCGGTGTCTGGCTGTCAATTCATTTACTGTTTGCCAGTTCAAGTTTGAGGTTAAGTGGCATTGCCGTCATAGCTTTGCTTTCTTTCTATTTGGGCTCGTATTAAAATGATTCGCTTGGAACTGATTGCACTCGTTTTGTGTCACAGTTGTTACACGATTTTAACGGTTTCTCGACCCCTCACCAACCACTTAGCCGCATTAGTGTGTGTGCTATGCTCCATTGGGCCCAGCAAAATGCCTGCCTAAGGCAGTAGCAGATTGTTAAGCATATTCTGTGCTTGCTACTGTGCTGCATATCCAGCTAATTGCTACTGAAATCTGCGCAAATCTACACCGCTGTCCAGCTAAACCCTGGGGCAAACATAAACTCCCAAGCGTAAATTATAAAGTGAAACATTTAGTTGGGGTTGGGCCCAGTTAGCACTTTTAGCAGCTTGAGGGTTGGGCCCTATTTCCGCTGCTTGTAAAAATGCAAATTGATCGAATTTATTTATATGTTTACTCTGTTTTAGGAGGCTAACATGGGCGGCACAACGATAGCCGCCAACGAAGATGAGGTCGCCAGTTGCAGCACGGTCAGCAAGCGCATCAAGCACGAGGTGGACGAGGATTCGATTGATGTGGGGATTGCGTCATCCACATCGAGCGCTGGCACCGACAGCACCAACCACCAAATACTCAGCCAAGAGACCTATGTGCCAGGTGCAACGTGTGTGTTGCAACAGCCGATGGCGCAACAGCCGCAACCTGACAATGACAATTCCGATAATGAGGCTCTGGTCGTCGATGGCGATAGTCCAAGTGGATTGTCGCAAAATGATTCAATGAGTGAGTACCCAAAAACTACACTTGATTGCATGTGGCAACTTGAAAGTTGCGGCACTTAATTGCTGTAATTAATGATACACTGTCGAGTTCTATATTGTAAGTGAATTCAGATTTATTCCAGTAGTTGCGCGCTCCTTTGAAATGTTCTCCGTCAGTTCACACAAGACCCATTTAACGAAGCGTGTGTTGCAACACATGCAACACAAATTCTTAACATATTCCAATCACTTTGTAATTAATAATTCAAATGATTTGGCAATTGGCATCGCGAAGGCATCGCAGAATGCGGTCTAACAGCTGAGCGAGCGAGCAAGTGAGTTCGCTTCAAGCAACTTGGCCCGTTTTCTTTTTTTTTTTTTTGTTTATTATGAGTTGCAAATTGCATGTGGGATGTGCAACAAGAACTGCAACAACAACAACGGTATAAACTGAATGATTGCAACTTGTTTGCCGCATGCGATTTGCATTCGAAATCAAAGAGCACTGAGTAAATAAAATGCGAAATTTGTTTAACAATTAAGCAACCAATCGAAAGCACAACGCGTTGAAAAGTAGGCAACACGGCGCACCGGTTGTTGTCGTTGTCGTTAAGCTGCGACAAGTGCAACATCAACAGATTTGGCAACAGGCAGCAGCCAGCAGACAAGACAGCAAACAACAGACAGCAGCTAACTGATGCCAACCTGTTCAGGCCATTTGCCTGGTTAACAACTGCTGCGCGGATGGGTTGGCAATGTGATCGTAACAAATTTAAGCGCATGTTTGCCGTGGCTGCTCTTGTTGGCCTGTCGTTGATAACGTTTTCATTTGTAATGGCCAACCCGGGCGCTTTTTGTCTGCTTATTGTTGTTGCTTTCGGCCACGTACGCAACCCAATTTAATATCGTACTCGTTGTCAGTTGCCAGTTGCCAGTTGATTATGTTCCTCGAATGCGGTGCGCCTGTCAGTTAGTGAGTCGCTTTTTTGGCCTATTGATTTGCTTGGCTCACTACTAACACTAACACTACTACGACTCTATATGCATTAAAATGCCACAAACAAAAAACGAGGCGCTCATAAATATTTTTTATATGCCATTTCATCGGCGTTTTTTCTGTTTGCCGAATGCAGGGCTTGGCAAATGAAAACATCTAATTTAATCAATGGCTTCACGTGTTTTGGCTACATAAATTGTTTGTTACTCGTTTCGAGTTTTGCTGTCCCCCCCTCTTACCTCTTCTTTTGCCTTGATTTCGTAATTTCGCCGTCGTCTTCCTCTGCTATTTTTTTGCGCTTTTATTTGCTGTTTATTGTAGGCCAAAATGAGAAATTGTCATGAGAATGCGACTGCGAATGCGAATACAAATAGGAATTGAGCCAGCGGATTTGTCTTTTATTGATATGTTCACATTTCATTGCTCCAAACGAGCTGTTTGCCATTTGAGTTGTTTTTTTTTTGTTCGTTGTTACTTATGCTGTTAATAATTAAAATTGGCAGACAGGCAATATTTATTGTTGAGAAAGTCGGCATCGAAATGAATTGAAGAGATCAATTGAGAGTTTAGTATCTATTTTATGTGTTCGAAGCAGAGTCCAGCATTTAGCTAGTTCGATTTCGGAGCTTAACTATGCCAGTGGTTCAGTTTAATTGTGCTTTAGGAATCTCAGCAAGAATCTCGATGCTGCACTTCACATCCGGCCTGGGCTCAACCCTAACAACTTGGCACTGCCGAGTTCTGCCAATTACGCGTGCCTCACGCACTCGACACTAGTTAAAAGTTAAGAGATTTTGCTTCACGAACGGAGTTTAACTTAACTGCATTCCGCGGCAGACACTTGACGTGCTCCATAACAACGTAGTCATCGCAGTTTCGTTACGTTTTACCCGTTTAATTTTATGCAGGCAGGATTTTTTCTTGCTTTCTTGCGGCGCTCAATTGTAAACAATTTTGCGCGTTTTCTTGGCAAGCGGCGCCAGAAATGTGGGTTAATTTTACACAATAGCCCCAGCAGCGAGTCCACAAATCATCCGGGCTGCCAGTTGCCAGCGTGCAAGGCATTCAAATTGTGCAACGAAAGAGAGTAAAACTATTTTTTAATTGATTTCGTTTCGTTTCGTTTTCAAACGGACACGTGCCGCGCCGCACTCCAAAGTTTTGCTTTTGATGATTGTGCAAAGATAGGTAGAGCACTTTCTCAATGCAACAGATACAGTTGTTGTTGTTGGCTGTGCGGGGCAACGCCCAATTGGCGCGAATGTGGCACACAGAGCGTATTCATTATTCATTAGCTGCGAGATCCTTGTCCACTTTGTCAATTGCAACTTGTGATACATACAAATAATTAATGAAACAGTTGTAAACAAGGTGCAAAACTCCCAAAGAACAAGATAAACGACCAATAAATAATGGATAGCAAACAAAAGCGATCAACACAAAACAAATAAAGTCTCTCATCGAATACACGTTAGCCATGAGTTACAATTACGCTCGAATCTTGGCAGCAAATCAAAAAACCGCGAACAAAAACGCTGATTGGCCACAAAAATTCACACAGCTTACAAATAATTACAAAATTCATGTGAGCAAAAAACCAACGAAATATGTGCGTTTTGTTGAGCTTTAATAAAAATTAACAATCAATTGCATAGGCTCTCGTTTGCTAATGGCCGTCGTCGTTATTTGTTATTGTTCTGCGGATTCTCTGAACTGTCTGCTGCCGGCCGAGCATAAATTTACACCTTATTGGCCCCCATAGCGCCCAGAGCGAGTACGTGCCTCGCAGGCCCAACTCCCCTTGCCCCTCCACTCACTCGGCTGCATTTGCTTGGCGACCTGGCGTTGCATGTGTGCAGATGGATCTGAGAGCCGATTGACAGTTGCAATCGTGATCACAGTTGCCACTTGTCCGATTGATTTAAGACTTTATAATTAAAGTGGTTTTGACTCAAATTGGTTAATCATATTTATATGCGAAGTATTTCATCGAAAACCACGCAAAAAATACATGCATCGCATTCAGCCGCACTTTGGCTAGAATTTGTTGCGGTATTTGCGCCGGCTGAACTGCGAATTATTGCATTTAAATGCGCGCATTTCTCGCGTTTGCTAAATCAAATAATTAGAGGCGTCATTACCGAGCAATGGCTATGATTTCAGTTAATTACATTTTGTTTAAAGACGTGTGGCTCGATCGCTTGGTCTGAATCGACTGATCTGTCCCTTTTATTCTTCTTTGTGCTGGAGCTTATTTGACTCGAATCTTTATCAAGAAAACATTCTGAAAATAGGAAAAAGTCGCTAGGTGGCAAATCTAGCGGATACTGCGGGATGTGTTTAAACAATTCGAAGCTTAATTCATTTAATTTTTACATTGTTTTCGTCGTCATAGTGAATTGTCTTGGTGAGACAAAACGTTCTTTTTCTGCAAATGAGACCTTTTTTCAGCCTTCAATCATTCCACAAGTAAACAGTAATATTCACTATTGATGGTTGGTTGCTTTTCAAAGATAGTCAATGCATATTATTCCCTTCGTAACCCATTATTTTACCATACGATTGTTTTGTCTTTGCCCACTTTGCGTTTGATTCGTCCATCTGATATCTTGGCAATATCAGCTAGCTGTGCACCTTCAACTCGCGGTCGTTCATTACCAATTTTTTTTATAGATTTTTTATATTTTCTGGAATGCCAGCCTCATTTAGGCGTCTCTGCAACATTTGGACGATCACGCTTTAATTCGGAAATCAAATCAAGGCAATGTTTATCAAGTCATAGTTTGGTTTTTCAAAATTCGCTTTTTTCCATTTTGTTGTCGTTAACAAAAACTGCTTCACACAAAATACAATATCTGTCGAGCGAGATGACAGATCAAATTTATACACGTATCCCTTGAAGGATTGTGTTAAATAAAAACAAGTACAGAACATATTCTAGTAAGTACATTTATAAGTCATTCTACGGACTTATTGAATGCCTGTTACTATTGCTTACGAGTCTGTCTTCTTATTCTATGTATCTACTACAATTTTAGATTCATTCTTAGCGAGCGCGCATGCCTCATATTTGAATTAAAAGATTGATTTCCCTAATTGGTATTAATAATGAAAGCCAACCAAATTCCCAAAGTCGCATGCAACTTTTGCAATTCCGCCAAGTATTTTCTATATATTCATAAGCTCGTTGCTAGGCAAGGCTTTAAATCAGGCAGCAGCATGTTTGCAGAGAGCTGCGCACTTAAGGCCACAATGCCAACGGCTTAATCACGCACTCCTGGCCAGCCGCAAAAGGGGCAGCTCAGCACACAATAATGCTGGCGACACGCATTCGAGGTCATAACCCAATTCCTTTTCTAGTCATTGTCCGACTGCGCACAACGAGTATGTCGACGAATCGCGCCGATCGCCGTTGCTGCGACTCTCGTGGCAGCAGCTGTATTCCTCGAATGCCATTGCGCATCCATTACAAAAGCTTGTGGCATTCGTTACTCGGGCTGCGTGGATTCGAGGCCCAATTGAGATTCGGTGCGCATTGCAATTGATCGCACTTTTTGCCTTGTGATTGCGCGAGTACCTTTCTAACGTGGTTGTTGTCGTTGTCGTCGGCAGTGTCGCCCATCTTCATTATCATCCCGGCTGCCGCGTGTTGCATTTGATGATGTGCACCGCCGCCGCCGCCGTCGTCGTCGACTTGCAACAGCGTTGCCTTCACGTCGCCATCACAGTTGTCGTCGCCGTCGTCGTCGTCGGCAGTTTGTTGGTTACCGTTGTCATGATTTGTTGTCGCCAGTTTCTAACCTGGTCGCACCACGATTTTGTGTCCGTCTGGCTCTGGTTTCCTTACTGCCCTGTCCCTGCCCTTGCCTCCCGCCGCTGCTTTTGCTTTCGTGGTAGCCGAGCGTGTATCAACGATGCCTGTAGAATTTTAATAATTCACAAGTCACTTTTTTCTCCGTCTCTCCGTTTTTTTGTGTTGTCCGCCTCCTTCGCTGGCTTGTTGGGCATTTCCTGTTGCCGGAACTGTTCCTCTAAGGACGAACACTCGATCAAGTTCAAAGTCATCAATCTGTGTGTGTGTGTCGCACTCAACCGCAGAGTGCTCATAACATGTGTGAAATTGACACCACATATGCCAGGCAGGCAGCGAGTGTGGAGCCGGCGGCGGAAACAAAAGCAATTTTACGCTACATTTGCTTAATGATGCAACCCTCGAGGCAGATGTTGTAAAAAATGATCGGCAACTGCGCGCAGACCAAGTCACTTACCAACTAGTTGGGCTGCAATTGTCGGCCATAGTGTTGCCGGGCGGGAATGTTACTCTTTGCTGTCATTAATTCGATGCCATTTTAATATTTGAAAGCCTCGCGTTTTTGATTTTAATTTCGAAGCATCGAAAAAATGTTAAAAAAAAAATGCTTGGCTTTGAGAAAACTTTTAGTAGGAAAATCGATATCAAATTATAGGTTTTAACGAATTAGGACAAAAGTCAAAATTAACGGCACACTGCGTGGAAGAACAGCCCGCTCAACAACATGCAGCCCAGTTGGGTCGAATGGGTTATTCGAAATGCACGGCCCAAACAACGATGCGTGCAGCATCCCAAAGTCGAGCCGACGCGTTGGCAGAAGGCCGGACCCATGACGCGGGAGCAATGGGTCAATTTCTACAAGTGGGTCGCCACGAACGGCGGCCTCGACTATCAGCGATCACTGCAAAAGCCGAAGCCAATTGTTCGCAACTTTGTGCCCGGCGTGTTCTTCTGCTTGGAGTCCAAGAAGCGGGATATGCAGAGCCATCTGAATTCAATGCAGGACAAAATCGATACGATGAGTGCGCCGCGATACAAGCGCGAAAAGTTTGTAGCACCGCCCGTGGGACCCTTTACCTATCGCCCGGAAATCCACTACGGCCGGCCGCCGAAACGGGAGCGCGGTCGTCCCCGGCCGGTGCCCATTGTGCCCTGCTGCTTCCAGCACGAGGACGTGGAGGCGGCGTTCTGGTCGAATGTGCGATTTCCCATCTCGAAAAACGCACTAAACGCGAAGCCCACGCAGAAAATCATTGAGCTGGCCAAGCCGCGCCCCCATCCGCCCAAGCAGCACTGCCCCATCCCGCCCGACCTCAGCAATTTGCCGCGTAAGCGCAAGAAAATGACGGCGAACCAGTGGAGGGTGCACTTGTCGCGACTTGAGTACCTGGCGCTGCCCAACACGCGCGTGATGGCCGACCTGACCTGCAAGTGCGAGCCGTGCAAGTCGAAGGACGTCACAAGACACAGGACGGATCCAGTGAACTACCATTTGGTGTGTCGCTGAAGTACGTTCAACGCAGTTATTGCAACGTATGTCAGTGATGCAGCGAGCTGCAGCTCAATGGATCCCGTTAATATCGAATGTCGAAGTCTAAAGACTTGTGCAAGCAGGCGGGGCGAATTGACTTGTTACTTAATTGCAAGACTGCTGCAAATTGGAATTCAATTGGTTGCCTCATATTTGTGTGCGGAAATTGAAATTCGAAATTGCCTTGACTTAAGTGACAAACTCCACCCCACCGAAAAAGTGCGGCGAGTCTCCCGAAAAGTTGTTAGTGTTTTAACAACAGCAGCCGATAGCAGGCCTTGCCGTGCTGGGGACTACTTTTTCTACGCCATTATTTCTATAAACGCCTACCAAAAAACACATGCTTAACGGCAACCAAAAAAAAAATATATAGGAAAAAAAAAGAAAACAGATTTTGTTTTTAAATTTCAAGTATCTAAAACGAAAGTCTCGAGCTGCTAGTTAGCCGGCACAATGAGCATCCTCGAGAATGAAACTGATGGCGATGCCGAAAAGCGTATGGACGAGAACGACCAGCCGGAGCCCTCGTGGGTGGCCTGGTGTGAGCGCAACGCTCGCCCAGTGAAGCGCTGCCGTCCGAAGGTGGAGCGCGAGCTGACGCGCTGGCAGAAGCCGGGACCGATGAACAAGAAGGACTGGCGCAAGTTCTTCGAGTGGGCGCTGCAGCGCGCCATGCCCAAGGAGCTGCCGGAGGTGGAGACCGAGGTGCCCTGCACGGAAAAGATCCTGCCATGTGCGCGCGCCAAGCGCGAGATGGAGATGGAAGAACTGATGGAGAAAATGGTGGCGCTGTCGACGCCGCTGCCACGCAAAGTGACGCCCAAGCACGAGTTCCACCGCGAGGTGTTCCCCTACTCGCCGGTCATTGTGTGGGGCCAGCCGCCGCGCCACGACAAGGGGCGACCCTTTCGCGGACCCTTCATGCCCTGCTGCTTCGTCAACAAGGACGTGGAGAACGATTACTGGGCCACGCTGCGCTTCCCGGTGCGTCCCTCGGCCCTGAAGGCGCGCCCCACCGCGCGCATTCTCAGCCTGTCCAAGCCGCACATCATGCCACCGAACCCGCCGCACTGCCCCATACCCGAGAAGCCGGTGGAGCCGCTGGACGAGCCGCCACCAAAGCGCAAGAAGTTCACGCCACGCGGCTGGCGACTGCACCAAATCCGGCTGATCTATCTCTCCAAGCCGGTGTCGCGGCCGGAGTACGAGTACTTCTACATGTGAAACCGTCAATATTTTCTCTTTTCTGTTTTCGGCATTGATAAATTCCATGTGTTGTCCAGTTGTAAAACAAAAAAAGTTGGTATTAAAAACACGGCAAAACACCCCACTTCGCCACGGCCATAAGCCACCCAATCTGGCCAATTGCCAGCAATTTCACGCTGATTACAGTAGCCAGCGCTGGCCAAGAGCGAGGCGCACTTAGTCATGGCAGGCACATTAGAGTCTCTCTCTGCCATCTCGGCAGTCAAAGGTAAGCACAGCCAGCAGTGAATACCATTGCGGCTCGACTGCGAGTGCTGCGCGTTCTTGGCGAAGATCTGCTTATCGAGCGTAGCGAACATGCGTCACATTGACTTTGGGCAGGATCAAGGTTCACAAATGATCATCAGTCAAATCAATTAGATAATTGAATGAGTGATTTCGAAAATCCGATTATGCACACCAACTGCACCTTTAGGCCTTCTCTCCAAAGCAGCTCTTAAGCCAACGTCTCTGGTTTTCCCGGGCTGCCTGGCGTTTCGTGTTAATGCCCAATATAGGGGGGCAACAACTTTGCTGGCAACGTACAAAGGCGAAAATGTTTGTTATCAATCACAAATACGTGTGCTGCCTTGCAAAAAAGTAGTCGAAATATTATCAATAATAGCCAATGAAAAGTTGTTCAGCAAAGTCGTTAAATATGTTGATGTAGCTAAAATTAGAATAATAAGTAATTTAATTTTGAATAATTTTTGCTTTATCTGGAGTGTTTAGAGCATTGACTAGTCGTTTGCCATGGACCTACAGTTTTCGCTCCTGCTTAAATTATTTTGCTGCAACAATTCAATGACTTTTGGGTGTAAAATCTACTCTACAAATTAAAATCTATTTAGCAAATACTTTGAAAAAGCATGGCAAAGTTTATAAATTATCAAATTTGAATATGCAATTAAATACTTTTTACCTTTACTGCAGTGTGCAACGCTAGTCACTAGTCATTGCCATAGACCTTGAGTTTTCCCTACTTCTTAATGCTAATACTTTTTACTTGGACCTTTTCTAGACTGTGTAGAGCATTGGCTAGTCGTTGCCATAGAGCTAGAGTTTTCGCTGCTGCTTGTATTATTGCTCTGCAACGATTCGATGACTTTCGGGGGTAAAGTCGGCTGAAAAGCGAAACTTTAGACAATTTCTGTGACTTGCTGCAGTGCCGCGCGACGTTTGACCGAAATCCATGGCAAATGCAAAGCAACAACAGCAATAACGACAATAGGAAGCAACGAGCCAAATAACAAATTGCCCAAAAGAGTGAGTGGATAGTGTGGTTGGTAGTGGTAAGGGATTGCCTTGGATTGAATATTATTGATAAAACTTATGGGCCCAGGGCATGGCAATTCAATATATTGTATTGTGCACAAATATTTCCTTTTTGGCACTCGCTCTCGATTGGGGCGCTGGAAAGCATGGATGGCTGGCTGGCTGGAGGCCTCATTAAAAACTGTTGCAAGTTGTTGGCAGTGCCACAAAGGGGCCAACTAGACGGCGTCTAGCGGCGGACGCTGATCCTCATTATCGTCTAACTGACGAGACGCCAGATGATCATGACGCGGTCGAGACGAGACGATGATCATGATGTTGCTGCTGCCGCTGCTGCTGGGTTGATTGGAGTTTGGATTGTGATGATGTTGCTGCACTTGTGTTGCATACCAAAATACTCGTAGCACAAGCGCCTAGCAATGTCGCCAATGCGACAACGACAACAGCAACAGGAACAACAACAACTGGAACAACCACAACACATTGTTGTTTGTTAGAGCTGCCTGCTGACTGTCTCTATCGCGTCGTACTCTGTTGACTTTGTTTTATTTATGCAATTTACAGTTAAGTCAAAGGGAAGAAATACCAAAAACAAAACCTCGTTCCGCTGCCTATAGACAAATAAAATATGCACTCACATTCACATTGAGATGCACATACAGAATGGTTGCTTGAACCCTGCACGAGGAAGACCTACCTACAGTTGGCGACTTGTTCTTTGCCGCTGGCTGGAATTTGTGTTTAGGCCCTGCCGGGAAAATGTAACACGTTAGCCACAAATATGGTCATGACACACATTACCCGTTGAGCGCAGCTGCTGTCAACGAGTTGAGCGCCAGTTAAGTGGGTGGTTGGATCGACGAAAGTGATGACTAACGCTTGATTTAGACTAAGGATGCTGCTACATTGACGTTCTTCTTTAATGCAATCCAAGTTGAGTCGATTGTAACATATTTATGCGACAATCATTTGCCCCACAATGAAGTATTTTGTTTTAGCTCAACATATTGCAGGAAGCCAAGTTTCTACATTAAAATCTATTACTAATTACTTGAGTAAACTCTATTTTACTACTAATTACATGACTAGATAAGTTCTACAAAGGATCTGCAAAATGCATTTGCAGTTCAGTCGATTGTAGCTAGCATAGTTGTGTGCTTTTATGTGACAATTGTCAGAAGTCAGGTGAAGTTAAGTATTTCCCTTAGTTGAAAATGTTTCAGGCAGCCAAGTTTATAAATTAAAATATTTGTATTAATTGCTTAACTAAATGAGTTCACTAAGACTTGCTTCGCAAACACAAAAGTCTTGGCTTTAAACAAAAGCTTTACTGAATTCATAAACTACTTTTAAATATTCCTATGCTACTCTCTTAATCTTTGACTTTATGTTGTTTAATTACCTAGTAATAGTGACTTTACATTCTCCATTTATAGTTAATAGTCTGCAGTTCATTAATAGTCTAATACGCACTTTTTGCCAGTTAAACTTATCAAGTAACTGGTAAATAATATCCTTTCCCTACTCCTCCTAAGATGCAACTCCTGCTTTCCTCTGCTTTGCTTCATCGTTGATTCTATTCTGTTTAAGTACCTAGTAATAGTGACTTAACATACTACTCTATTCTTAGTTTATAGTAGTTGAAGTTAAATACATACATTTTGCTAGTTTAACTAATAAATTAACTGGCAGTTATTGTCATTCTTTCAACACTCCACCCGAGAAGGAAATCCTCTTTTCCTCTTTGACTTTAGTCTGTTTAAGTACCTAGTAATAGTGTCTTAATATACTTAACAACTCTTAGTTAATAGTCTGCAGTTAGTTAATAGTCTATTGCATACTTTTTTATGGCTGAACTTTCCACTTCTCCAGAGATGCAACTCCGCCTTTAACTGTCCACTGTCAGCTGGCAAAAGACGATATCCATAAGCGTATCAGTTGTGTTCCACTCTTCAGCTTGGCCGCTTAATTGCTGGCGCCGAATTGAGTGAATTTATGGCATAAAATTAGATAAATGTGCTGTTAAAATGTGGCAATAATGTATTGAAGTTGCTTGTTTGTTTATGCCGAGCTCCGTTTGTTTTACGCGTGGCTGCTTTGTGCCAGCTGTTCGATGGGAACCGCAAAAAACGCAGCGCGAAGCTGAAACAAAAAAAAAAAACAAACAAAAAGTACCCCAATTAATCAATAAAACCCATAATTCTTATTGCAGACTTCCTGGGCGAATTCGGCGGCATTTCAACGGTGCGGCGACGTCACCACCCGCGCGGCACGAAGCGAGGACGACCACGTGGCAGCACAAGACGCGGCGGTGGCCACGGCTCGCTGCAGCGCGTGCCGACGCCGACGTCGTCGGCGGTTGGAGCGGCAACTGGAACGACCACATCGCCGCTTGCGCCGCCGCCGCAGCAGGAAGCGGCAGGAGGCAGCACTGAGGCTGCAAGTGGCGCGTCCGTGCCACAAAACGATGAAGGTAAGTGGCGGGTATTCGTTGTTGTTGCTGTGGTTGTTGTCGATCAACTTCCTGGTTGCTTACCGCCGCGAACTCGAGTGTCACTTGTCGCTTAATCGCCGTCATAATCACGTTTATCGCCTGTCTTTTTACATGCTTACACACACACACACACACAAACATTTCTGTGCTGCATCTTTAGCGGCAATTGCTGCCACTTCAGCGGCATTATCTCTGCACTTTGTGGTCGCCTTCCCCCTTTCATATTTCCACTTCTTCGGCCTGTGGTATTTTGGGCAGCCCGCATTTATTTGGGGGAACACTTACTGTTGTAGTACGTGACAATCTTGGCGCGCAGCTCAAGCCATTATCATTACAAACCCCATCATTATTGTCAGCGGGCTGCAGCTCTTCATTCCATTCCAAAAGCTGCAGTTGAGCGTTCTCGCCCTTCATGCAGTCAAACCAAATATTTGTTTAAAGATTTGCATCTGACTGCATTATCGTAGATGTTGTGGGGCAAACAACAAAGCAGCAATTGCCTTTCAGAGAGAGAGAGAGAGAGGGGGATTTCGAAAGACTGACAAAGGCAGCATTTGCTATATATACTTAAAAGGCAGTAATCTAATCTTTAATATTTATATTTAATACTTCAGAGTTTCTTTTAATTAAATATTAAAAAACTGCAGTCACATTCAATTCACTTATTTTAAATCTAGGTAAACTGCAATGATATTTAATTTACTAAACATATTCTAGTCCTTCACCTAGGCAGCTGAAATTGTGACTGTTTACTGCAATTATATTAAATTTTCCAAATATATTCTTACCCTTCACAAAGAAAGCTGAAATTGTGACTGTTATATCAGTTGCTTGGCATGTTGAGTACTCAGAATTATAACTGAAACGTTCTTTCCCAGCAAGAATTGCAAGTCTTTGTAAAGTTTATTGTTGGCAGCTCTTTAAAATTTCACGCTATACAAACATGTGCTATCTGCATGAGAGCATGAAAAGTAGAGCCATAATTTCTCTACAGTATTTAACACATACACATGCAATTCGCACGCGTACAGGCAATTTTTTGGCACAGCTCACACACACATAGACACGTATTGATTATCAGTAGCTTACTCTGTCATTGATTAACATTTCTGCATATTTCTGCACACAGCTTATGCAAGTCTCTGAGCAAGAAAAACGCGAAGAAACAACAAAGTTCCGCAAGAAAACTGAACACAATTTCAAGCTGCTATGCTGAATTCCTGCTGAAATCGGGAGACAAACTCAAGTCGAAGCTACGGGGCAAACTCAGAAATATTCAATAAAGTTTGCAGCTACAGAGCTGCCAATTTCATTTCAATTAACGTATTTGTAATGCTCGAAATTATATCCCAAACACGTTTCGCAATCTATATTGATCTCTTGATATTTGTATCGATGTTCCGTGCAAGTAATTGAGAGCTGTCAATGAGCTGGCGATTATTGCGAATTATGCAAACAGCTGTTCAAATTTAAAGCCAGAAATTAATGCAGCCAGCGAACAAAACTGAAATAGAAAATTGTGCGCAGTCAAATTCGTGTGCAATTTGCAGTGGAAATGCCTCAGGAAAGACAGCAAGAGAAACAGTGAAAAACACGTTGGCTGGCGCACATGTCAAATTTACACGACAAATGATAATTGCATAAATCGGCTTAAATGCTCAGACGCGCAGCCGAAATGCTGGTGCGTCGCCTCGGGGCGGGGGGAGTGGACAATGCAAATGCTGCGGGCAGCGCCAGACAGACAACACGTGACAGAAATAAACTCCACGGCATCGAATGGAGGCATAATCGCAAATGCAAATGTAGCGGCAAGGCGAGATGAAAGCACAGCGAACTGCATACCCTAGACAAAATGTGAACATATAGAAGTTATATGTGGGAGAAGGACAATTAATTTGACAAGAACTATAGGTGAAACCTTTAATTCAAAACAGATTAATTGAAATATAAGTAACCATCATTGAATGCGCAAACAAGCAACTCAAAAGTGTATTTGCATAGTCGCAGTCGCGATTACAGGGTATATTGGGGAACGTAGCGTTGCATAAATGCCACTTGGCCACGTTGCAGCACAGGACGCTTTTGGCTCGTGTGGATTCGGCAATTAAAAAACCACAATTGAAGCGCTCCAAAGTATGCAACATTGTTGCCAGCCAAAGGGATGCGGATGTGGCAGGACTCGCCGAAACGTGCGGCCACAAGCGCCGGGGGAATTAGCGACAACATTGTTGCCGTTTACGAGCGTCTCACTAATTTGCTTTATTTGCACTCGAGCAGGGGCTGCACATAAACTGCGCGTACTTTAAGTGCTCGACAGGCTGCGACTAATCCGCTTTTATAAATTGTTTCGTTTTGCAGACGCACCCGCCGCTTTCCGCGTTCTCGCCAGCCCCATTGCCACGCCCACCGCCTCGCTGGTCAAACGCGGACCGGGCAGACCGCGCTCCAAGACATCGACGCCGGTCAGTCGCGGCACACGCGGCGCTCCCCGAGCACGGCGACCCATGGGCCCGCTGCTGGTGCCGATTGGCCGCAGCCCCGATGCCACGCCCCCCGCCAGCAGTCCGGCCACCAGCCGGGCGCCCAGCCCAACGTCACACGGCACACTCGACTAACTCGGACAATTCCAAGGCAATGGGAAGTGCGGCCCCCAAATGTGATGTGACAGTCATTGTTAATGGCATTTAAAGTTCATCGTGAAATTTCAATGTTGTAATCAAACCTAATCAATCCAAAAATAAATCAAAAAGTGTGAATTCGTTAACAATTTTCTTAGTTTACTATGCTCCAAGATGACATTCTAAAATTCCTGCCGTCTGCCGCCTAAAAAAGAATCAAAGGACAGCTGGCACTTTCGTGGCTATATATAAATGCAGCCATGGACCGAGTGAAAAGCATTATATCCATTATGCCGCTGACTTTGTCTAAGATAAATTGAATTAGAGCCGGCGAACGCGCACATTCATCATCGCCGGAGACAGGCAGCCAGCAGGCCGCTCCTGATAGATAGTCCTGCAGAGCTAAAAAACGAAATCCGAGAGCCCTCGCCGCCAAATAGTAGGAGTAGACATTTTAATTTCCGAAAAATAGACTAGCAAAGAATGCTGCCGAAGAATGGCTGTCATTCAGGCCGCAGCCTCCGCTCCTTGAGGGTTGCGGGATCAGCAGCGACTTAAGTGCCAAGACATTGCCTAGGAGGAACATTTCTCAACATTGTTGTGCTCTATAGAGCATGTTTCAGGTTGGGGGTAGCTGAATTAGTAGAGCATGCTGCTGCGTTTTTTTCTTCCTTTTTTTTAAGAGCATTGAAAGGGATGAGTGAAGGGGGAAAAAATAGATGCATGCCGACGCACACACCTTCGAGATTGCTGTGCTGTCTTGTCTGCTCTCATTCTTTGCGGCCATGGGGCGTAGGCTGAGCGGAAAGGATTTGATCCGCAAGACAATTAAGAAGGAGTATGCCAGCACTTGGATTTCCTTGCGCGCCGTTAGTAGAATTTAATCCTTTTGCTTATTTTTCCAAGGTGTGGCCACGCAATGTGTGCATGCTGGGCGTATCCTTGTTATTGTCTTGATTTATCGAGCCGGCATCTTGGCCTCGTGCAGCTTACAGCTCATGGACGGCGTGGCACGGCACAAAAAGGATTTAAGCCAGCAGTTTGTGGTTTATTAGTTGCGCTGGATTAGAGTGGAAGAATAGACGGTAGCAGCTGCCTTTATAAGACAGCCCGATGGTCTTTGGATGCGAAGGCGGTTAAAGGTTTCCGTTGAACTAGAAATTAACTAATCACAATGCATATGCATAACTGTAAAGTTGATCGAGCTAATAAAAAAGTAAGTAGTAATGCTAAAAACAATATGTAACTTAGTGCATACACTAATATAGAAATTCCTAGTATAATAATATAATAATATCATCATTATATTGTTAATGTTAATAATTAGTGGAATTACAACACATTATTAAATAGTAACTACTACTTGCAACGCCGCCTATTGCAATTCTTTATATTCCAGATAATCATATGCTATTGCAGCAGGCATATTAAATGTTGAAATGAAATGCAAAATTAGCAACTAACGATGACCACACCTTCGCCTGCTTCATAACCGGCTAACAGGAGTTGCAACTGTCGCCAGTGGGGCGAACCTGTTGCCGGCTTGTAAACAATTTCTTTTTCCTGACTGACGACGACGACTACAACGACAACAACAAGAAGAACAACTACGGCCAGCCGGTCAAGACGATTGAAATGCTGTTTGCGATTTTTAATTGAAGAAAAAATGCACAAATGTGCGTTTGTCTGAGTTCGCGAGGCCGCGTCTCTTGCTGCACTGCAGTTAAATCTTAGCTTTTGCCTCTGACTGTCTGTCTCGTTGTCCGTCAGCTGGTTGTGTGAGTGCGTGTGTCGGGATCGGGACGGCTGCTAATTAATAAACGCACTGCCGGCAGGGGAGGAAACCGATGAACGACGACGACGAAAATTGCAACGACAACTGCAACTGCAACAGCAACAGCCAAAGCAACTGAGTTGGAGTCTGGGGCTGAGTCTGAAGCCGAGGTAGAGGTTGAGGCCGCCCGACGCCGTCGCAGATGCCACTTGGCATAAATGCACACTTTTAAAATTGTTGAGATTCTCCAACTGTAGCTAAAACGTGCAGCTTTATGACAGTCGAACACTCGACAGTCTCTCTCGCTCTCCGTCTTTGGAGTAGTCGTCGCCAGTCGCCGGGACACCAAATGAAAAACTTGCACAGACCACTTGCAGTCGGCATCAGAATATTAAGAATTGTCATATTGAAAAGTCCGAGATGCCAACAGCAGTCAATGCCAAGCCAGCTACATCTGTTGACAACAACAAACCGCCACACGAGCTCCAACTATTTCTCTGTACGCTCACCTGACAGGCGATCAACTTCGAAATACTCGTTGATGTCCCTTCGCATGTACCCTTTGGTCGCGTAGAGTATTTCACTTACACTCGCAGGCACTCAGAATGTTGCATAACAAGTTTGCAGGTTTTGTTATTTGTGAGTTATTGTCAGACACTGGGAGCGTGTCCTGTTTATTTCATTAGCTTGGGGCCCTAACATAATTTTACCGTTGACAATGCTGATGTTTTTTGTTGTAAAGCTTTTTGAACTTGTCAGGCATAATGTGCTGGCATCCCAGGCATTTGGCTTCATATTTCTTTTTTCATTTCATAAGCAATGAAACTCAGGCACTGTAACTAATTGCAGAACTTGGAAATTTCCCCCTCAAGTTTTCCACGTTCTTCTCTTAATTTGATTATAGGCTTTATTTTTGTTTTTATGCCTATTTTCTCTACTTATTGTTGTGCTCGCTGCTGTGCTTGATTGTGGCGCTAATTTAATGTCATGCACACTTAATGGCTGCGCTTCTGCGTTGACACAGCAGCGCTTGGTGTTGATTACAACAAACTAAATTATGTTTTGATACCGCATTCCCACTAAAAAAGTGCACTCCAGGGTATGCTCATTTGTCTGCACATTCAGCTACTTTGCTTTACCTCGACATAGTTGTTTTTGTCAATATTTATATATTAGTATAAACATATTCATACTGAAACTTAGCTTGCGAGGGTGACTTATAGGGTAACTGCTGCTCTAGCAGTCTAATTCATATTTCCAATGTTTTTATTACAGCACAAATTTGTTGCTGCCTGCTTGCCGCACAATTATTTTGGCAGCCGATGCGTGAATGCGTCAAATGCGCCGTTGCGTGGTGGCCGAGGTTCGAGCCGAGCATTTTGTCTGCTTGCTGGCAAACAAATGACTTAGGCAACGAACTTGCTGCGCTCTTCGCAACGGAAATGTTTTAACAGTTTTACAAGTTTATTAATTTATACCCGACAATAAAAGTTCGGCATAACGACTAATTATGTCTTGAGCTGACTTTAATTTGTAGTGCGATTTGTTGATGAACTCAGCTCAATGAGCTGACCTTTGGCTTGCATTTGTTTTCACTTCACCCGAGTTCTTTAAGACAAACCCAAAAAAAAGATAAAAATGGACGAAAACATAATTGCGATTATTCCCATAGACTGAGCCGTGGAGATGGTGAGCCGCTCGTTGTATTGTAGTAACTTGTTAACTTAATTGACTTCGCTTTTTATTAAAAACTAATTCAATAATGAAAACATATCAATAAACACACACGCCGATGCCCGGCGTCGACAAGTGACGGCTTTCAAAATTACTTCGTTCGCTGCAAGCAGTTCGCCGAGCTGGCTTCACTGCAAAAAGCAAAAAGCGCAGCATGTCGTTGACAGGAGGACGGGAGAACGGGAGGACCAGCGGAGTGGAGCATGGCAGAAGCAGGAACAAAAACCCACTGCAACAACAATAATTAAAAAAAATTTAATTGATGCATTAAAGCAGGCAACAAGTTTTGCTTCGACTCCTGCTTCAACTTCAACTCCGACTCCGACTTCGACTTTGTGTGTGTTTTTTTTTTTTATTCGCTCTTCAACTTGCTGTTTTTCCTTACATTTTATTTCTCTGTTTGCCAGCCTCCTGGCGCCCGTACGAATTGTAAGAAGCGCGGAGCTAGGCAAAAAGCTGACCACACTATTTTTAACCGTCTGTCAGGACCCGGGGTCCATGGTATCATTAACAAACCTAAAGAGCTCATTACAGGCCCGCCGGCATGAGTACGTATTTGAAATATTTACATTAAAATTGTTCTCTCGCGAATGTCATTTTCGATTTTGATGATGTCTGGCGGCATTGCTTCAAGTTGCCATCAATAATTGTTATTTCTCTAGCTGCCAATAACAAATGACTGAGGTAGCAAACTTGAGTGTAGTCAGCCAAATCACAAAGCAACGTAAGTAAAGTCTGCAAACGAATTATTTGAATAAGCAAATTTAGATATTGGCCACGTAAATTTACTCTTTACTTTGAGCACCTCTTAAATTTTCAATTTGCCTGCTGTTTGCAAGCTGCCCAATCAACAGGGGCAGCAAAAGACACTCCGGCATACTGGAGCATAAAGTAAACAATTACTCACTTTGGCCTGGGAGCAAGTGGAACGCTCTTTATCATTAACATATCGCATCCTTTGGATCTGGTGCGCATGCATTCAGCAAATTGCAGCCGCATGCAACTTGACAAATATGCTTTCAGCTCTAATTATACACCAAAGAGCGAACCGCGCATGCGCTTTGGGCATGCTCATTGAGCTCGGCCAGGACAATGGACAATGGCCGCGAGATGGGAACGGCAACAAAGTATCGAGACGATGCAACGAGACTGACCCCAATACCAATTGTGACCGGGGCAACCCTTTCGGACACGTCCGCGGACAAGGCTGTATAATTACGCGGAATGAATATGTGAATGTCAACTGCACATCGGGACAATAAAAAAGGTAGCAAATTAAATTGTATTAAAATTTTTTATTTCTTTTCTTATATTTGTCTGCTTCTTCTTCTTATTGCGTTTCAGTCGTGGCTGCGTGTGAACGAAACATCGCGAAAACAGAGACGGACAGTAAAATAAGAAATACGAGCTATGCAAATGCACAAAAGTGAAAAGAAATTTTGGGCAGTCTGTGAAATTTTAGAAACATTTCAATTAGGTACGCTCAGGGGGCTCTTCGTTATCTGCTATCTGCTATCAGCTATCAGAGGCAGTCGTTAAAAATTCAGTTTGGAAGAGAGATTAAATTTGCATAAAACAAATTTGTGGCGAGCAACGAAATGACAAGAAATTATCAAAGGGGTCGCTCGCTGACTGTGACTGTCACAATGTTTGCTTTGCCACAAACTATTATTCACTTTTACAGCAACTCACACAGCATAGACCTCCCAATTAGCTTGATTTATTGTAATAAACTTGCCAATCCGTTGTATTCTTTTATTTTTAGCTCTCAGTTTGAGAACGAGTTGCGTATTTGAATCGACGGTGAGTCAAGCAGGTTTTTCGTCTTGTATTATTAATTATTGTTGAAAACATTTATGTTAAGCACGTACAAAAGAACTGTCAAACTCATCCACGTTGCTGCCGTCAACTTGGCGCCACTTTGGCCACATGCAACGCAATTTATTTCTGCTGAAATAATTAAAATAATAAATAATCTTGGATGCACAATTTCTCGATCTCTCTCTCCCCCGAGTGTTTCGAGAAAAACAACCAGAAATTGGCAGGAAAAGTTCGCGTGTCCCGAAAAGGGCCAACCAGCTTATGGACTAATTATGCAGTCAACAATGTTAAAAAATTATTTACATTTTTGGGCATGAAATTGTTGCACAATTTCGCATTTGGACAGCTTGGAACAGTGGTTACAGAGTGGCCGTATATGCTATATATTTCTCTTTTATTCCTAAGAGATAACTGTGTTAGCAGAGTTTCGAAACTGCTTTCGAACTCTGCCGAATCTCTCTTTCTAAAATGTATCTGTTTCGATTGATTGTGTAAGCCATAAAAATGCCAATAAACTAGGCCTATTATACAAAATTAACACTGATTTAAGATAGATTTTACAACTTGTTTACACCTATCATCGATCAGCGGTTGACAAATGGAAATGAACTAAACGACTCACAATTCCAGCCATTCAAGCAATCGTGATTATTCGTGTCGTTTCACTTGATACTTGTCACTAAGTGCAGCACATATTTTCCCCCAATTCTCTTTCCATTTGGCACACTGTATTTGTTTTTGAGTTGGCTCGTTTTCGGTGCTTATTAGAGCGGCGCCAGTTAATGACTTTTGGCAGTTGTTGCGCTGTCTTCGAATACTCCAGGGAATGCTTGACATGCCATAGGCTTAATTAATAATTTATATGATAAATTTATTTATGAACAATTAACAATTTCACTGCAGTCCACTGCTGTCTGTTGTCTGGTGTCCCCCAACCGTTAGACTCTTGTGTGATCATTGTGGCTCACGAATTTGCAGTGCCAGTTCGTTGCTTGAGTCTTTTGTTGTGACCAGAGCAGCGGTCGCATTTCGCTTTTACTCAGTACTCAATAATAAAACTGCAAATTGCTGGAGGTCAAAATCAGTATAAATAAAGCATTAAATGCATAACATCACGGATCACGGCCAATGCGACATACATGGCAATTTCCATGCAAATTATATACATTTATGCGCCCAACATAGTGTCCAGCAGAAAGGTTCACGCACGAGCAGGCGGAGGTTGGCTGCGATTGCCATCGATCCCAGCGTCGTCAGCGTGGTCGTTGTTTTGGTGATGATGGCCACACTTCGGGCGACAACGTTGCAAACTGTTTTTCGCACCTCACGGCCACAGCAGCCGCAGCCGCTGCCGCAGCGGCCCTGAAAACCAACTTTCCTAAAGTGTGAACATCAAGCAGTCGGACGCGATTCGTGCTCCAGTAGCTGGACACGCGCAAAAGAAAGTGCGAGCGCCGCCGCAGCCTGCCCCGAGGACATGTAAACTGTTTGAGGTGTGGCCAGACATGAGCGCCAGTAGGTACGAGAGGCATATGATAGCGGCAGCAATGACAATGCCTATGCCCAGCTGAACACTTGGACCGCAAGTGTTGACGCCGATGGTGACGACACTTTCTTTTCCTTTCCACCAAGCTGCAGACAAGAGACAGACGATCCGATGCGATGCGATGCTGTGGCCACAGCTGCAATCAAATTGAGCCCCGGCCGGGGGCAATTTAAGAATTCTCAAGGCGAAAGTCCGTGTGAAGTGCGTGCGCCGCGGCTGCATTGGAGGGCGTGTGGATGGGCTGGTGGGCGTGGCAGATAGCCTGCAATGTGCACCGCAAATTATGAGGTGTTATGTCAATGCGGTCGACGTGGCCACTGCCGCAACTGTAACGGCCACTGCGATGGCCAGCGATGGCGTTAAAGTGCCTGAAAATGTGCGCTAAAAGTCGCACGACCAAAACCTTGTGAAAGGCCTCAAAACTGCCCATCACATCGCACTGCCATATAATTGAAAACGCCCCGACGAAAGGGAAATCCGTAAGCTACCGCAAGGATGCTGCAATTAACAGCCCCGACGCAGCCATTGCCGTAATGATTATAATGAAGTTCGCGTTGATAGAGGCTGCCGAAAAAACAGATGATTAATCATTTCCCATATGCATTTATTTAAATATATTTTCGCGTGTCTTGTGCAAAAAAAAAGCTGAAGAAGTGACAATTTCGAAAATTTATATCCCATTTTTTTAATGTAGTTTTTCGATGTCTTGCAATTATCAATATGAGCTTATAAGAACGAATAATTTAGCGAACAAATGCTGACTTCAAGTTGTTGAAATTTCTTATATCATAGCTTGTAAGAATGATCTAATCCAGTTTCTTGAATTTGTCACCCCCATAACTCATGCATTTATTACTAAGCCATTGTTTTACTTCAGCTATTTCAATAAACGAAAATCAATAACCGATTGCACTGGGTATTCTCGCAGCAAGCACTCTTAACTAAAGCATTTCATCTATCTTAAAATAGTTGGCGACTGAACAGGTTGCCCGAGCTCTGCAGACCAGTTGCCTGTTGTTGTTGTTGCCACTCAAGTTGTACTAGCTCTTGTTGTAATTGTCATGGTTGTTGTTATTGACTTCACTTGTTGTCATTGTCGTTCGCCAGTGGACTTTGTCGCTGTCATCGTCATCGCCATCGCCATCGTCATCACCATCGTCGACCGTTCGATTTGTGGCTGTAAACGTGCAGCATTTTATGAAATTGCTTGTTGTTATTATTATGGTTATTATTAGTAGCTTTTCATGTTGTTGCTGTTGTTGCTGTAGCTGCTGCTGTGTGTCATTTGAAGTTTGGCGCTGGCGCTGGCACTGGAGCAACAGCGATTTGCTCTCACGGCGGTTCTCTACGAAAATATAAACATAACAATCATTACAAGCAGCATTACAACAAACGAGCAGAAGAGAAGAAGAAAAAAAAAAACGAAAGCTGAACAAAAAACATTATTGATATTTATGAGAATTATGTCGACTTCCTGCTTTGTGGCTACACGGTGGCGTCTTAAGTGGCGCTAAATGCGTGCATTTAATATAATAAATCTCTTCTCTTCTAATTTATTATTATTATTATTACTTCTTGACTTTTCACTTGGCGCTGTTATTGTTGTTTAAGCCCAGTTTTGTGGGGCCGAGCACGTACGCGTCGCGATTAAGTGGCGCGCAGTGAAGTGAAGTGAAGTGAAAGGGTCGACAGCCTGTAGAAATGCCGGTCTAATCGTTAAAAGCCAAAATGAAATATGGGAAATTTATAGCTAAAAATTAGGTGAGCGACGCAAGTTTGTTGCCTAAGTCTTTTGTTTAATCGTGAACTTTCCAAGCATTTGTTTCCACACCAAATCAATTGGCCATGTGACAAGCAAGTAACGCATATGCAAAACTATTATAGCCAAAAATCCTCCTCCGAAGATATGCCGTTAGCATGGCCTTGCTCATGCATCATTTCGTGGCACAGTGGGTTGGAGGAGTTTTTGGGAAATATATGTTGCCATTGTTGCGCCATTCCGCGCTCAAACAGCAGGCAGGGAAACGCACAATGTTGTCATGCCAACCATTGTCACATTTTGGCTTATTGATTGTTTGTTTTGCCCGCTGCCAAAGGCGTTGTCCTGTTGACAATTGGTCATAAGTTAGACTAGCCAATGGTCGGTCATGCGGAGTGCCAACAAAACATGCAGCAGTGTGTCAGCGCATTGTCTCCGCTAAGTTATGTGCAGCATTCAAACATTTCTTTAAGAAGTCGAATGCGACGGTCTATGAAATCGATTGCACAGCTTCCAAGTGCCGCAAGGAAGTGGCAGCGATAATGTGAGAGCAACGCCCAGCTGAGTGCAATCTTTGATTAATCGCGGAACCGAGTTGTGAATGAAGCGTGTAAATGAAATGAATCGAAAAGTGAAAAGAGCATTCTAAACACACTAGGGCGTGTTGAGAAAATAAATTGCTGAAAGCTGTTGGAAGAAAAGATTAACTAGAGGGCGAAAATCATTAAACTGGCGAAAGGAAATGTTTCAAGTAGTTTAAATTATTCTCACAGAAGAAAGTCTTTGAGATTTTTTAAGTAAAACAATGACTAAAGTGATGTATGAGTATATATATTATAGGGCAAAATATACAAGAAAATTAAATACAGAAATTGTTTAGTTAAAAAGTGTTTAACTAAAAACTCTTCAGTCTTCATAATTTAATTATTCCTTAAAATTAATATTACCAAAAGTTTTGATAAAACTATAGAATGGAAATGTTTTTACAAATATTTTGAAATGAATAACAAAACGTTTTTTCACAATTTTATTCAAAGCTATTGTATAAAGTATGTAATATATAGCTTATCTTTATATTTACATTTCATTGCTCGAAACCTTTAGCTTCTTGTTTATTTTGATGTATTGACATGCGCATTCCCCGCTGCTTTCTCACACAATAAATAATTCGGCAGCTCCCGCGCTGACGCGCCAACGGCACCCACATCTGCCCCGTGTGCCCAAATAATGTCAACACAAAAGTCAAGAGAACAAAGCAACCAGCATATCACACACACGTAGGAGAACGACACTCACGCTGGCATTGGGCAAACAGTGGCAATATTTGGCTGTTGTTTACAACGTTGAGCCCTCGCCTGGGGACGCCATGGGTCGGTTTCTTGAGAAATTGGCGCATGCTGTGAATCTGCGCAGACATATCTATCTATGAGTAAGTATTTTCACCATACTCATAGTCATACTCATGGACAATATTGCGTCGCTTTTGTTTGGCAGCGGATTGCGATTGGGATTTGCTTTCTGTCTCCGTTTGTTTCCTTTTTTTTGTATTTTTTTGGCTTTTGCATGCTTTATTTTTCATTCACGCCAGCGTCGGGGCCACGATGATACATTGTGCGAACCCATAGCCAGAGCGCAAGCCTAAGGCTTTTTGTTGTCCGTCCGTTGTCTCGGCTTGGCTTGGCTTGGCTTGGTTCGGTCGCTGCTGGCTTGCCGGCTACGAAGTGTCAACGGCAGCAGCTACCGTTCTACGTACAACTTTTGTAGCATTTCTTCATATTTTTGTGGGCAAGCGCTGGCATTTATCTGATCCTGTTGAGTCATGCAACAGTCTTAGCCAGCATTTGAATTATGGAGATGATAATGCGTTTGCTTATGTGTGACATGAGTGCCATTCCGTGCCGTTGCCTTTTCGTTAGTTCGCGACGCGACGCGACGCAGAAATTTGCATTTGAAGCAGCGAGCACAAAACGCAGCGAGCTCTTTGCCACAAGCAGCCCACTCTGGACGGCAAGTGGCTGGGATCTTAGCTCAATTAAATGCCTTGTACTGGACAACAATCATCTCGGCACTTGCCGAAAAAAGAAAAAATACTCAAAGTTAACACGCGCACACTGTCCGCTTAATTGAGTTGATTAACCCTCCTGCCAGCTTTGGCCGCTCTCCACCGTCGTCGGGTTGCCACAACGACCAGGTTGCCATTCTGGAGCATGTTGCAGAAAAATTGCCGCCGACATGCGCTTGAGAAAATAAAAATATATGAATTCACAAACATGCCACCGCAATGTATTTATATAAAGCAAAAATAACGGTAACATCAAAATATTTCTGGCAAACATTGCGGCAATCAACGGCTGGCAGGGCTGCCGCCTTCTCCTCGTTCTCCGCCTTCTCCACCGCCTTCTTCCGCCCTCTTTTGGCATGTCATGCTTGGCCTCCTGCTCTTCTCAAATTAACGACACTCAGCACAGTCTTCAGCGCAGCTCTTTTTGCTGTTGTCGTTGTTGTTGTGCGTCTCCGAATGATATGAATGAAATGCAATTTTCGAAATAATTAAATATGATGCGCAACATTTTTTTTGCGCTTCCAGGTCCCATGTTCTTGCGTCCTCCACCTGAATTTCGCCGAAATTATATTTGCAATTTTTACCCCAGCACTAAACATTCATTATGTAAATTTTGCAATGAACTTTTGCTTTTCTCATTGAAGAAAGTTTTTATGAATAAAAGCATAAACTAATTGGAAACCTGTAAATCAAAAGTTGCGCCAAACTTCAGCGTTCAAAGTAGATTATAACTGCATCAATTGAGTAATTAAAATAAAAATTTATAATAAAATTAGCTATGACAATAGTAGATTTAAATATATATTTATAAATTTGTGTATCTTTTTGGGTTCCTAAATTGTAAGTCTTCCCAGGTTTAGCTCCTGAAATCTCACAAATAAATGGGCTTTTCTCAGAAGGCTTCCATTTTTTTCAGTTGTCAAATTGTGCTCCGTTACGAACAACTGTTAATTTGCCAAAATGAAGAGAAAGAGAAGAATTATATATATATATGTGTGTTACTGTGAACTACTTCAGAGAAAATTCGGCTTACAACCCATATTCTGCTGCTAATGACAACCGACAAATTAATGGGTTCAACGTTAGAGAAGAATGTGGCAAATAAAAAATAGTCAAGACACTTGCCACTTGAACCTGTGCACTCATTAAACCTCACACAGATTGGGTCCATACAAGCACACGAGCACTGGGTTCCACTCTCAGTCAGCTATCTGCTGGGGTCTGTGACAGAGCAGCTGCTTGGAAGGCCCAGTTCAGCGGCCGAAACTCTCACTAGGCACTTAAAAATTAACGCTTTTGACAGCCAAACGGACTTTCAAATGTACAAAGAGCAAAAGCAACTGGCAACTGGCAACTGGTTACAACAACAGCAACAACGACAACAACAACAACGATGCTTGGCTACAGTTTGCGGCAAGGCGCAACAAAGTGTCAATGTGAGGCTGGCAGCAGCTTTAACAAGATTGGCAGAGAAGTCGGCAGATGAGACAACGACAGCGACGACGACGACGGCGACAACGAACCAGCTACGAGCTGAACTAAGGCCGATCTCGAGATTTTTCTCATAAGGTGCAAAATCTGTGGATATCATCATAAAACACAGCAACAACAGCAGAAAACATGCACAGCAATGAACCCTCAAAATGCCGACAGAAACAAAGTCATAAAAGCCACAGCCACAGCCACATCGCGGCCAGACTGAACCGCCTCTTTTCGGCTTCATTTGCCGGGATGGAGGTGGGGAAGTGGAGCTGGCTCCTAATTAGCTGAGTCGAACTGCGTTTCAATAATATGGTACTCCTCCGTATACATATGTATATATTTTATTAAGCATGTATTAAAAACACATACAATTATATATTTTTTTCGTAGAAGTTGCGGGAAAACTTCTTTGGCCAATTGCGCATCCTGAGCGCTTAAACAATGAAGCAGTAAAACCGTGAGGCTAATAAATAAATTAAGTCTTTAACGATGACAACGGACCTCGGACCGAAACGAAACGGCAGGGCGCTCGAACATCTCAATTATGTTGTTTAAGCTCATTGTTTTTGGATTTTTTCTTAATTTTCTTATGGTTATGGTTATTTGAGCGGCTCGTTTTGTTTTTGTTTTAATTTTTTGCTGTGCGGTTTATCTCCATCCGCAGATCGGAGCAGCCCAAATTGCGGAAATTCGTTGTTACATTTTAAATGGGCTCATAAATGTGCCGCCTCCCCCTTGACCGTGGCCCTCGCACTGACCATGCCTCCCGCCCACTGGACGCGATCCCTGCGGGTTACTCACCCCATATGTAAATCACTGTGGCTCCAATTAAAATTGTAATATTTTCCTAAGCTTTATTTTGCTGTTAATTCTCTTAATTAGCTAATTTGCAAACAATTAAAGCTGGAAAATATGCGCTTGCTGAGATTACAACATGCTGTGGCAGCTGCCACAAAGTTGCCAACTCATTTGATTGCCGATAGAAGCGAATGAATAAATGATTTCAGTTTAGTCATGCCGGAAAAGTTGCTCACCAATGGCGAAATTGCTCGGAAAGTGAAATGTTTGCTTAGCCAAATCTGAGGAGATAGAGAAACAGTCATGAATAAAACGAATTGTAGATTTAGTTCATAGTGCTCTATTTCTATATCTGATTGAATCTTTAGAAATTAAAACGTATTTATAATATTTTCCATGAAATGAATTAAGTACAAGTTCAAGTTCCTTTTCTTAAGCATTAAATGATAATTTACAATGAAACAATCAGAAATTCTTGCTATGAATTGTCTTTCATTACCGACACTTGATCTGTGCTGAACCGCCTGCACTTCTTACTTTAGCAGCAATTGCTCTTCATCCATTTTACTAGAAATCTATTCAGTTTGAGTTATTGCCAAAAACTCAACGCTGTTCCCACGTTTGGCCAAGCACCAAAAAACACAGTTTTATAACCGTAACCAGACACACACATAGCCATGGCCTGAGAATCTTTCGTGATGTCCACCTGCAAAAACCTTAACTTAAAATTGAAGAGGAAAGAAGATCTGTTTTGTTGCAATCCCGTACAGCCAGCCAGGCAGTTCCAGCTGCGTGCGAGGCTAACAGAGAGAACAGCTACGCACGAAATGTTTTTTTTCTTTCTTCGCCACAGTTCCCCATCTTTCTTTCAGTTTTTTCCACTGTATTTTTGTGTTTTTGTTCTGGCAGGTAGCGCATATCCGAACAATTGAGTTTTTAAAATGACAATTTTAGTCGAGCTCGCTGCGAACAGAAGTAGAACAAAGCCAAATGGATTGGCACTGGCATTACACCTGAGCGGCTGAGTGAAAGATCACTTCTATTGTGCGGCACAGCGAAAATAATGCTTCATATATAATTAAAAACGAGAGACAGAAGAGGGGGAAAAAAACAAAACAAGTACGCTTTATCAACATGCGATGCGGCTGGAGATGGCGATGGTGATGGCGAATGGCTTAAGAAAGCAGCTGCCAAAAAAAAGTATTAAAGTAAAACAAGTTTGTTGCCTGAGTCTTTTGTTTTGGAAGCGGGCGCCCGTCAAGTTTGTTTTTGTTTTCTTTTCGTTGTGCCGTTGTTTTTGTTTTTGCCGTTGAGCCTTGTTTCGATTTAACGCTTCACTACTGACAAATGAGTAGCATATCCTGTTGATCCTGTTGCGAGCACACATAATTATAATGCTCCACCACGTGTGAACGCTGCAAACTTTAATTGCGAAAATAATTAAAAGCTCATAAATTAAGGAAGCACAAAAAATGAAAAGTGCAAATTTAATTATGTCCAGGCTCAATTAATTCATTAAGCAGCCACAGAAACAACAAGGCGAGAGTTAAATCAATCAACGCCAAATACGTGTATTCATTCTCCCTAAGGACATTGGGCAGTCTCCACTCGCCAGCCACTCGCAACCGGTTTGCCCATTTGCCAGGTATTCAGTCAGTTAGTCATTCAGTCAGTCAGTCAGTTGGTTGGGGCTGGCTGCTCCTGGGGCACATCCTTACTTAGAATATGTATTATGCAAGTGCCGTTTGGCAAGTGCAAGGAGTGCGCCAGAGGCCTTCATAATTTATTGATTTTATATGGCGTCACATTTGTCTCTTCGTCTGTCTCGCAACACTGAGCGCTGGCAGTTTTTGCCACTGCGATCTTCGCAGCGACATTTTGACAGTTGCAGGTTGTCATCCCAGTCCGCCGCTGTGCTGTCACTTTAATTGCAACTGACGCATTGCCAAAAAACAGAAAAAATAATAAACTACTGGAGCCAACATTTATGTCGCTGACTCCCTTGGCTTCCTACGATAAGCTCGACTGTCATTTCAATTTTTCATGCTGCCAAATAAAGAGCGCAAGGTGCGCCTACTGGCCCCTCATTTTGCTGTCCTCCTCGCCGGTTTATTGACGCACCACTATCAGTCCCATATATGATTAAATAATATGTAATGCTTCGGTTAACCCTTCGGCCATAATTCATGGCTATATGCCAACAGTAGTTTGTGGCTTAAGTCTTTTGTCTTGCGGTAGGGAGAGCCAAGTTAATTATTGAAGATTGCATCATAAAGTCGTTGATATTTATGCACAAGTTTTGTCAGATGATGGCTTGATACAAAGTTGTTTACTTACCGTGTGATCATTGGGAATTCAATTCAATATTTCATTAACTAAATTTTACCTCAAAAACGATCATAAAATTTCTGCTATATTTCTCAAAATTTCATATTAATGCTGAACTTTCTTTGAAATTATCATTTCGTATTTAATTTGTTATTTGTCTACTTCCTCTGCAATGAAATATATCCCCTCTGCACTCAAGAACTCGCCAAGTGTATAGACATTCTCTTTACACTAAAAGTTCACGCTTTTTCGAGTCGACTTTCCCCTGCTTTAATGAAGGTATGCAATTATGTTTGAATATTTATGATATTTAAGAAATTGCCTAATTATTGAGCCGACAATGTGTTGCATGCTGCATTTACCGTTAGCCGGGCTTATTATGGATTCACTTTCATGCGACTGCAGCACGAAGCTGAGTGGAAAGTGCAACCCTTATGCCTGTTACGATGAATAGATAATAAATAAGAAGAATGCAGACGAACCGCAATTAAAATGGAAACACGAACAGCCAAAAGTTAACCCTTTCGGACCATTAATTCTAACAAAACCTTTCAGCCATTACGCTGCGGCAGGTGCACAGGTTGCAGCCGAGTGCTAATGATATCAATATAAAATGTAAATGAAATGATCCAGAAGCTGAGTAGCTCGTCAGCTCGTTGACTGGAAACGACGGAAGGATAAGTTAACAATTAAAACGCAATTTTGTGGCAAATCCTTGGAGTAACTGTAACTGCAAGTAAGTTGCAGCTGCAACTGCAACCTGTTGCAGATGCATATCACATTTTGGCTGCGCGCTCATTAACAGAATGACTGCAACGATGCAACGGTGCGCAGAGTATTTACTATACTTTTATTAATTTTGATAGTCGAGCTTCACGTGCTAAAGTCGCCTGCCACATGCAACACGCGTGCTCAGTGCAGCATGAACCCTAGACAGCCCAGCCAAGGGTTGCGACACGCCACTTCTCAGCCCCTTCTCGGTTTTTGGAAGCGCAGCAAGAAATTAACCAAAAATACGGCAGGCGTCGCGTCACGTCGCGTCGCGTCGCGTTTCGTGCCTTTGGCCCATTCGCATCCTGTGTTCGATTTCTACGCTTTCTACACTCACTCTGCGGTACGGTGTAGTCTGCCTCGGTTCGCTTCGGTTAGGAACAGGTGTAATGATTTTTCTTTTGCACCTTGACTTCTGCTTCCGTTTTGCAGCTCTGCCCGATAACTTTTTTCGTCGAGGGGTAATTTGCGCACATTTACTTCCTGAGCACAAACAAACGTGCTGAAAAAAAGCATTCAATATACGCATACAGCGTGCTCCATGTGAGATGTCACTTCGTGCCTGCGAGCTCCACTAACTGAATCTTCTTGTCCTTTTCTGCAATCAGTACTTTAAGCAAAAATATTAACACTAGCTTGGCGCTGACTTGCCCAATTCCTTTTTGCGTCTGTGCTCCTCGGACTCGGAGCTAGTGAACATGGATAGCACATAATGCAGAATGGGTAGAACTATGAAAAGCTTGGGAAAGGTTCGCCAACTTATCTTCATATTTAGTGCTTCACACCACGTCGCTAGCAATATCAATTTTGTATTAGATTCAAATAAATGAAAAATTTGAGTTGAATTGAATTTGTGTAGTCAGTTTGAGTTGTGTTGCTTTGTGTCTAGACACCCTGTATTTCTGAGGCCGTTTAATCGTTCATTTCGTACTAAGGACTTTATTATCGACAATGTATCGCAAGCGACACAAACCAGCAGCATTTAAACACACTGCGGGAAATTTCTTGTAGCTATTATACAGATATGATTAAAGATATAATGAAGAATGGAATTTTGATCCACAACAGAATTTTTGAAAAATGATAAACGAAAACTTGTATTCTAGTCAAAGTTGGCTTCAAAGTGGAATCCATTAGAACTTTCCATAATATTTATTGCTAAACATCAAGTGATAATAATGAACATATTTTCTTTCCTAGTAGCGAATAAATAGAGATTAATAAAGAATTAAAACGTATTTTCTTTCACTGTACTTGCCATGGCTGTGTAATATAACCGCAAGACAACTTCCTCAATATCAATCATTACGCCTCTGCAATATTTCCTACCCCCATATAAAACTTTCTTCATAAAGCAGGCTACGACTGAAATCCAAAAAAAAAAACAACAAAAAATTAAAAACAGTTGCTTTCTGGCTGGCGAAGCAGGTTGGGTAAGTGGTAACTGCAATTTTCAGGTGTTAGCTGAGTAGCGTCGAGCTGGGAGCAACCCTTTCATTAGACGAGCCAAAAATGATATATTTAATCCGTTCATTCGGTCCTTCGATCGTGTATGCAGTCAAGCGAATGCTTGTCTTCGATATGCCGGCAACAACATTTGGGGCTGGCAATGATAAACCTGATATGGAACACACTTAAGGGCTTAACTTGGGTAATCTGCAGTTTGTTCAAGTAGAAACAGCAGCGACAACAACTTCAACCGAGACTCGAGACTCGCCACAAACTGCGACTGCGACTGCGACAGCGACTGCGAGACTGGGCCAGCGAAATTAAAACATAAGTGTGCGTAAGATTTATGGACACTGTCGAGGGGGGCGCGCAGTGCACTTGCAACTTGATCGGCGGCAGGAGGGAGCAGGAGCAGGAGCAAACGCAGATCGCAGATGCAGATCGCTGTGCCACAGTCGCTCGCTTGCAGGTGGATTTCTCAAGTGGCTGCGTCCGCTCTCTTATGACAGCATAAAAATATATGCATGTGAGTGTGACTGGCTGAGTGTGTGTGAGAGGGCTGGCATTGAAAATGAGAGCAACTGTGAATAGACTTGACTTCACATGGGAGACTCACGCTGCTTGAAGTGGAACAAGTGTCTGGGCATTAAAGTTGTTCAATCAGATCAGACTTGAAATTGAAATGAATTCAATTAGTTTCAACAGATAAGGGATCAGAGCATATTTGACTAGCAGTCGTGCTGCAAAAACTCGACTGTTTTTATGCTATATAAATCACTTAATAAAGTATTACTTAATACAACAAAATTGACAAAAATAAATGCGTAAATAGGAATGAATTAATAAAACAAATTGTGAATGATTTATTTAGCGGAATTTAATAAAATTCCTTATGCGAACTAAATGAGTTTTGATGATACTATTGATTTATTTTTAGACAATTTTGTCAGCCAGACGTGAATAGAATTGTTATAGAGTTTTATAGACAATTTGATTGACAGACCGATAGACTTTGAGATTTATAGCAGTCATACGCTTCACATTAGCTAGTGTGACTTTGAAATGAATATCAGCTTAAATTTGGCTGCCAGAGCTCGGCTCGACTAGCTCAGTTCTCCATAATCGATTATGGTATTGAAAAAAAGGCAAAGGCACGAGAAGTCAATCCCAAAGGAGCCAAGGAGCAGTTGTTTAGTCACATTATTCATGCTCGCTTAAGACTTCGCCAAGCAATTTCTGCGCTCGCATCTTGGTTCACTTTTTCCTGACGTTGCGGAGGGGGAAATGCAATTGTATGTGGTGTCAGAAGTCGCAGAGCAATCCATCAATTTAACAGCCATGGAAAATCGACGCAGTGAGTGCGAGAGACGCGTTAACAAAGGAGCTGGAAAATCGTTAAATAAATTGTACGAAAATATATCAAAGGACAATGCAAGGACACAGTAGTCATGGGGTGGTTTTTCTTACAATTCGATTTCCTTTGCCACAAACAATGCGACAGAAGCCGTTGCAGTAGCGCAGCATGTTGCAACTGCAAGAAATGGGAGGAAGGAAAGCAAAGATGCCTTTTGTGGCGTGTTTGCGTAATGTTAACAAGCCTGTGCTAACTTTAAGTTGCCCACCTCGGCTCTCGGCAGCTGGCGCGGAGTCAACAAACTGTGGCAGACAACGCGTGCCATATGTCAAGTCCGCAACTAGTCGAAAAAATCGACGCCGAGCCAAAAGTACAAACTGTCGTCGTTGTCGTCGTCGTCGTCGTCGTCGTCGTCGTGTGTAATTAAAAACCACACGCTTATCATTTATTTACGAGCATCCAAGCAAATCGTCGCCCTGCTCCAAAATGACTTCAAGCTGCTGCCCCAGCGCCGGTTTTTGATTGGCTTCGCGGCAGCGCATTAAATGTCGCATTCGAACAACAAAAAAGCGGAGAAAAAACCCCCATATAATCCTGGCGCTGTTGTGGCAGCCGGCGTAGTCCATCAACATCAACTGCAACAACTGTCGCCCATCGGCATCAGGTTCACTTTCTGCTCTGCCAGATTTTTTCATTTTTTTCGTACTTCATTTAATTTTTTGTTTTTGGTTTTTGGGGCTCGTGTGTGGCAACAGCGGCAGCAGCAGCAGCGACATGCGACGTGCCGCAAAACATTCCACTCGATAAATTTCCAGCTATCAAATTGAAGCTCCGCTTGCCATACATATTTTCAGCCCAACGCCGAGGGGCTCCACCTCATCTCGAGCTGCCCTCAGTGGGGGAAACTTGCACTCGGTGGCTTGGCATGCGAGAGAAATGTCTGCGGAAGTGTCTTCATCAGCTGTCGTGTGTCTACAGCATTTATATACAAATTGAGCGCCTTTATTGCTTTCGTGAGCCAAAATTACATTTTTTAACCGAAACGTAATGCAAAATGTTGGTTATTGCATTTACATTTAGTTGCATTTCTAGGGCAATTTCATTTATTACAAAACATCGAAGAATAGTCTTGATTTGATGAAACATTGCAGGTATCTCTAACATTTATATACAAATTAAGCGCATTTCTTTAGCCAACATTCAAATTTAAAATTAATGGAAATTAATTGCTCAAAATAATACTATAAATTATTCATCGTTTTGATTATTATATACATTTAATTGTATCTCTAAGAAATTTTCATATACTATAAAATATATTTAACAGCTGAGCTGTTGCTCTTTCCACAAGTTGCTACGTCAACAATGAATTGGAATTCCGCGAGAGCTGGAGTAGAATTTTATAGATGGCAATGCTCTAGTCTTCGCGTTCTCTATTTTGCATAATAACAAATTGAGTAATAGCTAATTGTAGTTTTATGCTGCCAAGGCATTCCTCGGCAAGCACGTCAGCTCTGGCCCATGGAGCAGGCTCTATGTAAAAATCGTGTAAGCAAGAACAAACATGCGTCGAACATGAGCAATGTAGAAAGTCGTAAATTCAGTGGAATTAACAAATGGACGAGTTGCTGAGCGCTTTTAAAACGCCTCGGCGTGGCCAACGCCCGAGTGGCATGACAAATAAGCTAATGGCAAATGGCTAATGGCAAGCAGCAAAGAAGAAGAAGATATTAGCATGCGTGGGGCAGTGCCAGACATAGGCTATAGACTATAGATACACACCCAATTGTTAAGAGAGTACTTGGAGTTGGACTGCTTGGAAATCGCATTGAAGAATTTCCCAATAAACAGCGCAGCAACAGTTTGTGGCACATTTCTAACTAAGTAGCAACTGCTGTGATTGCAACCATTTTGTTGCCTCAGCAACAACAGCAGCGGCAGCAGCTGCACTCGCTCACAAAAAAGAAAAAGAAAAGAAGAACGAAAAACGAGAAATAACAAAAGTAAATCTGTTTGGCATGGTAAAAAAGAAAGAATGAAACAAATCCATTTGCCTGTTGCGCACAGGATGACTGCGTTGCCGTATTATCCTTGAAAAGGTACCTGCTGTGCGCATACCAACTGGCAACGAGGACCCTCTGGCAATCTGTTGCACATGTCCCTAGCTCTGTGTGTGTTTTGATTGGGAATTTGATGCAGTCGCAAGGTGTTCCACTGACCCTATTCTCGAGTAGTTTCCCAATCTGTCCATATGCCGCTCTCTTGACTCTGCAGTTTTAAGTACAGTCAACCACTCAGTGAGTGAGCATTTGCGCAGTGAGTCTGCAAGTGCACAACACCCACGCCCAATGTGCAGAGGAAAAGCTAATAAAGTTGTCATTGCAGCACGATTGAGCAGTTAACCAATGATTTTCCCACTATGCGGCACGTACAGCGACCAAAGAAGCGGAGGCAGCAATTACCAAGCGGCAGAGTCATTACAGTGGCAAAACCAAAGTTGGCCATAACAAGCGACTGGCGCTATATAATCATAGACGACCACGTCCGGACGCGCTCCACAACTGGATCTGCAACTGGACTGAATGGAGCCGCGTCGCATGAAGTGAAGTGGAGGGGAGTGGAGTGGAGTGGAGTGATGTGATGTGGCGTGGAGCTAAGCTGAGCCCATTGGCCAGACGGCACTCTAAATCAATTAACAGCACGTCAAAAGTGTTGAAAATTGGACCAGCAACAGCGTGGCAAGTGCAAGGCGGCCTCGGCTAATAGAGAACAACAAGGAAGGGGGGCAACTTTTGTCTGGCCGCTGGGAAAGTGAGGTGCAAAATGTGTAGCAGGCAAGCCGAAGCGAGTTGTGTCTGCGTTGAAGGCTAATCAGCATGCAAATAATGTTGCCGCCTCTGCAGAGCAGATTAAAGAGCCATGCAGCATTGATAGCCACCGTGGAGGCACAAAACCAGTTGCAGCTCGTTGGGAAAAATGATTGAGTGAAATGAATTTGTTAACACCTTGCAGCGCGGCCAGCGGGGTGGGGAGGGCGTGCCGAACATGGACCGATAATTAAGTATGCGTCACGTTGGCGTTAGGCTCCCTCCCCCGCCATGAGCTATTTGAGTGCCCCATTAGCGTTCGTATGCGATATTCAAGTGAAACTGCAACTGCAACTGAAACTGCTGCATGTCTTCATTAGCCCCAGAAATGATAGCAACTAGTTGGCATTGTAATTGTTATGATTATTTGCCTGCCGACTGTTTATTTGTTTGTCGTTTCGTTTGGCATTCACTTGCCACATTGCCACACATGCCACAGCCAATTGTGGCAACATTTGCTCTTCGTTTTGGATTTCGTTTCGTTTAACAAGTTTTTTTCACTTTTATTTATGATGAAGATGTCAATCTGACGGCCAATTGGCTCTCTGTCGGCATGTGTTTGCTTTTCCAATTGCCCGGCTGGAGCTGGCCTGGTCTGGTCCACTTCTTGGCCAGCTAGCCGCACACTGTGAGCACACTGTGGTGGCTGTCAGTGTCAGTGTCACAGCCAGGTTTTCCCCCATTTCCCATGGCCTGGGAAAAGTTGGCTTTGGACATCTGCTCGCATTCGTATTTGGATTGATGTTGGCATTTTTAATTGGAGCTGAAGACACGCTAATTGAAACATTTACATTGCTACACTTATAATCGCTGCCCTCCACAGAAACCAGCAGCTACGAGTATTCCAAGTTGTTGAACTCCTACAAATGCAAATTGCCAAAACAAAAAGAACAGATATAAACCGAAATGAAATAAAGAAACGTATTTACGATAAAGCAGGCAATTTTATGACCAAATTTCATTGAGGCATTTACCAAATGGAAGGGTAACTTGGCAGCATGTTCTCTTGCCGGCACGTGTCGCGCTTACAAATGACTCCCAATGGCTATGATGGGACGGCGATGGCACAACGGTAGTCCAGAAAGCATCAGAGCTTGCCGAAACTAAAAAACGACCAGGGAAAAAAGCACGGCACGTATGTGTCACCGACATGGCACACTCACGAAATCTTTCAGTCTTGTGTTTTGGGGGGGCATTGGACATCGACTTCAAGAAGTTCGACAGCAAGAACTCGGTTCCGAGCTCAGCTCGGTTCCGAGCGTGGCCGTCCGTCGTCTACCAGCTTTTTTGGGGGGCTGGAGGCGTGCGGCTATTTTATGTCAAAATAATTGTTAATCCACAAGGGAGCTGCGACAACATTTTGGGTAGCTTCGTCATCGCCGACGAGTGCGAGTACATCGGGCTACAGATATTTACGAGTAGCTGTTGCACTCGAAACGTGACAAGCTTATGAAGATTTATGGGGTTCGCGTCGGGCCGCCCATTGGCGACATTGTCGCCATTCCCCATTCTCACGATCGGTGTTCGATCGACAGTTTTTTCCTCATTCTCTGCTTGCGCTTTTGCTGTGTTCTTTACAATTTCGTTTGCTTAATTTAAGTACAACGTACGTGCAAGACACCGACACACCGAGCATTGATTTTTAATTTATCCATTAAAATGCAATCATCACGCCCGACAGCCAAATGCCCAGTGTCGCCACATTCCCAAAGCTGCCCAAAGCTCGTTGCTGCTCAGCACCACCTCGACGTTAGCTCCTTTGTTTTATAATTTGCCAGAATATATGGCTTCATAATTTAATCATTTTATATCCCATTTGCCTGCTACATTTAAATACTACGCGTTCACTTCTCATGCAGACTGCATGTGCTCGTAGTTCAATCGATTCGCAATCGCATTGTGAATTTTGAGTACCTTCTGCGAACTGCTCCATTTTCGTCATTCCAACAATGCAAATGGCCGAGCTGTGAGCTGGGTGTAAATGCAGAAACTTGAGACTTTAAATTACATTGTGAAATTGCTATTTAATATCCATGTTGTTCCATAGAAATCTAGCAAATATTCTTTTCGCAGATATATGCACCATTGCAGAGTGTAACTAAAGTTAGGTTACAACCATAATAAAATATCTTAAAGTCAAATGATCACATTGAAAAGATAATGGAATTTAAATATATTGTCTAATTTTTTTATTATATTTATTTTACTTATTTATTTATATCTATTCAGTCCGATTTGCGAAACATCAAGAAGAATCTCGACAGCTCACACTAGTTTGTCTTAAACCACAATAAATTGAACTGGCAAAATTTGCAAAATTACCTTATGTAGTCTAAGCTAAATTTCGAAAACTCTGGATATTTTCAATACTAACTAATATTTATTTATCAATCGAACTTTGATTATTTGCAAAGTTACTTTTTGTACTCATAGTAAAATCCCGTAAACTTTAGATATTAACAAGATCTTCTTTTGGATCTCCCAATAAAAAAAAATGGAAAATTTCAAATTTACTTTTTGTATTCATAGTGAAATCCCGTAAACTTTAGATTATTGTTTTTCAATAGTAATACATACTTTTTGAATCTCCCAATAGAACAAATGATATATTTGCAAAATTACTTTTTGTAGTCATGGTGAAATCCCGATAACTTTAGATATTAACAAGTTTATTTGTGTGTATATTGTTTCGGCATTGAAAAGCTCAGCAGGCAGTTTGCTCACTCACCAATTCAAATAGACACTTCAGTCGATCCGATCAATCAACTGTGCTGAGAGCAGGCAAGTATCCCAAGGTACAATATGCACTGCTGTGGCACAGCGTCCCGTTATGATTAGCATATTCGGTTCGACAGGCGCAACAGAATTGTGAAGCACTGCAGCTACCTCGTTCGCCGCTCACAGATGCGCAGAGAGCAGCAGGGATAGACACATGTTTGACATTATCAAACCGCAGTATCCACGGTTGTTTGAATTTTTAATGCTCGTCACACATGCTGAATGGGTCAGCGAGGCTGTTGGAAATGGAAATGAATTCAAAACCAAACCAAAGGCGAACAGTTGTGATTTGTGTGCACGGGGACAACTGTTGCACACAAGGTTTCGTTTTAATTTTTTTCGTTTTGGAAACCGAAACTGGGTAAAAAGATGTGCGATTGGGATTTCAGAGTAGAACGAAGACTGCAACTGCAAATGGGAATGGGAATGGAAATGGGACTGCTATTATTTCCGCTTTTGTGCACCGTTTGCTGCTCTCAGGCCCGTTTGCGAGTTTTGTTTTGATTCTCGGGCCGCGGCTGCTGTTTCCGCATCCTTGTTGTTCGCTTCGTTTTTTGCGCATCTGTCGCTGAGACAGGTACAGGACTCTGGCCGAGGATACAGGTACAGGATCAATTTGCAGTTCCCAGAGCAACAGCTACGCACCTTTGTGGCATTGCTGCTGATCGTTTGCTTCCTCAGCGCGCATTTCACGAACCGGAAGTGTTTATGTCTTTTGTAACTAATCGTCAAGGATCACAGATTTCGGCAAATTACAGCGAGGCGGGTGGCTAATGAGCCCTAGAGGAAATTCCCCCTGTGCGAGATGAAAAGAAATGAGAAAATATTTCTTACAGCCGGTTCAGAGGTTGAACAGGTTTGTCGTGTCGGCAAATTTGCATGACCGGATGTTGTTGCTCTCTTATTTCTCAGCTCACCTTTCAGCGATGCCACTGATATGTTTGAGTCGCTTCCTGAACAATTGGGATTATAATTGAATGTCAACTTCTTAAGCAGTAGGTCCTAGGAATGCAATTCGAGTTGATGTTTGATAGTTGGATAAAGAAAACAATTGAGCAACTATTAGTTTGATGTGTGCAATTTAAACTTAATTTCTAGAGAGTTCTCCCCTTTGATATAAGACTGCAACAAATCAATCGATTTTATGGCATAAACGACTCAATTCTTTAGCTTTATAAAAAACAAGGCAGCACGGCGATTGGGGTCTAAGTTGCTATCAAGATCGTGCAGCGAGCGCGCAACAGGATAAAGCTGCAGTGTTGCCAGGACAATGCATTGGAAATTATGATATAAATTATACAATGCACATTGCAACATTTTAAAGAACACCGGCTGCCAGCAGGCCAGCGACTGGCCAGGACGAGCGAGCAAATCGTGCAGGACAATAGCGTGTCGGAGGAGAGCATGAAGAAATGCAACCTACAACAACTACGAGTATAACTACCTGCTGGCTGTCAGCTTGAACCTGCCGATGCTTATCACCGGTTTAAAGCGTCTCAAATGAGTCTGGCCCCAGTGCGACGGTCGACCGGCAAGGTGAGGACTTTGTCTTGCCAGCGTGACGTGCGATTAGAGATTAGGACAAGGACGACGACGCCGACGACGACGACGTCGAGGAGAACTGGTCAGCCGGCCCCTATGCTCGCTACGCTCATAAAAAAGAAAGGAAAGAGACACTGGAAAAATTGTATCTTGCTGTTAGACAAATGCCTTCATTGGAAAACCGTTTTCACAATGCGTTCCTCATAAAATTAGTTTTGAAACATAAAAAACAGAAATTCATAAGATAAGTTGAGCTACCAGCAGCTTGCAGCAGTTGCTATCTTTTAATGTTCTTTAATGGTTCTAAAGTGTGATAACAGCCATAAAGAGTTTGGCAATAAAGAAATTCAATTTTCAGATCTAAATTCCTTCTCGGATAAAGTTTCAGTAATTTGGAAATATGAATAGAAATATAAAGGCAGATGAAAACATTGTCAAATATAATTTAAAATGTATTTACATTTGGTAATATCTATGTTAGTTCTATAATAATGCGTTTAAAAATGGAATTGTTTCACTCAGAATATTCAATACTCAATTATAAATCAGAACAAATCTTGTTCAATTAGTAGAAAGCTTGAAGAATTTAGTTATAAATCAGATACTATTCAATTCTATCAGTACAATTAAATACTCTGCTTTTAAGCAAGTCTACTGTCAATATATCCTGCATAAAGTTGACATACAGCTGGAATCTTCAGGTGTGTTTAGAGTTCTGTGCGTCGCAGGATTGTCAAAGGCTTAGACAAACAGCAGAGCGCAGAAGGGTATTAGAAACAACAATGCGAAGGGATTCAATGTGACGAGTGAAAGAGCAGGATAATCGCTATTGTGGAGCATGCTTGCGTAAATTTGCAGGGCAATTGTCGCTGGAGGAAACAGAAGGATTAGAGTGCTGCCCAGGCTCAGGAACTACATAAAATATGAAATTGATGGCAGCTGTCAACGCGACACTAAACATTAGGTGGGTGCTTAGCCAGGACATTAGTATTTTTGGCGACAATCGCGTGGCATTGAACCACTTTGAGGAGCATATGCTAATTGGAGAGCAGCAGCAGAAGTAGGAGCAGCTGACCGGAGACTGGCGACAGGATACGAGCGGCTGGCTAAAAATGTTCTAAAAAAAAGAAAAAAGTAAAGTATCACATCATTATTTTTTCACTCGACTCTCTGGCAGCAATGAGGACACGCACGCTCCAAAAGTGAAATGCAATGACAGGATCAACGGCTGTGACAGCTGCCGGCGACACAGCACATGCCGGCTAAAGCAGGATACGCATATCCTGCGTTTTCAAATTTCCAGATTTTCTCTATTAAAAAATTGTGCACAGCTCCTCGTCATGGCTCGCGCTTGACCTTGACATTGTGCCTAGGCCGAGCCGCGACTGTACACGACGACGACGACGCTAGTGGAGGAGTCAAGCGACGGCGAGGGACAGCGGCAAGGGAGGGAGTGGCACACACACACAACTATACACATGTGCAGCAGGCAGACTACCTAGCAGTGTCTTCGGTATTTTTTACGTTCTACTTGTTTTTTCTTGTTGTCTGTAAGTATCCTGTTCCAAATGTCCTGCGTGCGCATGCGTACAGCAACAACAGCCACTACAATGCCCAGCCAAAGACAACAGCTCAGAAAGAAGCGAACAAAAATTGAGCGGGGCAGATGTTTCCTCAACAGGCTGCAAGTAAAAAATAAATAACACCACGCATGATCAGTTCACTTGGTCCTGTTTCTCCTGCTCTCCGGCTGCTTTTTAGCTGTGTGTGTTTTTTAGTGCGTAGCATGCAGCATTGTCCTCAAGTTGCTCGCGTAAATCTGCCGACTACTCCCATTGTTGGCAGGCAACCTTTAAGCGAATCAAGCAACGAAACCATTATCATGCTTAGGACATTGTCGTAGAACTGCGGGTGTCTCGCAATCCGCTAGATTGTCTCCTCTTGTCTGTCGATCTCAACTGACTTCACGGCGTTGATTCCATAGTTTCAGCAACGACTCAAGGCCGCTCTTTCATTAACTATGCAGCTCAGGTTTGGCGGCACATGCTGGTCATCTTCTGGGAATGACGCAAATCATAAACTGCTGACGATGTGTATATGGCCCATCTGCAACAATATATTATGACTTATGCTAATATATCTTCACAAATTCATTCATATGAAGTCGCCGAAGTAAAGCAGAAAGAGTTAACTCGAAATAGGGAAATTAATGCGATTAATTTGATATAAAATCACAAAGTATTTTGGCCACAAGTAGAATAATTATGACGCATTATAATATTCAATACAAACCAATAACATTCTACAAAACTATACCTAGTTTATTCTTTACTTTAGGCGAATTTAATGTTATTTAATACAAAATTGAAGTGCCTACTTAAAAGTTGCATGACATTTCTAAGCTTGAACTAGCTACTTTAAATTTGCACTACATTATTGTTGAAGAAATATTTTACACTTCATTTAAAGCGAATTAAGTATAAAGTTTCTTAAGTTGAACTATCTTCTCTTAATTTGCATTACATTATTTACTCTTTCAAACTTTACTTGAAGCGTATTTAGTTTTAAGAAATAGAAAATTTATAAAGTGTAACTGTCACTTAAACTGTTCATGACATTATTTGATAATTATTTTTGTAAGTCCCCCTAAAAACGCATAACAACTCTATAACTCGCTGAGCAGCTGCTTGGCTGCATTCATTAGTCAAACAGCCATCATGTTGAATCAGTTGCATAGACTATTTAATGGCACCGTCATTCAAGAGCAGCTGTATTTATTTACAGCCGCCCACAACAATATTGACGCATCAATTGAGCCATCAAATTAGGCAGGCCAAGTAAATTGCCTGCAATTCGCTGCAAATTTATACAATTTTTGTGAAGGTTTTTGCAGCTTGCAGCCAGATGAACCCTTTGACAACTGTGACAATTGGCGCTTGATATTTGCGCCAGCATGTTGGCACAATTTGCGCAAACATGACCCAGTAACGTGTGTCGAGCCCATTGTCAACTCGTTGCCATTGTATTTGAAATCCTTTTTGTTCGATTTCAGATCTGCCTTTTGATTAGCTGCGCTCGCACTGCAAAATGTTTCAAGTCTTTGATTAGATACCGTGTTAGTTTTCGATCTGGATATGTCAATAGACGTCGCGCTATGTTTGTTCAATCAAATTGTGAGAGTTGGCATCTGCATAGCTTGGCCATTGTGTGCGGTTCTTTGAATTCGCTGTCTGCTACGTGCCCCGGGTGAATCCTTTTGGGCTTAGCATCTGTCCGCAGCTTCTTAGAAACTCTACGCTCAATAAAGGGGCCATAAATCTAGCAGTCGGGAGCAGCAATTCACACTCAAGCGTGATACTTTGAGTGATGGTTATGCAATGGTCCAAACACATCTGTTCCGGCCACTTCATCACCATAAACCAAATAATACCTATAGACTTGCCAGACTTGCCAGAGTTGCGTGGCATGCAACAAGCTGCGAGTTGAGAGTGTCCTGCCAGCGAGCAGGTTCAGTGCGTGCAGCTTGTGCTTGTGTTTGCTGTCCTCGTTTGCACTGGCTCTTGGTCCTGCGGCCTGTGGCCTATGGCCTGCCATCCTGCTGCTATTTGCCTGTTGCTTGTTGAGCGGCCACCTTTGTTTTACGCATGTTGCAGCTGCCACGCATTGTGGAAATGCGTATTTGCATATGCGTCCGCACAGTGAGTGTTTCTCTGCTCCGACACGGCCACACAATGGCCATCCATTTTGCTGCAGTTTACGCATCACCTGTCCTGCGAGCTGCGAGCCCGACAATGCCACGTGCTTTGTTAACCCAACTGACCTGTGAAACAGAGAAAGAGAGCGGCATTTGAGCCAGCTTAAGTCAACGTCGTGGGTGTTTTGTTCCAGTTTTGTGAACAGCACACATATTTTATCGTTGCCCATCTAAAGCAGACTTTAGCTGCAGATTTTTGCTAATTTGCAGAACAGCAATCGATTGCATCTTAAGTTACAGTTTCTCAGCTGCGATGGCAACGCAGATGCTAAACTGATAAGTACGATGAAACAAATGCCTAGCTTAAAAGATTAAAATAGCTCAAGAATAACTAGAAACTAAAAAGACTACTGCATATTTGTAAGATTGTTGCAGTATTTACTCGTATGTAGATTAGTAGTCAGTTATACAAATTTTTTTCGATTAATTACATTTTCCAAGCGAATTTCTGAATTTAAAGTTGTCCATTATCAACAAAATTCTGTAGCTAATTATGCAGTTCTAAAAAACACTATAAACACAAGATAGTATTTTAAAGAAAAGTAACAAACAGCAGCAAATAGTTCTTGTTTCCCTATTAAGTCTTTTAGCTTCTTTGAAAGTAGTTCAGAAACAACTTATCCTTGTATTTTGTTCTACATTAGAGGTAGTTTCGGAAACTTCTATTAGTCCGAAGTATTTACAACCTACTTCTACAGAAATCCCCCTTGCCACAGAATGTATTGTGCGTGGGCATTGGAGCATACTGCCGCATCCCACGAGGCTATACTATTATATATCTATCAACGTTCTTCAATGCATTCCATAAATTGCATCGAGACTCAAGAAGAGCGAGTCCCTGCGCTGTTGTGACACTATTAAACTCGCATTTCTGGCATTGAAAGTCTGCGAAGCATAGACCAGAACTTTGGTTGCGTGCGCTGTAATAAATTTTATATAAATTTGACAAACTGAATCAAAACAATGGTTGCCAGCGAGCTGTTAAAATGCAGCGACACGCACGAGATGCGAAACAATTGCAGCACGCGGCAGGACACAAAAACCCCGACGACAGCAGAGACAATGGGCCAAGTACTTGAGTGGACAATGAGCCTGGTGCTGGCCAAGTCTCGCTTCGTCCTGATAAGACGAAGAAAACGCTGGCAAAGGCGGCTGCATGCAGCACCTGGTGTTTGTCGTGTACAGACTCGGTCGGGACGCGCAAGGACGATGGACGCCGGACGCAGGACGTGGCTGTACAGTTTTGGCAAGATGCAACTGCATCAGCACGTGCGCTAGCTGAAGTTAAGTGGCCGCCAGGGCCGCTCGAAGGACATATGGAGTATGACTTTGTTTTGCAGCCGCCGCATCCCACGAGAAATGGGAACGGCTCAATTATGAGCGTCAAATTAAATTTTGGTAACACAAACAACCCTTTGCCGCGCTCTAGCACTCTCTGGCCACTGTCCAGGCTCGAGGTCCAGGTGGTAAATCCCTAACCCGACTACGATAATTACGCCATGCGCCGCGCATTTGACTTGGCTTTGAAGGAGCCCAAAAAAAAAAAGAACACAAACCCAAAACCCCGACGCGAACATGAACCCTTCGGCAACTGTTTCAATTTCAACTCTTTGCTCTTGGCTTGGCGTCTGCTGCTGCTATAATTCGACGGCATCTGTAAGCGAGGGTTTTTTTATCCTTTCGTTGTTTTTAGCCACGTAGATTTTCAACAACGTCGTTCATTAGTCCATCCTTTTTTCCCATTTCATTCGATCCTTCTGCGGCCCTCACTATTTTTTGGCAGTTGGTCATTACGCATGCACTGGCAGATGCTCTTTCTTCATCTGCTGCCTCTGCGCCTTCGTCTTCTTCATCGACTTCGCCTTCGCTTCAATTCGTTTCGATTCGTAGAAGGGTCAACTGTCCATTTGGATGCCTTTGGCTGCCGCCTGTAAACAACACCTTTCTTTGATTTTGAGCTGAAGCCAAAGTTGAGGCTGAAGCTGAAGCTGAAGTTGAAGTTGCAGGCAGCTAAAGCTGGCAGTCAAATTGAATTCCCTGATCGGCGTCTGTTGCCTTCATCTGGCTGCAGTTAGAAGGGTTTGCCCTGAGTCCTGCTGCCGCTTTGGCTCCTGCTCCGCGATGCGAAGCTCTAGATAAGCTGCCGCGCGGCAGCAGAGAGTGAGGTAAATTAAAATGATATAAAATAAAGGAAAACTTTGCAGCCGTTCGTTCCTTGGCCTGCAGTCAATTTGGCTAACAATGTTTTAAATCCAAGAGCTGACAGCCAAACAACTGTTTTGTCCACTTCGCTTCCAGATACTTATCGCAAATCAGCAAAACATAAGTGGACAGACAACTGAAGAATACTGCCCAATAAATTAAGTGCACAAGATAACAACAACTATATCATCAAATTAATTTAAAAAATACTTATTAATTGAAGAACTATTTCAAATCAATCGATGTGAAATCAATTGGATAATGTCTACTATTCACTATCAAATCAACTTAACTACTACTTTATTAATATGTATAAGTACAATACTTTAAAATTATTGTGACAGCTATTTCATTGCATTAACTAAAGCTAATTAATTTCATTTAGGCTTAAATTAAAGAGTTCTGCTCTACTGTTGAAATACAAGTATGTCTTGCTTTTCTGCATCAACACAATTTAACTATAAATAGTTAGTTAAAAAATATATGTCTACCTCTCTAAGTAACTTCTTTGAAATGACGATAAATTTGCTTAATATTTTTCTATAATTTATTTAGTACTCTCTGAAGATTGTCTTGAGTATTTAGTAATTTTTCCGGCATACTCTCCCCTTGTGTCGCTCTAATCTGTTAAATAAATTCATTTGCTTGGAGCAGTGTCGCAAATGACTAGCAACTGTGCAAATAATGAAATTAGTTGCAAAGCCTTTGTGCAAACAGCGACTGAATAAATCATTTACGTAAAATGCGCACAATTTGCAAGAAGCTGTCAGCAAGCAACAAAGCGAGCATAAAACAATGAGACGAGCACAATTTTAAGGAAAAACTAACAATGATTTGGCGATAGCAAGGAGTCGTTCAGTCGGTAGCCAGGATATCGGTAGCCTCGGCGACAGACAACTCAAACAACTGTCCAGTGCGGCATATGGCACTAGATACGCTCGCATTCTATAGAAGTTTGTGGAACTCAATCCCTGGTCAAGCATCAGTGGCAGCGTTCTGGACTTTAAGTGGCAGCAGCAGCTCGCCGCCTGCAACGCCGCATGTGTCGTCTCGTCTATCCTGCTGGCTGGCTGCCATGGAGCAAACAACGAAAAAAGGACCTAAAGAATCACGACAACGCTGCGTCTGTGTGTTGTAGGTGTTGCCAGGTACAACCCACCCAAGCGTCGGAGTCAGGACCGTCGAAGGTCCTGCGGTGTCGTTTACATTTGTCATTCTTGTGGTTTCTGCCCGGCTGTCTTTTGTCTCGTTTAACGCTTCTTTTTGCTGCTGCTGCTGCGGCTGCGGCTGCCACATAAATTGCTTTCGTATTGCTTTCAACGATTTTGTTGCGACTTTTACAAAGGATTTCCATGCAGTCTACATATCAAATATTAAATGTTGCCAACAGACACATAATTGCAACTTCAAATGCTGTTCGTTGAGCGACTGTGCGTAATATTTGCGAGCGCTAAATGTATCTGAAAGATACGCAGGCATTTCGCAATTTAGCGCACCCTTTAGAGCTCGACATAGCTGCGAAATTGCTGTTCGGTAATTGCCGAGATCCGAGTGAAAAATAGAACATATTGCTGAAAAGCTTTAAGCAGGCGCAAATGCCTGTTTGGCCTGACCCCGCGGCAACCCCAGCGGTCAGACTGCGACGTGGCACAGAGACAACAGTTGGTGCCTGCCTGACAGCCGCCTGACGATGCCGATGCCGATGAATTGGAATTCGAGTTCAGTTGTAGCTGTAGTTGGAGCACCAACCTGCCAGTCTCTATCCGTCTCGCTCTCCGTCTTGCTGTCTGGCTGTAAAATTGCCAATGCGCATGCGCGCCGGCCAACAATTTCACATTTAATGATAATAATGATGGCGATAATAGGCTAAAATTAGTTAAACACGAATTATAACTAAAGAAAAAAAGGGTTTGTGTATTGCGAGGGAGCGCGAGCAACGGAGAAAGACTAAGAGCGAAAGAGAGGGAGGAGGGTCAGCTCGCAACTATTTCCTTTAGCGAGTTAAGTGCCGCCAGCTGTTGTTCGAGATTGGCTCTGGCAAAGCCAAATTGCCCTCGCTCAACGTAAAGTTGGCCAACTAATTTGGCTCAGGTGCTGCGCGCCAGCGAAAACGGAACAAATTTATAACAATTTTGCGATCGGTAGGCAGAAATTGAGTTCCATTTCAGCCATCTGATTGAAATGCTCTTAGCCAACTATGTTCTCTATGAGTAGTTGCCTCGCCTTTCGCCGTCGCGTCACTCAAACATTTTTGTCACGTACATAAATGATAAACATTTGGCTTGGCCAAGAAATGCTGTCTAGTCGTTGGAGGCATTTAATGGCTACTTACTGCATTTACGATTACGATTTTGGGGCTGGGTTATTTCTGACCTGGACCTTGCTTTTGTTTTTGCCTTTGCATTTGTTTGTCACCCAAAACTTTGATGTCGCCGCGGCGAGTGAGTGAGAGAGCATCGAGCCGAGCTATTAATGAAGGTCCAGTTTAACGAGTTAACAGACCATTTAGACGGCTTGAAGTCCGCTGATGAGCTGCAAGTGGCTGCCAACTAACTGAATGTCTAACTGACCACACACAATTCAGCGTTAACTTCATTGTTGCCAGCCATGGGATATTTTCAAGCTCTGACAATGAGAATCGTTTATAGATTGCACTCGAGGACCACCCATAATTACTTCCACTTATCTCATGCTAATAGATTTGTTCACATTTCAAATAAGAGCCATTTGATTGCATAATAGTTTAAGTTTCAATTCCATTTGTCTTGCTGCTTCTCAACTTATATTGAAAGTTGCATTAAAAGCTGAAATTGTCGGCCATTAAATGCGCTTAATACGCTACGCTGCGGTTCATAGCATGACTTTGAAATTTACTCTAAGTTGGCTCTAAGCTCAAATAATAACACTAAAAACAAAATTATCAACTGCAATATTAAAAACTTGTTCCCAGCATTTGATTTTAATGTTTCAGCTTTCAACTTTGAGCTCTACTAATCGGTTTGAAGCACCTGGGAAACATCTACAAAGCACTTTTAAGTACGTTTCACAAATTAAGGTTTTAGAGCATCCATAAGTTTATATTCGGTAATATTTTTAGCTTTTAGCTGAACACTAAAGGAATGTCAGAGTTACTTAATTGAAGACCAATTCCTTCAGCTGCCGAAAAACATGATCTTGAGATCTTTGCGAATTGGGAATCGGAAACCGCTGATTGTGCAAGGCCAAACTGTACTTGACCCGATTGCATAAGAAATTTGCAGCTGATCGCACATTAGGCCCCAGGGCCCTATATTATGGCTATCCATTTCCCACAAAATGGAAATGATCCCGCAGCGAAATGAAGAACGAATAAAGGAGACCACTCAGCGATGCACTCGAGCAGCCCGAACTATGATGAGCTGAATTGAAATATTACTTGATGGATAAGCAATCAAGCGATTATCCTCATAATTATGATGATCGACTACTGGCAGAGTGTGCTCCAGTTTTGGGCCTTATCGCCATTGCCGATCGACCACAAAACGCAATCAACAGAAGGCGCAATGCAGTCAAGAAAATTTGACAGGCCGGCTACAGCTTCATTTCGGGCCAACAAAAGGGCCAAATGTGAAATGGATAGACCGGCAGTAGATCAGCCAAGGCACAGAACGGAGGGGGGGATCGGCAAGGAACTCATCTGCAGTATTCGCCACAGACAGGGGTGGAAGAGGCAGCCGATCTGCACAGAGACAATGCATCAACTGCCTCAATACGTTGATCTTTTGTGCGACTTTGAGGCATTGTGTGAGCTGCCGATCCAAGTACAGTCCTGTGCATCCTTTGTGGTCTATTAAAGGAAGATTTGTAGCCCGATACGCTCTGACTTTGAGGATCATTTTATTGCGCCATCTCGGCAAGTCATAAGTCGAAATATATATTTAAATTGAATTAACTACCGGCAAACTAATAAAAACAAAGCGTGCCCCGCGAAGAGTCCACTTAATGAGGCGCAACAAAGTGTGTGGGGCCAAAGGATAATCGGGGTCGTAAAAACACAGAGCGCGCTCGTAAAACGCTTATCCTCGTGGACCCCTCGTGGACAGATGCTAAAGCGGAAGGATACGCAACACTTTTATTGCACTTTTGGGCAAACAGTTTTTCGGAACGCGTCGATAAGCATAGCTGCAAATAGAATGACTATATAGACGGTTACTATGCGACTCTCGGAACTGAGAATCGCGCGTGCCGCGCCGGGTTTATCTTGGCAGGCAGCAGCTGCCACAACTGCCACAACTGGCACAGCGCATTGGCGGCTCGATAAGCACGATCCATCCATCGAGTTTCGAGTACGCTCAGCTCTTTTACCTTCCAAATCGATATCGTTTGGCCGTGTATTTGCTTAGATTTCGGTTCGACGACTATCTTATCTGCAGCGCTTGAACCCCTTATCTCTGGCTGTATCTCTGGCTGTATCTGCTCATTCAAACAGAGTTTGTCTGCGGCTTAAGTGCTGTCTTCCTTGCACTTCTCGGTACCTGACTGACTCCCAAAACTGAACTTAACCCCAATTTTTCTCAGAATTATTGTTTGTCTGCGCATTTGCAGAAAGCTTAGCACGCGCCAAAAAAAAGAGAAAACAACAAGATACATATATAGAGTGCTCTTTGTTTGGGCTGTGTCAATATTTTTTGGATTCCCCCGGAATTTTATGTAACGACATTTTTCGAAAAGGAATTTTTCGAGGGGCCACATTAGAAACATTCCATGTTCCAGTCAAACACATGCCACAACGATTTGTATTGTGCGCTGTCTATAACTACGTTCAGGTACAGTTGCGCAGCAAGACGACTTACTTCGATTATATAGCCTTAATAATGTTGTGGGACGTCCCATTCAATAAAAGCGAAGAAGTCAACAACATCATCGGCGACGCGAGCGAGAAGCGACGTCGGGCGGGCAAAAGCGGAGATAATCAGCCCGCATAAATACAAATTAAAGTGCAGGCGACTTACGGTTAATATATGCAACAACTACAGCGACACCAACAGCAGCGGGAGGGGGGAAGCCGCAACAATGATAAACCAAAAGAGAAAGAAATAGCATACAAATTAAATTTGTCGCGTGTTTGCCGCCTGCTGCTGCTGCGGCTGCGGCTGACGAGGTAACCGAAAACAAGCAGCGACGCGAAGCTGGAGTCGCAGACGAACTTGGAACTTGGACTTCGAGCTGGAGTCGAAAGCAGAAAGATGGCAAAGCCAAGTTAAAGCCAAAGCGACGCTCGAACTCGGGCCCAGCATTCGTTGCTAATCATGGTAATTATGAATGAAAAAGTTGCCCAGGCAGCACAAACAACTGAAGAAGACGCGCAGCCAAGTGCGCAATGATCGACCAAGAAATACCCTCTTGCCTTCAAATAATAGTACTAGAAATTTACTCAGAAAAGTCAACACAACTTTGTAGCAGAAGTCAAAATGAGAAAACCGCCAACTTTGGGCTCTTTCACTCTTTAAATAACAACTAACAATAACAATTAAGCAAATAAAAGTTACTTTAATTCATTCTAAAGTCTACATAAATAATGTCAAACTATCTATATCGATAATACATTTAATGTAAATTTTAATTGCGAATTGATTTAATTAAGAAATATTATTAGAATTTATTTTATTTAAATGGAATCTAAGCTTTCTAAAAAGTTAAGTAGATAAAAATTTTTTTTATTGGAAAAAATTAAAGTTGCATGCAACACCATACAATTCTTCAAAGCTGTACATTATAATACAATATCCACAATACATATTAATTTAAAAGACGTGTTTTTAATAGAAAAAACAGTTGTTGAGCTTAAGTACCATAAGAATATTTCAAGAGTAGACCAAACGAGTTTTTAGGTGAAGAAATAAATGTTGTATTGAACTGCATTATCTTAAAATTCTTGCCAGCTGTATTTTATTATATAATACCCAAAATACATGTTTATTATTATTTTTTGAAAACTTGATTAAACCAAACGTTAAATTATTAATTGATTAAAAAGTTAAATGGAGCTAACATAGAGTTCTGACAAATTCATAACATAATACGCATAATACATAATAATAATTTAATTTTTAAAAAGTTGAGTAGACCGTAAGAGTTTTTGGGCAACGAAATAAATTATGAACTGCATTACCATACAATTCTCCCAAGCTGTACGTCACAACATAACACCCCACTGGGAGAAGCAATACTGGGTATGGGCAGAAATGAAAACCCAACTGGGGAGCACTTCTTTTTTCGTGTGTCCGTGTTGTTGTTGTTGTCCCTGATAAATAATAAAAGAAAAAACAGTAAATACACCTGTTGGCAGCAGTTGACGTGCATGTTCTTGTAGTTGTAGTTGTTGTAGTTGTTGTTGCTGGTCTCTCTATGCGACTGTGTGTGTCTGCGCATGCGCAAAAGTTGCTGCTGGCAGAAAAACGGAAGTTTGTTGGCATCAACACAAACACCGGATGCAGCTTGCCTGCTGCTTCAGCCAGGACAACAACAAAACGTATATGTTGCCTGCGTCTTCGTATTGTATTTTTTGTTCATTTTGGAGTGCAACAGGTTGCTGGCTCCCATGGGCAAAATGTGGAAAAGCTTTGCCAAATTGTTTTTAGTTTCGGGGAGCGCGACTCTTAAAATGATTAGCTCGGCAGGGAACCCGTTTCGCTTATCGCACTTAAGCAACCCCGAAAAAAAGGGTTTTCATTACGCTTAATCTGTGGCCAATTCCCAGCTGCCGCTGCGTTCTCATCAACGGCTTGGAGCGAACTTTCCATTAAGCTGTAATCTGTTTGACGGACATATTCTCATGCTTCTCCGATTTTCATTATCGCTTAAAAGTTCATTAAAAACGACAAAATGCACAGGAAGCTACTGCGATTATTTCCATGTGATTTTAAGAGTTGACAAAACTCATTTAAATATCCCGCCTGCAATTTGGGTCAGCAATTCAATTGGGGAACGGCCAGTAATGCGATTTGACAGCCAGATATGACGGGTATCTCGTAGTTGTTATTGAATAACTGTGTAAAATATGATACGATACGCGAACGAACAACTTTTCATAACAATCTTCGCTTGTGAGTTGTTCCAGTCTTTCAATTTTCAAAACTAAATTCACGCAAATAATTATTGAGGAATATATGTAGGAATAATATTTATTGATATTTCTATTGGTTTTTAAATATTTGACAAAATATATAATTAACAAATAAAAATAGAAATACTATTTATTGACATTTCTATTAGCTTTTGAATACTTAACAAAATATATAATTAACAAAATAATATGGAATATATTTAGGCATAATACTTATTGATATTTCTATTAGCTTTTGAATACTTGAATTATATAATTAATAATATAATAACTAAGACTAAAATATAGCCTTTTACATTATTTAATATTCTTGAAATCTTTTAAATAACAAAGCTGTATTAATATAGGTATATTTTTTAATTTTTAAATAAATCAAATGGCTCAAATTTTGCTAATATTATAGTATTATAGTTATAATTGTTGTCAGTGATCAATTAAATTATAATATTAATTACTAAAACAAAAAACTATTTGGATATGTTTAAAACTATGGATATTGATATTTTATTTAATATATAAATTATAATTTGGAGTTTGCTAATAACTACAATTGTTGTTAGTAAATAAATAAATTATAATATTTATTACAAATACAAAAAACTCTTTCGATATGTTTAACACTACCTTTAGATATTTTGCATCAATAATAAAATATAATTATTATAACTATAGTTGTTGCCAGCGAATAAATAAATTATAATACTTACTACAAATATTACAAATCTTTTGAATTTTAAATTCACTATTAAATACTTAAATATTATAACTATATTTGTTGTAAGTGAATAAATAAGTTATAATAATTATTATAAATACAAAAAACTCTTTTGACGTGTTTAAGACTACATTTACTTGATAAGTTAGTTCATAGTGATGAAATTAAATTGAGCAACATTTTAATATCTAAAAGTTTAATTTGATGTTTCCTGCTCATCGTGTTTGGTTAATTTTGTGCATTTGGCTGCTTAATGTTCTGCAGTTTAACTTGGATAACCATCGTGGCAATAAACTGCTCCCCTGACATTAAGTTTTCATGCCAACTTTACCCCTTCAGATAGCAGGAGACAAACTTTATTGACAAAGCAATTTGAAGCAGCGACGCGGGGAGGGAGGGGAGGACATTTGGCTTATTTGTTATTTTGGCTAATTGCCGAAATGGTAAATGGTAAATGGTAAGACTGCTGCAGCCCGGCCAGGACTAAAGTAAACAACATTAGCCAGCAGCAATTTGCTGATATGACGACGCTCGCTGTCTAGACAGCCAGGTTCATTGCCAACGTCGACTGCAAGGGTCAGTGTCAGGTCGGCGCAGAGTATACGTGTTTTTTCCTTAGTTATTTTAAATGCATGCACCTGCAGTGTGTTGGAAATTAATCATGAAGCAGGCCGGCATTTAGGCCGAGGGAGTGCGCCTCAAACGCCCACAGTTGAGGCCAAATTGCAGACGTGAGTTGGCCCAAAAAACTGAACTCGAAATGAGCTCAAAATGATTGTGCAAAATGGCTGAACTAACAAATCTCTAAGACATGCGCTTTGTCGGCAAGGCAAGACAGCGGCTCAGCAGCAGGTCCTCGGTCCAAACTACGTGTGTCAAATCGCATTTTGTAGGCACGCACTAGGACGTGTCCTTTGCGAGACGCCGACAGATCCTTTGGGTTTCCCTTCGACTGGTCTGGGTAATGCCCGGCAATGTGTTTGGAAAATTCATTAGGCTCACGAGTGGAGTACTGTACTTGCCAAGTGCAACATGTGTTGGACGGGGACGGGGAATGGTCACATACGCGTACTTGACGCGATAAGATATAGGCACTTCAATTGCCACAGCATATGCTACAGCGCCCACTTCAAGTGATCCTTGGCAGCACTCGCAGGTTCGGCAGTTAAGGCTAGAGTGCGCTGTGAAATCGATTTCGGGAGAAACTTCAAAATTCCATACGGCAAAGTGGGTCAGAGATTTCACTGAAATGCCAAAGACAATAGAAGTTGTAGTTGAGAGCATAGAAAATAAATAACAAATCAGCAAACTGCTAACATAATTATTTTCATTTCACTACACTTTCTTTTAGAGTAGCCATTACTACATTTGTTGAAGCTATTGAGAATTTGTTTCTGCCTTTTTGAGATGCAGATCTTTGTACATTTGATTGATATATACAAATATATTTTATTTCATGAGATAATACATTTTATTAGACTAATCAGTTTGACACCTAACTAAATTTTGTTGAAATTACTGATAAGATACTTTTTTCCTTTTTAAGATGCAGAAAGTCTTTGTATATTTTACTTAAAATGTTTAATGACGAAAGGAAATCCGCTAACTTATTCATCAAATTTTTACTTAACTAGATAATACACTTTCTTTTAGAATAATCAGTCTGACATTTCTAACTACATTTTGTTGAAACTATGGAGAATAAGTTTATAGTATAAACTTTATACCTTTTTATACCTTTTCACTAATAAAGTTGAATGATGAAATGGAAGTTGGAATTATATTTATTCAATATTTTGTTTAGCTAGAAAATACTTCTTTTTAAGTGTATTTAGTTTGACACTTTACTATATTTTGTTGTAATTATTATGAATCAATCGCAATAGTAGAATATTGATATAATCATAAATCATAAGTTTGCTACCCTAAACAGTTGGAAAAGTATTAAACGTTATTGTTAATCTCTCTCATGTCTAAATCTTACTTGTGGAGTTGTTGAGAAATACTTCTTTGCTAAAATAAATGTAGCTCTTAATCTAACTCGATTCCAATTATAATGTATGCAGTATGTGAGATATAACATATACCTGTTTCCCTGCTTAAATAACATGAATTTCTTAATTGATGCGAATTTCTCACCACTTAAATTAAGTCAAGGCGAGAAACCAATCAAAATTTGAGGAAGGACGCGGAACTGTTCCGCAAAACATCTCGACTTTCACACACACACTTTTACTCTTATCGGGCAAATGTTTGTCGAGTCTCATGACGGCGTCTATTTGCAACCCGTTGTGGGGCAAGACACAGCGTCTCCCTGCGCTCACTTCCCACGCTTGGAGAACTTCCGTTTGCACAAGATCCTCGCCGCAGATTCTGCGCACACAATCGAAAAGATTCCCACACGAAGCGCGCCGAGATTCCCCAGGATTATGCAATGCACCTGATACACCCTCGCAAAACTGAGCCGAGGGTGCTTCGCTCTCATTCTCTGCTCTGCTTCCGTTCTGAGCGCGCTGGGAAATCAGATAAAACTCGGCTCGACTGCTGCCAATTAGGAGCACAGTTTCTAACTGAAAGGATTAAGCACTAGAAACTGGCACCAGCTGGAGGAGTTTGAGACAGTGGGAAACTGGCGAAAATCAGATGGAAATTCACACGGAAGTAAACGTCGAGCAGCACAACAAATCCCAAACTGTTGAATCCTGCGAGGCGCACAGCAGCTGCTGCCTCCGCTGCTGAGCCGCCTGGGAAAGAGCCTGGCTATCCAACGGGGGATAGTGTGGCATATCCTAGCCAAAGTACCTGCTACGTGCAACATGTGCGAGTGTGCCAGTGTGTGTGGGAAGCACACATGTTCGCTCCTCTCTGTTCTGGGTTCGATTTTTATGGTTTTGCATGAAATCAAACACAACAATGTCGATTTCGAGTTCCTTGTCTCACATTTGCATCCTGTGGGAAACTCGCCACAGCAACGTCGAGTCCTGAGAAAACTCGGTGGCGTTCACCTGCCAAGGCAGGTTGGGAAATCTTCGAGATGGCATAAGGGAGAGTCTTCTGGGTGCTGTTATCCGAACAGCTAAAGGACACATTGTTGCCCTGATGAATACGCAGATTATTAAGCTGGTTCAAGATGTTTATAGAAGGAGCAGGGAAGCCACAAAGACTGCAACTATGTGTGAAATCATTGAAGTATTTGTAGACCTTTAGATTGTTCTCATTCAAGATTGTTAAAATACTTCTGGTATACTGATATAATTCAAAACTATGACAATTTGTAGGTCATTTTGATTATTCAAATTTAAATTGTTTGGGTTGTTAAAAGAGTTCGAATATGCTGCAAGAATTTATCATCAAAACATTACAAGTGGCTTAATTTGTTTAAAGACATCCTAAATACTGCATGAATTTAACAATATGAAACATTTAAAGCACTTTAGATTGAAGTTCAAAATTGTTTAAAAACTTCGAATGTGCTGCAATATTTCTTGCTAAAACGTCTTTTAAATATTTCAAGTAATTTATATTGGTAAAATACTTTGAAAAAGCTGCAGTCATTGTTAAATCATTGAAGTATATGTAGTCATTTAGATTGTTAGCGATAAGAAATCTTTCAAATATTTCAAGTAATTGTAAATATTAAATACTTAAAATATACTACAATAATCAATCGTTTTTACCAGCATAAAAAGCGAAGAAGTTTAATTGAAATAAAAGTAGTCAAAGAGACTTTTTATAAAGTTTTTTCAGGCAGACTAATTTAAAGTTGCGGGCAGCAAGAATTTATAGCTAGGAAATTCTAGATATTTATAGCTAAATACTTTGAATATGTTGCTAGGATTTATCACTAAGAAATCTTTTACATATTTCAAGTAATTTAGATTATACTTCAAATACGCTGTAATAACTAATAGTTATAATTGCATAAAAAGCGAAGAAATTAAAGCGTAATTCAAGGAGTCAAAAACCTTGTTTTTAAGTTTTTCGGCTACAATAATTTGAAGTTGCAGCAACAATAATTTATCGCTATGGAACATTTAAATTTGTTTAGATTGGTTAAAAACTTAAAATACGCTCCAACGATGAGTTCATCACTAGGAAATCTTTTAAATATTTCCAGTAATTTAGATTGTCAAGTACTTGAAATACGCTACAATAATAAAAAGTTTGTACCTGCAAAAAAAAGCAAAGAAATTAAAAAGAAATACAAGGAGTCAAAGAGTTTTGCAGGGCGACTAATTTAAAGTTAGGCGGGACTTGCAGCTGCAGCAAAGTTGCAGTGCGTGAATTAATTCATGTAATCAGCAGAGACAAAATAAATAAAAGGAATTGAATATTGAAAAGGAGATGGCAATTATCCTGGCTGGACAGGATGTGCAGCAAACGCTGAAATGAAGTCATCTCGAGGCACTCGAGGAAGCACTTGAGAGCGAGGCACTTGACTCGATTTCCAATCGATCGCCGGGCCAGCGACATCCGGGCAGGAGGAGAAGGACGAAGCACTTGTTGTTATTATTTGGCGACATCCTACATCCTTATTTGCATGGCGTGGGCAAAGCGCAGGAAATGTGCGCGACGCAACTGCAAAACTGGTCGCAGCAACAACAACTACCTGCTGCGTCGTCGCCGTCGTCGTCGTCGTCGTTGTTGTTGTCCTTCGCGCAAAACCGGAAGTAGTCAAGGCTCAAGGTGCAAAACAAGCAGCAGCAGCAGCATGTGGATGATGGATGGCTGCCTGGCTGAGACTGCGACGGCGACTGCGACGGCGACTCAGCCTAGGACTGCGCTGTAGTTGGAGATGCGCCAGGACACGCGTAATTTGATTCGCGCGCATAGACAGGATCTGCTGGCAGGCAGGCAGGAAGGAAGGAAGGAAGTGCCCTACGAAATTCCCACGAACTGCCAAACTTCTCGGCAGCCCGTTGCCACCGCAAGGATCCACGCCATCCACACTTCCGGTTTGCGCGTCGCACTCACAACTTTTACGCATCCACAACTCGCCAATTCACGACTCTCTTCGCGATTCACAACTCTCGATTCGCGCATCGCCTTTCCAGTTTCTGATGAATGAAAACGCGCAAACGCAAACGAGTTATGCTGTTTCATAACAGGATGTTTACTGGTATCCCCAACAGGCTCAGCTCCTCCTCTTCACCCCTCTCCCTCTCGCTCGCTCTCTCGCTCTCACAAGGACATTTCTGGAACATGTGCCGCGAATTCCTGGAATCATTTGAATAGCAGCGTCCAGATAATTCTCGGAAATTCCCCGAACCAAAGCTGGTCAACGAAAGCACAAAAAGGATGCGAAAAAAGGACACGAAATCACTTTTGGCTGCCATTCACAATTAAATAAACAGCAGCTACAGTTTCTCAATTGAAATTTGTCTTGGAGTTAATATAAAAATTTAATAATATTAAGCAACGTGATCATTAATAATAAGTTGAGAAGTTTGGCATAAATTGTACAAGAAAAATGAAATTTAAACTTTTATATAAAACATAGAACTATGTATAACATAAATTGTAAAACGAAAATAATATTTAAATTAAGTAAACTAGTTTTCATGTTCATTAAAATAAATAATAATAATAAGCAACATCGATAGCATTAACAATGTAGTTAAAACTATAACACAAATCGTAAAAGTTAAATAAAAAAGCATTTTTTTACATAAAACTTAGAATAATCCATAGCATAAATTATATTTAATAATATTAAAATTATGTAAAATAGTTTTCGTTTTTTTTTTAAATTTTCTTTACCTTAAAAGCAATTTTTTCAATTTTTCAATTTTTTTTTAAAGCACCAATAAATACATTTATAAGCCCGAGCATAAATATATATTAATCACTAAAATAAACTATTTGTTTAATCAGAATTGTGTATATACAATATATATTTTTTATTAAATTTTTATTTGACGAAAAGTTGCAGCAACCATTTGACGCTTTAATAAATACTTTTATCGTGTGCCGCAAAATTAGATATTTATTGTGAAAATAAATCAAGTGTTTAATAAAAACTATGCAAACTATTGTAAAGAGGCAAAAGCATAATTAATTCATTTTAGAGAACATATAGAGCGAGTAGTTGGAACAAATATATTCTCAATCTACTCTACTAATTTTAATTAAAAATAAATGTTCATTCTTAATGAAGTCAAGAAATAACAGCCAATTTGCATATTTGAAGAATACATTAAATAAGAATGAATTTTCATTGAATAGATTTGTTTTAAATTAAAGACAGCATTATTTTATATACACATTAAAAAATACTGTAATAATTTAGAATTGTATGTTAGCAAATTAATACATAAATTTATCATGGCCGCAAAAATTATATATTAAGCGATGAAAAATACTAATTTTATTAAAAAGTAAAAGCTTATATTGTTCACTTAAGAGAAACTATAGTATTCTATTTATTGCACTAATTTCATTTAAATAAGTTTTCATTTTTAGGGAAATTAAGAAGGAATTTAAATACATCTTATGCATACTTGAACAATACATTTATTAAGGAATTTGTTTATATTTGAGCAAGTTAGTTATTGAAATGTATGCCGACATAAGAAGTTGCTTAAATATTTAAATAGTTAATATAAGAAGTCGTGGGGAAGCGCCGGCTAATGGCAGCGCTTATTTAATTGTAGTCTTCTGCTGGGCTATAAAATAAGATGGGAGTTGCGTTCATTAGCAGGCTGGCGCAATAAGTGTAAACAGTCCATCAGTCCCCCTTCCGTCTGCCCCCCCCCCCCCCTGGTAACTGCCCCCCTTGCGCAGTGTCGCAGCCACGCGACTAATTTGCAGCTCTTCTTTTGAACATTAAAACGACAAGTAAAGCTGAAGAAATGAGAAAGAAGAGAAAAGCGGAGAACAACAAGTGCGCTGCTCGAAGAGAGGCAGAGGGGCAGGGGGCAAGTGATCGAGCAAGTGATCAACTGATCGAGCGATCGCCAGTCCGCCAAGTGGCCAAGTGGCCAAGTCGCCAATCGCCGCGTGCGTGTGGAGTACATGACCCCAATTTCTTTTGGCTCTGTGTTTTGCTTCTCTTCGCTTTTTGCTGGCTTATTATTCAAAAGACGGCCAGCTGCCCGGGGGCAGACGGGGGGAGAGCGCAGGGGGCGGGGGGGGGGGTCAGCCTTTTGGAAGGATGATGTATGTTGCGCTTTCAATTTGGAGCAGCAGGACATCTGTTTGGCCAACGGCTGGGGCTACCTGCGCAGCTCCAACGAGCGCACTCAACCGGTTTACAGGTGCTAACTTGGCTCAGACGACGACTGCGACTGCGACGACGAGTCGTAGCCCTTTGGCCCTCTCGGCTGTTGCCCCACAGCCCGCAGCTTTTGGCGGCCATAAATTTGTGTTTAATTTAAAAACTTTTCACTCTTCGCGCTCGCATTTTACTGCCTAATTTATGGCGCGAAACAATTTTTGTTTAAATATTGAACTTCCCAGGAGCTGACTGGCTGCCTGCAACATCAGCCCATCCATCGCCCAGCTCGAAAGTGCGCGGTGAAACTCCTGGTGGCTCCTGCAGCATCGCCTTCGCCTCCTCAATTGATTGCCTTTTAAATATACCCTGCAGCCAGCGGCACAAGGGGTAGTCTGAGCCACAGCAGCAACTGCGTGACAAGTAGAAACGTCATCTCGTTCTACTTAGGAAGAAGAAGAGAAGAAGCTTGAAGAGCTCGTTAGTTCAAATTCTCCCTCCACATTTCACAATAACCTAATTTATTTTCATTCGATTTCATATCTATCTACATATCTAAGCATTTGTTTTTAAGCAAAAAATATTTTGTATACATTTATTTACATTTAACAATAATTTAATTTCTTTTCATTCGCTTTCATATCTATCTACATATCTAAGCATTTGTTTTTAAGCAAAAAATATCTGTTATTTTGTATACATTTATTTACATTAAGTAGTTGAAGCAGTGCATAGTAACAACACATTTCGGCAATTTCGAATACCAACCAAAACTCAAACTCATTTATCATATCCCAAAGAATATCTAAAGAATTTGTAAACTTTCATTACTTTTATATTTATAGCAAGTAACTCTTAAGTATCATGAGCAAGAGCCTTTTAATTTCATTTAGAAAAATTTAAGCAGTAACTCACTTTACTTCGCTTGGCATGCTTAATTTTATTCAGCTCCTTCACCTGCTTCCCTTACAGGGTATGCAGCAGTTGAGTCTGCTCGCTTTCGAGTTGTGGCTGCTCCTCTTTGTGCTCATGCAAATGTTCTCGTCGCCACAAACAAAGCGCAACAAGACGCAAATTAATGAAGACCGATTTTTATATACAAATTTCGGACAACTCTATTGAAAAGCCGCCCGGGAATCGCGCAGGATCAGCCGCAGCTTCCCTTCTCGGGCCATTTATCAGTGTGCGTCTAACCCGCTCCCCGCTTCTCTCTCTCTCTCTCTGTCTTCCGATCTCGCGGCAGCTTGTGATTTACAATGTTTGCTAATGTTAATGGAACAGCATTAATCTTCGCCAATTTCCCAGCTTTCAAATCATTTTTCAAAAATTCGCACCTCAGAAATATAGCAACAAAATTGATCATTATTAAAAATCGCAATAAAAACACTTTTTTTTATTTAGTTCACATACTTTTTAGGGAATAACATTTGCATGTAATTGTATTGAACTTAAAATTAATTTTAATTAAATTTCTTAAACATAAATGAATATGTAAAATAAAGAGAATAGTATATTTGAGAAGTGACGAAAAATCAAAATAATATTTATTAAGTAAAAGCAAATAGTTTAAAAAATCTCATTTTCATTATATAATTTTTAGAATAGTATTTATATCATGGAACTTAAAATGCATAAAATAAAAATAATGAATTTTTATGTATAAAATAGTGTGCAAAACATATTTTAGAATATTTATTATTAATTTATTATTAATTTAAATAATTAACTCCATTAATATGTAGAACATTTATAAATTTTAAATCAATAAATAAAATAACCAAATTAGCATATTTAAGACGGAAAATTAAAATAATATTTATAAAGAGAAAATAATTTAACAAAAATCTTATTTCCATTATATTATTTTTATTATTTATTTATTTAACTAAATAACTCCATTAATACAAATATTTAAACATTTAAATCAATATATAAATATAAATAGCATATTTAAGAAGTAAAATTAAAATAATATTTATTAAGAGAAAATAATTTTAAAAATCATATTTCCATTATATTATTTTTATTTTTTATTAATTTAAATAATTAACTGCATAAATAATTTTTAATTTTAGAAACATTTAAATCAGTACATAAAATAAGGAAAATAGTGTATTTAAGAAGTCAAATTAAAATAATATATAAAGAGAAATAATTAAAAAAAACATATTTGCTTTATATTGCTTTTAAATTAGTATTTATATCATGGATTTAAAAATGCATATAATATAACAATTTATTAGTCATGGATAAATTAGTATGCAGAATATATTTTAGAATATTTATTAGTAAGTTATTAATTAACGTGTGCACTTATTTAAATAATTAACTCCCATTGACTCCTTGTTTTTACTCATTTTTTGCTTTGGGTTTTTTTCGTTTCATTTCTGAGCGCCAAAAACTGTTGGAAATCCTTTCACATGTAAATCACATTTTATGAAAGAGCCAAAAATCCTTTTATGCGAAGTTCCTGCAGCTTATCTATGGCTCTGCTGCCCCTAAACAATAAAAGTGAAACCCGAAAGAACAAACAACCCTTTAATAAAAAAAAAACAGAAGGGTTCAAAAACCAAATCAGACGTTGGCGATTTTGCGCGGGCAACATTTGAGGCCATCACAAAACTGTCACAGAAAGCATTACAAAAGTATTTAATAATTTATATTATATAAAATTATTTAATCTAATGCTTATTTTATCAAATCAACATAATGAAATGTTGCTGACTGGCAAGCACCTTGTTTTTGCAGCCCGCAACAATGCTGCTGCAACATGCCGCTCAGCTAGCAACATTGGCGAGAAACGTACTAAAAATGCACACAGAACGCGTTTCTCTCAGCAACACGACACACAGCAGCTGTCCCGTTTCCACGCGCAGGCGCACCCAGCTTACCGCTTGCCGCTCACGTACAGCGCAGAGCAGATGTAATGCACACAGGGATGATGACCACGAAAACTATGTACGTACGGTGTGGCGACGGCAGACGTTTTCGTGTCGGCTCTCGCGTGTGCGCTCTCTCTTTGCGCTCTGGCCCAGTCGTCGTTTGCTCTCGCGCTCTCTGCTCTCTGTTCGCTGCTGCGTGCGCTCGGTTCGCTCTCCGTGCGGTGCAGTCGTCGCCGCCGCCGCCGCTGCCGCTAAAAACAAATTTCAAAAATAAAATAATGTCTGCTTTCATTCTGTTTTGGATTGTTGCGCTGTGCGGTTCGTTGCGGCCAATTCGCTCAGTGGCTCTTACGTCGTGTTCACAGCGTTCATCGTTTATCGGTCGTGTGTCGCGCGTCGCTTTCAAATCACTTTTGTAGCCCAACCAAGAAAACAACAGAAACCAAGCGACGAAAATTGCAATTTCTCAAGTGCAACTCAATCAAATTCAATACTGCAATACTGAAAAAAAGTGTCTAAAATAAAATTCGAAGAGCAGCACTTTGCTCCCAAATGCTTTTTTAAACAACAACCAAATCGCGAATGCAAATACAATTTTTGCATGTGTTTATGTGTGTGCGTGTGTCTTTTCTATATGGCGCTATTTGAGAGTGCGTTTTTTATATAGAAATCATTAAATTTACTAGCGGCATTTTTGTGCCCCCTTTCTCCCTCCCTCCCCTCTCACGTGTGTGTGTGCGTGAAGGAGAGAAGGCCGCGGAAGTCGCCAAAATATTTCGTCTTGCTATAAAAAAAGAAGAAAAAATGTGGCGCGTGCACGTGTAAAACAAACACACACACTCATAAAAACCAACAACAACAACAACATCAACAAAATGCACGCAAAAGCAACAACAAGCAATTGCCAAAGCAATGAAATGAAAATATAACAAAAGCGAAGCAGCGAATTGCCAAAAATACAATAACTACTAAAATATTTTTTATGCTGTCATTGTGTAAGTGCGTGTGTAGCAGCAGCAGCGACAACAACAACGCCGCCCCACAAGGATTATTACACTAATAACAACACACACAACAATAACAGCAACAACCGCAACTGTTTATTCCAACAACAGCAACCACAAAAGCAATAAACATGCATTGGATTAAATGTTTATTAACCGCATTCATTTGCTCCACAGTCATTGTGCAGGTGAGTCGCAATCGTCCTCTCTCCCTTTTCGTTGTTTCCCTTTCCCTTTCTCGCTCTTTACATCTTACATTAATTTTCATAGCAGCAGCAGCAGCAGCAACTTGTTGTTGCGTTTCCTTTGCGTTCTGTCTTTTCCATTCGTTTTTGGCAATTCTCGCTTTACACTGCCACACACACACATACGCTCAGCAACACATGTATGCGCGCCTGCGTTTTTTTGCAGCTGCCGCTTGCATTTGTATTGGTGTCCGTCACTGTAGTCATGAGGAGCTTTTAGCGTTGCCAGTCTGGCGACAAAACCAATTTTAGCCGTTTTAGAGCTGATTTGCAGCATCGAAATTCTTTTGAAACCGAAATTTCTCGAACTGTTTTTTCCTTGAAAAACTTGCAAATTCATTCAGTTTGTTCTGTTAGTTAAAAAATCAGAATTGTGAGTTGTGAGTTTTTGGAACAATAATTTCCAGCATTACCAAAATCTGAAAATAGGCGTTGTAATATGATATGCAAAGTTTCTCCCTTTCAAAACAGCTGAGCAAACAGGGGTTGATATTATTTTGTGATAGGGGCGACGACACCCTTCGCTTTCGTCCATACGCTTATTTTAGATGAAAACTAGTTTTTGGATTTTTTTCTGGATTGTTAAACAGGTCCATGCCGAAAATTCAACAGACTCAAAAATTACCACCAACGGCGTATGCCTTATTAAAAAAAAAAGAGAGAAAGAAACGATAAGCGTATAAAATAATAAAAGCAAAAAAAAAAAACACGAGAAGCTGCTCGATTTCAATACGTGCAGAGTGTAAAGTCGAAGAGTAAATGGGCAACATCTGCCGCTGTCAACATTTTTGCATGCGCTTTTTACATGGGCGTTTTTGGCTACACTTTGCGTAGGTCAACGTCAACGTTGACGTCGCCGTCGTCGCAGTCGTCGTCGTCGTCGTCACACATGCGCAGCTTGCTTCTGCATCTTTCATTGATCTTTAACGCAAGCCAGCAGCTTGATCCCCTGGCCACATTGCATGTGGTTCGGCTTCGACTCGGCTCGTTTTAGTTCGACTTCGACTTGCCTCGACGCTGCTTTGACACGTTGCGTGCTTTACTTTTGCTCTTTTTTTGCAGTTCTTCCTTTTCATTTAGTTGCTAATTTTAACAGCAATCGAAAAAAAACTGTCTTGAAGCCTCCTGCGGTCTCGAGAGACGCCGCTTCCACCAGCTGAAAATTTTCCAAGTTCAACTTGGGGCCCGAGAGAGCAGAAAGTGCAGCTGTTGTTGCCGTGCTCCAAGCAGCAGGACTACAAACTACAAGGCTACACACTCACACACACACACGCTTACAGTTGCTGCTAGTTAAAGCTGTCTGTCTGGCAGCACTAATTTAAGGGAGAGCATCGCTCACTCCACTTGGGTATTAGAATGGATCATTGAGAGAGATCGCTGTCTCGCTCGCACTTGGTGTTTAGTATTTTAGTCTGGCTGCTTATCAGCATTTGTGTGTGTTCAACATGCAGTAATTGTTGTTGTGCTTGTTCTTCTTCTCCGTTTCATGCAATTTTCATATTAACATTGAGACAGCGTTGACGGTTTGAATGAGCGAATGAATGAATGGCGCAGTTGGCGCTATTTCATCTTTCTTAGCTTTGTCTCCGTTTTCTCTTTGTGTGTTGCGCACTTTATAACATAATTAATTGCAATTTAGAAATGAGTGGACGAGTAGGAGGCGCAAGAGCGAGAGACAAAGAGGTGGAAGTAGTGACTCCCACACACTCACGCAAATACACATGCAAGCACACACAGAAGCTGTTTCCCAAGCCCGTTGTTAACGGTTGATTGTGATGATGAATTTAAATGATTAATAAACAACGTAGCAAAGCCAAAGGGCACACGCTATCTCGTTCTCGCGCTCACTCTTCCTTTCCGCCAGCACTCTCTCGCTGCCTCTGTCCCGCTCGTTCTTGGTGTTGGGAGTAGCAAATGCTAAGCAAACACCTGTAAAATGAGTGTGTTCAGTTACTTTGCACATGTGTGTGAGTGTGAGTAACCCACAACATTCAAACTGTCAGTCAGTCAGTCAGGCAGTCATTGTAAGTTGACGTGGAAGACACTGCGCAGAAATGGCAAAAATAGAAGAAGACAACAAAAAAAGAGTGTGCTTGCTGCTGCTTAGAGTGCGCGAGGGGTGCGGTGCGGTGGTCTTAACTAGTCGCGTCAGGGCTGAGTGATCACGGTATAAATTTACCATAGCTCGTAAAAACCAACAGCTAGCTGAGCAAAAGCAAACTGAGTCAAGCAAAAGGTAAACAATGCAACGCACTATTTTCTAACACTTTTAACAAGTGTCTACTCCTCCTCCTCCCCCTCCTCTTCTGCTCTGTCCCTCGTCTTGGCATTTCAGCGTCGTGAAGTTCTCTCCGTCAGTTTCTCTGGCTGCTCTTCCTCATATTTATGTGTGCCCAAAAGGTCTTCAAGCGTAATAAAGTTCATAGTTGAAGGCAAAACAAGACAAAAGAACTATAACAAGTGTATAAACAGCAACAACAAACTAAATAATAATAAAATTAAAACAAAAAAAATTATGAATTCGGATTGCAACAAGTTTTCCTTGCTTTCGACAAAAATTCCATGAAAATGTGACTGTGTGTGAGTGTTTGTTGAGAAAGCACGGAAAGAAAAATAAAGATTTGCTGCATTTTGTGTGTGTGGGGGCGGCTTAGGCGAATTTCCCTGCTTGGGAAATTATGCCCAGCTCAGGCGCTCTCCCCAAAAATAAAAAAACAAAAAAGAAAAGGCAAAAAGTGTGAGAAAATATGTTAAACATTAAAATGGTGTCAAATTGTTGGACAAAACTATTGTGGTTTCTGTCATTGCACATCTTCAATCTTTGCAGCGCTTTGTTTCTTCCCAACAAACACGTGTGTGTGTGTGTGTAAATGTTTCAGTGTTATGCAAATTGATTTGCTTTGTACATATTTTGACAACTGCCTGCGCCTTTGTTTGCCTCTCTCTCTCTCCCTCTTGCTGCCGCCGTCTCTGCTTGTGCGCTGCATATCAAACACAACTCCCAACTCCAACTACAGCTGTCTCTCCTCTTACTCGCAGTTGCCCTGCACTTGCCTTCTTCTTAACCTTCCTTCCGCTTATTGCTTTTTCTAACATTTCTTTTGTGCTGTGCGAGCTTTTTATTAATTCAGTTTCGTTCGCTCGCTTGTCTTAGCATCAGCAACGCATCATTGCTGATCGTCTATTAATTCTTTTTTTTTCCCTATATATCAATTTTTTTGTTGCCTGCACTGATCTTCTTCAAAGCGCCGTTGAAAACAAGTTTTGTCGCTCTTAGCCGTAGTAGTTGCTCTCAGCAGCTGCCAGCTGCACTTTATGGAGTACAACAGCAGCAGCAGCAGCAAAAAAAAGAAGAAAAAAAGCAACAACACTTCAATTCACTTTTAAGTCACGTTTTGCTCTTTTTTGCGCTTGACTCTGCTCTTTCGCTTAGCTGCGGCTGCTGCAGCTTCAACACCAGCTGACAACAACAACAGCAGCTACAGACGTTAAACTGTTATAGCCTATGGGGCTTTTTTGCCTTCGCACTCGCTCTCTCGAGTCGCTCTCGCGCTCTCTTTGGCTGCTCGCTCTTTCAAACATGGCGAGAGCTCTGTCTGCATGCATTGCACCGTGGCTGCTTCTTCACCTGGCGTTTGGTTTGCTGCTTACACCTTTTGCTGCGCCTCCGACTAAACTCGGCGTCGCTTCGTCGCTCTGTCGTTCTGTTCGCTCGTTCGTTCGTTCGTTCGTTCGTTCGTCGTTCGTTCGTTCGTCGGTCGTCCGCTCGTACGTTCGTTCGTTCGTTTGTTCGTTTTAACCATCAATGTTGACCGGCAAAATCGTATGCCGTGGGAAACAATTCGGTTTTACTTGTACATTTTTTTCAACGTTTTTCTGCGCCTGCCTGTTGCTGTTGCCGCCGCCGTCGACGTCGCTGCTGCTGCTGCTGCTGTTGATGTTGTCGTCGTCGTCGTTGTTGTTGCTTCTTTTTGTGCTGCTCTTTTGCGTCCGTTTTGCCGTGTGTTGTTTTGTTTTTGTTTTTTTTTTCTTCTACTCATTTTTTGTTGGCCTGCTGCTTATTAATACACGTTTTGTTGTACGTAGCGCAGCAGCAGCCTCGTCGCTGAAGTTGACGTTGACGTCGACGGCGACGGCGGCGTCGCAGTCGTGGTTGCATTTGTCTGCGCGTTCGTTGCTTAAGTCTTTAGTTTTGCGTGTATCTTGGGCGTTTTTTCGCTGGCTTACTCATTTCTTTGGCTTTTTGTTTGTTTGCCCGTTTGATTTGTGCAAGGTTTATGGTGTGTTTGCATTGCAATACCAATTGCAATTGCAATTGCAATAAAACATTTATAATTGCATTATCTTATCGCCGCGTCCTCTGCTCAATTACCCGGGAGTCCGACGAATGTTAGCGCCAAGCCCATTAAATGTTAGTTAAGCAGCTTTGCTACACTTCTTTTTTTCTCGCTTATTACGCCGTTCCCCCCTTTTTTTTTGTTATATTACATCGCGGGCAGCCACGCTTCGGCTTTTATTTTGTTTGGATTACACCTGCGCGCTGAGAGCGGCCACAGCATCTGAGGAAGATCAGCTTGGAGCGGGGAGGGGGCAGCATCGGACGCACTTCTGCTTAATTGAGCAATTAAACACCCATGTTCGTACAAAGAGATGAAGTAAACCAGCAAGAGCAACAACAGACCAGCCACGTTAACAATAAAAGCTTCCCAAGCCACCACATGTGGAGCACCGACTGCTGCTCCGTCTGTGTGTCTTGTTAACAATTAAATTGTCATTTTAACAAGCTTCACTTGTTGTTGCTGAAATGTTAATTGCCGAACAGTTATAGAAAACGTTGAGCGGCAATCAGACCAATAACTCTAGAGCGCCTATTTTTGGGCATTGCCTCGTCGAGCTCTCAGTCTGCCGGGTTGCCGCCATTTATGGCTGCCTGTGAAGTCATAATTATGTGGCTCCCAATAAGGTGCCATCAACTCCATAACTCTCTTAGCAGCTTAGACTAAGTTTCGCTTGAGGCGAACTTTCGTTGAAAGTGTCAAATCGATTTGTTTACACGCGCTGACCTATTTCGCCAACACGCCTCACACCTAGCGTCGTTAAAAGCCAGCAGATGGAATTAATTGAGAAATTTATGATGACGACGAAATCTGCAAATCGAAATATGCAAATGCGTCCAACAAAAGCAACCTGGTTGTGAGACCGCTTGCTGAGCGCGCTTGCTCTCTTTGCATGGGTCTCTTGCTGCTGCTGCTGCTGCTGCTGCTGGTCTCGATCTTGGTATTTTTGGGGGCTCTGCAGAATTTCGCTAAAATGCCACGCTGCAAGATTTATTGCTGCATGCTGCATTCCTGCGTCTTTGTCTCGAACTCGAACTCGATGAATTGGTTTTTAATTTGGTGATACTAATGCACCATCTCTTTGCAGGTTCACAGTTCCGGCAACTTCGAGGTGCGGCTGAAGTACTTCGGCAACGAGCACGGCCGCGACAGCGAGGGCCACTGCTGCAGCGGGGAGACGGACGCGACGACGGGCAAGTGCGTGGGCACGTGCAAGACGCGGTTTCGCGTCTGCCTCAAGCAGTACCAGGCGACCATCGACACGACGTCGCAGTGCACGTACGGCGATGTGGTGACGCCGATCCTCGGCGAGAACTCCTTCAATCTGTCGGACGCGCAGAGCCTGCAGAGCAAGGGCTTCTCCAATCCCATTCAGTTCGCCTTCAACTTCGCCTGGCCGGTAAGTCGACTATACTATATATAGCATATATCTGTCCCTCCGATCGCGCGACGCTTTTTATAGCACTCGCGTTGCAATGTGTGTTTCCGCCCGTGTGTCCTTGTCAAGGGTTGTTGGCGCGTCGCGCACATCTGTCGACTATTAAAGTGCAACCCCTAGCGTTGAGTTTTCCGTTGAGTTGGCAGATTTCGCGCCGCCAGCGAATACAGTTGTGACGCACGTGTTTGCCTAATAAGTGTGCTCGCATTGTGATAGTGCAACAGACATTCTTCGCTGCACCTTTCATGCTCCACTGGCCAAGCCGCACTCCACACAGTCTATGTGGCATGCCAAGCCAAGCATTTCTTAATTATTACGGCCAGAGCGCGCTCACCCCACCAGCGGCAAGTTGCTCAAGCTGCAACCCGCTTGCGTTTTGTAACGTATTTTTCAAGCGCTCGCCCGCAGCGTGTGCGGCTTGCCCAAGGGGTGGATTTCCCCTCCCCTCCCCTCACTCTCTCTACTACTACTTCCTAATTGTGCGCATGTGCAGCGTCACCACCACACAACTGTGTGCAGCTTGAAGTGGCAAAGTCATGCGAGGCTGGCACGTGAAATGCAGTTGGCCAAAAGCGCCAGCTGAAGAGAAGAGCTGTGGCAGGGAGTCGTCTAAAATTGGCATTTGCAACGCACTCTCGCGACTTCAAATATTTCTAGGTCAAGCTATAAATTGACTGCGACTAGACGCAAGCCGACGCAGCCACTAATTTAATGTTGCACTTAATTAAAACGCGGCACGGGGCACGCTTGCCTCCACTCTCGAGAGGGCGTCTGCCCCGCCCCCTCCTCCCGCCCTGCAGCTGTGCCTAAAAATAGCCCAACGACGGCGACGCTGCTCATCCTCAACGTTGTCTCTGGCTGAACTTTGTGACTGCTGCCGTCTGTCGCCCCCTCCGCCGACTCCTACTCGGTCCCTTTGCTTTTGGCTTGCACTTCACCCTATGCCGCAGATATTGACGTTGATATACAGCGCCATTGCACGCGATTCCCTTGTCGCGTCGCTCATTTATTTTTGGAGCTCACTCGCACACATGCGTCGTCTGTTTATGTGCCTCATAACGCGGCACACTCGATTTTCCCGTTTTCTGTCGCGTTCTGGCCAAACTTGCCAGTCAAATGAACTGTGCAATTGATTCGCGGCTGACGATCAATGTCTGATTTGTTTCCTGTCGTGCCCATCAACTGCGACTGCAATGCTCAGTCTCTGGCCACACCAAAAGCACTCGGCTCAACTCAATGGCACTTTAGCCAGCTGCTGGTTATGCAATCTGCGTTATCAACCAAATGAATTCTACAGCCGACTCCCACGCACACACAAAGTCGGCGACGCAATCGAAAGTTGGCCGAAAATTAGTCATTTACATGCGCTACGCAATCCGGCCAAGTGTTTGCATTAGAGCCACCTCTGCAACTCAACTCGAGTCGAGTCGAGTCGTGTCATCGCTGCCGGTTTGGAGTGAGCTGCGAGTTGCAAGTTGCCAACTGCATTTGCATTTGCAGTTGCACTCAATGGCGTGTGGGCGACGTTGTCATAATCTGCTTATAATGAGCGCTCTGTGGGCAGCCTCGATTTGTAGCCATTATCTAATGCATATCAATTCCCTTTACTGATCTCTCTCTTTCTCTCTCTGTTTGCAGGGCACTTTCACGCTGATCGTCGAGGCCTGGCACGACACGAACAACAGCGCCAACTCGCGCTCCAACAGTAAGTAGCAGCCTTATGCATATCCTGCACCATATCCTGTGATCGACACCTGAGCTGATCGAATTTCTAAACGCCACAAGATTTCCGGCGAGTGGTTTCAAGTAACCATAAACCACGACTCAGCCAAGCAACCCTTTGTTCTCCGCTCTCTCTCAACGGAAGTGTGCTCAGCTCACGAACAGCACTTTGAATCGTCGTCGTCGTCGTCGTCGATAATTGTGGACTTCGTCAGGACCACACACTGTCAAGGACACTCTCGAGTCTCTTCGCTGTCTAATTTCCCCACATTTTCTGTGGAATTCTTGAGTTTTCTATTTATAAGTTGGCCTAGTGCTGCGCTGGCATTTTAATTGTTTAATAGCTAGCTCTCGATCGAGGATTCATTTCGACCCGCAGCAGAGCCACAACGAGTCTTTTTGTTATATTCGTTTAACATAAATTACACACAAAAAAGGAAGAAACAGCAACGGGCAACGAACAGAAGACGGCACCAGAGACCTGCAACAGGCTGTGGCGACCTCTGGCTGCAGGCCACAAGAGTTGTCTGCCTGCCAGCCTGGCCCCGGGCAGCCAAGAGAGGGGAGAGGGGCACAGCTTGACCGGCTTCGTGCAAGGTGATTCTCGGCTTGATGCGTCGCAAATCTCTCGACTCATGCTCTCGAGATTCGCGCTCAAGTTCTTTTTATTTTCGCGTTCGTCGCTGTTTCTCTTTCTGTTTTCGGCTTTTGCTTTTTTCACCTATCCCTACCTACCAATTAATCTCTGCCAATGCCAAAGTTGTTAGTTGCACGTTGTTGTTGCACGCTCTTGCCTCTTGCTGCGACTGCGGCGATGTTGTTAAAATGCTTATCTTTTAATTTTAACTCATTGGATCAAGCGGCAGCCCAGCAACAGCAACAGCAACGCTTGCCACAAAACTTGTTGCCGTCCTCCTCGTCGTCGTCGTCGTCGTCGTGTGTCTTGATAAAATGGTATTTTATAAATTCCTTTGGAAGAAGTCAGCTCGACGTCGACGGCGACGGCGACTAAATATTTGCAGTTGTGTCGAGGCCTCGCACTCGAGCCTTGCCCCTTGTGGAGAGTCAAGTTTGCGTTGCTGCCTCTTGCAAATTTGTTGCGCGCAAATTTCGCTCATTTGTTCTCGAGACCTGCGCAAATTTCCCAAGCCACCAAATCGCAGCTGCACAAACAACAGCAGCAGCAGCAGCCTCAAATCAAATAGTTCACAACTTTTTGCTGCACAAATGTTCGCATTTATAGCACAAGCCAAAACTTTACCAAAGCAGTTCAGCAATCTTGGCTATTAGACATGTTTTTGGGCAACTTCAGCATCAAGAAATGTGAAGTTCGATCAACACAATATAAGTGTTGATAATTTGGGAAACACAGCACAGCACAGATGGATCACTTCACTTTCCCTACTTCGTGTCTCAATCAGGACATCCGAGATCGATCAATGCTAATACTATGATCTTCTGCACTTACCCCACTTTGTGTCTCAATCGGGACAAGTGAGGAGATCGTTCAATACTAATTTTGTGATCAGGGAAAAGTTCTTTACTCTCCCTACTTCGTATCTCAATCGGGGCATCTGCTGCTGCTATCAATACTAATATTATTTGGAATACTTCTGCACTTACCCCACTCTGTTTCTCATTTAAGACATCTGAGGCTTGAAAGGCTTGAGGAATTCGATCAATACCAATGTTATGTCTTGGGAAAACTTCTGCACTTTCCTCACATCGTACCTTAATCAATACTAATATTATGATCAGGGAAAACTTCTTAGCTCTCCCCACTTTGTACCTCAATCAGAACATCTGAGGCTTGTGTTGAAATGCCTTTTATTAATATTTCCGCAGAGATCAATCAATGCTAATATTGTGATCAGTGAAAACTTCTTGAGTCGCCCCACTTGATTATGTTATGACCTGGGAAAACTTCTGCACTTTCCCCACTTTGTGTCTCAATCAGGACATCTGAGGAGCTCGATCAATACTTCGTGTGTTAATCTGGATATCTGCTGCTTGTGTCAAAGTGGCTTGCATTGATATATCCGCGGAGATAATCGATTAATCATGTTATTAGGGGCAGCTTTTCCAAGCGGACTTGCGAAAGTTGTTGCACGCAACTTTTCAATCGGCGTGCGCAAAACTCTCAGTGTGTTTGTGTGTTTTGCATCCTTTTTTATTGGATAATTAAAAAATGCCGTTTTGCGTAGATATTCGCACATGATTTTGTGTGTCTCCAACTGAGTGCAAACTGGCCAAACTGGACCCCAAAATGTTGCAGTCAAATTGTGCGTTGCGCTGCAAGCGTTGCCGGCACGTCGCCTAATAACCTGTCATGCCACAAATCGCACAAGTGTCTCCCCGTCGCTCTCTGTGTGTGTGTGTTGGAAATGTAAATAAAACCACGGCACAGCATTCGATTGTGGTGGCATTTTTGGGCAGCGCTGTTGCCACACGTCAGGTGAAGCATGCCGCAACTGGCTTAGAATTCGCTGGCAATTAATTAGTCGCCATGCATATTTGGCTGCCAACCAGTTGGCCACATCTCGTTGGCCACTTTTGCTCTAAGCTGCAACTACTTTCACTGCATAACTTTTGCTTTTAAGCAGAGCAACAACTGAGCATCAACTCGCGCTGTTCTCCTGCATTGCTGGCGATTTATGCGGCGTTCTTTACGCTCGCTTTATTTGTGTTTCTGTTTAGTTTCTGTTTCTGTTTCTGTTTCTGTTTGCTTTGCATGCGCGCAAAACTCTTGGCCCGCTTCGAGCTGAGTTGAGTTTCGAGTTGGCTGCCTGCAATTCGAATAGTCATGCACCTGCAATTTACTTTATAGACCATGGCATAATGTGGCTACACTCACACACACACACACACACTGGCAAACAAGTTGCCGTCCAATAGACCGGTCCCGCGTCGAACAGCTGAAAATGCAACTGTCGTCGTCGTTGTTGTCGTTGTTGTCGTGTGTTGCATGGCTGGCTGACTTGCGGCCCGCCTGTTGCCAGTTGCCGCCCGCCGCTGCACATCGTCTCTATATATGTGTATATACAAAATGCCAAGTACCGCGCGCTTGGCGCATACCTTGGCCACGGCACTTGCCACTCGCCGAGCACGGATTTTATATATATATATACTTGTGTGCCGTGTCTGCTTAATCTTCCAAAATTCCAGCCAAGCAGCCGCGCAGTCCAATTAATCTTCATTAGCGCGCCAGCTCGACTCTTTGCTTATACTTGTGTTCTTTCTCTTGCAGATCTGCTTATACAGCGACTGTCCGTGCAGCAAGTGCTCGATGTGTCCGCGGAGTGGAAGACGAACAAGTCGGAGTCGCCGTACACCTGGCTGGAGTACGGCTTCCGCGTCACCTGCGATCCCCACTACTACGGCTCCGGCTGCGCGAATCTCTGTCGTCCGCGCGACGACAACTTCGGCCACTACACGTGCTCGGAGACCGGCGAGATCATCTGCCTCACCGGCTGGCAGGGCACCTACTGCGAGCAGCGTAAGTATCCAAGCCTCACAACACTACTTCAGTTTCACATTCTTGCCCCTCAAGTGGACGCAACTCTCGTTATTATTGAAAATCACTTGCCTGTCAAATCAAATGAGATGATTGCACACAAAAACATAGTGAGAGGGGGAGCGGGGGGAGACAAGCGACTGCTAACGAATTAAAAGTGTAATTATATTGTGAATGCGTAGCTATGCGATGAGTTGACGAAAATTTGAATAACACTCGTGATGGGGGCACAAATCAAAGTCAAACAAATCAAATTTAAAATCAATGAGGAGAAATCATTTGTCATTTGGGGCATGGGGCATGCGACTTGGAGCTTGGGGCATGCAACAAAACGACGTAACGAAGCGAGAACCCAAAACGAAATCACACGAGGAAGCGGCCGCAAAACAAAACAGAGAAGCGGCCAAAACAACAGCATCGAGACCCTTTAAAGTAGCAGCTACCTAGGCAGCAGTTACCTGTGTGGCAGGTAGGCAGCGCGGGACGGGCGGGGAGGGGGTAGGGTAGGGGTGGGGCAGGGACGCACTGTGAATCAGAGCACACGCAGCCAGCACAAAAATCTTCCCACGCCAAGTGCAAAGGGGCCCCAGGTTCCACATTCGAGGTGTGGTGAGTGGACACACACACACGCACACTAGTTGCACACACAGACACACGCGTGCAACAAGAGCAACAGCAACAGCTTCTTGGGCATCTCATGACGTACCATCCTCGTTGACGTCGCTTTTGAGTATCTTCCTGCCGCTCGTCGCTCCTCATTCGTCGTTCGTCGATCGTCGTCTGCATGCCGCACATTGCTGGCAACATGAGGCAGCGGCAGCGACTTCCTTTAGGGCTGGCCACGGCTGATTACACCTTGAATGTGCTGCTGCCGTTCTTCTTCCTGCTCGCTTTTTTCGGCCACATCATTTGGTGTCCTTCCTTGCCACAGCAGCTGCCCCGACTGAGTTAAATGCGCTGAAATTGAGGCAGCACTCAAATTGCTCTGCAGCCAGCCAAATAAAAAGCCCAAACGTGCAGCAGCCAAAAGCAAAGTGGAAGTGGAAGTGCGATTAAATTGCCCCAAAAAAGGGTTTGCATTGAGTGTTGTGCGTGTGTTTTAATCTCAAGGAAATGAGCTATTTGCACACCAGCTGTGGGTGCAGATACAAATGTATCTGCAAGTGCAGTGAAAGTAAAGTCAGCAGCTACAGTTGCCGGCGGGCGTGTGAAAGAATGCCGAGCACGTTTAGCTACCAGCTAACGACTCGACTCGAGTCTCAATCTCACTTTCGCAGAACGTTCTTAAGTCTGTAGCTGAAATCATTGGCAATTGCCGATATTACGGCCCATATATCTCGGCAGCTGCGTGTGCGTTGCGGGGGAATTAAAAGCGAAGCGCAGGCTGCTGCATGCCGCGGGGGCCACGCGGGCGGCGAGAACACGTTTCTGTGATTTTCTAGCAATTTTCCCGCACGCTCAATGAATCCCAACGCCAGTCTTCGCTTTGTTCACGATTCTTCGCCTAGACGGAGAGCGAGAGAGGGAGCGAGAACCCTTGCGACACGAGGCGGGCGGGCGGTCGCAACTCCCCTACTTCCTGTGGCACGGCCACAGCCTAAGACGGCCCGCAGAAACATGTTTGCCACATTCTTTGGGCCCTCTGCTTTGCGGCTCCTTCGCGCGCGCCCCCCTCCCGCCTCTTGCGTCGCGCGCGCTCCTTCAATACACACAATCGAAGTTTTCGTCGAACCTTTTGGAGCTTGGGAATCGGTTTTCGGGCTGTTGCAGTTGCCAGCGTTGTTGCAAGAGCTCTTCGTTCGCGGCCATGGGATTATTTCATTTTGTGGTGTTTCCTTTTTGGCCCCGGCCGCGCGCGCATATTAGAAACAAGTTATTCCTGCTGCACGCTTTCGGGGCCATGATTCATTTTGCCCCAAAACGCGTACTCCCCCCTCTCTCTCTCGCTCGTTGCTTTTATTTCTATTTTGATCTGCTGTTGTTATTTGAAGATGTTTCAGCGGTTTAGTGGTTTTTCATTGCCCCGAAACGCGTGAAAAAGAAAGTTGAAATTTGGCTCCATTGTCTCGCCCAAATGTGGGCGCCACGCTCGCGTGTGTGTGGGCAGGCAGCAGGTGTTGGGAAAGTGTCGCCATTATGCCCAACTAATCAGCATATCGATTAATTTGATTGACATTTAATACTACAACTTCTCCTCCTTCTTTCATTTGCAGCCAAATGCGCCAAAGGTTGTGTCCACGGTCACTGCGATAAGCCCAATCAATGCAAGTAAGTACAACAACAATTCAATTTACATATACATGTTGCCCAGCAACATTTCGTTCGCAACATGTTGCTAATTAGCGTGGATGCGCTTTTCTGACTTGTTTGCTGCACGTTTTTGTCTCTCTTGTTTTTGTTTGCCAAACTGGCGGCCACAATTGTCATTGGACACACCTCTGGCTGCTTTTTGCTACCAACTTTGTTAAAGGGCAAAAGCAAGTCGTTTAGTGTGGCACGTTTTCGCGTCCACAAGGAAATTCTTGAGTGCATTGCCTGTCATTTGATTGTCGAGGTTTTGCATTACAATTATATTCGACTGCCAGCTGAACAGTAATCAAGTAAAAGCAATACACACACACACAGAGATACACTCGATACATAACCTGCAAAGAGCTGTGCGGGCAAACGAAATTGAATTACAAAGTTTTCCCACATTTTTCATAGGGCAGCAGCGGCAGCAAGGTGTAAGCCAACACTTTTGACGACGCTCGCAAATATTTTGTGCATGAAATTTCAAGCTCAAATCTCAGCGCTAAGCAAAGCAGCTGTTGTCTCGCGTTGCCAACCAGCGCACAGCGTATCGAATGCAGAGAAGCTAATTGCGCTTAGATCGCGCGCTCTCTCTCTCTCTCTCTGCTTGCTTTGATTGCAAGAGCAGGATGTTGATCATTATTTATGCATTGCTGGCCAATAAGGGAACGGAAATCAAACATTTTGTGGTTCCATAATTGTGCCAAAAAAAAGCACAATTCAGACACCATCATTGCCCGACCCGGGCCGAGGCAAAGTGTTATTGATTGTGACTTTGGGATAAAATGTTTGTTTTATAAATAGGCCCCCACGGCTCCCGCTCGCACGCTACGCTTTAGTTCGTAGAAAAAACCGCAAGCAGTTACGCTCAAGCATGCGTGTGCCACTCACGGCCAAAAGCGAAGCAAAAACAACAAAATACGAAGCGAACACAAAACCAAACCATTGAAAATTAAAGTGCTTTTACTGTGCGCTCTGTGTCGATGGTGGGAATATTTTAATAATTCTAAGCGCGCGCGTTGTACACAACAACAGCAACAACAGCAGCGACAGCAAAGTGTGTAGTTGGCAACGCTGTTTGCTGACCGTCGCGTCGCCAACGATTTTGACATTTCTGCTTGTGTACACACTGACGCATATCAATTACCACTTGTCTGTCCGCAAGCTCGCTCTCGCTTTCCCACCACTCCCAGCAGCAGCAGCACACCCCACAGACACCTACGCTCGTGAGCGCTTTGAATTATTGCCAATTGAGAGTTTGTGGGTGAAGGATGTGTCTCTGCTTTTCTGTTTGCATATCGAACTTGCACGAGAGAGCGCGTGCGTGCGTGCGTGTGTGTGTGTGTGTGTGTCATAGGAAGCGCACTGCAAAGTGGAACGCTGCGTTCAAATAAATTAATTTTGTGCTTGCGATCGTGAGAAATGCAAAAGTCGCCGTCGCTGTCGCTGTCGTCGTCTCCCTCTGCGACTGCGGATGTGCACACTTGAAAATAACTGCAGCAACACAGGGTCGCATCATTTTATTGTTTCTTCTCTTCTTCTCTTTTTTGACTTTCAAGTTGACATGCCTTTTCCTTTGACTGCGCCCCCCTTTTCTCCTTTGGCTGTCAAGCGCATATCCCGCCTCGGGGCATCTCGCAGCACTTGAGATCATTTGGGCAGGCAAAAAACAAAAAAAAAGAGGAAAGAGTAGAAGAAGGAGCAGTAAAAGTGCACATCCAACGCAAATTGCTCTCCCCAGCGGGCGCTCTCTCGCTCCCTCCCATTGCGTTGGCCAGCCAAGCGTTGCTGCGCCCACACAGGCAATTACATACAAATACCGTTGCATGGCGTGCATGTGTGTTGATTTGTGTGTGTGTGTGCTAAACAGGTGATGCGCCGATCGATGTGTGTCTGTTTGTCTGCTTCTTTTACTGCTTCTTCTGTGATTCGCTTTGCTTTGCTTGCTTTCGCATTTGCTCCGACTTCAAAAGTAAACCAGCGCCGCAAGCGCAATAAGCGTGTCCATGTCGCCATCGCCATCTCCGTTGTTGTTGTTTCCATTTCTCTTTGCGCTGCTCGTTTGCATATTTGCATATCTGATTGATGCCGATGACGCGGCTATCGATAATCGATAACTACACTTTGACTAACTGAAGCTTCTGCGCTGCTTCTCTGTTCTTTGCGCTGCTCGTTTGCATATCTCATTGATGCCGATGACTACGCGGCTATCGATAACCGATAACTACACTTGGACTAACTGAAGCTTCTGCTCTACTTTTCTGTTGTTTGCTTTTCTCTTTGCGCTGCTCGTTTGCATATTTGCATATCTCATTGATGCCGATGACTACTCGGCTATCGATAATCGATAACTTGGACTAACTGAAGCTTCTGCTCTTCCACTTGCAGCTGCCAAAACGGATGGCGCGGCCCACTGTGCGACGAGTGCGCCCTGTACCCGAACTGCGTGCACGGCACCTGCGAGAAGCCCTGGCAGTGCCTCTGCAACGAGGGCTGGGGCGGGCTCTTCTGCAACCTGGACCTGAACTACTGCACCAACCACCGGCCGTGCCTGAATAACGGCACCTGCTTCAACACCGGTCCCGGCCTCTACACCTGCCAGTGTGCGCCCGGCTTCAGCGGCAACGACTGCCAGACGGAGATCAGCTCGTGCGACGCCGACGTGAATCCGTGCCAGAACGGCGGCACCTGCGTCAACGAGAACACGCCGCGCGGCTACAAGTGCGTCTGCGCCAACGGCTGGAACGGCCGCCTCTGCGAGGAGAAGCTGCTCACGTGCGCCGACAAGCCGTGCCACCAGGGCCGCTGCCGCGACACGAACAGCAGCCAGCAGGGCACCGGCTTCCAGTGCGACTGTCCCACCGGCTACAGCGGCACCACCTGCGAACTCCACCTCGACAACTGCAATCCGAATCCCTGCCAGAACGGCGGCACCTGCCAACCGAGCGGCCAGTGCAGCTGCCCTGAGGGCTACGCGGGCGCCAAGTGCGAGCAGAACATCGACGACTGTGTGGGGCACAAGTGCCAGAACGGCGGCACCTGCATCGACCAGGTCAACCAGTATCGCTGCCAGTGCGTGCCCGGCTTCCATGGTCCGCGCTGCAGTCGGCGCGTCGACTTCTGCCTCACGATCCCGTGCGCCAACGGCGGCATCTGCACCAACCTGAACAACGACTATCAGTGCAACTGTCGCGCCGGCTTCACGGGTCGCGACTGCTCCATCGATGTGGACGAGTGTCTGAGTCGGCCGTGCCACAACGGCGGCACCTGCATGAATCGCGTGAACAGCTTCAAGTGCGTCTGCGCCAGCGGCTACCGGGGCGCGCAGTGCGACGAGGAGTCCTACGACTCGGTCACCTACGGCGCCCACCAGTACGACGCGACGACGCAGGCGCGCGCCGACGGCCTGACGAACGCTCAGGTCGTGCTCATCGCCATCTTCTCGGTGGCCATGCCCCTCGTCGCCGTCATCGCCGCCTGCGTCGTCTTCTGCATGAAGCGCAAGCGCAAGCGCGCCCAGGAGAAGGACGACGCCGAGGCGCGCAAGCAGAACGAGCAGAACGCCGTCGCCACGCTGCACCACAGCGGCAGCGGCGTCGGCATCGTCGCCGGCGTGCCCGGCGTCGGCGTCGGCGTGCTGCCCGGCGGCGCGCTGGGCGGCAAGCGCGGCAGCAGCGGCGGCGGCGGCGTCGGCCTCGCGTTCGACAACCCCAGCAACCCGAACATCATCAAGAACACCTGGGACAAGTCCGTCAACAACATCTGCGCCTCGGCCGCAGCCGCAGCGGCGGCTGCCGCGGCAGCGGACGAGTGCCGCATGTACTCGGGTGCGCTGGCCAACTACGCGGCTGCGGCGGACAACAACGCCAACTCGGAGTTCTGCGGCGTCGGCCAGATTGCGCCGCTGCAGCGCGCCAAGTCGCAGAAGCAGCTCAACACGGATCCCACGCTGATGCATCGTGCTGCTGGCGTCGCCTCTGCCGCGGCTGCAGCGGCCGCAGCAGCAGCTGCAGCAGCGGCGGCGGCGTCGGCGACGTCGGGCAGCGCGGCAACCAAAGAGTACAGCAGCGGCGTCGCAGCTGCGAGCGCGGCGGGCGGCGAGGGCAAGGGCAAGCGGATCTCGGTGCTCGGCGAGGGCGCCTACTGCAGTCAGCGCTGGCCGTCGCTGGCCGCGGCGGGCGTGGCGGGCGCCTGCTCCTCCCAGCTGATGGCGGCCGCCTCGGCGACGGGCAGCGGCGCGGCGACGACGCAGCGCAGCGTGGTCTGCGGCACGCCGCACATGTAAGCACACAGAAAAGACTGCAAGGGGCGGGGAGGACGCGGAGATTGATTGAAGCAGTGCAGTCGTCACACACACACAATTGTAAATTATCTTTTAGTTTCGCATGGACTGACTCTAGCCTAAAGTATTCGCCCTCTCACTCACACTCACTCACTCGACTTGACACGCTCCACGCTTCACGTGACCAGAAGACAAGAGAAGTTTCCGCGGACACTGGACACGGGAAATTCGCGCACACTGACGTTTTGCATGTTACTGAAAAATCTGCTTCAATTTATTACTGTAATTCGAATTATTATTGCGATCGATTGTACATATAGAATACTTTACGGAACAGCTAAACTCTACCCTCTAGGCAAGTACGCTAAGCACTAATCGACTAATCGAATAGACGAGAAATTCCTCATTGACGCGCAAGCATTTTGTACATAGTAGTTGTAGGATAGTGTAGGATCACAACACAGCGACAAGCAAAAGAAAAAAACACGAACAAAATACGATCGAATTAACTTCAAATTGACTAGCTCGCGCCTCTACTCTTAAGTGTCGCAAGTAACCGTACTTTAAGCGTAGTTAAGTCTCTAACTCTAGCTTAATTAACTAGCCTAAAGTAAACAAACAAACAAACAAACAAACAGACAGACAAACAAGCGAAGACAAACAAAACATTTAGTGATTCTTGTTATAAGTTCTTAACTATAATTTAGACTCTCTCTCTCTCTCTCACACTCTCTAACTTCATACGATTTTTTGTTTTTTTAAACATATTTTATATGATTTTTTGGCATTTTTTTTTTTTGTAAATTTGAAGCAAACGAAGTCAAGCACACACAATATTTATACTTATCGAAAATGTACACGACATGCATTGAATTTATAACTCTTAAGCGTAAACTAATGGAAATGAAAAACAAGAAAACAAAACAAAATTGAATGAAATATACAAAATACAAGCACCCATATTATGATTGTGTTGGCAGGTCTTCAGTATAGTCTTATTAGAATTACTCTGGTTACTCTCGAAACAATGATGATTTACATTTAATTTTGATCTCAAGCCCATTGAACGCATGAAAACTGTTTGCGAAATTCCAAAACATCAAAATTAAATCTTCAAACTTACAGTTAAATTGCAAATGGTTCCTCGTTAGTGTAAAACTAGTTGTACAAGTGCTAAAAACAATACATATACATACATATATATATATATAAACACATCTATTTTTATACATTTGCTACTTAACAACACTCAACCACACACAAATCAGCGCTCATCAACACTTATCTCAAGTAGTTTTGTAAATACTTTAAAGCTCTCTTTCTCTCTCTATACAGAAAACAGGAACATTTTGTTATCATGATATATGCCTATATACACTTATATATACACACACCTACGCATATATATATATAAATATATATATATATTTTTTTATAAATATTTAATTTTTTAAATAGTCGTTTTTAGTAATTTATATTTTTATTGCAAAGAAAAAAGTGGAAAACAACGCGTCAGATTGTAAAAAGTTCATAAGACCTAAAATACACAGCATATTTATACAAAACGATAAAAACAACAAAAAAAATAACAAGAAAACAAAACAAAACACAAAAATAGTAGTTACATGCATACAATTGTAATTTAGTGTTGTACTTACGATTTAGTCTAAACAATTTTATGAAATTTTAGAACTTAAACAAATGAATTGAAAACCACAAGAAACAAAAACAAGCAACAAAAAACAACAAAAAAAACGAACAAACAAAATGCAAAAGAAAAAAATATGAAAAAAAAACAATAAAAATTTGTATGAATGAATTCTAAAAAAAAAAACAAAGTTTTATTATTTCAACTGGAGTGAGAACATTGACAAAATGACGTCAGCTCGCTGAGAAGAACTCAATAAGGAAGTGCCGGCGATATTAAAATAAATATTTACGTTTATTGTGCAACATTTGCGGCAACGAAATGTTGCCAGTGTGCGACTCGCAGCAGTAGAAAGCCGTAAAGTAGATTCGAGTGCTAAAAATGCCATTTTAATTGCAAGACAAAGGCGCAAGAAAACTCGCATACATCACACAGCGAGACAACATCAGCGAAAGAAAGCGACAGTGGGCAGTGCACAGTGGACAGTGGACAGTGGACAATGGGCACCAGCACAAGGTCAGCTACTTAGTTTTAGTTTAGCGGATTACAATTCAAGATGCTGATAGGAATCTTGAATTAGATTAGACTTGTAATAGGAATGCGAATTTTGCTAGCTTTCATTAGCTGATGAAACTGTTGATAACATTCGACATTCTTTGGATCTGGAATCAAATGTGCATACTTTTGTTTACATAGTTATTGTTCTAGTTTTTATTACCTTGAGTTTGAGTGATGGAAGTGTATTCCAAATTGTTTGCAGCATCCGATATTCTTCGTATCTTGGGAGGATCTAGAAACAATCAATTGTACTAAGATCGTCATACATGTTGTTCTAGTTTATATTAGCTTGAGTTTGAACTGATTAAAGCACATTGCAAATTGTTTGCAAGATTCGATATTGTTCGTATCTGGAAAGGATCTAGAAACAATCAAATGTACTCCAATTGTTATAAACATTGTTCGAGTTCATGTTAGCTGCAGTTTGACTGAAATACATTACAAATTGTTTGCAGCTTTCAATATTATTCGTACCTGGATCTGGAATCAGATATACACAGATTGTCATACATATTGTTCTATTCATTCGATATTCTTCGGATCTGGGGAGGAACTGGAATCAAATGTTCAGAGATTGTTATTAGGTATGTCAATTCACCTAGTTTGACCGATTAAAGCACATTGCCAATTGTTTGCAGCATTCGATATTCTTCAGATCTGGGAAGGAACTGGAATCAAATGTTCAGAGATTATCATACTCAATTCACCTAGTTTTGAATCTAAGTAGGATTTGCAATCAAATGTTCAGAGATTGTCTTACTTAAATTACCTTAAGTTTGACTCTACGGATCTATAGAGAATCTGACAGTGTCACAAAATTGACAGAGATGTTGAAGTCAAGTGAGGCAAGCTTCGACTACGTTAAATTGGTAACACTCTAAACTATATTGTAAGCTTACAACGTAGGAAGTCTTCTAGCAATCCTTAGATTTGAGTTTCAAAAACATCATTTGGCATCTTTGCGCTGCGAGTGGCTATCGCGCCCATGGTGAATTGGCTGTAGTTGTGAGCTGCAGCCCGGTGAGCGAGCCTGGTCGCTGCAACAAAGCATTAGCAATAAATTCTCGCATGCCATTGTGAAATTCTCACAATAATCATAAATAATACTTTATTTCTACTTGGCGAGCGGCAAAGCGGCAGAGCGGCAAACTCGTCGCTGCGACTGCGCGGCAGTTAATGAAGTTGCCGCGGAGTGCGTATGCTGATGATGCCTGCTCGTTGCCGCGTTGCCTCGTTGTCAACATGGGCCACAAATATCATAGCTATGCGTAGTTATGGTCGCAGATGTGCGATGCGGCGCGACTCGTTCCCTGCCTGCCTAATTAAGCAACTTTAAACTTGGCAACACAAAGTGGCAAGTCATTTGGACAGTGGGCAGTGCGCAGTGTGCAGCGGAATGTGTGTTGCTGCCATATCATTTACAAAACAATTACGCATACGCCGTGGCGGCAAGATGCATCGAGAGACCGGGCGAGAGCGGTCGGTCCACTTCAATGCTAAGCCATTAAAATGCACTACGATAATATTGTGTTAGGTGGGAAGAGCGTGGACCCGTGACACGGCTCATTCAAACTCTGTTTGTTTACCAAGCTGCGTTTACTCCACATTTTGTCATTTCACGGGGCCGAGCGGCGACGACTCCATCGACTCCATTCCCTCACTTGGCACCTAATTGTGTTTACGTAGGCGTCGTTTGGGTCCTTCAGCAAACTGGAAATTAACCCATTGAGAGCCCGCTTCAATTATGTTTAGACAAACAATAACAGCGCGCACAGCGTTTGCGTTGACAGTCATAACTGACCCCATCATGGATTCGGAAAAAAACCAGAAAACCAGAAAAACCAAGCGAACAGCATCGAAATCCCAGACTCTGTTTGTATTTGTATGCCTTTGTCTGCGCCTCGCAGCCAGTTGAAAAATGTTTGGCTCGATTCTCATAATACAAAACCGAAAAAATCCAAAACCAAGAGAATCAGAAAAAAAGGCGAACACAGAAAAAGATCAACAAGCAGTTTGTGTTCTTGTTCTCATTCTTGTCGCTTCGGCTTCGGCTTGTCTCCTATATAGCGTTCTCTTGTCGGGTTTTCGGTTTGTTGTTGTTGTTGTTTGCTGTTGCCGTTGCTGTTTTTTTGTTTTCGAATCCATCGTGCATTCATTGTCTGCAGCTAATCGCTATAAAAGATCTCGCTTTTCATCTTCGTGACGCTCAACTGCGTTGTTGATCTTGAAAATTTGCTCTAAACGAGCGCGCAACAACAACATGCACAACAATCAAACAACAACTATAACAACAACAACAACATCAGCTGCTGCTGCTGCTGCCGATTTGTTGTTGCGCCTAGATACGAAATCAAAATACATCGTAAACCGAGACCGAGCAATCGGATTGCTGGATTTAAATGCGCTCACTGCACATGATCGGAAATTGTTGCTGATGTTAAAGGATTTACCTATCAGCACTGCGAGAAATGCAGTAGCTAATGAAACCCAAAATGCCATCTAGGGTAATACTTTTATTGATTGCAAGTAGTCCTTCAAACCATACATATAAATTAGCTTAAGTATTTTACTATACATACTTCCAATCTACGCAACGATCTAGTTTAAATACAAAATTAAATTGAAACTACAATCTAGTTTATGATTCTTTCCTATATTATTATTGCTTAATATCATTTATTTATTATTATCTATATTTAAACTAGATAGTGAAATGTAAAATACAATTTTGTTTATGTTTCTTTCTTGTTTTCTTATTGCTTATTATTATCTATTTATTGTTCTCTATTATTTAACTAGATAATGAAATTGAAACTACAATTTAGTTCATGTTTCTTTCTTATATTATTATTGCTTATATTTATTTATTATTCTCTATATTGCAACTAGAGACTGAAATTGATACTTTTATTATTGTTTATTATTATTTATGTATATTTGTAATTGTCTGTATGTATTGTATGTACTTTAGTTTATGTTTCAATCATATTTTATTATTCTCTCTGCTATTTTTTTTTTTATTTTATTAGTCCCCTCAAATTTAGGCATCAAGTATTTAAACTATTTTTATTTCATTTAAGTTCTAGAATCTTTTTCGTAATTAAATTGAATTAATTTATATATATATTTTAAACTGAAAGCTTTAGCAATATAAAATGTCACTGGGGATTTTGTTGAACTGAGCATTTAATTAAAGTCTATTCATTCAAGCTTTTTAGACTTTGAAATCGTTATTAATTTTGTGTTTACTTGGAGAAGAAGCCAACAACAATATTTATCGTAAGTGAATTTATTGTCCAACCTTAGAAACTCATTCAGAGTGAATCCGTGTTTCGAGCAGTGCAAGGCTACTCATATTTCAAGAAGTGTCTACGAAAAACGAACACCGCCGAAACCGTAAATGGGCCATAATTTAATGAGCCCCATTCATTCATTTCGACAATTACGTTCCCAAATGAGAAAACGAACTAGAGACTGCGGACTGCGACTGCGGAGTGCGGAGTGAGAACAGCTCCAATTCTATCAGAGACGAGAAAATGAGAAGACGAAACTGAGGACGAGGCGGCTGACGTGGATGTGGATGTGGATGTGGATGAAGATGGAAGAAGGAAAAAAGGTCATCTTATCATAAATAAACTGACATAAAATCAAGAATCAAATTCAAAGCGAAGACAAGACAACAAATCCGTGGCCAAAAAGTACATTGTGGAGAATTACACAATAAATGAAATGCAGACCAATGGAGCGCACTCAAACGGTGAGACAGGAAGGCGCACGGGGAGCAGGAGGGGCTCGCTGCCTGTTGGCGACGAAGACAGAGGCAGCGACAGCGACAGCGACTGAGACAGAGATGAAGACTTGGCACAGAAAGACGCCAGACAAAAAGCGCACACAAAAAATGATTCACTATGGAATTTTATGAGCTGAGAACATTTTGAAACTGCCTTCAATGCCATGGGATACGAATGCGAGTGTTAGTCGCACTCCGACCGCGACTGCGACTGCGACTGCGAGTGTGAGTGTGAGTCTGAGTGTATTCACCAGCTGAGAGCTTAGCAACTGAAGTAGCCAAGTCGTTGAATGGCTTATCTAGTCTGCATGCAAATGAGATCGATAAAATATTAAAGTAAATGCCTAGCGATGCAGCCCGATACGAGCCTAAGCCCAAACCTAACCCTCTGCCTAAGCCCCCCACTTGAGGCTAATTGAGTGTGAAGACGCTGGAGAGCGATTCGTGGGGATTAAGAGCCAACGCTATCGCTTTGTCCCACCCGAGATTCAGGTAGCGCCGCTGCCATTTAAGCCTAATAAATTTCATTTAAACGGACAGCGAACAAAACGCTCAACTTCATTTCTACTGTTATAATTTATTTCACATAACAAATACAATTCCCGAATCGGAATCGGAGTCGAAATCCGCATCTGTATCTGTATCTGCATCTGCATCCGCATCTGTGTTTTGTATTTGTATCTGTATCTGCAGCCAAATACAAATCCATTCGGAGATAAGAGTGCAGCTTCCAAGCCGCTGGCTTCGTTGTCTTCGTTGTCGCTGCATAATTTGTCGTCGCTTGTTTGGGGCTTTGTTTTTGTTCTTGTATCTTGTAGATACATTTGTAAGTTGGACCCGCTTTAATTCGTTTGAATTCTGTTCAAACGGCCAGCGCCAGCAGCAGCCACCACAGCAGCCACAGCAGCAGAGACAGAGATCATCGTGTGTGTCTCTGATCTCGACTTGGGCTTCTTTTTTTTCTTATTTTTATTAATGATGTGGGAACTTCTGTTCGCTTAACTCAGCTGAGCCGATTTCTGTTAGGTTTTTTTTCAAGTTGTCTGTAATGCGCCCATTTAGTTTTCATTAATTATGTGAAATACTTTCATTAATATCGTGCTCAAGCAGTCGGACGGAGATTTATCCAGCCCAAGTTCCAGACACAGCCTCTGGGCGCGGGCAGTAGGTTGAACTTTTGCATTCTGACCTGATTTGCTCAACTTGACAAGTTTCATTTGTAAAGATGAATGATGAGGCTTCAAATTAATTTAGAAGCTTTCTTAATACATCCAAAACAGATTTAAATAATTGATTTTGATTGCTTAATTGCTTCTACGTTTCTTCAATTAATCAAGGTCCTCCACTAGGACTCTCAATGTACTTTAAAGTAGTATTGCAAATTTCGCCTCAAAGATGATTTCATCTTTCTCACCGTTTCAGATTAAACAAATTGACTCACATACGAAAGTTGGAGTCAGTTCTGCTGAAAAATACTTGAAGCGAAATGCAGTATTTGCGGGCAAACAAAAGAAGCCAGCAACGTGGTTCACACTATTTCGAAATACGTATAGAGAAAAGCAAATACCGCAAATATAAATATTCAGGGTGAAAAGAAGCCGAGTCGAAGATCCCAATACAGGGAACTGCAGACGAAAAAAACGGTTTTCAATTCGGTTTATTTGTCTTTGACAAACAGAGAATCCAGAAAAAAAGGTAACCAACGAGAAGTCGCATCGAAAAACTTCAAATAAATCAAGCACATGCCACAGTGACAGAGAGAGAGAGAGAGAGGGGTGCTGAAGCTCTAGCCTCATAATCATATTGATGTATTACAATAGTTTGTGGAAGTACACGGATCGTCTCGTGGCTGTAAAAACAGCCATAAAAACTACAAAACATTGCTGCGAGCTGCGAGCCCAAGAACCCAAGAAGAGTTACAATCCAAATGAGTTATAAGTGTTGTTGTTCTTGTTTGTTCGTCGAGAGTTCCACAGCCCTGCAACAAACAACAACAGAGCATCCGACAAGATTGACATGCGTACGCAGCGCGAGTTGGAGCCAATGTTTGGAGTTGTGGATGCATGAAAACAATACCTGGACCGACTGAACCGACTGAACCGACTGCTGCTGTTAACGATGTGGGCATTGAGGCTATATAAATAATGGAAATGCATACTAATTAAATTGTGAGAACTTTGTGTCTTTCCGCCCGAGCTCTCAGATCTTCAGATCTTCGATGATTTGCACTCGACACCGGCCCGCTTAGATAGCATCTCCTCCGCCCTCCCCGCTCTGCTCGCAGCGTTGTCTATTCCCTGCAACGAGATGCTAATTATCCAGCCAGCTGGGCATTGGCGTGTGAGAGTGTTGCCACACTAATTGCATTTGTCAATACCCTGTATTATCGACTGTCTGCCAGTGTTGTTTGTCCAGCAATTTTCAATGCTTCTCTTCCAACTACTGCTTTATGCCGCCCAATGGTTTCGCTTTTCACGCTCCTTCTAATGAGTTGCTGAATACACTTAAATCGAGAGTATATAGAATAATTAACTGAATAGAAAATCCTTAATTTACTACTGCTTCTACTTGTGTTTGTCGGATCTTAAATTATGGTAGTCAGTGTAATAGAATTGAATCAAATACGTGTACCAAGTGAGAATTCTCGTCTCTGCACTCTAACGGTTGTGTGTTAGTACGCTTTGTTCCATCCATAAGTAACCAACAGTTGAAATTAAATGTTTCTCATATCTTTCCCACATATTGTCTGGCTCTATTATTAAGTAATTCATCAACATCAAATAATAAACATAACATAAATTATAAGGCAATTTCATTCTAATTACTTAATCAAATTGCTTCGTTAAAGTCTATAAATATTTATAATGTTTTGAAAAATTCCCTTTTGAAAATTCTAAAGCTTTGACACACTTCATAAATGTAGTGTAGAAGAAGAACGAAGCTATTTGCCGGCCTGAACATAAACAAATTGCGAACGTATAGAAAATTGCGTATACGCATTTATATTTAGACGACTCCTCACTTTTGTTGTCCAAACATTTGCGTGTTTATTTTGAAGTGTTTATGAAGTATAGCAACCATAACACTATTTTTACATATCTGCCACATGGGCCAATTATGCCAGAGGCTCCAAGTGCCTCGCAAGGGACTTCAAAATCTCGGTTTCGATTGAGTTTCACGACTTTGCGTTCAGCATTGACAACAACTTAACTTCGCACACAGCGCCTCGCCCCTCCGCTTGCCGCTGTGGCTGCCACCATTATGGGTCTATGTGTGTGTCTAATTCGCAAAGCCAAAAAAGCAAAAAAAAAAGGCGAACACAATCGAGGAAAATGTGAACAATCGAACAAGTTGCGGGCCTTTGGGCGTCTGCTGATGGAAGGAAGCTCGATTGCTACTTGCTGACAATGCCGGCGATCCACAATGGTTGCCAGTTACCACAGTTGCCACAGTTGCTGAGTACGAGTACTGGTTACTCTCCCCAACGATCCTCTGACGACTCGCAATGTGCGCACACAATAGAGCCGAAAACACGTCGAACAATTACGGTACTCGGGACTCAGATCATTGCCAGTTCACTGTGACCGCTATACGCCTCTTGTTGCCGTTGTTGCTGTTGTTGCTGTTGTGTTCTTGGCTTGGAAAATGTCCAAACATTGTCGGAAATTTGTTAACTTTAATTTCTGTTGCATTTGGACAGGCCGGGCCGCAACAGACGTTCGCTGTGCGCTGCAAAAGGCTCGCGGATGATTCTTTTCTTTTTTGGCTGCTTTTCCAGCGAATCGCATGAAAGTCGCGGGCGTTGTGCCATTTTCCAGCGTGCTTGTTGTTGTTGTCTCTTTTATTGGCCAGTTAATCGAAATTATGACAATCCTGGCAATAGCTTTTAACGGTTCCCCAATCGACATTACGAACGAAGCTGTGCCGTAAATTTGTTTGTCAACTTGTTCGACAGCCGCCGCTGAAATGAATTGTCGGTCTATTAGTTGTTCGCTCCGCCAAGGCAGACCGCCTTCTCCAGCTCGTCCACCTCATCCACCTCGTCTGAGCTGTCGGAGCTGGCTCACGGATTGCTAGTTGCGGGTAATTAGGAGTTTATGGACTTGTTAATTGACAACTGACACGTCTTTAGAGTAAATATGGAATGTTGCTGGAGTATGCATGTATAACGATCTTGACTTATCGCAAATGCATAAGTTTAGCGTGTCTTAATAATAATATTTGCAAAGTGCATAGATTGCATTTCGAACGCTTATATGGACACTCTAAAAGCTGCAGCCCAATAATACTTTTTATGTTGCACCGCGCATTCGTTTTTATAACCTGTTAATTAACCATTGAAATGGGGTACTAAATGCTTCGATATTTGACAAATCTGTGGCCTTAAAGAGTATTTAATTAACGCAAAATGCAGTATCATTATTTACTATCATACTGCCTGGAATTTGCTGATAAACTTAGGCGGTCTGTTTGCATTCCGTAACCAAATTAGTTGAGAGCTGCACGCAAAAAGTTCTGCAAAGAGAAGAATGAGAGAAATTCTTACAACTCTCTTATGACAGCGATGAGGCCAAAACTGCAACTCTGCCGCCATAAACGGAAGTCAGAGCTCATCAAAGTGGTTCTCAGCATAGGTGGCATTTTTGGAATATCCATAAGAAATATTGTATTGTATGTATATAGCTGAAATAGTGCGAGTCTTGAGGTACAAACGCTTTCTCAGCCGTTGCAAACTCGTTATGGGGCGAACACAAATCAATTTAACGATGGACTAGCCCAGTTCGAGCTGAAGATCGGGTTTGTCGACATCGACTGCAACATCAATCGCAATCGCCATCGAAGTTGCAGTCGCGCAGTCGCAGTCGCAGTCGCAGTTGCAATCGCAATCACAATCGCTTTTCATTCACTATCAGAGTGGGAAAAAGAGCACAACTGGCCAAGTGGACAACTGGGCAACTGGGCAACTGGCCAACTGCTGGCGGCGTCTTGTTGCCCTGCTGGCCTGTTGGCGGCGGCGACGGCGTCGACTTCGACTTCGACTTCGACTTCCTGTTGGCGCGTCATTATTGTCCATCATCATTTCCATTCGTAATGAGGCGCTGGCCACTGAAATGAAGTCGCTGCGCAGTTCATTTAGATGCCGCCGACAGAGAGTGTCTCACATAGCGGGGGCTGTCTGTTTTGGCCCTGCACGATTCTGGCCGCAACGATCAGCTGTGACAATTTTTCTTGCTTCTTTCAGCAAAAAGCCAAGAGCAAAAAGCAAGGCTGGCATAATGTATGGGCCGCAGAGCCTTGTGGCAGCCTTATGTACAACATTTACTATGTTCGCTGGCATTCTTCGCGTAATTCTTCAATTTCAATTGCATACTGCGATAGAGCGAGTACAGCTTCCCAGTTCTCGTTGCGACTTCAACTTCGACTTCGACTTGCTTGTTTTCCAGTTCTTTTGTTTCTGTCGTTTTTCCTCCACGTTGCCAACAATTGTCGCGACATTTTTCTAGGTAAGCCTCACGATCAATTGGCGACACGCTTCTTCTTGGCAGCCAAAACCTGTCGACGGCTGCGTGAGTTGTAGCCCCAGTCCTGGTCTCTGATCTCAGCAGTCCCCAGTCCCCAGTCTCTGCAGACTGCAGTCTCTGCAGCCTCTTCAGTTGCATTACCGGTCCATCCTCTCTGGGCCTTGGCATCGTCCGATCGACGCATTGTTCTGAACCGGCAGCAAACAGCAGCGATAAAAGTGTTTATCATGTTTGCAATTATATGCTAAAATTGTAATTGCAAATGTTTGCCTAAGCTCCAAAGGGCCTCTACTACTCTCAGCCAGACGTCAGCTCGCGCTGCATGTGAAACCTGGCCGAGCAAGAGCCGAGCTTGAGCTTCACTTTGAAGTGTTTCGTTGTTTAAATGGATTTCTTAAACGGTTCCACTGAACATTTCGTATTTACCATTTCAGTGCTGAGAACCGGATGTGAAAGACTTGGACTTGAGCTGCGCATCCAGCGTTTGAGGTGTGAATACACCACGGAAGCAAAGGCACTCACTTTACCTATTCACATTTAACGCTGCCACAGGGATTTACTAACTTTGCTTAACTGCCCTAAATGTAACTTGACATTACTAAAACGGCGATAATTAGAGTAATGAATGTATGCACTATTTAGCTTGATTAGCATTCAATTGTCGTATTTCAAATTAACATACTTCAACTCTGTAGGGCACTCAGTGAGATCTGCTAATCTGTTTGTCTAGATTATACAATTGAGCTGGGGCTCTTTGGAAAGCATGTTCGAAATATCCATTTGATAAGAATCTTTCGAGATAATTAAAAGTTGTGAGAAAAACCCACGGCCGAACGTAGACACAAAACGACAACAGGGCAAGCAGATGGGAAAAAGGAGGCTAGTTAGGCTGAAGAGCTGCTGGGGCATTCGTCTTGTGATTGTGATTATGGATTATGGAGTGAAACGGGTGGGCGCACCTGAAAGCGAGGCTCATGCATCATGCAGCATGCGAGGCATCAGCATCAAGTGGCCATAAATTTACCAACTGACCTCAGCTGCATCAACACTCCATCAAAATCTCGGCACTTAATGTTCGTGTGCCCACCCAAAAAAGGCCATGTGATGAAGATGATGACGCTCCGCTCAGATGCGATGACGACGAAGATGGTGGCTGCTGCAAGTGCAAGTTGCAGCCAGTTTGGGTTCACTACCCAGTCTGAGGTGCATCCGAAGTGCAGCTAATTTAAGGAAATGCTTACTCAACGCAACACCGTCCAACGACACCGCACAATGAGCCACGTTTAGAGGGAGCGAGTGAGAGGGAGACGAAGAGGGAGACGGAGAGGGAGACACGTAAAGAGGCGCTCGGCGCTGTGCCTACACCAGCATGGAGGCGTTGTGCGGCTGCAACGCGTGGCGTCCACTTTTGGTTGTCAAGCAAATTACATATATGATTTTTATGTGACAAATGAGCTTAAGATGTTGTCGTTGATGGGACAGTTCGGTTTCGGTTGTGCTGCGCTTCGTTTTCTCTCGCTTTGCGCTCACAAGCGTGGCACGAAGATGGGCACGTGACACGCGAAGCGCTCACGTGAGTTGAAGCACTAGACTACGAGGCAAATTGAGGAAAAGCATTAATAATAGTGATTATGAGAAGACTTGGCAGAACTAATTGAGCTTATCAGGAATACATATGAATAGAGAAGCGGTTGCAGTTTTACATATTAAAGATGAGAAGTAGATTAGATTGCAATCATAAGAATGACCTCAAATTGACCTTCAAGTTTCACTGACTTGCTAAATGCAATCAACAAATATTTATATTAGTGAATATACCTATTTCGTTAGCGTTCACTTGCTAAATGTAATACAAATATTTATCTGCTTATCATTGAATAATTATATGCAAAGCAAGTAGAGTAATAAGTGTTTAATTGGGTTCACTCTCCAATTGAATTATCTCTACTCACATCACGATGCGCCACGACGATCGCCTCACGCACCCATCGCTAGCTCGTGTTTACAGCATGTCGGAGGCTTTTACTATTTTCTAGTCACACTCACGCACAGCGATTGACATGCTGACACATATCGCAGTCTTGTTTTATTTTTGTGCGTCTCGCGAAGGCTTTGTGGCTGTTGCATCTGCTTTTCAATTTTGTTTTTATGACATTTTCTTGTGCGATTTGCATATAAATGCTGAACATGTGTTACGCCCGCGCTTCTTGTTGCCGTTGCCGTTGTCGTTGCCGTCTGTCGACTTTTCCCCTGCGCAAAAGTGAGAGTAAAGGTCTCGACTCAATAGCTGCCCTAGCTGCTGTGGCTTTGTCTGGCTTGCATCGGTCGCTTTGCTTGATTTATCTCTCGCCCAGTTGGGCTGCGAGTATCTTTTACGACGTGTTAACTTCGAGGTAGGTAGAGACACCTATCCATCTCATTTGGCAGTTACATGCAACTGCACATTCCATCCGTGTTTTCACTGCATTAAAATAGCGGCCAGCTGCGTGAGTGCATTCAAAGCATTCTCTACAATTCGAGGCACTGTCATAAGCGCAGGCAGTCGTTAAATTTGGCAAATATGGTCTACGACCAGTCGCAACTTGTCGCTATGCGGCAACAAGCTGCCGCAAAAGTATCTCGCATTTTCCAGCAAATGGCTGCAATAGAACCTGTCACTTTGGCTGCCTTGAATGCCAATTCTATGTTGACTCTATTAGTTTCAGTTTAAATCACTAGCTAAAATCAAGCTAAGTTTCTGGGCCCTTTTACAATCATTCGCAGCCATCAGCAGAACTATTTGCTTGACATTCTGTGAGCTAATCTCGCAGCTGAACTTTGGCCTACAGCAGATTTCAGCGTTGACATGCAAAATTCTAAAACGCGGCACTTGAGTGTGATGCATGCATGCCTGTGTGTGTGTGTGTGAGTTAGAGCCGCAAACTCATTAAGTCGAACAAGTGGCGTTGCGCATGCTTAGGCCACGGCTATAAACAAGCGTTTATCTGGTCGAGCAGGCTGGGCCGAAGTATGCGCAAATTCCAAAAGCGACATAATTCTCATAACCGAAGAGCCTATTAGCTAAGCCAATACATACTCGCAACTACTTCAAAGTGCAGCCCCAGACTCCCTCTCTCTCTCTTGCGTTCTGAGCTGTTCGCTCGTTCTTACGCGGCGACTGGCTGCAGTCGAGTGTTGGACCATAAATCACAGTGACGACGATGCGACTAATTAAAAAATCGACACGCTAAACTGGCAAAAGACGAAATTAACATTTACTCTGTTGCACAGTCAAGGGCTGGCACAGGGGGAACACAAACACCCGCCGACAGACGTCAAGTTGAAGTCGAGTCAAGATGGGAATCAGCTTTTGGTATCTCGCAGCCATAAAACAAAGCACCGAGCAACGAGCAACGAGCACCGAGAGGAGCAGGCAGCCAAGCAACAGGCGCTACGTCAATCGGACTGATTGCCTTTGTCTTCAGCTTCAGCTTCAGCTGCAGCTCAGCTTCAGCCTTGGCTCCGTTTGCGCCTGTTGCATTTGTTTATACGACTGCGACTGCGACGACGACGACAGCGAGTGCTTGTGGAACGCAGTACAGGTCTTGTGGCCTGCAAGAATAATCGACAATATTGTCAACAAGTTTTTGCGTAAATTCTGTGCCGCGCGCTACCCGTGCTCTCTTCGGGATGCTCCTCTCCCTCTCTCTCGCTCTCTCGCCCGCTCAGCTTGCTGGCGATCAGTTTTGCTTGGCGTGCAGGTGATCAATGTTTGCGATCAACTGCAGCAACCGGAAAGAACGACTCGTAAGTCAACAGCAGATTTAAGCAGCCCATCTGCACTGCGCCATAAAGTTGAGCAACTACTTTAAAGTTACTAATCCTTAAATTATATATTTTATTAAGATCACTCTCTTATGTATTCTAATCTGTGCAGGGGAAGTAAGGGAACATGAGAAATTTGTCTATATGCAGCAGCTTAGATCTAAAGTGCAGCCACACACTCCCGCTCATGTTAACTAAGTTGGCTCTCCTGGCTAACCCTGTCCCCTTAGCATATTGACTAACTTTAATTTCTCAGTCCCACAAGCAGACTGTGCATATGCAGTTTGGACATCTACAGGCACACACGAGTCGATTACCAGCAACTTACTCTGTTCTGCACAGCTGTCTACGTCGTATTTACCATTAATGTGACGTGTTCCCAAATTGCACTTTAATTTGGGTTATTAAGAAACAAAGTTTGTATGAAGAAGCGGGGCTAAATAACCGTGTATAAATAAATATATAAATTAAGTATACACTGCAGTATAGTATTTATAGTTCACGGGTCGAGTACTTAATAAAATAAGTATACACAATATAGTATAGAAATTGTGTACTTCAATTATAACAAGTATATATTTGATTAAAAAATCATAGCTAATGCACATATTAGTTCACTGATTATAATTAAATTAATATATATTATGTCCACCCAATAAGTAACGATCCCTATTATATATTGTATATATTCTTACATTCTTTGCAGCTGCTCATTAGTTATTGCTTACGGAAACCTTTTGCGTAGAAAACATTTAGTATTTTGCAGTATAATATTTATAGTTCATGGGTCGTGTACTTAATAAAATAAGTATACACAATGTAGTATAGAAATTGCGTACTTCTATTATAACAAGTATATATTTGATTAAAAAATCATAGCAAATGTACATATTAGTGCACTGATTATAATTAACTATATATATAATATGTCCACCCAATAAGCAACGATCCCGATTTTATATTGTATATATTCTCACATTCTTTTCAGCTGCTCATTAGTTATTGCTTATGTAACCTTTTGCGTACAAAACATTTATTATTTGCTCTGTTTCTCACTGTGTACCGACCCACTATCAGCATCTTCTTCTCTGTCCGCCCGCCTCCATCTCTCTCTCTCTCTCGCTGTCTCCCTTTGCTGCCCTCGCGCAGCGTTCGCAGTGCAGTTCTCTCAGCAGTTTAGCCAGCGACAAGACGAGTCATCAACGCTCAGTGTTGATGGCATTAATTCGATAGTGCATAAAAATAAGGAAGACGCTTCATTGGACTCTAATTGCTAAACGCAAACAGCAACGGCAATTCGTAGGCACCGTGAAGATGACAACGACAGTTGAATCAGCCTCGGCCTCCAACTTAGCTGTGTGCAGTTGCAAGTGCATTTGATGGGCCTCGAAGTGGAAGCCCTTTTGGCCAGCTTGGATATGGGCAGCGGGCGGACTGATCGGCGACTGCCCCAACAACGTCGTTGCGTGTAATTAAAACGCAAACTTGTCTCCCCAGGATTGCCAATGGATTGTAGTTTGAAGTCGAAGTCGAGGGGCAGCGGGGCGCGAGTAGGTGAAAGACGGAGTTAGCCGGGCGCACAGGCTGATTTCTTGAAAGATTTGTAAGCGTAAACTTTCGAAAAAGAAGAAATAAACCAGAAGTAAATATCGACAAACGTCGACGTCGACGTCGTCGTCGTCGTTGTAGTTGTAGTTGTAGTTGTTGCGTCTCGAAGAAGAAAAATTAAGAAAAACTTAAATGAGTTAAAAATTCCACACAACTGCGTGAGAAGTTGCCGCCAGTCGAGAGTCGAGAGGCAGTCGCAGCAGCATTCGAAGTTGCTGTTGTTGCCTTTTGGTTTTGTTTTCGGTTTTGCGGTTTATGCATTTGGCCCAGGCGACAGCAAGAGAGAGAGGTGAGAGGCGGGGCGGGGCGAGCGGCAGAGCAACCAAACAACGTTGCATTTATTGATTGCCGCGCTGCGATTATTGTTTAAACTGTTTTCAATGCGTTTACTTTGTGTAAATATTATTTTTTCAATTTATGAGCCACGCCAAAGATGCCATCCGTCCGGGCGGATGGCTGCATCCCATGCCCCATCTGCCATCTCCCAGCCCGATGTGCCTCATTCGGCGTCCCCTTCTCGCTGTATTCCCAGCGAACTGTCAGCCTGGCTGACAGACAGACAGTTTGTCTCTCGGTTTGTTTTATTGCGTTGGCGCGCAGACAAATATCAATTGAAAATCCAATGAATCGAAATTGGAAATCCTCCACATACAAAATCTTCATCATTAAAACAGTGTCCCACTCTCCAGTATACTCTGCCAAGGCAAAGAAACTGTAAAAGGTTGACAAATTTTGACAGTCTTGAAGTTTGTTGTGCAGTTTATTATCCAGTAACTGCCATTCCTCTAATGTGCTTAATAATATGGAATTGAACTTCATAGTTAAGACACTTTCATAAAAGTAATAATATCAATTCATTAATTAATTCATTAGAATAGCTTCTTTATAGTGTAGTGTAACTTAAAGTCTGCTTTTGCTTCGCTTCATCGTTACCTTGTTTGAAATATGCCGAAATACTTTAATATTATTAATTTATTATGATTTAACGGCAGTTAGCCGTAATTGGCATTCTCGGCATTGCGTTAGCCTCAGTTTTCGACGTCGCAAGAATTTGGGTTCGGGAAAGTTTCTGCAATTGCAGTTGGCGTTCCTTTCTGAGGAGCAATGGAACCTAAATACTTTATACAAACTGCTGAAACTGAAAGCAATTACATAAAGGTTGCTGTTCTTTCAAAGTGCCCGACTCGCTTAAGCGTCGCATTCAGATTAAAGGAATGGGAACTCTCAAAAACAAACAGCTGTCAAAGTGAATGATAACTCAATAGATATGTGTTGCACAGGCGCAGCATGCCACGCTCATTTGGCATAATGAACATTTGTAGACAAGCGCCGTCTAATGTCAGTGCAACGGTCGAAATTGGAGTCGAAGTTGAAGCTGGAGACGTCTCCAGCCGGCAGGCGCTGCGTGTGATTCGGTGGACATGCTGGGTGCGACAAGCTGCCAAAGATCAAACGTTGTTGTCGCCAGCAGGCAGGCGGAGAGCAGCGTGTGGAAGCCACTGCGCTTGCTGCAGATGGCGATGATGATGATGATGATGCGGGTTGATGTCCAAATGGAATTGGCGAAAAAAGTGGGCACGTCTTAGGCTCAGTCTCAGTCACAGTCACAGTCTCAGTCTGACTGGCAATCATAATTATCATTATGATGTTGACCAGTTGCAACATGTGGCACGCACACACTCAGACCAAGCAGCAACTGCGGCAAGATATATGACCATATAGCTCTGATCTAATTAATAGGCCGCATAGTTTTTTGCACCTGCGTTTGCTGCGTGAAAATTTGTTAAGTTTACTTTCAATTTTCCAATCTCCTGCCCCATCTGAATGGCTAGATGGATGGATGGATGGTTGGATGCACAGTGTGTCTGCCTGTCGTTTTTTATGGCAAAACACGATCGGTACGTGCGTTCGCATTCGCGTCCAGTTCCAGTTGCAGTTGCAGTTGCAGCTCGAGCTGCACACATTATTAATTTGTATGATATAATCGGTGATTTGGGGAGGCGTGTTTCCTCGATTCGCGCCATGTACATAGCATTAGTTGCCATTTGCTTTGATTGATGGAAATCCATAATAAAAACCCGCTAAATCACTATTAAAGTCAGGTTGTGCTGCTTTGATTGCCGCTAATAAGCGTAATGGCACATTAGTTGACTTCAATTGGCTTTAGTTTATGGACATCAATAACTTTGCCCACGGCCCAAAACGGGGAAGTGCATAGAATTTAATTTGACGCCTAGAAGAAAACACCCATTTTATTTCTAATAATGTTTGCCATTTAATAATATTTATTTGATTGCTATAAACTTTGTAATATAAAGCTTTAAGCGTGCAAATTTGTTTGATTCAATTACTTCCCTGTTTCCTTCAATTTAATCGTAAAGTAAATCTGATTTTAACTGAGGAAGCTCATTAATTAATTTGCTTTCGATGTAGTTAACGACTAAATTAACAACTCAACTCTTAGCAAATAAATCAATCTTTGACTTCAATATGTCCACATTCAATACACAAATAAATTTAATTTAATTCAAATAAAAAATGAGAGGCTTTAAAGTAATGCGACTTCCTGCGCCACAATTTGTCTCGTTTTACCAGCGTTTTCGCATGTAAAAATCATAAATGTTACTTCTAACTGTAATATGGTTCGTTGATGAAGATATATGGACAGTGCGGGCAATGTGTTGATTTAGTGGCAGCGCATAAATCGTGCAAGCGAAGCGGGCGAAATGAAACCAACAGTTGAAAGCAGCAATGACCATTTTGGCCAACGCGGCGTGGCCCCGCTAATTGGATATTCACACTTTTACACATTTGGGGCGGTGTAAATGAGGCAAAGGAAAAAGCGCCACTCCCAAAATAGGCAACTGGTAAGCGCCAAGTGGTAAGCGTTAAAAAGACATGCGGACAGGCGTACGCAAAAGCAGCAAGAGCAGCCGCAGTTACAGCCATGGCCAAGACGCTGAGACGACTGGCTGGCAAGTGGAGTGCGCAGTGCTCAGTTTATGGCCAAGATGGAAAAATGGTAACAAAAGCGCTCGTCATGTGGCCGTCATGAGGCTGAGTAGCTTGGTAACAAGAGAGCGCAGTGCAGACCCCAAAAATAGGCATACCAATGTGTGCGCATGCGCGGAATTTATGGTGACATTTGAGTGATTCGCGCAACGTGTCATGCGCTGCTCTTGAGGATCAACGACGGCCACAACGTTACGTTTTGGTGTAAAAGCCAATTAAATTGGCAGAGAATTGGAACATTGCTCCGGCACCGCCGACGACTGCGAGTCTGACTTATGGCCCAGCAGCATGTAATTGCATTGAAGTGCCATCCAAGAGCAGCGGCCGTTTCAACTCTGCCGATTATCCCAGCTGTGTCCAGTCCGCGCCATGCACTGCCGAGCAATGCACATAAGTGGACCACAAAATTAGCGTAATTTTCATTCGCCACCGACGCAGCAGCATCACACAGCGAGGTGGACTCTGGCGACTGCTCTCGGACAAGTGTCAAAGTGAAAGAGGCGAAATGCGAATACGATTGCGCATTCTCGCACAGGTTGAAATTCTTAAGAAATGCAGATGCAGCCACAGCTCCAGCTCCGGTCACACACTTTCTGATCTTTTTATGGCGATAAGAAGGCTCGACCCCTTTTGCGCATATGGCACACATAACGATTATTCCATATTTACTTATTGTACTTATTGCCCAGCTCTCAGCTCTCAGGTCTCGGGTCTCGGGTCCCAGGACCAAGCCGAGATTTCGCAGTCGGTCCCAGACACAGACCGAGACCGCGACCGCGACTGGGACTGAGACTGAAACCGCAACGCAGGCATATTATTTGCGCGATTAAATTGATCGCGGCTGCCTTTCTGCTCTGCTCTGCTCTGGTCGAGTCTGGGGTCTCCTTCAGGCCCTTGAAGTCGGGGGCACCACTGTGTTGCCTACTGTGCCTGTGTCTGCGTCCCCGTCTGGGCTGCGGCTCGAGTTCGAGGCTTCTGCAGCAGTCAACTTCACGCTTCGCTCAAGCATCACCAAATAAATTTCATTGAGCGTCCCTGCACAGTGATGCAAGCGCTGTATGAAGGAAGCTTTCAACGTTGAAACTTAAATTAGTTAAATTTATTAAAATAAAACGCTCAGTTAATGAATGAAAGTGAACTATGTATTGACAACAGAAGCTACACATTTTAATATTATTATTTATATTTCAAAATTTGATAAAAATCTAGAATTGCAAATGTAACAGTATAGGTTATTACCGCCAAAAATTGTTTCAAATTTTAGTAAGGGAACACAAGTTAATATTTCAAATTTAATTACAGCTAATTATTCTACAGAATTTTACTATTTTTAATTAATTTTTATTCAACATACTTACAATTAAATGAAATGAAATTATTGTATGTTATCTGTCTTTTCAAAGTAAATTTACATTCTATGAATGCATATTAATTGTAATTATGTAAAGTTTTAATTTACATAACGGCTAAAGGTATCATAACATAGAAAGGTAACATTTTGTCCACAGATATTGTAGAGAAATTTAGAAGACAACATGAACTTTACATATTTTCATACTCCGCGACTTGCAATTCCAAAATGGTTCTAGCTAGCTTTTAAAGAGCTTATTGTAGTTCGGCACATTTCGCATTTAGTGCGTGTTCTTTTGTTTGTCGTTCGATTTTCGGAGGTGTGCGATGTGGCCGTTTCGGAATTAGTGGAATGATATAGCTGTTATATCTTTAGTTGTGAGCGATCGAAAGTTTTATAATAAAACTTTCATTATTTTAATTTTATAATATAAAATAATAAAATTTTTCTACGTGGAATATTAAATTTAATTTTTTTAACTTATAGAATAATGAAATACAAGTCAGGCATGTGAGAATTTAGTCGGCGTGCTATACTTATACATATCTATACTTTAAAAATCTATCTCATGTTTTATACAAAATAGGGCGACTTTGAATCTCTTTATATATATATATATATATATATATATATATATATATGTACGAATGCATATATAAATATATTCATTCATTGGTGTATTTGTTTTATATTTGAATTCTAAAAATATTATTTTGTATGTGAAAATTAATAAGTAACAAGTTTGTTTTTGCCAATTAATCTCCAATCCAATTCCGTTATGAATTCTGTTTCTTGTGTTTCATTGCAGTGTATTCAATCTTCTAAAACAATTATTGCTTCAGATACATCTGCAGCATTCGCAAAATAGTGTCAATGGCATTGGTCAAGATCAATATTGAGTATGGTATGGACGGGATACAAGAATTGTGGTTCAGTCTTTATTTCTTCATAAGATTGCACGAATGATTAAATTGTAATTATTTATTTTGTTGGGTCTCAGTTGTGCTAATCTGCAATCCCTCAAATTCGCATTGGCATTGGCCAACGTAAGTTTGGATAGATTCATAAGCAAATTGGTAGTAACTTCTTTTTTAGAACTCCTTGCCCAAAGAAAAACGTCGCAACTCGTCGGAGCTTTTCAATTCTCGTACTCCACAACAACTGCAGGCCGCTTATCCATACATTGATTGGGTGGACTACTTGAACGCCATGTTGCCTGACGGAATCAGTGTGCAGGACGATGAGAGAATTAACCTGGCTGTGCCATCCTTCTTTGACCAGCTGGGCAAATTGTTGGCAAAGACGCCAAATCGTGTGATCGCCAACTATTTGATGTGGAGCATTCTTGAATACTCCGTTGGCCTTCTCAGCGATGAATTTCACAGTCGTCAAGAAAAGTATTATATGGCCGTGGATGGTCATAAGGAGCAGGAGGCACGCTGGAAGGAGTGCATTGGTATTGTCAGTGACAAGTTAGTATGTGCAAACTAGATCAACGTTACTCGCAATTAATTAATTCTAAATTCAGCCTTGACATATCCGTGGCATCGATGTATGTCAGCAATTATTTCCATCCAGACTCGAAAGCCAATGTCCTGGTAATGATTAACAACATACGCAGCGTATTCAACGATATACTCGATAAGGTGAAGTGGATGGACGTCAAGACTAGGCTGGAGGCTAAAAAGAAACTGCACAGCATGGCCATGCACATCGGATATCCTGATGAGATTCTCGACAGTAAAAACCTTGCAAAATATTATCAGAAACTTGACCTATATCCAGACCAGTTTTTGGAATCCTACTTATTTGTTTAGTCAGCTACGTTTACCAATCAATAAAATCGATTGGAATCATCATGCTCATTCTACTATTGTGAATGCTTTCTATGTATACGATGAAAACAGCATTGGTAAATAATAATACTTTAGGTATGCTACTCATTCTTAGTATATGATCGAATATTCTTTTCTATTATCTATAGTATTGCCAGCTGGCATTTTGCAAGGTGCTTTCTACAATCCAAATCGCCCTAAGTACTTGGATTTCGGTGCAATTGGCTCTTTGATTGGCCATGAAATCACACATGGATTCGACGATGAGGGTAGTCAGTTCGATTTTGAGGGAAACCTGCGCGATTTGTGGCAACCAGACACAAAGTATCACTCACCAGTATGGCAACTATACCGAAGCTATGACGGGTTTAAAAGTATCTAAACTTAAGTATTTCATACAAGTAGATTGCCCAACATATAATATTTCCAGCTGAATGGCATCAATACGCAGGGAGAAAATATTGCCGATAATGGTGGTGTGAAGGCGGCATACAAGGCTTACCAGCGTTGGGTGGAAAAACACGGATCAGAGCCGTGTTCCAAGTATCGCAAAGAAGATTTGAGTGTATTGATTACAACAGATGAGCACTCACCATCGGAGTTCCGGGTGTTGGGGCCATTGAGAAATTCGATAGATTTCGCCAGAGACTTCCGATGCCCAGAAGGATCTCCAATGAATCCCGCGCACAAATGTGAAGTGTGGTAGACTTTTTATACCATGTACCTATAGGTACAAAGGTATATTAAGTTCGTTCAAATGTATGTAACAGGTTTTTGAGTTTTTTTATTGCAAAAATCATAACTTTTGAACGGAACAAGATAATTGAATAATAATCACGCCCCCTGGAATCTGAGTTATAAGTTATCAAATTTGAAGTATGTGGAAAAATCGATTTTTTTGGAACAAAATCATCTTTTTTTAGTAGCAAACAATTTTTTTAAGATAAATTTTGTATTTTTAGCATAATTATGATATATTTGATGATATAAAGTTACTACCAATACCTATTTTTGGTATATTATTTGGTTTAATTGACAGCATATTTTTGGTATAATATTTGGTATAATTGATAGTATATTTCTGGTATTTTGTGGTGCATTGTTTGCGATGTTCTATGGTATTGTCTCGATATGTTTGCGACGCATAGTTTGGTATATTTTTTTAATTTCGAGTTTCGTTATAATTTTGGATGTGTATTTTTTTAGTTCGAGGTTCGCTATAATTTTGAATGTTTCCCGTGTTGGGACACTGTGCGTAGCATTGCAGTGTTACTGTTGCAGCATCAAGCACTCACTCACTTTGTGTGATGCATGGCACAATGCGAAGCTGAAGCGTCGTCGGCTCTTTGCGTTGCGTTGCCGTGCGCTGCTGCAAACGCATTCCAAGTACTTTACCTTTAACTTTGTGCCTGCGCTCTTACCTTTGGCTCGGAGTTTACCTTTGGGTTTGTGCTGAGCTTTAGTTTTACCTTGGCATTTTAGTTTTGATCGCTGAGTGCGCTGCATGCCGCAGCGCATGCTTCATCTGTTGCATGTAGTTACCGCTTTCATGGCTAAGTGGTTGACTGGACATGGTCATCTTATTTCGCTGCTTTGTGTTTTGGGCGAGCAGCCTCCCTCGTTCGTCCCCCCGTCGCCGTCCTCGTGGTTGTCGTCGTCAGCGTCATCCTTTTGGCTGTTCCTTTTGCTGTTGCGTGTCACGTACAAGCAATTCGCATGTTTCAAAAATGCTTTGGACATGGCTCTCTGTTTGTCTCGCTTTTTAGGTGGCTTTTGCTCTTGCCACAGAGCAGCGTCGACGAGGAGGTTTTGCTTTCGGTTTTGATAGTCGCCGTCAACTTCGACTTCGTTCTGGGCGCGGCATGTTCTGGCCACAACACGACGCAAGCAGGCTGTGGCAGGGGCACATACTTGAGCGCATGCTTAAAAATAAATGTTAATTCTTTTATTTATTTCCTTTGTCAGATTAAACGGTTTAAAGGTTACACAAGCGCGTAAAGGATCCTCCTCCTGTGGCTGCGCCGTAACGACTGCTGCTGCTGTTGCTGTTGCTGCTGCTGTGTAAATCAGTCACGACGGAGCTGCTAAAATATAATGCACTTAATGGCCAGGTCATTGCAAGCAATAAGTAGTAAATATTTTATGTAGTTGCCTTGCCTCAGGCCACAACATTAACTAGGTCTTCTGCAAACGACGCTAGAACTCTTCGTTTATAATATCGTACTATACTTAAGAAAGCAACTTTCTTGTACTTGTACAAACTCTTGATAACTTGTCGTTGTTTTCCTCTGACCTCACTTTTTCAGAGTCATCCGCTTTTATCAGTCGTTCGCACCTGCACATCCCAATTAAGCACACGGCGACAAGACAGTGCTCTGCCCTGCCCTGGCGAGGCTTGGCCAACAAACCCGGGTCTGATATAGCTGGCAGATAGTGCGTGGAGTCAGTTGACTCCCTTGGGGCAGTCGCATACCAGTTCTCACGCTGCGTCTGGTCACCTTTCGGTGACCAATGGAAACCAGTACACATCAATCTGCTGGCAGTGTCAACACCCCAGCAGTTGCCCGTTGCCAGTTGGCAGTTTGTAAGTTGACGCTGTCTAGGAACAGCCAGGCAACGGCAACGGCAACAGCAACGGCACCGGTTACCACCAACTGTTACACTCCTGTTGACGTGCGATGCCCTAAAAGGACATTGCACTCCTATTGACTTGTTAATGTGATCACTTTAACTGACCCAAATATAGTCAAACGTTTCAATTTGTGCAACGCTTTTGGGCAATTGATAGCCATGATGCCCACAGCCCACAGAAGTCAACTAGTCGACGACTCAGTCTGCGACTCGTAGTCCCGCTTCCCAGTCACAGTCGCAATCGCAATCGCAGTCGCAGTTCATCGTCACCAGCGGACAAGCGCGTAACGCGGTTGTGCAGCGCCTCGGGCCTTAGGTCTTTTCACAGTCGTCAGCTGAGTTGTAGGTAGACTCCACTCTCGACTCAACTCAACTTGGCTTCGTTTCGCTCAGTTTGGCTCAGTTTGGTCTGGCCTGGCCTGGCCGTTGTCTTAGATCGTCTGACGCCAGTTGACAGATTGCCCGGAGGCTAAAAGTCGCAGTCTGTATTTGGGTTTGTATTTTGGCTTTAGCTGGGTGTTGATGAGTCAGTGATGTGACTATAGTTGGAAATTGCTTGCAGCAAGTTGAATCTGACTAATCCAAGTGGATAAGTGACTCCCTTGCAACTAATAATATTAATGCGTGGTACAACTTTATAAGCCCATAATGGCCGCAGCCCGTCCTAAACTTGGCCATCAAATACTAACTTGACTGCAACTTATTAACTACGCAGGAGGCCACACGCTACGCCAACAATCATTGATCATTCGTTGGCTGTGGCGAACTTGTATTGAAACATTAAAGATGCTTATAGAGAAGAGGAATGCAAAAGGCACAGCGATAGAGGGCAAGTGCAGCTCACAACACCAACAACAAGGGCAACATCATTGAGGAGTTTGTTAAAACGCATTTCATTAACCTGCTGCAGAGCCAAAGACTGGACGCGACTCCGCTGCATCCTCGTGAGTATGAGAAGTTATGAGCGAACGTGAGGCGCAGCATGGATGCTCTGGCCATTTTTTGCGCTGCTTTCGTTCGCTTTTTTTTCCTTGAGGTTCGCTTGTGTTTTTGGCCCGCCGCCTGCTCATCTCGCAGATTATGAAAAGTGCTGGGATGCTGTGGTGCTGCGGTGCTGCGTTGCGTATGCTCGCATCTTCAAAGGTTTCAGAGGCCCAAATGCAGTTCAGGCTGCCAGTTTGCAATCAGGCTGCGACGATCTCTCAGCCAGTGCCAGTGCCATCATCATCCGCAGTCCACACCACCACCAACAACAACAACAACGGCAGCGGCAGCAGACGAACTAAGTGCAACGCTCAGCATGTGCAGCAACATTAACATTCGACGTCGACGTCCACGTTGGGACGTCGTTGCCCAGCCATTTGTTGGCAATCTGAAGGGCCATAGAAGAACACTGTTGCAACATAGAATCCGAGTGTGAGTTGGTGTTCGTGTGCGTGTGTGTGTGCACAGCTTCTTTTTGGGCTGTCTCCTTTTGGTATGCTGCGTGTGCTCTATAGGTGGTCATTATCACGACGCGACTTCGCGTCCTATGGGCCTGGGAGCTGGGCCAGATTGCAGCGAGTTGATGAAACGATGCAATCTTTAAGCTGCGCCCTAACCTGCCTAGGCAATTGCGCTTTTCAAATGCCTTTAGACACTCCATAGAATCTGAACATATTCAAAAAAAATACATTTAAAATATATTTAGTTTATAAGCCACAAACAATTGCATTTAATTCTGTATACAAAATAGTTTAGTTGATCCAGCTGCTGTATGCGTGATATTATTACGCATACGACCCGTTGACACAGTGCCAATAATTTAGTTGGGGTCAAATGATTGCCGAAACTAAACAACTCGCATGGGAGTAGGGCAAAAAGCACACACAAAATTCTTTTCCTGTTTTGTTATTTATTTTTTGTTGTTGCTGGCAGAAATCTCAGCAGCAACAGCAACGGCAGCCGCAGCCCAACCACATTTTCGAACTGCTGTTCTACTTAATTTGCCGCTGCGTGCGTTGCCGATTTGGATGAGGCAGCAACTGCGAGGAGCCACCAGCAGATATCGACAGCAGCGAGGCAGAGGAGGTAGACAACACAGATACTCGAACCTCTTTCGACTGCCGCAGTTCAGCTTTAGCTGCAGCTGACCAGCGTCTGTGCCGCGGCAAGGCAACAACAATTACCGCATTACCGACGCGCCGTTGACTGACTGACTCTCTGACTGCGCGTCTGGGTAAGGATGAGGCTGCAGTGGAGGACGTTGAGGGCGTCGTGACACGGCGGTGGTGGCGGTAAGCGAGTGACTTCTGCGCCACTTTTGCGGGGCAAACGCTGCTGCGGCTCGGTTTTACTTATTTGATTTGTTTATGCAGATTAAATGCAAACGATCTTGATAATGACATTAACCGACAGAAGAGGAAGACGACAGCGTCAGGGACACGAAATGAGAGACGCTTTCAACTGGGAACTGCGACTGCAACTACGACTGCGACTGGCTGGGACTGTGTTGTCTGGATTGTTAACTTGACAGCTTTTGAAGGCAGCTTCGTGAGCCTCGCACCGCAATCGTCATGAAGCCGCCGCCGCAGCCGCAGCAGCACCAGCACCAACGGCAACAGAAGTGAAAGAGCAACAGTTGAAGCATAAGAGAACCTGCAAGCAGAGCACGAAGAGGCTGCTGCTGGTGGAGGAGGAGGGCGAGGAGCAGCAGCTTGGTCCAGTGTCTGACCCAGCGCCGCTTTTGGTCAATGTGCTTAAAATTAATGCCCGAAGCCGAAAACGCGCCTGAACTTTGGCTGGCCCTGCTTTCCCCGCGCACAGCCCCCAACAGCTTGTAGCCTAATTAGTTAAGGAAAAAAATACGGATTATGCCGAGAGCTGCAAGTGAAGCGCTGCTGCGACTCCCCGACAAATGTCGCAGCTCATTAAAGTCGCTTCACTTTGCTGCGTTGATATGTAAAAATTGCGGATTGCGATTTTTGTGGCGTAGCCTTTAAAATTGTTGCCAACAATGGCCATAAACAAAATGCTCAACAAGCTTTACAGCACTATTAAACATTAAAAGCAGTTAAACACTTGGCTTTATTGTACCGCGCTGTGTTTTCGGCTGCCTGCGCGTTAAAAATCGCCATTAAATTGGCCGACTCGCACAAAAAGCAGCAAACATCAACCGCTTTAAATTGCTGACTTCATAATTTCTGCTGGCCGAAACCCAGGCAAAAACAAGCAAATCAATATCAGCCATATTTTTATGCTTGACGCATGCGCGCTCTGCTTCCGTGGCGTGCGTTTTTTCATACCTCTGTTGCCTTCTTTTTATTTTTTTGGTTGTGGTCTTTGACTTGGTTTCTATTGGCAGCAACCGTCGATTGAATATTAAATCCCGCTTCACGGTTCGGCGTCGGTTCTGCCGCCTGCTTCATTATCATTTAGCGACGTTTTTGCGACTTTTCTTTTTACATTTCCGGTGGCCGAGTCGAAATTAATCAACAGCTTCATGGTTATCGTGTCCAATAGTATCATCAGTCGAGCTCAGCCGCAGAAGTCAGCGACCGCAGCGAGCCAGGAGTCCACAGTTCGCATCGATCCGAACGAAGTCTCATCATAATTATCGATGGCTTCTCCTTTTTTTGTGTGTCTCCCGCTGCTGTTGTGCCTTCTGTTTTTTTGTTTTAGTTGAAAGGATTTATGCAAATTATGTGTGTGGAAGAGGAAGACTCTGCTGCAGGTAATTGTTCGTAATTGCAACCAAGCTATTCATTTGAAATCTTTCTAATGTAAATATGAAAAGTCGAAATATAGAAAGCCTAATTCTTTAATATTTTCAATCCTTTTAGCTGATCCAAACGAGTCTTTCACTCTGTCGATATCAAGCCATTCGTTTAACTCTGTCAAAACGCATTTTCCCAACGTTTCTATTGTTGTTAGAGCGTCTTCAGTGCAGCTGGCAGTGAGATCCTAGACTGGTCTATAAGTATTTCACTTTTTTGCAACCCGCACCAACCACAGAAAATAATGCCAAAAGTGAAAGCCTCGGGACAAAGTCATTGGAAATCAACTGAATGCCAGCATTTCATCTTCATCTTCATCTTAGACAGAGCGCAACAACTGCACAGCCGACAAGCGAAACAACTCGCAGTTATTGAAATTCAATGTAAATCTATGGTGATATGTCATACAGGCGTAGAAAATGCGCCAGCGACAACCGAAACCAAAACAAACAACCAACTGAACGAAGACTGCAAGTGGAGACTCAAGTCACAGGCTACGACACGGACTCGAAGTCGGAGTCAGGTGCTCGATGGTTGGCGGCCACGCTTCCCAGGCACCAAAGAGCTAACCAAATTTTGGCTAAAACGAAAGGCAAACTGCGCACGTCATCGATATTTTGTAAATGCATTAAATATATGTATTTAATTCGAGTTGGCTAAAACGAAACGATACGAATTGAAACCAAGCTGCCAGCGGAGCCTGCAACAGGTTGCAGCAGTTGTATTTCAAGTGCCCCTTGCTCGCTTGCGCATTGCAAAACTTGTCAGACGCAAACGCAATCGATACGAATATCAATCAAATCCGTAGAAAAAAGCTCCAACAAAAAACAACTAAAACGAAAACCGAACGAAAAAAGAAATACTTCTGCGGGCAGTCAAAAGCTGTTGACAACCGTAGGCAGTCAGCGGACAAATAAACGATACGAAATCAATAAAGCGCACATTTATGCATATGATATTGGACAGATCGCGGCGACTTTAACGACATTTGAAAATCCGGAAGCGATAAATATTTGGAATGTGTGTGTGCTACCTTTTTCTCTTTTGATACCCAGCATACCCTGCACACATAAAAGGTGTTGAAGGGGAGTGACGATATGATGCAAACAGCAGCAGGTAGCCCAAGAACTAACTAAAAATTCAATGAATAAATCTATTCTAAAAATCAGAATATGTTTGGTGTTCATTTTATAATTTATTTTGATTTCATTGAATATTAAGAATTGTTTTTACTCAGAACAACAACATTATTATCCTAAACTATGTAAAAGGATTTAGGATAAAATATATTTAATTGAATATTTAGAATTCCTACTCAGAATAGATAATATTATTAGCTTAAACTATTTTTTACTACTATATGTAGAAGGTTTTACGATTTAATATATTTAGTGTTAATTTTACAATTCATTTCAATTTTTAGTCGGAATAGACAATATTTTCATTTAATATTAGAATTTAGTTTTACTCAAAATAGACATTTTATTTTATAGCTTAAACTATTTTCGACTATGTAATACGATTTAGGATTTAATATATTTAGTGTTAATGTTATAATCTATTTCAATTAAATTTAATAATAGGAATTAGTTTTACTTTAAATAGACTATTATTAGCTGAAACTATTTTGTACTATGCAAATGTTTAAGATAAATTGTTGCCTATACTACAGAGTATCTGCAACTGTACCCTATTGATCGAACTATATTCTTAATGCCGAAAGGAAATTCGTTGTAAAATGTGACTCAGTTGTGTGCCGAGTTGTCCACGGGCCGCCAGCGTCTGGTTTGTCTTTGATTGTTGTTGATGTTGTTGTTCTTGCAGGTATTTAGCTGCATTTTATCTCTGTTGTTTCTTTTAGTATTTTAATTTAAATAACTTTTGTACATACGCTTTGTCTTCGCAGGCCTCGATCGACCTCTCTGGCCATTCAGAGCGAGTATTTGGGTCAACATTGGCTCTTCTTTTGTGGTTTTCACGTTTTATTTTATGATTTCTGCGCCGTTGAGCGTTTGGCTTTTTGGGGAAGTTTTGCAGATGCTTCACAAATTAATTATGACAGTTTATTTATTTAATTATTGTGCCGGACTTCAAAGCTGAATGCCGAGTTTGAGTTTTTTTGCGCTAATTATGTTGTGACTCAGGCAGGGATTAGATGTAAAAAATGGTCAGCATGGAAATGGATGAGAGTGGTTTTGTTTATGTTGCCATAAAAGGAAGTGATTATGGCGGTGACTGAAGCATAGGATAAAATAAAACTAATTGGCAACCAAAGACGGTGCAAATAAAAAGCAGAAGTGTGGGCAAATTATGCTAGCATTATGGGTAGATGAATAGAGGTAGAAACTTAGGTAGATGCGTTGAATTGATCAGTGGATATATATAGAACATATTCGAATGCAAGTCTCAATAATCACCTTCACTGCAGTTGAGTTTAGCTTGTCAAACCCTTAACCAAATGCATTAATATTTTAAAGACATTTAAGCAAAGGCATAGATATTGTTTGGCTGTGCCTTGCCTATGTTTAGCCGTGCTTGCGGATCCACTTGTAAAAAGATGGGGAAGACCCAATGACCCGCGCCCCCTTTCCCCCTTCACATACTTTCCGCTTTGAAAAGGCACAAATCCATTAGGCGCATTGTTGTTCCGCCCAGCATTTTGGCAAATGCATCGCTAATTGTTGGTTCTGCGCAGCGATTTGCAAACAAACTTTCAGTTTCGCTTTTGGCAGTGGGTCGGTAGGAGAGACAAGCGGGACGGAGGGAGGTAGGACAGGGCCATAAACAAAGATTTTTGTGACACAAGACGAAATGAACCCGCAAACTTTCACCTTTTGGCAAATATTTTATCATCATTTGGCGAGTACATTAAGCAAAATTGCAGAAAATGTCATAGTTTGAGCACAAGCCCTGCAACAAGTCATAGGCAAAGGTAATCTCAGTAAACAACCTGTTGCCGGTTGCGAATTGCGCTCGGGGGTACTAATTACCCTCTGGTACTGCAAACAAATTTTCAGCCACATATTTACATGGCGGGGAGCAGCCTCCAAAACGAAATAGTTGCCGGATAATTTGTATAAGCCAAAGGAAAAACAGCCAACTAAATACTAAACACTTAGTGCACGATAAACAAAGGCTGCAGCTCCTAAAGATGTTGTCGTCGTGTTGTGCCGAGCAAACTAGCTGAGTAGCTAGCTCTCTGTCAGGCAGCCGAGCTATCAACGTGGGCTCATCAACAATAACAATATCGACGCTTAGGCTGGAGCTTCATTAGCAAGACAAGAGTGGAGTCGAGTGAAACCTTTTAAAGAGTGAAACCAGCCACAACAGCAACTGCAACAATGACTGCGAGTGCAGTTGACCTCCGCGGTCTGACCTCAGATTGTAGCGCCCGCCCAGCTGCTCGTAACTATGTATGGCAAATCAACATGCAACATAAGTACAAGCCAGATAAGCCCCAGAGACGCGGCCAACTCATCTGGGCCTGGGCCTTCTTCGCTGTCCTGCCTGGACGTTAGTTGAATTAGCTGGGCCAGCTACTTACCTTAGCCTTGCCATGACTATCTGGCTGATGCATCTGTTAGTTACACATTTCGCTGATTTAATTTTCATGTTGCCGGTTGCCACGCCGCCAACACCGGCAACACTTCCATCAACCAGCTGAGCTGACCAACCCAGGAGACGGAACGCGACGCGACTCGTTGCTGCATCTTTGCCAGTCAATGTTGCGGCAAAGTGCATAATTGGTTTATTATTTTTATTTTATTTGCTCTACCGCTTCCTGCCATATCGCGCGCATCGCTGAGCAGCGGAAAACCCTCCCAACAAGCTACACCCTTCCCCATCTCTGCCGCTGCCACAGATCTGTGGGCGCTTTTTGCCCTACCCTATTTCTCTGCGGCTGCGGCTGCTGCTCTCGTGGCACTTGATTTTCATTGAAATCGTCGACGTCGTCTGTCCGCTTGCCTCGATTCAACTCTTCTCTTCTTTTTTTTTTTGTAGTGTTTTTTTTTTGTCATCTACGAAGTGTGTCTCGACGCTCGAGTCGTCTTGCCTCGACTCATCGCTTTTTGCCAGCAAGGCGTGATTTACATTTTTTTTGTGCTTAGCTTGGCTTTTCTTTTTACTTGTTTTTTGATAAAATATTTGTGTCTACTTTTGGTTTGTGCACCGACCAAGTTTTCCTTTTTATCGTGCCAAGGTGTGCCATCAATTGTGTTTGTCTCAAACGTTTTTCCTCCTTGTCGTTTTCTTGTTTTCTTTTCTACTCCTTTTTTTTGTCATAATAAGCATGCGCCCCATCAGTGTCCACAAAAGAAATGGCAAACAAACTAACTCACTTGCAGCGCCTGCTTCAAACCATGAAGGTTTCCAACTTAAATAAGACTTTAATATAGATCACGAACTGCCACGAAAAAATTACATTAAACTTTAATGATTATTCTAAATTTGTAGATGCTATTCTTTTTCATTCAGGTATACAATCTAAACTAAAATAGTAAATTTTAAACTTAAACTGATTTATTTCTCAAGCTCGACTGATCAATTATGCTGCAACTCACATAATCGCAGTGTTAACACGTTTCCCAATTTGTATCTGGTTATCGCACAAGTATCTATAATCAAATTCATTAGCGATCGTCATTGCAATTGCTTTGTTAAAGTTCATAGAACAATTAGTGCCACCGCCTGACCTTGAGCAGTCTCTATAGTTGGCTTCACACGTCAATTGAGCTATGGTAAAGCTATAATCAAATATGCCCACACCCAGCAAACATTTGGAAACACAATGACCACCCAGTTGCGCTGTTGTAGCGCGAACCAAATTAAATGTGAGCCAATTAAATACCGGAAGCCTGCAAAATTATTGCATTAAATAACTAAGCCTTTAATTACATGGTGTTAGAGGCAGATCCGAAAGATTTTTTAATGAATGGAAAGCGGGGATCGTTCTGTTGTCAAACAAACCACAAACAAAGCGACCAAAAACAAACCAAAAACCAAAAATAAAAACGAGATCGAAACAAGCTCGAAATGGGGGACTGTTGTTGGGACATAAATCACACGACGAACAGACGCCAGGGATTTGCTTTGAACTCGAAAAGATCAAGATGAAAATCAAAATCAAAATCCTATTAATCAACGATATGGCCCATAGCCGAGCTTCAGACTGAGACTGCGACTGCGAGTGCGACCGAGCTGGCGGTTTCAACAAAATTAACACCCAGCTAATGCCAAATGCCGACAAAAGCTGATGAAAACGAACATAAACTGAAACCAAATGCCGCTGCCAATCTTTTAGTTTTGGGGGCGCTTTACGCCTCCGATTCTGACACCCGGCAGTCCGAGGTCTGTATCTCTATCTGCTGTAGCTCTGTAGCTGTGTGTGTGAGTCTTGTTAATTGCGTCTAATAAGCAGTTTGAAGTTGTTCTCACAAAACGCCAACGCCATCGTCATCGTCATCGACATTGCCAGAGACGGTTCAGACGGTTGACCGTTCGAATACCCATGATTAAAGTCGTCCTCATCGCCGTCGTCATCGTCGTCGACGACGTCGTGTGTTGTCTGTTGTGTGCTCATTTGAATCTCTACGAGCTGCCGCCTGTTAATCTCAAGATCAACACATTGTGCAGTCAGCCACGGCAGCGGCTTCATAAAACAAATATCGTTTCGTGTACGCTAACTAGTCGACTTGGACTTGGCCACCAACAACACCACCGCCACCACCACCATCATCACCATCGTCGTAGTCATCGCCATCGCCACTTTGATCGTCATTGAATCTTCAGTTTATTTGGCTTGCTCAATTTTGTTTGGGGCGCAAAGGAATTCTTAGCTTCAACTGTGTTTTTTTGCTTTATTGATTTGAAAATGTTGAAAAATCTAATCATGCAATAAATTGGCCAATTGTTTTGCGTTCAGTCACTTCTTCCTCGTCTGCCTGGTCAGTTGGGCTCTAAAACAAAAAAGACAATGCCTACTCTTGGCCTGGTCAACAAGCCGCGCTTGTATTGTACAGATCTCGTGTTGTTTGCACATGTTTGATTTATTGTATTGTATGTAGTACACTGTAGCTCCGTAAGCTTGTAATTGATAGTTGGAATTTGTAATTAATACTCGGCTATTTATAGCGTGCTGTGAGTTGGACATGAGAACTACTTGCTTATGTATGTTATAGCCCTTGTCTCGACTACTACCAGCTGCAACCTGTTGTCGATCAGCCAAAGGAAGCTCTACATAAGACCCCATGAATATGTTTTTTATGGTAGTAGCAGAAGGGAAAGTGGTAAGCTTGTTATTTGCAATCAATTATTCTGATATTTCGTGTGTGTTCACTTTATTCTAATCCCATTTCATTTATTGCAAAGTCGTAATAAAACTTGCTTGCAAAATTGTGATTAGATGCTTTGAATATTTATTGCCCGATTTCGTTAGTTGCAGGCGCGTGTGAAATGTTTATAATAAATATTTATTTCTCATAACTTTATTTGGCATTCCGCAGTGATTTTAATCTTTGCTTTTCTTCGTGTAATGCGCTTATGACTAAGCCAAAGTCTAACCTAGTTTGAGGGAGCTCTGTGGGCCGTGCACACTTGGCCAAATAAGAAAACCCGTTGGACAACGACGACGGCGACGACGACAACTGACTGTCAGCGTGGCAAGCACTTGTTGCATGCACCGCAGCAGCACAAGTTGCTGATGCCCCACAAAATGCAGTCGCTTTAAACTATTTATACTTAAGTATAGTTTATTGACGCCGGCAACGACTGAAACTCCAGCCAAATGCTGCAAATGTCAACAAGTTGCTCGATGACGATGCTATTGATGCCCGCCTATTTTTATTCGTTTTGTTGCCTCCATCTCCGTTGTTGCTGTTGTTGTTGCTGTTGTTGTATGAAATCGATTGGCAACAATTTTTTGTTACGACTGTTTTGCGATTTGAGCTGAAGTCACAGCCGGAGAGTGGGCCAGCCAACACGTCTAAAGATTATTTTTAAGGTGCGCACTTTTGAGGTTGGTCCTCCTGATTTTCCAAATGCAACGCCTGTTAGTTTACCGTTTTCGTTTTGCTGCCACCTCCTCCTCCGCCACCGCCTCCTCCTCCTCCTTCTGGCTTACCCCCCGCCGCTCTAGCTCTTGCTGCGGCTGTGGCTGGCGATGAGAGATGAGGTTGCATGCAACGGGCGGACGACGTCCAAGCCGATGTGTTTTTCGAATGCTTTGAATCATGACTGCCAACAATCGAATATCGGCAGCGTCTCTCGAACAGTGGTGCAGACTGCTTTCAACAATTGTACAAATCAGGTGTAGACATATTGCAATGCATTTGTATTCAATGCAATTTTTTAATTTGCAGAGCAAGTCTTTAGTAGTGATAAGTGGTCTAACATATAAAAAGTTTAACATTGTCCTATTACGATCACTTTATCATTTCATTAATATTTCTAATCCAAATTACTAATCGTTACTATTTATATTTGTTGTCTCTGCCCTTTAGGAGCACCCTGCTGTCTAATCGCTTGGATGCGGCATGCCACCACACTGTGCAGTTGTTGCGGCGCGTTCTTTGACAATTTTCAACGCCTTCGTTGGATCAACATCAACGCTCGCTGCCTGCATGAGATGGCAACTGTAGCTGCTGCTGCTGCTGTTGCCTGTTGCTGATGCTGCTGTTTGATGGCTGCAAGTCTGTGGCGTTTTTGTTTGTGCGGCTCGGCAATGGGTTTGTTGTGCCAGCGGCGTGTCGCTGCCGCTGTTGTTATTGTTGTTGATGATTTTATTATTATTTTACCTATGCACTTCCTATTGGGTAATATTTGATTTGCATTCCAGTGGATGCGCATCACGCCGCTGCTGGCTGCACTGAATGAATTGCATTTTAATTAGATTCATGGTTTTAGGTGAGGTTCCAAATCCCAGAACATTCCCATTGCATACCAAAGTCATGTCTTGCTCGTACCAACCTCAGCCTGGCTCTGACCTTTCCAGCCAGCAACAGTTGTTTCGGAGCTAGCATTCCAATTTCAATTCCCTAACAATTGTTTGTTTGTCTCTCCCTCTCCTTCTCGCTGGTCTTTTGGCCACTTAAAAATGTTACTTGTGTCAACACGATGTCAGCCTAAAACAAAATACCCTCGGGCTGTTCATTAACACCTCATATATATGTGCACACAGACCATACATCTCGCTGTTTCGTCGATTTCACAGACAGAAAACGAAATTCCATGTGCGGTTTCATTAATTGTGTTTGCCGATGCCAAGTGGTAATGAGATGGCCGCGTCTGTGCCAATGAACATGACTTGTTACAGGTTCTTAGCCAGCTTCACAAACAAAGACATCATCGTTGCCCCCCTCCACGCCTTTGCAGCCGGCTAAGAGTTGTCTCTTTGTGTGTAGGCGGTGTCTATTGGCTCGGTCAGGTTTCTAATTTCAATAATTGTTAATTGCTTTGCTGAGTGCTTTCTGTGGTTGTTGCTGACTGACCAATTGATATTTTGATATTTTCTACCCTCTATTGTGTATGTGTTGTGGGCAGGTTTCGTATACCCAACAAATTAACGGCTCTTTCAATTTATTGAATGCCATATGAGCGTTCCGTTAATAATTCCACGATTATATCACTTCTAAACTGGCTGGCACAGAACTGCTGCAGGTGCGTGAAGTTGCCAAATTGCCGATTATATCGACAGTTCCGATAAATTACTGCGCTAGCAGACATTAACTTTAAAGTATATTGTAAATTGTGATGTGACTATTTATCTTTCTCTAAATCAAATTTACTTATTAGTGTGAAACTATGAATAACATTCGTTCAATGTAAATAGATGAGCTTCTATTTTTGTACGCTTTGAAGCTTTCACAGCTGAGCAGTAGTAGTAAATGTTAGTCTCACCGCAAATTGTCGAATTAGGCAAACTTTTAGCACATTTAGTGATATGGCGAAGCAGCCGAGAGACACACGACGAACACTCGTAATAACGCAGAGTTTAGAGGCAGACTGTGGCGCAAATTGTAATAGTGCATAACTCAGAAAATTGCCGTCAATGTTGGCTGTTCGAAGTTATTGCCTGAAAACACACACTAATAAGCATAAAGCAAAATACCTATGACTACCAAAAATCAACATTTAGCGGCGCACTGAGAAAAAAGTAGGAGGCTTGCACAACTTGTTGCCAATTGATGAGGCAACGTCTGCACATGACTCAAGTGCGATTGAAGATCAAAGTACATCAAAGCGAGCGGCGAGAGCTGAATCCTTGGACACATCCTTTGAGGGAATTAAACTGCAGTGGCGATGCGGCTTTAAGTCTGGCGAGTTGTGCAACGAGATATTGATTGTTTTGGCCACCATTAACCTGGTCTACTTGGGCCAACAGGCACTTGAACCCAACGTGCCCAGCTTGACACCGTTCGCCACTCAGCTAGCCAGTCAGCCAGCCAGCCAGTCAGTCAGTCTGTCTGCCAGCCACCCACTCGACTCGATGAGTCGCCTGCATGTCCACAATACCAGCATGTCTCAATCTCAATAAAGTTTGCCGACTTAACGCCAGCGAATTCGTGTCATGACACAAATTTCCAAGTCAAGCGAAACGGAAGTGTCGGCACATAACAAAGTGGCCCAGCCCGGCCCACAAGCACTCGACAAGGATGCGCCTGGGCAGCAGTGCGGGCGGGGAGGGGGCCCGGCACAGGCCAGCCTTGTTTCTGATTTCTTGTGCCATATCAATGGCATAACTCGTACATGCTCGTATAAGTAATTGCAGCGACCCCCAGAGACCGCGTCAGCAGGCCAGCAGGCAAGGCTGTTGTATCCTTGTAAATCAGCACGCCAAAAACTTTTGCTGTGTTGCCTTTTGTTTTGTCACGTCATTGTTGAAAGCGACAGGCCACCTTCCTGCACTCCACGCGATAAACAATGATGCAGTGCACCCTCCCCTGCCCCCCACCAGTGTTCTGATTGCAATTTCGGGTGCCGAACATTTGGCAGGCAACCAGCAAAAATTGGTGCCAGCTGAAAAGTTATTTGTTTATTGATTGCCGTCATTTTATTTCACGTATAATTTGAATTAAAAATTTGTTCAGCCCCAGCGCGGCGCGCTTTCATTTTTGTTATCAAGGACTCGCTGATATCGTTAGCAATCGATTCAGTTGCAGTTGTGCCGCAACCTGATTCAAGCTAGTTTGATTGGGGTTTATGGAGCGTATGTGTAATATTTAATGTAATACAGTTTGCTGCTCCACTTGCGCCTTTGTTCTGCAAATATGTGTTTATCAAGTTGCTGAAAGTTGCCAATACTACACTAATTTATTTAAACTTGTGTTGGTTTGCTAATACTTTGAATTGGTTGAACTAAGTTTTGTTTACTAGAGATTTCATGATTTAGGGTATCTCAATTCGATCACTTTCGTCTAGAATGTTCTCCCTTACTCTGCGACAATTCTCAGCATTGGGAAAATGGAATTTACAGTTTCTAATCATCATTATAAAGGAACTTTGTTGACGTAATTGCACTTTCGAGTCATCGCGTAACATAAACAACAACAAAAGAATGCTCGCAGCGTTTACAGCTTCCGCCTGTGTGCATCTGTAGGTGCATATGTATGCGAGTGGAGTATCTTCTATCTGATATTGTGTTGTTGCATCTTTGTTTTACTTACAAAGCAAAATTTGCAACTTAATTTTTATGACTGTGGAGAAATTGTTGCTTGCGGTTTCAGTTTGCAGTTGTTGCGCTGCCTGCCGTTGATTATTATTTTCATTATTGTTATTCTTACTTCGCCTGTAAGCCAGTTTAAGGGCAGACAAACAAAACGGAAAGGCGAAAAGGGAAAAGGGCGCCATTCGGCTATAAAATGTAGCGGAAAAATGTCAAGTGCAGCGCCAGCGACGACATAAATACATTATTGGCATCGCTGCCGCTTACTTGGTTGCTGCGGGGACAGCGGGATACTCTGACTGCAGCGTCATGCGCCCGCAGCGAACTTGCAACACTCGATGATGCATTGCTGTTATTTTTAATTGCCGCCAAGTCGCAGCAAGCGGCAACAATGTCTCGCAAAAGTATCTGCCAGATACACATGCACACACAAGGCAAAGCAATAGAGCATGTGAGAACATGCACTTATTAATTACGTTCGCTTTTCAACTTGACACAAGTACTTTGCATATGACGTCATTAGCCATGCTGTTGACATTTAAGTCTATATCGCGGGGGTCACTTTGTTATGCATTATGTGTGTTTTGTTTTCGCTTTTTGCATCTGCATCTGAACTTTTCGTTCTTTGTGCGCCCGCTCATTGTCTGCTCAAGTGTCTAGGAGCAGGAGGAGGCCAGGGTGGCCAAGGCGTCGCTCTACATGTGTTGTGTGTGTGTGTGTAAGTGTGTTGGGCGCCAAATGTCAAGGAGCTGTGGGCGCAAAAGCTTTGATCTTGTTGCCAAAGCCAAGCTATTAGTGCTATGGGCCAACTAACGTTCACACTTAACTGGGTTTTCTCACCGATTCATCAATATCAATTAGAAGAATTCGACTGGCTTTAGGCTTTCTTCTTGCGCCATTTGCCACGTTTAAATGTCAGGCTGAAATTTAATTTCCAAATGCAGCAAAAAGTAAAAAGCAACGCGGAGGGGGCCTTGAGTCAGGTTGCCAATTCAAGACTAGTAAATAAATTAGCAATTTGAGGAAAGAGAAAATGCCAGAAGACATTTTCATTAGCATCGCGCGAGGAGCTAAAAAATGGTTTCTAATTACTGTGAGCCATGACCATGCCCCGGCTAGACTTGCTTCTTTTTTTCTTTTTGTTTTTGGTTTTGGTTTTGTTTTTGTGTTTGTGTTTGGGCGGCTGCAAGGTGTGGTTAGCGTTGTGGCAAACATAAAATTTCATTTTCCTATTTAATTACAAAACAGTCGACTCTCACAAATGAGCTGGAAATATGCTGTTCGGCGCAGGAGCCGAAGCGTTAGCGGTAGCAGGCCATAAATGAGTCAACGACGACGGCGGCGGCGGCGGCGACGAGCCAAGGCGAAATACCAAGTCCTGGCCATTTGCCATTCCCCCATCGGCAAAGCGGCAAAGTCATAAGCCACAGAGCACAACGGCATGAAATAAAGAAACGAGTTAGCTGCAACGCCGACCCTGTCGAGATGCTAAAGATTCTGTGGAAATGTTTATTAAAGTCGAGGATTTTATGATTATGCCGCACACAGTCGTATAACTGGTCAAGAACCGAAGCTGGCAGCAAAACGTTGCCACTGCTGCTGTTGCTGCTTTTGCTGCTGTTGGCCAGCGGCGCGCCTGCGTAGGCAATTAATTTGGCCAACAGCCAGCATCGATGAAATGCCATTCATATTGCCTGCCTGACTGACTGACTAGCTGAGTTGGCTACCCGACTGACTGTCTTCCTGCCAAGCTGCCTCGCTGCCATTCAAAGAAATGCAGAGACTCAGCGTCTAAGCTCCAACTGCGGCTATTCAAATTTCAGTTTGGTAATTTGCGTGCCACAGCTCATACGGTAATTATGTGAAAATGCATTTTGGTGGGCCAACTTTTCCTGCCACTGCCTCTTTAACTCGCCAGCCCGCCTCTCCGTCCGACTGTCTCTCTTTCTCTCTGTCTGTGCGTCCGCTTAGCCTACCCACCTGCCAAGCGCTGTCAATGCATCTCGACTTGTTTCATTTGCAATCGTGGAGTTTTTTTCGCTCGAACCGATTGGCAATTGGCTGCTTTTCCCACTGCCACTTGCTAAGCGCTTGGCTTAACTATTTGGGTGGCTAACGTTCGTTGTTGGCCCACCTGGAAGCCAGAAGCTCACAAGTGTGTGCCACTCTTGTGGTTGTCATACGAACAACAAATGTTGCGTTCTTCGCTTTTGGCTACTAAGACTAGAATCGACGTGGCTCTTGCCATATCTGCGATCCGAGCTGGTGATGAATCAAATTTTACGAACAGCGAACAGCTGGTTGGTCAAAAAGGAATAGCCTAAGTCTATTACTAGCTAATAAACAGGTGGACGGTTCTCAGACTTAAACAGAATACTTTATTAGCTGATGCTACTTAAATAAATATAAATGGGAGATAATATAAATGCCATAACACCTGATTAGCAGCTCAGCTCCACGTTCTTAATTACTGTTTAGCAGCTTGTAAACATGCATAAAATAATCGATAAAATGACGAAACTTCAGAGGAATTAATTCAACAAACTTTGATCAGATAGGTCTGTGAAATTAAATGTAATGGTATACTTGTCACACTCGACAGGGAAACATTAATTAAACAACATGCATGTGGCAACATGACGTGCAACAGCAACAACGCCACACAGATAGCGGCAAACATATTGCCAGCGATGGAGGGAAATTGTGGTGAAAAGTTATGAACTATATACATGAGTTTATGCGGCAGCCAAGTGCCAGAAAACATTTTCCCCCAATTTTTGCATATCTGCCGCACAACAGCGCAACACAACAACACACACGAGCAACAACTGTGGCAACTGTGCGGACGGGACAAGCGCGGCAACAACGGTCGCAGCAACAAATCAAATAAGGAAAAATGTCGCCAAACTTTTCAATTCAACTGTCAATCAGTTTGAGATAGCGGCGGTCTGGAGAGCCAGCGGCAACAATAATGACATTTATGCAAAATAGCCATCGGGACCGAGAGCAATGGAAATTGTGGCTGACCTGAGTTGCGACGTCGACTTCGACTTCGACTTCGCTCTGCGCGGTGCTTGGCTGCTCTTGTTGTGCACTCCGCCGGGGCGAGACAGCGAAGCGCGGCTGATGACTGCGAGAGCCTGTGGATGCCGGCTGTCTGTCTGTCTGTCTGTTTGCCTTTGCTCGGTCACCTTTGCCATAATAATTGCACTTGCATTGCATGCAAATCAAATTGTCATCACGCTGCCGTCCTCCAGCCGAACTCTGTAGGCGTCCGTGGGTCCAGCGTCCAGCGGCCAGCGGCTCGCTTTATTGGCCCCAAAGGAGCGCGCACTCTACTCATACACTCCGACATTGACGTTGCTCAGACAGACAGTCGGGCAGTCATCCAGCCATCCAACCATGCAGCTAGCCATCCAGCCAGGCAGGCAGTCAGGGCATTGCCTGAATGATCGATGACAGAGTTTGTGTTTGATTGAAAGCAATTGGTGGCACCGTCACTTGGTCTGCGCCTCGCGATGGGCGCGGATAGCGGCATCGACGTTTCGCTCTCAGTCGCTAGGCTTTGTGAATGCCCTTATGGCGGGCATGATTAGTTTTGTAATGCAGTTAGTGTATTTATACAGTATAGAGTATAGACTTAATCTAATTGTATTAAAGATTTGTTGTTTTTGCTCATTATAAGATATTAAGTATATACAAGTATATAGTTCTCGACTACAAATTTACAATTTACATTATAACACAAAATAGTATTAAGCATCGCATCAGCCACGTAAGTAATTTTAGAAGACTTATTGGCTCATTGCAAAATATTAAGCATATAGTACTCGATTACTTTGCATTTAAATCACAATATACAATTATTTTTAAGCCTCGCTCCTCTATTTGAATTTGAATCTGAATTTCAACAGTTGATTGAATTGGGCAAACATGTAAGTAATTTATTTAGTATTTAGTATTTAGTGCTATCGTAGATTTAATGAAATTTCTAATTTTATTTATAACTCTAAGTCATTTTTAAGCGTTTTCGTCTATTTACTTTTCTGAAAATTGGAACTGAATTTCTGTCTAACTTTAAATCTACCAAGATCTCATGAGTCCTTCTGCTTTCCTTGTAGCATTTAATTAATGCCGTGAGTGTATTGAAGTCGCGACTTGCACTTAAATGTGATCTCGCCTTTCTTCTTTTACGGCCAGTCAATGCATTGTTTTGGCTCTGCAGACTTTACGGTAGCTCGCTTTGTGAAAATTATTGCCACACGCGGCCGAGGCGCATATGGAAAATTTACTGCCTGACAGTTTCTGCGTTGGCGATGCTTAAGTATCTTTTTGTTGTCGTCGTTGTATCCAATGTGGTGGCTTAGCGCGTTTAACGGCAAATTTTGATGCAGTGCAGCTGTAATTGTCAATTGTTTATAGCTGCATTCTCAGTATTAGTTGCAAACCGAGCCACCAAAATTATGCGCCACAGTTGCTATTAGCTTGTATTCATGACAAACGCGTCTTATAAAGCGTAGCGATTATAGCGACTTGATGCTTTGAATCTAGCTGTCAATGCCATCAACTGCAGTTAATCGCAGATAATTTTCTTTTTTCTTTTCAGAATTAGCCGAATGCAAATAGGTGCGAGGTGCGATGTGCGAGGCAATAACGAATCCGGGAAACAAATTAATTTGTCATATTAACAATTGCCACATAAAGTCACACGCTCGCCAAACCCAGCAAGCTGCCATCATTACGATGATGATCATTACGACAAGGGCCCCATCACAGCAACAGTGACTAACTAAGCAAGCAAGCGAGCGAGCTAGCGAGTTGACTAACTGACTTCACTGAGCTTTAGCCTACGGCAATGGCTCTCAATCTGACTCTGGCTGTAAGTCTGGATAGTAGTAACACACTACATTGAACAATACGCAAACTTACAGCACTCGGTGTGCTGTTGGTGTGTTGCATTTCGTAGATTTTTTAATTGAAAAAACATGTTTTACGAGCATCGCTAACCACGACGATGACGCTGACGCTGACGCTGACTGCACCAACAACGGCAACTACGTGTTGCTTAGGCACGTCAGAATGCCGCGGGCGAAAGTGCTCGACTAGCAGATATCGCCCAAAGCAGTGGCAGGGTTCCCATCGTTTACAGACACCCACTTCCCAGAATTCACGCTGCTGCAGTATAAATTTTGGTGGTAATTAAACAATGATTTTTCAGCGTTCGACCCTCTTGTTTAATGTTCTTACCGTTTGCAATATAAATAAATTTATTAATGAACACCAACCATAAAGCTTAAATTGTTAGCACAACTGGAGTCAATTGCTTGATTTCAATACACTCACATTTCAAAGTTCTTAATGGGTATCTAGAGACAGAAAAAAAAAAAACGATGGGGCGCAGTCGCCGTAGAAGATGACGCTGTCGTTAGTTAAGAAACGCGCAGTTTTTAAGAGTCGGTGCTTAGGTGCTGCCTAACAAGTCGACTTTAAGCACTTTGCCAGCTAACTTTTGCATCTGAAATCCCAGCAATGACTTGTGCAATGAAAAATTTGCACATCGAATGCGGCATGACTTAATCTCTGCGCATTTAATCGCCCGGAATAATACATTGTGTATAACAATAATAATATTGAATCAGTTTTGCAAGCCGCATTGGATTTATAACTGAAGAGTTTTATTAGTCCAATGCTGCAGATGAACAATTTCAAGCGCCATTAAAAACGTCTATAAGTTGTAAAAAGTTAGCAAGAAAATAAAAAGAATTTGTTTTCCAAGTTACCATAAATAGTCAGCCGGTTGTACTGGCTGGCTGAACACTAGACAGTGCCATTGATTAGACGCTTTCGAACCGGTTCACAGGTATTTAGCAATAATTTTGAAATCGGCGTAAAGTACGCTAATTCGCTCGCTGGATGATGCTGCATACTTTTGGGCCATCTGCGGGCTTCTCGTGGCAGTATCTGCGATCAGCGTTGCACTAAGCTGGCGTTAAGCAGTAACAATTTAATTACGACTTGACCCGTTCACTAATCAAATCTATGCTTAACAAATGCATTTAAAGCGAAGTCAGTCGTTAACCGTTAATGGTCAACTTTTAATTAGCAATTAACTGTGGAGTTGCATAATCTGAGCTTGCAACTAGCAGGCAGGGGCAAGTGAATGAGTTAAGGAAAACGCAATAAATAAGCGAAATACAAATTAAATAAATGTGCGGCATTTAAATGCAACTTGCCAGCGCTTAAAGCACTCGCCGCTAATCTCTGCCAGTCTGAGAATCCGAGCCGAGGCTCTGCCTCTAAGGCAGACAGCCGGATGACTGGGAAAGAGGCACGCACATTGAAAGTGGGACTTGCAGCAGCTGACTGCGACTCTGACTCTGACTGTGACACTTGGCGCATCTTTAAGCGAATGACCGCGAATGGCAGATGGGCGATTAGGCTGGAAGGCAAGCTCCACTGAGTTCTCTGCTCCTGCAGATAGAAAGTTTGCGCTTGCAACTGACCCGGCTACTGAGCCAATGAGAAATGCACGCAGCGCTCGGCCAGCTTAGCGAGACCCAAAAAGATCGAAACGAAGAGAAACGCAGAGAAATGCAAAATAACAGCCATAACAGAATGCAAACGCAAACGCCAGCCAAATGCTGAGCGTAATAAAAATTAAGAAACCAAAAACAAAAAAAAAACAAGTGGAAAGCCGCAATTCCTCTAGTTCTCTCGCTCCCACACATAGGCCGTCTCTCTCTATAACTAACGGAGAGGCGCTGTGAAATTGACGCTGACAAGCCTTGTTGCTGTTGTTTTTCGCCAGCCAGTTGGCTTGAAGTGGGCAACGTTGCGTATGCTTAATCAGCGCATTTGCATCGTGCGTCGCGTCTCGTAGCGTCGCGTCGTGTTGCATTGCGTGCAACTGTTGCCATGCTGTGACTATCATTAATTTTTCATATTCATAATCATCATCTAGTCAACGTGCTTTAACTCGAACGCACACTGCCAGTTAGTTCACACTCTGCCAGCCGTGGTTGCAGCCACCTTTTGCCGTGGTGTCAAAATGCTTTTTTCTTTCACATTTTTCACGCGATTTATGCACCTTTTTGTGGCATCATTGCCCACTTCCTCTGCGTTCTTCGCCCAGTTGCGCGTATCATCGCGACTCGGCTTTGCCACTCACAACTTGCCACCTTGCCACTTGCCACTTGCCACTTACCACTTACCACTTTGGTTAACATCTTTTACATGCAATGCATTCTGGCGCCCAGCTAACAAACAAATTTTTCGAAAGGCTCCTTTTTTGGCGGAGTGCTGATATTTTGATGAATGCACATGAAAGTGTGTAACTAATATGCGTGTGTGCCTCGCACCTTGCATCTGTGTGTGTATGTGTTGATGTGAGGGGCAATTCAAATTGTACAGCAGATGAGCCAGCGATTAAGTGCGATTAAACGTGGACACGTTAAGACTTTCTTATTAAACGCGCACTCGAAAAGTTGTGTGAAAATGTAACTATATTAACAGAAGCAAGTGTAAGTTTTGTACTGATGAAATTTATATATAACTGATGAAGAGTAAGGCAAAGATCAATGCCAAGGAAATCATAAAAACACAAATTATAGAAGTGTAACAATCAGAGACAGAAATTGTGAGTTTAGCAATTAAAATTATACATTATTTCTTATTCGGTTCTGCAGTTGGCTTTTGGTTTATTTACTTCTCATTATGCCAAGAGCATTGTGTGGGTGTTTTGACATTAGAATTGTTTTCAATTTTGCGAATAATTCAGGCATAAAACAATAAAGCAACTCAGCCTGAAAAGAATTGGGCAAACTGCAAAAATCTCCCATGTGCCGATTCCCATTGTAAGTTGAGCGGCAACGAGCGCTTTTAATTTGTATACCCTCGATGCAGCATGAGGTGTTAAACAGGTATGCTAAGCTGCAGTCGTTAATAAGCCAACAAATAATTAATAGTTAGGAGTGGCACTTATTTTATGTAGCATTTGTCTAAACCATTAATTTGCAAAGCAGTTACATACTGCATACTACAGGGCATCTGTTATTTCAGCAATCGCAGGTGCGCTGTGCCGCTCATGCAAATAAATAGGTGAGCATGGGGCCCAGTAGGGACTCCAAGAGAGTGCTAAAAGTGCGGCAATAAAAATCAAGGCGCTGCGTAGAGTCGAACAGAATCGTTAAATTTTTTGTAGAAAATAGTGTGAAAATCGGCTCACAGACACACAGACGACGGCGATGTAAGTGGGTATGTGTGTGTGTGTGTGTGTGTGTGTGTGTAGGTGCTAATATGGAAAATAAAAGAAACTTTAAATGGCACCGGTTAAATTTTGGACGGCTTAATGCTTGAACGCTTGTACAACACAAGCGAAGACAGTTTAATTACGGCGTGAAGTTGTGCACAGTCCGTCGTTTGTTGTGCACTGCGCCGACCGATCCGCCATAACATTACCACCAGCACACAGCAAGAGCAACAGCAACAACCAAAACAACAACAATAAGTTGGTAGTTAAGCCTTTTTGTTTTAGGCTTTTGTTTCATAGACTTGAGGCGCGATTTGTTACCCCAGTTTGATGAGGTTTTAATGCAAGCGTGAATCATAAAATCACAGCTTGCTGGCGTTGCTCATGTCAGCGAAAGAGAGAATGAATGTCGCTGCGACTTGTGAGTGGGTGACCATCACAGTGCAGTGCAAATTTCCCAGGCTCTTGGCCCTGAGGGATCAGGTGTCAAAGCCAAGTATCCGCGAGCGCGTCCAATGGCGGAATTAACTGCTAAATCAATGGATTTGTTACTCCAGCTAATTGCAAGTCTTAATCCGAGATGGACCAATCGATCACGTGTAGCAACGCATTCTACTCCGAGATTCCTCAGACTTACTTCAGGTTCATTCATCACTCTGCTTTTCTCGTTTGGAAATGAATAATTACTTAGAATCGCCATTGGATGCCAGGAGCTTTTACTGCCTGGCTAGGGACTTTCAACTGCAACGCCAATCAGGAGACTCCTCCCCACTCCGTTGCCCCCATGGAAACGTTGTGCCACTGATCGCCACATGATCAACTGCCAAAGCAGTCAAATAAATTAATTGCAGAAGAGCTGCACAAAAACTGAAATGCAACAGGTATGAAAATGTAGATGCCGAAAACGAGATAATACACGGCGTGGAGATCACCCAAGTGATCGCTTTATTAAGCCCAAAAACAAACAACAAACAAGTTGGCTGTGTTTTTTTTTTAAATCAATAACGCTGGCAATTAAATTCCATGCGGTGGTCCAATCAGAGCCAGCGTTTAATAAAGTTAGCATTTGTCTTGTCAAAAATTTATTGGCATTTGTTGTGGCGAACGTTATAAGCGTTTCGCTTGCGCGGTTGTTAAGCGATTGTGATCTCTGGAATGCCTGATACCTGAAATGCCTGATGCCGCCTCATTTCAACTGACCGCCAGCAGCGATTGTTGTGGACATTATGCGGCCGTTGTTTCGCTGGGGTACAATTAAAAGACATGAAGCGATTGCCATTCGACTGGCATTCATTTGACTTGATTGCCGACAGTTAACAATGCGATTTCGATTGCGATCGCTCGTTTGATAAGACCCGGGCCACAGTCAATTGCACAGTTTTCACCTTTTGCCTCATTGCGAATTGATTAACTTATGCAAATGCTCGAAACTCTTGCCACAGATCTCACAATCGCACACCCCCAACCAGAGGACTGCGAACGGAGGAGTCGCAAGCAACTGTGACAAAAGGCGTTGCCATGCACGCTCTGTGGCAGGCCTATGAGGCCGCCCTGCTCCCTTCTTCCTGCCACTTTGAGTTTTCTTTCTTTGCTTTTTTTCATCGCTCTGTGTAATTTCCATCAAGCGGCGCTTTTTACCTTTTTGGCCAACAGACATGGCATGGCATAAAGATTCTCATGTCTGTTCGGTTTTTGCTGGTTTTTTTCTTCGGCCAGTTCCAAAAAGCAACGGCGTCGTCATCGTCGTCGCTGGTGTCGGTGGATTTTCAATTTCTAATGTAGTGCACGTTACGCCCTGAAGGGGTTTTTATTTTATACTTTTCAACTTTACGGTTTTATTTATTTATGCTAGCGTTGCTTTGCTCAATCGCACAGTGGTCTTCAATTTTACGAAGACCAGCCATAAAGCGTTCGCATTAAAAGCCGCATTATTCACTAATATCTGTCTTTCTCACAGCACTTAAATTGTCGACTTCTTCCTACGTCACAATTTAACTTAATGATAAGTTTTAAGAGCTCCTAAAATACATGTTCACATGCCAGCAGTTTGTGCAAATAAATTAGTATTTAAAATGACTTTTACATACTTAAAAAAAAATAATTTAGAAATTAAAAAAATGAATTATTATCCTAATTGTACTTACATTCTTGTTTAAAATTACTTTTAAATATTTTTAAAAATAAATAAATAAATATAAAAAATGTTGAAATTGAAAATATGTCTAAAATGTGCAAATTACTAGCTAAGTTATTGATATTCCTGCTCCACTATATAGTAAATTAAATATGTGATGCACCCCCACAATTTCTCTTTCGAGCTTTGGCAATTTTGCCCCACTGTGCCAGGCATCAGACGCCATTTGATGACAAACTTCAAAACGTTTGCATGCAATATTTGTTGTTGTCTATTTTATGATTGCTGGTTGCCTGTCGATGTGCTCGATGTTGTTGCTGTTGCTGTTGCTATTGCTGTGGTGGTGCTGGTGGTGCACACTTTTAGTCATCACCATGTCAGCGGCGCAGACAGCGATCCAAACAATCAAAATGATATGCAAATATATGTAAGAGTACCGCTACGAAAAAGGCGTGGGTTAATTGTGACTTTATCATACGACTTCGACGGCGACGGCGACGACGACGACGACAGCCAAAAGGAACAATGAAAATTCGCAATCGAAAGGAAAAAATCAAATTTATTACAAATTTAAGCATAGAAACGAACACCACGACAGCAACAACAAACAGCAGCAGCAGCCCTAGCAACGACTCTGCAACTGGCAACTGGCAACTTGCAACGAAGTCGCGACGATGCGGCAAGTTATAGATTTCGTCATAGTTGTCAAGGAGGCGGCAGGCGGGCGGGCAGGCAGTCAAGCGGGGATCGGGAGATCTGCAAATCTGAAAATCTGCTGTAAATAAACCTGTCAACCGACACCAACGCGATACACTGTGAACTACGAACTCGCAGACCGCCCAGTCGGCTGTGCGCTGCATGCTCGATGTGGGCGTGGCCAAAACTAAAGCGCCTGAAATACATAAAACACATTAACACAGCCAACCTGGGAAACTCAAGCGGCCGCAGCAAGCTGGCTAGCTGGCTAAGTAAGGGAACGGAAATGGTCGCATGCATGTCGCGTTTTCCCATAGCAACCAAATGGAAAGGCCCCCAAGTCGGATCGAGATGCGGACTGAAGCGTAACGTATTCCAAAACTTTAATGCAAACAACAGCGTCATCACACAGGCTCCGCCGACCGGGCGAGTGCTAACAGTAACAGTTACACTAACAGTAAATCCAAGCGTAACCATAACGATAAACGTTGCCTTTGCTAGACACACAGTTCCTGCCGGTAGACGAGTCGAAAACCGCGACCCACATACTCGCCGTCGCTGCGAAAGGGCAGCACAATGGGTCCGGCGGCAATATCCCTCACCGTGGCATGCGCGTTGAAGTCTTCGTTCTCGATGCCATCGTTGAACCGCTCCCCGCACAGCCGCACCGAATTGATGGCTATGAAGTCGTCCGGGCAATTGAAGATGCCAGCGCCCGCCTGACCATCGGACACCAGATCGTTCTCAGCTGCGAGTTGAATATACGACTATAGGATATGTATGTGGTTCAGTTGCTTCACCCACCCTCATCCTTGTTGATGATCTGAAAGTCAGGCTGATCGCCACCCAATTGCTCTGTGTTGTAAACGATACTGCACACCTTCCTGGAGCGCGCCAGGCAAATGGCATAGTTCAGATTGTTCTAAGAGAGTGAATTCCCTGTTAGGCGTATACATTGAACTACTTGCAGGCACTCACCAGATAGGTAGCCTCACGATTGCCCACAATGCTGCCATCCGCATCGTAGTTGAAGGACTTGATGACGCCCTCGCCAGCGCTGTAGTATTGCAGGCAATTATCTGGCGCCAGATCGTCGTCAACTTGACTTATCTTGATATTGAACGATCGACCACCGCTGGAGACTTTGACAAACACCGACAAATACACTTTGCCCTCGTTGGAGTCCCCGACGTGCACATAAACTTTGGACAATTAATGTTATATGAGATAATGCGACTAGTGAGTGTACTCACTGTGTTGTCCAGTGTTGATGCCACAGAGAACGGGTATATTGAAGTTGGTGTTGTGGCCGGACACAATGAACTGATCATCTATGCAGTCGCCATTGGTGGGTCGACTGAGCTGAGAAGAGCAAAAACACAAAGCTAAAAATTAAAGTGCAAATATTTGCATGACAAATGATTACGACTTCACCAAAAGAACTTCAAATTCCAAGACTTAAAAGCTGGCATCACTTTGGAAATAAAATATACATATACGCAGAAGATCTATGCAAACTAAGGCAGCAGATCTTTGAGTCGCTTAAGAAACTATAAAAAGCAAGTGGATTTAAGCAACACAGCCACGCCCCAGTTAATGTATCGAAAGTACCTCGAACATTTGGAAGTCGAGTCGCAGCTGCTGCACGCCTTTTCGCACATTGACGATCAGCACGCAGATCATCATTTCGCGCACCGCTTGCGGGTAGTTGGGACTCTCGAAGTACACGGTCTGCTGGCTGGTCACATCGCCGCAGCCGTTAACAACTGAAAGCGAAAGCAGACAGGCACGCGCATTAAACAAAACCACTTCACAACAATCACACTTCAAATTCAGGTGACTCACAGATGCAGCAGGCGCCGACGCCGTCGGCACAGCTCTCGGTGGGAATGCCGCCCAAGCTCTTGCACTCGAACTCGTGGTAGCAGACGCCTTCCATGGTGCGTATGTCGCCCATGGAGACGCTGCACTTGGTGTTCGGGAACTTGATCACCTCGAACAGACTGAGGAAGCCTTTGCCCTTCGCCTTGGGTGCGCTCGGCTGCTTCAGTATGAGGTTCGCCTCCACCGGCGAGCCAAAGATCAGCTGCTTCAGCTTGTGCGCCAGCTTGCCGGGAAATGTTTGCGGCTGCATGATCGAGCTGCGCGTCGTGGACGGCGTGGGCGGCACCATCGGTCGCATCGAAGGTCGTTTTGTGGGCATCGGCATCGGCATCGGCATCGTGGGCATCATGTCCGAGGGCACAGGTGTGGGCATCATGTCGGTTGGGGGCGGCGTCTCGGGCGGATCGGGCAGTGGCTCCGTCGTGGGACGCATTGGTATGGTTGGCTCCGGCTCATCGGGCGGCATCGTGCTTGGAGCTGGTGGCGCCGGCTCCGTTGGCATTGCAGGCATCTCTGTGGGCACTTCGGGCGGCGCCATTGTCGTCTCTTCCGCCACCTGCTGGGCGAGCTTGTGCAGTTGGAAGCCCGGCTGGTAGCGCAGCGTGTAGTGGAAGCCAATGCCATCGATGGCCATGCCGCCAAAGCGCTGTGGCGCCGTTGATCGAGGGCTGCCACGTCTGCTCTTCCTCACGCCCATTGTCACAAAATCGCGCTGTTCGTGGTGGGCAACAGCCACGCCCACATAATAGAGCGTCAAAACGAGGGCGCTTATCAACGCATCGCGATTTAACAACATTATTAACGGAACTCCAGTCAGCAACTGCCTGCGGCATGTGCACAACTTGCAGCGCGCTGCGGCATCAACGTCATCTCTGTCGCCGCAGCACAACTGCAATCTGCCTGCTTTTCTTTGGCTTTATTAGAGCATTAATTGTGTAGTAGTTGTCGTTGTTGTGATGCTTTCCCGGCATTTCCCCGAATGCTGGGCAACCTTCACTTTTGCAGTATTTTCTTACGCTGCACGACAATCAAACAACAAAGTCACGCTATTGTGATCTCGCACATGTGCCCCACGTTGTGACTGCCTGCCTCTCCTCTTATGGCCATTACAACTCTTGTTGTTGCGCTGCCAACAGCTGCCAACTATGTGAAATATTTTTGCAAATTACCTCGAAAATTGTTCACCTTCAGTATTTAACTTTTGGCAGGCTCTGGGAAATGGAATAGCAAATGGAAATGCTGAGAAAATGAGTCGACAGAAACCAAATAAGCGGCGTTCGGCACCAACTTGCCACATGTCGCAACATCATGCTTCACAACCAGATTTTCTAGAACAAAGTTCAAGAACGTTATAAAACGACTTACCGCTTCTTTATTACTGCTTTGACAGATATAAATAGATATTATTGCCGTGGTATTTGCATAAGAAAATTCTAGCACATCGAACGTCTAAATTTTATGTGTACTCTTTATTCTTTAATAGATAATTTGACATTTGCATTTTTATAATATTTATTTTGTATCATAAATCTTTATATTTTCCCTCATTCTTTGTATTTCCCTTCATTCCCCATTTAAGTATTCTTTTTTGATAGTATATCTTTTTAAATTCCTACCATACATTTCTATATGTAGTCTAGATTCTATAGATAATTTAACTTTTAAGTTTTCTTTTTGGATAGTAAATATATCTTTTACTTTCCTTCCATCTATTTCTATGTTTATTATTTAATAGATAATTTGGCATTTGCGCATACTTTTGTCTAGTCTTTCCTTTGAATCATAATCTATTCTATTTCCTCCTCTATATTCTTATGTAATATAGATATAAGAACTTAATAGATAATTTAGCAGTTTAATATAGTTTTGGATAGTACATATATTGTTATTTAAGTTCCTGCACTAAACGTCAAGTGCACTCTTTATTATTTAATAGATAATTTAACATTTTCTCATACTTTTGTATCATAATTCTTTCTATATTTTTCCCATATATTTTTATGAACAGTTTTTATTATTTATTAGTTTTGGCATTTGTAAACTTCAGATGATTTTCTATCAAAAAGGTGCTGTATTTTTAAAACCATTGAATCAGATTATTATTATTACTTTTTTTTAAGTGTTTTTAGACATTTCTTATCGTCTAATAGATCTGAAATATTTGTGTAAAATACTTTGAAGCTCAAAAGCTGGCTGTTTGTTTATGATAATCTATTGTATGTAAATCAGACTTTGCGCGGTGCATGAATGTTCTCGTAATAGCGTGATTGATCACGATTGGCTAAACCAGCATGATGATCCAGGCAAGCCGACGCTCGTAACTGTTGATAATGATAATCTTTAGGCCAAAACGCCCGCATTGTCGCTTCGCGATATGAGCAGCATCTCGTATTGGAATTTGTTTGTCAAGTGTGCAATTATTTATAATTTCAGCCAAGTTGTTAAGCTGTTTCCAGCTGCCAATTGCCGCTGTTGTTGCTGTCAGTAGTGCAACAATAATAATACCGATACGATGCCAACTGCAGTTTGTCGTTCGTTCGCCGGCTGGTGTTGCCAACAATTAACAATGGCAACCTTGTTGTGCATGATGCATGGGCCGATAATGATCATAATCATCACAATGATGATGCATTTGCACTCGCTCATGTGCATAAAAAGCTGCTAAATGGTTTTTTTTATTTAAGTTTTGTTTTCATTTCGCTGTCTTACTCAAGAGCTCCTTGATCGTCTTTGCATTATAAATGATTTCACCCGCTCTGCTGGCGCAACAGTCAGCTAAAACATTAGATATTGATACTTATTACCAGATGTTACTCATTTGCATACTCAATAGTAGTCGTAGTCGATTGACGGCAATACTCTCATTAGGCGCTATCAATTATGAAAGTTTTAATTGATTTCGAATCAAATGTCGACTTGTGAGTCAATGTTGCAATCGCATAACGAGCCATCGCTAGCATTTAGCCGTAATTTATTTGAAAGTAATTGTCTGCAACGCAACTGACATCGATGGGGTTGCGAATACTCTCATGCTCATGGCACTGTTTGCCAAGAGACGCGACGATCTCCGTCTATCTGTAAGTTATTCAATTGCTGAGGAGCACTCAAGTCTAAGCTGTGAATAGTGCGAGTACATAAGGAAAACGGGTTGGCATTTGCATAAGCTCGTAAGTAGTTATTGCTATTGAAACTCTGCTTTTAGAAAGTTATAGTCGTCGCAATTTAGTGCGTCGTAAAATTAGCAGGCAGCAAATTAGATTGTGATTTTGGCATTCTACTTGTCTGAAACTGTGCTAAAAATCTCTCTTTAATTCAAAATATGTATTTCAGTCGGGAAATTAACAATACTTTTACAATACTTCCAGTCTTTTCTAATGTATCTAGTTAAGTGACTAAAGTCCTGTTAAAAGACTTGAGACATTGTATTTGTTAGAAGTGGACAAACACGAGCACAAATGGATTGCAACAGTCTCCCATATTATCGCATAGGTTTCTGGCGATGTTTGCACAACACTCAAACCGTATTCAGAACTCAGCTGCTGCTGGCTGGCGAGGAGAAACTGCTGCCTTGATGTCTGCACTATCGACGCCTCTCATGGCCAGCCACGTACAGACAATTCCCAGCCATTAATTGAATCAAATCGAACGTTACGCATGCGTCACGCGAAATGACAAAGGGAGCCGCCACTGCTCCACTGCCATCAACTGGGAGAGGCTCTCACACACATGTGCTGCGCCATAGATGACGATGGCAATGGCGATGGCGATGATGATAATGATGATGATGAGCAGAGCTGAGCTGTGCTGGGGAGCACAGCCTGGGGCCAGGGCGTCCACTTCAGACGGCAGCATTGTGTGCACATTATTGTTATTGCTATTATGTTATGTATTTGTATGGTCTAAGTGGGAATCGCAGTTGGAGCGCAAGACGCTGGCTGGCCCCGAGTGGGTGTAGGAGTGGTTGGTGGTGTGGCCAGCAGGAACATGTAAAGAAGTCGGGTCGGACGGTGGAAGTGATCAGCAAAACTGGATGCAACTTGGCAACCGGCAAATCAAACCGTGGTAAAAACCCACTTAATTGACATTTAGTAGACACTCGAATGCGACTGTGACTGTGACTGCGACTGGGAGATGCAAATTCTGGCGAGGAGGATGAGCAGCTGCAAGGCGAGTGCCAAAGAGAAGCTGCGTTAAACGGCAAGCGATGAACATCAGCATCGCAGCATCGGCAATAAGTACTCTTACGAGTAGTAGTCTCTTCCTTTTGGACTGCTGTCCATTTATTGAATGGGCTGGCATTCTCTAATGCGACTTCAGCTCCAAAAGCCACGCCAATGATGACGTTGATAATGAGCATGTTGCCTCCTCGTTGGCCCCTTATTCTTCTTGTTCTTGTTCTTCCAGCCATGATTTCCGAAGATGCAAAGCAGCAGCAGCAGCAGCATCGACATCGACGGCAGCCACAGTCACAGCAGCAGCATCAGCAGCAGCAGCAGACATCATTACAATATAATTGATGGGTTATAACCCACTAACGGTAGATTCGAAAATATTCTCCTTAGCTTTTTGGCAATTTGGCCAACTTGATGGCGACTTTGTGCTTGCTGGCTTATGCACAGACAGCCAGTTTTTCCGTATGGAAATTATTATTGTTCCATTTGACAGCGCACAAGTTGTGCGTATGCATCGATCGGCGACACAGAAAACTACTTGCCAGATATGCATACACATGTGTATTTTGTGGTTCAGGAGGTGTTTAATTTGCCAAGTGGCCAACTGATAGCTAAGAGGGTCAGTTCAAAGCCAACGATACGCTATATGCACAACTAATCTTCGCTCATTTCATTGCAGTTTCAATGCCAAAAATGTGAAGCGGCCAACAGCTCGACCCGCTTAGCTTCTGGACCACATCGAAGTAGGTAACAAAAAGCCAAACATCAATTTCATTGTCATTTTTAATGAAACAAAATGAAACAAGGACAGCATCGAAACGTTTACTGGCAGCGTATCGCTCATAACAATCGACACATTTAAGCACTACAAAAAAGTCCAAAAATGCAGAAAGCTACTTGCGGTTAAGTTTTTTAACCCTTTAACTGCAATTCGCTTTGTTTCACTTGTGGTCTAGGTTGTAGTGTCGCCTTAACCGCAACTCTGACGCTTTCGACACCCTGTAAAAATTGAAAATATACCAAGGGGAAGTGCAACTGATACCACTTAGACAACTTCAAATAAGTGCTATATTATATCATTGCAACAGATTATTAAATATCAAACTTTGTTTAATGACAATATTGCTAAAACAAGAAAAATAGATATTGTAATTTAAAGACTGTTTTTTGTAGAGAATTTCTACCTACCAAGCACACCTGATTCCATTGTTTTAATGCGTCTAATACAATTTCGGCTTCAACACGCACGTAAGTCGTTTTATAACAAACTATTAAAATCTTGAGAAAATGTCTGCTTAGTAATGCGCTGAAATCTTTTTTTTAAATTATTCTTTTATTTACACTTAACTGTATTAATTCTCTAACTATCTATTTATCCATCTGTCTATCTATCTATGCATATATCTGTCTGTCTATCTATCTTTCTATATATCCATCTTTCTATAGATATAACTTATTGTCAATCCTTTGGGTTTTCTTCAAAATATTGCATTTAATTTTAAAAGTTTATTTATTCATTTTGAAACTCAAGTATATGTTAAGCAAATACTTCACTAATAAGTAAAATATATATTCACAGTTTAAATCAAATCTGACTTAAAGGAGCCTTATCTTTTGTAGCAGAGGTAGTTGCAATGAACCTAAAATATGTACCACGAATCGAATGCCAATTTATTCAGCTAACCAGACTCGTTGTTATTTATTGCAGCGCCCCGAAAAGTGCGTGCTAGCCTACTTAATGCTCCAATTGGCTAATTGTGTGCCGGCCTTTGTTGCCGCAAGAGTTGGCCCAAAAAGGATGCCAGGCGGAAGCTTGGCCGCCGTTCATTGTTGCGGCCATGGGCTTGTGGCTTTTTTTGGCACAACACATTTGTGGCCACACTTGTTGGCTGTGTGCTGCACTCTGACTCCTGTGCGTGGCATGCGGCTGGGCCATAGTGTACCGGCTGCAGCCGAGCATTGATCAAGAGCCATAATGAGCGATAGCCGCAGTGGCGTTTGTTTTTGCTTTGCTTTTGTTTCGTCCTGAGATTGAGAGCGTTTTTTCGCAAGTGCCCCCGAAACGTTACGTATCTTTCGGATGCAGCGCAGGCATCCGCATAACGTACGGATCGTATAACTAAATGTTGCATGTAGCGGCATTTTTTTGTGCTTGTCTTGCCTGTGTGTTGTTTACGGTTTGTCTCTGTGGCGCTGCAAAATTAAACTGTTAACTTGCCATGTTTAGCTGCCATTGTTTCGGCCTGTCCTGTCCGGTCCTGTCCGGTCCAGACATTGTCTTAGCTCGTGGGTTACATATGTATATGCCGCTGGCTCGCAGCAGTAGCAAGTACAAGTTGTATCCGTATCTGTATCTGTGTCTCGCTGTATCTGCTATCTGTATCGCTATCTAATCGCTTTCTAATAGCCCCAGCTCGCCCGGCGATCTATGTTGCCTGTCAGCGGCGCTTGTTTGCTTAATAGATTTCTGCCTAACCATTTTTTCATCCGCTTGTGTTTTTTTCTATATTGGCTACCCATTTTAAACATATTAATAAATTAGAAAATCTTTTTGCTGCCATTTTTCCTCGCTTGACTGTTTTTTTTCCCCAGTCTATCGCTGGCCTTTAAACTTTAATGCCTGTTGCATGTTGATCGCCGGATTGTCTGCAGCGTTGCGGCTGGCCAAAACAACCTTCAAAATTAAGTTGTCTCAGTTAGTTATTTATTTTTAATTACTGCCAGCAACGATCTATGTGGCTGCCGTTCTTTTTTTCTCCAGTTGCCGTAATTAATTACCCATTGAAGTGTGATGAACTTTAAACGGATGTCGATAGAGCAAGTATTGCTTCTTACGACCAGATCTAGGATTTTGGCCGACAAATTGTGCATAAATCAACAAGCTGGCAGCTCACTTGCCTTATCGTGAGAAGATTTCTCAAATAATAGCTCAGATTCCGCAAAAAAAAACTGCAATTATTTCTGCAAATTTGGCCATTAAAAGTCGATTGGAATTTTAATTCAGTAAAAACTGCATTTAGCAAACAAATAGATTTGAATACAAAGAGAGAAGATAAGCTTAAGAGTGCAATAAATCAATTTCCCGGATGTCACTAATTACATAAGGGGAATGCGTGAAAAATGCGTTAAACTTACATACATCATTGGCAATCTGGAGGATGAGTCCAGCTGAAAATAAACTTATACCTGAGCTGCCTGGGGACACACATAGTTCCAGGGAATGCATTTCCGGCAACTCGTTAGCAGAATTATGCAAAAATTATTACATTCAATATGTTAGAGGCATACATCAAGCATTTAGCAACTTTCTACATCTGCATAATAAATTGAATACATCAGAAACTATAAATAATTGCCAACAACTGCAAACAAGCAACAAGTTCAGCCGGCAAATGAAGAAATTTTGTTAGAATTGCGATTTTTGAAAAATGCTCAAACTCTATGTACACTCGGTAGTGTTTTGGTGTGTGTGTAGTGTGTGTCTGTCTCACACAGCGAAGGCTAATGGCCCCCAGACAACAACATGCCAAGAACAACAACAGCTTACAAGTTGGCCAAGCTGTGCGAGACAAGTGCAGGTAACACCGTCACCTGTTGGCAACCTGTACGGTGTACACAAGCCAAACGCGACGGAATATCTCACAGACAAATCCCAAAAACCTGGTCGTAAATGGTGAAAGTATATATGCGAATATAACCATAAATAAAGGCAGGTCAACGGAAGAAAAGGGAGAGCAAAATGCGGCTAAAGAAAACTCTATTAGAACATAAAACTGCAGTTATCTATACGAATTGGAACACACCCTGTAGGGTATTGAGAACTCTGGCATGCCGCTGCTGCACGACACATGTGTGTGCCACAAGTCAGGAGATGACCGCGACCGCAACGTCGACGCACGACAGCCTCAGAGTCAAAGGCAGAGACGCACAGAGACGGAGACGGAGGCAGGCGAGTTGGGGCAGAGGTAGAGGCCAGGCAATCGGCCAAACTGTCAGACATGGTGCGTTGTGTGCCAAAAGAGCAACCGCAGCAACGTGCAACGTGCAACGTGCAGCAGGCAGCAGGCAACTGGCAAGCAACAGACAACGGACATGGACAGCCGACAGTCGAACAAGCAACAGGCGCAAGTCAAGTGAATGGCCAATGACCACCAAATTGGCAGTAAAGCATACAAAAATAACTTCAAATGGTCAAAAGGTTAACAAAATCAAGCAGTGTGCGCAGAGAACACAAACTGTGTGGAGCAGGGCGGGAAGAGGACTTGGTTGCTGGCTTGCTTTTGGCTTTGCTGCAGCTGTCTCCGCCAGTCAGCAGCATGCGCAACATGTTGCCAGCATTCCGTCAGTTAGTGTTGTTGTTGCTGTTGCTGTTTCTTTGGCTGCTGCTGCTGCGACGGCAGCAACATAATCCCCCAGCCAATGCATTTTTGCAGCGACTCCACTAAAAAATGATTAATGAGTTGCCTCATTACTTGGCGAAAATCAATGTCGCGCATATTCTCCGCCAGCCCAGAAGGAAGTTGGCCCAGGCACACACTTGGCCATCGTGGCCGTCGTGTTGGGCATGTTGCTGCCAAGAGACGTCAGCGTTACCATCTCGCGCCGCGTCGTCGCATAATAAATCGATCATATTTTTACCATGCCAACTGTAATATCAAAACGTCAGCGCTGATTCCGATTCTGATTCTGCGGCAGCTCCAACGACAATCTGCTCCTGCGACGTGTGCGAGTCGGTGACGCCAGCAGTCTGCATCCGAGACTTGCCTCCACATGTGTGCTGCGCGCAACCTTGGAGCGCAACACACACACTACACCCTCCTATGGCAGCTCGGCGTGATCTCAAGTGACTGACTCCGATTCTCCTCCGTCTGTCTGATCTCGCGCTTCGTGTTTTGTGGCTTTTTCTTTTAATTGCACTCGCGCGCCTGCCTCACTGACTGCCTGCCCCCTGCCCCATTGCTTACTGCTGCTGTCTCCAACCCAGTTGGCAGTCGGCAGTCGGTGCTGACTGATTTTATTTATTAAACTGTTGACATTCTGTTTACCGCTTGCGCTCAGCTCCGCTTGACGGCATCAGCCATCAGAATCAGATATCGATATCAACAGCTTTGGTGGCGCCTCCAACGGCTTAAATTTATTGCAGCCTTTAGTAATTGATTAACCTGCATCGACGACAGTTTCGGTTGCCAGCCAAAGAAATGCAAGTCATCTATATATTCCAGAGTTTTTTGATTGAAAATTTCAAATTGATGTGGATCAGCAAGTGACAACAGCATTTTAATAACACGGACTTCTTATAACTTAAATTGAATTGTATTAAAGTTGTACACTAAGATCGTAGAGGAATTATATTCTATTCGATATTATAAGAATATGCCTTCAATTTAAAGTTTATTAATCCAATATTTAAAGTATACGAGTCTAATAAGAGTATGAATAAAATAGTCGACTACATGTCATTTTGATATAAATAAATGCATGTGGATGAAGTTTTTTGTTAAACCATAGAATCAAAGACTACTTTAGGAAATGTATTTCACAGGAAGCATCTCCTATCCCGTAAAATATGCTGTCAATATATATTCTTAATCAAAGGACTGCAATTTCCAAATTATTCTACCTTCTTTTATTACGATACAACATTATTTTTTATATATTCGAGCTAGGAAAACAAACATTTGTGACTCTACTTATGTTGTAGACCCCACAGCTCAATATTCCTTATAATTAAAGCGAGTGCAATTTTTAATCAATAGTGTTGAATTTGTGTACACACAATTATAACTGTGATGTATTCATAATTGCGAAAAACTTGTATGCAAATCGTATGAAAAGTTTGAAAGTTATTAGAGAGGAAATTTTATATGGATAATGTGCTTTATCGACTAGATAGATATTTTAAACGTAATGAAACAGTGGAAAATATAGACTTATCAAATAGTCTAAATAAAGTTAAACCATTTAAAAAACATTAATAGTCAACCCGTTTTTGGTTTGATCAGCCAGGTCATTGAATTGTTGTAGTTTATGACGTGCGTGAGTTCTTAATCAGTTGAGAAGTGAATGTGTGAAATAATAAACTAAAATAAACAAAAATGATTATCGTTGTACATGAAATATTTATTTAAAATCGAGTCGAGCTGCAGTTTGTTCGGGTTGTCAAGGCCCATAAACCAAAGCGATTGAACTCTTTATCGCTGGGGCTAAAGGCAAACAGACAAATATTGTAAATCGTCGGGTAAAGTAGTGCCAAATCGAACTAGTTGAAATTGTATCCGGTGGTTATAGAATTTACGACCTTTATCAAAGTCGCGACTGCTTAAGGTTTACCTTTCCCACACGGCGACAGCGCTGCCCTTCCTCCAGAGACCTATTTCAATTTCTATGTAGGTACTGCAATTAGATCAAACGAAGAGAGTCAGATATTATAAGAAAAGCCACATTACTTGGTTATGGTTTGTTACTGTTGTTGGCGGCGACACAAACAAGTTGAATGGCATTGCAAATGCGCAACAAGAACTGCGGAAGGGAGCCGGGGCAGCGCGAGGTTGCAACAGCAACAGCAGCCAAGTGCCAGCAGCAGTTTGATTGTTATTGCCAATGAATGAATGCACTTGCTGCTGCCTTTGTCTGTGCGGATTGTCTGTGCTCTCCATCTACAGCTACAGCTTCGACTCCAGAGCTTTGCCAACTTGCCAGCGCCAGGGGGCATGCAACACATTTTGCGGTCTGTTGCTGCTGCAGCTTCTGCTGCCATTGTTTTCACCGCTTGCTGCTGCCCTTTGTTGTTGCGTAAGTCCGGGGGGTGTTGATGTTATTGTTGTCGTTGTCGATGTCGTTGTCGTTGCTGCTGCTGCTTCTTGTTGTTGTGGCGCATTTGGTATTTACAAATGTGTTGGCAATGAATTTACCGCCGCCATGCCGCAAACAACAATTTCCGTTCGGCATTATATTGCAACTCCACTGCACACCATGCCGTTAGATCCTGCCTGCCACATGCAACTCAAACTTCAGCTCTCTCGCCGATTCGAACTCGCACCCATATTGTCGCTGACATTTTCACACTTTCGATGGAGTGGGAGAAAAACTCGTTAAGTTGCCAGCAGCTGCTCCCTTGGCAAGGGATTGCATTAATCCTTCTGTTGCTGTTTCCTGATGATTTATTGATGTCGTTGCTGCTGTGCATGGTTTATGACCACTCCCACTTGACTTCCGACTTTAAATTCAATTTCCATGTTCCAGTGCACAAAATACGTGTTCACATTTCATATTTATTGGTTTAGAAATCGTCCTTAATATTAACTTTAAGCTCAAATTTAATACAACTCTTTTTAAATCTACTCTTAAGGCCATTAAATAAATAGTCAACGATATGGAAAATTACACAATCTGTGAATAAGACAATATATGAAACATTTATCTAATAAAATATTCACTTAATCGAACTCTAAGTTGCATTTCTTCACCTTTTACACGTTTCAAGCAAATAAAAAACTTTTCACGTCACGAAATCAACTTAATTATTTAGCAGATTCTGCACTTTCAGAGCAGACAATAAAAGTTTAGCGTGCTTTAAATACCTTTTCAACAAGAGCAATTCAAAAACTGTCGAGATTTCAACACCCTTTTTGATAGCAGCAAGTAATTGATAAGCGAGGCTCCATTGTTCTGCTGCTGCTGCTGCTGTTGCTGGGAATATGCTCGTAACTACATAAATTAATGTGCATACAATACTTGTACAACAACGCTAATAACAATCGGAGCGAGGCCCAAACAGAGGCAGAGGCAGAGACCAAGACCAGAGGCAATGTCGACAGCAGGAATCGCCACTTCTTCAATTGATTTTGAAAGAGGCAGCAGCACGAAACAGACTTTGTTGGTGGCACTGACCATTCAATGCTCGGCAAAAACGGTGCCTGTAGTGCGGGGAGAGGGCAAGAGGGTGATGGGCAGCGAACATCTAGAACAATGGACGCAACTGTATAACGAGTGGTATTGAATGAATTGGATATTGGTATCGGCATTGTGTCCTGCACACAAAAAAAGCAAGTAAAGGCAGGCGAAAGCAGAGCAGAAACAACTGAAAATCGTATCAATTGAAACCAGTTTGGATGTCGTTGTTAACACATGTTGGCCGGATCGAAATGTGGCTGGCAATTGGCGAGACATATAAATTTTCAAATGCCAACAGCAGGAGCTGGAACTCGAGTAGGCTTTGGCTTTAAGGTTCGCATAAGCGTTTCTATACAGTAATTCCAGACAGAAAACAAATTAACTAGGCTCATTTTTATTTCGTAAAGTCAATGAGCAGTAAATAAATAAAAAAAATTTGTAAAATTCAAGTGGTTGCACAATGTCCAACCTTCAAGATGTACCGCTCGCCGACCCAGAGAATTTGCCGCCCACAGACGCACAAAATGTCGCGGCTACCAAAAGCAACTCGCTGAAGCGCTTCTTCAAGCTGGGCAAGAAGTCCACGTCCAGCCAGGACATCAACGCCGACGCATGCGAAGTGGTGGTGGAGGAAGAGGTTAGCAAGGATACCGGCAAGCCGCGCACCATCAGTCGCTTCCTCACACGATTGAAGGGCACCAACAAGACAGGTGACTATGACCATTTGCGCAAGGAGGCGACTGCGACTGTCTCATCTCACAGATACTACAGGTGACTTGCCAGTCGCAGAGCCGGCCGTTGAGCCCGCCTCGGGCTCCAGTCCGCCAGCCGCAGAGGAGGCCAGCCAGAAGCCAGCGCCAGTGCCGAATGCGAAGCCCACGTTGAAGACCTCGATATCGAGCTATTGGAAGATGCTCTTCCATCGCCAGAAGGCAGCGAATCGACAGGCCGCAGATGCTGAACAGGAGCCGGCAACGACAGAGGCTGCCAAAGAGGCGCAGCAGCCGCCGCCGCAGCAGCAGTTTCAGGTGCAACAGGAGCAGCAGACTGATCCGATTAGGGCTGAAGATGCCTACACAGTGACGCCGGCAACATCGAACCAAGACCTCGAGGCAATGCTGCCCCATAAGCTGGCGGAGCTCAAGGCGAATCGCTGCATACCCCAGATCCTCGAGGAGGTGCAGGTACTCTCGATCTCCGATGAGAATGTGGAGACGCCGCTCGATGGTGCCCTTGAACATTAGGTTGAAAATTTGCAAACTATGCGAGCAAAAAAATTAGTTAATGTTATTTGAATTTTGTCAAAGCGCTTGCCAGCCTCCTGCCCAACCACTGCCCACACTTTTATTGGAAGGCTCCCTTCTCTCTTGAACACACACACAAGCACACATACAATGACGTTACACTCTTACACTAGTTTCAGCACCTGCAGTCAAGCTTTGAATCAAATCGTGAGTGTTTAATAAAGCATTCATCAAGCGTATACTTGCTATGCATTCGCCATTTACTCCCTCGGCTAACAGCTGGTAAACTGACTCCAATTCTGCTGCCGAACAGTTCGTGGAGTTCAGTTAAATCTCGTGTTAAAGTGCCAAACGGCTTTGGTTACTCCCCATTGTTTTGGCCAGGTTAAGAGGTGCGTCTAAGCCAAACAAGGGGGCGACGGAGGCGTCAACCCTCGAAGTTTTCACTTTCCACGGAAGCCCTAAAACGAAACGCGCTTTTCGACTGAGTTCCCAATTTAATTGTAGACTTTTTTTGCACAGTGCAGTGCAGTAAATTCTATACGACCCCGACAATTGCTGAAGAACAAGCTGTCTTACTTTTTAAAACGTAAACTCCATTTAATTTTGAATATAAGTTCAGTAAAGTTTAGTTAAGTAATTATATTTAACAATTACAAGTATATATTAAGAAACTCTAGTTTAAGAACTGCAGTCTGACTCCAAAGGCAAAAGAAAAATAGAAGTAGCAAGTTGTATCAGAGTACAGCCAAGTCACGGTATGTTTAAAATTCTCCAACTCTCCAGAGAGGAAAACCTGTGGCAGTCGCTGGAAAACAGCTGGAAACTATTTACAAACAATGCGCGGCAACTGCGCAGACTCGGCTGATAAGCAAAGGAGCGACTTCGTCAATATTTACCTTTTTCGCCGACCAAAACAAACACTTGTTGCCCGCGTGTGGGCGTCGAGGGAAAGTCGGAAAATGTCGCGGGCTGCGAAAATGCGAACGTAAACACGGATTATGCGCATGTCCCAGTTGCAGCTGGTTTCTGCTTTTGTGGGCCGCATGCAGGGTGACTGTTAATCAGCAGCCAGAAAAGTGGGTCAGTACGCACTCACCCTCGCCGCCTGAAGTGACTGCGAATTCCGCCACAAACATGTTTAAAAGGGAAACAAATTTAAGAAATACAAGTACAACTAAATATTAAATAAATCAGTGTGTTGCACATGCATCAACATTCATCAAAGTGGGTTAATTTGTGACTTAAGGACGAGGTAAGAGCAACAGGGTCGCCGAGCGCATCCCACAGATTTTCCAGCTAGCGAAATTCTTGCACAGATACACACCACAATCGGGGCACAGTTTAGTTATAGAGATTTTTCTTTGTGGTCAAGGTGCGCAGTGAAATTCGTAAAAAATTGCAAATTTATTGAAGAAACTAACAAATTTCGAGGTAAATTTATGAAAATCAGCTAAACTAATCCCAACATCATGTGGGGCAACTGAAGTTTCCCATTTATAAATTAAATTTCGTGTGGTTTTCAACATCTTGCTGTGGCAGCATCAACTCAAGTGGCTGTCACTGGTTACGTAATGTTGAAAATTGCATAGTTGAGAGTTTTTAATGGCAAATGAAATTATTATTAGAATGCGAAGTCCCTCGGCAGCAGTTTCGGCAATGCGAAGGATTTGTCTGATATAATGACTGGCAGCTTTAAGGTGCAACTCATCAACATGGGCACTCGCGCCGCCGCCTGTAAGTATGCCACAAAAGAAGTCTCGGAGCCCCAAGGTTGCAAGCAAGCCCGTTTCTCTTTCTCACTTCACAGTTCAGGCAAAACTGAGAGCCCTTCATGAATACCATGTACGCTTACTGCACAACATTTTACCCGCGCCCTCTGGCGTCGATATTGCTAACAATATCAAGTACTTCTCTCAAACTCTACTAAGTGAGTGAATGCGTGGATTCAATGAGTTGTTGCCAAAATAATAATTTATTTCATTATCCCGCAGCTGTCCTTAAAGATGTGCGCACTTCTCCGCACGAACTTATACGCGATCCTCTCGAAGACCCCACTCGTATGACTGCCTACCCAAATCTAGAGTATGGCAACCTCTATAATGCACTTACTATGCTCATTGATGTGGCACCTTGCATTCAGTACGGACAAATCGGTAAGCAGTAAAACTACAATACCAACACTTTTAAATGCTAATAACAAATAATTTATTTTCTCTTCCTCTTTAGTCTTCGGCAAAGCTCTACTACAATGCCTTAGCTGCATTCTACCCTTCCTCGACAAGGATCTAATTGATAATCTACCCTATCTAGTCAGCTCTACTATATCTGTGCTACCGCCAGCCTTGCACCAGGACATTGTCAATGCGCTGTGCTACTATATCTTACCCTTTACTATAAGTAAGTATAACAAGTGTTAAATAAACTTTGCTAACTCCATTTCTATTATTCTTGCCAGCTCGACGCAGCGCCGATGAGCAGGAATGCCAAGCTTGCCAGTCTGTCTCCTCAGTCATCATGATGGTCCTGCAATACTCTAAGAACCCAGGTAAGTAAAACAATACACAGACAATAAAGATATAGCTAAACTTTTACGTACTTTCAGCACATCACTGTCAGCTATTGGAGTGTCTGATGACGTTAAAGCACAACGTGGTCAAGGACATTCTGTGTGTGGTCGCCTACGGCACAGCTGTCTCCCGCTCCTCGGCCGCCAAGCTGCTCTTCTACTACTGGCCCGCCTTCGACGCCAATCTCTTCGATCGCAAGGTGCTGCTCTCCAAGCTTACGAGTAAGTAGCTAACAAGAACTTCTAAGTTAAGTTATTGAATAAATTGCATTATTATTGCCAATTTCGTATTTTCAAAACTTGTAGTCTAATCCTACTTAAGTTAATCTTAAAGATTTAAATATATAGTTAAATATTCAAAATTACAGCCGCCAATTTAAAAATCCCAGTTTATGTTTCACAGCTCACTTATTATTCTTATGCTTTATTAAAGTCATTAATTAAATTGTTTTAGGCAACTAATTTTATTTTCAGAACTTGTAAGTTTCCTAAGTTAAGCCTTCTACATATTTATTTAATATAAATTATTATAGGTTACAGACATCAATAATTAAAACTCAATCAGTTTGTCTATCAATATTCACCTATTATTCTCGTAGTTTTAATATTAAATAATTATATTAATATAATTGTATGAACCAACTATTATTATTTTTCAAATATTTACTCTAATCATTCTTAAGTTTACAGTTCAACAAATTTATTTAATATTAATTTTACCAGATTTAAAAACTCTTTTAATATTCTCTCTAGTTGCAATGAAACTTCCAGCTAAAAAAAAGAGCTAAAACATTATTGTATATAATTATTGTTTTGTTTGCTCATCACTGCAAATATCAGAGTATCCCAATTTAACTTAAACTTAACATAATTATTATTACTTATCTCTCAGCATTCATGATAAAAGTATATCACAAGATTTCAATTCATTATTAAAGAGAGTTGCAGTTGATACCTAGAACATAGTTTCCTAGTATTCTAATAAATGTGCTTCTCCACTTTAGACGACCTGGTGCCCTTCACATGCCAGCGTGAGCACTGCCCCAACGCTGGCAATGCGGAGGCGGCCAAGGTGTGCTATGACCATAGCATCAGCATCACCTACGCCCCCGACTGTCCCCCTCCGCTGTACCTGTGCATCGAGTGCGCCAACGAGATACATCGCGAGCACGCGAATCTCGAGTTCGGCGACATTCTCCATCCCATGCAGCAGGTGTCGATGGTGTGCGAGAACAAGAATTGTCGCAGCAACGAGAAGTCCGCCTTCTCCATCTGCTTCTCCACAGAGTGCGCCAGCTACAACGGCAACCATCCCATTCGCTACTGCGGCCAGTGCCACAGCAATCGTCACAACTCGCGACGCGGCGGCGATCACGTGGTGCACCGCAGCCTGCAGCCAGCCTGGCAGATGGATCCGGAGATGCAGATGCATATGGTCGAGTCGGTGGTCAGTTTACTGCGCGAAGCCAAACCGCTCAACTTTGAGCCCGGCAAGGAATCGTCCTCGGAGTCCAAGAAGAACGGCCACGCGCTGACGCCCGACAACATTTCGCTGGAGGAGCGCCAGATGCTGGGACGCTATGGCATTTGGCTGCTCGTGGGTCGCTGCACGCCCACAGCCGACACGCCAGTCGAGGTGCTTGGCAGGATTCTGAGCATGCTCTTCCACTGGTTCCACGTCACAGCCTACTCCTACGATGGCAAGCAGCGCAAAGCTTTTAAAAACCCTAAAGATTCTGACTTCTCATTCCAACTGCAGCTGCTGGCCAGATAGAGAGCACGATTGAGAAGCTGAAGGTGGACCACGTGTGCAACTGGCTGAAGGAGATCTGCCGCATACACTACAACGTCTTCATCTCCTGCTTGCTGCCGCATCCTCCCGAGTACGCTCGCGTCGGCGGCCACTGGGAGACGCTCGCCTCGCGCACCAGCCACCTGAAGGAGGGTCTGCAGCGGCTGATCTGCTTGGTGCCGTACGAGGTGATCACCTCGGAGATCTGGGACTACGTTATGCCCCACTGGATGGAGGCGATCACCAACGATGTGGCCGAGAAGGAGCTCAACGAACTGAAGATCGTGCTAAGCAAGATACTCGACCCGGAAATGTCGCCACTGGGCTTCGACGCCAAGACCATGTACAACTTCGTGGCCATACGCTTCGAGAAGACCACGGCCAAGGTGCAGCAGCAGGCGCTGCACTGGCTGCAGATACTCACCAAGCTGGAGATACTCATACCCCTGGTGCAGCTGTTCGCTATGTTCGGCGACGGCGTGCGCATCATGAAGTACGGCATCCAGCACGAGCTGATGCGCGAGAAGGAGAAGGACCCGCAGGTGCAGCAGCAGCAGTCCAAGGCGCCCAAGACGCCGTGCAAGGAGGCCAAGGCCGAGATGGCCAATCCCCCCAGGCGCAGCTCCATCTGTGAGTACAAAGTACTTCAAGTAGTTCAACTGAATGCAAATTCTCTTTTACAGCTCCTGTGGTGGAAGACGACTCGGGTAATACTTCAGCTATTTCCGATGACGAGGCGCCCACGAATCGCCACACGGAGTTCTCAACAGATGCCGAGCACAATCTGACCTGCTGCATACTCATGCTGGACATTCTGCTCAAGCAGATGGAGCTGCAGGACGTGGAGCAGCACATGGGCATCCACACCAGCGTGTGCGAGAACGTCTCGCGCCTCATCAAGTGCATGGTGACCGCTGCTCGCGTGGGTCTCAGCAGTCACGTCTGTGCGCTCAAGGTGAGTAGTCCAGTTGTCCCGTCCAGCCCATCACATCACACATTTACTTGTAGGTGGCAGAGTGCGCATATTGCGAGGCATCCACCATGTGGCATCAGTTGTCCACCAAGCTGGTGGAGTTCATGGCGCCCCTGAATCCAGTTCGGCCACCAGATGTAAGTAAATCTCAGATCAAATCGTAGAGTTACTTGCATCTAATGTGCTTAGGTGCCCATTGAGGACATCATCGAGGAGGAGAAGTCGTCACGCAAGTCGCCGCCCGAGTCCGACAAGGAGAAGACCAGAGAACGCGACGTATCCCTGTCCATGGCACCGCTGCCCATTCCCTTGGGTCCACTCGGCGGCTTCGCAGGTAAGCCGCAACCTTTCCACGCCTCCCTCACCGCATAGTTGATTTGAGCCATCCGCATTCGGATGTTAAATATATCTGTCGAACAAGTCGTCAACGTTAAGCTCCCTCAACCCACCCGTTATAAATAAAAAAGCAAAATACTTGTAACTAACCACCGTAAAAGTAATGCAGTGAAAGTCACCCAACTCGTAGCTAAAGTAGTCTACTGTACGCATCACTGGCCAAACTATATAAATATATACATATACGATATGCGGGCCAGTGAATGGTATGACGCCCTTGGAGGGTGTCCCTTGTATACATTCAGCTAACTTAACTTAGACTTAAAGCCACGTTTAAAGCGCATTCCAAATCGCCGATTGTTCCTAGTTACCTTTAAACTGCACCTGCTATGCTCTGTAAACAATATGCATACTATAAACAGTCCCTGAACCAAAAACTAGACCCGTACCCGAACCAACTACTTAACCAGATTAAACAAGATCGAGACTAAAACTCCCAACACTTGCAAACAAAAACAGTATAAATTGATGAGATCGCTGCGATCGCAATTAAAAACTGAAAACTGTGTGAAACGCATAAAATCCGAAAGTAATCGCATTTAAACATTTTCCATTTAAACTAATTTGGCTTTGATTTATATGTCTACTATCTCTTGCTATTTAACTCTTTCTATCTCTCTGTCTCTACATAAATATATATATATATCTGTATCTGTATCTGTATATCTTTCTCTCTCTCTATCTCTAACATATTCAACGCGTCTACTGTATAAAAACTAACTCGCTCGCTCGCTCGCTGTCTCGCTCGCACACGCACTTTTCTCGCGCGTACCAACTGTCTGTCTATCACTGTCACACACTGTCTGTCGGATCTCTCGACCCGATGAATTAACCCAACCAACTCTTGCTATTCTTATATACAATTCAACAAATAACAATTAACAATAACAAACGAACGCCAACTACTATCATCAAAAATACTAAAAAAATATATATATATACTACTTTATCAATCTACCAATCATTATCAGATATCTTTAAGCTAGATCAATTCTTTTCAGACGATGGAAAAATTATTATAATGGCAGGTGATGCACCAGAAGCAAATTTTTCATTCGTTAAAGAAAAAACAAAAAACAAAAACCAAAAACAAATTCTACAAAATTACTCACTACTTAAAAATAATCAATCAAAAATTCACATTACATTCTTGACATTTTGTTAATCAGTTCGAAAAGCATTTCGTTACAATTCAAATTCAACTTTCAATACTTTATTCACAAGATAAGACATTGCCACATCCACAAACTATCATACTCGTACACCTCAAAAAAAAAAAAAAAAAAAAACAAGAAAAACAACAGAAACAGAAACAGACTCTCGACACTCCACCTCTAACTCTACTATCTCTGTTTAGCTTCCTAGAATACATATGATTTAGCATATAACAGCTTTTATATACACACACAATAGATGAACGTACTTGTAGTAGTAACTGCCCCATTTGATCCATTTAGTTCAATTATCTTTCGGTTCGGTATTCTCGCAACTCTACACACAAATGCGTTCTCCACAAAACACAACAACTACTCGTACTCCCGTAGCCAGCGTGCCTTGAATACATTTTCGTTGATCTATCATTTTTGAAAAGAATACTTTCTATCGGAAATCGCATTCTTTGCTCCACATGGGTCTGCGAGTGTCTTCAGTTTGTAGAACCTCAGGATATCGATTGCAGAAACACACACAAAAAGTATATACTATTTAGTTCGTAAATTGAATAGGCTGATAATATTTGAACACTTGTTGATCATATTTGAACTGAACACACTCACAGACTGACCCCCGCAATTGGAAATAGAAAATTGTTGAAAATTCGATACCTGCATGTACAATTTTTCAGTGAATTTTGGAAAACTCCATGATCAATGCCATTTGAATGACCTTTCTAGGAGTTATACTTATGTGTATGAACTTGGTTGCATGCCCCATTAGTTGAATGCCGTGCGTTGCCTTGTCCACTTAAACGATTTCGATTTCATTTCTAGCAAAAGTTATATAACTAATCTCATTGCCAGTCTCAAGCAATTACTAATCTCAACTGTTTATTCCTCTATACTTGTATACTTGCTTTTCTCTCCATAAAGGTCCTGTTCCTGTGGCCGTACCGCAACCAGAACCGCACTCCGTGGGCGGAGTGCTCGTCCATATGCCCCACGTCTGTTCCGTATGTATTTAGATTTTGACTATCCATATCAATATTAGAGTTCTCTATTAAATATCTTAACTTCTTTGGTTATGAACACTTGAACACACACACACTTAAAAGAACATAAGCAATATCAAAATAATAATAATGAATAATCCAAAAATATTATGCGTTTAAGTAGGTATCTTGGATAACAACACACCCCATATATACAACATATATCTATATCTACATTTTTATAAATATCCAAATAATTTATTACAGCAAACATAACAATACAGACTTCAAATGAAAATTGAGTTCTTGACTTCGGTTCATTTCATATTCGAATTTCAAAATTCCAATTTATGATTTCGATAAGAAAAAAAAAAACGCAAACCAATCAAAATCCAAAAGAATCGTTCAAAAAATTCTACAAAACTTTTCATTTTTTCATATATTTTTTATAGAATAACGAAAATGGGCATTCAGTTGATAATAATGAATTGAGAAAAGTTCACGCCACAGACGAGGTACTTTGTGCATTCATTAACAAAAACCAAAAAAAAAAACAAAAACCAAAACAAAAACAATACCCAAATCAAAAACCAACACAACGTGCTACAACAGTTTCTTTTCAATATTAGTTGTATTATTTGGCTGATTAAACAAACGAAACCATCATACAATTCGATATTCGTATTCGACTCTTTCGATTTGTCCATTTTCTTTAATTATTAATCTATTTCTTTTATATATTGTACTCTTCGTGTTAAGTGTATATAAATTGTACAGCGTGTTTTCTCATACTTTATTTTGCTTACTAAAATTCGTCCTATATTCATTTTCGTTTCTCATTTTGAAAATTGTAACTCAAAACTGAACAATTAGTGTGATGTTTAGCAGCTTTTCGGCAAAATAGAGCATAGCGTTTTATTAATTCCAGTGTCAAATCTTAATATAGAATAGTTCTATTCGGCTTGCCGAAGATGAAATACTCTTGCAGAGTGATCACTTGTTGTCTGTACATAAGATTGAAATTTAATTTATATCCGTCATATTGTCTAAGCTCTGCAATGAATAATATTATTATGAAGCCATCTGCAAGTTTATGAAGTTTCTAGCTGCTGTTGCGAGTTATTTTGTTTTGTGTTTTAGCAAATCGATTAGAAGACGTCGTTCGATGAGTTTTTAATAGCATTTCTAGGTTGTACAGTTCTAGGCTGGTGAAGTGAGTTTCGAGTGTTAGCTGAAAACTTCTAGAAATTATAATTAAATTTCTTTCTTTTGGATTTCAAGTTTTCCTTTCACTCCCGTGTCTCAAAGTATCTTGTATGTGTGTGAATATAAATTACGAAGTACTCGTACATGCAAACGGAAAGATCGTAATTGAAAATTAATACTACTTAATACTTTAACTTATGTGTACATTTTATTTCAATATTACTCTCCACATATCTCCATCATACATACTGTAAATATTACCTTAATTTATTCAATACTCTTTGAACACGTATATCAACGTTTTTGACTCCCCCCCCTATTTTATTTGTGATCATTGTTGCAGAGCATGTTCCGTGTACCAGCACTATCACAATTATTTAATACCTCCACCCAGAGAAATTAATAACAAATGTACAATAATACCGTTAATGCACAAATACTCGTACCTTAACAATTTTATGCAATTTTTACATATGTGTTTATGTACATTATTTATGTAAATTATTATACGAAACTAAACCAAAAAAAACAAAACAAAATGATAATGGATGTGTAAGTTGAAGCGTGCAAATTGATTGCATTTGTCTCCATGTGTACTAAATGTGAAGAATGTAATCTCAGCCGTACACCCGTAAACCTAAACTGTAATATAACGTGTAAATATGCCGTAAACATGTTGCAAATGTCCGCCCCAGGATGCCGCCAACGATGCTACGCCACAATGTAAATCCCCTTTGCTATCTAATGCAGATCATGACGGCAACGGTCGAAACAGTTTCAGAGCAACTCGACCTGGCCTCCATACTGCCCACCGACCGGGCCATCGCACGCTCCATCACGCTCTCCGATGCGGACGTAGGCAGCGCCAACGTCAGCGTGACCAAGGCCTCGGTGATGGGCGAGAACGGCGCCAATGGCAGCAATGGCGGCGAGAATGGCAGCGGCTCCGACGACGACGAGGAGGAGGAGGACAGCGATGACTTCTGGCACACGTCCGTGGGCAAGTTCAAGTTCACGCTGGACCAGCTGCCGCAGACGCTGCAGTACATACACCAGCTGCTAACGGTGCGTATGCGTAACGTACGATGCGCTTCGTTTTAACTCGCAGTTCTTTAGGAAATACCCACGATCAAGAAGCCGGAGATACTCTACTACGTGCTGCAGTGCCTCAAGACGATGGCGCTGCACGGGGACGCGCTGGCCAAGGCGGCGAGGGAGCAGCGCGGCTTCTTCATCTGGTGCCAGGAGAACTTGCTGATCAAGAAGTGAGTAGCAGCCGCAAGACTTTCGCTACAAGCACTAAATCTGTATTGCCGCCTAGCTTGTGGGAGCTGTGCAATGCGGAGCACTCGCACATCTGCCAGGTGTGCGTGCCGCTGCTGCTGCACTGCATCACGCTGCCGCTCGGCTCGGATGTGTTCTGGCGCGTGGTGCAGGAGGCGTTCCACGACGTCGATTGGCGCGTCCGCTTCACGGCAGTGGAACGAGTAACCGTGATTACGCGTTTTATGGATTCGACGCCGCTGCGCTCTGAGGTGGGCTTGCAGACGGCACTGGCGACCGCCTTCTGTCACCTGATCGCCAGCATGGACGACATCAACGTGTATGTGGCGCAGCGGGCGACGCTCTACATCGGAACCATACACGACACGGCAATACGGTCACTGCTCTTCTGCTTGGAGTCGCAATTCGATCTCTTCATTGTTGATCGGCCCGTGGTGCTGCAGTCCGTCTATCAGCTGCACAACTCGCTCTCCGACCGCAAAATGCTCGGCTGGGAGTTCTTCCTCAACCGCTTCGACACGCTCTTCGTGGAAGCGCAGATCAATCTGGAGAAGTGCGGCGACATCTCGTACCTGCGCGATCTGCGCAACTCCGACAACGGCAGCGAGGCGCTTTCGGCCAAAATACTGAAGGCGCGCGAGGCGCTCAGCCAGTCGGACACCAGCGGCAGCATGGCCAAAACGCTGAGCGCCTCCTTCGGCACCAAGTGGCCCTACAAGCGCACCATGTCTGCGCCCGCCAGCATGGCGCCACGCCAGGACTCCAAGTTCGGTGAGTAGCCCCTTGGGACTTTCGCGTGATTTCACAGAGTAATGTTTCGGTTTTGCGCACTTGCAGCCGTGCCGGAGAAGGAGAAGATCTATAGTCGCCAGGTGTCGGCGCCCATACTCAAGCGGAAGACCTCGCGCTTCGGATTGGGTCAGTTCCTAGGCAGTAGTAGTGGCAATCAGAACGCCAGTACAGCTAGTCATAGTGTCGCCACAACTAGTAATCCATTGCATACACGCTCGAAAGCCGCCCTGCCACCGCCCCCCTGTCCCATACACCACGCTACGCCGCCACACAACACAGCCTTCGCCTACCACCACCATCACCCACACTCACATCCTCACACACACCACTCCCATGCCCATCCGCATCCACATCCACATCCGCATCCGCATCCACATGCGTACACACAACATCCGCATTCACACACAGCTGGTAGTAGTGCACAAGTAGCGACCTTTGCCTCGGCTCATAGTCAAAGTCACCAGTATTTAGTGCATTGCGTACCGCCCAGTCACCACAGTCCAATGCCCACGCTGCAGGAGGCCGAGACCTTGCTGCGCTCGCAGGCTGCCCAGCAGCCCTTCAGCCAGCCCTCGACCAGCGCCGCCGCAGCAACCACGTCCAGTTCCACACAGCCAGCTGACTCCTCGCGTTCATCCACAACAGCAGCCGCAGCAGCAGCAGCAACGACAACAGTGACTACAACTACGACGAGTGCTGCTGGCATGTCCACGTCCTGCTCGTCGACGGGCCACACCTTTGCCACATCCCTTCACTCCCACTTCCAAAAGCATCCCTCGGCACCAAACCTCTTACCGCCACAGCCAATGGTGACTGCACCCAGTCCCAGTCCCTCGGCACTGGCCTTTCCCATGCATTGCACTTGTGATGTCGCCCCGCATCCGGGTGCCAACGTCGCCGCTGGCACCGCGGGCAGCTCCTCGGCCAACCCAGGTAGGTTGTAGAGCATGAGTGTCCAACAACCTATCGCTGTGAATTTTTCATTTATGTTCTCTGTTCCCTGTTCTTTGTTCTTTGTTGTCGACCCCAATGCTCCTGGTTGCCAGCTGTAAATGTTCAATGTATATTTTAGTTAAACTTTACTCAAAAGCATTTTAATTCTTTATCAACAATTAAAATGAGATCTTAAGAGTTCCAGTTTGCATCGCAGAACTTGGAACTACACTTCAGCTAATATTCTCATTTTCTTCTTTAAAGAAAACTGTGAGTTTCAGTTAGGAACACTCTGAACAAGAATATTCGATTGAACTTTAAGAAATTTCAGTTTATTACTTTTTTATGCATGATTTTGTATTCGACAACTAACAATTATATACAGTAAGTCTATATAATTTAATTTGTTTAATGATTTCTTAAAGTCACATAATTAATTTAATTGACTACAACGACACTGAAAGTAAATACGAGCACTGCATGAAATTCCTAATGCCAGCTATTCGAACCAATATCTTAATCGACTTATAACTATATTCCCCGATATGCGTTCTAACTTGGTGTAAGTGTCTGAGAAAGAAATGTGACAGACTGACTATATGAGGTTTCTAAGTTCAATGGATATCCATTCATATTTCTTTTAATTTACAAAAATGTAAAAATATTTGGTTCCTTTTGAAATGTCTGTATAAATGTTAAATGTGAATTTTGTATTTAGCCCATCGATGTTGATAAATGTATTATTGCTTTCCACACAAAAATCAAAATCATTTTACGTGTACCCTTCCGAACTGGTATGTATGCTCTCTGAACATCTATTGTGAACGTATCATCGTATAAACTATATATGTCTCTCTCTCTCTCTATAACTCTCCCACACTTTCTTGACCCACATACACAATTAACTTGACCAGAAAACATGTTTAAATTCTCAAAAACTCTTCAAGACACCTGTGTATATACAAATATTCGTACACACATATATACACACAACCAGTATATATATAACCCAATATATATACTATATCTGTATTTCAATCTATTTGTGCAATTGGCATGTGGCTGTACGAAAAACAAAAACAAAAATCAAAAAAAAAGAAAATCAAGAAATCGGTGTTTTCCCCTTGGCATATAAGAAAGTGTATAACTTTGATTACGTCTAATGATCTGTAATATATCCTGTTTAGATGGTCATATTCATTCGCTGGGCGGACTCAACGATGATAATCTGATTGGTCTGCTCAGCCGCATTACCGAGCTGGAGGAGTCGGATCGGGAGACGATCCATTTGCTGGTCTTTATGCTGATGCAGTTCATGTCACGCACTGATCAAGCATTTCCATCGGAGGATAAGCCCATAACTAGAACCCAGAATATCGTGTTGAAGCACTTGTTTTTGCTACTCGGACACAACCAGATCGACAAGACCTTCCACACCACGCCAGATGCATTGCGGTAGTATCAATAACACTGAAATCTTTAGCAAATTCGGAATTTTACTCTTCTTTTTCAGGGTCTCCGCTGTCTTCAATGCCTTCTTGGCCAATCTGCCGCAAGTTCTGGACCAGAACCATTTGATCGGCGGTCTCATCCTGCCCTCGGTCATGCAGATCATTCTGTACGCTCCCAATCCTACGCACACCTCGGGCGAATCCTATCAGAACATTGTGTTCAACTACTCCCTGTGGCACCTGGAGCAGTATCCGCGTCGCAATTGGCTCTTCACGCTGCTCGTAGTGCTCTATAAGTACTCCTATACCCAGCCACCGCTGAGTGGCTATGTCATCTCGGCCATTCGCATGATTATGAACAGTCTACGTGGCCATTTCCATCACTGTCGTCGCATTCCCACCACCACCATTCTGGACATTCAGGCTGTGGGAGGAGCAGCTAGATCCCGTGATGTCAGCCAGCCGTCGCTGGGCACAGATCCCGACGATAAGGAGGCCAGTCCGCCGGCCAGTCCCATGTTCCCCTCCGAGGGCACCAGCGCTGCCTCCAAGAGCAAGGGCCAGAACGTGGCATTCACACCGAAGCTGCAGCATGCGTTCCGCAAGTACAACGACTCCAGCTTGGACGCCGATGAAACCGAATCCGAGTTGGTGGCCATACCCGAGAGCGATCTCTCGGACAGCACACTACACGGCAGCAGTGCTCCGGTAAGTGAAGAGGCTTATTTTAATGAACTTAGTAACAGCAGAGTGCAATTTGCAGGGCTCCTTCGACGACACCATACACTTTGAGGACATACTGCCCACCAAAATGGAGTCGCTGCGCAACCGTCGCACCGTGGAGTACACAGAGGAGGTAAGCAGCATTCCCAATTTAAAGCTGGTCCGATAAGAGTGAATGTCAGTCTATGAAAAATGAAGATTTTCCACTCTCGTTTCTATTCTGAAACTAATGAATTCATGCGTTAGGAATAATACATTCATTGATTCAACAATGATCATTAAGTTATGAAATTATTTTGCTTATGATTTAGGACTCGACTCATTTCGCACTTGATTCAAGGTTTGCCGTCTGCGCAGAACCCAACATAGCTAGACAACCCAATGTCAGAACAATTGAACTCTTCGTAAATAGTCCTCGCATATTCCTCAAGCGCGCAATTTTACTGTAACTTGCTCATCTGTTTTTTTTGATTTGCAGAAGGCCAGCAAGTCGCTCAAGTCGATGATCACCACCAAGACTGGGGACACATACACCACAAAGATCAAGGGCAGCACCAGCGAGTCCGTCAGCACCACCGTGGTGACCACGCACACGCGTCACAGCCTGCAGGAGGGCGTGCGCATGATCGTCACTCCGCTGGTCGGGCCCGAGACAACGGAGACGGCCATCGTCAGTCCGCCGGTGGACGTGCATCGTGCAGTGACCGTGCGCAACAAGTCGCTGGAGAACGCGGCCGCCTCCACATCGAAAATGTTTGCAGCCATTGCCACGAATCATCTGAAAGCATTGGGTGCGCTACAGGACATGCCTGCGGCCAGCACAACAGTCGCCGTGTCCAGCAAGCCCGGCTCGAGCAGCGGCAGCGGCAGCCGCTCTACGAATGGCGGCACAGCTGCTGCGGCTCCAGCTACGGCGGCAGCCAAACCCATTGGACGCCACAAGACGATTGTGGAGTGCAGCGCAGGCACGTCGAGCTCCTCGGCGGATGAGGCGCGTCGTGAGAAGAAGTCGCAGACGAAGTCGCTGCGGCGCACGGACAAGTCATACGGTTCGCCCGACTCGCCGCTCTCCAAGATGAGCGTCATGCCCAATCCCCGGGATGAAGCGGACGCGGGCCTGTTGCCGCCACCGAAGAGCATTGCCGCTTTGGAAATCCCGACGCCAGAGCGCCTGCTGCCCATTGGCACACAGGACACGGTGGCCACGCTCGTGGAGCGTGTGCGCGACGGACTCAATCTGCCCGACATCAGCCACCTGAAGCAGGACAGTCTGGATGTGTCGGAGAGCACCAAGGACGATGTGACGGCCAGCAGTCGCAACAACTCGCCACGTCGTCTCATCAAGCAGGTGGCCCTCGAATCGCCACCCAATGCCAATGCTGCAGCCGGCGCGGCCACCGCAGAAGCACAGTCCCAAGCGGCGGCGCAGTCCCAGCCTCAGCCGGATCTGCACACGTCCATACTGAAGAATGTGACGCAGGATCTGAAGCAAACGCCCGCGGAGCGCCAAACAAATGCAACAGGAGCTCCGGTCACAACGAACAGCATCAAGCGTCCACGCCAGAAGCTGGCGCCCTTCAATGTGGACACCAATGCCATACCAGACATACGCTCCCGCTACGCCGGCTCCTGGCCACCGCCGCCTTTCCAGCCGGCCGAGGAGCACGATGAGGAGGGCGACGAGGCCACCGATATGCCCAACGGACACACCGCGCACGCCGCCAACCATGCGCCACGTGGGGTAAGCACACTAGATCACCAAGTTGAACTGCAGCTAATTCCTTGTTTGCCTTGCAGAGCTCGCGACGCGTGGGCGACTACACCATCGTGGAACGCTGCTCGGACTGCGGCGCCGTCATCGAGGAGTACACGGACGAGGAGATTGGCATCCTGATTGTCATTCTGGGCACCTTCATACATCGCGAGCCCGCCATGGCAGCTCCCTTTCTGCCCGAGGTGCTGACCATCACATCGCGGTAAGTGCATCCACACATTTGTGACGCCTGCTGCTTAATTTGAGTTCCTTGCAGCATCTGCTTGAGCGGCACACACGCCTGGCAGGGCGAGAACGGTCTGCCGCTGGCCAGCAGTGCCCAGGCTGTGGCACTGCAGTTCATACGCTGCGTGCTCCACCAGCTAGCGCCCAACGGCATCTTTCTGCAGGTGTTCCAAACCCAAATGAAGAGTAAGTTCAGCCCACCGAGTTGTGGCTCAGTTACTAATCTCACTCTCTGTCTCTTGCAGTCAAGATACGCCACAATCACTTCCGCAGCATTGCCAAGGCGCTGCAGGACTTCCAGGATCTGAATGCCACCAGCCCCATCTACATGGTCTGCGAGTCGCTGACCTCGAAGAAGGCGCTGCCCATCGACCAGCTGCCCGTCATCTTCCGCAACATGGCCGAGTATCTGCAGTGTGTGCCCGCCGAGGCGGGTGTTGGGCTCGCCGTCTGGTCGCAAGCCATGCAGGCCATGGAGTCGCTGCTGCGCCAGGTCATCGTCATCATGCCCAGCCTCAGCAATGCCGAATATATGCTGGAACTAATCGCGGCCACATTGCGCTTGAACTGCGTGCCCAAGACACTGCTGGATCCCTACTCCAAGATCATGGCCTACTGCGTGCAGCACACCAATCTGGAGTACCAGATCCTCTACGATCTGTGCACGTTGAACACGCGCTCGTTCAACAAGGATCGCGACAAGAACTTGCTGTGTCGCCAGATGATCTTTGAGTTTGTGCAGGCGCTCAAGTTCAAGTCGAATATACCCGATCACAATCTGCTCATGATCATTGGCTTCGTGCTGCTCGATGCTGGCGGCACTCTGCCACCTGGAGCGCTCTCCGGCCTGCCAGATGCGGCGCCCGTGCTGACCACCAATGCTGCCGATTGCTTGAGGACGTATATCAACGATGTCATTGATTTCCTGGCCGACTTCCACACGCTGAGCAAGATCAAGGTGAGTAGGCTGTTGACTTGCATTCAGTCCCTTGGAAAGTAAGCTACATCGTTGCAGAACTTCAAGAGCGGACAGTCCAGCAATGGCCTGGGCGAGGACACCTTGGGCGGCGTGCTCAAGGGCGCTGTGGCTCAGTATCTGGCATTGGAGATGTCGCGTGGCAACTCGCGCGACCAGAAGGCCGTCTCTCGCTATCTGCCCTGGCTCAACAATGCGCCCTCCTCGCTGCAACAGGGGTGAGTGCGCAGTACATTCAAGCGTTGTGATTCTCTAACCAATAATCCATCCGTTTGCAGTCCCAAAGAGTTCACAGAGTGCGTGGGTCACATGCGTCTTCTTTCCTGGCTTCTGCTTGGCTCTCTCACCCACATGGCGCTGATGCAACGCCGACAGGAGACGCAAACGTTGCCGCCGCCAGTTACGCCAAATGTGGCGCCTGGGCAGGGCCAACCGCCGGCGGCAACTGTGCATTATCAGCACCAGGGCGTCACTTACTCGCAGCCCGTGCCGCAGGAGGCGTCGTGCCACATTGCCGATCACATTCAGGTCATATTCGCTGGCTTTGCGGAGCAGTCCAAGACGTCCGTGCTGCACATGTCGTCGCTGTTCCACGCCTTTACGCTGTGCCAACTGTGGACCGTGTACTTGGAGCAGATGGCGCACAACACCAACAGCAACGCGGAAGGCAGCACGCTGGGCGTGCTCTTTGAGTTCTGGACCAAGGTGACGCCCTGCATCCTCCAGCTAGTCTCGCACGCCAAGCCGGCCAACAAAGATCTGCATGCACAGTCCAGCGTTGACTTCCAAACTCAAAGCGCCAATTCCAAGCTGTCCGAGATGGTTAATTTGCACTTCCTCAGCCTGCTTGAGGCGCTGAAGGAGACGAATTCCACGGTGCTGGGCAAATTGCTGCCCATGTGGAGCACTGTGCTCTCGTCGCAGACCCAACTCTCGGACACGTTGCATGTGCGGCTGCAGAATGTGCGGGACTATGCGCCGGACTACGAAGAGCTGCAGACGCACAAATCGGAAGCGCTGCTCAAGTGGCTGCAGCGGCTACAATTCAAAATGGGACAGATCGAGCTGCAAGCCTCGACGGCCACTCAGTTCTACTCTATTTAAATTAGCGCTAGGAAGCGTATAGCACTTTGCCTTAGAGCCAAAGCCATATATAATCAATGTTATCGATGTTGTAAACTGCGTTAAAAAATATAGATAATTTACAATGTTAATTGCAATGTTTGCAACTTGAATTGCTAGGGCATTACCTGCACGGATCCACTGACAAAGTCGAATGACTTTCGTCCTAGACATACGTGAGAATATTATCTTGACATGACGATTGGCAAAATAGACATTGTTTAACTTTTAGTTCAACTAATTTTACATTAATTGCCTGAGCATTGGTAACTTGCTTCACAAAATAGTTAATTACATTCACTGATTGCTTACAGTTATCTTGGCATCATACATCTATCTTGTATAACTTAGAAATTACCTTTACCTAGGGAAATCGGCTGACAAAATAGATTAAATTTAAAAGGTCGCTTCCGAAATAGATGGGATTTAATATATTATATACCCGCACAACTAATCTAAACTACTTTAAAGTCTTCACAATCAATATATCTTTACTCATAGACCGTATAATGAATCCCAGCGCTAGCGCTTTCAGTTATTGTTGGATCGTGCACTTCATTTTCCTCGCTAGTGCGCTGCCTGCCCTCGATCAAATAATCCACTTGAGGATTGCGATACGTTTGAAAGGACGGTTTGGTTTTGAGTATGGAATCCGAGGGCAGTTGCATGCCAATCGCTTTTGTAGTCTGTTGTCTGTTGGCCAAGCGTTGCTCCGCCTGCTTAATGCGCAAATCCTGCAAGCAACAAACAAGCTATAATATTGATGACATTACTTTTTGGCAGTGCTCACCTTGACTTTCTGCATGAATTCAACTTGCAAATTAGCAGATTCCGTGAGTGGCACCAGCTGAATCTCCTTGTGTAGAATGAGCGGCGGCGTCGCCGCTGTCACCTCCCAATACTTGCCCTTCTTGCGTATGCGCTCCTTGGCAGGATCGTGCACATTGGACACCGTGGTGCGAAACGGCTTAAACTTTTCGCGTTCCGCTGTCGTTGCCTGCGTCTCTGTCTTCTCAATAAGATACAGAGCATGCTGCTCGAACGTTGGGTCTGGGCCACGTTTAGCAGCCAATTTAGCCGCATCGATTTCAATGATTTCCGCTGCAACTGGTTCGCTGACACTGCTTGAAGTGCTCTGATCAGCTAACGCCGAGTCCGGCGATTCAGGTGCCGCTTTAAATGATGCTATGTCGGCTAGATCATCGGCTGTAATCAGAGTGGCGGGCGGCGGCAACACTTTCACTTGTCGCTCATGCATTGTGCCTTGGGCTATGACACGCAATGGATCCATTTCCAGTTCGTCATCGCTGTCCAGCACATCGTCGACATGTGAACTGTCATTCCATTCAAGGTTGTTAAGCGTTTCCTTGCCTTTGGATGCAATATTCAGTTCGCCCAGTAACTCGGCAGCTGCGTCCACATCGTTGCGACGTTGTATCTCGGCCAGCAACTTATCATAGGCCTCCTGAATGCGTTTCCCCTTGTCCGGCAACAGCTGCAAGCGTTTTCTATGTATCAATAGAACGGCGTTCAATAGGTGCTGCATTTACAATACCAGGTTACGACTTACTTGGATGCCAGCAGCTTAGACTGCCTATCCTTGATTTCGAGTAGCTCGTGATATCGCAGCGTCTTCAAGTCTTTGACATGCTGTTCTTTAACCTGCGCAGTGCCAGGAATCCTGTGCAACGGAGGATGTGCAGCTGAAGCGCTCATTTTATTTCGCAGTTAGTTGCAATTCCGCTGTCTTGCCGCCGCAATATACAATAGGGTTGCCAAAGTCGACTCCACAATTATCGATATCTATAGAAATATACTGAATGTCTTTTGTTATCGAAACGATAAATTTAAATCTCAGTTGGCTGTTAAAGTGCACAAAATAAAATATCACTTGAATTAATAAATAAATATATACAGTAACTATGCCGAACGCTTTAGTTAAGTCGAAAGGTCCATATGAGCTTAATAAACGATTTCGACATATGGAAGCACGTAACGAAGAATGGAAAAAGCACAAGTATAGGTCGATGCCTCAGAAAAGAATAAAATGTCGTTTATTTAAGTTAGTTGCATATTATTGTGTATTTTACATAATATTTGCTTCTTTTACTATTGGATATTTCATAGCACTTGTAAAACTACGAATACCTGAACACGAGCCCCGCCAGCCAAAAGTCACAGGTCTATCCTCCGTGCCAGGACATTTTGTGAGTGATGTGAAATTAATACGTTACCACGAGAATCAAGGAAAACGATTGAGTCCATATGTAGAGCAACTCGACAAATTTGTCTCAAACTATGGCACTGAGGGAATACGTCATTTAGGTGAATGCAATTTGGATCATTATTGGGGATATAATTCCGGGCGTCCGTGTATTCTGCTAAAACTGAACTATGCTTTCAATTTCATTGCTTCAACCTACGACGATTCAATAACGCTCCCCAAACAGGTACCCAACGATCTTTATGACTATATTCTGCAATTGTCTGAAGAACATCGCACGAATCGCATTTGGGTAGCCTGCAATTTTATGCAGAACCTAACTACAGCGACCATCGAATATATTCCATACAGATATTATGATGCTGATGGCTTATTTTCAAAAAGCAATTCTTTTATTCGGACAATCTCCGAGAATTTAACCGAAGAAGTTACACAAGAGGATCCATCTTACCGTCGAGTTATCGGTGTTCAGTTCCACAATCTTCCACTTAATCAAGACATATATGTTAAGTGTCAAATCTGGGCAAAAAATATTCCTTTAGAATTTGCAACGACTGTATTTCTGCTGCATGCGGAAGGCTTAAAAATAAAAGAAAAAGTGGAGGACGATTATATTTTATAAATCAAAGTAAACATCATAATTGGGGATGAAATATTACTGAAACCTTACAAACAAAATACATCCAGAATATTTCTTACACATTTACAAATATTTTATACTTTCTTTCAAGAATTGAAATATGCCACATGAAGATATAATTCCCGCTGGAGCTCACAGGGTTCGAAAGAGATTTCGCAACGAAGAGGACATAAGATACAAACAAAAAGTGCCCTGGAAAAAGCGAATTTTAGACTTGGAAAACAAACAAATTTTGGAACGCACCCCATTGGGATGGCTCAGAATTATTGGATTCTATCTACTTTTATATTTTCTCATCGCTCTTATTGTTGCATTCTGGATCGTCATATATATTTATGTCATACTCAAACCTGGCCGACCCGTGTGGCTAAAGAGTGCTCCCGGTATCTCGATTGTACCCAGAGGAATGCATAAAATAGATTTTCATCCACATATCCAAACCGAAATCGATCCCATTGCCGACAATATAGATCAATTTTTTGATAATATCGACGAAAGCAGTCGCAGCTTAAAAGTTTTTCAGGAGTGCAACAGGGACAGCACATGGGGTTATTATAAGAAAGAACCTTGTGTTTTTATTAAATTGAACAATGTTTATGGATTCGAAGCAGTTACCTACGATGCCTCATCTGAGTTACCAGATGATAGTCCCACTGAATTAGGCGATCTCATGATCCAATATAGTGGCTCTGGTAAAATCTGGTTAACATGTGATGCTAAGGATGAGGAGACATCACCATCAATTAACTATCTTCCATATCCATATTACGATACGAACAGCGATATGAAAGGTTTGAATCGTGTGATTGGCTTGCACATCACAGATTTGCCGACAAACCAAGATGTAACTATCATTTGCAAGGTGTGGGCAAAGAATATTGACATTGATATGAAAAATCGCGGTAATGGACATACAACATTTACTCTCAACATGCGTGTTCTGGAATGATTTCAGTTGAAGATTTAAGTTTGGATTATGCACAAAATTATATATGAAATGTTTGTTTAGCTTTGCATATGAATTCTATAAATAAAAATTAACTTTTACGGTTTAAATCTGCAATTTAAAACATTTCCTCTATATTTATTTTTCCCCAATTTCATATTTCGATTATAAGATTGTTTACATACATTTTTTAAATTTTAAAAATAAAACTCCAACTCCAAAAATATCGTATTCCGATATTTCGACAAAAAAATATTTCGATATAAATATATTAATTAGAAATATCGATAGATTGATATATTTGCAACAACCCTAGATTTGCCCTGAGAGGAAGAATTTCTTTAGCTTTCGCGTTAACAAGGTGAAATGGCAGGCGAGGATTTGATCGTTCAGTTCCAGCAGCTCGGCATGAGCGAGCAGAAGGCCAAGGAGACGCTTAAGAATGCCAACGTGACCAAGAATCTGCAGCTGGCATTAGCCGAGGCCAAAGTGCCGCTGGCGGAAGGAGTCGGCATGTTGCTCTACCACATGGCCACCAAGTTGAAGCCACAAATCGCAGCGCAGCTGCCGCTACTGGTGAGCTATATTGTGGAACGCAAACTGGACAATACTCAACGCGTGGATGCGGCGCTGGAATACTTACTCAAGTTGGGACAGAAGAAGAACGCCACTGTCGATGTGGCCGAATTAGAGCGCGAGTGTGGCGTTGGAGTCGTCGTCACACCGGAGGAGATTGAGCGTGTTGTGCAGCAGAAGATTAAGGGCAGCTACAAGCAGATACTGTTGGAGCAACGCTATCACTTCAATTCATTCAAAATAATGCAGGAAGTGCGCAACGAGTTGAAATGGGCGGATGCCAAGTCCTTGAAAGCGGCCATTGATGTGGAAATCTTCGACTTGCTCGGTCCCAAGACCGAGGCGGATCTGAAGCCGTTACCCAAGCAGACTGACAAGCAGCCTAAAGGCAATGCTAAGCCCGAAGCCAAGGCAGCGGATGCGGCGGCCACATCAGTTGGCGCCAATACGATTGCCGAGCTGATGAAGACCAAGGTGCACTTCCATGCGCCGGGCGAAAACTACAAGACCGACGGCTATGTGGTCACCGAGCATACGGAGCAGTTGCTGCGCGACCATCTAAAGGCCACGAAAGGCAAAGTGCACACACGTTTCCCTCCCGAACCCAATGGCATTCTACACATTGGCCACGCCAAGGCTATCAACATTAACTTTGGCTATGCAGCCGCCCATGATGGCGTGTGCTATCTGCGCTACGACGACACCAATCCCGAGAAGGAGGAGGAGAAGTTCTTCATTGCCATACGTGAAATGGTCGAATGGTTGGGCTACAAGCCTTGCAAAATTACCTATTCCTCGGACAACTTCCAGCAGCTCTTCGATTGGGCCGTGCTGCTCATCAAGAAAAACCTGGCCTACGTTTGCCACCAGAAGGCCGAGGATCTCAAGGGCTTCAATCCGCCACCAAGTCCCTGGCGCGAGCGTCCCATCGAGGAGTCGCTCATCCTGTTCGAGGACATGCGACGCGGCAAGATCGATGAGGGCGCAGCCACGCTGCGTCTGAAACTCACGCTGGAGGAGGGCAAAGTGGATCCGGTGGCATATCGCATCAAGTTTATAGCACACCATCGCACTGGCTCCACCTGGTGCATCTATCCCACTTACGACTACACGCATTGCTTGTGCGACTCTATTGAGCAGATCACGCACTCGCTGTGCACCAAGGAGTTCCAGTCGCGTCGCTCGTCCTACTACTGGCTCTGCAATGCGCTCAACATCTATTGTCCCGTGCAGTGGGAGTATGGACGTCTCAACATGAACTATGCGCTTGTTTCCAAGCGCAAGATTGCCAAGCTCATCACCGAGCGCATTGTACACGATTGGGATGATCCCCGTCTTTTTACACTGACGGCGCTGCGTCGCCGTGGCTTCCCCGCCGAGGCCATCAACAATTTCTGCGCCCAAATGGGTGTCACAGGCGCTCAGATCTCTGTGGATCCTGCCATGCTGGAGGCTGCTGTGCGGGATGTTTTGAACGTGACAGCGCCACGTCGTCTGGTTGTGCTGGAGCCGCTTAAAGTCACCATCAGCAACTATACACCAAACGGACCCGTGCAGATTGAAGTGCTCAACTTCCCACAGCAGCCGGAGCTGGGAACGCACAAGATTACGCTGGATCGCGTCATCTACATTGAACGCAGCGACTTTAAGCTAGAACCGGAGAAGGGCTATCGCCGTTTGTCCACAGAGCAGTCTGTTGGTCTGCGCCACGCCAATCTAGTTATCAGCGTGGATCAAGTTGTACGTGACCCTGCCACGGGTGAGATCGTCGAGCTTATTTGCAGCAGCAAGTCGACGGAAGAAGCGGAGAAGCCAAAGGCATTTGTACAGTGGGTGTCGCAGCCCATCGAGCTGGAGGTGCGTCTCTACGAGCAGCTGTTCAAGCACAAGAATCCCGAGGATCCCAACGAGGTGCCCGGCGGTTTCCTAAGCGACATCAGTAACGACTCCATGTCCGTCCTTCGTGCTTATGCAGATCGCTCCTTGCAGGGCGTTAAAGTGTACGAAAAATTCCAGTTTGAACGCATTGGTTTCTTTTCGGTGGATCCCGATACAAATGGCAGCCACATCGTGTTCAATCGCACCGTTGGACTCAAAGAGGATTCGGGCAAGAAGTAAAAACGTCGAACATTATGATATTTTTTATATATGTTATTGAGAACAAAAAACCATCAGCAGCCACAATAAATACGATTTTTAAAATCACATTACTCATTTCTTTCCCTCAACCATTATGATGTGGTAGCCAAATTTAGTCTTAATCGGTGGATCAGTGTAAACCGGATTGTTGACAGTCGAGATGGGTAGCGCGAATGCTGCATCCTGGAAGGGTCCGACCATGGCACCGCGTATCTGCCAGCCCAAATCGCCACCTTGGCGCGCCTTGTCCTCGCTGTATGCGGTCGCCACCTCGGGAAACTTTTGGCCAGCTTTTAGCTTCTCCAGGGCTTCCATAATCTTGCCCTGCTTCTCGCAGAGAATGTGTCGCACTTTGACGGCGTTACCACCTTTCTTCTCCTTGCCGGCAGCTGCGAATTACTAAGTGTTAGTTGGATTTCACATCTAGCATATCACTCTTACCTTTATCATCTGCAGCTGGCTTCTTTCCACCCTTTGCGCCATCCTTTCCGCCTTTGGAATCTTTTTTTGGTGGCATGTTTAATATTTATAAACAACTACAACTAGTGCAAAGGCTGCCACTTCGATGGCGCTAACATGTGCTGCCACTTGACAGTGCTGTAAAGCGATGTTTTCTTAAATATCGATTCGTCATGAGCAACTCTAATCATATGCAACATGTACGATATTAAAATACCGATACTTTAAAAATTGCGTAGTATATTATACTATTTTCTTTTAAAAAACTAAGAAAATTACATCCAAATCATTCTACACGTATTTTTGCTATATTGACCCATGCGCAATAATTCGTAATCAAGCTGTTAATTGCAAAATTATATTGTTAGTACATTTTTTGACGATAATCGGTATATTTTGGTATTCAAGTTGCGGTCACGCTGTCTGTAACTCGCCTCCCCGCTCCTTTTCACTTTAGCGAGGCAAAATTTGTCACATTTCCTTGGCAAAATTGTAAGTTTTGGCGTTGAATATCGAATGTAAATAAACTAAACTACGTTCTGATCTCTTTCTATATAGTGCAGTTAGTGATTGATCATTAAATCATCTTGAGTAACGTCAAGCGCGAAGCGTAACACAATCACAGACAGTAACACTAGCAAAGCAACAACGAAGCAAAATGCCTAAGAATAAGGGAAAAGGTGGCAAAAATCGTCGTCGTGGAAAGAACGAAAATGAATTCGAGAAGCGTGAATTGATCTTCAAAGAGGATCAACAGGAGTACGCACAAGTGACCAAAATGCTGGGCAATGGTCGCTTGGAGGCAATGTGCTTTGATGGCGTCAAACGTCTGTGTCATATTCGGGGGAAACTTCGTAAGAAGGTAAGTGCGTGCGTTTATGTTGGCCTTTCCATGCAAGTGCGTGTGTGTGTGCGCGCGCGGGTGTGTGTCTACGCTCGTACGTGTGCGTGTGTGAGTGTCAGTGACACGGTGCGCTCTTTTGTGTGGGAGTGTGTACGTGCTTTGTTTGTTTGTGTGCGATACGCGTGCACATTGAATCCATAAATCGCAATGCGCTTTGTTTGCCGCCCTTGGAAAACGATTTATCAAAGTTTTGTGTACAAACAAAATGACCACAATTATTAGTATTTTAAAGGTTGGCAGTTTAATAGGTGCACGTTGCTCGCTAGCATTTGTAAATTATGCATTTCTCTTGTACACTGCCTCTGGGCCAATGGCCTTCAGAAACTGCAAACAATGGCGAATTGCTCTGAACTTATATACATTAATTTCTATGTACCTGTCTGCACTTATGTGCATACTTTCGCGCTCGTATACTATGATTTACAAAGAGCTCTCTACTCTGCTCTTTGCGTTTACACGTTGAGTCTCTTTCAAATTCACCTCAAACGATGTCAGGCCGCTTTCTTTGTTCATTCTGCTTTCTGCGTTGCAAATCTAAATGCAGACCAAACGTTGGCACATATCTTATTTTAATGGCATGACAATCATTAAATTTTGCAAAAGAGAGAATTACTAGCTCTCTTAAATGGGTAAAAGACCCAGTCTCCTTAATTAATATAGTAACAACAAATGCAGTTAGATACCTAGTCACGCTTTGCTGGCTAATTTACAAAACTCATTTCGCAGAGAAAGTCTTGATAAGAATATAATTTGACAACAGGGGAATCTTTTAATGTTTATACCACATGCGACTGAGGAAAATGACTGGGACAGTTACTAAGCATTGATAAATAAATACATGACCCAATTTATATTGCCAGAAGGCGTATTAATTATGTCAATATCTAACAACTGAATCTAATTGCTTTCAAGATTGACTAAATTTATTGGTTTTTGAACAAGTACAGAAATAATATTCCTACCTCTGTTGATTATTGATGTTTGAACAAGTATAGAAATAATATTCCTACTTTTGTATCGCTTAAGAAATTACGCATTCTACCCGAACTCTAACTTTATAAAAACTTGATGATATCGTTAGAAGGAAACAGATCTTAGGTCTGTCTTTTTATTTATACCCATGCCACTACGAAAATGTCCCAAACAAGAGTTAATTCGCTTTATAAATTACCCGTTGAATACTATCTGCAGAAAGACTAAATGCGTGGTACTTTCCCTTTAGGATAGACATCTTGCATGTCTGTCAAGTCAACGACGTCACGAATAATTGAACTACGCAGTGTTGTAAACTGCGTCATTGATAGCACAGAAACGCAGACATTCGATTAATTTACAATATTTAACTACGTAACCAAATAATGTCCGCTTTCATATCTCAAATAGCATTCACACGACAAATCTAATTACCACCAGATAGCAACCGCAGATGCAAACTCAAATATGCCTTGTGAAAATCAATTTAAAACGCATTCGCCAGAAACCCAACTTGTCATAAATTGATTTGGCGTGCTCCTATTTATTACCGAATGTTGACATAGGTGACAAATTAGCACGTGTTGATTGGTCAAAGTAAATTGGGCATCATGATTATAATCGCAATCGCTGCAGCGCCAAGGAATCCATTGATTAGATACCAGCGAAATAAATGGCAAAGACATTCAAGAAATGTACATAAACTGCGTCGCAATAGGGTTATAAAACATTACTAGCCAGGCTTATGTAAATGGACTTTAAATTAGGGTTTGTCTTATCAGAGAGGTCATTTCTGTTGGCTCACAATGACTTAAGGTTTTAATTCTTACGGCGTGGCGCCAAGTCCTCATGTTCCAAAAATTTCACCATTTATTTTAATTGTAATGTAATGTGCGTTCCTAAGATTAAACCTGTCTGCTGCTGCCCACTAGCGATATTTAATCTTTCGAGTACTTTGCTGGGGATCTGTGCTTTATTCCCTTTTATAATGATAGCACGCTATTATCAAACTTGTTGATATACTCTTAAAGGGGTAGAGCCAATATTTTGATAGCTACTAAGGTTGGAGGCATGTTCTAAACTGAGAAATACAAGTACTACTGTAGAGCAGTATCAAAAGAAAAGACTATTTGTATTTATTTTCAATATTTTTAATTTGTGTGATCTAAATTTACAGAATTATATATATATTATAGTATTTAATGAAAGATTACTTATGCAGAAGAACAGTATAGTATTGTAGTACAATATTTATGCGAAAAAGGCTTTGATCTTTGTATTTATTTATATTAAAAATCCCGAAAATTGCATTGTAATCGGTTAAAACACCAAGAAGATATTGGCAAGTGCAAGTACCACAAATACTAGTTTATTATGCATTGTAAAAAGAGCAGCTATAAATTTTGTTAATCAATTATTGCCTTTAAGTTGGACGATTAATGTAATTCATAGGGGGTGAATACCCGCATGTGGTTGACTCAAACCCCAATACCTTATGATCGATTTTGATTGAAAACTTTGATTTCCTGGAAGCGATTAACAGTGTCAGCTGTTATGCTGATGATTCCAAAGTCCATCAGATGTAGGGAAACATACTTTGAGCCATTCGCCAACCTGCCGTCAATCATTAGGTAGTCATGTAGCGAACAATTAGTATGGTTGTAATCTCCAGACTAATCTTTGGTAGATTTCCCTGTGAACACGCTCGAGTCGAGTCGAGTCAAGGCCCCTTCTCATTTTGCTAATCTGCCGACATCTGCGTGACTAATGCACGACTCGAAAGACGACGGCTGCCGGGTCCGCAAACTTATCTATAAACGCCCTGGAAACGAAAAGTCAATTTCACAATAAACATCGCTTTTGTGGACTGTAAGAAATGAAACTCGGGAAATGTGTTAACTAAGAATATATCTTTTTTTTTATTAGGAACACTTTTTGCGTCTTGAACTTATATGACTAGGATTATTTTGGCAGTACATTAAATTAGCACCTAATTCTACTGAGATTAGCTTTAAGATTTATTTTTGGCATTGTTTTTCTTGAGGTTTTTTTCATTTTGTTGTTTTTTTTCGATTTTTTCTTAATTCGAGCTGCGATCAGGAACTGTCTCCGTGTTGTTAACGAGTTGGGTTGGCTTCTTTACATGAATTGGGTGGCAGTGGTGATAATCTGATTGATCCAGTCGGTGAACGCCGAGACGCGCACAAAGACAGAGGGCGCGTTCTTCTGGCCGCATGGCATGCGACCCCAGGACACGATGCCGATGACAATGTTGCTCTGGTCAAGGTGCGGCTCGCAGCACTCCTGCATGAGTGGGCCTCCCGAGTCAGCGGTGCAGATGCTGACTCCTCCGGTCAGTGGGCCAGTGCAGAGGTTCGTCTCGTGCAGCTGGAGACCGTAACGTGCGAGTATTTGCTCACAGAGCGTCATGTCCAGAATGGGCATGTTCGCCTCCTGCAGTTTGTGCGGATAATCGGGCACAGCTGTCATCGAGACGTTGCCCCAGCCGTACAGCGTGCCGTAGCCCTCGGGCTGGGCGTCCTGCTCGGGCAGCGCTGCCGCCTGCACATACTCGTTGAACTCGAGCGGCTGCTTGGTGTAGATGAGCGCAATGTCGTAGGGATTCACGCCGCCCAGGTACAGCTCGTGTCGGACGTAGTAGTCGATGTTGCGCATCTGCACACTGCCCGCCTCGCCGCGTCGATTGTGGATGTCGTGGCTGCCGGCGACGATCACCGAGTTGGCCACCGACTGCGGCGAGCTGAGGCAGTGCGCGGCCGTGAGTATCCAGTGCTCGTTGATCACAGTGCCGGCACAGTAGTGCACCAGGCCCTGGTCGGGCGTCATCATCTGAATGCTGACCACGTAGGGTGCCGAGTGCGGCGTCGCCTCGTGCTTGGCCAGGAACTTCTTGCTCCAGTGCGTCTGGCGCGGTGACTCGACGGTGCTAATGCGGTTCTCCAGCAGGCCGTAGCTGGACAGATCCATGGCCATGGTGCGAGCGGCCAGACTGCTGCCTCCGCCTCCGCTGCACTTGCGGACGGGCAGCTGGCCGTTGTGGGCAGCCGAGCTGAGTACGACCATTATGCTGGCTATGGTTGTGAGTAGCATTGAGATGCATCTGTAGGATATGAGCATGATTATGTCCTCGCTCTGATTGCACGCCCCGCACGTTATTAGGTTGCTACTGAGCGTAATTTTGACGGGTTTCACGTCGCGAGCTAACGAAATTAGCTGTTTCTTTCTCGTCGGTTTCTTTTCTTTTCTGTTTTTTGTTGTGGTTCTGGGTTGTGGATCGTGTGTGGTTGGTTTGTGGATGGCAAGTCACACGCACACGCTTTTAACTTTTTGCTTTGGTGTGTCGATAACACTTCACTTGTATTCCCTTTAGCTTTAGCATGGAATTCACTTTCAGCCGAGCTGATTTGCCGTAATTGTTGCTTCTTCTCTGCTTGGAGGTAACTTTAAATTTGCAGTTGCCCCTCGTGTCGGGCCCGTATTTATAGCGAAGAGAGTGCCCAGATCGCAAGAGAGCGCTGACTACAGGCGCTGTCATTGGCTGATTACGCTTTGATATCGCAGAGAACCTGGGAGAAAGAGCGCAAAGGAAAACGACTTGCTGTTATCAATTTGATAAGAAAATTTGCGTCCACTTTTATGGAGCGTTTGGCGAAATGCCCTACAGCTGTTTGAAAGGTCTGTTGTTATGCAAAGAATAATTGCAGTGTGGCTGTGAAAAGCAAATACGGGTTTACATGTACTAAATTATAATGAAGCACACTTCTATATGGACAACTTACTGCCTACTGACTCACACATGAATCAGTCTAGTATTAGTTGGGCGTCAATTTATAACAAATTGGGGAAATTACAGTTACTGTAAGTCCACTTTAATCTACCAAGACAGATAGCCAATGAGTTAAAGTAAGAGCATGCAAAAGTTGGCAACCATTCAATCCTAATCTTGGGTTTTTTTTATCCATTGATGACTCTATAGGCTCGCAATTTCAATCAGATGAAGCGATATCGTGTTGCCTGCGGCCATATAGTATTTATAGTACATTGTTTCATATTGGCACAGAGACACCTGCCGCCTGCCGTCTGAAATACCACAATGATGACGAAGTGAGCCCCACTTGAGGTAATCAATGCATCACCCCTCGCCGTCCCGTGCTTGCCGTTAGGGGGCAATAACACAATCAGCAATTAGTTAACGAACCGTTCTATTTCACTGGCGCTCTGTGGGTGCTTCCCAGACCCGTGCCTGTCGTGGCGATCGACTTCGTTATCTGTTTGTCGCTCTCCCGCCCTTGGGTAATATGCCGAATTTGCAGCGCTTTAGTCACGACTCGTATATCTGTATTACCTGCCACAGTGATCGTAGTTTCACGCCGTGATATATGACGATACTCATGCCCAAACATGTCCATTTCCCCATTATTAGATACGGCTAAGCCGGAGCCGCACGCCGTCACTCACACGCTACGTCTTATAGCCGGTGTTGTGCTCCTGCTGCCTTTTATGATTAATACTCCAAAGTTCAATCACAGCCCTATGTTTATTTTGATGGTATAACGTAACTCGGAAATTATTCGCACGCCCAATGAAACTTTTCGCCCGAATTCGTTATCGGTTTTTCTTGTTATCACCATAATAGGGATCACTTGGCTATATGAATATGTATGTGTCATATTAATGCACTTAGTATACTACCAAGTATTTATTGCACTCACTGCCCTGGTATTAGCAGCCTAGTAAAAATACTACTACGGTCAGGCCCGGAAGTCAATAAAGGAAGTTAATTTATCAATGGGAATTCACTCGACAAGCTCAGGTTACTGTAGGTCAGTTAGCTCCACACTGACTAATTGTCCGAACGGAATTCGTGAATAATTGTGCACTAGAACTGAGCCACGGAATGGCTAAAATATTTACACGTCTTTACCTCTTCCGTTGACGTCAATGCTTCCCATTCCCAGAAAAACCAACAAACTAAAATGCTACGCTAATCAAATCTTAAATTTTTGATCGTTTTTCAAGTACTCATAATTGCAATACCAAAAAAGATAAGCTGCTGAAAAATAACTCTAATTTGATAATTCCACAAACATTCCTTTTAAATTGGGGAAAAAACTGCATACTGATTAAAAGCAAGCAAGGCCCGTAAATAATTATAATCTGTAATTATTTAAAGTAAGCATAAATCAAACGCTTAGAACTGTAGAACAACAAAAACAAAAATCAAAGTCATTCTTATAGACTTACATTTGCGATTTAGATTTGAGAAAATTATTCGATGTCGCCTAACTTTTGAGGAATACATTTCAATATTTAAAAAAAAGGTAAAATTAGTTTATAATTCCTGGAATAAACAATAAAATTCTACTGCTTTTTCCCGATATTGTAAGGTTTATAAATATCAAGTTTGCGACTCGAAGTTTTATAAAAATAGAAAGCTGTATAAAGTGTATAATAAGTTAGCGATAATTTTTCGTTGCGAGTTTATCGGAAATTTACTTCCTTTTATCGCAGCGATTCCGGTATAAATTTATGAGGTGCAATATTTTAGATTTTGGTACAAAGCAGTAAAAATTATATGCTATAATGGCACACTTATTGAGAAATGAATCCAATCTGTTAAAAATGATGTTAATTAGCTGTCACATTTTGTCTTTGGACTATAAATTGTTCTAATCACTTCAAGTGCAACTTCCCTATATATGTTAACGTCGCGTTCATTCATAAGATTGTAGACTAAAGATTGTTACGCGTTGTCGTCGAAAGTTCATTCTTGACACGCCCTTCAGAACACGGCAATTTACGCATTTGTTATATATTGTTTTCAATTGATAATTCGCTGATAAACACGAGAGTATCTGCAACATGGAACATGATAATCGGTTTTCACGTGATTTGCAGATTATGAATTTGGTGCCAGCAATATAGAGAATATTTACTTCTATTCTATTAACTCGAATTCTGCGATATTTTTATTTGGCAAACACCAGAAAGTGAAGCAAACGTTGCGTTCCATTGTGAAATACTCAGAACTCTCTGGCGCCAATTTATTTTAAGATCTGCTATCTAAATATTACATGCTGTGGTTGAGTCACGCGAGTTTCCAAATGAGATACGTGTCCAGCAGTCGCATATTTGCAAATGAAATTGAAACATGTTTTGTGAAGTGGCTGATAAAAAAATGCTAAACAGCTTGTTAAATTCCGTTCTTTTTGCGCTATTCATTGCAGGTGTGGATCAATCAGGGCGACATCATATTGGTGGGCTTGCGTGACTATCAGGACTCGAAGGCCGATGTTATATTGAAGTACACACCGGATGAGGCCAGAAATCTGAAGACGTACGGCGAATTCCCCGAATCGGTGCGCATCAACGAGACAGTCACATTCGTTGAGGATGGCTTCGATGAGGACATTGAGTTCGGCGATGAGATTAGTTCAGAGGATGATGCTGATTCCGTTGACAATATCTGATTAACAAAAAATAAAGAAGCAGTATCGGGGGCGACAGGAACAACAACCGCATCAACAACAGCAACATCCACAAAAACTAGAGCAGCTGCCGAAGAAATAGGGAATTAAACAAATTTGTAAAAAGCCGACAAAAAATAACCAATCCCCCAATAAACAAGCTAATCAACAACACACACTCACAACAACACACGGACAAGCTACGAGGAGACAGTGAGGAAGAGAGCAGACAACACACACTCTATAAGCAAACACATCCCTGGGAAGGAAGTGACAAATTCATTAATAATTCAGCAATAAATCTGTAACAAATTTAGTGTTATTCTTCGACAAATTTCAAAACTTGTTTATTATTCAGATGCCAAATTTCAATTGTTTGCTTTTCATTAATGAACCAAGAACAACTATAAAATGAAGTCAACACCAATAGTAGAACTTGTTAAAAAAAATTTAAAAATATGAAAATGCAAAAACTAAATATTTAAAATTGAAAACAATGCAACATTACGAGACACAAACAATTTATTATTTCAATTAAAAAAAACAACAAAAACAAAAAAAAAACGAAACGATATTATGTAGTTACTTTTTTAAACAAACCAAAACGGATCAAGTAAAGGATAATGAATTAAAAATAAATGGTTCTACATACACATAGGGTAACATTTTGAATTGTAGCTAGCGAGTAAGCAAAATCAAAAGTAATCACCTCAACAAATATGGTAAATCAATGTGTTATTCGTAGGTGTTCTCAATTTTATTTTCTCCATCAATTTTTGTGTTCTCCCTGCTAATCTGCAGAACATTTCAGTGTTCCTTTAATTTTTTATTATTGATTTTTGTTTGGTTTTTTTACCTCAAGTCTTTATATTATTCCACTTTGCTGTCCCTTTGCATTCAGTTTTTGTACGCGAAAAGAAATGAAAATAATTAGCGCATATGAGAAAGTAATGATTATTGTAATTAAGGAAAGGAAACCCAATTCAATAAATAGTTAATTTAACCGAATGCAAAACAGCAATAAAAAACGAGTGAGTTTCATTTTCTTTGGCAGACACAAACATGTATTTATTAAATGCTTAGAAAGTGCAATTTACAGCTCCTCGTGGTGGGAGGGAAACTTCTTAAGGATGGCATGATATAGATTGTAAAATGCATAAACCGAAACAGTCACGATGACGAGTAAAGCGCCTCCAAACGCGATGCTTAGAAAATTGCCGTCGATGATGCCAGCAGATCGATGGCGTTTTGTTGAGAAGATTTCCTCGGTCGAAGCTGGATTATTCTGTTGCTGCGCCGTGCGCTCGGCCATCAAACGCTTCATGGTGCTCAAGCGTTCCCGTAGAACTTCCACGGACTCCGTGTCCAAGTCCGAAGTACCTGCAAAACAAATAAATAATTGGTTCCGCTTCACTAAACAAATATTTAAGAAACTTACCGCCTGATTGTGTGGTCATGGTTTTGACAATAATTCCAAATGGTTTCTGCTTATGTTTTGTTATTTAGGTATGCTAGCGGGATTGGCAGGAGTAGCAGGGTGTGAAAGAGGCGCATGTGCATAACGGCCAAATATTGATTTGAGTGTGAAGTGTTGTTAAGCGCTAGCGCGAGTGTTGCAAAATGTACGTGCTGAACTTATCGATAAGTGTTGTGGTATTTTCGTTCAAATTTAGGCACATTTTCAATAACATTGGCAACACGTGCAACGCGCGCGTCTTCTACTGTTTTTTTTAGTTAATTTCAATTAAATGGTTTAAAATGGGTTTAACGAAACAATATTTAGCGTACCGTGTCATAGACAGTTTTAATATAATCGCAAGTGGTCGCAGTAATGTCAATTTCGCCGTTGTCGATAAAAGCGAGGGACGTTATGTTGCCGCCCCGGCAGCCGAGAATGTGATCATCTGGGACCTGCGGTGAGTACCTTTTTTAATTCAATCTGTTTATCAATTAATAAAATTTCTTTGTAGAATGGGCGATCGGAAGCTGACGTTGCGTCGCGAGAAGCATGAAGTAACTGCCCTGCGAGTCTCGCCGGACCATCTGCACATTGCCGTTGGCTATGCGGACGGCGTGGTTCAGATCTTTGATCTCAGCTCACGGACGTATTACGATGCCATCTGCTCGCTAGCTCTGCACAAGAACGCTGTCAGCGTACTGCGCTACGATCTGCATGGCATGCGCTTGGTCAGTGGTGGTCTAGACACTGAACTCGTCGTAGTAGATGTGGTGGAGCAAGCAGGTCGCCAGCGACTCAGTGGACACAATGCGGCCGTCACAGATGCACACTTTCTGCAGCGTCTGGTGGATCAGGATGTGGTCGTCAGCTGCTCGAAGGATACACAAATCAAGTTCTGGAATTTGGAGACACAGTTCTGCTTCAAAACAATTGTCGATAATCGCACGGAAATCTGGGCTTTGGCTTTCATCAACGACCTGATGGTTGCCGGCGCTGGAGAGAGCGGCATGAATGTCTATCGACTGCGCAAACGCGAAGCCACCAATGGCGCGGCGCTTGAGTCCGCCGTCGAGGGTTTGTCCATAGATGATGAAGATACAATTAGTCCGTTGAGCGTCAGCAACTGTGGCACTATCCAGCGAGCGGGCAAGGGACGCACAGTCAATCTGGTTGCCGATCCAAACGAGCGCGTGATCAGCTGCCATGGCACCAACGACCTCATCGAAAGCTTCTACATTTGCACCGCCGAGGAGGCCAAGAACCGTCTGGCCAAGCGGCTGAAAAAGGCGCGCAAGAAGGCAGAGTCTGCTGCAGCCAGCGAGCAGGACGATGAGCAGCTGTCCAAGGAGCTGTCGTTGAGCGACGAAATCAAACGTTTGGAGAGCATCAAGACAAAGCAAAAGATCAAGTCCATCGACGTGCTGTTGGGCGAGAACAAAGAGCTGCGTGTGCTCGTCAGTCTGGCCAACAACAGTCTCTGTCTCTACTCCCTGGAGGCCTCCCTGAAGTCCCGCAAGGCCTCAACGCCAGCAGACAGCAGCGTCAAGGTACTGCGCTCCCTCACACGCCTTGGCCATCAATCGGAGGTGCGTTCCGTGTGCTTCAGCAACGATTCGCTGGCCATTGGCTCTGGTGCTGGCGACTCATTCAAGCTCTGGGATCGCGATGCAATGCAGTGTCTTCGCACAGTGTCCACGGATTACGTGCTGTGCTCACGCTTCGTGCCTGGCGATCGCTATGTGCTGCTGGGCATGAAGAGTGGCGCGCTACTGATTGTGGACGTCGGCGCAGCGGATATTGTGGAGAAGATTCCGGCACATGAGAGCGAACTGTGGAGCATCGCATTGCTGCCGGATCAAAAGGGCTGTGTGACGGGCAGTGGCGATACTACACTCAAGATCTGGAGTTTTGAGCTTATCGATGCCGGTGAAGGCGCTGCCCAGACCAAGGTGCTGTCATTGCTGCACAAGAACACGCTCAAGCTGGAGGAGACGGTGCTGTGCGTGGCTATCAGCCCGGACATGAAGTACCTAGCCGTCGGACTGCTGGATGCCACCGTCAAGGTATTCTTTTTGGACACCTTCAAGTTCTATCTGTCGCTGTACGGACACAAGTTGCCAGTGCTCTGCATGGACATCTCGTACGACTCGCAATTGATTGCCACTGGTTCGGCGGATCGCAACATCAAGATTTGGGGTCTCAACTTCGGCGATTGTCATCGCTCGATCTTCGCGCACGACGACTCGGTGATGTCGCTGCAATTCATACCCAAGACGCACATGTTCTTCAGCTGCGGCAAGGACGGCAAGGTGAAACAGTGGGATGGCGACTCCTTCGAGAAGATCCTTACACTGCCCGGCCACATTGGCGAGGCGCACTGTCTGGCCGTGTCCCCCAACGGCCGCTATCTGGTCAGTTGTGGCTCGGATCGCACGCTGCGCATGTACGAGCGCACCGACGAGACCATTGTGCTCAAGGACGTGCAGGAGGAGGAGCGCGAACAGCTGGAGAACGAGCAGCTGGCCACCGGCGAGGACAACACTGTGCCGCTGCTGCCCGGCCTGAAGCTGGCCTCGCGCAAAACCGTTGGCTCCGAGCAGTCGGCCGAGTCGATCATGGAATGCCTGGAGATATCTAGACAATTCGAACTGGAGGCCGAAGAGAAGCCCGAGCCACATCCCCTGATGCTGGCGCTGCAGGTGAAGAACCCCACAGACTTTCTGGTCGCCACACTTGCGCGCATACGCAGCTCCGACATGGAGGAGGCGCTGCTGCTGCTGCCCTTCTCCATTGTCTGTGAGCTGCTCGAACGCCTGCCCACGCTGATCAACCAGCGACCCGACGAACTGGAGCTGCTCTGTCGCGTCACCGTCTTCCTCTTCAAGGTGCACATGAAGCCCATTGCGGCGAGCAAGACGATGAAGCCGCTGCTGATCAAGCTGCTCGGTCTGCTGAAGCGCGACGTGCAGCAACTGCGCGACGTGATGGGCTACAACCTGCATGCGCTCTCGCTGCTGCAGTCCGAGGTGGAGCAGCGCGAGGGTGTCCAGCTGTTCCGCGAGGCGACACAGACGAGGCGGAAGAACGAGAAGAAGCGACGCCAGGCGACCAAGCGGCGCATCCAGATACAGATGGCTTGAGGGATGAACAACGCTGAACGCATGTGTATTTAATGTAGGACTTTAATTTTACCAAGTTAGAATGTACAATAACAAGATGCATTATTGTGAAAACAATGAGCACCACTTGCAATTTAGCCAGGAAGCGGGTGTGATCAACAGGGATAAAAAGAGTGTGTGCGAAGTGTCTGTGCGCATGATGATGAGCGGTGTAGGTGTAGGTGTATGGTGTGCTGCGGTGTGCATCGAGTGTAGTCGAAAATTTGGAAACATGGAACACACAACAATAACTGGACAGGAGTGGACAACAGTGACGTGTTGCGAATGAACAACAAAAGGTATTTCCGATTCAACAAATCCCAGCCTTCGGATAGCTGCCGGCGTCGGCGGGCGCATTGGCGCAAGGACCTGTTAGCAGGGCAAGATGGTCAGTATCAAGGAGTATTAATAGTCCCGACTGTTGCACTCACCACCGCAACGCTGAAAGGCGCCGGGCGGGCCATAACTGAGCTTCTGGATGGAGCACTTCTCCATGGGACCGGTGGGACGGCAGTAGGTGGTGGCGCGTGCCCAGGGCAACGGCTCCTTCGGCTGCACACAGTTGGGCAGATAGCTCAGCTTGTATGTGGTGCAGTTCTCCATGGGCCCGCTGTTGCTGCAGAAGCCCTCGCGCGGCTTGACCGGATCGGGCCGCGGGAAGCACGTGACGTCCACGGGCATGTAGCTCAGCTTGTTGACCGTGCAGCGCTCCATGGCGGTGCTGGGGCGACAGAACGCCGTCAGCGGCATGATGGGCGCACGCCGCACATGCGGCTTGGGCACAAAGTCGTGCTTCTGCGTGGTCATCGCATACATGGGTCCGTCGAAGCGCAGCCCGTTCTCCATGGGACGTATGGGCGGTGTGCGCTCCGCGCAGCTCGGCTGATACGACAGCTGAGGGAGAGAGCGTAGTATTAGCGAGAAATGCGCACAGACGACGGCTGCCTCACCTTCTGCACGGTGCAGCGCTCCAGTGGCTCGGTGGCGCGACGGAACGTGTCGCGCGGCATGATGGGCATCGGTTTGGTGCGCGAGGCATCCACGGGCATGTAGCTGAGCTTGTACACGGTGCTGGCGGCGCCCGCGTCGTTGCCCAGGAACTTGAGGCTGTTCATCGGCATCATGGGCGCCGTGCGGCCGGCGCCGCAGTTGGGCATGTAGCTTAAGTTGTAGGTGGTGCAGATGTTCTGGTAGTTGGGCGGCACGCAGCGCACCTTGTCCGCCCATGGCGTGGGCTCCTTGGGCGGTATGCAGATCGGCATGTAGGAGAGCTTCTGCACCGAGCAGCGCTCCATGGGGCCGACGGGCTTGCAGTAGTGCGAGCTCTGCACCATCGGCTTGGGCGGCGGATTCTGGCAGACGTCGACGGGCATGTAGCTCAGCTTCTGGATGGTGCAGCGCTCCATGGGCGCCGTCGAGGTGCAGATGGCCACGTGCGGCAAGCAGGGAGCCCGCTTCACGTTCCCCTTGGGCACGTAGTCGTGCTTCTGCGAGGTCATCGCATAGATGGGGCCCTCGAAGCGCAGCCCGCTCTCCGCCGGCAGTATGGGCATCGTGCGCTGTGCGGGGCACGGCGGCATGTACGACAGCTTCTGTACCGTGCACTTCTCCATGGGCGCCGTGTTGGCGCTGATGTGATTGCAGGGCTTCACCGAGACGGCGGCCAGGCCGGGCCCGCAGTTGCCGTAGTAGGAGCGCCGATAGACCGTGTTCGTGTCCATGGGCGCATTGGAGCGCATCAGATGCGACTGCGGTATGATGGGCAGTGTGCGCGCCGGCTGCTGATAGCAGCAGCCAGAGTAGTCGCCACAATCGCATGGTGGACACGAGGCGCCGGGCGGACAGGGCGGATAGTCCACGGGCGCCTGGCAGGGATCACAGGAGGTGGGGCACGCATTGCAGTCCCCGGACATGCTCGCCAGCCAATCGGAAAGTCTATCTATTCAATCTGCCTACGAATCGTGGTCACCAGGTGGACAAGGAGTGGTGTGGTGTGCTGCGCTCACCTGGCTTGCAAAGCGTGCGTCGTGACACGCTTCCTTCGCCGCGTGAGTATCCTTGAGGAGTGGACAGTTGCTAAAGGAAATAATTTTGTTTGCCCCGAGTACAGAGTAATTGCTGTATAGCTAACACATCCGAAAAACGAAAAGAAATAAAAAATTTTGCTTTGACATACAACGATGAAGTATTTACAGATTATAATGAATCTCCCTTCCCCAAGCGGGCTACAAAATCGGAGACTCGTTTGAACTGAACGGCATAGCCAACTGAACACTGCCAGCTGTAAGTCCTCGCTTCATCGAGTGGAAAGTAGGAAAACTCGTGTACTAGATAGAGCTCGTTTTTGTAGACTACTAGTTAAAGCTATCAAGTGAATATCGAATTGCTTTAAAGACTTCAAATGTTTACTAGATAGTGCTCGGTTTTGAAGAGAATTTGCGTTTCTTAACTACCAATAGATAAAACTATTAAGTTGGCTATCTAATTTCAACAAAAACTTTGGAACACATCTAATTCGAATATCGTTTCAGACGTTTCTATAAAGAGATACCAGGAAATCCTCATTGCATTGACTTCTTTTGAAGCACACTTAGGTAATCCTAATTGCAATAACAGCTCGACTGCAGAATGTGAATACAAAATGATGAATTTTGCAGCCTTGTTGTAGTTGTTCAGAACTTTCCTTTAACGTTTTTTCGAATAGTTTTTCCTCTGCCTAGAATAAATACATTTAATAGAATATTTCCGTTTTGCATAGTAATACTTTATTTGGCCATTTCCATGGGTCGAAATCGCACACTGCTGAACCCAAAGTTGAGGTAGTAGCCGCGCTGTCTGAGCGTCTCGGCCGAGTGCGAGTCGATGGATACGACGAGCTTCATGCGCGGCCCGGCCTGTCCACGATAGAGCATGTGCCAGTCGTGGACAGCGAGTCCATCGTTCTGCGCATCGATCAGACGCAGCGCGTGCTTCACTGAGCGGCTCGGCAGCGCCGGGAAGATGCCGGCGAAGACGCACTTGAAGGGCAGGTCGGCCTCTGGAATGACCTGGAGCGAGGCGCCCTCCCAGGGCCGCAGTCTCGTGTCCATGGCGCGCAGCCAGTTGACGGTGTCGAGGTCGTTGCAGCTCACGGACAGCCAGCCCTGGCGAAAGTGGCAGCCCGAGAACTGCGGCTTCACCGGGTCCGCGTCTTGCCGCCGTATGAGATCGATAATACTCTGCTGCACCGCCTCCAGCTGCGGCATGCTCCACAGCTCGCTGGGATAGTCGCCCGGCAGTATGGCCAAGTTAAGGCACTGTCTGTCTTCCGCTGCTGCCTGCGGTGCTGCTCTCGTCGCAGGTCCTCGCAAAACTGGAGCGCCGAGACGCGCTTGCACCGGCAAGCGTTCGCTGGCTGCTGTTGGAGCTGGCGCCGCTGTTGGCTCTCGGCGCGGCTTCATTGGCTGCAGCGCGCGCACTCTGGCTTCGTCCGCACTCATGCCGTTGCGCACGAGATGATGGAAGCGCTTCTTGGCCGCGCCACAGAGTCGAATACGTTCCAATGGCTGGCCATTGTTGTTGGTGTTGTGTGGTTGGTTTGGTTGTCGGTTGGCATTCATCGTTGTGGTTCCCACGAGTGTAGGGGTCGGGCAGGTCGACCGTGACATAGCCCCCGGTATCACGGCAAGGCGATTGGATTACCGGCCGGAGGACGCCAGGTATCCGGCGGCCACCGTTCGAAGACAGCGATTCACGCAGCTGCCATGCGGGCCCATTGGCACGGTTCGACTGACACCAGGGCCTTGCGGGTTTTATCGAGTTGTCCTCTCTAGATCCGCCATATTCGGTCGAAAGCAGTAGCACCTCGAGCAGGATGTGGCCGATTGAAGGCCACGTATGGTCGGTCTTAGGCAGACAGCGTCAGCGTCTGCCTCTGCGTGCCGCCGTGCCACGCGGACGTGCCACAGCGACGGCGCTTGGCTACCAATTGCAGGATCGTTGTCTTTTGTATGTTTTGGGCTTTTATTTTGATAATTGGTTTACATTAGTTTCAGTTCATCGTATAGTATATATGACATATGTATTGTTGCCTGAATATCTAACTAGTTCCTATAGCTTAACGGCTAACTTCCTTTCTTTCGGATAGCACACACAACTTTTGTATACGTTAAAGGGTTATGCAGCGAATTGGAAATGGTTAAATGGTGCCTAACTAGTTGACTAAACTAAAACGGGAACGGAACCCACAAAAAAAAAGCATTTGTAAACATTTATCAAAACGCGCATTGCAGTAAACAAATAAATTACATTGACAAGCGAATGGAATTCAACATTTGTTGTTTAGTTCAGTTTCGAAGCCAATTCAGCATTTTGATTCGATGCAATAGCATTAATATGGAGTTGTTAAAATATAATTCCTAGGGGCGCTAATTAACTTAACAGAAATATCATATTTTTGTGTACTTGTATATTAGTTGCTCGTTTGTGTGTGTGTGTGTATGTTTCGGTGTCTGCGTTTGTTGTGTTGGTGGAAATACAATATGGTTCAGTTCCAACAACATTTTGCTGCTTCACTCTTATCGACATAGAATTCCTTGTATAATAGCTATTTAAATATAGTTTTGCTGTTTCCTATTCCTGCTTCTGCTCCAACTGCTTTTGATATTATCGCTAATATGTAATGTTCCCATTTCTATCGATCGTCCGATCGTCCTCACAGCGTGGGCAGATTCTCGGGCTGAAACTCCAGGAAGTTGGCCGGGAACTGGCCCTGTCGGCCGTCCACCTCGCCATACAGCCAATCCTCGTTGATGCGGTACAGCACATTGACCAGTTCGTTCTCCTGCAAACAAAGCGCATTAGTATCTACTATAATTTCAAGCAGCTGCTCAAGCTCTTACTCTCAGCGCCAAGTCGCCCTCCACCTCGCCGGGGAAGTGATACAAGCAACGCGCCGTCGCCGCGTGCAGCTGTTGTTGCTGTGGCGCCTGCTGCGGCTGCTGTTGTGGCTGTGACTGAGCTGCACTGCCGCCCAATGGCACCCTGACCTCCACGTAGTTGACGGGGAAGAGGCCTTCGCAGCCAGCCCGCGTGCGGCCGCGGAACCACTCCTCGGTGGGCTGCTCCAGCAGATAGATCTTCTCGCTCTCCTGCAAGGCATCAAGCGTGATTAGACTGCCACTGAATGGATAATACTGCTACTTACTCTAAAGCTGAGATCGCCCTCCTCGACGCCGTCGAAGTCGTACAGCGCTATGGCGTAAGGCAGCTGCGTCTCCTCCACGTAGCCCGAGCTGCCGTTGCTCAACGCCAGCGCGTCCACCTTGCCCGAGATGACGTCCAGCAGCGAGATGTGGCCAGCCGGAGCAGCGCTCGCAGCGGCTGCCGACAGCGGCGGTGGAGCGCCCTTGGGCATCGGAGGCGATGGCGGTGTGTTGCAGCTGCTGCTGTTGCTGTGGCTGTTGCCGCCGTAGGCGAATGTGGGTGGCTGGCCAACGAACGGCGGCGGCTTGGGCGCCTTGGGCTTGGCCGAGATCTTCGGCTTGATGATGGTGGGCATGCTCAGCGACTGCGTGGGCGGCAGCAGGCTGCGGCCGTTGCACAGCGGATTGTCCGAGCTGCGCATGGCTTGCACCTGCTGCTGCTGCTGCTGATGATGTTGTTGCATTTGCCGCACGGGCGCCGCACCGAAGCTGTCGACGCCGCCACTGTAGATGCTGCTGTCGACCGCCTCCCAGGGATCCACGAGCGGACTCTGTGTGGCCGGGCGCGAGCGCGTGTAGTCGTCCTCGAAGCCGCTCTCCGGCTGTGATACGCTGCCGTTGTTGGGCGAACTGAAGTTGCTGTCCGAGCTGAAGCTGTCCACGCTAACGCAGTCGCTGTTCGACTTCTGTGTGAATGTGGGCGACGAGGGCGGCGAGTCGAAGCTGATGAGCTGTGCGTCCGCCTCCCGCTGATAGCTGCTCTTGCTCACACTGACACTCGTGCTCGTAGTTGTGCTCGCCGTGTTCCACGCCGCATTCCAGTCGTACAGATTCGCGCTGGAAGCCGTCGTGGCTGGCGTCGCCGTCGAGGCTGTGGCGGACGCGGCATGACCGCTGCTCAGGCCGTAGACGCGACTCTGCGCTGCGGCCTTGGAAGCAGCAGCCGTTGCCGTCGTCGTCGCCTTCTTGCGATGGAATATGTTGCTAATGATGCCAGCTGCACCCCCGCCACCGCCACCGCCAGCAGCACTGGCGCCACTCGCTGACGTCGCCGCTTTGCGACCGTTGACCTGCACTTTTGGCGGTGGCGGTCGCGGTGGCGGCATCTTCTTGAACCCATTCCCATTCGCGGCTGCAGCAGCGCCGTTGTCGAACGGTGAGTCATTCCAGTTGGTCGCTGGCGTGTAGCGTGCCTGGGGGAACTTTCTCGTTATGCTCGATCCCGTCGTTGTGCTGCTGCTGTCCACATCGAATAAGTTGTTGTTGTTGTTGTTGCCCCTCTTCTGTTGCTGCTGCATTGGTCCCTTGGGTGGAGGTGGCAACTTGATGGTCAGCTTCTGCAGGCCCCCGTTCGCCGCCTGCTGCTGCTGCAGATGCTGTTGCTGCAGCTGCAGACGCAGCTGCTCCAGGCTCGCGTTCGCGCCCGCCGCCGCGCTCTGGCCTCGCGATCCTGGCGGCGCTGGCGCTGGTCTCGACGGAATGGTCATCTTGCCTGCAATGGACATGGAATACATTAGCACACTGCGAGTAACTTGCGGGTGAGTTGTCTCTAGAGATGCGGCTGAAGCAGATAGCGCTTATCGTTCGTGTTCGCGTTCGCAAGATGATAAGCAATGATAAGCAATGATTCCAACTGAAGTGTGGAGCGTAGTATCTTGGCGTTTCTCTACAATTCTGACATCTCTCCCAAAAGTACGACATGTAAAGTCTGACTACTACTCGAAATTTTATTGACCTAGCTGTAGGTGTGTGTGTGTGAGTGAGTCTGTGTTGCTGAGTTGACAACAGGCCGAACAACACTTCAATTCACTTCAGCATCTGACTCAATTAGTTTGCACTTAGAGCGGTTCAGCTTTTTTTTTGGAATACATCTGCTTTAATTGCCAGCTCTGCTTTCAATATACAAATAAAGCATCTACGACACTCATCAATGATTATAGACGACCAATACTAATGGTCTCATAGCCATTAAATACTTATGAAAGAAGGAAATTTGTTGACGGTCAATAAACTAAGCAATACACACATAATATTTGAAATTTTTAATTAAAAGTGCTCTGCTTTCAGGCATAAATATCCAACAAATTATATCTGCTTTGCATGTCGATTCCATTTGATGCTCTCGATTCAAATTTCGCATGGATAATAAACACAAAGTTATTCCCAGACAGAATGCACATCTTGTCTATAGCTAGAACTATATAGCTAGCTAAATAGATCACGAAACAGAACAAGTGAAAAAATAGAGCACTTACAATTGAAACCACTTGACTAAGTCTGTAGTAATTCTATTTTGTTAAATCATGTAGCACTTGTGGTATTAAATGCAATCGACACTAGAGCGCTGCAACCAAACTCGCCAGCTGATTAATACAAAATAAACAATTCTAATTGCCGGAGCCATCCATCATCATCAATGGGGCAATGTTTAAAACGTAAAAAGCAAATCGATCAACAAACCACAAGAGAGTGGCGCAAAAAACAAAGAGAACAAAACGGCAGAAAGACAAACAACAATAAAAATATAAATAAATTATTAAAATTCAATTTGCCAGGCATTTACGTCAGCCACGCGAGCGAATAGGACGCCCACCAATGGGCAAATGATTCTGAGTGCCGAAATGTGGGAGGAATGCAATTCCGAGTAAGAGTCCAGTGAAACAGTTGGCGATTACGCGAAACAACAATTCGGTGGTCGGCACATCCCGGAACGACCGATTGCACAAACAACAACAACAACAATAGTGTTGCTAATCGTATTCAGGCGCCTCGCTGAAATTGAGCTTATCAAAAACAAGTATGTGCATATTCTTTTACGCCGCAAATAAATGCTGTTACTCGAATTCATTCATTTCAAATACGTACGTATTCTGCCAGCCAAATGCTACCGACGATGCTGCCGCTGTTGTCTATTGACCTCCAAGCGGCGTCATCGACTGGCGACAGACGGCAGAATTCCCCAACGAATTTCAGCACAATCTGTTGGCAAAACAATAGTCCGCCCAGTCACAGCGTATCTATAGCTATATGTACTTGTATTATGTATATAAGCATAAGTAGCTATATCGCACAGCGCAGTGTTTATTAGTCTTGCAGCCATTCGATAGCTGACGACAACATTGAGTCGAGCATTCTAAGTAGCTGCTGAATGTGTGCCACTTTTATTTGCCGACTGTTGCATATGCCACGATTACACATGCCACATGGGCGAGTACTGAACTGCGCCTGGATCTGCACGGTCGACATATGGCGCAACATTGTTGGCATTAAAGCTAGACACGTAGTGGGAAAACCCGGCAGAACATGCAAGCCAGCGACTTTCAGACTTTCAGAGATAAAGAAAATGTGCAAAAAGTTTTGCATATTTCGTTGACGTTGACTCAAATTGCCAATAAATTCTAGAAATAATGAAATCTCGCCACACAATAAGTTTAGAAAGCTTGAAATAGATGCAATCAAAAAAAAATTGTGAATTTATGAGATAGATCTATTTGAGTAATCAGTTCATAATGAGCCAATATGTTACACTCCACATAAATATCAATTCGCATTCTATTTAAGTTAAATCTCGCAACGAACAAAGCATATATTGTTCACAATAACAGAAGCAACTATATTGTGTCTGTCAGTGTATGAATATAGAAATTCTTTTCGGTTATTTCGAAAACTTTCATTTCGAAGCGTAAACAACAGAACCGCAAATACTTTGCATGTGAAATACATGGACCTAAAAAGTCTAGATGAATACCGTTCATATGCCATTTACATCTCAATCAATTGGCAATTGACTGCAGGTAGAAACCCAACAAACAACTAGTAACTGTGTAGAGCAGGTAGAGAATTCTTTTAAGTCGATATATCCTAAGCTTTCAGAGTGACTGAACAACACGCAATTCATTAGTTTGTGCTGCTCGACAAAAACATCATTGAGCACTTACAGAACTCACAGAATCAATCTAATTAAAGTCACCTCTGAAGGGTACACGAATGCAAATGTATTAGTTTGTACACTCACTCTTCTCTATTTGGCAGTATTTCCCACCCCCCTCCACCCCGCCTACGCGAGCTAAACTTGTGGCAAGTGCATTTGGATTTTGGGCCTTTTCTGCTAATTAAATCAATGTACACGAGCACTCGTTAGACGTAGACGTACCGCCCGATGTGTGTGCATTTATTATATATGTATCGGTACATCGGCTAACAACAGATGTAATTATCGTATTCGTTTTCGCTTTGTCTAATCCAACCACAGTGGAGGCTTTTACGTCAATTGCAGAGCAGCTCAAATTGTTGCCTCCAATCAATTATAGGCATTATGCGATTAAAGAGGGGAAAGTCGTATACTCAGCTGCAGCTGAAGAACTATTTTTAGTGCAAACGTGTCAGTTTGACGTACATAGTTAGAAGAAGCTTTCTCGATTGATGTGTATCTGCCTTATCCATAACAAATCTATTATTTATAGATTGCGAATATAATTGCATTGTTTACAGTTTTATTGATGACAGATTTGCTCGTACTTTCCCAGAGATTTTTGATAACGTCAGCGAATTCAGGTTTTCCCCTCCTCCGCGTTTATATTTCCTACAATCTCCACGAAATGAAATAGCAAATATATATAACGAAAAATACTTGTAAACTTTTTAAATTCGGTATCTATTTAATTTCTATGCCAGCAACGACAAACTTGATATATAGTTTCCGGTTAGTACGTCACACTAGCTAGTTAATAGCAAGTTAGATCTCAATGTGGTTAACAATGATGTCATCTGAAGCCAAAACTGCGAAATTCGCCAAATATTTGAGTGGGGCTCAAGTTCACCAGTTTCTAATAATTAAAAGTGTATTTTTAAAATTTTTTTTTTACATTCTGCCTCAGACAAGTTTTGTGAATGAAGCCCGAATAATATAATTAACAAATTAGTAACTGCTCGCTAAGCCTTGTAATACCCAAAACTAACGGCCGTAGAATCGTCGCCCTTGTCCACCTAAGCTCACACATACCAAGCAATGTGTTGTGTGTGTGTGCCTGTGTGTGTGTATGCAAAGTGGTGTAAAAGCTTAATGCACTGCTAAGGTCACGACTGGGTTTGTTATAATGATTCTGCCCCACACACACATGCACAGTAATGTTGGCGCATTCACAGGGTATAACACATGCATAGAGGTGGTACTTCGCTGGGGTTTCGCTAAATTGTTGCCGGCGGCAACCGGTTAAAGCTGGACCCGCCCGCAAAGAGAAATGATTAGACTAGGAAGCAGTTTTGATGCAGCCTTGTGACAGCTTTTCGCTTTTTATTATACCCTGCACTCGCAGTAAGGGTATGCCAAAGTTGAGTGCCACCTTGAACTTTTTACTTTTCGGTGCTTTTAAATTGTTACAATTTGTTTTGTAGTTTCGTGCAAATTCGCGTGGGTCAATGGCGCTTTCAAGCTCACACACACACACACACACACATACACATGCAGAATTACTTATGTTAATCATGGGCTGCGACAACTTTTACTTAACGTACTCATAAAACCTGACCACGCGCTCTCAAAGCTCTTGTAATCAAGACAAGCAGAACTCGGACTCAGCTGAACAAAAGAAAGTGATTTTTTCTCTTTTCTAGCCAGCTTCGGGACTTGTTACCCACACACACACACACAAGCAGCTGTGTGTGTGTGAAAGCATCAAAGTGAGAGCAAATACGTGTAGGTCGGTCGATCACTTCAGCATGCATTGTCAAGAGACAGCTACACACATGCACACTCGTAATAGATAGAGTTCATGAACATTATCACAAATGGACTCTTAAGTAAATAATTGATTAACTATAGACGACATTTCAAAGAGACAATTTTCTATGCTCTATTTTATGTGTTATTGTTGCTCATATTGTATTTGTTGACCGCTCGCTTTTGGCACTGGGCGGCAATTGTTGATTGCTCGACATTTCGTCAATTGGCAAACCCAAAACACAATCAACAACAACCACATGAAATGACCTTGAGCTTTTATTTTCAATTGTTAAAATGTTAGAAAAATAATCAAATCAACCAGACAACGTATTGCTTGCTTACTAGATAAATACCCCCACAGCAATGTTCAAATGCCTACGCAATCTAATCTAATCTACAATATATTCCACTTTCATTTTTCGGTAGGCAATGAAGCCAGTGCAGTGTATCCGATTTATATTCGATACAATCAATGCTGCACTTTTGCTATCAAGTTTATTGACTTGTGCTTGAAATAATTTGTGCAGTTATCTTTTGTTAAACGATTGAACTTGTTTTCTAACTGATTCCACACTTTTAATCTGCGCATTTAACACAAATGTCATAGACATGTTCAGTTTCAACGCTGATAAGAGAATCAGTGAATTAATGCAATAACAATTGATAAATATTGCAGTACTACAAATATGCAGATATATAAGGAATATTATATAAAGCAACACGTAATTGAAACGCCATTCGAAGCGCCAGCAAAAACGTCCACAATTTAAATTGAATTTATAGCGGCAAATAAAGAATTTAATGAACTTACAGACAAACACACCCTACAGATGTATACTATATGTTAACATAAAGGAACGCCTCAATTTCAACTCTGACGTTGAACTGGCCAAATTGTGTATTATAAGTAGGAAGCAGACTGAGGGAACGTGCCCAAGAGAACACGCACATTACTTAATGCTATTTAAGTTATTAAAAACGCAGAAAAAGTTCATTCAATTTACATAAAAAGCGTTGACTCAGATCGAAACTGAGAAGTGGGAAGAAGGGGGCGGAACGAGAGCTTTTGGGTCCCACAGTGAATGTGCTTTGTTTGACGTTGAGGTTAAGGTCTTTGGAAAATATCTCATAAGATAATTATAATGGCTGGGAAGCTCTTAAGACAGCCAGAAAGCGAAAGAGGAAAACAGAGACTGATTGACTACAGAGTATTCAATTTTTAACTTCTTCGCTTAATATTGATAGTGTCCAACGTTAAACTTGCTATTAAACTTTTCTATTCTTAGACATAAATCAAGCTGCCTTTGTGGCGCCTTCTAAGGTCAAGGCGTCGGCATCAAAACAGTTGTTAGTGTGGACACAGTTTGATATGCGGCACATAACAATTTACGCAAATTTGTGTAGTTTGCGCAAATGTTTGACATATTTGCACAACACGTAAAAAAACAAACAAATGGGAAAAAAGCGAAAAATTGAAAAGTTTAAAACGTGCACAAACGTCACAATCTTTTGTTGTCTGTCACAGCAAACACGCACACTCGCACAGACAGAGAGACACACAGACGCATGCAGTATTTAGATCTCTGGCAAAAACACGAGTTAAAATACGAATACGAATGTGAATGCGAATGTGCAAAATGGAAATCCATTTAAGTAGCATGCGATCGTTATGCGAAGGTGTGTGAGGAGCAAATGGAATAATCAGTGTGACTTACTCTCCTCGTCAGCCGAAGTTCAACAAAAAGCAGAAGATAAAATGAGCGACATCAGAGAACTGGTTATAACAGAAACATAAATATTAAATCATTCATAGATTGAAATGAAATTAACTGCAAATGGAATACTGTAGAATAGTTAGCTTAAGGTATTCGCCACTTGCATATAACAGTGTGCTGTATAACAGCTTGCGTTGCTCCTTTTGTTGTGTCTATATGCCAGTAACGCTGCTCTTCTTTTTTGTTTTTGCTTTTAAATAGCGTCAGGTGGTTTAGAATGAAAAGAGATAAAAGCTTAAGCAGCATTTGCTTAAACTGCACGTTCGGTTGTAATAAATCAGCGCGAGTGCATTAGTATGTGTGCAAAGAGAGAGAGAGAGCGAGAGAGACAGTTGGGCATTCATCATTGAGTTGAATTCGGAATTTTACGTTCGCATTCATGCGTTGCAAGGCGCATTCTGTGCAAATCTAGGTCAAAGTTGAACAGAAAACCCAAAGCAAACTTGACAATACTTAATTAAATTGATAAAGTGATGTAGATTGCGTATTTTATGTGTGTGGAAATTAACTTTCAGTTTAGCGATATATGCGATTTTATCATGAGAATCTCTATAATTAACGTATGATTGATAATGTGGTGAAAAACGGCGTTTATGGCTATCTATTTATTCTAGCAACAGCAAATAAGAGAAAGCAAAACGTGCGGCGATAAATTTGCTCATGCACTTGTATGTAAGTATTCATATGTGTGTGTACGAATGTATTTTCAAAGTTGTATGTGTTATACACTTGTCGTTTCCTGTTTTGTACAACGCGACGCTATCACAAAATGGAAGGCAAAACAAGAAGCATTGCTTAATAATTAAAAGAAACCCTTTCAAGAATATATCGAAACTTCAGCCTGCAGCGTGCTGCGTCTTGTGGCAAACTCAGTGAGTTGGAAAGTGAATGCATCAGACGGAAGCAGCAGGCTGACGAACATGCAACACACCTGCTGCTGAAAGCGACAGAACGAAAACGAAACGCTCGAGTCAAGTCCTGTCAAAGTGGACAGCAAATTAAGCCACTTACACACTAACACAACACATACACACTCACACATACGCGCGCATTTTATCACACTCATGTTTATACTTGTATTTGTTCATATTGCCACTAAGCTACAAGTCAAATAGACGCCACCTAACGTAGCACAACGAATTATGCAATATACATTTTATTGTACAATAGTTTAATGCGTCTTACATGCTTACAAAGCGTACGATAAATATATTTGTATATGTATATAAATATACTTGTAAATTTGTGTGCGGCAATAGCGCGACCTTGCTGTCCAGTTTAATCAAGTAAAAACGTTTGTACAATTAGTGAGAAAACTTTATGTTTAAATATTCGTCATTCATTTAAAGGTTTTTACGTTTGTTTTATAGGCATTAGAACAAACCTCCAATGAATTGGCAATTAAAATTGGTGATAAGGCGGGTAACTAACCTTTTGACGATGCTGTTGTTGTTATTGTTGTGTGGTTTTGTGTTGATGTTGCTGCTTCTTTGGCGTTGCTGATGCGCTCCAAATGTTACGGGTTAACAAACAAAAGCCAAGACCGGACCCAAGACCCGACAAGACCAACGACCAGGCCAGGCCAAAATGACTAATACTCACTCACACACACGCACAAGCACACAATAGCGAAAATGTTTTTGCCGCGCGCGCTCTCCAAACTAGCCACAAGATCTTGGTGTGCGTGTGTCACACACAAACACACGTTCGCGACAATAAAACAACACGAAAAAATAGCAGCTGCAAATTGCAGTGCTATTTTGCTAACTGCCACAATCGATGGTTGGCTACTTGTATAATATATGTATATTCTTCACTTTACAACGGCACAACAATTTTATTTAATGCAATTCTATTAGCGACTTTTTTGCTTTTGTATTGTACGCTTTGTACAAATTAATCTCGATTTCTTTTTTGTAACTGCGCCGCGACTTTTGCTTGCTGCGTTTTCCGCTCGACAGCTGCCAGCAGTGTGACCGCAACTCGACTAGTCGAAAATTACATTCCGCTACTGAAAATACATTATTTTGCAGCCAGAGTTGTAGTCCATTTGCAAAAGTTGTTAACACAAACAAGAATTTACGGTACAGTATATTGTAAATATACAAACGGCTACCAAATTGATTTAATTCTAAATTGTTATTTTAAATATCCAGGAATGCTATGCTTAAAAACTCGTCTTAAAAATTCATTTTCAATCGCGTTATATTTACCAACACTGCTCATCAGCTGTTCCTCGGCTGTTGTATGCAACAACAAGAAGTATAGAAACCAAACAAAAGAAAACGGAAAACTGAAAAACTTAAGTATCGTCAATATCTTAAGGCTGGGCCTATTATTGCGCACATACAGCATGGCCTGGCGTTCCGTGGGTGCTAATAATTCGGATCTGATTCGTCAGTTACGAGGTAAAAGGCTCATAAGTGCTAGTGTTCTATTTAATATGTTATATTATATATATTTGAATAGATTACGGCGTCATTGCAAGTGAAGCTGTGGCAAATGCAATGATTGCGACAGATCGCAAGCATTACTGTTCTCGAAATCCGTACATGGATGCACCACAACCAATCGGTGGAGGCGTCACTATAAGTGCTCCTCATATGGTAACTGCAATCTCGAAGATTGTGAGCCAAGTGGAACTAATTTTTCCTTCATTTCTAACTTACTCAGCATGCTTTTGCTTTAGAATATTTGCGCGACCAACTGAAGCCAGGTGCTCATGTGCTGGATGTGGGTTCAGGCTCTGGTTATCTGACAGCCTGCTTCTACCGCTATATAAAGGCAAAAGGCGAAAATGCTAACACTCGGATTGTAGGCATTGAGCATCAACGCTCTTTGGTGGCATTAAGCAAGAACAATCTCAATGCAGATGATCCCAATATGCTGGAGTCGGAACAAATGATCATTATCGAGGGAGATGGTCGCAAGGGACACACCGCCCAGGCGCCATATGATGCCATTCATGTGGGAGCCGCTGCTCCAGAGACTCCCACCGAATTAATTAATCAGCTGGCCAATGGAGGACGTCTAATTGTGCCAGTTGGGCCCGAAGGTGGCTCACAGTATATGCAGCAGGTGTGTAATTTATTTGTATATTTTGTAGTAATTTATTAATCTGTGATTTGCAATTTCATTTGCAGTATGATAAGGATGCGAATGGCAAAGTGCATATGACGCGTTTAATGGGGGTCATGTATGTGCCCTTGACAGACTTGCGGTCTTGACTGCATTACCTGGGAATGGTGCTGGTTCCTGTTCTCCTACTTGGTTTTGTTCTCTACCGATTATGGATGCATTATTCTGATTAGCATTGGTTCGAATTGGACTAATTTAATTGTGAATTTCAAGCGCTTCTTGCTAACAGTTTAAATAAGTTACATTTTAAAAAGAAATTGAATAAATTATGGCATAGACTGGTACATCGTTCACTGAATCTGAACACGTTAACAGTGAATTTAAATCGTTTTAAATAATACGGGCTTTTGTTTTTATCGATTCTGTAAACATATCGATAATTTAGTTATTCGGCTCAAACTGATTTCCAGGGTTGCTGTCAGCTAGACCTATCGAATTAATTGCTATTTAGCGCCTGAAGTTGGAAGTCGTAACAAGTCTAACAGGGTAAAAAGTAAATAATGCCGCAAACAAATGTTGAGAAGCTGCGCGTTAAAAGCTTACACGAATTGCAAACCATAAATAGTGCAAATGAGACACCAACTGCAACTGGTGAAAACACACCGAACAAAGCAAAAACGGCGCGAAACAAAAGAGCCGCAACAACAGCAAAGAAGAACATTGGGAAATTAGAAGTGGATGCTGCTGAAATTGCTGTAAGTAAGACAACAGTTAAACGCGGCTTCAAAAAGGAACCGCTGCCCGGTCAAACGCGCATAGATAACTTCTTCAAGAGCTGCGCCAAAAGTTACAAAGTCGAGTCAGTCGGGAAAAACACGAAACAGCGTCATAAGCCACCCGGATGCAGCAAGCGTTTGTTTGATAATCAGGCAGAATCGGCTACAGGTACAACTGCAACAGCAACTGCAACTGGAACGGTTGCAGATCAGAAACACAAGCCAGGGATGAAGCCCTGTCGAAAACGCACACAGCCACAGCGAAAAACGATGTCGAAGTGCAAGACTTCGCCAAGTGACGTCGTTGATCTTTGTTCTGATGAGGAAATAGGTGAATGCAAACCAAGCACATCTTCTAAAGCTCTGGAAACTAAGCCAAAAATCAAAAATCGTGTGGTACTTGGTGACTTGGGTCCACAGCAAACAAGTGCCAAGGCTATGGTGGTCGTACCACGTTGTAATCTGCCAGACAAAGAGATTTTGGCAACCGATGCAGGTGGCAAGGATAGCGTGCCTCTTAGACGTTCACGCAGACGCTTCCCGACTTACAAGCTCATCGAGGACACCAAATTCGTGGTGGATGGCTTTCAATTTGGAGATATTCCAGGCGCCACGCACTATTTTCTAAGCCATTACCATGCCGATCACTATGTGGGCCTCACAAGGAAATTTGCCCATCCGCTTTATATGAGCCCAATTACGGCGCGTTTGGTGCGCAGCTTTATACCCATTGAGGAGAAGTATCTGCATGAAATCGATGTGGATGAGACCATTACCGTAGATGACGTTGAAGTCACCGCCTTGGAAGCCAATCAGTAAGTGTTATCACAGCTCTTATCAGATTCCAGTTGATTAATCATAATGACTTACAGCTGTCCAGGCGCCATAATGCTGCTCTTCAAGCTCAGCACTGGGAAGTGCATTCTACACACTGGCGACTTTCGCGCCAGCTTTGAGATGGAATCCTTGCCCATATTTTGGAATCTGCCCAGCATAGATTTGCTCTATCTGGACACAACATATCTGGCGAAAAACTATGACTTCTGCCATCAGTCTGATAGCATTCAACGACTCTGTCACTTGGTCAGCCAATTTCACGAGAAGAACGCCGAGAAACGTATTTTGCACGTTTGCGGCTCTTATGTGATTGGCAAAGAGAAGCTGTGGTTGGCATTGGCCAAGGAGTTCTCGCTGCGCATCTGGACAGAGCCGCATCGTCGCAAGGCCATCGATTGTCTCAATTGGCCTGAATTGCAGGAGAGACTCTGCGACGATCCACAGGAAGCTAACTTGCATGTGATTACCATGGGAAAGATAAGTTACCCAGTAAGTAGAATTGTTGCGCCCAAATCTACAGAAGATTTCATACTTTATTTCTACAGCAACTAGACACATACTTTAAGAAATTCGAGGGAAACTATGATATGCTATTAGGCATTCGGCCCAGCGGCTGGGAGAAGAATAAAAAGCCGTCGTATGGCAAGCGTATAAGCGTGATTGGCATTGAATACTCTGAGCATTCCAGCTACAAAGAGTTGGAGCGGTTCGTGCGCTTCCTCAAACCAAAGCAAGTGATCAGCACTGTTCCAGTGGGAAGTGATCTCTGTGTAACAGGCACTGTGCCAACACAATGGTATCAATATGAGGGCTGTGGCCGAATGCTCTTTACTTCCTATCAACCCACTATTTCATCATACTTCAACTCACGACTGCGCCTGCTACGGGAGAAAATGGCCAAGCGTGCCAATATGGCAGTCAGTCCAATGAGCGCAAATACGGATAATCTCGATTATAAAAAGATGGACAATCAAACTCTACTTAAAACCGCTCTAGATCTAATTAAGAATTATCTTGAGACTCATCGCGAAGATTTCCCGCCAAGTGTCGTCGATGTTAGCATTTAAATTTATGTTTAGTGTATAACCTTTTTTCATATTGATAATTGAACCATTTGAATATTATGTAGGTCACTTTATGCCTGACTGCATATGAGGCACTTCCTATTTTTTCACGTATTGTACTTGAGCACTGAGAGAACTATTAAACCAAACGATTTACAAGGCATATCTGACGTTTTTATTGTTTGTATTTATGCACAATTAATCGAATATACATATATATTTTGATTTATATCTAATTTCGAATCTATTCAATATATGTATAGATTTATGTGTATATTATTTGTTTCCTCTAGTTGACATAGTTACACTCGCTATATAGCTGATGCTTAACGTAAATATCCCAAAAGGAGCAAGGGACTTTGAGGAGTGTTAACTGGTATATAGTTTTTTCGTTTTTACTCTTTTAAATGATATTCACAATGAATAAGGGGCGCTTTGGGGGGGGGGGGGGGATTCACTAAGCCCCATGGCTTAAGCAATAAATATGAAGCTACTTTTAAACAATTCTTGGTGATATGTTTTCATAGTAGTAGTATAAATAATAATTGTAAATGTGTGTAAAGATAAATAAAGGGTATGAGCTTCGAGTTATGGAATGGAATATATTGATTTTCTATGCTCATTCTCCATGTTCTACGAATTTTGTAACAATTGACTATACGAACAATATAATCTGGTAAAACAGCTAGTTAACTGTTATTATGGTGTGCAGGCAATTTAAATAGAAAGCAAGTGATTTTTAACGACCTCATTGCCAAAAACAAACAAATTTAACAAAATCCATTCCACTGGGGGATTACAACTAAAAATCGTTTGGCGATAATATTGTAGTAGATAACAACAAAGCACAACAGGTAGGCGACAATATTCTTGGGGGCCCCGCCCACATTACAGATACATCCAGGGCGAGTAATACGAGAGTTCCCCAGTGGTGCCTCCAATTAACTGCAACAACAAAGAGTAGTGCATTAGTTTATCAAACTCCCTGTGAATGGTATCTTTGACCTACCACCAAGAGAAGAAGGGGCTCTTGTTTTGGAAGCGCTGCGTAAAGGAAAAAAATCTACTGCCGCTGGAGCTAAAGATGAGACATTAGATGCATTATTATCACGCAGTGTTTGGAGTATTAAACAGTCGCTTACCGCTCAACTACGACCGCAGGCATCTGAACCAACTGCACGGGTGATTTTCCATCACGCAGCGCTTGTGTCAGATTCAGGATTTGGCCACGCATGACGGACATCTGTCGCTCGAACAGCCGCTTGTCAAAACCACGATCCTGCTGGAACAAATAGAGTAGCTCTGTGCAGATCTCCTCGACGAAATTCATGTCTGACAGCTGTGGCAACACCTGGTCCTTGATGTCGTCGCTGAACGGCAACTTTGCCTGCGGCAACCAGGCCCAATGATACGGATACGCACGCCACGAATCTGGATGCTTGAACGGAAATGCCAAGCCATTATCGATAGCAGCAATTTTGATTTGCGGCGCCTCGACCAGATGCCATATGGGCTCCGTGCCGACCTGCGAATTCTTCTTGGAACTGGTACTCGGCCGATCGTCGTCGTCGGTGGTCACATAGCCGTTGCCCGAACTCGGCTGCTCATGTATGCCCATCGCAGTGGGTGACGGCTGTCCACCACCAGCAACTTGACGCGTCAAATCATTTTCCAGCATTTGTGGCTGCTCATTCAGATCGATGATTGGCTGCCCCGCGATTGGATGCATCGATGGATGGGTGCGCGTCATGGATCTGCCGCCGGTGCCGCCCACTTCGCCCACTACTTTGGGTGCCACATACTTGATCAGCCAATTGTCGTTGCCCCGATCCGTGTTGCGTATGATGTAGTCCAGCACCACCAAACGCTCGAACTGCAGCTGAAACGATTTCGCCAGGGCGGGTGACAATTGCTCGTGCTCGAAACGACGCAACCAGTAGTCGGCGTCCTTGTAGCCCTCCACGAACAGCTGAAAGGAACCAGTCTTCAGGGGCAGACTCATGCGGTTGAAGTGCGCCGACGGATAGTGCTCCTTGATGCGCTTCTTGAGCTTCGCCTTCTGGCGGTCGATGCGTGCATAGTTGAAACTCTCTGCCACCAATCGCACCACTCGCGTCTTTGGTACCACGTTCAGATTCAGCTTGCGGTCCACCAAACTGGCGCCAGCCTCGGACAAGTAGCTAACGATTGAATGGAGTTTGAGTATATTACGAATGAGACATGGAGGCGCTTTGAACTCACCCCTGGTTGGGTATCAGGCAGGCGCGCCCGAAGCAACAGGGGCAGCACAGCTTGTGCATCCATTTGGTCCACTTGGGATTCAGTCTGCCGTAGGGCTCCTCATCTTTGGGCTTAAACACGGCCAGACAGCGGTGCTGTAAATATTTCATTTTAGTCAAATTGTAACTTGTGACTTGTGGCAGCAACTGTATCGAGCTAAACCAAAAGTTCTGCGAGTCGCAACTTTGCTGCACAACTTCCCCGTTTAGTCGAATCCTTGCTCTATGCACTGTCTGAGATGGCCAGGTTAAAGCTTCGCACCTGGCATCTATGCGTAGTGCAAAAGTGTAGTTTCAAAATTGTAGACTTACGTTTAAGGCATCTTTGACAAAGTAGGAACCGCTGCTGCCCTGATAGATTCTTTCCGGCAGAACGCCCTGGTCGATGGCATATTCCGCCTGTGCCACAATCTCCGAGAAGTGGGGATCGTCTGCGAGAGAAATGGTGGATGAAAATAAGTTAGGCATACACGTGTTGGAATAGTTTACTAATGAAATTTGTCCGCAATATGAAAACGCGCATTGCCCTTGACGGCGCCTAAAAGCAGACTGCAAATTGTGATTCAATTACAATCGAAATTTAAAGCTGAATATTTAATGACGATAACAACAGCGTCTGTAATGAGTCTCAGGGCATGTCGTGACAGCTGGCGCTATAAATAGCTGGCAGTCCACGCGTCGACTGCGGAATGTGGACTATTGATTGGCGGAGACTCTACCTACGAACTCGAAGTTTTCGTTGAAATCGCCGAGATCCTGGCAAATGCTGAACACCTGCTGAACGAAATTCTCGCGACTGGAGCCCAACGAACGCGGCATTGGAAAGAGAGATAGCGAAATGGGAATGCGTGGTTCGCTGCGCGAGCTGGGGCAACTTGTGATAACCAGCGCTCAATTAAATTGACTGGCCTAGTTAAAAAAGTATTTGCATATCTAAAGCGTTTCGATAAGGTGCCTTACACAGGTTCTTCAGCGGGCAGTTGGCGCACTGGCATCTCGGCTGTTGTATATTCACTTCGACGGTGATCGACTCGTGTGTTCTGGCCGGCGAGTTGTAGACAACGGGTTGCTCGTCCTCGTCGGAATGCGACGGCAGATAGTCTTTCTCATCCTGACATTTTTGCTTGCAACAGTGGCATGCATATTGCACATCAGCCGATTCAATCGAAATACTGTCTGTCTCATCGTCGCCTTTAATCTGTCTGCTGTTTTCATCTAAAATGCTGATGCTGTTTTTAGGTGATTCAGGTGTTGTTATATGTTTAGTCTCTGGCTTGATTTGCTTTGGCACTTGTTCGGTCTCCGTCTCTTTGTCTGAAGTATGCTTCATCGCTGCACATTGCTTTCAGCTGATTGCAGTTGCAGTTAATGTTCCTATTCTTTATGTCCATTCGTCGACAAATGTCTGCTGAGCAAGGCCCATTTTTACTATTACATGCAATTAATTTGGATCTCGTTGATTGGGGTAAACGACAAGCACAACGGCTATAAAATAGTGCGCACATTAACAATTAAATAGAATTTTGGTATTTTTCAATTGCCTAATTGGAATTCAAATAAAAATGAAGGGAATCTCACAGGCGCTAACAACAAATCGTTTCTCCACCTTACGAACGCGTCGCGCAAACCATCGCAATAACTTTTGCCCTGTTGGCTTTTTCTCTCGCCACAGTAAAACGTCGATAGGTGCGCAGCCGAGACAATCCCATAAAATTATATACTTGCGCTGTTTTAATTCCCGCGCCATTCCGCTTTAAATAATAGTAAACCTAAAACTATGTTTGTTGTTCTTATACGTGTATCTTCAAGTATTACGTGTGATTTCACACTAACTCAGCGGGTATTGAGTCAGCTTGGAGAGCAGTTTGAATTAAATATGAGTTATTTGCTAATTCAACTTAAATCACAAAAGAGTCCAAGTAATTGAAAGAGGGCGAGAGCCACGCACGAAGAGTCAGAGAGAGAGAGAGAGCGAGAGAACTTGTTGGTCTACTCCCGATATGACTAGTCGACTAGTTGATGCGCTCACCTAAACAGAATTATTCCTAGAATATATTAATGGGGCAATAGCAATTAAGTTTTGCACTTGCCAGCAACAAAATACTTCAAGCATTCTTTAATAATCGAATTATGCATGGGACTCACGTCTCTAAGGAAATGGAAATGCAGCCAAAAGCACATTTGTTTTTTGAGGCTGAATCAACAACTCGGAATTATCGTAAAAGATATAAATTCTGGGAAAGCCCTGCGCATGGCTTCCTACTTGAGATGCAGATAAACAGCGAGTGGGCCGTAGATAAGCGAACCATTTGCAAACAGTAATGTAAAGCACGCGCAACAAAAGATACAGTGAAGGAAGCCCCACATGAGTTGTATGACTTCTCTTGATGGTTTCATATGCGTTTGACTCACCGCCAAAGGTGTTTGACACGAGGTCAAGATGATCGTGTCCGCGTCCCAGTGCGCCCAGTAGATCGGTGATGCGACTGCTGTGGCTACCACCGCCCAAAAGAGGCTGTGACTCGCGATTATCGCTGCCCGCGTCCGTGGACATGCCCTCGAAATCGATTTCTGGCACTAAACAAATGTCGTCGATCTCTTCGTGTGGCAAACGTGTTGTTGTTGATGCTATTGACGCTGCTGTTGCTTTCAGCGGTGATGTGGACGTTGTGGTGGCTGAGTTTGCAGTCGCCGCTGTCGTTCCGCGTCGCGTTGGTGTTGCAATGTGACTAATCATCATCGCTGCTGGCTGCGGTGTCGTTGTGCTTGATCTACCGCTTACGCTCTCGCTGCTCTCCTCAGAGTGTTTGCTTTTGGCTTTGGCATTGCCGTTGCGTAGGGCGGGCGGAATTTTGGATTTGTGCAGCAAGACCACATCTTCTTCGTCGTCGCCATCCTCATCGTTGTCGTGCAGCAGTAAGAGTTGATGCTGCGCTTGCGGTTGTGGTTGCTGCTTCTTGTTGTTATTGTTTGTGGCTGCCACAAAGAGATCAACGTTTTCGCCCTCGTCTCCTCCACCAGCAGAGGCATCTATGTGGGCCACATCATCAGCGTCCGCAGCGTTATCAGCCTCATCATCAACATCATCATCATCGTCGTCCACTGATAACAGCATTTGATCTCTATCTTTCTTTGACTTGCGCCTAGGCCGCCGTTTGCCATTCGCTGCCTTGCCAAGCGTATTAATCTGTAAGCGAAACAATTGTCACTCACTCAATTGGCAGTTCTTTACCAGACTCACCTCAACCTGCGTCGTCAACTGATTGACGCCGTTGGACTCGAACCCATTGAGCAGCGGCGCCAGCTGATTGTTGACCGTCGTTGTGGTTGTCGTTGCCTGCTGCTTAAGAAAATCACCAATCAGGTCCACCTCATCCTCCAGCTGTAACAGCGGTGCTTCAGACGCTCCCTTGGACAACGCGTTATTCATGGCTGTATCGTGCGTGTGCTCTTAATTTCTTTGGGGTGGGGTAGCCACAAACGCGACAAGTTTCAAAACGGGAATTCGTCGCAATCGCAGACAGCAGCAGCAGAACACAAACAACAAAGGCGCGCGTTGTTGTCGTTGTGGACTGTGAGTTTTCGTGACGAACGTGAACACTGTTGTTATCTGCTGCTGGGCTGAACGCCTCTATTATTCAGAATTTGCATGTTCTATAATTTAATCTACAATTTGGTACTATGCTGCTGTGTTGTTGCTTATTCTGCGCATTTGCTTTGTGGGCAGCAATTATTGATTGCTTGCTCTAAAGGTTATATATATATCGATTCTTCTGCCAGATACGAAAATGATGAGCCACCAGACTGTCCACTCACACAGCAACCAGCTGACGGCACTGTCCACTCGTTCTTAATTGCAATTGTTCTTAGCTAAATTCTACAATCGATTATTGCGGTTTGAAATCGAGTTTTGCTAACCGTTCAAAAGTGTGACCATTTAAGTTAATCTAATAAAATGCGCCCAGTATAGTTGTGCGGCGCCAGTGCTGCCAATATGTATATTTTTTTTAATTTTGCATTTTTGATCAAAAATTGTTCAACAGGAATTTAAAGAGTTCAATAAGAAAAGTGTACATCACGTTCTCTTGTTATTAAACATATTTTTGAAACAGCTAATAATTATTCAAGTTCTTGATATGGGCTTATCTTGCGACTCCTGTAATTCAATTCAACTTACGGTAACTCTGGTTCTCAGTGAATTGGCATATTTACCTTTTTAAATCACTTGAACTAAACAAAAGTTAACTTATTATTTTTCAACTTTATTCTTATTCAAATATGTAGCTACAATGCGGATTTTTCCAATTACTGCGCAACAGATCGTCGTAACCTGTCAATGCCATTCAAGATTTTGGCGAGTTCCCGTTGCAGATTTGTACTTTCGGCCACCAATTCTATGGATTTCTTGAATCGTTCCACTGCAGTCCGCAAGCTCATAGGCGGCAATACACTAAACCAATGCAATGGCTCCACGTAACCGCTTTCCTTGTCAACAGAATGCCTCTCAATGCTGACCTCTTCTGCTTTTTCCACAACCCGACAAAGGGCATTAAATTCCGCACTGTTTTCTGTTGGAATTTGAGCTGTGGTTAGCGAGTGTCCTCCTTGCTGGAACTTTGTCCGTGCCAGAAGAATCGCACCGCTGGAGTTCGTCCGTTCAATATCAACGCGACATTGGGTGTGTGCTTCGATTAGATAAAACATGTCCAAGTACATAGAGTCCAGCAATTGCCCAGCGGCATTTTTGTCACTTTTGGAATCATCTGCAGTCATTTTTACACGTATTTTGACGGATATCTGAAAATTGTACGACTTTTTGTTGTGAAAACAGAACCAATCATATGATCAATAACAACCCTGTTCTTGTGCAACCCTTATTAACATAGTTGGCAGTCCCGGCAAGTGGTGCATTATAAGTACATTTTTGAAATGCCGCCTATGGTCACACTTCATCATAGGTGTTAAATAAAACCGCTTAAAAGAAGTTAATTTCTTTAAAAAATTATCAAAATTACCTTAAAACCATTCAATAAATTAATTTAAATTATGTGGCTGCATAAACATCTGTTTTTGCCATGAAAAGTTGATGCTATAAAAAATTTCAAATTACATCGATAGTGCCGCCATCGATGATTCTCCATCACTAATTGCAGAGCAGCTGTTTTACACTACATATTTAGAGTATTTAAGTTGTGGTACAATGATTGCAACTTATTTCATCAACGAATTTACAAACCATTCAAGCAGAGTATTAGAAGGGTATGCAAGCTTCAGTGTGAGATGAGATAAGATCTCAAGTAGTATTAAACCGACGCGACCGCGGGATTAGAGAAAGTTATAAAACGAGCAGCAATTAGCAAGTAGCAGTTAGTTTACAAAATACAACTAAAAGTGTTAGTTAATCTGTTAACATCAGTCGCAGGTTACGGGAGTGGAAAGTCGTCATAGTAGTAGTTCCAAAGTTGAAGTTCTATTTGAAGAGTGCTTTTGATAATGCAAAATAGCCATAGTGAGGACACGGATTTGCGTAGCCGAAAATGCGGAAACTCATTGAACAACAACAAACACACTGATGGCGATGGTGACAAACCGTCTTGGTCGAATGAAGCACAGGTGCTGCCCTCTATTGATATGTATATGTACTAATATTGGTGTGTCCCTTCTGCTTACAAATGAAATACAAATGGCCAGTGTAATTAGCAGAGGTGACATACGCTCAAACCGAATATCACGAAGCTGTTACATGTGTGTCTATGTGTGTTCTTCTGTGTTCATATCTTTGCATTTGTCAGTGTTGTTATACTTCCAATCGGCTGAACGAGAAAAAGCTAAATATTACACAAAAAGAAGCTAACATGATTTAAAAAAAAGAATACGAAAGAGTTTTATAAATTTAATATAATAATTTCAGAAAGCTATTAATATAAAATATTTATTCATACTTTTACTCGGAATATTTATAAAAAAAAAAGCTAAAACCATTTCTAAAAAAGCCAGAAAACCAGTTTCTCGCCGTTTTAAACTAGGTGAAAAAACTGAAACTGGCAACACTGGCATTTAGCCAGGTAAAGATATATTACCAAGTGAGATGTGTTGTCAACACATCAATTTTGCCAAGAAAGAATTATAAACGCTTAATATACGCAAATACATAGATGTGTTTGTTTATCTTATCGCATCGCAGCAATCCCAGGCATATTCAAAGCTCATACGAATTGAAGTGACTTGGCGCTAATTATTATCTCTTATCAATTATTCAGACAACACGGAAAACGAACATAAAAGCCAGTGAATCAACTGACAGCATTTCCCAGGTGGACAAAATGACAACACCAAGCAAATCTGACTCGCATCGAAGTAGTCTAGGAGAAAGTTCAACTGAGGATTTGGACATCGGCCGAGCTAGCGATATGTGGCGCAATGAGCTAAAGCCAAACGATGAGGTACCGAGGGAGGAGCTGCAACAGCAACAGCAATCATCAGTCCCGGCGCGCAAGAAGAGATTAATCGATGCAGTCGATGTTGTCATACGTATGGTTATTGTCATGGTGTTTTTGTGAGTATTTTCGCATCTGTTTTGGAGCCACGTGAAAATGACTCATGTTCTTATCCACGTTTCGATTTTTGTACCACAGCAAACTGGAAACGACGCCCGCATTCCAACGGGAAATACACGCCGAAGAGCTCTGGCTCTATAAGAATCCACGTCGTCCCGATATTGTTCGAGGCGGTGACCTATTGATTCTGGTAATAGCTGTGCCGCTGCTGGTTACCTTGATTATCTATGGTCTCACAAAGGATCGACGAGACTTCCGCGCTGCCAGCTGGGCTTGGACACTGGCCGTTTGCTTGAATGGCATTCCAACGAGTCTATTGAAGATCACTGTGGGGCGTCCACGACCAGATTACTTTTATCGCTGTTTCCCCGATGGCGTTATGCTGCTTAATCAAACCGCAAACACTCTGGACTCCTCAATACTCAATTTTAATTGCACGGGCATCGCTAGCGAAATCAATGAAGGGCGCAAGAGTTTTCCCAGTGGCCACTCGTCATGTAAGTAAATCAATCTAACCTAACTACATAAAGCTTATAATAATATTTGATTGCTTTCGTTTCAGTTGCCTTTGCCAGCTTTGGGTTCGTTGCCTATTACGTTGGTGCCAAGCTGCATGCTTTTGATGCTCGTGGACGCGGTCAGACTTGGCGTCTCTGCGTCTCAGTCGTGCCCCTCATTGTGGCCGCCTTGGTGGCTGTCAGTCGCACCTGTGACTATCATCACCACTGGCAGGATGTCACAGTTGGCGCGCTAATTGGCCTGCTCACCGGATACTTTAGCTACCGACAATATTATCCCTCAATTTTTTCGACAGAGGCGGGCAAACCATTTGCTCGCTGGCCGCGTATCAAGCGTCGTGAAGCAGCAGAAAATGATGATGTTTCTGATGGAGATATGCTGAGGAGGCCGCTCCTTGGAAACAGCAAACAGCAGTCAAAGTGGTACTAAGATATATCAGAGGATAGTTAGCTTTACTTAGTATTGTTATAGAGGTTTACATTGCTAATTCCTAAAAGGTAATAACATACCAGTTTAATGTTGGCTTTAAAGCACAGCACTGTGCAGGGTTTCTGTTCAGGTTAAGTTACAGCTATTGAATTAGAAAGATTCATATATTTGCAGGAATTTTAATTTTTGAGCTATTTTAGTTTAGGTTAAACAAATTGTTATAATTAAATAAATAAAATGTTATAGTTTTCACTATAAAAAAAACTAGAAGAATTTTGATCAGAATTACTTATTAAAATATAGAAGATTACTTTATAATTAGACGGTGTCAATTAATATTCAATGATTTGATTAACCTAGAGAAACTAGCTCAAAAGTGTAAAAATGTCTTTCTAATTTATTGGCAATAGTCGTGTATAGATAGATGTATCTAGTAGTTCGTAGCATAGTGTAAGCTGGGACATTGAATATAAAGAAAAGGGTATTTTAGTTAAACTCGAAAAGCTTTCTTCGCTAGTCGCCGAAACGATGATATCGTACAACTAAACTTAACATTGTTTGGGAACAAATAAAGAAGCTAAGTTTATACATTGACAATATCAATATATTCTACAAATAATTTCAATAAATCAAACGAGCATTTCATGTAATTTTTTTATTTGGCTAAAATGTAAATTTTAACATTCTTATCCATTTTAAATCATGCTTATTCTGCAGCAGCAACATCCGAATATTGTAAATACAAATTTGCTACATCAAAAACTGTGACCGAAACTAGCCTAAAGTTGTTATGAGTTACATATTCATTTGCTTGCCTAACCCATCGAGTTAAACGCCTGGAGCAGCACCTGCTTCTCTCGCTCCTTTTTCTTCACGACATCCAAGCTGCGCTGTCTCCAGGTGCTCTTGCGCAACTTGATGGGTCGACTGCCCACATAGCGTCCGTCCATTTCTTTCATGGCACGTATGAAATCGGCTGGTTCGCGGAAGCTGACGAATCCGAATCCCTTGCTCTTACCAGTACGCTTGTCGCGCACAACTCGTGCCCGCTGGAACGAAGGGAATTTGTTGAAGGTACGTGTCAGTACCTCGTCATTGACATCGTTGCCAAGATCACCGCAAAATATGCGAAAATCATCATCCGGCCAGTCGGCCAGCGAAGAATCCTCCCATACGGTTCCGCCAGCAATGCGGACTGTCTTGCGATCCTTCTTCTTGCGCTCTGTGGTCTGAAAGGATTGTAATGCCGACGAGGCACGTGCCGCTTTGATTGCTTCTTCGGCAATGGGATTCGGTCCCGATTTTTCCGCCTTTAGCTTTTTGAGTTTCTGTGTGACGTCGAACTGTATGGAATTGATGTTGATATCAATAGCTGGCGCCGTTGCGACAGTCGGCACATGCACTGACTGGCGACACTGATACAGCTTGGGTGCACTGCTCAGGACAACAGGGGTGGCGGCCATGGTTTTGGCGGGAGATGTGCTTGTGTTGCTGCCCGTGGGCACAAATGTGGACATGAATGTAGGTGGCGGCGGTATTGGTGGCGGGGGGACCGTTAAGCGAGGCTGATGCTGTTGAAGCTTCTGCTGCACGTTGGTATACGTATTTGCCGCGATTATTGGGCGCACTTGATTGGGCACGAACAGATTGCGAGCGGGCGGTTTGGAGATCTCCGCTTCGAAGCGCGACAGCTCGTCCTCGATATTGCGACGTTTGGTGCCCATTGCAAGGGACGTGCCGTGATAAACGATTTAAAATTAAAATCAATTATTAAATTTTCACGACAAATGCTACTCAGACAACAGATGTTTTTTGTATGTTTAGAGTGACCGTAAATAGGCACTTGAAAATATACCAAAAGTTACCCGAACATCGCATTTATTTCGCTGAGCAGCTTATCATATTAATCAGAACAAAACTATCCAATGCAACTCTGTGCATATATCGAGTTTCTGTCAATTTCGATATTTTTCATAATACTGATAATTCTAGTTGTCGCTTAAGCGTATAGTACAAGAAATAGTACATAATTTAATTAAACAATACGAAATCGGGATTGCGTTGTAAATAATTTGACTGTGATAGCAAGAAGTATTTGAAGCGAATCACATAGCCCAACAAACAATCACAATCAAATCGAGCTCATACTCATTTGTGAGGGCAACAACAATTCTACAAAGTTGAAATAATTAATTGGCGTTGAAATAATAATAATGCCACCAAAAGAACGCAGTATAGCAATGATGGGCTACCGTTCAGTCGGTAAGTGCAATGTAGATCTCCATCTACAGCTTCAGTCTGGCTAAGGTTGTTACTGCTGCTCTGGCTGATGTATTAAAGTTCGTGGGTGCGTGTGGCGTTGTTGTTGTTGTTGTTGTTGCTTGTGCTGTAATTGCGTAGTATTTTGACAACGGAGATACAACAACGCTGCAAACATTTTATACAGCATAATAATAAATAATTGCGTTTCACCTGCTCGCATAGGTAAATCATCGCTCAGTATACAGTTCGTTGAAGGCCAATTCGTGGACTCTTATGATCCAACTATTGAAAATAGTAAGTAACAGATGTTTCTAAAAGTCATAGTAAACTTAGCAGCTGTTTCTTGCAAAATGTAAACAGCATTCACACATATCAATTGAAATTAATCATAGAAAAGCAACATTTTGTGAAGGATGACAGCAAATGTTCATTTGATTACTTCATGCACTATGAAGAACGCAATTCACAACATTATGATTGACTAATAGACACGAGCCTTAAACACTTTTACATCACTTTACAGCATTCACCAAGGTTACGCGAGTCAATTCGCAGGAATATGGGGTTAAACTGGTCGATACAGCTGGACAAGACGAGTATAGCATATTCCCGGTACAATATAGCATGGATTTTCATGGATACGTCTTGGTATATTCCATAACCAGTCAAAAGTCATTTGAAGTTATAAAAATTATCTACGAAAAATTGTTAGATGTGATGGGCAAGAAATAGTATGTAACCTTGAGAGACACTTTGCTTTACATTTGGTTAAGTAATTGATTTTATCCTGCAGTGTACCTGTTGTCTTAGTTGGAAATAAGACGGATTTGCATCAAGAGCGCACAGTTTCCACGGAGGAAGGTAAGAAACTGGCTGAATCATGGCGAGCAGCATTTCTCGAAACATCTGCTAAACAAAATGAAGTGAGTTCTAAGCCGCAAATTCCCTTAACATGATATTGATATATTTCGACTTCATTCTTAGTCTGTGGGCGACATTTTTCATCAGTTACTCATGCTAATTGAGAATGAGAATGGCAATCCACCGGAGAAGAGCAATTGTATTGTATCATAAGTTTATCGCGATAATGGCAATGGCAATATGAAATCGGTTCATTATCTATTCTTATGTAAAGAATTTTGTCTGAGAAGCATGAAAATATACAAACTAGTAGTTACTAAGTTAATATGGCAAATAAAAACAAAAAACACAACACACAAACTAACAAAATATTGAGTTGCCACAAATGCATGCTTAGCAGCATTTGAGGAAACTATTTAACAAACAAAGCAGGTTTAATTTAGTACACTTTTTCACAACAATTATAACAGTTACAAAATTCATAAACAAAACTTTGCAACTTTCAATGTCTTTAGTTTGAATTTAAATATAATTTGTACTATTAATCCAATATTTTTCTGTTTGTTTTATTTATTTGATGTAGTTCATGATTTTACACAATTTTTGCTGATTATCTAGGCCATTGAAATGTGGACAATCCTTATTATTTTTAATATTAATTTATGTCCATGAAATAAAGTGAAGTATTTAAAATTATGGACTATCATTTAAAAAAACGCAATATGGTTTTCAGGATGTATTGGGATAAACTTAAAAAAAAGGTTTAAAATGTTTTTGATAAATGAAATATCATAGTTGATCTAACGTGAATAACAAACGAGCTTTTGGAAGACTTTCCAGCCGTATTTTGTCACTGACTAGCCAATAATCAATTTGGTAAGCATAGTTCCCGTGAAACGAACTAACTGATTTAAAAATCCAGTTTTTTGCTCAATCAAGCTATAATTAAAATATATGACTTCATCAGCGCGTTTTTTTTTATTTTGTTTGAAAGTCGGCGCCAAGATTGCAGTGGTGTAAAAGAGAAAAATTAAGCATACATTATTCGTTGTTTAGCACTGCAGTTTACAGTGCAAAAAACAGTGCTTTAAATGTGAAATATTGAATGGCAAATAAAATCGTTGTTTAGCACTATGCATTGTTTATAGTCAGTCCGCGTTTTTGCTTGGACGTTGAAGCAATTAGTTATTTTGTGAAATGGATTTAAATACTTTGCTACAGCGTGCACAAAACCTAGCGAAGGGGAATGCGGAATGTGAATTGCCGGGCGTAGAGCGAACGCTGCAACAGGTGTTGCAAGCCACCGAGCAGTTGCACAGTCGTGTAACCCAAACCGGCGCCAAGGAAATACAAGCGTAAGTAGAAATCACATTTAGTAGTCGGCATTTTATAAATAAGTTATTTGTTTATAATATTTATGTGATTCAGGCAAATACTTCTTGGATCCAAGGGCATTGATTTGCCTAAACTGAACCAGAAGCTCAAGGCGCTCAGCACGGGAAAAACATTCGAACCTGTGGAAGTTGCCAATGCGGACACAGATGTCTCTACATTTCTCAAGAACGAGCGGGAAAATGCCATTCTGTCTGTCATCGAGGATACGAACAAGAATGTAATGTAAATTAAATAGTTTATAAATGATTAATAATTTACTCTATTTTTTGCTTTCACAGATTAGCGACTGTGTTAACAAACAGAAATGGGGTAATTTAATAAGCAGCTGGAACGAGGAGAAAACACGTTTGCTTGATGCTTTAATTGCGCCCTCGCAGAACTTTATTGACTTGCAGCGGCTGCCCGAACAGATAATTCTAAACCCAGACAGCTCGCTACCTTGTTGCTTGGATAAAATGAGCTTGAAGTACGCTCAGGAGCTGTGCCAATACAATGCACTCGTCTTAAGAGGCCGTCCACGTCCAAATCTAGTGCAGAAATTCGCGCAGCTAGCGAGCCAGTTTGGCGATGCACGTCTCGGCGAGATGTGGATGCTGCTCGCGTGTGTGACACAGGTGGGCGAAGCACCCGCGCAATGTGATCCCATCAAGAACCGGCAGCAACGGCCAGAGTTTGTGCAGCATGCCAGAACGTATCTGGAACGCCGCTACAGACTCTACATCGGCTCACAGGTGGCCCAGGCCTGTGCCAACGATAGCTACCAACTGGTGCGCACTTATGTGAACCGGCGCTTCAGCGGACAGCAGATCATCGGGCTGGTGGACACAGCTGGTGGCAAACCCTTGTGGCCACTGATCTATTATAGCTTACGTTGTGGCGCTGTCGAAACTGCTATTGAATTCTTGCGCGAGGCTGGGCCGAGTTGTGATGAGTTCGCTCAGCTGATTGCGGATCGCCAGGCGGGCGTGGTCAATTCTAAGATTGAGAGCCAGCTAAAGCTGCAGTATGCCAACAAAATACGCAACACCACGGATGCCTATAAGAAGGCCGTCTACTGCATTCTACTCGGCTGCGATCCTAACGAAGTGCACAGTGAAGTGGCTAAGACTATCGATGACTTTCTCTGGATAAAATTGGCCATGCTGCGGATCGGCGATGCCGCCGGCTACGGTCAGCTGCAAAGTTCGTTTATTGAGCACTATGGCGAAAAGTATTTCAACGCTGGCCAGCAGCCACATCTCTACTTCCAGGCATTGGCGCTCACAGGGCAGTTTGAGGCAGCCATTGAGTTTCTTGCGCGCACCGATGCCAATCGTGTGCATGCCGTGCACATGGCCATTGCCCTAAACGAGTTGGGCATTCTTGGTGGCGTGCGTAGCGTAGCGCAGCCACTACTCACCATTGACATTGCGGATCCGACGCCACTGCGTCGCCTTAATCTGACGCGTCTCATACGTTTCTATGTGCAGCGGTTTGAAACCACAGACACCGCCGAGGCGCTGCACTATTATTACACGCTACGGCATCTGCATGATCCCAAGGGTCGCAACATGTTCCTGACGTGCGTCTGTGATCTGGTTGTGGACAGCGGCGTGCTGGATACCAGCATTTTTGATCTGATATTTGGGCAACGCAGGACACCAATTGTTGCCGAAAATGAAACAAGCGGGTAAGATTATAAATTGGCTTTATTGTATTAAATATACATAGTATTATAATCATAAATATTCCCACAGTGGTCTGTTTCGTCAATTTAGCTGCCCCGAGTTCGATACCCAAACTATTGCTGGCCTGGTAGCCGATGAACTGGTCACGCGTGGCAGCTTTGAAATGGCTGTGCGATTGTATGATATGGCTGGCAAACTAAACCTGGCGCTGAAACACATCTCTATTCTGTTGGCTCAGGTCGTGCAGCAGCCGGCAGTGGAGGGCACATTGCGTGCGCGGCTCAGCTTGGAGACGGAGCGCTTTAGCACACTACTCGCTGCACGTCACGCCGAGATTGAACCAAAAATCCTAATAAGCTTTTCATTGCTGCGGGATCTACTCAGGTTTTTTGATAACTACAATGAGGGTATGCATTCGGTGGCTCTGGAGCAGCTCGACTCAACAGGTCTAATACCCAATGACGTGCAGGAAGTGGAGGCTTGTCTGGCCAACGTAAAACGTTTAAGCGGCGAGGTTATTAAGGTTGTACCCGACGTTATGGTCGCCGCAATGGACATCATCCACTTGAAGTACAAACAAATGCGATCGGGTACAGAACCAGTCAGCATAATGCACTACGAACAGACGCAGAAGTTACGTGATCGTGCCAAAGCCATTGCGAACATGGCAGCCACAATGCCCTATTGCCCTACGAACCAGCGATTGCTACAGCTCGAGTTATTGATGCATTAATAGTAATCAAAAAGCATATTTAAATTGTTTCGATTATTTACGTCCCCTTTTTGATTGTGCAATAAAAACGCGCAATTAAATAGTGTCTCATATGTATTAACATTTAAATTGCCGCCAAATCTGCTGTGCACTTACATATTATTTAAATTGTCAGTGTGGCGCGTATTTCGTATACTCAGTGTTGTAAAACATAGAAAGGGACAGCTGCGTTTTTACTGCAGACCAGCTGTTACTGGGTCGATCAAGAGCCCTGCATAAATGGTATTTAGGGATAAAATCTAGTTCGGTCACACTGCTCTTCTGCTCGAGATGGCAATAAATTTTTTTGTAGAAAACGCGTACTTTTTCTAATTGAGAATATGTTTTCCATGGCATAAAAAATAACGCCGTTGTAAGTGCTATGCTAGAGTCTGCAATATGCAATTATAAATTAAACATACGCCAATTATGATGCGATTGCTGCGAAAATACATTTTGAAGAAGCGTAGTTGTGTATGCGTAGCGTGTGTGTGTGTGTACGGGTTTTGTCTGTCGCCGCTTTTGGCCCAGTAGAGTAGCAGGTGTGGGCTGCACATGCTAAAAACTAACTTTAATAGCAACTTGATATTTAAAACGAGGTAAAACAAAAAAAAAAAACGCAAAAACGAGCAGCGTAACTCAAAACCGACGACGACAACTTCAAGTGGTAGTTCGCGTGTGTGTGAGTGTGTGCTTATGCGTGTGCGTGTGCCGCAATTAAACAAAAAGAAGCGCAAGTGCTGTTTGTGTTTGTGTTGTGTTGGATGGGTCTTGTGGGTGGAGGGGTGGTGAGGCGGCGGTTTGTTTGTCTGTGTGCTGGGCGTGGAACGCACAATTGTCAGGCGAAACTTTTTTTTTGTGTTTTTTGTGGGGTCCAGCAGCAGACACTGTGTCCGAATCCGTCTCGTCAGAGTTAACGAAGCACGAAATTGAGTTAATGTTGAGTTGAGTTGTGAAAGGTTGTGTGTGTTTCGTTGCATTCTCTACCAAGCTAGTTAACGCTTAAAATTAAAATGTTGGCGTAGTACTTGGCTTTTGGCTGCGCAAAAAAACAAGCAAAACGAAAAGTGTCTGGCCCCCTCCCAGATTAATTCGTAAGTAAACTAATTGTTTACATGAGTGTGCTCGATCTTCGCATCGCTGGAATTCTTTCGGAAATTATTTTGTGAGCGATCTCAACAAACAAACACATGCAAAGCTCGCGAGATATTTTCAATTGGATCATTAATATTAATATGGCGCGCGCATTTCAACGATTTCAATTGCTCTTTTGTGGATTTACAGATTCCATACTATACATACATGTATATTTGCTTTCAGCTTTTGATTTTCGATTGAAGCGATTGAGCAAAACAACAAGAACAACAACAGCCACAGCTCGCACAATCTGGCAATGGAGTAAACAGCTGCTAGAGACGACCAAACAACAACAACAACGCCACCACCACCATGTCATTGCAGCCGCCGCCGTCGAACGCTGTCGCTGGCGGTGCCGCGGCCAACAATGGTTCGGGCAATGGCAACGGCAGCCATCAGTTGCTGCGACCACAGACGCTGGCTGCGCCGGATCGTGAACCCGTCGAGTTCAACATCAATTTGGTTGGTGCACCGCCCGAAGTGGAGCAACTGGTGGCTCAAATCAAATGTGTGGCCGAGCAGTTTCTCTATCACTGGAAGAGTTTTCCCATTGGTAAGTGGCTGATGTACAAATCCCAGCTATCAAATACATGAGTACATTGATTCTTTATTCATTTTGCAGTTCTACCACAGCCATTGGCCAGTGGCAGCCTAATTGTGACCGCACACAATGCGACGAACAGCGTGAGTGGTCGCAAGAAGCGACCCATTAATCAGAGTGACCTATTTATAGCGCCGCCCTTTGATGAACTGGATGCGGTTGCCTCCGATGGCAGCGGCGAGCCGCGTCGCCTCACAAATGCACAACTGAAAAGTTTACGCGAAACTGGGTGAGTTTTGGGGGTGCATGCAACAACGACATCGAAAACGAAATCGAAACTGAAAAGCTGCTAATAATAATAATAATATGATGATGTTGATGATGATGATAATGAGGACGAAAATGGAGCAGTCAAGCAGCAAATATGCAGAACGAATAAAGAAGAAGAGGGGGCGCTACACATTTTGTTTGATCATTAACCATTTAACTGCAAGCTCTGCATGCGTATACGCGACGTATGCGTAATATGCTGCTGCTGCTGCTCGGGAATCGTTTCGATTAGTGTAAAACGCTTCGCCAAAAACAAGATATTAGGCAGCAAACATATCATTGTCACATTGCGCACGCACAATGCCACAAAGCTAATAGCAAGAACAACAAATACAAAATTCAAGCATGTCTTTTTTGGGGGCAGCAACGTGTAACCTATAATTTTAATCTTAATTTGCATGCAACACTTATGATCACATAAAACACACGTTTTTCTTTACAAACTAACGTCTAACAACATTAAACTCTTCAAAACCAAAATGCGCAAATGTATGTGTGTGTGTGCGCGTGTGTGTGTGTGTGTGTAACGATAATAAAAGTTGCAATTAACGTAAACAACATGTGTTTGTATGTGCAATATTTCTGTAAAGCTTGCAAAAGGATAAATATGGAAAGCCGAAGAAATTAACTTTGGAACAATTGGAAACAATACGTAAAAATGGGTAAATAAACAAACTAAGCAACGAACAATTAAAAACCGATATAAATGTTTTGCGTGTTTGCCATTTGCAATTTGCAATTAAAACGAACATTTCTACAATTATTTAGTCTGAGTTACCTTGGCCATAATGTACATATATATAAATATATATATATATATATATAGACTGTATGTTTTCATTTTGAATCCCAACATGCATAAATTATGTGTGCGCTAAATTATGTTTTGTGTATTTCTTTACTGTGTGTACTTCTCATAAATTAAGCTACGTCGAAATTGGTGCATGCGAAATTCGAAAAATCGAAAAAACAAATAAAAACACAAGTGCATGCAAAACGAATGAGCGAAATTTTGTGAACTCCATAATTACTATCGTGGGTTTTTCCCCTCCTAGAATCACGCTCCGCTCTCTGAAGCGTGAACTGTTGATTTGAAGTATTCGTATTTGGTTAACGTTTGACACTCATGTTTGTTTCAAGTGGTCTGATCTAGGATAGTTACTAATCCAATCATTTCATTGTCACACACATTCCACACCAATTAATACTCAACTAACGCACACACAAATTCAAATCACATTCACACATCTGGAAACATTACACACCGAGAGAATCTGGACCACGCTTGAGCATGCCAACAATTTGTCATTAATTTCTGTGTGTATTTACCATATTATGATATTATGTGTCTCTTATCTGTTGCCTCACTTCATTCGCTTCAAGCCCTTCCATTCGAAATGTGTCTAACAGCTGTGTGTATCTATTATTCCACACAGTGAATTCGATGTGCCGAGCTTGCACTTTTCCGGCCAGGTGCACAAATGGCGTTTGTCGCAGCTGCTGCAGAAGGGCACGCTGCGTGCCCACGACTCCTTTCTCAGCGATCTGGCGCTGGCAGCGCGCTTTGTGGTCGTCACGGCACGTGCTCGCATCTTCTCGCATTTCTTTTCAGTGGTGCATGCGGCGCATGCGCTGCTCGACGCACTGATCCGCTTGGCGGACATGTTTATCGGTGTACCGGCGCTGCTCGCCCACAATCTGGACTACAAGATCAAGGAGGAACGCTGTCGCTTTCTCATTGCCGAGCTGGTGTGTCGGGTAAGCTTAATTGTGACTAGTTTAGGTATTATCTTCTATTCAATATCGTTTCTTTTTGGCAGCCCGAGTTCGAGGACTGCCTGGATGGCCTGTGCTCCTATGTGCGCAAGATGCTGCGTCGCGCCACCATGGAGAAGTTCGATTTCAACAGCTGCGAGGTGACACAACCAGTGCCCTATCTATTCCTCACGCCCAAGGGCCAGGAGATTGATTTGCGCTTGTTCTGTCGCGACATTATGCGCAAAGCGCTGCCCATTCTGGTGGGCATCCTGGAGCGGGAGACACGTGGCTGGTTCCTGCACTTCCGCGAGCGTCTCATTGCCGAGCTGCGCGCCAAGAAGCTGAACGACAAGGAGATCGAGGAGGAAGTCAACGAGGCGGTCATGAAGGAATATCTGCAGCGCGTCTACAGCTCGATTATGTCCAACGCCAAGCTGGCGGAGCTGGGCAACGGTGTGCCGCAGTTGCTGGTGGAGCAGGCGCAGTCGGTGGTCATCATGTACAAGGCCGTCGACAAGGTGCAGCAGGATATCAAGCGCACGCGCGAGGATCACCAGAAGTGCCTGGCCAACGATCACTCAGTGTTGTCTCGTGTCGCGCCCTGGCTGCGCTCCAAGCTGCGTCACGCCGAGCAGCACAAGCTGTACAAATGCGCCTGGTCGGCGCACGAGGAGGCCTTGAAGATGTGCAGCCAGCACAATTTGCAGCAGACCGCCTACTTTCTGTCTCGCGACTTGGCCTTCATGAAGGAGCGCGAGCCGGTGCTGCTGAAGGAGCTGAAGAATGCCAAGACGCCGACGCGCAGCTTCCAGTGGGCGTGCCGCATTTGGTCGCCGCAGGCGTGGATAATACGTCGCAATTTCCAGGGGCAGTCGGATGTGATTCCCACCGTGATAAGCCAGCAGGCCACGTCGATTGTGACGCCACGCTCGGACCCCAGCCAGCCCGTGTTTCTGGTCGAGAAGGAGATGCTGCGCACGACCAGCACACGCTGGCCCTTCTGGCGCCTGCTGAATCTGCTGCAGCGCACCTGGTGCTGGACTTGGAACATGATGTTTCTGCTGGGCATTTTGGTGCCGTGGTGCAGTCCGCTGGGACTGCGCGCGCTCTTCTGCGTCAAGCCCTTCATGCCGGACCTGGAACTATCGCAAATCAATGGCACACTCTTTCCCCGCAAGACCAGCATCACGCAGACCTTGGCCTCGCGTCTCATCGAGCTCTGGCGACACATATCAAAGTCCCGCACGCATTTCGAAACGGAACCGGACACAGGTGAGGCATTCACTTCCACTCACTTGCCATTTAAATATTAATTTGTGTTTCTCTTGCTTGCAGGCTTTATTGGCAAAGGCTTGACACGCAATTTGAACCGCACTTGGAACTACTTTGTCAAAGGATTTCTGGGCACCATCGTCATTCTGTTTGTGTTCCCGTTGCTCTGCCTGGCAACGAGTTGCCTCAGCATTGGCCTGGCATTGAGTGCACCGCTGTGGATACCCGTGTTTGTTCTTCTGCTGCACATCTACATGATACTGGTGTACGATTTGGATGCCCCGGACAACACACGAAATCGTTATTGCATTTTGTTAGAGGCGCTCGTCTGGAACTTCCTCATACAGGGCCTGCTGCAGCCGCTGGCAGCAATCTTGGTAGCCACACTGTTTTGCCCGCTGGCAGCAAGCCTTGTACTAATAGGTGCCTGAAGCATGCTCCGGTTTTTGCGAGACAGTGTCTAATTATTGTCTTTGTTTTGCAGTTGGCGTGGTGCGCTACACGTTCCGCTTGCTCTGGGACTCGCTGACGTTTCATTTGTTCATCAAGAAATGCGGTCGTGTGCCAGCTTCGGATAGCATTGCTGTGAAACGCATAGCCGGCCCCGGCTTGGCATTGGATTATTATTTCATTATTCGTCCCGAACAGGCTTTGGCAGCACTGGAGGCTAAAATGGAACTGGATGAGCTGCAGGCGTATCAGCATGCAACCGAACGTGTCGTGTTGCAGCCGCAGCAAGATTTTCTGCAGTTTGTAGAGGCCTGTTTTGGGCCCTTCTCAGCGCAGCTGTCGAAAACGGGGCCGTACTTGGCGCTAGATCGGGAGGCGCAGGATTTAATGAGCACGCTGCATGAGAAGCTGGAGAAGCGACGCAGGGAACTACAAACGACATTGACCACGCAGGTGAAGTCGCGCATTAAGCTGAATACCAAAGAACTAAAGGTAAGTCCATCTTATCTGTATAGAACACAAAGTTCGCTATAACAACTGTTTGTCATTTCTGCAGATTGCTATACAACTGGCCGCCCATTTACTGGAGAAGTACTATCCGTCGCATGTCATCGGTAGACTGTCGATAAGCGAAGAAGAATTTTGGGATAATAAGGTAAAGCTCAGACTGTATAATTTTACTGAACTTGAATTTTAAGTAATTTTACCTTTGCAGGGTCTCTCGGTTAATGATTGGCCGGGACTCGCTGGTCTCATCTACACCGAGATATTTAGTTTAGATTTTCTAACGCCATTGACTGAAAATGATACGCATTTTAAACTAGAACCACATGCCTCGCTTGATCTAATACGCTACACGGAGATGGTGAAGAACGCCAACGATGTGATCGGCTCGAAAGGCCTCGACTTGCTGGGCAATGTGTACGCGCCGCGTGGCAATGTCCAGGTGCACTTACCATTTCTCGAAGTGACTGCATTCAATCCGCGCTCCCGCATTACGTTAACTTTCCGCAAGCCGGAGAAGCGGTAAGTAAACGACTGATTGATTCTAAATTACTGTTGATTGAAACATTGCTTGAAGCAGCGATATGTCGGTGGGTCTAACGACGCCGAGAGTGCGTGCTCATCGTGCACAGCATGTGCCAAAAGCGGCACAGGATGCCCAGAAGCCTTGGCGACCGTGGAAACAGAAGAGCAGTGAGCGAAGCGTTACGGAAAAGCTACTCATACCACTGCCCGTACCGCATCCCGTGCACATTGCAATTGCTATTTACAATCGCGATACAGAGCAACCCATACCCTTGGACTCGGAGCTGGTCTGGGAGATACTTAAGTCGATCGAGGACTGCCAAGGCGGCGATGCAATGGTGCGTATGCAAAACAGGTTTAATTATGTTGGCATTAAATAAATTATTTACTCCCACAGGCTGTGCATTCAGTGGCGCGTTACCACGGAGCGGTGATGGAGTCGAGCAATGATTCACTGGCCACCAGCAGCAGCATTGGCAGCACACGCGACTCTGGCTCCGGTTCAGTGTCCGGCTCGGCAATTGGCAACGGCACCGAGACCTTACCCTGCGGCAATCGCGAGGTAAACAATTTGTAATACTCTAAAGTAGTAAACGACTAATGGGTTGCATATTCCCGACAGGTTTGCACGCAGGTGAAAGTGGATGCAGAGCCAGCGCCCAGCGCGTCCGGCTTCCATTGGACGCTCAGCAATTGGGGCGCGGCTCAGACGGCACGTCGACGCACCAACTCGAACGTGCGCGTCGATTTGGCCAGTCCCGAGGATATATCGCTGGATACGGATAGCTCGCGTGCTGTTTTCAACAACGCCTACGGCACCACAGTCTAACCCGCTTGACATCGGCATCTATAACTTTATATATACACACACACATACAAACACACATATATATATTTATATATATATATAGGTACAAATACGAGTATGTATGAATGCGTGAGCGCCGCTTAGACGTCTTAGCTCGCTGCATTTTTCTTCAAACAACATTCAAATTATTCGCATTATCTGCAGTTATAGGCTTTTGTATATGACACGCATAACCAATGGCATTTCGCGAATTAATAGCTTTATTTGACTAAAACTCGTTCGATTGATGGGCTATGTTGGGCACTCCCCGAATTGTTTGTGTGTGGAGGTTATTCGGATGGCTTAGGCAGGCATGCTAGTTAACGTGTGGTATGGAACAAATTTATTCATATACATATAATATATCTACATATATATATTTACATACATATGCGTATATGATATACATACATAAGTTGAGTTGATAGTATACAAACTTATACATACATATACACTTACACACACACACACACTCGAACAAACAAAACAACAAGAACTTATTTCTAGTCGCAAGCAAATTTTATGCAGAAATTTAACTCGAATTCTTCTTATGCAACTAACAATTAGGAATACTAAAAGCTATAGCTTCACGCTCGAGCAGCTTCAACAAACAAACAAACAAACGATACATTTAACATCAGTTGTAGTTTTTAGCCTCTGTTCCGATTTGAACAATAACAAATCAACTAATAATGCGCTGTGGTCCAACAGCAAATTCCGTCGGCATTTCAATCACTATGTTTTTGTCTGTCTGAAAATACATTTCGACTTCAGCTTCATTTACAAATAAATTAATGGTTTCAATGGTAGATTTGATCATTAAATTGAGTTCAACAATAGTGAGACTTACTAATCCAAGCGGATAGTTCCAATAATAAGAATTTCAACTCATTTTTATAGAGTAGATAGATATTCCATGAGATCATTACTACTGACAGAATTACAAATATCATCTTCATTATAAAGCAGCAGGTTCAAAAGTATTGTGTTCCTATATACATCGTATATATTGAAATTGTATTTTCAATTAGGAAACTCAAAATGTTAGTGCTCCCTTGGATCGATCTTCAGACAGATTACAGATCAATTGCAATTATACTTGATTTATGCAAATTAACTGATTGAATTGATATCAAAGTACAAGTGTAGCAACAAATCTAAATAATAGAAGACTATTAGTTATTACAACCATCCCGAATGAATTTTGTTGAATATTCCAAAAGAATTAAATCACTTAGACCGATGGAAATGAATTCTGGCACCACTGTGCAATGGCCATGAGATTTTCTTTGTACCTAAGAAATACAAGGACCTAATTTTAACAAAGCATAAGTAACAATAAATTTTAATTAAACTAGAGATGCCACGAATTGTACTATGAGAAGTTAATGAAATATTGTTAATTAATATTAAATATGGTATAACAACTAATTTATATACTTACGCATAGTAACAGACGGTACGTGTATTAAGTACTAAGTTTTTAATACTACTTCGATTCCTTCTCTTTCTCTTCCAAACGAAAAATGCAAACACTCACACACACAAGTGAACAAGTAAACAAATAGTAATAACAACAAATTAAATAACTTATTGTACAACAAGAACAGCATTAAACAAAGGCAGTAAATTATAACTTTAAAATGTAACTTTTCACATTTATAAATCTAGTGCGATTCGAATATACAAATTATGATTGTTAAAGATTCTTCAGAGTATCTGCCGTTTTCCAATTAATTAGCTGTTATCGGTATTACAAATCTCTCTTCCCCCGCCCACTCTTACCTATACGTATGCCCTCCAAGTATTCTCTATCAAGTCTTTTTTAATATTGTTATTCTAACTGCCACACAACATTTAGTATTATTTTTATAATTTTATATAATTACTTACACATTTTGCACTGCTCACTAACCTCAATTATAACTTCGGCAGCTTCTAGTGTTTGATTTTTCTATAACTTTTTTATATGATTATATTACAAATATGATGCAATCTGCTAATTCAGTTCAGTTCAAACCAATCGGAGCACTGGCTTCTATCGCTTTGAACTGAGAATTTAAGCAAACTAGCCCTAATTATGATTTTAAGCAAACCATGAACAAATTGAATGAAATTTTTACATATATTCATACATATATATGCATACAAATATACATACATACAAGCATAATTATGTAGTTATACAATTTAAACAAAGAACATACAGATTGAAACCAGAAACGATAATCTCAAGAGCGCATTGAACAATTTTATGAAAATGAATCGTAGTTTAATTAATATGTAATAAAACAAATGTTGGATAAAAAATAAATCGAAACGATGTCTCTTTAATATGTCTAGATTAAACATAACTTGTAAGTTTAATAGTTAAACGCTGACCTTGCCGCCGAGAAATCACAACTGCAGCTATAAAACAGGCCAACTTTATACATCAAGCAGATTAACTTCAGATGCAACTGAGGAAGGAACTGAGGAAAACGAAAGTCGCGGATCCCAAAAACTCTGATTGGCTAGAGGTACAAGGGGTAAGTCGCGGAATTTATAAAGTTGTATTCTATTAGATGGGGTTTGTAGATTATGAATTTCTTTTTATTAAAATAGCTTAAATATAAAACAGATTCTTAGGAATATTAATTAATTGTTAGCTTATAATAAAATTAACCAACAAAACTCGCATCGAGTACAAGGTAATAAACAATTCGAAATGGTGAATATATAAGGGAACGTATAATCACAATAATTGATTAGTTTTGTTTTTGTTTTTTGATTGTAACTGTTGATTGGATAATAATTCTTGAAATTCCTACAATTTACTTTTGTATGTAAATATAATTAACAAAATATGTGATAAGTAACTTAAAAACAGCTCAAATTAATAATTAAGTAAATTTTCCGAGTCGCTGTGCGACGCATTGCCATTGAAACAGTGTATGTCTGTATATAAAGTGGGTATAAAAGGATTGTAGAAATAGTTTGGGGGGGTTAGGGGAACAATTTGTGGAAACGCGGATCAAGAAATCCACTAAATAACATTTTAACAGCCCTAAGTTCTCTGAGTGAGTGTACTAGTTATGTTTGTCGGTACTTTTTTCATAGTTAAAGTACATGTTGTTTGTTGTTGATTTGATGCTTAGAAAAGGTCGAGCCTAAAGAATTGGGTTGAGAAAATGTTTTGCTGGCATTCGATTGTAAGTAATACAGATGGGATAAAAATAGTATGTGGTCCGGAACAGTAAAAGTTCTCCGAGTTTTGTTGAAAAACAAATGGAATTATTACTTTTGGGAGTGTGGTTTTCCCTAATGACCAACTACTAACTGAGATTGGAACAAGTTACAAGTGGAAAGTTGTGCCAAATACTTTTAAGTTAACATCTATGTAGTGCATGTTCTACACAAGGGAATGTTTTAAATTCAATCGACTTGATTTCATATGATTTATGTGCTATGCAAAGTCTTGCGTTGACCCATAGTTTTTTCTCAATATCTCATTTCAGGTTCTCTGGCCGTCGTGTTGAGCAGTCCCAATCGCTGTTTCTGCTTGCGTTGTTCCGTCATGTGATCCTTGAGCTCGTGCAGCTGCGTCGACAGATTCTTGATCAGCAGCTGCGTCTCCAGCAACTGGGCTTGCATGCTGCGCAGCTCGATCTGTTCGCCATCGGCATCGACGGCGGCCAGCGACATGGCGCGTAATCGTGGAAACCATTCTAGTATGCCGGCCTTCACCATGGCGTATACGTAACTCTCGGGGCCAGTAAACTCCGTGGGGTCCTTCACCTTGACCAGCACAATGAAGTACAAGTAGTGCCACATGTTATGCTCGCTCTTGATGTGTTCCTCGAAGCTGACCGTCTTGTTGTCGAAGGCTGAGCGATTCAAGGAACAAATGAAGCAGGTGGTCTTCAGTATAGCCTCCTTTTGCTGCTTCTCGGATCTCAAATCGGCAAACGTATCGATGATCACACCGAAAATTAAGTTCAGCACGATAATAATGACGATGAAGAAGAAGAGCAGATCGTAGATTACGCGCGCCACAAACAGACCCTCCTGCATCATACAACATCATATATATTTGGGATCAAGTGAAAGAATGTAACTTTCTTACCTTGCTGGATGGTGCTCTGAGTATGTCGCCAATGCCACCGCCATTCCGCAGGCCCTGGTTGAGAGTCGTCACAATGCACATGACCAGCGAGTCGCAGGAACGTTCCTTGGCATCGCCGTTGGCAGCCACTTGTTGCGCGGAGTTCCCATTGCAGCCACCGAGCTCGTCGGGCTTGGCACAGGTCTCTTCTATTGGCACTGGCACCGAGATGGTCATAGGCGTTGTGGTTTCCTCCTCGAAGTCAACGGAGACGAGGAAATCATCTTTGAAGAACATGTAGCCAATGATGGAGAACAGATAAACCAATATCAATGCCAAAACCGCAGTCAAAACGATGGAGCGACCATTGCGAGTCACAGAGCGAATGACATTTACAAGAGTCTCCTCGCGATAGACCACATCAAAGAGCTGAAATGGGAAGCGCATTTAAGATTACGGGTGTTTGTTGCCGCAAATAGGAGCAGCTTACCAGCAGCGAGTAGAAGAATGGATGGAAAATCAGTCCACAGAAGCAAAAGGCTATATAAATGCAGTGGTAGAGCAGCTGAACGTCGGTGATGATCTTGAGGAATCGTTTCTCCAGCGTGCCTTTGTTACCCATAATGCTCACAATGTGAACGCTCTTCAGTGTCACCTGGAGAAGAACGACGTAATTCAATTAGATTTGCAAATGTATTGGCTGTATAGTTTACTCACCGTAACAACGCCTAATAAGCAGAGTGTTGATTCTGGACCCAGCATAAATATGAAGCGGAGTATTACTGAGCCTATGAATGTGCGTATCCCCGACTCGCGGGGCAGGGTTATCACAATTACCAGAGAGAATATCAATATGGCCCAGAATAGCAGCGAGATGTGCGAACTGAGTTCTGGAATTTAAGGAAGCACAATATTAAATGGGAATAAATTGAACACATGTTGATTTAGAAACGAAATGAACAGTAGAAAGGACATTTTGCTGTCATCCAAAGTGGTTAACGTCGTAGCAAAATAACGTATAACAACCAATCACTTCGTGGAGAAATGGACGCCGTAATCTTCATTTAAAGAGAAATTCATCATTAACTAAGAATAGCTGTCTCTACCTGGCACAGTGTTGTCGAAGGGATAGAAGAACGCCACAATCATGTTGATGACGACGACGCAGTTGAAGAGTATGCTGCTCCACAAGGACATGTAGCTGCTAATCCAGAAGAGCAACTGCTGACCTGTAAAGGTAAAGTTTGAATTACTAAAGACACTGGTTCGATTTTAATATAATATGCATTTGCTTACTTCGCAGTTTCTTCTGCCACTTCATCTCGTTAAACATCTCCTCGGCCTTGTCGAAGAAGTCGGCCACCTTGGAGCCCTGATCGTCGCGCTCTGCCGTATTAAGTATTTTGATTTTCGTGTCTGTGGTTAGGTATTCGCATATCTCGGGTATGGGGAACACAATTTGCTCCAGAGTGCGGTCATTGCGAACGATCTAAGGAATGAACTAAATGTAATACGAAACAATGGGACAAACTGCAAACCTACCTCAATTTGAGCAGTGTGCGTGGCGTAGTACATGAGAGCCTGGCTGGTCTTTGCATCGAAACTGGCGGACTGCGGATCCTCGGAGGCCTTCAGGAGTGCGGCCAATTCCTTGTTGTGCTGTGCCAGCTGATGGCAGAGTATGTAGATGTTGTGTCCGACCTCGCGTGGACTGACCGTTGCGTCGTCGTCGTCTGTGGCGGCGCTCGGCTCGTCCGCATCGTCCTGCTCGTCGATGAGCTCCTCCTGGTGATAGGCCTTGCAAGCGACCTCGACCAGCTGCTTGGGATTCATGTTGTAGAGTATGCGCTCGGCGTTCTCGCTGTCGCCGCGACTCTCCATGATGGCCAGCAGCAGCTTGGAGGCATTGTTCTTGAGCTCCAGCACCAGATCCATGCGATTCTCGCCCAGCGGATTAATGTTGTTCAATATCAAGGCCGTGATGATGTCCAATCCGTTCGACTCGTGTGTGGCAATGCAGTTCTGGTTCTCGTGGCACGGCCCCTGACAGTACTCGGTGAGCGTCTCCAGCGTCTGGTTGATGAGCGCCACATTGTGCTCGTTGATGTAGAGGCCGAGCAGTCCGAGTCCGCCCGTGGTGGAGCCGCAGATGCAGTCCAGGAACATGAGTGTCTCCGAGACGAGATTGTTGTTCGTCTTGTTGTTCTGATTGCGCAGCAGGTTCTGCAGATCGGGATTGTGGTTCTCGCAGAGCAGCTGCAGAAAGCGCAGAATGGGCTGCATGACGAGCACCTTGTTGGACAGCTGGTTGCGCTGCTCCTTGCTGTCGCGATGCTTCTCCAGCTTCTCGGCCAGTATATCCTCGAGCGGACTATTCACACTGATCGCCGAGCTCTCCTCGCCCGAGTGTATGTTCCTCGCGTTGCCGTAGGCGCGCGCCGTGGCCAGGCCGGCGTTGTGGAGCTCGCGCTTCAGCTCGTCGGTGATGACGACGCCGTTGCTCTTGATGCCGTGCTTGCGCGAGATCTTGTCCAGCTCCAGATTGGCGTCCTGCTTGTGCTCGTGCGCCTTGGCCGCAATGTCCGTGGTGTTGACGGACACCGTCGACTTGATCTCCTGCTGTGCGTCCTTCATCTTCTCGAAGAAGACCTTGAAGAACGCCTGGTTCAGATCGTCGCTGAGGAACTTCTGGAACATGCCCTTTTGTATGATGGGATTGCCACCCTCAAGCAGCGCTATGCCCAGCTCCACGGCCTCCACAAAGATGTTGGGCGAATGCACCGACTTGATGACCAGCTCCACGACCAGATCGGAGGCGCCCTCGCGGTCCAAATGGTTCTGCATCTCGTGCAGCGTTTTGCCGGCGCGTGCCAGGTACTTGGCACCCGGGCCATGGGTGACCAGATGCAGCTGCTTGGCCGGATCGGAGGCGGAGGCGGCTGCAGCGGCGGCAGCTGCGGCAGCCGCAATCGCAGCTGCTGCCGGCAACTGGGAGTGCTCTTCTTCCAGCTTGGGCGCGCTCTTGGTCTGGAAGTAGCGCAGCAGCAGCGTCTGGCGCAGGGCGTCGCCCTTCTCGCCGTAGTTGACGTCGATGGCCATCATTTCGCGCAGCGTGCGCAGCACCTTGACGCACATGCGCTCCTCCTTCTCCTCGAGCAGCTTCTCGGTGTGCTTGATCAGTTTGCGGATGAAGCCGCCGCTCTCGCAGCGCTTGCGCGCCTCGGTGCCGGCGGGAAAGAGCAACTCGGAGCGATAGAGTATGTCGACGAGCAGCGAGAGCTCCGCTTCAACGACCGGCTTCAGTTGGTCCTCCAGCAGCGAGACAATGTCCTGCAAGCCCTCGATAATGGAGCGATCCCAGCGCATGAGGTGCGCCGACTGCTGCGTCTCGTACTTGGGCTGCTTGGAGGCCAGCAGCCACTTGGTGGTCTGGCGCGTCAGCATCGCCGTCTTGCTGGACATGTTGGCCACCTGCTGCTCCAGCTCCAGCGGCAGCGCGATGCTGCGCATCTTCGCCGACTCGGTCAACGTGCGTATGCAGTTCTCCACGTTGAAGCGGTCGGCCAGCGACAGCCACTTGCACTGGGTGAGTCGGTAGGCGGCCTGCAGCAGCTGCACGAAGATCACCTGGCGCGACTGGACGATGGTGCTCTGGTCGGAGAAGGGGCTGGAGAAGAAGCTGCTGAGCAGATTGGTGACGCCATTGAGTACGTAGGCCAGCAGCGTCTTGTTTGTGGTGGCCGTTGTGTTCGATATCAGTTGATTGAGGTCGACGAGGAAGCTCTTCTCGAAGAGACTCCACATGTGGTTCGAGGCGTAGATCTCCTTCATTTCGACCTCGGTGTCAATGTAGCAGTGGTTCAGGAAGTCCACGTACGCCTCCTTCACCTCGGGCATGCAGAGCGGGTGGCAAATGACGGTGACGATGTCGTCCAGCGAGATCAGGTTGTTGCACTTGATCTCCGTGTAGACATTCTTGCCCATCGTGCAGCACGCCAGCAGCTTGACCAGCTCCACGTGATACTTTAGCGAACTGTCGTCGGGCAGCTGGGTGCGTTGCTGCAGCTGCTTCTGCATCATCTGCACGAATTGGTGGAACGAGGCCTTGTCGTTGTAGAACACGAGCACATCCTCGCCGGCGTTGATCAGCTCCTGCATCACCATGTCCTGGCACTTGCGTATGAACTGATTCTCCGCCCTGACGATCGTCTGCAGGAACTGCAAGTAGGCCACGTGCCTGCCATGGATCTCGATGCAGTGCACAAAGTGCTGCACCACCTTGTCCGTCACCTCGTTGCACAGCGCCAGATTGTCCTTGAAGATGGCGCACACGGTCTTCGCCTCGAGTATCTGCAAAGGCAGCCACATGAGTTCAGTGCATCTAAGCATGCTAGTTGATGAAACTTACGCCCGGGTTGAGGAACAGATCGAGATGGTTGTGCAGCAGCACTTGATTCTGCTGGTTGCCGAGGCAAAAGTTCTGCAGGAATTCGTGGGCCAGGCACATGAGCTCCTTCATCAGCACATCGTCCTTTTCGTCGTAGGGATTCTGCAGCAGATCCAGCACCACAGTGTGCACGCCCACGTTGCGTAGCAGTCGCTGCTCATGCTTGCGCGGCTTCACAACGGGCCCTGGGTTGAGGAAACAGTTAGCAGCTAGTATCTTGAGCTGGGTCAGAGAGATCGTTGGATGCAATCCTACCTGCCGTCACGCAGAACTTGTTCATGCGTATGAGGATCTCCTTGACCTTCTGGTACTCGCTGCGCTGCTCGGGCGACAGCGTGGCATCGTACTCCAGGCTGTCGGCGCCTCCCACAGCATCGGTGCCCAGCTCGTCCGTGGCCTTGGCCTTGTAGACCCACAGCTCGGACTTCTCCACACTCTGGCGCAGTATGTCGAGGTCGGACTTGATTTGCTTGTAGGACTCCACGTCGCTGTCGGAGACCAGCAGTTGCACCTGTAAAATGCCAAAACATAGCTCAGTGCGGACCACATCTTGTTGTGCTGAACACATAGTGAGTGTGGCCAAATTATACATACAAAATCAAAATATCTTTCAGTACGATATGCGGTATACGTCCACTTTAGTGTTAGTTGGTTAATTATTGATTGATGTTGAGTTGTTAGTTAGTTAATTGAGTGGTGTGTGTTAGTTGGTGGTGCGAGTATTGCAAGAGTGTGTGTGTTGCATATGAGAAATGTTACGTGTAACGAGAGTATTAGTTGAGATCGAGAGCGCAAAACGAGAGCGAGCGCGTGGCATGCAAACACAAGAGAGATGGAGAATATATATTGAGAGAGAAAGAGACAAATTAGAGAGCAACAACCATAATGCCAATGCCCAGATTACGTATCTTATAATATCTAACTACAAAAACATACGTTTCGGCGAACCGAAATTTCAAAACGCTTGCAGAGATAGTTTGGGAGAATCAGAGCTGTTGAGGAATTGAATAAACTACGGTTCGAATGGAGCACCACATTCTTGCTAATTCTTTAATCGTTTTACCAGCTTTTACTACCAAAGTAAGCATTCGAAATAACAGTATTCCCATCTGACTCTTTCTAGCACAAGGCATCAACAGTTTTATCCGATCGGACCGAAGCTCTGTGACTGCTAAGCTCGTCTCACACACTCTTCAAGCGTTCAACAAGGCTGTAAGAAAGATAAGTCTCCATTCTGCACTTGTATCCCCTCAATTTTAACAGAAAGTCTTTTAAAATATTGCAGACTCTCGTCGCCTTGTTGGAAAATAGATAAATTACTGGCTTACCTGGCGAAAGGCTTGCAGCACCTCCTGGCGCTGACTGAAGTGCCTAAAGAGCAGATGCAACGCACCCGAAACCAGAGGCGCATAATCGTGCATGATGAGATGCAGCAGTACACGGAGGAATGTGCGTCCGCCTTGGCCGTCCAGATCCAGGTTGGCGGCGTCACTGCGTTCGCAGTCGAAGATACCCTCTGCCTGCACGCCAATCGACTCCAGATCGATGTTCTTCTGCCGCGCCGCTGCCGCTGAAGCAGCTGCTGCGGCTGCAGCCATGGCTGCCTCGGCGGCGGCGATCTGCTCCGAGTCTGTGATGCCAGCGCTGCCAGGCGTCGCCGGTTGCTGCTGCTGCGACTGGGATGTATCCTCGTTGCCGGGTGTCGTGGTTGTTTGACCCTGAGCAACCACTTCGGATTCGTCGAATTCGCGCTTGAAGATGGAGAGCAGGCAGCTGATTCTGTAGTCGAGGCGCACGTCGAGAATGAACTGCAGTATTTCGATGATCTTCAACTTGGTGTCCATGACCAACGGATACTCCTTCATCAGCTGGGAGACGGACTTGCGCTGCTGCAGCGCTATCGAGGGCGCAGCAATCGCTTGTCCAACGGATCCTAGCGCCAGCGAGGTCATGACGGTGCTCATGTCGCCAATGGAACGCAGCACGCCGCCCTCAGCTGCGAAAGGAAAACAGAAGTTAGCTTGGAGGAAATAGTATAAGCAAGCGAAGCTCACCATCGTTATTGGTCTCCTCATCGACAGCTTGTCATTGGGGAGATGCAGAGAACTTACTTAGTCTAATCTAAGGGGATTTAGCAGATCCCAAAGTGGTACTTACAATCGATATCCGTGTTGACGTAGGCGCCACCAGTTGTGGTCTCCGAGACGCAGTCCAGTATGGAGAGCAGCGTCTTGGTCAAGCGCAGCAGATCGCTGAAGCTGTAGAAGCCGAAGTAGATCAAATCGCGTGCTAGTTTAACGACCTAGAAAAGGATTTAGAATTGAAATTAATAACATTTCGGGGGGAAACTTATGGAAGCGCACCTCGAAGGTCAGTTTGTTCTGCTCCTGGTCGGTGAAGAGCCACACCTTGGTGGCCACATTGCACAGATAGTTCTCCACAAAGGCAATGGTTGTGTTGAACTTGGCACGACACGCCTGCTTGTTCTGATCGGGCTGCTGGTTCTTGCCGTCGTAGCTAGGGCGACAAGAAAACAAGTTGAATGAACTGCAATCAATTGAGACGAGGCGTACTCACTCCATTATGGACATCTTGGAGGGTATCTCGCTCCAGAGCCGCGCATACTTCACGGGTGTGACGGGCTCCTGTGGATCGCGATCGACGTGCATGTGCAGCATCAGGCGGCAGAAGGAGGCACGCAGCTCGTATGGCATCGTTTCGTCGGACATGCATCTGCAACAGAGTGGAGCACGATTAGCAAAAGTAACTGTTTTGCTGAGGCACGCAGCACGCACTTTAGTATCAAATCAATGTCCAGCTGGGGTGAGAGTCTGTTCAGCGCCAGGTACTGACGATTCAGGCACATGTTGGAGAACAGATTCAGCTGATGGCGGTAGTAGTTCAGTATGGCGGTCTCCTGCTCACAGCCATCGGCCACGCAGTTGGCCAGATCCGCCATGGAACGCGAGGCCTGCACAAGCAAGTAAACAGTCGTTAGTTGTTATTACGAGAACATTGAATCAGAAATCTTACGGGTTGCCCTTTCCATTGCAGATGTATCTCGTACTTCTCGCCCAGCGAGATGGCATCGTCGTCGTTGAAGCTGGCGCTGTCCCAGGTGGTGGTGGTCGAGGTGGACTGCACATCGGAGCGATCCTCATCGTCGCCGGCCACCTCGGTGAGCGTGGCCAGGCACACATCCTCGGAGGCGCCTTTGTAGCAGCGCACAGCGGCGCCGCCGCGCAGCGCCTTCACCTGCGTGTCGATCAGGATGTCCACGTTCTTGTCGCTGAGCACGCTCTTGCAGATGAGCTCCTGGGTGACGGCGATGGCCTTGCGATTCGAGACGCACAGGTCGGAGAGGTAGTCGAGGAAGCGCGAGTCCCAGTTGTGCATGTTCTTGCGCACCAGACCCACAAACGTCTCGATCTCGGCGGCCGTGATGTGCTTCTCCAGCAGCTTGCGATTGTTGTGCAGCAGCGCCGTGATCGTGTCCTCGGCGAGTATGTCGTAGCCGATCTGCTTCTGCATCAGGCCAAAGTGCTTGGCTATGTACTCCTGGTTCTTGCGGTAGTCCTGCTGCGAGAGCCGCAGTATGCGATAGCACAGCCGGAAGATGTTCTTGTATGGCGTGTTCTTCGGGTCGCTGAGCTCGTCCAGCCGCAGGAACGGCCCGTCGCCGGCCGTGTGCTCCTGGAAGGGGCCCTGCAGTATCTTGAAGAGCTGCTTGAGGATGTACTGCTCGCGCAGCAGCTTCTGGCGGTCGCGTATGGGATTCTTGATGGTGAACTCCAGCGCCTTGGTCTTGTTCTGCTCGTTCTCCATGCCCGCAATGAAGTAGACAATGTCCTGGAGCAGCGAGATCAGCGCTCGCCGCTCGTTGATCGAGATGCTGCCGTTGTCCAGCTTGCTGGTCACCGTGGCCAGCACCTTGCACGCATCGTTGGCAAAGTCCAGGTCGCGCACCTCCACGGGCGAGACGGGTATCAGGGCGAACGCCTCCTTGTCCTCCTTGATGGGCGAGCAGCAGACCTTGGACATGACGGGCTTGTCGTCGTCCGCATCGATGGGTATCGAGGTGGCGTGCACCCACGTGTTCGAGCAGATGTGCTGCAGTCGCACATAGCTCGACTGCGGCACCAGGCTGTCCGGCCGCGCCATTGTCGTGGCGTCCAGCACAAACACGGAGGCAATGTCCGCGGAGTATGGCACCGACACTAAGCGATACTGCTTGCCCTTCGGCTTGTCTGCAGCGAGGGGCGAGAGAGATGTATCAATAGAGAGCTAAATAAGAAGAGGAAACTTTAGCCTACCATTCAGTGTGGAGTTCATGGTGCAGTTGAGGCCTGAGTCCTTGCTGCAGTCCGCCAGCAGCGACTCGTGCACGTTCATGGCAGCTGGCAGCACGCCGGCGGCCACATCGGACTCGGATTCGGCGGCCAGATAGTGGCCCGTGGCCAGGTGCTTGAAGCGGTAGAGCGAGTTCCAGTCGCCGGCGCCGCCGCGGCACGAATCGTGCTGCACCACCTCGATCTCCCAGAGCGCCTTGCTGCTGGTGGCCGCCGTGGCGCTGGTGCGGCCAGTGGTGCGCAGAAAGACGTGGTACTGCTTCTTGTACTCGTCCATCGTGAGGAACTTCTCCTGCTCGGCGTGAAAGAGGCGCACCACGTCGCCGCCCTTGAGTATGTGCTCCTGGTTCTCCTTGTGCTCCATGAACAGCGAGATCTTCCACGACGTCGAGGAGTTGAGTACGTTGACCTCCTTGCAGCCGGGGTTGTCGGGCAGCTCGTAGTTGGCAGCCACGTGCAGATTCTGCTGATCCGCATTCACCGGACTGAGAATCACCTTGTCGCCCACGACCACGTAGTCGCCGACGGAGCGCAGCTTGTAGAAGGGCTTGATGTAGAACCAGGAGCCCTCGTTGCCGTTCGCATCCAGATACACGCGCATCGCATTCTTCTCGAGCAGCGACGGCAGCCGCTTGTTCACCGTCAGATACTTGTTGGACTTCAGGTGGAGCAGCTGCACCACGGCGCGTCCGTACTGTATGAACGTGCCCAGCAGCTTCTTGTTCTCCGTCTCATTCTGTTTCTTCTCAATCTCCGCCGCGTGCTGCAAGCATACAGGGATTAGCTGCAAGTTAGTATTTCGTGTATCTTTCGAACTTACATGCAAACGCTTGAGCAGATTGGGATCTGTGTTGGAGCTGGCTGATTGCTTGGCTGCCTTCCAGAACTGCTTTTGTGCGGAATACCGATTCATGGGACATATTTTGATGAGGCAGTCTGCGCAGTGGAAGATAATGAATAGTGCGCAAATCAAGTTGAAAGTTGCAGTAGTTACCTCGAAACTTCTTGGGTGGGTAGCTTAAGTCTCCCGCCTCGGGACACACCACAGTTCGGTCGTCCACCAAGCTGCGAAAGAGACAAGTGGGGATGAGTTTAATTTTAATCAAATGTAAATCCCATTTACTGGCTTCTTAAGAAATTGAAAGCTATTCTCAATATCTATTTATGGTTTCCTAGTGCTGTTTTCTATGAGAATTAAATTAGCTATAAAGTGCTTTTGAATTACATTTGAAGATATGGATATTTAAAGGAGGAGAACATCCCAACAATAGAAGCATCCTAATGTCATATTCTAAGAAAATGAAATTTGTTATAAAGTGCTTTTGAATTGCATTTGAGCAGTCCTTCAAGAGCTCTATTAAGCATACTAGATGCGCTGTTGAAAGGTAAGCCTTCGCTGATGGCTTGAGGCAGCGTGCAACAGTTGGCAAGGCACTCGGCGGTCTGTCAATTAAAATGCCATAGAGTGCAAGTACGAGTGTGGGTACTTGGTCTGATGAGTGTGAGTGCGAGTGCGAGCGCAAGTGTGTGACGAATGGTACTCACCCGAGTGTGCTCAAGAAACCGCACACACTGCCCTCCGCGTAAAGCGAAACAATGTCGCCCAAGTGAAGGAAGCTCGCCGAGCCAATTATATTGTCGCCCATGATGCAGCGGGGTGCGGAGACACGTGGTAATAGCGTATGTTAGTCTCAAGTGTATATGTGTGTGTGTGAGTCTCTGCTGCTCCTCTCTGCGTGTGGGCGGGGTTAGCCCCCTTTGATTCGTCTGTTGTTTGCTATTGTTTCGCTTGCGGCCGGTTGTACGAGTTAATTGCACAGATTTGTCGTTGTCCTCGTTGTGCTCTTGCTTTGCTCCTGCTGCTCGCCTTCTGCTGTGTGGTGTGTCCTGCGCGAGCAAAGAGAAAAGCATAATAACAATATTAATTATAATAATAACAACATAATGTCTGCGTTACAAATCACATGTGCTCGCCCTAATTACATTATATAACCGACTCGACTACAATTAGTTACCGAACTTATCGTAGCTTTATCAGCAGCTTTACTGCCATTGACCCACAGTGCGTATGAGCGACGAGGGGCGCGTCGATAGCTGAATTATGCATAATTCGCAAAAGAACAAAAGTTTTACTGTTTTGGTTTCGCCCTCAATATGGTCCCTATGTCTATTACATACATGCATACCCTTAACATGCTCACATACATTTTGGAGCTCTCGTCGTGCGTATTACCTCATTCAAGTGATAAGCGAATAATATTTCTGTGACTAGAAACAGTCTTCTCTTGAACTTAACAGATATCTCTGACTGCAAGTTTAGTTAATAGCTTCCAATCCTGTCTGCCTGTCTAATGCTAGTAATTTTGAGGAAGGCAGAGATCGAGATAAAAGCGTATCTAAACTTCAGCTTCACTTCCTTGGCTGTCAAGTCAAGCACTTTCCTATGTAGCTATGCTCATGCAATATGTATCTCGTGCTGTCGAGCTGTAAGGACTCTAGGGGGCGGAGAACGCCCCGTTCTTGGGGCTGGCGACAGTTGTAATGTACAGTTTCGCATTTGGAATATGTAAACTGGTCGTTTACTTTAACGATTTTCAGTGGTATCTGCCCGACATGCTTTTCATTTCTATGATTTGTCACTATTGTTCACAGTTAATGGCTGCACTACGCCTGGAAGAACGATGGGATGGAAAATGAAAGAAGCAAACAGTAATGGCTCTTATTGTTTCACAGATTTAATGCTGACACACCACATTGATTTTAAGAGCAAGCAAATGGAATGCTTCTTTGATTTAAAGGGGGATTTTTTCATAATATTTCACGTACTTGAAAGCAATATGAAAGAAATTTATTGGTTTCCATCTGTCTATCGACGCTCTGACGTTCAATAGTTGCCATAAACAAATATCAGGTATTTGGAAGTATCACGCTAATTACAAGATCCAACAGAAAGGTAAACAATGCCGCAAGTCTAACAAACAAGGGAATGAGAGTGATCCAGATTGATGAACTGCAAACTACCCTGCTAGAAAGACAACTTAAAAAGGCATAAAGTAACCGCTAGTTATCGTAAACAGTTATTGCTACTTGAAAAGTTATTGAAGAATCTACAATTTATTAATCTTGGTTGCATAATTTTGTGAGTTCATCGCAATCCGTGTTTCCCCTTTTAGGAATTTGCAGCACTATTTGTAGGGTATACGAAATCAATAAAATACATGAAATTTCCGGATTGTATTTGTTGATATATTAACTATTTAATAGGTGATTATTTTGGTTTGGGTCAGTCACCGACTGAATTGTACGATTTATTGTGGCCACTGCCCAAAATGTGGGCAGCTTAATGGGGTAGAAATATTCGGAATATCCATTTGATATTATGCTGTATTCTCGCTGTGTCCACACGTGTTGTGCATTGTGATTGTGTGTGGGTGTGCGTGTGGCAGCCACGACACATGCATAATAATGAGTTGGCAGAGCTTAACGCTGGATAGCCAGTATGGCATTCACTTGCGTATACACATAATTGGCAATAGATTTATTTGACAGCTCGACAAGTTCAGTAATATGTCAAAATTCAACGAAGTTTACTCCGGGGACGCCTAGGCAGCTGGCTAATTAGCATAAATCTCTAGCTCGAAAGCTCTCCATCAATTTCGTTCGGCTGGCTGGGAGCTGGGAGCTTGTGCTCCTCAAAAGGGAAATTAAAATTTCATATTTATGTGCACACATCCTTCCCGCAGGCACGGTCGAGACACTGGCAAAGGCATTCAGTGAATTCCCACAGCGTGAGCAGGAGCCTGTCGAAGGCAAACAAAAGTTTTCCTGTCAGTCACACGTAAAATGTGAGTGTTGCCCCCGGGGGCGAGCGTGTGTGGCAGGATGCCAACCTGAGCACATTGTGGCTGTTGGGCTAACGGAAAGGCGAATTGTATTTGTGCAAGAAGTGAGTTTAAATCGTGTCAACGTGCCAGCTGTTGCGGCAGGCACATCAATCATTCATTCATTCATCCACTCATTCACTCCTGCTGAAGTTCAGTTCAGCTATTCATTCCACATTCTCATACAATTTTCACATGCTTTTTCCACGGCGCCGAGCGCGATTAAATCAGTTCACAGCCATGAAATGTGCATTAATTCCTTATCATAATAAATTACACACAAATATTTTCCTCTGTCTCTTTCACTCTAATTCCCACTCTCTCTCTCTCTGTCTCTCTTTACCACTCGCCCACTCTCTTCGCCTGTGTATTCCTCATTGTTTTACGATATCGTTCACAGCTGTTGGTCAATTAAATTAAATTTATTTAACATTGCATAAAATGTAATTAACAAGCAGTTCAATCAAATATCTACAAACCCCCTTATCCCCACCCACACCCACACCTACACATTGCCACCTACTGGCGCCTCTGCATTTGTGTGTGTGTATGTGTGCAAAGGAGCGATGAATACACATGACGAGCAGCAGACATTTGCCTATATTTTTTTTAGCTTTCGGATGCTAGCACACACACACACACAGACTCACACATACACCCTCAACGTTCACTTGACTTGATTCGCCAGGTGTACATTTTCATGCTTTGGGAGAAGAGGAACAATAGCCACAACACTTACAAATATCTTCACAAAATTTGTTCAGATGTAAACAAAATCGCGGCACAGAAAAAATTGTTGAGTTTTTTTTTTTTTTGCTGATTTCTTATGCATATATGTTTTGTTATTTTTGTTGTCGTCGTTTTTTTTCGCAATTGATTTTACGTGGATTAGAATAAATAAGCAAAGCTCATAAATAATTGATGATTTTTTCTGGTAGCTATTTAAATTTTTTTTCTTTTTCGGATGCTTCGCGGCGACGAGAGGAGGCGAAACCGTTTTGAACGTTTGCTCAGCGCGAAACGTCCGAGAGAATGCCGACGGCGACCCACAAAAGGCCAGCGCTCAAATGAGAATGCTGGAAAAGCTCAAGCGTCGAGTGGCTAGCTGAAAAAGCTCAGGCGAACGCACCGAAAGCTTGCTCAAATGTAAGTCAGTGGGTTCCGGTCGACGTTGTTGTTGCTTTCTCTATGTTACGGATGCAGCTTTCTGAGCGCTTTTTCGCACACACAACTTTTGCTTTCATTCATGTGTGTTTCTTGCCATGTTCTTCCTCGTCTTCGCGTCCCCCACCCACCCCGTTTTACGCATCAACGCTGCAAATTAGCTTTCTTAGTTGTGCATTAGTTTTCGCCCCCTCTCTCGACTTATGGCGTACGCTTTCTTTCGCTTGAGCGCTGCGAACGCTGGCGCGTGTGCAAATTTGATTTGATTCGAGGCAAGTTTCGTCAAAGCCGATGACTTTGCATGCTCACTGAGAATGCAATTGCATTTTCCGGGTCAGGGTCACGATTAACTTAAGACCTAAGCATCATCGTAGTTGTTAGGCTTTTCTCTATTTCGCCGCAAATCAAACAACTTCAAGCCTGTTGCTATTCACGAGTGTTTGTCTCCACAAAAGATGAGCACTAGAAAATCAAGAGAGTGCTTAAGTAATAACTACAAAAAAAGTGCTCTAGCTCAAGCTGTGGACTTTGAGCGCTACTTTGCAATATTTGTGTTCATAGTACAATTGAAATTGTAAATTCATTTTCAAGTTTAAGTTCTTTAAGAATATATCTGTATATCATATGCCTGTCCACATTGATTGACCTAGGCACATAATTTGGTATGTGTGCAAGCAGAAGAGCTTTTATTATCGCCCTGTCGAAGTCACTAATCTAATTAGGCAAAGTACACAAAAAATGCAAATTAAAAACCAATCAATCTGAAGCGGAATTAAAAGCACTTAACATTTAGTCACCCACACACACACACACACTAACTAATGCAGCAAGTATGAAACTCGCTGACAAATATCACATGCGTGCGACGACCACAAAATCAGAAAAAAGCACACAACAAAAGCGCCACAAGTGGCCAGTTGACGTTGGCGTCGACGTCGACTGTGGCAGCGACGTTGACGGCGACTGCGACGCTAATGAACGCACGTAAGTGTGCTGATAAATCAGCTGAGCGACGAATGAAAACAACAAAGCGCACGGCGTGCAAAACAAAAGGCCTGCTATTTGTTTACATGTGCAGGGCGCAGGCGTAGCGCAGCTTTCGTTAAGCTTGCAAAGCTGCCGCACCAAAGCTGTTTCCGTTGGCAACGCGAAAGCTGCGCAAGCACAGGCAAAAAGTTTACTCCGCCAAAGGGATATTCAGTAGCAAAGCGTCGCGCAAGGCGCAAAGTTGTGACCAAGTTGTCCAACTGAAGGGCCGCAAAGGGGCTGAGCAGCCAGCGACTGCCATTGAGTGTTCATTGCGTGGCGACGGTGCGTATGAGCTATTGGCTGAACCGTTCGCGGAGTGGAGGCTGTCAGTATCATCATTGGCCGCCCTACGTGTATGTGCTTATGTGTGTGTGCGTGTGAGTGTGAGTGTAAAACGATTGTTGTTGATAGAATGAAAAGCTTCTGGTTTAGCAAACTTCTAATAAAACAAATAACAAACAAATGCGCGACGAAACGCAAAAATAGAACGAGCGAAATTAAAATGTATGTGTCTCAAGACGAAATTAAACAGTGAAAGTTTGCCGAAGTCTTCGCCCAAAAAATGAAAGAAGAAAATTCAAGCAAGAAGCATAAAAGTTCTATGTGTACGTGCACGCGCGAGTGTGTGAGTGTGTGCGAGTGTATGTGTGCGCCAGCAAAAGGAATAGAGAAAGCAAAGCATCCCGTAGGAGTGGCACACATACAAAAGTGTTTGCATAACTTAAGGCGACCCGACCCTCTGCTCGCCTGTACACACACATACAAACATGCTTGCATTCATATAAAGCCAATATAATTTGATTAAAGTCATGTCCGAGTCGCAGCACATTTAAGTGAACCACAAATATAGGACGAATGCGCCAAGCATTGATTCATGTGAAAAGTAAATACAGCAAAATACGGCAACAAATATTAGCTGTCCTTCGCTCTGCCTGGATATTTTTTTAAAGGCGTGGCTGCTGATAGACATCCTGTCACAGGTACATCCTGTCGATTTCCGACCCGCTTATGCTCATAACTATGAAACGCCTGCGGCAAGCACTCTGCATTCAAATAAGCTAACTAATAAAACAGATTTCCCTTTAGTTCAGGCATTTTTAAAAAATTTTGCATCACTTCGAGTCATACATTGGTCGTCTGGGCTGGCAATAAACAGCTTAAGGATCCACTCAACTCAATGATGCGCAGCGGAAAAAGGGAACATATGTTTAGCAATTCGTGTGTGAAAATTTGGCCAGAGAAAATGCTATTGTTGAATTTGAAATACTCTTGCACATCGAACTGACCGGTGGAAGGGCAGCATAATGTATATCCTTTAGGCTGCCATTGTGCTGGCTGTGGAGTCCTTCGAAAGTTCGTAATGCCCACAGATCAGCAATATAAACATAAGTATATAAGTATATATAAACTAACTTTTTGCACACTCGCACACACACGCCCATTCTCTCGGCATCCCAAAGTCAGCTGAAACGCAAACGTTTTAGCAAATGGTCCTCCGGTTGCTCCTTGTCGCTGTCGTTGTCGCTGCTGTTGCCGTCGTCCTTCGCTGCTTCTTTATTGGCTTAGGCAGCTTTCGAACTAAGGCGAACGCACAATGAAAAGGGGGATATAAAGGTTAAAGCAACAGGAGCAAAGAGGCGAATTTCAAAGTTTTTTAGGCATTGATTGAAGCTTTTGTGTTGTGCGACACTTTTGCGGGAACCGCCCCCGTTCTCCCCAAAACGGACTCTATTACCCTCATCCCTCTCGTGAACGCCCACCCGCCCTTGTCTGTCATAAAACAATTGACGTTTATTTTTGGTAAATTCAATTATAGCAGTATGCGAGAATTTTGCGAAAGGACGAAAATTTGTGCAGCACATCCTGTTTGCGTTGAGCATGAGCTCAAGGATATCCTGACAATTTGATTGCATCCGCCAGCAGCTGAATGAGCTGAGTATGTCAGCGATGAGTTAGAGACGATAAACTCAACCCGCTTGCATGTCAAATGATTTGCACTCTGCACCTGTGCACGCTGATATTTCTCTGTCACTCGATTTCAATTGTATCACAATTTCACAATCAAATCCGCACTGTCAACAGTTATTAAAGTTTTGCGAAAAAATTGCCGCAATTGAAATTGATAACAACGCAACGTAGAACCAATTAGAGGCACAGGGTGATTCTCCTAGAGAGTATTCAATATTCTGTTTCAAAAATCGTCAAATTTACTCGATACTATACAATACTTATTTCACATTTTCTCTGCATTTTGATAAAGTATGGGGAAATTAACAAAATCAGAATGTCTATTAAAGAATGTCCTTAAAGAATTTAAAGCGCGACCTTAATTTGCGTGTGTGCTTTGCGAGTCGAAAAGAAAAAGTTTTGAACCCTTTCATCCTCGCTGTCACCCTGTTTGAGGGAAATAAGCATGCACACGTATGTCTATGCATAGATATGCTTGTATATAGAGCTCTTTATAAGTATGTTTGTATCTGCATGTCAGTTTGAATTACATAAAAGCCACCGCTGTCCGCGGCTTGCCAGTTTCAATCAGGTTCAAAAAACACAACCCGCACATGGCACAAACAACAATACGAGTAACAACAAAATACCAATTAAACAAAATGTAAGCCATGGCACGTTCGCAATGTGAAAACATCATAACAAAAGTTACACGCAAACAACAACAACAACAAGAGCTCATTCAGTGTTTGGAATGAGCGAAAGAGCGCAACAATTTAGCGCCAATGTCTGCTAGTAATAACATATGTGGGGATATACTTGGTATATGACTCAGGCCTGCTTCTCCGCTGCAGTTGCGTATGGTTCATGAGCTATTTATAGTCCATTTGCAGCGAAAGATTGCAAATACCTTCTATAGATTTCAAATATTGTTTCCATTGCAGCTTTAGATGTTTCGATTCCAGATGAGATTTCGCCAACATTTTTGGTTGAAATGTCTCTTTAATTCTGCATCTCGAAATTACAATTTAAATTGTATTTTATCAACAACAACAATTTACTTTATAGACACACAGATTTTTGCTCCACCATGTGAAATTTTTCTTAATTATTGCCAGAAATATCTTCTTAGTTATAGGAATGCATCATAATTTAATGAGCTTTACGACACTCCTCTACTTATTGAATATTTCCCATATATAACTAAACAATTTTGATTTTTGTTTATAAATAAGTGCAAGGTATAATGCCAGACGTGAAATTGTAAAAAAATATTCTTGCGTTCTCAGATTCGAATTACTAATTAAATTTGCTCCCCAATTTTCGAAATGTAAACAATATTATAGTTTTAATGGAATTCTTCTTGGAAACCCTGCTTTACAGCACACAATTTGTATGAACATTAATCAGCGATATCCCAGTACTGACAACGTTCTCAGACGAGAACACATGTAAATCAAACAATACGATAAATTTCCTATTTGATTGCCGCTCTAATTACTTTGAAGGGCGCTCGGTTGCAGCAATTTCAATTTCAATTTCAGTTGCAGTTCAAGTTGCGTTGGGAACTATTCGTATCTTTTATTTATAAGATGAATTGCCGTTTAACTTTTTATGTTGATTGGGCATATTGAAATAATGCAGACCCGCATCGCAGCAGAGGCAAAAGGCATTTTTGTTGCCGCTCAATTGATCTGCAAATTATGCACATAACTATGTATGGTATACATATACACATAAATCAGATATTACAAGCTACGAACGTGTGTGCGTGTGTGTGTGTAAGCTTCATGCATAACTCAAAGTGCTCTCGATGGCTCAGTCATTGATTTTCGCTGAAAGTTTAATTGAGTCGTCATCGGCAGTTTGTTGCGGTTTGTGTGTGTGTGCGTGTGTGCACGTATTTTCGAATCTTTGTGCGAGCTCGCGGTTGTTTGTGTGCGTGAATGTAAGTGGGTGCCGTTAAAAATTCTGCAATGCGCGTGAAAATGTTTGCGCCGCGCGCGAGCTTGGAAAAAAAAAACAGAGAAGAAAAGTTGAATGCAGCGCGTGCTGTCGCATCATGCATGTGGCGCCATCTGCCCACCCCACTCGACAACTGCAACAACAAGCTTCGCTTCGCTGTGTGACAGCAACCTCCTCACATGAATATGAAAGCTCTCTTCGCCCTCGCTCACTCTCTCTCGCTCTTCCATTCGCCAGTGATGTGGCGCTTAATTAAGCACGCGTCTGTCTGCTGCACAGTGAGAGTGCAAGTGTGTGTGTGAGAGGGTGTTTGTGCTTGTGCTGTTGTTGGAGTGTTTGTAATTGATTCTGAATAGGCAACAAGAAGTCGAATCTTTTCCCGTTCATACTGTTGTTGTTGCTGTGATTTGTCTTCAATTATTCAATGTGAAAGCAAACTCGTTTTTAGCAATTAGCTGAAATGCCCCTTTTATGCCGCACTATCAAAGACTTTCACGTTGACCTGCTTAAAACTGCAGCTAGCCCTTTGAATGCCCATAAAACATGCAAGACTCTCTGGGCGTGTTTAATGAGCCCAGCTGAGCCAGCCAACAGGTGGAACGGGTTTTTATAGGGACCTACATACACATACAACATTGTATGTGTGCTAGTGTGTGTGTGTGTGTGTGGGGAATGTGTAGCAAATTGAGTAAATTGTCGTTATGTACTTACAATATCAGCGTTTTGTCTGTCGTATTTTATAATCGAAGCAATTGTGCACAGCGTTGAGATTTCTTTTCAGAGATATATATTCACATTTTGTTTTTTATATTATTTATATTGGTAGCTGAATCATCTGATCAATCACAGGCATAAGTAATATATGTATTCTTTATACATACATATGCATAAGGGGGAGCACTGGCACTAGCTCGTAAATCGAATAATTTTATTGCAAATTAATTTTTATGGGCGCACACTCATAGATACACACACACTCTCGGAAAGGCACTTGAAAGAACTCAATATATTTTTCACCTTGAGTACGCGCACTTAACCACAAAAAGCGCAAAGGGGAAGCAGAAACACAAAAACGGCGACCGTATACAATAATAACAATAACAATGTTTGAGCAGCGACGGCAACGACGACGGCGCGGCACTACGCGACGCGCAGCAGCAGCGGCAGCCGCAGCAACAGCAACAGCGTCGCTGCTGTATCACTGTTTCTGTTTCTGTGGCTGTCAATGAGCAAAGCGCAAAAACACGCGACAACAATCCCGTGAAAAGCAACACAGAAGACGTTGGAGACAAAACGTTAGCCGTTGCCCCCACCCCCGCAGGCAGGCAGGCAGGCAGGCAGGAACACAACAACGCCAAAAGTCAACTTTTGAGACACCGAGTTGGCCGTTGCCGTAGCCGCAGACAATGAATGCGGCGTCAACGTCGACGCAAGCAAACAACAAATCGCGCAAGCACAATGGTCAATTTTCAGATACGATTTTCACGCATTTCCAAGCACATTTTCAATCACGCCAACATCAACACTTCGACCTTACACAGGGCCATGCAAATTTTTAATAATTTAAAACACAAATTAGCAGCTTAAATGGTATAAAATGCGATTTTACAATGCGATAAGTTTTTAATTGTGCTTGCGTAGCGTTGCGCGATAAGGAAAACCGCGGCAAAGCGACACGCGACAACATCGAAGACTGAACAATCGCGAGCGAGCAACAAGTGTCAAAAACATCTGATCGTCAAGTTTCCGAAAGTCTGGCAGTACTGCCGTCCACACTAACATATGTAGCTTGCGCCCATCAGGTGGGCAACGCCCCTGACACTCGCGATCGTTATGGGCAGCACTGCTCGTGTTTGGCGGGCAAATTGAAAAAAAAGCATATATTCAAATCAGATAAATCCACACTTAACGTTTAACATTTTAATTGCAGAAAATGTGCAGAGCTTAATACATTGAGGGAGGGAGCTTGAGCAATCGACGAGCACGGTTTACATTTCCCCAAAGTTTGTAAATAAAAAGTCCCCCTGCAGCAATATGGCTGCTGCATTTGTTTATCGCCTGCTTTTGTCTGCGGCATCTATTGTTAATGTGCTGCCGATTGGAGCACAAAGGCACACAGCTTCAGATAATCCCTCGACATACAATATAGGCGGTGTATTGAGCAATTCCGACAGCGAGGCGCATTTTCGCACAACAATAGCGGTAAGCGTATTATGCCCTAAATGGATTGCCGACTGCCGATTGCCAATTGCCAATGCGCTTTCTCCCCTCCCCCTCTGCAGCATTTAAATTTCGACCAGCAGTATGTGCCGCGCAAGGTTACCTACTACGATAAGACGATACGGATGGACAAGAACCCCATAAAGACCGTGTTTAATGTCTGCGACAAGCTCATCGAAAAACGTGTAAGTACTAAAACAAGAGAATTCATTTGCTCGACACACAGTTGGTAGACGGAGGGCGGAAGGGTGGCAATGCAAATGCAATTACGGTGCCATTTCCCCAGTTACGTGCCACCCAGTTGTGCTGGGCCGCTCTCTTCATTTTAATAATGCAAAAGGAAATGATTCGGAAATGAGTCGATGACAAGCGGTAATTCGGCCGTGCATATCACACACAGCGTCGTCCAGCATATTGAGCAAATCCGAGCAGTGTAAACGATGAGAGATTTAATATAGTCATGGTTATGAATTCCTGATTTCGTCTGCCAGGCTGCTGACGTCATGAGCAGACAATGACAGACTGTGCTCAGCTTAAAGTTTACTCTTCAATAGACTGCAAATTATTAGCGCACTTCATAGAGATGCTGCAGAAAGTAACTCCACAATAATACGCACTTCATTAATCAAAGACTGTCTAGTACATAACTCAGCTGTGCGCACGGCATTCGAATCAATTTGGAATTGTGCTTCCAGGCCGACGCAATTGTCATTTATCATTTGCCACCCAAGACGTGGACGCTTTTAGCCTTTCATTACGCCGCCCAGGAGAACGAATCAGTGTCAGTTGCGAGTCGCGTCGAGTCGAGTTGAGTCGAGTCTGGGGTTGGCGACAAATGATGTACATATATTTTGGCAGTCAATTGCAGATCCTGGCGACGCCCAATTCGATTTACACTTCCGCTTGTCTACCGATTGCCCCAGTCAGCCTGCCACACCCCCAACCCCCACCACTACCTGGCGCATTGCTCATTTCCATTGATTTTGTGGCGTTTTTCAGGTCTACGCCGTTGTCGTTTCGCATGAGCAAACCTCAGGCGATTTGTCGCCGGCAGCTGTGAGCTATACAAGCGGTTTCTATTCCATACCCGTCATCGGCATATCCTCCCGAGATGCAGCCTTCTCCGACAAGAATATACACGTCTCCTTCCTGCGCACCGTGCCACCCTACTATCATCAGGCGGACGTTTGGCTCGAAATGCTCAGTCACTTTCTGTACACGAAGGTGGGCGAAATGAACAGCAAAATGTTGTGAATTATGATTTGTTGACATATGGCATTGTCATTGCCATCGACAGGTAATCATCATTCACAGTTCCGATACGGATGGACGCGCCATTTTGGGTCGCTTCCAGACCACCTCGCAGACCTACTACGATGATGTGGATGTGCGGGCAACCGTAGAATTGATTGTTGAATTCGAGCCAAAATTGGAGAGTTTTACGGAGCATTTAATAGACATGAAGACTGCACAGTCCCGAGTGTATCTTATGTACGCGAGGTATGTAAATGGCCCTTCCAATGGAGAGATGCAAACTGTAGTTGGGGCGTTGTCCGAAAGAAAGGCGACCCTTTCAAGGGACCTCGTTTTGCTAATTTATAGTCAGTCAGAGTTGTGCCTAAAAGTATGCTACATAAATAATCAATACAGCTGCCGAACACTTTAAAGGGACTCTGTTAGGTTTTTGTTGGTTTCAATTTGTGATTAGTCTGATGTATATAGTTAATTGCATATTTGTTTGTTATAATTGCATTATAAACCATAAAATGCAAAGTGCAGCACGACCCTAGTGATTTAGTGCTAAAATTAACGGGTATAATTTTGTTTTCTGGCCTCGCCTAGAAGTATGCTACACAAAAATTAATTGCAGAAATCTACGAGCTTTGCAAACGGATATTCGCTGGCTTCACTTATATGTAGGTTAAAAATGTTTGTATACAGTTAATTTTGTGGAATATTTGATTTAAAAAGTATAAAGCAGTACTTACAGTTGAAAATTGCCACTGTGCAGATTTTTGTGCGTCTGCCAAGCACTGATGGCTGGCGGGCTCATTACATGACATGGCCATTGCGCCGGGTCCCAGAACATGAATGATATATTAACAAGCTGCCATTGTTGTGCTCTGCCCACAGCACCGAGGATGCGCAAGTGATATTCCGCGATGCTGGCGAATACAATATGACTGGCGAGGGGCACGTGTGGATTGTCACGGAGCAGGCGCTGCATGCGAACAATACGCCCGACGGCGTGCTCGGCCTGCAGCTGGAGCACGCTCACGGCGACAAGGGACACATTAGGGTAAGTTGAGTGTGACTGGGACGCGGACACACTTTAATTATGAATTATGAATGATGCAGGATAGCGTTTATGTGCTGGCATCGGCTATTAAGGAAATGATTTCAAACGAGACCATCGCCGAGGCGCCCAAGGACTGTGGTGATTCGGCCGTCAACTGGGAATCAGGTGAGCTGCTGCCATGCAAACTAATAACAAAATTGTAATAATTAAACCATTCGATAGGCAAGCGGCTGTTTCAGTACCTGAAGACACGCAACATCACGGGGGAGACGGGCCAAGTGGCCTTCGACGACAACGGGGATCGCATCTATGCGGGCTACGATGTGATCAACATACGCGAGCACCAGGAGCAGCACGTCGTGGGCAAGTTCAGCTACGACAGCGTAAGTCTACAAGTAGTCTTTGCTGTTCACCAACCTCAAGATGTGTTTTCTCTTGTGCAGCTAAAGGGCAAGATGCGGATGCGCATCAACGACAGCGAGATCATCTGGGGTGGCAAGCAGAAGCGCAAGCCGGAGGGCATCATGATACCCACGCACCTCAAGGTGCTCACCATCGAGGAGAAGCCCTTCGTCTACGTGCGTCGCATGGGCGACGACGAGTTCCGCTGCGAGCCCGACGAGCGGCCCTGTCCGCTCTTTAACGCCAGCGACGCTTCAAGTAAGTAAGCATCCCCAACTGCAAAAGAGTTCAATTGATGTTTGCTTAATTTTAGCGAATGAGTTTTGCTGTCGGGGCTACTGCATTGATCTGCTCATCGAGCTGTCGAAGCGCATCAATTTCACCTACGACCTGGCCCTGTCGCCGGACGGACAGTTTGGACACTACATACTGCGGAACAGCACTGGAGCGCTGGCCTTGCGCAAGGAGTGGACGGGACTGATTGGCGAGCTGGTCAATGAACGTGCCGAGTAAGATCTGCTTCCGCTGCAGCCACAGCCTGCTGTGAAATGGAAATGGGAATTGATTGATGATGGTGTTTGTTTTGATTTCAGCATGATCGTTGCACCACTAACCATTAATCCGGAGCGTGCCGAGTACATTGAATTCTCGAAACCATTCAAATACCAAGGCATTACAATACTCGAGAAGAAACCGTCCCGATCGAGTACTCTTGTGTCTTTCTTGCAGCCATTTAGTAACACGCTATGGATCTTGGTAATGGTGTCGGTTCATGTTGTGGCGCTCGTCCTCTATCTGCTCGACAGGTGCGTACTATCCGCTTCCTCTTCCCCCTCCACCCCGCCCACACACACACATACTAACACATTCCCACGAGGGAGGCATGGATGATTTGATGAATATGCTCGTTGCTTTTAGCGGTTGAAACGCAGCGAGCAGAGCGCACATCCTCTCGTTTCAGTTACGTGCTCGCCAGCCACCAACAAGTAGAAGGATATAATAAAGATAAAGCCAAATTTGTCGGTCTGCTGTCTGCAATCGATTCTAACAAAAGTAACCCATCATACACCTGTCTGCTGCTGTTGGCTGGCGAGTATGCGAAAGTCGAGTGCACTCGACTTCCCACGACATCACTTGACCATGGTAGCGTCTGGTTTGCTCAAATCTATTGTGTCTAACGCACTCTAACTCTAATACCACTTAGATTCTCACCGTTTGGACGCTTCAAGCTCTCGCACTCGGACAGCAACGAGGAGAAGGCGCTGAATCTCAGCTCGGCGGTGTGGTTCGCCTGGGGTGTGCTGCTCAACAGCGGCATTGGCGAGGGCACGCCGCGCAGCTTCTCGGCCCGTGTGCTGGGCATGGTCTGGGCCGGGTTCGCCATGATCATAGTCGCCTCGTACACTGCCAACCTGGCCGCCTTCCTCGTGCTCGAGCGGCCCAAGACGAAGCTGAGCGGCATCAACGATGCCCGTCTGCGCAACACGATGGAGAACCTCACCTGCGCCACGGTCAAGGGCTCGTCGGTGGACATGTACTTCCGGCGGCAGGTGGAGCTCTCGAACATGTATCGGACGATGGAGGCCAACAACTATGTGACCGCCGAGCAGGCCATTCAGGACGTGAAGAAGGGGTAAACTTTGCCAGCGCAATGCAGCTCGCTCTCCTCCTTCTAGCTGAACAAATAGTCGCATGTCCATGTGCACCACCACCACCTCCACCACAACCACCACTACAACAACAACAGCAACTCGTAACGCCAACCTACAACCACAACAACTACAATCTACTACAACAACCAAGCTCACTCTCCACTCGAATTTAGCTCTCTCTCTTTAACTCTCTCTCGCTCTCTGTTTCTCTCTCTCTCTTTCTCTATTCAGTAGCTAACGTAGTTATCGTAATTATATCGTGTTGACCCCTCTTCAACCTCTCAATGTTTTCTATCAACTTTCCACCACATATATGTGTTGTATCTCTTGCGCTCTGGCGCCAATCCCGTCCAGCTGCTTATCGAGTCGATTGTTCTCTTGCAGCAAGCTGATGGCCTTCATCTGGGACTCGTCGCGGCTGGAGTACGAGGCCTCCAAGGACTGCGAGCTGGTCACCGCCGGCGAGCTCTTCGGCCGCAGCGGCTACGGCATCGGCCTGCAGAAGGGCTCGCCCTGGACAGACGCCGTCACGCTGGCCATACTCGAGTTCCACGAGAGTGAGTTACTAATTGTGAATTACTCCTTGAAGCCACTTCATTTTGGGTGCATGTGCAGGTGGCTTTATGGAGAAGTTGGACAAGCAGTGGATCTTTCACGGGCACGTGCAGCAGAACTGCGAGCTGTTCGAGAAGACGCCCAACACGCTGGGACTGAAGAACATGGCTGGGGTGTTCATATTGGTGGGCGTGGGCATTGCCGGCGGCGTGGGTCTCATCATCATCGAGGTCATCTACAAGAAGCATCAGGTGAAGAAGCAGAAGCGCCTGGACATCGCACGCCACGCCGCCGACAAGTGGCGCGGCACCATTGAGGTAATCCCCAACGCTCTCCCCGCACTGCAAGCTCTTCCACTTTATCCACCCGTCGTCTTCGCTCTTTGTAGAAACGCAAGACGATACGCGCCTCGCTGGCCATGCAGCGGCAGTACAACGTGGGCCTGATGGCATCCCACGCACCCGGCACCATCAGCTTGGCAGTGGACAAGCGACGCTATCCGCGGCTGGGCCAGCGTCTGGGGCCGGAGCGCGCCTGGCCCGGCGATGCGGCGGACGTGCTGCGGATACGCCGACCCTACGAGCTGGGCAAGGGCGGCTTGGCGCCGCCGCCACTGGGACTGGGCAAGACGCGACCACAACAGAATCAATTGCCACCGCGCTACTCGCCCGGCTACACCAGCGACGTCTCGCACCTGGTCGTTTAAGTTAACATTTTGAAGGCCCCTCGGGGCGCATAGCTAACAACAAGAACAAAGGAAAACCAAAGATAGTATTACGCATATTACGAATACGATTATGATTATGATTATGATTATTGCCAACGATTATACATCGCTGTGTGTCCCGTGCTCAATACCTGAGGATTTACAAGTCACTGAGAATTTATACCTAAACACGAGTTTGCTGGGACCTCCGCGATGCACTGGGAGTCCACTTTAAAGTAGACTATCTTCAGTTGCCTCTATCTCATAATCATTTATCTATCTGTAATCTTTAACTATTGGAATCTCTTAAGCTACAACTTTAGTTTTCAAATCTGCTCGTTCTATTCGTCTAGCTTAATCGAGTGCTGTCGTGAGTCCCAGCAAAGCATAAGAACAGATTGCCACAGATATTTACAAAACATATAGGAAAATGAGCGTGTTGTTACTATTAAGCAGCATTTATTTTATTGCGGTTAAGTTTGTGTAGATTCCTCATAAGAAAAGATAAGAATTTGTTGAACCTCTGTCGAAACGCTTTCCCAACTCGCATGCTTACACTGCTATGTATATTCGAAGAAACTATTTATGTATATGCCCCCGCTTCAGCGTCTGTCTACTCGTACTCTACTAATCCCCAAGTTGTTGTTATAGCTCGACTCATCTTAAGTAGCCCATCCTCATGAAGAAAACCCACCCATTGTTACTACTACTTCAAAATCAAAACTCGAATACGATTTTCCGGCTCTCTATATACCATATTTGGGCCACAAACGAAAAGCTCCGATTTTCTGCGAATTACGAACTAAACTACTCTACAATTTATACACTGCAAAGAACAAGAAGAGTTTATGTCCGAACAGCTGTCGATGTCGATGTGGATGTGGATGTCATTATTGTTAATACACATTCTCTCATTCTCATTAGCTGGCTGAATTTGTATTAATCAAACATGAACGAGGCGAAATTAAACGAGACACTTAAACAAATATAGCAATAAAATAAATTTACAGCTTAAACGAAACGAGAACTTAAACAAAAACTTTAAAAGTCATTAAAACACAAGTTAAACAAAAAACAAAAAGAGACACAAAGAATAACAACAACAACAAAGTTAAGTACATCAAATGTCTACTTCATAAGTTATAAGTGTGAAAGTTAACAGCATAAATGTGGATCAACGGAACATTCATTAACAAACAAAAAGAAAACAAACAAGAATTTTAAATGTTTTGAATGTGTAAACTATTTATGCCAAACCAAATAAATATTTATTAGAAGAAAACACACACACACCGCTCGATCTCAATTAAAGGGTAGCCTGAGTTCGCTGCGATTGCGAATTGGATTCAAGAGCAGCCAGCATTCATTGATATCATTTCCTTTTTCAATCAGAGCGCACAGCAAATAAATATTTATCCGTTCGCCGCGAGTTTTCCAGCATTGCGTTTTCTCTGTTGTATCTCAATTTTTATTTTTAGCATTCACGAATGATTGGCATGTCTAATGAATATTCGGGTTGGCCATAATGATGATTGACGGCTTCATTAATCTGTTTGCATTTCCATGCTGGACCGATCGTTACGCTTGGTTGTGATCTATAGCAATAGTCTGCCCATAAACTGTCAGTATCTTCTGCACGTAAATCACAATCAATCAACAGGTATGCGTTTTTATCAGCAGTGCCTATCTGTGGCCTTGCCAGTGACCCAGTCTTTACCAGATTGAGTTAGTTCACCTTATCGACTTACGACACCAGCCGTAGACAGTATTCCCACTCAAGCTTCCCCGTGGAACTCTTACGAGGCGCATTAAATAAACACTTTATGTGCACGTAACTCACCTTATCCCTTCCCTTCCACACACTCACAAGCATAACCTTTTATTTAATTAAAAGAAAACTTTAAACGCCGTTAACCCACAAAGACTGACGACCCTTTTTCGGGGCATCCCAACACAAGGAACGGGTTCTCAAGAAAGCAGCAAAGAGATATTGCCACTTACAACAACCGTTAGCGCAGTGAGTTGCATAAATCTCAACTGTTGGTATTATTAAACAAACAAGGACAGCGACAAACACAATTTGCATGAACGCGACTTCAAGACTGTACAAGTGCTTAAGAGCAGTCTGCTTGCACGTGTTATACTCAGTACGTATAACAGTTGCAGTTGAACTCTTCTATTAGTGTACTAATTCAGCAGAAGGGAAAGAGACACGCAACTTGTAACTTAGTCAGATGAGAGGCAGAAAGTCGCCAGTCAGGACAACGACTATAAATTTAAACATTCTACTGCATTTGTACTTCTTTTAAACTATACGCTGTGAAAAAGTGTATAATGCGCTTCTCCAATCTACTACTTATCAGCTGAAGCTATCGAGCAAGCCCTTTGAAAAGCATTTAATTGCATCTGATAGAGTTGTGGAAACACGTGTAAAACTGCTGACAGTCGCGGACATTGTGCACATTGTCTAAAAATATGAAATTAATATAATTAGGGCAATTAAATGTTTCATTCTAAATAGTTTTTGTATACACATTCATGTTTGTTTTGGGGTTTTTTTGCATTTGGTTTTTATCAATTGTCACACTCGCCGGCCAGCAAGCAACAACAACGGCAAGAGTAACAGCAACGACGACTGCTACAGCCAAGCAAATCATTCAATCAGACAACAGACAACCAGCCAAGCAACTCACCAGCGAAGCAACTGGACAACAGAGCTAACCGTCGAACCATCCAACCAGACCAGCCGACGCTGAGCGAGTTGTAACTGCAACAAAGCGGTTCGAATCAGTCCGATTAATGACTGAGCGATGCTGATGCTTCGTTAGCTGTTCGTCGTTTGGTAAAGGAGGAGTAAAACGAAGACGAAAACCAGTAAAGACGCTGCAATTGCAAACGCGTGACTTCAAGATACCCTGCTGCGACACTAATGAGTCTTAATATCAAGCATACGCAGGGTTACCATGCATATAGCATTAAAGCATGTGCATATTAAACTAAAGTATTCAGAAATAACAAAGTTGAAGTTGCGCACTGTAAATTATTTGAATATGCAAATTGAAAATTCCTTAAAACCTTTTGAATTATTTGCAATTATAAACAATATGCGTACATTTAAAAAAAATACGTTTCTAAACAAACCTTTTGAGAAAACTAAGACACCCTTTGTAAGCTTTGCATTGCAGAGTATGCAAATTAAAAAAGAAAATACTAAGCTGAAATTAACTGCGCTCAGCTGAGGCGGCCAGAAAAATCCCCACCAATGGCGCCATTAAAAAATGGGAGACAGGAGATGGAGATGCAAGCACTAAACTAGTTAGCCTCATGCACAGATTTTAAGGTGAACACAAAATAAATATATCAAATTGTAGAATATTCTCATATTTGCATTCGATGACGTTGTGTTGTGCTTGTGGAATTACTTGGAAGCCGTTGACTCATCGCTTGACGAACCTAACTCGGCTGCCTTGCTCTGAGGGCAATTCGAAGAGTTCTTGGAAACCGGAAAAGTTCGGTGTACTATCTAAGTTGCCAGTCAATAACTGTAATAAGCAACGACAGTCGATAAATTGAGACATGACATTAACCCTGATAGCAAAAGTCGAATTGGTTGTATAGCAAATTTATCTTAAAAAATCAAGACTCTGAAAAGTTATATTGTTGTTTAAGTGAAAAGGCTGAATTCGGGTTAAGGGTCACCTACAGCGTTTAAGGTAATGTGTTGAACTTCCGACGCAATTTGGGGCAGTTGAAACCGGTTCGCAGCCTTGCCGAGAATTTAGCAGCTTTTATTATAGGTATTTACGTTCCGTAGAAAATGAAATTGTCTGTTGAAAAATGGCATGTGCCATTGGCAGTGGAATGCCACACTTTTGATTTCGCTGCCATGAGGCGCGAGAGAAGAAACAGTACAATATGATTGAGATCTTGCGGAACGTTGACAGACTCAACTGTTCTGTTCTTTATCTAATCACTTAACACGCAGCAAGCAGCCAGCTGCAGGCAGCCAGAAATAAGTGGCTCTGTAAACATATCAATGGCAAAAGGGATCCAGACCCGAAGATACGAACCAATTGACGTCAGGCATCCGCGTTCAAGTCGAGTCAAGTAAGCCAGACACGAGTTCGAGTCACACGCGACAATTGAGGAGACGACGAGGAGACCAAGGCTCAGCAAAGCGATTGTATCTAGATACTTACTCGATCTCTGCGGAATTGTCGCAACGCTTGCGTTAAATTAAAACCTTTTTAAAGTAGTATAAAGCAGTTAATTCAATTAATAATCAAGTGTCAAACAATTTTTTTCTGGTCTTTTGATAAGCGTCGTTGTTGTCTTCTCAATTCTGTTGTCTTTTATAATAACACAAAGCCGCAGCTAATTGATAGGTGCCGACATTGCCGTTGCCCGCCTGGCGACCCCCAAATCGAAATCGAAGTGAGTTGTCCCCTCCCTCCTTCCACTGCCCGATGATGCAAGATCCAGTGACTATAGCCGTACGACTTCTATCGTGTTATATAGATATTGTTATACGTTCGTCTATGGGTCTATTAATTAGCAGTTACAAACTGTTATACAATGTAAACGACTTGTCGACTGTTAAGCATTTTATTTCGTGGCTATAAAACAATAAATTTGTCTATTTCAACAACTGTTGTCACTGCCAATTAGACAAATTTGTCCCTAGGCCACGTGGACCTATATATACCCTACATACTGGACACTGTCCACTAAGGTGTTAATTAGTGCAGTCAACGCCTTGAATGTCAACCGATCTGCTTGCAACAGGTTCGATGCGGTTCGAGTGCGATTCACTCGATTTCCACTGAACTCGCACTATATGTCTACCAATATTTGCTAATCGGGGAACAGTTCTCTAGCTCGTAATACCTTAACCTATCCCAAGAACGCGAGTCCCTTAGTTACCAGTTACTTCTTACTGAGTACTTTCTTGGCAACTTACATATGTCTGAAATTAAAACTAATCTTAATTACACCCAGCTTATTGCTTAACAATGATGCACTTATATACATACATTTCCACATTAAAACAAACAATTCGAAACGACTTTCCAGACGTGCTGCACTCAAAGTTACTCTACACAAAGAAAGCAAATCAAGATAAGTTTTATTTTGACATTTGGCTTGAGTACGAACTGCATTTGCATACGAAATTTATTAAAGTAAATTTGCAGATTGCATTCGAGTATTTCGCTGCGTATATTATACCCTAATGAAATCAAGTGAGAGTATGTGTAAAATAAAATTAAAATCAAAGCAAAACATTTTAATTGGCCAGCAATTTGAGTTTTATGAGCTCCCCTGCCCATAAACAAATTAAGTTTATTTCTTTAAACAGAAATAATGGCGCCTTCGAGCTTTTGAAGCCCAATGAGATAGAGTATACTACCTCTAGGAATCGAGACTTCCCATCGCATGCTGAAAATCTAGAATTGCGACCACAAATCGATGCAATCGAAAGACTAATGGGAATCCAGCAGCAGGGAAACAATTGAAATATGACAGCCTAAGCAAACCATGAAGTATTCGCCCGCTGCCAGCATATACATTTCTAATATATATATGTAATTGTATGCCTATATATAGATCACGGCTATGGTAAATATACAATCAAGTTCTGAGTAGCAATATTGATGGTGCCTAAGTCGAATGCATAAAAAGAAATGGAAATAGCAGCGAAATGTGCGGCGAATCGCATTGGAAATTATAAACAATGTGTAAACTATTAATAATCGGCATGAGAAATTGCCCAAATATACGAATGGCAAATGGGTGTGAAAAATACATCGTAAATGTATAAAACTTCCAGTTACGTTTTCGTAAATATTCCCCCATACGAGATATAAATTTATTAATAATATAATAAACATTTACGGTATGGAGTGTTTGGCGAATGCATAGCAAAATGCAATTATAACACTTATACAATGCTTAGCAGTCCACTAACAACGTCCATATACGAGTATGAACGTATAACTAATACAGAGATTAACAGCAACGACAACGACCAAAACGATAATAATAATAGGCAAAAGTGACGCGGCGAGCGCAACGAAAATGTTTAAACTCATTGCTGATACAATTGTTTAGATAATTAACAAATATTTTTTATTCACACCATTCGAAATCATTTGTGTACACACACGAATGCAATTATTCTCGTCTGTTGGCCACAATCATCAACAAGAACACGTAATAGTCATGCTCCGAGGTGAATTCAAACTGAACACCATGACGTTAGAGGTGTGGGAGTACATTTTTCACATTTCTTGGATATACCGGAAGTAATACGCAGTAAAATAGTTTGCAAAACACAATCTACAAAAACTTTGCCGCCTAAGTTTGGATTGGTGTAGTAGATACGTTAGTATCTAGGAACAAAGGATTACCCAACTTATACAAGCCAATAATAGCACATACTTCAGTATATTGCATAAGGTATCTGGTATATGCCGAGATAAGATACAACAATATTTAGCAAATCTGGTTAGATGTCAACCCGCATTGGGAAGCGCGAAAATATTTAAGTATATCTACTACTCATATACTCGTATAACGAACGATAAGATCTTTTCCGATTACATCTGCAAACGTTTGCAGCATTCCTCTTTGGGGAATGTTGACATTTGTAAATGCGTAAATATTTGGGGAAGCGAAGGCTGTTTTTTGGGTCACTGACCTGCAGATTGAACTAATAATGTAACTCGCAGTCAAACAAGAAATGAAATAAATTCAATTTAGGGCTAAAACAAGTTTGCTTCATGTTTGCGTTGACGCTGAACTTAACTATTGCCATCTTAGGGAAAACCGACAGCTTTTACATTTTCTTATAGTGTGTCCAATTAAGAGCGTCAATTGAAATGGCAAAGAGAACTGCGCGAGTGCAAGAGCAAATACATTGCTTGCCGCCAACAATATCGGCCAGAAGCTGTAGTGTAGCTGTATCATTAACGTTCTTTCATTCTGCTGCCAGTACTTGGCCCGGTCGGAGACGGCGAAGTCACTTTCAGGCGCTTGAATAGCAGCTGAGCAGCAACTCTCTTCGCTGTATTTCAGTATATGAAATGTAACTGCCTTTGGGCTCAGCTGGCAGCGAGCTCCCAACCAGCCAGCCAGCCAGCCAATCAAACCAGATAAAACCGACTTTAATTCGATTAATGGGGTTTTGCTACGCTCTTTGGCCAGATTGTGTTGTTGCTGTTGCGGTCGGGGCAGTAAAGATGTTGCGATGTGAGTGTGAGCGTGTGAGCAAGTGTTTTTGTGATTCGTGTGTCGCCGTCTCATTGTTATGAATTAAGCAAACAAAAGAAACGAGCTAATAACAGCCTAAGGCACTGCAAAGAGGAAGTGCTCTTTAACTAGTCAAGTGCTAATTAATCTTTTGAATAGCCGCCAAAAATACCACAAATATACCAACTGGCAACAGGTCCTGGCACTGTTAATACGGCAACCCACCACTGTTGGTTCAATACAAATTACCAACTACGATGCTTACACTTGTCCATTGTTTTGCGCTGTTGTTGCTAGTTCCACTCGCATGTGCTTCCTTATAGTCACCACGGAGAGCGCGCTGGCAGATGGCAGCAAGTGTGGTGTGCTGGTATGTGTGAGCGAGCAGCCAACAAACACTTGTTGGAAACTCACCACACTCACTCTCACTCGCACACAGGCGCACTGCGCTTATTCTTACGCTGTACGCTCGTATATTTGATTGGTAATCAAGCCAAAGCCGAAGCAGCAAACAGTCAGAACAGAATGGTGTCCATAATCAAAAAAATACCATAATAATCAAGCGGCAAAAAGTCGAGAACAGTCAAACGACGTGCGACAGCCAGCGCGTTAAGTTGTAAGTTGTAACCGGCGCGTACAGCATTTCGTTAGCCCCGTCAGCTAGTATAACAAATCAATGTGCTAAATACGATTTCACATATGTTCACTGTGTTTTTGTGAGCTGGAACGCGGCGTGTTTAATATATGCCAGCATTTCAATTTGGCAGTTAAACGCTGTTCAAACTTCGTCGCGAACACACGTCGTATACGCTACGGATACGGCTCCGTTTATCCGCTCTCCATTCACATTCTCCGCCAAACCCGCGACTGGAGTCTTTTATGGGTTTAGGTCCTGCTGGACCTTCTTGAGTGTGTCCACTGTGCGCGTTAAATAACAATTATATTGCTGCCATCGCCAACAAAAGTCCCCGACAAACGAGTGTTGTAAAATAAGAGTTAAAAACAAATCATTTTTCGGCGAACAAATAAAGTTGATTCATCAGCGGAACAAGCATAACAATGGCAGATCGCTTTCAAATCTCAAAGGTTAATGGCAGCGCCAACGTGAACGCCGCCTTCGACGGCGAGCCTGCTTCCGTCAACAGCAACAGCAACAGCAACAACGTCGAGCACCCTGCGAATGGACCCGCGACAATTGCTGCGGAAAGCTGTCATGCCAACGATAATCATCTACAGCCCAAGGCTGGCGATGGCGGCGAGAATCGTCGCACTTCGCGCCTATCCTTCCGTGGCTTTGGCCAGTTCCTGCGCAAATCCGACGCCGAGCGAAAGTTCAGCCTGGCCCAGCTAACAAAGTGGGTGTTGAATATATATATAGTATACATACTTATAGATACGTATGCACGAGCACACTCATTCCGCACTACATTCGTTTCATTTCTCAAGTGTAATTACTTTAGACTCTTTGGCCTTTTGTGTCGCCGTCGCCGTTGCAGTCGCCGATACCCGTGCCCCACTTTATGACCCGTTTTAGCGGCAGCCCTGCGGTTTCAATATATTTCAGTGTTTTATATAGCCGCGCACTCCATTTAAATCCAATGTGTAGCACTTGAGAGCTCTATTCACTAGAATTGTTTTGCAGTCAAGAGCAGCGGGAAATTGCTAACTTTCAATCAAAACCGTTTAATTTCATTATCTCGCCCCTGAATTTGATACTCGTATTATCGGTGAAGATTACCAGAAGCGTAGTAATTATATTGCTGTTTCTTGATACGACACTCAATACGAAATCCAATTTTTTCAATGAACTTAAACTGTCTCGTTTTGTAACAATTTCAAAGCCACTATTTTAATTTACAATTTGCATTTGATTGTTTAATTACTATAAATTAAAAACAAATCTCTTTATGTACTGCATTTAAACCGCTGGAATCCAACTGCTTAATCGCGCTTAGCCAAGAACAATTAATTATAGGTAGTTTCATGATAATTTTACTGTACAAACACTCTGTTTAAAAAGCTAGTACGCAGTAGAACCCACATGATAATGAGAATTTAGACAACTTTCAATTTTCATAATCAAAAATGCTTACACATTTTGATTACTGCTTGTTGTATTTTATTATCCGGCTAAAGTGCCTTTAAAACCTGATCTCCGTATAATAGTGATGCAAAAAAATAACACAAACAGTCAGGCAGGAAAGAGAGCAGCAAAAAACTCAAACAAAGCGAAGCGAAACATAACAAAACATGGAAAAGATATTTGCTTTTATTTTGCATTTTTTCGCTTAAAATGCGTAAGTTGTCAAATGACCTTTTAACAACAACAAAATGTTGCCGAAAAATAAATTTAAAAAACGAGATTTGTAAAAGCACGAATGAGGTTATTTCAGAATACATTATATATTGCAATCACGTTTATCACATGCAAAATTAATAGCACCGACTGCAATTGCAGTGAAAAGTGCACATTAAAAAGAGCATGACTTGCAGATGAAAAATGTTTAAGTAATTATTACAGCATTAAAGGGCATTCAAAGCAATTTTCATTATGGTCCACACGTGACATAAAAATGTATACAGTGGAAATTTGCATATGGGAACAACCTGAGAACTCGGCGATGAGAGCAGATAACTTGTTGTTGACGAGTTTTTAATAGGCTGCTCACTCGTAGCAGAGATTCCCAAGCTAAGAAAATCGAGATCTAGTCTGGAAGTGATCAACGTAGCTTCAGCCAGCTTAATTACATCATCGAACAGATTGTTAATTTATGTATATTAAATTTAGTTGCTCATTACTTTTGAAATTATGATATTGAGCAATACTTTAAGCACGAGACACACATGAAGTCACTCACACTCTCGACCCATGGGCCAAGATCAGTTTAATCAAAGAGCCGTCGAGGGGGGTGTAGAAAAGAGAGGGGTACAATTGGGAGAGCAGACTGCACAAATTACAGTTGCTTTCTTATTTCGTGTAGCGCGGGAATTGTACTTTGCCAGCAACGAAACCAACTGCGAATTAAATTCAATTAAAAACATGCCAAGAAGCCATCCAAAAATTTGTGTAAGCATTCAATTTCTGTATGAAATATAGACGTACATTTTATTTCAAAAACTTTGCGCACGGCAAACAAACAAAACAAGTTACATCAGCGTCCAGTGCAAATCAATAGACATGTGTGCGAACGTTACAATCGGCACTGCTCGACCAGCTAATACCTCGTATTCAAATCGATATAGAGATCCAGCCAGAGTTCTCAACTAACATCTTGCACCTTGAGTCGATGTATTGAATGGAAAATGACAATCAATTTGTAGCACACAGAACCCTCAACTGGATGCGCTTTGTTTTGATGCGAAGGGGAATTCTGATTGTGAGTTGGAATCTGGTATCGGTTTGTGGAGTTGATGAGTTCACGAGCTGATGAGTTCTGTGTGCCAACAACAAATTAGTCATTGTCAACTTCCCAGCGCTGTGTGTGATATCATCTCGCAAGGAACCCACAGCAGACGCTCGCTCGTAAACGAGTTCAATTGATCGAACACCCGGACAGACAGACGGACGGACGGACGGACGGCCAGACGGAGCAAGTGTGACTGAGTGTCGCCTCTCTGTTGCTTTGCAGCTTCTGCAGCTCCAATTGTCCAACTAAATCATACTAGCTAAATCTCAACGAAACCGCCGCACAACCAACAGATCAATACACATATATGCCTAAGTGTGTGTGCACACTCTTACAACATGCAGTAGGAATTGTTTATGCGATCGTAGTTCACTTGTATGCGAGCTGTCTGCGCGCCGAATGAATTATTGTGTATTGGGAATTAATGCAAATCAAAAATAATAACAACAAATGACTTTTGCTTCACATCTCTAAATTGCAGCGGCATTAGCCCCATCAGATTTTCATCAGCTATTTACAACTGCACACCACCAATTAAGTTTCTTGTTCCTAAATCATTTATATTCGGTTATTCAATTGGAGAAGAAAACGATCTGTAAGATAAATATATCGCTAGCAGTTGGAGAACAAAATAAACTTTTATGTGCTTGCCCAAAAAGTATGCAATGAAAAAGTGTCTGTGCTTTGTCAAATTTAAATAAATCTTAATTAAGTGTCAACATCCTTTAGCCAGTTCATAAAGTTGATAATGACGATGCGCTTCCGGTTCATTGGCGCCAGAGAATGCATTCGTATCTGCCCATTCCATTTTTACACGTACCACATTGATATTTTTCTGTTGGCGATTTTCTTCGTTGGCTTTTAAATTATCTCTGGCATTGGATTTGGAATTGCTGTTTCTGTTTCTGTTGCTGTTTTCATTTCGAATCAGTAAATATACATAATGAAAATTAAAAGAGTCTGCACGTTTCAGAGGGGCCAAAGTCATTTTCCTTTTTGGGGCCAGACAGCAACAGATCAATAATAACAAAGTAAGCGTGTTCATTGCTACCCAATACAACTGAAAGATACCCTGTAAGCAATGGTGTAACACCCTAACTCAAGTTTTAAGTGATTATATCTGACTTTTCCTATGCATGCTTCTCTCAAGCTTTTGCAAACATTACTATTAAGTTAGTCAATATACCCGTTCGCCGCTTTTTAGATGAGTAGAACGCTCGGTTAATATCGTAGCAAAGCATAGAGCAATTTCTCATCAATTTTTTTCCATCTTGCGAGATTTCCCCTTGGCCACCTTGACCACTCGCTTTACTCACTTCTGCGTGTTTTATTATATTATTTATTTTTTTTTTTCGAATTTGGTATCGAGTGTGTTTCTGTTTTCGGCTCTCCAGTGAATATTTGTGCTTCGCATGCTGCAGGATTCAGTCATGCTGTCCGAGGCGATGAAAGTACTGCTGCCGTTTCATCAGTATGCTAATTTTTCACTCCCCACCTATTCTGCCAAAAAACCGAACTATATTAACCAGCCAATAATTTACCATTGCAGGGAAACGCTTCCACGATTGGATAACTATCGTATTTCCATGCGCAACCTGAAGCGCCCCTCCATTGGTGAACTTCAGGGAGAGGCAGCTGATCAGGTAAGTCTCAACTCGACTCTAGTGCCAAACAATGCATACAAGTGACAGTGATAAGTGTGGAAATTAGAATTATTGATGAATTCCATAAGAGCCAGTGTACTTAATTGCCATGTAAAATTATTACGATTGTGTTGTGCGAGACAAAATGCGAAGACTTCAAAGGAAATATAATGATTGTTTGTGGAAAATTAAGGGTTTGAAACATGCTTGTGCATAATCTCTACAGATTATATAATATTTGTGTTCATTTTGAAATTATACTATTGAAACCAACGACAAACTCAAATAAAGAATACTCAAAATATTAAGTGGCGAATAAAATGAGGATTTATTTTAGCCTCGTGCCAGTTTAACAAGTGCTCTCAGCCACTTGATAACTACATAATAGGGTCAACATTGGCTATAAGTCCGAAAAACCATGAAAGAATCAAAACATCAAGACAATTCATTTCAGTTAAATGAATACTCCACAAATGAATGTTAAACAGAAGACAACAATTTTTCATATTCCATCACGTGTTACATTCTTCGAATCCAATTAAATTACCCATTCGCAATTATATGCCCAAATATATATTGAACCACGATGTGCCACACCAGTCGCATGTTGCTTCAACTTGACGTTTCTGGTAAATATTGTGATATCCCACAATTGTCTGAGACGTTTTGGTTTCTCTGTGGTGATCAGAATATTTCCGTAATACAATGAAACTTGTGCGAACTTTGCTGCATCTGTTTATGTGTATTTGAAAACATTTCAAGTGCTAGCGGAATAAACAGTAAAATTTGTGGGACGTCTACAAATCAGCAAAAGATAAAGAATAGAAACCGAAATCCAGCAAAGAAATCCAAATCAGTTGTGCTGAACATACAATATACACACACACACAAGATAGAGCAGAGCACATACTCGTACTTGGCTTTGAATGCTGTCTAAGTGTATGTACATAGTTTATTAATACGATTGCTTTATTTATTTACTTGAAATATTTTCACATTTTCAATGCGTTTTTCCATGACGTATGCGCAATATTATTTCCCTTTATTCGTACTTCGTTGAGATTTGTGCGTGTAAACAAAGCGCACAACGATGACGTTGCCTTTAGCTTTAGCATTATTATCTGCAGAGTTAGCGGAGTGCAGGAAACTCAGACAAACGGCGCCTTATCATTCAATTAGAAAGAAGTCGAGGTAAGTGCCTGAACCACCAGATATTCGTACTTTGTCAGAGCCACGGTTTTTATGCTTATCGCCAAAGCAGTAAATTTTATGCGTCTACTGCGAGTTGCGGTTGAACACATTTTGCTATTTTGCTCGTCTGCTCGTATATTGTTTAATTAATTCGCGCTCTCACTTAGCGCGCTACTGTGACGCGTTGTGGGACAACACGGCGTATGATAGATATCGTAAAAATTGCATTACAGCGCCAAGGGCTCATTAGGGGAATACCAATGAAACGCGCCGCGTTAAATGAAATTGACGAGGCGACTTTAAGCGTCCATCGTCCACAATAACTATTACAGCTGATAACTAATTTAACTTTCAGCTAGTTAAAGTTGTTCGCCTCTAAGCGTAGACATATGCTCAAATAACAGATGTGCCAGACAATAGCATTTGCATTTCATTGACACTTATGGGATATCTATTGGAGTATTGAAAATATTATTTGTCCCAATATATATTAACATTTTCTATCATCATAATGTGATTGAAGATTAATTCTTATAGCCGATGCTGTGCAGTTAGTTGACAGCGTCTAGACAAAAAGTAGAAACGGTTTGAAAAATAGAGAGAACTCAGAACATTGCTTGGGAATCTTAAGAAGACAGACTACTTCTATATTTGATTATTCAACAAACACGTGATGGAGCAAGTAGCCAAATTTCACGCATGTTAATGTGAATAGCACAATAGATAATTGCACACGCTTAAAAATTCTATTACATTCAACTGTAGTAAGCAGAATTAGTTGCAGTGCGAGCATGTGTCATACTTTGTATACTTTTATGGCTGTGTGAGCGTGCATGCAATGTCTTAAGTAGATTTGCACTCCAGAGCGCTGAGCGAGGGGCAGGGTTCGACATGTGTCTTGAAAGATGACACCAATGACAGCCTTGAAGCCAAATTAATTGTCAACAAGATGGCTGCAGCCATGCAACGCCGCGCCGCATGGACATTGTCTTAACTGGCCACCCGGCAACGCCGCCCACAATGGCAATAGTAGAACAACAACAACAATAGCGAACAATGGGCATGGCGTTAGTCAACAACGTTACAAGTGTGAAAAATGCACATCGCGTATCATTAAAATTGACAGCAGCAGCAGCAGCCGACAGATGGCGCTGTCGTTGGCATCGATCGATGTCACTGCTCATAGTTCAACGGAGGATTTCCATTAAAGCACTTGCCCCCCTACGTGCACACATGTGTGTGAGAGTGTGCGTTGAGGACCTGTCAAATGCGCCGACAGTTTGTCAATGCGATAAGCATTCAACTTGAAAAATTGTTTACTTTCAACTGGTAATAAATTAAAATGTGGCAGCAGCTAACACTCGAAAACAAAATCAAAAATCACACCAGTTCTCGGCAGTTTTTCAGCACTTTTTGACAGCACTTTGATAGCAATTGATTACACATAATTTGACAGCGCCTGATTACGTCCATCCCACTCAACAAGTCGTTAATCTGTCCCCACGAGGACATCTCCACAATTATCTGGATGTACAATTTGACCATCGCCTACTGCCCAAGTAGCTCTCGTCTAGTACTTCTCAATGCTATACGTAAATCGTAGGTGCATTGAACATGCTTTGTGTGCATCTGAAAAGCTTAGATAGGTTTTCGAAAAATACTTTCAGCATGTACCACGCGGCGTATGAGCATTTGATTTTGCATTTCTGTGTTTACATCATCAGCAGCGCCTGTGGCGCATTTGCTAACGGCTCGTGCCACAGCAGCGACCGGCGTTTTCTCATTTCCCCCATTTGCTTTTCCATTTTCTATTTTCCATTTGGCATTTGAATTGCGCTTTGTGCTTTGTGCTGCACTTGCCGGGGGCATTGTAGTAATTACAATTCTAATTTGCAATTCATATCAAAAGAGTCGTTGCTATATTTACAACATTTATCGATTCCTTTATACGATTTTACTGCTGTTTATTCAGCACATTGCTCGAATCGTTTAACCATACAATCTCAATGTTTTCGCCGCTATTCCAATTGTTCACGACTTTAATGTGCAATTGCCAAAATGTTTGCACAGTCGCCAGTTTAATCATTTCCAATTAATAATCCTTCTCATCGACACGCAATACAAATAAGTATTTATGGTCGCCCAAATTTAGACAATTTCGCCTTCCTTTCGTCTCTATATATATTTCGGATGCTTAGATAAGTTTAAATGCCAATATCTATGTTAATAATCCTAATCCTGTTGCTAAAAATAATTTTGCCAATCTGCTGTCGCACCTTCAAGCAAAATGTCAAATATAATCCGCATCGCATCGGACAAGTCGCAATTTCTATTCCAATTCCGATTTCTACTTTGTGGCGCGTGGCTTATGTGGCTAAAGAAATTTTCCACGCATCGGCAAGCGCCTTTAACTAAACTAAATTAAATTGCCTGACGAACGCCACACAAGCGGAGAGCGAGAGCGAGAGCTGGAAAGCGAGTCCGTCCTTCTGTCTTTCTGCGTGTCCAACAGCGAGTGCTGTCTGTCGGGTCGAGACCCTTTCCCCCTGGGTGTGTTTCGAGTATGTGTGTCTGTCCGTCCGTCCGTCAGTTGAGCGCCGCCAAAAATGTGTAAACAATCAACATTGGCCACCCACGAGCAGCTAGAGCAGAGCAGTGTCGGGAACAGCACCAGCTCGAGCCAAGCTGAGTAACTAAGCAACCATCGGGGGCAGGACGACAGTGGTGAATGGGGTGTGTGCACTTATGTATGTCTATCGATGTCACACGATGTCGTGGCGGTGACTCCTTCTTGGCCCCTGACATCGCACATTTTAAAAAACATTCAATTATGTGAGCAAACAATAAAATAGATGAACAGCACCAAAGAGATGACAAATAAATATGGCAACAATAACTGAACTCAACCTGTGAATTGCGAGCGGAAAAAATTTTGCGATTGCCGTCAAAAGTTATTAATTTGTCACCATTGTAAGTGGATTAAATGGACACAGACACATAGACAGACAATCAATTGGTTCATTGTTTGTGCGTTTCATGCCCAACAATCGTTCAGTTTTTGTTTTCCACTCCAATTTCAAGTTCAATTAATTTCAATTCACAGAATTGCAGAAAGATTTCCCCAAAAAGTTCCTTAGTTGAAATAATTGAAGACATTTGTGTACGCTTATCCACGCTCAACGTATTTATGACATCTTGTTCCCTTCATTGATAATTCAAAAGATAAATGAATGAATACGAAGTCACAAGGTGCTAAACCGATAGTAAATTCAATAAAGCAAGTGCGAAATTTGCAATCAGCAGTTAATTTATGCGAATTACGCTAAAGCTACCAATTGACGTACATTCACTGTCGAAGAAAGTTATAAACGCGTTGAAACTGATTAAGCAAATTGTTTAATATCATCGAATATTGATCACAGATAGTAATCTCAATGTGTTAATTATTAGATTCGAAATTTCAACACCGTTCCGAATTGAATGCAATTTAGTAAATAGTGTGAATGAATGGGGTTGTAATCAATTAGCACGAATGCTGATGTAAATCAATCAAGGTCAATATCGTAATTGTGATCTCTTAAGCAGAGTCATAGAAAAGCTATAGACGCCCATTTAGACAACGTTTCGACGATGTGCGACTTTTAGAATGGTTATAAAATGAAAACTAATCACCTGTTCCACTGCTGTGGAGACGTTAATTAAGCAGTTGGGAGAATAAATACCCTGTAAAAATGCAATAAATCACATGACTGCAGCTACTAATGACTGACGAGATAAGCTCTGTGATTAAATTTGCAATACTGATTTATAGCGCACCTATATATGTTAACGATAAGTTAAATATGTCTCAAAATTGCACTCACCCATTACTTGTTGTTGTGTTCGATTTTTGCAGAGCATCACCATACCAGATGTGACGGAGCCGGAACCAAGTGGCGGCCACATCAAGCTTGGCTGGATTGTGGGCGTCCTTATACCATGTCTACTCAACATTTGGGGTGTCATGCTGTTCCTGCGTCTCAGCTGGGTCGTCGCCGAGTCCGGCATCATGTGGTCGTTAATTATAATCGCCATCTCGGCGGTGGTCTGTGTTATAACGACACTCTCGCTGTCGGCCATTAGTACCAATGGCGAGGTGAAGGGCGGTGGCGTCTACTTCATCATCTCCCGCTCCCTGGGACCCGAATTTGGCGCCTCTGTCGGCGTTGTGTTTGCCTTCGCCAATGCCGTCTCTGCCTCCATGAACACCATCGGTTTCTGCGAGTCCCTCAATGTGCTTCTGAGTAAGTGGCCCACGACGATGCAAAACTGCGATAATGCCAACGATATTTGTTCTCATTGCCGTTTCCCTTTCCATTCACATTGCAGAGAGCAACGGTCTGAAAATATTTGATAACGGCATCAATGATATTCGTGTCGTGGGCACCGTAACGCTGCTTGTGCTGATCCTCATCTGCTGTGTGGGCATGGAGTGGGAGACAAAGGCGCAGAACTTTCTCATTGTCACCATTGTGCTGGCGATCTTCAACTTTCTGATTGGTGCCACCATCGGACCGCGCGGCGATGAGACGCTCATCTCCAAGGGCTTCGTAGGCTTCTCCTGTAAGTGGCGCACATCATTGGTCAGTCATAGATGCCTTGCTCACTGTTTGTTGTCCTTTCAGGGGACACGTTCAAGGAGAACTTTGTGTCGGACTACCGCTACGCCGAGGGTGTCGATCACGACTTCTTCAGCGTGTTCGCCATCTTCTTTCCCAGCGTGACGGGCATCCAGGCGGGCGCGAACATCTGCGGGGATCTCAAGGATGCGGGCGCCGCCATTCCGAAGGGCACTTTCTGGTCGCTGCTCATCTCGATGACTTCGTATGCGCTCTTCGTGCTCTTCGCCGGCGGCGCTGCAGTGCGCGACGCTTCCGGCTTGCCGCAGGACCTCGTCAACGGCACCATTGTGCCCTCGGAGCTGCCCTGCCTGCAGACCGGCAACTGCACCTGGGGTCTTTTCAACTCCTACGAGATGATGCAGGAGATGTCGCTCTGGGGACCGCTCATCTACGCGGGCTGCTTTGCCGCCACGCTGAGCACGGCGCTCACGAACCTGCTGTCGGTGCCGCGCCTGGTGCAGGCCCTGGGCATCGATCAGATCTATCCGGGCCTGATTTTCTTCTCCAAGCCATACGGCAAGCATGGCGAGCCCTATCGCGGCTATGTGCTGACCTTCCTGATCTCCACGGGCTTCCTGCTGATTGGCGAGCTCAATCTGATTGCGCCGCTCATCTCCACCTTCTACCTGGCCTCGTACGCGCTCATCAATTTCTGCACCTTCCACGCGGCCTTTGTTAAGCCTCTGGGCTGGCGGCCCACATTCAAGTACTACAACGCCTGGCTGAGCTTGTTTGGCTTCGCCCTCTGCGTGATCATCATGTTCCTCATCAACTACGTGGCTGCGATTATCACATTCGGCATCATCTTCGCCCTCTACCTGGTGGTCATGTACCGCAAGCCGGACGCCAACTGGGGCTCCACCACGCAGGCCCAGCAGTACAAGGCTGCGCTCATGGCTGTGCATCGCCTGCAGAATGTCTCGGATCACGTGAAGAACTATCATCCGCAGGTGCTGGTGCTCTCTGGCGATCCCAAGACGCGTCCGCCGCTCGTCGACTTCGGCTATCTGCTCACCAAGAACAATTCGCTCATGTTTGCGGGCAACATAATACCTGTAAGTCAGCGGGGTTGGCTTGCTATCTATGATATATTAACTATTTAGCTGCTACTTAGGTGCGTGTGGGCTACAAGAATCGCCTGAACCTGATCAAGGACGGCCAGAAGTACTTGGATGCGCGTAAGATCAAGGCGTTCTACAATGTCATCGACGGCTTCAGCATTGAGGACGGCATCAATGCGATGATCAAGTCCACCGGATTCGGCAAAATGTCCCCCAACATTGTGCTGGTGGGCTACAAGCCAGACTGGAATCGCTGTCGCAAGGAGGAGGTAGAGAGCTACTTTGCCATACTGCAGTGAGTAATTCCATAATGCGCCCATTGAAGCTCACGTTAAACTCGCTCAACTTTGCATTTGCAGCAATGCCTTCTCTCAGCGCATGGGCGTTGCGCTGCTGCGTCTGCCCAATGGCCTGGACTTCTCGGAGCTGAGTCCCGAGGTGACCATACCGCCCAGCAGCCTGGGCCACATGAACACGGCCAATGCCCAAGGCTTCACCAACGAGCTGATGCCCGCGGCGAACGCTGCCTCCGAGCTGCTGCACATTGATTCGAACTTGAATCTGGCCAGCATGGACAATCCCAGTCCCAACTCATCGTACACGATGCCGCAGCCCGCTCCGATGCCCAACATGCAGCGTGGGTCGCGCAGCTACAAGGTGAACAATAGTGATGCCGCTGAGATCACGTACCACACCAAAGGCGGCTCCGAGGTGCCGAAGAATGTGCTCGACGCCGTCACCATTTTCACACGCAAACAGCCCAAGGGCACCATCGATGTCTTCTGGCTGTACGATGACGGAGGTGGGAAAACAACGAAGACAGCAAAACTCCCCGCATCCATTATAATACTACTCTTTGTCAATTGACAGGTCTGACGATTTTGCTGCCATACATCATCTCGATGCGTTCGCATTGGCAGAACTGCAGGCTGCGTGTGTTCACCATGTGCCATGGCAAGGACGAGGAACAGGAGGAGAAGAGGTAAGTTCAAGCCGGCTGCGAACTGAAAGGAAATGTATTAATCGATTGTCCCGCTTGATTGCAGCATGGCTAGTCTGCTGACCAAGTTCCGCATCAAATACTCAGAGCTCATCATGCTGAAGGGCGTCTCGGATCAGCCGCGTCACGACACCATGCTGAAGCACAGGCGCCTCATCGAACCCTTCCGACGCAGCGCCCGCAACGAGTTCGGCATCACCGACGAGGAGCTGCACAGCATGGCCGAGAAGACGCAACGACAGCTGCGCATCCACGAGCTGGTCGTGAAGCACTCATCGAACGCCTCCCTGGTGGTCATGTCGTTGCCCATGCCGCGCAAGGTGAATACATTTGACGTGCATTTGCAGTACACACAGATGATAATTTGATTTCCACTTTTCCATTCGTTTGCAGGAGGCGATTTCGGCACCCTTGTACATGTCGTGGCTGGAGATGCTGACGTCAGATATTAAATGTCCTGTGGCATTGGCACGCGGCAACCAGACGCCTGTGCTGACGCTCTACTCTTAGGCTAAGCGCAACGTTTCCAGTTCGAGTACAATTTAGTATTATTAGCGTTTAGGCGTTTCCAAGTTCCGCGTAGCCACCTTCTAAACAATACTTATGTACTTTTTTATAACAAAACCAAACAAAACACGATACACACGACGGAACGAAAACTCCAAACTTGATAGTCCCTAGAATGTACGTTATAGCCCCCCAATTAGTCTGTAAGTCGATAACGAATTATATACTGGTTATGCATATTGTCTAAATATAATGTGTAATAAACAACACAATTACAACTTGTGGCATCTAATCAAGTGAATGAGCTTCAGCAAATCTTCATTTGTGGTCAGCAGTCAACATATGTCAAATGTTTATCTATAATTTGGTGGATAGAAATGTGGCATAGAAACGTATGTTCATAAATATGTTATGGGGAGTATTAAGCATTGGATTGCCCAACAATAGTATTCATCTAGTAATATGCGCGTCGTGGATTATTCTGCAATTGGAGAAGCACATTAATTTGCCATCCTCTCTTCAAGTGTCGTTCAAGCAGAGCTTACCAATGGATTAGGGCGAAAGCGATAAGCCAACATCATGCGCTTGCGATACGCATCGTACTCATTGTCGCAATCCTCCGGCTGGGCAGCGCTGCTTACTCCCAGCCCCTGGTTGCCGTCTCTTTGCGGTGCCCTACAAATACACAAGCAGTTAGATGGAAGAGAATCAAACTAGCTTCAGCTTCTACTTACTTGTTGACTGGATCGACGATGCCAGCGCCGTCTTGACCCAGACCTTGGCCCTCTTTCCAGCCCAGCTTCTGCAGCATTTGAAAGCCAATGTTGTCCTCTTTCAGTTTGTACTCCTTGTAATCAGTTAGATCGGGTTGTCTATTGTTCTTCTTTGCCTCGTATTGTTCCATGAATTTCTTCAGCTCCTCGGGCGGCAGGAAGTCACCAATATGATGCTTGCCCTTGCTCTGTTTGGTCAATGCATTGGCCCATAAATGGGTGGCCTCCATTTCGGCTGTGCGCAACTTGTGCTCCCATGTGCCGCCGTCAATATCCTCATCCGAGTCATATTCGTACTTGAACTTGCCGCCTCGGGCCAATCGATCAATCTCCTGACGCTTGCGCATCATGTCCTGGTATAACAAGTTAACCTTGAAGTGCTCTTCGCACTGCTTCCATTGATCCTCCGATAGCTGAGTGGAGCCATAATTAAGGCGAGCATACTGCAGCAGAGCTGGATCATTGCGTGTTATGTTGCTCAGGATGGGCTTGTTCTGATTACCAAAGCTGGTGTGAGTACCTAGTAGAGGAGATGGAACGAACGGACTGTTTGGTAGCTGACCCAGGAACTAAGTTGTCCTATGCTATGATGACATTTGCTTAAAGTGGCACCAAAAGTATTAGATTCAAGCAAAAAAGTGGAACTAATTCAAATGCAAATTGCTTTAGTTGTTTTGTTTTTCTTTTTTAGTTTTTTCTAATCTTTATTTGCCACTTTTATCAACTGTCCTCGGAGCATTACGGATTACTCACTTGAGCTACTCGGTAGCTGCTCCTTCTCGCCCCAGCGACTTTTGCGCTCACGCTTGCGTCGCTGCCGCTGCGTCTCTCTCTCGTCTCTGTCGTCCTGATCGAGCTCGTTGCCCTCGCCATCGGCTGCCAAGGCCGCAGCCTCCTCTTCGCGCTCTCGCCGCTCCTCATCGCTCAGCTCGTTGCGGCATTCGATGCGCCGCTTGATGTTGTCCCGATTGCGATCCATCATGCCGCGCATGTACTCGTCATCCGAATCAAAATCAGCACTCATTGCCGACTCTGGGTCGTATTTATCCGCAGCCGAGTTGCTGTTGTTTTCCTCTTGCTGCTGCTGCTGCTGTGGTAGCTGCTGCTGCTGTTGTTGTTCCTTGTTTAGCTGCTGTTCGCGTTGTCGCTCGGCTCGCTGGCGTCCATAGTCGAGGAGTTGTGCGCGATAGCTTCGATACTGCTCGCAGCTCTTATCATAAAGAAACCTATTTTAAAATTTCAAAATAAAGACGTAAAATATACAATGAAAAGTGCCCAATTGCAGCAAATATACAAAGACATTATATGAGTAACTGGTTTTTTTTTGTTTTCTGTTTTCGTTTGGCGCGCCCATTTAGTAGTGTGCGTTTTTATAGACTCCTTCGGCTCTTAATCCTCCTCCAAGTGTTTGGTAAAGGCGACAGCAACATACGGCCTACATACGATGTGTGATTTGGGTGCAATGCGCGCTGTATCAATATCTCATACGTCATAACAATTTCAATGAATGCTCAATTTTTGATCGGACTGAATGGAACGATACTATATGTTAAAATGTTCGCAGCTGTCGTCAGTTTGTCGGTGTGTTATCAATTTGTTGGCAATTAGAAAGAACATTATAGCTATTTGAATAGTCTGTTCGTCTGGCAATTATATGTAAATTGGTTCATTAAAATTAAAGTAATGCTCGCATTGCAATTTAGTTGAAAATAATAAATAAAACAAGCCTCATTTCGTTGTTTCAAATGACATCCCCAATTAAGCTATTAACGAGCTTGATTTAATCTAATTTAAATGCCCTGCGCATGATAAAATGTGCAGCTGATTTACCACAAGGCCGGATGCAATTCGCTTCTATGCAAACGTATTTTATCTTCGTAATCTTCACCATTTTCGGCGACCAGTGCGATTAGGTTTTCTATGCACGTTGGCAATTGTATGCACGTTTCTGAAAAAACTACATAAATTGCTTTAAAATCGTGCACAACGATTTGTATAAATCAATATAAATAAGAATGAAAATTATTGGGATTTTGTGGGTGGTGTTAGGATCGTGTTGTTGAGGATTGGGAAATTTAAATACAGGATGGGGGTTTTGAGTTCGAGTTGATGGGGAGTTTAGGCAAAAACAGAACAGAACACAAAACATTGGCTTTCAAATCATTACACACCTTGAGGCGGTGGTGTCAGCTGTGGTTGCGGCGACTGCTGCTGTGGTTGAGGTTGCTGTGGCAGCTGTGTAACCTGCTCTTCTGGCTGCATGGGGGGTGGCGGCGGTGGTGGTGGATTCACAGTCACCAGCTCCGGCAACAGTCCCAGCTGCTCGCTCTGCGTCACATTCGGTATTTGGATGGCCTCCAGATTGATCTGTGGCTTGGGTATTGCATTCAAATCGAATTCTTTTGGTTGCGGTATCGCATTCAATTGATGCATTGCCGCCGCCTCGGGCGGCAATTGCGTTGGTCCCAATTGCATATAGATGGGTGTTAAGTTGGCCAGTGCAATAGGCAGTTGTGGCGGTGGAGGCGGCGGTGGCGGTGGCACTGCAGCCGGATGCAGTAAGTGATGATGGTGACCGTGGAAGAAAGCTGGCATTGGCATTTGTGGTGGTCCCTGGGCCAGCAACGTGGGATTAAAAGCAAACGGCGGCGGTGGTGGCGGTGGGCCGGGCAAGCTAAATGCTAAAGGATTGGGTGCTGTATTCGCCACAGTCATGCTGCCCGCCATTGATGTCGCGATAACAGCCGCCGCCGCACTCGTTGCTATCGTGCTCACAGCCTGCTCCATTTGCTGCTGCTGTTGATGCTGTGGGCTGTTGTTCTCGCCACTGGGCGAATCAACTGTGCTGTTCTCTTCGCTGCTGCAAGAAATATATACTTGGTGTGATTTGGCAGCTGGTTGCTTGCTCATTCGGCACTTACCCGGTGGGCACTACAATAATAGGTGGTGGTGGCTTGGGCTGTTCATGTTTCTCCAGTATTTTCTTGAAGTTCTCCAGAAACGAACCATCATTACAAAACGTATTTTTCACTTTGGGCGGTGGCTGCTCGACACTGGGCTGTGGCAAATGCTGCCGCTTAAGGCTAAATGTGATTTTGCCCGTTTTGCCGGTGAAACTGTTTAATGTTTTTGGCGTTAAGTCGTCAGCTCTGCCCTTGCTAACTCCCGAGCCCGATTGATCGCCATTCTCTACTTCTAGCACATCGGCTGCATCGTCCTCTACAGCAGTCACGCAGTGTGGTGTTGGTGGCAACTCTTGCTCCTCCTGTTCCTCATCATGTTCGTCCTGCTCGGTTGCAGGCTGCGCTGGTGGTATTAATGTCTCCATGGTTTTCATTTGGGCTGCCAAAGATTGAGCAGCGGCCACGGCCTTTGCCAGCTGCGCCGTTCGCTGTTTCTCGAGTATTTCCTGTCGTTTTTTGGCAATTATCTCCTCCTGCTTGCTCATTTGCGCGAAGCGATCAATGCGATGATTACGTTGCGCCATAACTTTGCTGATTTCTGCTCAGAGTGCTTATATAAAACTTCTATGTCCGCCTTGATAGTTTTGTGCACGGCAAGTAAAAAGTTTTCATATAAAAAAATGCAAGAATGGGCACTCTATGCAGCACCAATGTTACCGTTGCTTTCAAAATACCAAAAACACAATTGCACTAAAAATACTGAAACTCCAAATTAATCGGTTTAACGATTGTTTTTTGGTTTGTATGACTTTTATTCCATTTTTGTTTTTGTAAACACATATATAAGGGAAGCTGTTTGGTTACTTGGTTGTTAATTTAGGGAACGCTTTTTAGTTTTTATAGACCAAATATGTAATAAACTTTGAAAACAATGGTAGAATTGCAACAGGATTATGTTATTCCGAAATTCATATGTATAAATATATGAATACATATGTTAGTTATACATATAGAAAAACACTTAATATTGGCAGTGTGTTAAATGATTTAAATTGAAGTAAACAATGATTTTAAATGTAAAATTCTGAGTTTTCTCTTTTCACTTTTAGTGAATTCTTTTTTTGTAAATAGGTTAAGTATATATGTATATTTAGATAATTGATAATAAGTGTATCTAAATGCGCCTAAAAATACAAACTGTTATTAATTCGATTATGTTTGCTTACATAAAAAATAGAGAAGAATAAATTAGTTTGTATTATATGAATTAATTTCTTCAATTTTATCTAGTTGTATTTAGGTACTATTAATCCTTGCATCATGTCAAAACTATTGCCGTCTGGTTGAACAGTCTCGATCGTGCCATTTTCTAGTCTCACTTTTAAGAAGCCATAATCATCAATTCCTACAACGGTGGCTTCTTTTTCTTGATCTTGAAGGCATATCTTAATGCTTTGTTCGCTGTAATACAAAAAAAATAACTTTCTAAATCTATATTTTAATTAATTCAATAATATTACCTATGTAGCCAGAGTTCATAGTACAGATCGTAGAATGACTTGAAATTGCCGTTTTGCACATCAGCCAATAGTCTTTCGATTTCGTTAAAAACCAAGGCAATACACTGTTCGTACTTAAGCAATGGCAATTTCGAATCAGGCATCCGCGCATTATATTCTTTTATCATATCGTTAATGCAAACTGTCGGTTTCGAATTGTTCAGATTAATACCGCAGCCAATGTTAACGATTGCCAGAGAACCCAATAATGTAGTATTGACGACGAGTCCGCCAATCTTATTATTTCCATTTGCTATAATATCATTTGGCCATTTTAATGCTATGTCCAGAACCTGAAAATAGCGGTAATAAAGATATATTTGCGATATAGTATATAACTAAAGTGTATGGTCTCACTAATAATTTGCATGTGATTGGCGGTACGATAAACAGCTGATAATTATCGATATGTGGGGCCTACAAACAGTGCGATATATTGGACGAAGGGCTTGCACACGATACGCGAATTATATGCATGTCGATACTATCGACGAGAGTTTAACAGTTGTACTACTTGGGTGTAGAGAAATTTCGTGCGTGCTGCAGCAGCAACAACACAACGAGCAAGCACCCGTTCTGTCTGCCCCGCAAAAAAAGCGAAGAACTATAAAAATTATCGCGTTTTTAGCAAAGCGGAAGCTTGCAAGCTATTCGCATCTACTGTAGATTGAGTGCTGTGTATGTGTGTTCAGTGGCAACAGAAAAGCTGGAACAAGTGTGCGACAGAATGTGCGGTGTCAATGTGATGGAAATAACGGAAATCGCTTCTAACAAACGAGTCTGAAAAAATCAATCAGTTTTTATGCTGCTGTAAAAGGGGGCGCCGGCGGGCAACAACACAATGAGCAGCAGCGACGCCGCCGCCGCCCAGCTGACTGCTTCGCCAGCCAGCAGCAGCAGCAGCAACAATACAACATCATCAACAACAACAACAACGACCACGACGACGACGAGTGAAAGCAATCTTATCATCATACAGGATATGATTGAACTGTCGGCCAACCATCTGGAGGGGCTGCGCACGCAATGCGCCACAACCGCATCGCTCACGCAACAGGAGATACGTTCCCTGGAGTCCAAGCTGGTGCGCTACTTCTCCGAGCTGCTGTTAACCAAAATGCGCCTCAACGAACGTATACCCGCCAACGGCCTCCTACCCCATCATCAGGCGACGACGGGCAGCGAGCTGCGGCTATGGCTGCGTGTGGTTGGCCTGAGCCAAGAGTCGATCAATGTGTGTCTGAGTCGACTGACAACATTGGAGCAGACGCTGCAGCTAAGCGACGAAGAACTGAAACAACTGCTCGCAAACAATACATCCAGCAGCCAGCTGGACGAGGAGTTGCGTCGTCTAACCAAAGCGCTGCACAATCTACGCAAATGCATGGAAACAATGGAGACCTGTGGCCCCGTTGCGCCCAGCTTCGCTCCGGACCAATGGCACTGGGACTCGTGGGATCGTCCGGTTGCTCAGCCGCATCACATGCATCGCGGCAGCTTCGGCAACATTGGCCAGACCTCAGCATCGCCGCGTGCGCATCATCGACAGCATCCGCATAGCACTACCAAGGCAGCCAAGATGGGCAGCAACTTGAGTTCACAGCTGCAGCAGCAACAGCAGAAGCAGGAGCAGCTGACTGGATCACAGTTGACCTTAACGCTGACACCGTCGCCACCCAACTCGCCCTTTACGGCCATCCACGCCTCCGGCACAGCCTCGGCCGGCGGAACGCCGCTGCGCAGTCGCGCCACAGTCGCATTAGCTACCACGGTGGGCACGCCGCCGCCCGTCAAGAAGCATCAGACTCTGCTGATGCAGCACACCACGAGCAGCGCCTCGGACAGCAGCACCGTGGGAGCCGGCGGGGAGCAGCAGCCGCCACGTCCGCCACGCAATCGTTTGCCCACAGATCCCAGTCCCGACAGCCACAGCTCGGCGAGCTCGACGGACATCTATGCGGACTGTGCGGGCAGCAGCTCGAATGTGCTGCTGGTGCCACCGTCGCCGGGTGTGGCACACGTGGGCATGGGACACACGATCAAGCATCGTTTCAGCAAGTGGCTGTGCTTCATGGCCACCTGCAAATTGTGCCAGAAGCAGATGCTCAGCCACGGCCTCAAGTGCATCGATTGCAAGTACATCTGCCACAAGTCCTGCGCGATTCATGTGCCTCCGTCGTGCGGCCTGCCGCCGGAGTACGTGCACGAGTTCCGCCAGACGCAGGTGGGCGGTCGCTGGGATCCAGCGCAGCTGGGTCCGAGCAACAGCAAGGCGTCGCCGGTGTTGAGAAAGAGTACGCTAGGCAAGCCGATGCAATTGCAGCAACAGCAGTTGCAGCAGCACGTCGACAGCAGCTCGCCCAGCTCCAGTTGCACCAGCTCCACGCCCAGCAGTCCAGCGCTGTTCCAGCAACAGCAGCAGCAACAACAGCAGCACCAACAGCTGCAGCTGTCGACGCCAACTGCCTCCCACTCAAAGCCATTGCCAGCGCTGCCCCAGCAGCATCAACCTCATCAACAACAACAGCATCATCATCAACAACAACAACAGCAGCAGCACAGTCAATTTAACTTTCCCAACGTGACGATAACGAGCAGCAATGCGTGCAGCAGCAATGCGAGCAATGTCGCGAAAACGCTCATCTCCAACGAGACGACTGTGGCAAGCGAATCGCTGAAGAACGGCAACAACACCAGCGCCAACAACGACAACAGTGGCGTCGCTGGCAATAACAGCCAAGGCAGCGGCAATAGCAAAAGCAACAGTCGGAGCAACAGCAACAACAGCAGCAGCTCGAACAACGGACAGAACATTCACTCGCTGACGGGCAGCCAAGTGTCGACGCACTCGAACGTGTCGCAGGCCTCGAATGTGAGCAGCAGCGGAGGGAGCGCCACCTACACGGGCAACCTGGTCAACAGTGGCAGCTTCTTTCCACGCAAGCTGAGCAACGCGGGCGTGGACAAGCGCATTCCCTTCACCAGCGAGTACAGCGACACCCACAAGTCCAACGACAGCGACAAGACGGTGTCGTTGTCCGGCAGCGCCAGCACCGATTCGGACCGCACGCCGGTGCGCCTGGATTCCACCGAGGACGGCGACTCGGGCCAGTGGCGCCAGAACTCGATATCGCTCAAGGAGTGGGACATCCCGTACGGCGATCTGCATTTACTCGAACGCATTGGCCAGGGCCGCTTCGGCACTGTGCATCGTGCGCTGTGGCACGGCGATGTGGCCGTGAAGCTCTTGAACGAGGACTACCTGCAGGACGAGCACATGCTGGACTCGTTTCGCAACGAGGTGACCAACTTCAAGAAGACACGACACGAGAATCTGGTGCTCTTCATGGGCGCCTGCATGAATCCACCTCATCTGGCCATTGTCACGTCCCTGTGCAAGGGCAACACACTCTACACGTACATCCACCAGCGGCGCGAGAAGTTCGCCATGAATCGCACGCTGCTCATTGCCCAGCAGATCGCCCAGGGCATGGGCTATCTGCATGCCCGGGATATTATACACAAGGATTTGCGCACCAAGAACATTTTCATTGAGAACGGCAAGGTGATCATCACGGATTTCGGGCTGTTTAGCTCGACAAAGCTGCTGTACTGTGATATGGGACTGGGCGTGCCACAGAACTGGCTGTGCTACCTGGCGCCGGAGTTGATACGCGCCCTGCTGCCGTCGAAGCCGCGCGGCGAGTGCCTGGAGTTCACCAGCTATTCGGATGTCTTCTCGTTCGGCACCGTCTGGTATGAGCTCATTTGCGGCGAGTTCACGTTCAAGGATCAGCCGCCGGAGTCAGTTATCTGGCAGGTGGGGCGCGGCATGAAGCAGTCGCTGGCCAATCTGCAGTCGGGGCGAGATGTGAAGGATCTGCTGATGCTGTGCTGGGCCTACGACAAGGAGCAGCGACCGGACTTTGCGCGTCTTCTCTCAATGCTTGAGCATTTGCCAAAGAAACGCTTGGCGCGCAGTCCATCGCACCCCGTCAATCTCTCCCGTTCTGCGGAGTCAGTCTTCTAAGCAGTCACACACAACACATTACACATATACACATAAACACATCTATACACACAGGCACAGTTTCTAATTAGCACAATTCCATGTTCGATTTAAATGTAAGTTGCACTCACACACACACACACTCACAAAGACACTCATGTAAGAGGTGTGCGTGCAAAATGTCAAAAAGAGTTAGTAAAAAAGAAAAAGAGATGGAGAGCAAAGCTCACCCCCACTTCACCCCCCCACACTATGTATGTAGCTTGTACGCAATTCTACGACTCTCAAAGCAAAGTTCAAATGTGCAAAAGAAAAAAAACAAAGCGATAAATGTAAATATAATACGAAAACCTATGCAAGAAAACGAACATACTATGTATATCCAAAATTGTAGCAATTATGAATGCATTGTAAAAACTATATATATTAATTTAAATTTTTAAAATTACAAATGTATGAATATGAAAATCAAATGTTAAATTAAACACGAAGAAAGCATTATGAAAAGACAACGTTGAAATATGTATGTTAGAAGAGAAAGAAGGCAACCAGCAACCGATCGGATCGAGGAAATGCATAATACATAAAATGTATGTACCAATTACACGTAGAGACACGCGGACAAATAGACAGACAGACGAACGGATGAAACAAACGAACATGCATTAATTTAAAGCAAGCACTGTGGCAAATCTAAATGTAAACGCAAATCAGGTGAGCAATTTTAAAATTGTTAATTATGTGTAAGCAAAGCTCTATACATCTATATAAACAAATATATATATACATATATATATATCGTATACAAGTATATAATGAATTGTGTATTGTAAGATATAAGTATATTATTAGCAAACGAGTTGAAGCAAAAAATGAAAATGAAAAGAAAAGGAAAAGAAAATGAAAACAATATATATACGAATAATTGTCAAAATAAAAACTATCACTGCAGATAACATAGCTATTTCATGCAACCTTTTTATTGGCCCACAAAATTATTGCAATTGGCATTCGAAATTTCTTTCCCAAACTCTACTTCTACTGCTGCTCTTAATGACACTGCAGATACTTCTATTATCATTTCCAATCCTACCATTACTACTATCCTAACCAGTGAAATTGATCCTCATATCGACAGTTGTTATTGATTAGACAAAACAGAATTAAGTTGTAAGAAACACACTACTGAATTTGCAAAAATATGTTTTGTAAAGCTAAAGCTGATATATGACATATGCAAGTATATCGATGTTGATATAATTACACTGTTATGAAGACTACAAAAGATCTTATGATAAATGTGTAGAACCAGCACTGCAAATGTTCTCTTCAATCTGTCGGGCACACAGTGGGATAGTCAGTCGCCTAAAGTCTAGCACTTACCCTATATTGTGGATGGCTGCGCAGAGTGTTCACCACGGCGGCTCCAATGATGTGTTGTAGCAACGGCAGACGACTGCCCAGCGGCGAGTCGGTGGCAATGTGCAGTTGCGTGGAGAACATGGCGCAACCCAAGGGACTGAGCCACTAGAACACAACGAATGCAAACTGATTACACAACAAAACTCAGTGGTAAAGTCATTTCAATAGTTACCTGGTTGTTGCTGCGACCCAAGCCTGCTGTCTGTTGCAGTGGCAGCACAGCGATGCCGTGCACCAGCTCCAGATCATTGATCACATGCATCGAGCTGCTCACAACTGGCGCATAGATGACCAGGCGTCCAATGTGCTCAGTTTTCAGGTTCTGCAATTGTCAGATGATAATTGTATGAACAAGTATTTAGCTGGTTGCACCTACATCAAAGTAATCAACGGTGGAGAAGTCGTCTGGACAGGAATGTATCAGTATGGGCAACACATTGGTGTTTGCCGCGGGCGCCTTATCATCCTTGCCGCAGAACTTCATGGTCAGCTTGGACGTGACGATGACATTCTCAGCGCCGCTGCAACGTGGACGCAGCTTCTCCAACAACTCGAATTTCGACTGCAATGGAAATACTGATTAGCTGCGAGTTGACTGATAAAAGGCAACGACCATTCACCTCATGACGACCCAAGAAGTAGGCCTGCTTGAAGATCACTCCACTAGCAGTTGAATCTGCGGATTCAGCAGATTGCACCTGGATGCCCAAATATTTGCGCAAGAGATCCGAAAAGATCTCGAGGCGAGTGCTCTCGTTCTGCTTCAGGATGGCGAATTTCACTTCGTCGAACTCAAACTCGTTGGGATTCGTCTCCAGGTGGACCTGCAAGAAGATACATATTAAAATATCATTCTATGTGGAATAGATGCTTAATTACCTGGGAGAAAACAGCTTTGCCGCCACTCTGCAAGCTGTTGGCCAGCATCAGGCTGGGCGTGTTCCAGGTCTCCTCTGTGCCCAGCACCTTGACGTCCAGCTTGTGGGTCTGGCCGCTGAGATCCTTTAGTTCCGTGGACCTTGGACATACTAGAGCTCTAAGCGGCGTTCGTTTCGTATTTTGATTTTGTTTGGTTTGGTTTTTGTTTTTTTTTTATTTCGGTTTTTGGTTGTTGTTAGTTTTTGTTAAAGGCAAATAGGATAATAATAGTAGAGGGCGCACACATACAAGCACATACACGCACACACAGAGAGCGAAAGACAGTGGACAGCACACGAGGAAGAAGAAAAGAAGAGGTAATAAAATAAAGCAAGCGGGATCGAAATCAATTACAAGTCGCATTTGAAATTTCAATAGAGGCATCAGTGCGTTATACCGATAGAACAGTTAAGAATTATGGTGAAGAAGTAACACACAGAAACACGAGACATCAAATAGTTAAATTCGATTAGAAAACCAAAAACAAATTGAGAAAACACGCCAATTTGAGCATGAAACGTTTGAGAAACACAAAGAGATTGGAATTAGTAAGAAAATTGTTGAGAGTACATTAGGTAAAGTTCGAAATATAAAAAAAAACAAAATGTTAGTCTACGCAAGAGTAATGACAACTGGTTTCGTAATTATGTTCAGTATAAGTACCTATTCCAACGTAAAAACTTTGAATCGAATTTAGATGGTGCGCCTGAAAGTAGGCAGCAAAAATAAAACGCAACTCGCCCAGGCGGCTGTAACATGCATTGGTAGGATCAAGCTGTCCATACAGTGGATTTCATATATATGAGGTCGAATTGGATTAGCTGTTTCTTTTTTAGTGTTACACTAGGATGGCCTAGAAATTGAGGCATGTTCACGTCATTTCAAAACGATTCCAAACTTCGGGAATGATTTTGAAATCTATGGAGAGTGTCAGTGATATACCAGAGCACAACTTACGGTTTACGCGAATGACTTGGCCCCGCGGACTCCTCGCTGTCGGTGGAGAAGTTTTTCTTAACGGGCGAGGGTTGGTAGCAAAAGATGTGATGCATCATCTTGACACGCTGCCACTTGTCGTAGGAAAACTGAACCAACTCGTGCTCACGCACCTGCAAAGAGTTGGAAAAAAGTTCAGTCACACTCTAAACTCAACGTGATGCCCATCTCACCTCGGCTGTGCGATAGTTGGGCAGGATGAAGTGCAAGATGTCCGAGCAGAGACTCAGGACTCTGCCGCCCTGCAGAAAGTAGTCGACCAACACCTGACCAATGCCCGGCGTCACAGAGCCGCAGACCACGAGCAAAGCTGTGTGCTCGATCCAATACTTCTGCGCCGCCTGCTGTGGCGTCAGTGCATAAATGGTGTACACATTGCGCTCCAGTAGCTCGCGCAGCGTGGCGATTGCCGAGTCTCGTGCACTGGCGCTGTCCGAATAGACGAGCACATTCAGTGGCTTGCTCTCGCCCAGACTGTCCTTATTGCGGCGCAGCACGGGACGTGGTCGGGAGGCAGCTGCAGCAGCTGGAGTTGTTGGCGGCGAACTGGGCTTGACGGCCACAAAGCTTTTGCTGGGCGTAGAAGTCTTTGATGCTGTTGCCACCGGTGCGGTCGCCGTGTCCTGCTCATCGAACGGCTTCTGGCGAGGCGGCACCTTGCTGGCCGCAATCTTCTCCAGCTCACTGGGCTTGTTCGAGGGACTTTGCACTGGCGACGGCTGCTTCAGCGCCACGGCCGTGGGCTTGGCTGGCGATGTGATGGGCTTTGTGGTGGGCTCCACCACAGCCACCGCCTTGACGGGCACTGGCAATGCTTCGATCTGACGCTGGGGCGTCAACTCCTGTTTGGGGAGACCCGTCTTGCCTTCGGTGCGATTCTTTTGCAGCTCAAACTCGGTGGCCTGGTGAGCCAGCACACTGAGCGCGCGCAGATCCTTCAAGTGCTTCTGCCAGCTCTCGGCGTTCATATCCAACGATGTTCGCGATTGGCGCTTCACATGATTAGCCAGCAGTTCGATGGGCTGTGGCTGCCCCTCACGCTGCACAGCTGCAAGACCGCAAAAGGTTGTTTGAATTAGTAAGTGTTCGATTCAATTGGACTAACTAATCAGCTACGGGGCTTACACTCAATCCGCATCAGTGGCAAATTATCATTTATGCATAAATTGTTTTGTAAAAATGTCATTATCAATAGTTTGGTGAAATGCTCAATATCCGTTTCGATGAGCACCGCCAGGTGGGAGTCAATTTTCCATGCTATTAGCTTACCGTAATCTTCCAGCTGCAAAGACAGAAGAAAACTGTGAATGAAATTGAATCAAATGACAACTAAGCACAATCGATTGCACTAACTTTTATATGAACTCATGCACACTTTAATGCTTATCAATGGTAAATACAGTGAAACTAATCAGCAGACGTAAGCACTACTTTTCATGAGACTCTCTTACTGAGCATAGATCGGGACTCCTGCTTTCAAATTAAATTTACTATTCGTGGGTTAAATCTAGAATAGACTTGTACAGATCACACAGACGTAAAAAATTAGAATTAATTAATTAATCTTAGCATAATAAAAATTAACTAGAACCATTTTGGCACGCAGATCAAGAAAATATTACTTTGCTGGCACAAAGGTATCATAACAAATACTTTTTATGGGATCGAGTTTGATTTACAAAGTTGCTGAATTTATAAATAAAACAAAAATGATTTTATTTTGGAACAAATACCTGGATGCATATCAGATTCAACAGACGACGAAAGCTCTATACTTTTGTATAAGTCAATAGAGGGTTCATCTTACGTCATATAAAACTTACGCTTGATAACTTTTAAAACGTTGATAGATAAACCGATAAGCTATTCGAATACTCATAGGTAGATTGTTGCCTTTCAGTCTGCATTAGTCGGCAAACCATGCACAATGTCCGTTGAAATTACCGCGAGCTTCGAGGACATACAACTGGGAAATTTGGTCAGATAATATAGAAAATAATGGGAAAAGCAATTAATAACAGGGCCAAAACTATTTACAGATTGGCAGTGGATCCTATGGGGATGTCTTCGAGGCAAAATGGCAAAATGAAGGCAAGGAAAAAATAATTGCTGTGAAGAAAATTCGACACAATAATCAAATTTCTGAGACGGAGAAAAAGAAATTCAAAGGTGAACTCCAGAGGGAAATCGCCAATCTACGAAAATGTTACCATCCGAATATCGTAGCATTATATGGTGTCTCCAAAGACGAGAACAAAAGAATTTGCTTGCTTTTGGAATATGCCGATTGTGGATCTCTACACTATTTCTTGCACGCTACGAAAAAAAAAGCAAATCAGCTTCACAAGCTCAATTGGATGGTGCAATGTGCCAAGGTGAATACATAAGAAATTAAATATTTTTTATAATGCATCAGGGAAATAAGTCGTCTCACATTCTTTATAGGCTTTGGAGTACTTGCATAAAGAGAAGACATTCCATCGTGATCTTAAGCCGCAAAATCTGTTGCTTTTCCACAGCTATTACACACTGAAGATATGTGATTTTGGCACAGTGAAACAAATCGGAACAAGTAATACGATGGGAACCGGTACATATGGTTACATGGCTCCAGAAGTTTGCGTAAGTAATATTATTGTATTTTTGTGAATTAAACTTGGATCAACATGTATTTTCAAAGGACATGAGCAAATACACCGAAATGTGCGATGTTTATAGCTATGGCATTGTTTTCTGGGAAGTCATGTCCAGAAAGAGACCATTCTACGATTTAAAAGCTAAAGACCCAATTTCTATTCAATTGAAAGTTCGTGAAGGTAAAGTACATGCATTATAACATCCAGCAAAATCGTTGTAATTTGTTTTGTTGTCCTAGGCAAACGGCCAAATCTTAAAAATATGCAATTGACTACAGATTTTGAGCGTGTAATTGAATTAATTCAGTTGTGTTGGGATAATAGGCCAGATATTCGACCGAGTATGAAACATATCGCCGAAACCTTAACAAGCTGCCTAATTGGTAAACTAGTAAATTAAATCATCATTATATCAATACGTAGTGACTGGAAATCCGTATATATTAGCGATTTGTTATCAATGCAATTTGTTATCAATGCAATATGTTATCAATGCTTTCGGTTATCCGATCGGAAGTTGTTGTTACTGATTATACATTACATTATATTTTCACATTGCTATACTTGCATATCAAACAATAAACAACATTTGAAAAATACAGGATAATATACAAAGCGAAAGATAGTGTATTATTTTAGATGACAGTTCTTTTTCGGCTGGTCAACGTAACCTAGTACATAGATCGATAATAATGAAGCGAAAACGTAATGTTCTTGGGGAATATGGCGAAAAAAAATTCATCATTATCACCTATTGGCCATTATAGATTGATAGTGATATAGGTAATAGACTGAAAAATAATATATATAAAAAATAACATGAAAAAGTGAAAGTTCTCAGAGTGAAATTTATCTTACGATGTATGAAGTAACAAGTTTTCAATTGGACTAAGCTGGATTGGATGCTTCAATAACAAAGTGTGTTTATTGTTCCTTGTTCTTCTTACCCAGCGAATAGATTAATTTGATATTCTTCATAACGAATGAAAGATATACATAGGGTAAGAACCAAGTCTATCTAAAAACTCGTAGCTTTGTAACAAATTTCGCAAAATAAAAATAATCAACATAGCTTATGTAATACAAAGAACAACAATTGATACAGAATGCATTGAGAATTACGGCTATATGGCACCTGAAGTTTGAGAATTATTGTCTACCTTGGAATTAGCAAGGATTTGAACGGACTAGATTCACATTTACATTGAGAACCAAGTATGTAAAACTAAACAATACTTAAAATATATAGTTATTTATTTTAAATTTATTTCCGCATACTTGAAACTCATTTTGTGGAATAATAATAACATTTAAACAAAGTTTTATTCATTCGTTCAACTAAAATGAATGCTATTGATCTGTAACTGACTTGATATGCCTTTTCAGCGTGAGAATACCGGGTAAAGAAGCACGGAAACGCTGATAAGTCGCCGGCGCGACCTGCGACCTAACTCAACATGAATTATTCCATTCCACGCGTTAGCTTATAAACCAATTCCTGAACGAAATTCAGCCACTTACCCGCACCGGTTTGGTGTGTGGATGAGCACTGCCGGCATCCCGTTGCAGTTCGATCTGCGACTCGACGAGCAAGTGCAAGTGCTGCGTCTTGTCGGGGGACAGCGTGATTCTCGGCACCGGCTGCGGAGCCTCTGTGGGCGTTGTTGTTGGCGTTGCGGTGTCGGCGGCATAGGCGAAGGGCAGCAGACTGGGCGCGGAGGGAAAGCTAATCCATGGCGTAATTTGCACCGCCTGCAAGGGGCGCAGACAGCAACCGCGTTGGTTGCCATGCAACCACAGTATATCCGTGACCTTGGCCGCATTACGGTTACCGCACAGTTCCGAGCTGGCAAATGTTGGATCTGCACGCACACACGCACAGCATTATTAGTTGTTGCTTCCGTAAAACGTAATACATGTGCGCGTGTATTGGTGTTCTTGGTACTCACCGAAGCCATCGTCGTTGCCCGCTTGAAGCGTGTAGAACGCAATGCTCGATGATTGCGCCAACTGCTCGGCGATTTTGTTGCATGCCCGTTGGATGCGCCAAGACTGCACCAAAGTGGCGCTCACGTAATACAGTGTTAACATCTTTTCAGGACTCAATAGTTATAAGCGGCACCAGTTTCAATTTACTTGGTGTGTTGTGGCCATTACACGGGGGAATGGTGCACTGGGAGAAATACGCACGTCGAATTGTAGTCACTTTTGCGCTTCGATAATACTAGAAAATCAATTGCCGTGTCGTAATTTTGTGTGTGTTGCAAATTGAATTTGCATTTATCACTGCTGGAGCGCTCGCTTCCTTGCCAACGAACGAACAACTGTTTGACACAGTTTTCGCATTTCGCTATGTCATGACATTTATTGTTGATTGCTTTCACACGCACATTCGTCGAGACGACGCGACGCGTCGCGATGCTCCCGTCTCAAAGCTTATCAATAATAGAAGGGTGTTTTGATAAGACTGCAAGTCATTCACAGTGGTACGTAATTAAAACAGCTGTTCCGTTTGCGTTAGCCAAGAGTTTGAGCGCCACTGTGTTTACAACATTGTCGTTGCTTACATAATTCATTTAAGCAAAGCCAATAAAAATTAGAATTTTTTAGTCTGTTTTCAATTGATTTTCGGGCTTATTGTCAAAATGTCTTCAAATCTTTTTACCATCTGCTAGGGAAGTGCCTATTGCATGTAGAGTTCGATAGTTGGCATTCCCCAAATAAAAAATACTAAGGAAAATACTAGCTGTAATCGATGTGCTATCGAGTAAGTCTGGGCATTGCCAACACTAAAATAGCTGCAATTTACGTTACTGTTCGAAAGCCTAATGCCATTTGAATTTTGCTGATGAAAAGTGAAATTTTAAAATGATTTTCCACCTTTTCATTTTTTAGTTTAGAAGTCATGTTTTTAGGTTAGTGGAATGTAATTAACTTTTAACTCAGTCATTGGCTATTAGTTCAATACGCGTTTGCAACAATATAAAACAAGTTTTGGCTTTGGCAACCAACATTTTATGCTGCCTCTCGCTTACTCTCACACTCGTTCGCGCTCGTTCGCCACCTCTCCCCCATCGTCGCGCCTGAAGTTTCGTGTTGAATGCCATCACTCGGTACATTTCGGCTCGCCTCAACTTCGGCTTGAGTTAGCCAAACAACATTGTGGCCAAATTGCATAGCAGTTAGTACGTAAACGTGGCTGCAGCTGGTAAGGCGTGTTGTCGGTGACTGTCGGTATAGTGGTTGAAGCAAAAAACACGTTAAAATTTCGTCATCGTTTCCCCGTCCAAAGCGCGCGCGTAAAAAAGCAAAACAAACCAAAGTGAGTGCAATAGGCGGGCAGTAACAATGTAGTTCTTCTTGTTGTTGTTGTTGTCACTGTGGTAGTAAATATATTCTGTTGTAGTTGTTAGAGTTGCTGTGGTAATTCCTATGTGTGTGCGTGTCTGGGTGTTAATGCTGTGCTTGCAGTGGCCGCAACCGCGCGCATTGGGCCATAATAAACATAACAAATTAATTGCAGCAAACATGTAATTGCAATTACCAAGATTGAACCACAAAATATACGATTATTGTACATGAAATGTTTGCGGCAATTGGCCAGAAATCATGTGTATTGATTTTCGCCATTATATATTAATGCTCAACACACACACCAAAAAAAACGCAACAAAAATTGTAACGAAAATGTGTCCGTGCCTTGGTCCGTTACTCGCACATGTATTGCACACACACTCATGCCCAGACGCCAGCATAGCCATGCTAACAAGCAGGCGCCAACACGCACACACACTCACCCTCTCCCTCGCTCGCACACACACACACACACCAGCGATAGACGTCGTCCTCTTTGGCTGTAACTGACAGCTGCCAAGTGCCAGAGCTTGTCGTCAACAAGTCTATCAAAAGTACGTTTGTCATTTCTGTTGCAATCCCATCCCCCTCCCCCGCACCCCTCCTCAGACACTACATATCATTCCACTAATACTGCCAGCTTGTGTCCGTGAAGCTCCTTTGTGTCTGCCAATATGTAGTTTGTTTTAAACTAGCCACTTTTTACGACTGAATATAATGTATGCTTGTTTGTATGTAAGTATGTTTGCCTGTATGTATGTATGTACGAGTATGTTGTATTGCCCCATACCGCGAGCCATCAGTCAAGCTCGACTCTAAGTGCTTTCCCTCTTTCATTTGCATTTGTTTGTTCTGCAAATACGCGAATCATCGCGAAAATCCATTTCATAAGTTAATAACAAAAGCAATAAAGCTCAAAGGAAAATCTATTTCGAGGCTATCGCAAATTTAATACCCTCACAGTCCTTAGATTATGAATTTCTAAAAAATTAGTTAATTTTAATTATAAGAAAGCAGTCAACAAACATGTGCAATGGGTTGGGATAGCTTAACTTGAATAGAGTAGTAATTAAATCTGTCTTAAGTCCGTTGAATTTTACGCTGAAGATAGGCAAAAATAAAGTCGCATATTCCCGTTTCGAGTCCTTTTGCTTGCAGTGACGCATTCAATTTCACAGTACCCATGATGACGATGAGGATAATTAAATGACGGGAAATTCAGTTCGAATTGCGAGTCCACAATATATTAGGAGCAGAAACCTAGAAGCGACGCAAGAAATTGCCGCTTGACGGACAGCAGCGTAATCTTGTTTAGTATCACGCCTACAGACAGCGACTTATCAATTACTGCTCTTCTTCACTGTGAATAATGAAAGAAATTACAGGAAGTGACGTAGAGGGAATCGAATAGAAACAGAACTCTTATATTGTACATATAATAAAAATAAGTCCTGCGCTTGAATTGGCTCTCGTGCTGCTAGCCACTGTGTTATATTTAGTGCGCTAGATTGCACTTCTGATTAGAATACCCTGTAAACGGCAGTGAAACGAAATAATTTGTATTACTCATAGCTTTACTCGGCAGCGAAAAGGACGTTTATTTGAAGCTTTTGTAGTGCAAGGAACGTTTGCGCTTTACAGGGTGTCTGTGAGTCGAGCTCGCAGGCGAAGAACATGCAGTTTTTGTTATTTATTATTGCTGTAGGGAGAAATGAATACAGTATTGTTTTGCTATGTAGAATCATTTGTTTCTGCTCGGCAACACACTGGAAACACTCACATATTTGTTTATTCGCAGATTTATAGTTATTTATGAATCAGTGAGAGTACGTTGGGTTATGTTTGGCCGAACTTCTGCAAATGCCTCATAAAATACCCGGCTGACTTCTGCAGGCGTCGCTGCTGTTGCTTTATTCAAATTGAGTTGTTGCTTATTCATGCATTTTGTTGCACTGCTGCATGCTCCATTGTGTATGTGTGTGTGTGTGTGCCGTTGTAGTTACAGTCATTCATTCATGAAGGTCTGGCAATGTTGTTCCATGCATAACACGAGGCTTGACTTGCCCCACAGTCGGCCTGACATTTCCATGGTGTGTCTGTCAGAGCTCAAGTATCTGTTACGTTTAAATGCCGGTCTATACACAGTCACACACACACACACATACACGTGCATAAACAAGCACACTCACTCACACTGTTGTGTGTGCTCGCCCCAAGTGTGCACTTTCACTTTTTATGCCGCTGCGAGTAAACAAAAACTGGCAAAACGACAATCGTGATCAGGTTTAAGTTTTTAAGACTCAGTTTCAGTTGGAACTGGTGATGGAATCGTGTCAGTTGCGGGCAATATGCTACCAATTGTTTTCAAAGTTAGACCTATTGGAAAACTCTTTAGCTGAAACGACACTAAAGCTGACAAACTTAACATATTTAAACTAGTTTGTATTTGAAATTGTTTACTTCAAGAATGTGTCAAAGAATGTGTTCTTTGTAGCCGCAAAACTCGATACCTTTTGATCTGTGTTCTGCCCAAGCAACACGACACGTGACCAGCTCTGGTTGCAATTCCGAAGCGAGTTCCATGTGCAGCATTTTGCTGGGCTCTAAATCATGCATTCAATTGCCATGATTGCCGCAGAGAGATGGAGAGAGTCGACAAGGGAGGCACAAAGGTAAAGGGTGATAGAAAGTGAGAGAGAGAGAAAAAGAGAGAGGGGAGAGTTTGAGCTAATCATGTGAATTTTTTAGTCTTTGTGCAATCGCAATCAACATTCGACCAAGTAACATAATCATAGTGTAAACAGCGGCATGTTGTATGCTCGTAATTGTTGCAGAGTAAATGAGGCCGAGAGAGAGGTAGAGGGGGGAGGGCGAAACACACCAGCTGCGGGTTAAATTATAATTGCGGCGTGCATGTGTTTGATAGGTTTTATCTTTAGGACTAGATGCTAATGCATTTCAAATGGCCAGTTGATGTTCGCCACACAAAAACATTGCGTTCAATATTAATCATACGCCTAATTGCCCAGTCGGCATGTTGCGCATACGCCGCATGACCGCAATTGTTCAACTTCGTTTACCGCGATAATGCATATCATAATTAACAAACTTGTCGCTGCGGCACAAATCTCCAAACTGCGAAAAGGAAATTAAACTCGCTTGCCATTTGTCTGTGCACATAAATAAAAGTATGTATGTAGTTTGCTTCCTACGGATCAGTGGGCAACTTCTTAACTAGTATTGCTAAATTTTTAATTCGCCTTCAACGAAATTTGTTTTACATTACGCCGAGGTGTCAGAATGATTGATTTGTGTGTAGGGAAAGCCGGAGACTACAACTAGCTTTGGGCTTGTTAAGTTGTTAGATTTCAAGACTGCTGCAATACATCAATGTCAGAAATTGGCTGAGAACTAGACGAAGAATTGTGTAAAGTGTTTGCTGCGAGTATTATCCATAAATAAATCAATTGGTAAATGTTTAATGTGCAATCAATATGGCCAGAAAGGTTTCCTCCTCGCAGCGTACATTGAATTATATTTGTTATTGGTGGGAAATTTGAAAATCTATTTCCCCAGCTATGTGCATAAAATGTATGTTTGGATTGCACAGCGCACCTTGAAACAATGCAGATTTTAAACTGGTTGAGAAAGTCCCCAAGGTGAATCAATATTAATGCCGAAGTGCTTACATTTCAATTTCCAGTAATTTTATTTTTATTTTGTGGTCTTGCAACGTGCAAATAGTTGCCCCTAAACGTTGCCTCACATTCGCTACCCTTTTTTATGCTTTCACTCGCAGTTGCCCTCGCACCTGCAGTGTGAAATGTGTCGACTGCACAACGTACACAACATTCAACGTGTAAATGATATAAAAAATGGCAGCACTACAAGCAGCAGGGGCAGAACATTGGGGCTGCCACGTTGCCATGACAGGCAGCAACAGCCACAGCCACAGCAACAGCAACAACAATGCGGCGGGGTGACAAGTGCAAATGTCTAACCTGCAGCATTGCTTGCACTCAGTTGCATTTCCATGCCACCTCAGCTGCCTGTGCGCGCGTTAATACCCAGCACTTGGGCTGCAGAGGCAGGGTATGATGGTGTGTGCGTCGTGGCTTGGGGTTGCCATGCTCATTGTTGTCAGGGGGTGTCATTAGTTGATGTAGCGTAGGTTTATAATTTGTGTGAGGTTGCAAAGTTCGCATGCCCCTTGTTGCGCTTGCAAACGGGGTAGATTGGCTGGAAAAAGAAATGAGAGAATTTATGAAATTGCAAAGCGATAAATTAGTATTGTTTGGTGTTAAATGTGTGATCGAATGTGAAGTAAACAATATATGATTTTGAGAAAAACAAATATAAAAAATTAATTTGCATGCAGAACTTGTACATTAAAAAAGTACATATTTGGTTAAATTAAAAAAAATCTTAAAAGCTATATAGTCTTTAAGACTTTGTAGATATGTTAAAGTGAATCGAATCAACAAAAGGCTTAAAAATCCAAAAGTAATTTAACAGTAGAACTTGTATATTAAAATAGTAGAAATTTGGAATTCAAAAGCGAATTTTAAAAGCTATATATTTTTAAAGGCTTTTTTTAAATTAAATCAACAAAAGACTTAGACATCAAAAGCTGAATTTAAAAGCAAATTTTAAATAGCTGTTTAAACACTTTGTAGATATGTTCCAATGAATTGAAACAACAAAAGACACAAAAATGTAAAGCAGAAGTTGTCAATTGAGATAGCAGATATTTGTTTCCATTTAGAGAAGAATATTAAAAACTATATATTTTTAAAGACTATGTAGATATTGAAAAATGAATAGGCCAAAAATTAAATTATTATATAAATAACTTAAATTAAAATAGCAGATATATGTTTGAATTTAGAAACGAATATTAAACGCTATATATTGTTAAAAACTTTTCAGATATTTGAAACTTAATCGAAACAACAAGGAAACTAATTTAAATATTAATGGTGAAATTGTAAATCAAAGTAGTTGAAATGTTGTTGATTTCTATTCTTTACTCACTGAATGTGTTCAAACTAATGTCCAGGGTATTCGAATGCGGTTCAGCCGTCTGCGGATCTGCCCACTTTGTTTGCATGCATGCGTGTGTGCGAATGTAAGAGGGTGTGTGCGAGTGCGTGTAGGTGTTTACGTACTTGAGGTGCACGCAAAGTTTTGTTGTGCATTTGCCATGCTTCTATTTTAAGGACCAACTCAGGGGCTCTTGCCCGCACCGTGCGTTTAGCTCGGCCATGACTATGCGGTAATGCGTGCGAGTGTGTGAGTTTGTCATTCTCCAAGTCTCGGTGCAACGCGGCCACCTGCTGCTGGCATGTGAATTGTGCTGTAGCTTCTGATATGCTGCACGCTGCTCGTTGCTCGTTGCACGTTGCGTATGCGTCATGTGAGCGCCGTTGGACAAACAAGCGTTGTTTTTTAAATGCCCGCACGCTGCAACTCTGTCAGTCTATTACAACTCCATCTAGCTCGCTTCCTCCGTTCTTCGTTCATTCCAACAAGTTCTGTTTGGTATTTGCATTGCGCTTTTTCAGCATTTCCATTCTATATGCACAAACAACAAACAAATCAACTTATTTGCCAGCATTTTTTGGTTGCAGCTCATTCTCAGTTTTTGCTCTATTTATACAGAGGTATGCCGTTATTGCCCCCGTCGTTGTTGTTGTTAGTGTCGTTGTTGTTGCTGGTCATGTCGGAGCTTGTTTGCTTTGAGCTGAACTGATTGAGTGCAGTTTGCACACATCAGACCGATGGCCTCGCAAAGGGCTCGTCGTGTGGTCAACGCACAAGTTGAATGGAACAGGGAAAGCGATTAAAGAAGACTCGCACAGTAACAGCAACAGCAACAGCAGCACAGAGAGCAAGGAATTTGCTTATTGGAAAATTCATTTTCAAAAATATACCGAAATTCCATTAAGGGGGAATTTTATTGGGCATTTCTGGCGAGAATATTAAATTGCCGTCAGTTTGCTGCCAGAGTGTCCGGAACCCAATTTGCTAAAATAAAAAGGAAAACGATGTTTAATTGATATTTGGGTTTTCCGGCATTTTGTGTTTTTTCAGCCACTTTCAGGCCCTTCAAGTCAATTAAAAAGTTTAATTAAAATTATCAGCAATGTATGTCCATCAGCACACAGCCTTCTCTAGCATCCCACTTCATTGTCACTCATAATCTGTCTGTCATAATCAAACTCTTGGGCGTAAATTGCAAAATGTTTTCAACCTGCCGCGTGCCAAAAATTTAAATTTTACGCAATTTTAATCACTTGTCATTCCAATTTAATAATTTTCTTCTTGTTTTCGCCGTCTAATTAAAATGCCAGCTAAAGCAAAACACATAATATTCCGTCATTAGCTTTTGTGGCACATCTGATTTAATTCTCATTGTATTTATAAAATTTAATAAACAATGCAACAATTATAAAAGAAAAGAGTCTTTGATATAAAAACTTTGTTTATTTCGATATAGTAAATGCAAATAACACTTAATATTTGCGGATTATTATGTGGATAATTATTTAATCATATGAGAATTACTAATTAATTAACCAAATGCACATCAAAATGCCTTTGTCCTTTTGTTGCATTATTAAGCAGAAATACAATACATTTTTTGCGCATATTTTGTTTGTGGCCAACGCATAATTATAGCTTTCCTGCTACTGAAACGAAAGCGTAAAACAATGTTAAATTATCACTAGTCTATGTTACGTATACTTAATACTGCATCTACTGAAATCATACGCACTGTTGGCAATTCAAACAGTACTTGGCAACTACTTATGCGCTTTGCAACGAACAAACTCTGCTTATGCAGCTGAGCATTTATTAGCCAAGAGAGCTTTCGTTTTTGTTTGAAGTGATTTACATAAGGATTCAAGTTTTTTACAATAATAAAAAGCGCATTCTGCAGTTATTCTCGATGGCTCTTTGCTTAGTGGCTGGCTTGGAGTGGCCGACGCGTTGGCTGCACGGGCCAGAGCGAATGTGGGATCGAGAGCAGAGCAAACATTTCATTTCATCGTCAACGCCATTCCAGCTATTCATCCAGTCCATCCATTTGCCGAGCAGTCGAAGAGGATTCTAGCACTAACTTTATCCATTCATGTCCAGCCGCATAAAGATACATAGACGACAACGACGACGACGACGACGAGAGCTTTGCAAATCAAATCTTTAAAGTTGGCCAAGCTGCGCGCTTATCGATGTTGCTGCAGGCGTTCCCCCCGCCATTCCGCTCGCTTGCCGCTTCAACGTTCTAGTTACAAAGTTGTGCAATAAAGTTTAACGCATTTTTTGCTTCATGCACTTTGCTTCATCATCAATTTTTATTGAAATTGACACTATCTGGACAGGAAACTGGGTGGGTGGGATCTGGACCTGTGGGCAGTGGGGAGGAGCTGTGCGCGAAATGAATCAGTGTAACATTTTGTCAGGGACACTTTTAATGAGCAGCAACTCGAGCAGACAGAAAATCCACTTTGCTCGCTGCCGCAGGGCGAGGGCTTATAAACTTGCTAATTGGATTAGATTTTGCGATATGAAGTAAATTCATTAAGAATCTTTTTTACTTCGTACTTCGCGTAGTTTGTGCGTTTCAGCGCTCGCAACTGAGCACAAACGATATTAAAAATTTATAGCAAACTTTGTTTTTTTATTTTATTTGCCTGTCTGCCTGTCATCTGTTAGCTGTTTCATTACAACACTCGCGACTAATAAGCAGCGAAAGTTCACACGGCGACATAAAACAAAGGCGACATGAACAGTTCATAAAAAAGGCGAAAAAATGTAGCGCAATAGAAGTGACAGCAGCAACAAACAGCAACAGCAACGGCAGCAGTAGCAACAGACGCGACAGCAACAAATGGCGAATAGTAAACAGCTGCGACACAGACTTTTGGCTTGAGAGCTTTTGTCCATCGCGGAGTGTGAGAGCTTTTCAGCATACTGCATATGTCTGCATGCAAGCAGCGTGCGTGTGTGTGTGTGAGTAAAGACGACTGAAAAAGATGTTCAACTGGTTTGGTTAAAGCAATAAAAGACAACAACAATAACGACGGCGACAGACGAAACGAACCGAGGCGAAGCGAAAACAAAAGTAAACGGCGCGCAACAAAAGCGCTAAAAGAGCAACGCAGCAACAGCAACAACACCGTTTAATGTTGAGCGCAATAACTGTACATTGTAAAGCAAGACAATCATAAACAGAAATTGAGTCAGTTAGTCAACTGAAAATTGAGTCAATACCAGCTGATTGCGAGTGGAGTCGGAGGTGTGTGCTAATGAATCCGAAAGCGAATGCATTGCGTGTTGGTCAACGGTAAACATTGCATAACTTAATCTGCGCGGCGCTCAAGTGAACGAACGAATTCTTCCACTGGCAGAAAATGCGAGTGATTTCCAAATATTGACTAGAACAATCAAACCTTATTACACAATTGAATGATTTCTTGCAATCATGGGAAAAATAAATAAGAATAAGCAAGACCCTACGACCCTCTGTCGCAGCTGCAGTCTGTCGAGTTTATTACAGGATTCAAATTAAATTTTTGTTGACAGATTGAAAAGAATGTAGACGTCGTAGCTACTAAAAATCAAGGCTCCAGCTGTCGTTTTGCATCAGCAAAAGTGTGCGATTCACTTGATCTGTGGGAGCCACAGTATATTGATGCAACATTCGAGAGCGCTCGCTTTAAAATTGAGCTGAAACTTTGACGACTGGTGACAAAATATTCTATTTTGATATAATGCCACTTGTTGTCTGCATTTAATACATAATAAATACGCCTAGGCGAAGCACTTTTTCTAGTATTTAAGATGAAGTACCTCTTTAGCAGAGTTCATTATTTATGCAGCATCCGTAAGCAGTGAACTTCGCCCAAGAGTAACTTAATTCGTGTTAGGCATTTTATGGCGTAGCCTTCGGAATTAACAGCGCATCTCATCTTATCCGTTTTACGACTGATTTTTAGTGCTCGCCGTAATGTCAGTCATTATTGTGGCCCTGTTTAATGACTGTCCCATGGCCCTTCATTTCGCAAAACAAATATCTCAAGTCAAAGTAAAGGCGGGCAACAAGGAATTTATGCTCGTTTTTAATTCGCCTTTTGGCCGCTTAATGGATGAGTCCTGCGGCATTACAATGAGCAAACAGTGGGGACCAATTAGTAGGTCAAGGGGCACAAAAGTAATTGAAATGGATAACTAGAGATGAAAGTTTCTTAATAAACTAATGACTCTGTGCAACATCAGCTTTAATCTACTGTAATGCAATTACAAGCAAAGTTCTCGTATTAATTGGACAGCTTTTGGGCAAATCTACTCAGAAAGATTTTTAGTAATTCCCTTTCATAAAGCTGTAATGTTATTATGTGCATAATATTTTGAAATAACTTTTCCTGCTCTATCCCCCTATCCGCTGCATTCCCTAAATGTAATTCCCTTAATTATTTCGCCTTTTTGAAAAATAAATATAAAGACACTTTATCGGAAATAGATAACGCCATACATAATGTACATTTAATACCACTTCTCCTTGTCACAGTTACTGCTTCAGGATGCGTCTGATACGTCGCACTTCAAGCGTGTAAACCGAACGAAAGATCCACAAAGTAATGAGGCGAGACAACAATTACTGTTGCTGAGTCGATGGAAGAGCGAAAAGTTATCAATATTTTTCCGTGCGAAGTCTACGTTTTTATTAAATCCTCACTAATCAAAATATTAGCAATAATCCTCGTTTTCCAATGGTTGTCGGTCGCTGCCATTATTCGAAGTTGGTATTCGCCAGATGGTAATGGCAAGAATTGGAATAGCTCCTCCTTAAGTATAAAATCACGCACAACAATTTCGTGCTAAAATTTCAATCATACATTTGCCGTGTAAATTCAGGACGTTATGTTTCAATTAGCGATTGCCTTACCTCATAAGGACATGTGTGATTAATATTTGAATTCGGGGCTAAAGCATCGTAGATTATTTTTTGGAATGACAATTTATTTGGTTTTGACAAAAACTTGCACAAATCGAAAGTCACATTGAACATGAACGGCCGAAATCCATTGAATTTGCGCCATAAACTCAAATTCACCTACATTTAAATCGAATGAAATATAGGAAATATAAATTCGATATTTTATATACACACTTTAGCATTATTAAATGGTCCTTTTAACAGTTTAGCTCGAATATTCAAAGCAATAATGCCTCGTCCAACTATTTTGAGGTCACATTGTGTGTAGGAGCAGTAAGATGGATCCAAAACTTCACACTTAATATTCGTAAAACGAGGCGATCCACCTAACACAATATTGGCTGAGAGTAGCAAAAAAATTAACAAAATCCACATTGTCTGTCACTTAGTAGAGGTCTATAACTGATCCATCCTGAAATGAATTTCAACTTTTAACTCATTTGTAAATATAACTGTCAGATTGATTTTTAATTATCTAATTTAATTGCTCTATAATTATTTTTAAATTATGAACGTAATTGTTTAAAAATTTTGCGAGTCAAAAAGTTTATAGAATGTTTTTGATAATTTGCAGTAATTGCAAAACGAGAGCCGGTGACCTCAAAAATATAAATAAATATTCGGTGTTTGCCCATAAATTATTATTTTATATGATTATTAACTAAATTCGAAGGAAAATATTTCATTACATCAAAGAAATGGGATTCTAAAATTAAATTTCAAACCTCTATGATACAGTGTTCTTAAATTTAACAATATCTTCTCGAATTAAAAGATATATACAAGTATATATTGGTTTTACAGCTGTTATCGGTCGGTCTTTGAATTTGGTACTCGTCTTACCTCATAGGGACAGGTGTGATTTAGATTCGACTTTGGAAATAAACTTTCATAAATTATTGTTTCAAATGAAAGTTTTGGATAATTCTTCAGCGACTTGCAAAAGTCCAAGGTTCTATTAAACATGAACGGCAGAAATCCACTGAATTTGCGCCAAAAACTCAGATTTACCCGCGATTCAAAAAAAAATAAATAAATAAGTGTGAGTTAGTGCATCAAACAGAACAATAGTAAAATTCTAACCTTAGCATTATTGAAGGGTCCTTTTAACAGTTTTGCATGAATGTTCAAGGCAACAGTGCCTCGGCCAAGTAACTTAAGTTCACATTTCTCATAGACGCAGTACGATGGATCCAACACTTCGCACTTAACATTTGTAAATCTCGCCATTATGCCGGACATATGCCGCTAGATAATATTATAATATAATAATAATAAAATAATAATATTATAATATAATAATATTATAATCTAGTGGACTTTATTTCAACAACGATGTTTAATGTAACAATAATAGGTTATTTGTTAGATCAGCTGATAAATGCATAAATAACCATTTTTGAAACACATTTTTATTAAGAGTCGAAGGAGGCTAAGTAAATAGCCGCTAAATACTGTCACCTCGCAGGGATATAAATAAATACATGTTCAAAATATATGAAAAGTCGATGAAAATACAAATATATTATTTAAGTACTAAGATAATTTATCAAAAACCGTTCCAGGCGGTTGCATACGATTAAATAATCATCATTCTGGAAATTGAACTATGATATTAACGATATTTGCCAATGATTAACTTAAGTTCACAAATTCAACTTACAGACAATATTTATTGAATGTTCTACGATTTGATTATGTCTTCTCGAAGCAAAATATTGACACTTATTCTGGTTTTCCAATCCATGTCAGTTCTTGCCATTATTTGAACTTGGTATTCGCCAGATGGTAATGGCAAGAATCGAAAAAACTCATCCTTAAATACTAAATCGCGCACAACAATTTCTTTCTGAAATTTCAATTATTTATTTACCGCGATTTGATGACTTATTAAACTGTTGCCTTACCTCATAGGGACATGTGTGATTAATATTTGAATTCGGGGCTAAAGCATCGTAGATTATTTTTTGAAATGATAATTTATTTGGTTTTAACATAAACCTGCAAAAATCGAAAGTTACATTGAACATGAACGGCCGAAATCCATTGAATTTTCTCCAAAAACTGAGATTCACCTACATTCAAATCGAAATAAATATGGGAAATATTAATTCAATATTTTAAATACAAACTTGAGAATTATTAAAAGGTCCTTTTAACAGTTTAGCTTGAACATTCAAAGCAATAATGCCTCGTCCAACTATTTTGAGTTCACATTGTGTGTAGGAGCAGTAAGATGGATCCAAAACTTCACACTTAATATTCGTAAAACGAGGTGATCCTAACACAATATTGGCGGAGAGTAGCAAAAAAATAAATAGAGACCACATTGTCTATCACGTAGTAAAGGCCTGTAAATGATCTATTCTGAAATGGATTTTGGCATTGACGCATCGCAAAATATGTTATGATTGCCAAATTGCTATTTAATTTGCCAATTTAAATCGTTCAATTGCGAATATAAGTATTTAAAATTTACGCAAGTACAAAAGGGAATTTGAAAAACGGAGGCCAGCGACCTCACAAATATAATATATTTTTAAAATCAGCATTTGCAGTTTAATAAGTTCATTAATTCTATAATAGGTTGTGTATAATTATTAATATAAATTGCAAACAAAGTATTTCAGGACTTGATGTTCTGAACATCACAGACATCCATTTGGGTGTTATTTGTATTCATATTTACACAACAGTATTGATTATGATAATTAAATTTCGAGCAGCTGTGTATTATAAACATTTTGTAGTGATCTAAGACTTCAAAATATCTTCTTGAAATAAAAAGTTGACAGTTTTCCATTTATTGTCGTTCGCAGCCATCTTTTGGATTTGGTACTCACCAGAAAGTACTTGCTAAAATTTCGTGCTTTTTACTAAAAAAGAAATACACAAGCCCCACACTTAAGTTAACAAATTCAACTTATAGACAATATTTATTGAGTGTTCTAAGATATAGTTATGTCTTTTTGAAGCAAAATATTTACACTTACTCTAGTTTTCCAATCGTTGTCGGTTCCTGCCATTATTTGAACTTGGTATTCGCCAGATGGCAATGGCAAGAATCGAAAAAACTCTTCCTTAAATACCAAATCGCGCACAACAATTACTTTCTGAAATTTCAATTATTTATTTACCACGATTTGATGACTTATTAAACTGTTGCCATACCTCATAGGGACATGTGTGATTAATATTTGAATTCGGGGCTAAAGCATCGTAGATTATTTTTTGGAATGACAATTTATTTGGTTTTGACAAAAACTTGCACAAATCCACAGTCCCATTGAACATGAACGGCCGAAATCCATTAAATTTGCGCCATAAACTCAAATTCACCTACATTCAAATCGAAATAAATATAGAAAATATAAATTCGATATTTTATATACACACTTTAGCATTATTAAAGGGTCCTTTTAACAGTTTAGCTTGAACATTCAAAGCAATAATGCCCCGTCCAACTATTTTGAGTTCACATTGTGTGTAGGAGCAGTAAGATGGATCCAAAACTTCACACTTAATATTCGTAAAACGAGGCGATCCTAACACAATATTGGCGGAGAATAGCATATAAATGAATAGAGACCACATTGTCTGTCACTTAGTAGAGGTCTGTAAATGATCCTCACTGAAATGCATTTCGGCATTTACGCATCGCAAAATATGTTATGATTGCCAAATTGCTATTTAATTTGCCAATTTAAAAGAGATTTCGTAAAACACAAATATAATATATTTTCAAAATCATTATTTATTTTTTAGGTTATGTATATGTATAATTGCTAATATAAATTGCAAACAAAATATTTCAGATCTTAAGGTTCAAAACATCAAAAAAATCTATTTCTGTGTTTCTTGTATTCATATTAACACAAAAATAATGATTATGAAAACCAAAACTGCTGGGTATCAAAAACATTTTAAACTGTGTTCTACGGTTTCACAATATCGTCTTGAATTAAAAAGTTGACATAAATTCGAGATTTCCAATCGTAGTCGGTCCCCGCCATCATTTGGATTTGGTAGTCTCCAGATGGTAATGAGAAGTATTTGAAGAACTCTTTCTTAGATACCAAGTCCCGTACAATAATTCCGTCTGAAATATAAATCGTTAATTCAGGGAAATCTCACTTATTAAACTGTTTATATAAACCTCGCCAATATGCCGGATATAGGGGCGCTGGTGAAGGTTAAATAGATAGACATTAATTATTAGTTAATACTTATTCTCACAATTTAAAATAGTAGACAATATTTATTGAGTGGTTGTCCATCATTGTCATTATTCGGCAGTTGGTAATGACAAAAAATCGAAAGTTTCAAGTCATTCTCATCTATTACGAGCTGAAATTGCAAACATTCATTTACAGAACATATTCATTTTGTATCGCATTACTAAAGATCAGATTGCTTTTTAATTTGCTAATTTGATTTCATAAAAATTTCGTGAGTCTAAAAGTTCATAGAACGTATCTAATTAGTTCTACGCAGTATATTCGCAGCTGATAAAAACCCGGATACTGATTACATTTTAATAGAGGTTTTAATACTTTTGAATTAATTGTACAATTTTCACCGAAATAAATAAATTATCTGATAAATGCAAACTAATGGCTTATTGCTAAAGTCTGAATATTTTTAAAATCCTGCTTAATTGAGATATGAATGAGGTTAAGCAAATAGTCGCTAAATAATTCGCAGGGTTATAAATATAATATTCAGAATATGTTAAGATGACATATAAACACAAATATAATATTAAAGTATTAAGAAAATTTTTCAAAAAACGTTAACGATTATTCTGAAAAGTAAACTCCACAAACAAATGATATTACCAAAAATTGCTAATGAAAAGAAATAGACAAATTCAAGACATTAGTTAACAAATTCAACTTATAGACAATATTTATTGAGTATTCTAAGATATGATTATGTCTTCTTGAAGCAAAATATTTACACTTACTCTAGTTTTCCAATCGTTGTCGGTCGCTGCCATTAATTGAAGTTGGTATTCGCCAGATGGTAATGGCATGAATCGAAAAAACTCTTCTTTAAATACCAAATCACGCACAACAATTTCTTTCTGAAATTTCAATTATTTGTTTTATTTGCCGTGACTTGATCACTTATTAAGCTATTGGCTTACCTCATAGGGACAGGTGTGGTTTAGATTAGAATTTGGGACAAAACTATCCATTATTATCTTTTGGAATGATAATTTATTTGGTTTTAACAAAAACTTGCAAAAATCGAAAGTCCCATTGAACATGAACGGCCGAAATCCATTGAATTTGCGCAATAAACTCAAATTCACCTACATTCAAATCGAAATAAATATAGGAAATATAAATTCGATATTTTATATACAGACTTTAGCATTATTAAAGGGTCCTTTTAATAGTCTAGCTTCTACATTCAAAGCAACAATGCCCCGTCCAACTATTTTGAGTTCACATTGTGTGTAGGAGCAGTAAGATGGATCCAAAACTTCACACTTAATATTCGTAAAACGAGGCGGTGCAGCTACAATAATATTGGCGGAGATTAGCAATAAAATTATAAGCGACATTGTTTGTCACGTAGTAAAGGCCTATAACTGATTCATTCTGAAATCTAATTCGGCATTGGGGCATCACAAAATAAGTTATGATTGCCAAATTGCTATTTAATTTGCTAATTTAAATCGCTCAATTGCGTATGTAAGTATTTTTAAATTACGCGTGTTCAAAAGTGAATTTGTATAATATATTTTTAAAATCAGCATTTGCCCGTAAATCTAAAGATATTTCCATGGATTATTAAGTTCATCAGCTCCTCCATCATAGGCTATATAGAATTATTAATATAAATTGCAAACAAAGTATTTCAGAACATCGAAGAAATTGAGCTCTGGGTTATATTTGGTAGAATGGTAGAACTGTTTCTTAATTATCAAGTCACGCACAACAATTTCATTCTGAAGTTTCTGTCCCGTAGAAGAGGTCTATAACTGAGATCCACGATAGACGAGGTACAATTTAAAGAATCAAAGAAATCGAATTCTCAGTTAATTCGTAATGATGAAGAAAACTAAATTTCCAACATCTATGTATTCTTAAATTTCACAACATCTTCTTGAATCAAAAGGTTGATAAATATTCTGGTTTTCCAGCTGTTATCGGTCGCTGCCATTATTTGAATTTGGTATTCGCCAGATGGTAATGGTAAATATTTGAAGAACTCCTTCTGAAATACCAAGTCGTGCACAACAATTTCCTTCTAAAATTTCAATCATTCATGCAGCAGAATTCAAATTATAAAACTAACATAACCTTACCTCATAGGGACAGGTGTGATTTAGATTCGAATTTGAAACAAAACTTTCATAAATTATTGTTTCAAATGATAGTTTTGGATAATTCTTCAGCGACTTACAAAAGTCAAAGGTTCTATTAAACATGAACGGCCGAAATCCACTGAATTTGCGCCAAAAACTAAGATTTACCTGTGATTAAAAAAAAAAAAATAAATGTGTGTTACTACATTAAACACAACAATAGTATAGTTCTAACCTTAGCATTATTGAAGGGTCCTTTTAACAGTTTTGCATGAATGTTCAAGGCAACAGTGCCTCGGCCAAGTAACTTAAGTTCACATTTCTCATAGACGCAGTACGATGGATCCAACACTTCGCACTTAACATTTGTAAATCTCGCCATTATGCCGGACATAACGCCGCTAGATAATATTATAATCATGAACGCAGCCGACATTGTTGGTGCAACAGAAATATTTTAGAACTGACTCTTAATAATAATCTAGTGGACTTTACTTCAACAACAATGTTTAATGTAGCAACAGCAGATTGATTGTATTTTAATAGGTTATTTGTTATATCTGAAATAATTGCCCAATTTTTACTGAACTGAATAATTAAGCTGGTAAATGCATAAATGTATGACTTATTTTGAGGGTGTAACATTTTTGAAAACCAGTTTTATCGAGAGGCGAAGCAGGTTAAGTAAAGAGTCATTAAATAATGTTTCATAACATTTCGCATAGATATAAATAAAAAAAATATATATAGATAATATTTAAATATATATCGATACAAATCAAATTATATTTATTTTAAGTATTAAGAATATTTTTGAAACAAAGTTCCTGCCAATTACATGTCCTTAAATAATGATATTCATGGAGGTTTTTTAGATTTGATAACGTCTTCTTCAAGCAAAATATTTACACTTATTCTAGATTTCCAATCGTTGTCGGTTCCTGCCAGTATTTGAACTTGGTATTCGCCAGATGGTAATGGCAAGAATCGAAAAAACTCTTCTTTTAATACCAAATCACGCACAACAATTTCTTTCTGAAATTTCATTAATTTACAGCGACTTTATCACATATTAAACTATTGACTTACCTCATAGGGACATGAGTGATTTAAATTAGATCTTGGGGCAATAGCGTCGTAGATTATCTTTTGGAATGATAATTTATTTGGTTTTGACAAAAACTTGCACAAATCGAAAGTCACATTGAACATGAACGGCCGAAATCCATTGAATTTTCGCCAAAAACTGAGATTTACCTGAGTTATGAGAATTTAGTTAATATTTCAATGATATTACTTAGACATACCTTAGCATTATTGAAAGGCCCTTTTAATAGTATTGCCTGAACATTTAATGCAACAATGCCTCGGCTAATTAACTTAAGATCACATATCTTATAAGCACAGTAAGTTGGTTCCAACACTTCGCACTTAATATTTGTGAAACGTGACCTTGAGTCCGCTATAACACAGTTGCAATAGAGTAAAAGCATGAACGGAAGCAACATTGTCCATTCTACGTAATTCGAATCGTACTGAATCAATGAGTTTTATACAATGTCCAACATCGAAAGCATATTGAGGTCCATCAAGCGTATATAATAGTGTAATTTAGCATTTATACGTTTGAAATTTTCTGCACTGTTAAGAGAGAAAAGTATGAAATGTGTATAAATATAAGAAAAAAAGCGTTTCAGCGTTCAGCTAGGGTAAATTAACTATTTGAAAATTGTTTAGATCTGAGTTAAAATTGCACTCTTAACATTATATTGCAATCTATCATATGAAATATTATATGAACAGTTCTTAAACTTTGCTCTGTTCACCTGTTCATTGCAGTTGGCCGGAACGCATAATGGAAACGCGTGTAACAATCATGTAAAATTGCGTTAACAGCAAATGGCAGGAAATGGAGCGTGCGGCAAGGAGACGAGCGAGAGCATCAAATTGGTATTAGAGGTTAACAAGAAATTGCAGCAGCTGGCGCAATAGAAGGCGGCGAGGTGAAGGAGGCGAACAGTTCGTAACAACTGAAATTTGCTGGCACATGGGCGTATGGGCGTGGCAGCGTTGAAGGCAGCCGAAAGCGACGCTAACAAACGTTGACTGCATCCCAGACTCAGACTCCGACTCAGACGCAGACTCACATACAGCCATATCCAGACATAAAAGTCAATTAATGTACGATTACAAGAACAACGACAGCTACAACAACAAAACGTGAGCGAGGAGCAGAGGAGTCAAAGCACAGGATAAGCAAACGGAAACGGCGGGCAACAGAAATTTCTTCAAATTACACGCAACGTGAGTTGTATCGGGAGGCGGCCCCACACGACGTGGAGACGTGAAGGCGTGCGGGGTGCGGTGCGGGCCAATACCAAATCCAATGCTCGCTGCCGGCCACAAAATGACTTTCGTTAACAAGCTGAGCAAAAGCTTCCGCTGGCTGCGCTGCTCAACACTGTGCGCCATTTTGTTTTATATGTTTTTCATTGGCCTCATATTGCACAGCACCAGCCACAAGCTGCAGCAGCAGCAACAGCAGAGGGAGCAGCAGCAGGAGCTCAGCACAGTTGACCAGGCCCCAGTGCTGGCCAAGTCGACGCCCAATAGCCGCGACGAGGAACTGGAGCAACCACAGCAACAGCAGCAACAGCAACAGCAGCAACAACAAAAGCAGAAGCTGAACAATTTGGATTTGGGCAGCGCTGCGACGAAGCAGGAGAAGCAGCGGCAAAAAGTGCAACCGATGTCTGCTAATGAGGTGGGAGGCGGCGAGCGAGATGGAGCAGGCAAATCCAAGTCACAGCAACGGCCACAGCCCGAAACAGTTATAATCACGACCAGCAATGTGAACGAGAAGCAAATACTTGCTAAAGCTTTCAAACGGTAAGTTGCGGCTGAGTTATGGCCTGCCCTATGGCAGCTCTGGTCACCCTAACTTCCGCTGGCCGGGTAGCTTGATAATTTGGCGCTAGTTTAGCGCCAGCTCCATTGTTGTTGTCCGCAGCCTTTGTTCACGCTGCGTTCCACGGGGGCGCCCAATGTAAGCGTGAGCAATGTAAGCGGCAACTGTAGTGGGAGTGGGAGTGGGAGTGGGAGTAGGAGTGGAAGAGACTGCGTGGCATAATTGTGTGTACGACAAATTGTGAAATTTATGGGAGGCATTGAGTTGTGCTGTGTTGCTGCCGCTCCCGTTGTAGCAGCATTTGATCGATGTTCGCAAAGGTGCTGCTGGGACCTCACGAATCCAATTTGTTATTGCGAATGATTTTGATTTGCTGCCATTGGCCTTCGGCTAATCGGATTACCGGGCTCTGCATCCAGCACAGAAAAGGCCCCTCAAAGACGCAGTACGATGGATCCAACACTTCGCACTTAACATTTGTAAATCTCGCCATTATGCCGGACATAACGCCGCTAGATAATATTATAATCATGAACGCCGCCGACATTGTTGGTGCAACAGAAATCTTTTAGAACTGACTCTTAATAATAATCTAGTGGACTTTACTTCAACAACAATGTTTAATGTAGCAACAGCAGATTGATTGTATTTTAATAGGTTATTTGTTATATCTGAAATAATAGCCCAATTTTTACTGAACTGAATAATTAAGCTGGTAAATGCATAAATGTATGACTTATTTTGAGGGTGTAAACATTTTTGAAAACCAGTTTTATTGAGAGACGAAGCAGGTTAAGTAAAGAGTCATTAAAGAGACATGCCGGTTGCATGTCCTTAAATAATGCAAATTCATGGCTTATTGCTAAGGTATTTATAGAGGTTTTTTAGATTTCATAACGTCTTCTTCAAGCAAAATATTTACACTTATTCTAGTTTTCCAATCGTTGTTGGTCGCTGCCATTAATTGAAGTTGGTATTCGCCAGTTGGTAATGGCAAGAATCGGAAAAACTCATCCGTAAATACCAAATCACGCACAACAATTTCTTTCTGAAATTTCATTAATTTACAGCGACTTTATCACATATTAAACTGTTGACTTACCTCATAGGGACATGAGTGATTTAGATTAGATCTTGGGGCGATAGCATCGAAGATTATCTTTTGAAATGACAATTTATTTGATTTTAACATAAACTTGCACAAATCGAAAGTTTTATTGAACATGAATGGTCGAAATCCATTGAATTTTCGCCAAAAACTGAGATTTACCTGAGTTATGAGAATTTAGTTAATATTTCAATGATATTAGTTAGACATACCTTAGCATTATTGAAAGGCCCTTTTAATAGTATTGCCTGAACATTTAACGCAACAATGCCTCGGCCAATTAACTTAAGATCACATATCTTATAAGCACAGTAAGTTGGTTCCAACACTTCGCACTTAATATTTGTGAAACGTGACCTTGAGTCCGCTATAACACAGTTGCAATAGAGTAAAAGCATGAACGGAACCAACATTGTCCATTCTACGTAATTCGAATCGTACTGAATCAATGAGTTTTATACAATGTCCAACATCGAAAGCATATTGAGGTCCATCAAGCGTATATAATAGAGTAATTTAGCATTTATAAGTTTAAAATTTTCTGCACTATTAAGAGAGAAAAATATGAAATGTGTATAAATATAAGAGAAAGCGTTTTAGCGTTCAGCTAGGGTAAATTAACTATTTGAAAATTGTTTAGATCTGAGTTAAAACAACGCTCCCGTTGTAGCAGCATTTAATCGATGTTCGCAAAGGTGCTGCTGGGACCTCACGAATCCAATTTGTTATTGCGAATGATTTTGATTTGCTGCCATTGGCCGTCGGCTAATCGGATTACCGGGCTTTGCATCCAGCACAGAAAATGCCCATCATAATTATTGATTAAAGCGAAAACGTGATGACAGCTCGCAGTGGGCTTCAGTTATCTAAGCTGAACTTTAAAATCTGCCCTGAAGATTTACGCCTAAAATCTTTTTTGGCAAATGTTTTCTCCAACACGGCGTATGCGTAATACGAGTCGTATGAGCAATCTATAAGTTATAGGATTGACAATAATCGTTGAAACTATATTTACTTTGCCTTAAATATTCATTTAGCTTAAATATTTAGTAAAAGTTAAATTACAATATGTTTTACTCTGAGTAATAGGGATTGAATACTCAATTAATTTAAATGTTTATTATAAGTTAAATTACAATATGTTTTCGTTTAAGCAATCTATGAGTAATAGAGGTTTACAACAATTAGTCTAACTTACCTTAAATATTCATTTAGCTTAAATATTTGCTAAAAGTTAATCAACTATAATTTGATTTCGTATATACAATCTATGAGTAATAGGGATTGACAATAATCTTTTTAACTATATTTACTTTGCCTTAAATATTCATTTAGTTTAAATATTTTCTAAAACTTAATCAACTATAATTTGATTTGGTATATACAATCTATGAGTAATAGGGATTGACAATAATCTGTTTAACTATATTTACTTTGCCTTAAATATTCATTTAGTTTAAATATTTACTAAAAGTTTATCAACTATAATTTGTTTTCGTACATACAATCTATTAGTAATGGGAGCTGACAATAATCGTTCTAACTATATTTACTTTACCTTAAATATTCATTTAGTTTAAATATTTATTAAAAGTAAAATTACTATATAAACATATTATATATTATATATTATCTATCAGTAATATAGGTTTACAACAATCCATCTAACTATATTTACTTTAGCGTATATACATTCCATGAGTAATGATGTACATTAAGATATATGTACATTTTGCTTAAATATTTATTAAAAGTTAATAAATTACAATTTGTTGTAATGTATAAGGTAGAAAGAAATACATAATAAGTCACTAAGTTAAGGTGAAGCAGCTGGCCGACCTCTGGCTGAAACGATCTAGGAAAAGCCTTCTGAAATGACAAACACAAAGTCAAACATTAGTATCGTGAAAGTAATACATAGTATGTATACACATATATATACAACAAATACATGTACAACACACACACGCATACTAACTCTAACATACTCTAACAAAGACACGTACACACACTAACACACACACACACACACACTAACACACACTTAAAGGGCCCAAACACACACTCATTAACACAGACATCCCACGTTGAAGATCGGGCGCCTCTCTCTTCCCGGTCTCACGTGGTCTCACCCACAAACAACTGCACCGATTTGTACAACTATTCACTCACATACACAAACTGATCAACACTTTACGCTGCCAGTGCCCAGGCAGTTCTGAACGGCCTACAGGCCTAGCAGGCTACTTATACTTCTCTAACAGAAGCTGTAAACGATTAACAGACGCTTAGCAGAGGATTAATTGATTAACAGATGATTAACAGCAGCTTTCTCTATCGATGTCGCGCACATTCTGCATATGTTCATACGATATATTCAATACATCGATATAGGTATAACATTTTCATGGTAATATAATGTAAGTTAATGCTATCTAATGTAATGTATTGTAATGTAATGTAATGCAATGCAATGCAATGTAATGTATTGAGCTATGGGAAATGCTTAAGAGTTAAATCAGAGCAAAACTCACTAAATATTGTTTCGTCTATGTCGCATATCCTCACTTACTTGCTTAAAACCTTTGGCCGACCACAAAAACGAGAATCAAATGTGGTTTCAAGAAATAAATGCCAATGGCATTTAAAGGCATTTAGAGCAAGTCGATATACCAAATAATCCGCATTTAGCCAAGATGAATCTTGTTGAAAATTGCCAAAATCCAGATTAAAGCCATAAAATTGTTTCAAATTAAATTGAGCAAATCTGAAAGACACATGCACACACACGTTCGCACTCACACGCACACAAACACACAAGGACGGACAGCAAATTGTGCATAGGCTTGGGGAAATTTCAAGAAAGGCATTTGTGCAATTTGACCTTTAGACAATTTATTAATATGTATGTTTATCTAAAAATAAACCTGGCAGTGACAGGTATCCCAAACTCGAAGCAGCTTGACAATTTTCTCAAATTGTACAACAGGCGAGACACTACGATTGACAGGCAGAAATGAAATCAATTTATTTGTTGTGCTCGATCCTAAGAATTACATTTGATTATTTTACGCAGTGTTGATCAATTGAAATTCCAATCGGTTTTATGGATATCAATTAAATTGAATTGCTCGCCAAGTAAATTGCATAAAAATGCGCATATTCATACATTTATTTGTATTGTAAACGCTTTAAAGGGAAACTCGAAATAACAACAACGAAATTCCCCTAACAGCTGTCAGGCGTTGTGGGCTCGCCAAAGGCTTTCCATTTGTGCGATTTGTGCTTTATATTTAATCCTCAATCAAATATTAACACAACCAATTACACACACACTCACACACATACACGTGTGTAGCAAGGGCGGCCTTTAAATTCATTTAATTTGCACGTTTCCGTTTCCATAGTTTTAGTATTGAACTATCATTAATTTTGATTAGGCACAGTAAGCGTCATGTAAATAACGTGTGTTTACTTGTGCGCATCCTGTGCCGCCTGCCATCATGGACCCGCCCACTTGAATCGGTTTCAATGCTACAAAAATCTATTTTAATATTTATTGAATAGATAAAGCCAGCAGAAATATGAATGTGTTGCTGCCAATTTCGGTGCTCTGCAACTGTGTTTGAGTGTGAATGGCGAGTAAAGAGATTGAATCGTATTATGAACATCAATACATATTTACAAAGTTAAAGTTTTGATTTTCAAATATAGTTTTGTGCTCTGCGCACATGTAAATTGCGACCAATTTACTGCTAGGATATGTTTGAGTAAATTCGAACTTTCTGTCCTGTCCTCTGCCTGCCATTTATAAGTAGAAAATCCGAAAGTTTTTTGCCCAAAACGAGACAAAAAAAAGTAGAAAGAAATTTACTGCAGTGGAGCAAAGTTTATTTTCGATTTTGATTTCAATTTCGATTTGGTTGCTGATTTTGATTGCTGTCTGTGACGAACTTATCCGTAAATTCGCAAATCACTTGCCAGACTTCAAGTTTGTTACAGAGCATTTATTTATTGTGCTCGATTTCACAGCCCGAATTGCATCTGCAGTGGAATGATTTGCACTTCATGGGCTCTACCTATTGACCGGCACTCGACGTGAGCCAACACTTGACAGCTAATTACCCAATTGTAGGGGCAACACACCAAACACAGAGGTCCTAGGAGTAGCGGAGCAGTAAAGTAATTGCTGTGGACTCCAAGTGCTTTCTATAACGATTACAGCTGCACACTTGGGGGTAATTATGTGTATTCAGGCAAATAAACACAAAGGACCCTTGCCTCGCCCTCAAGACGCTCTCAAATGTTATTACAAATATGTGCACATGTCTAAGGAATTCATATTAAAGCAGATCTTACAACAGCTTAAAATTTGGGCGCTACAAATCTGCTGAAGCATCCCAATCGTTTATGCTTTCAAGCGAAATAGTTTCGCATTTGTTTGAGTTGTCGGAAGTTCAAGTGCAATGAAATTAGCAAATTGTGTGGAGTTTCTAATTGAATAAACACTTAAAATTCGCCGAAATTCCCGAATATTGCAACTAATTTGCAGCCTTAATAATAGAACAAACTCATTTTCATTTGTCGCTTAAAGTCTTAGCCATGTTGTATTTTTTGAGTTGAGCAAACACAGTCGGTTTTCCAGCACGATTCGCATAAACTTAAGAACTTAATGTTAAACTAAGTGTTTAACTGCTAGTTGCCCAAGGGGTGCATAAACTGACTACAGCTATTCCTAGCTCAATGTGGCTGACTTGGTGGCATGTAGAGCTTCGAGGTGTTGCTGCGAACAGTTGAATAATACCAGGCAGAAGGTCTCAGCAGGTGGGCAAGGCTGGGGGCCCGAAAGATGACAGCTATAAGATTGCCCCAAACAGGTGTCAGCTATAAAAAGCGCCAGCAGCATGAGCGACGACCAAACCAACCAAGTAATCAACAAATGGCAGCGGGGGGAATATGTGGGTGTATGTATAACTGAGTCTGTGTGGTGTTTCCCTTTGAGGGCGTCGACGTGTGTGTGGGCACAGTGGTTTCATTAGCATATAGTTGAGGCATTAGAACTTAAATAAATAAACTGGCAACTAAAGCGATTTCAAGTTAGATTCCTTCCGCAAAACTTTTGTTTGTTTTTCCCAAATTTCGTTTGCGTTTTTATACCCGCTACCCACGTGGCAGAAGGGCATTATAACTTTGTGCCACCAGGCAATGCATGGGACACTCAGAAGGCACCATCTCAGACCCATATATTATTGCACAGTATCAAGTGTTATTCAAGAAACAAAGCAGCTGCACGAGCTTATGATCTAATGTGATATATTTTACATTATTTTGAACGTAAGCCGAAAATACATTTTGATGCATTTGAATATAATCCAAAATGTATTTTCGGCTTACGTTCAAAATAATGTAAAATATATCACATTAGTATCTCATTGTCGAGCACACTCGAGTGTAAGTTGGACTTGTTTTTTTAGGGACAAACTCTTCTCCTATTTGTGGTCTCGCACTGTCGCAGTTGTAGTTTGAGTTTCGCTGACCTCAAAGCTTCCCAGAGCGTACAAATCCTCGCCACAGCGAAAAAAAAGTATAAAAACAAATAAGCCAAAAAAATCTAGGAAAGTGTAGAAGTTTTTTCTGCACTCTCGCATCTTCTACGCACAGTTTGGCTGGAAAGTTCTTCATTTGTCGTCTGCGTTTTGCACATTTTTACATTTTTTCCCTTTATTTGTTTGCAAAGGGATGACAGTCGTGGGGCAAAGGGACCTCCTCCTACTTGGAAGCACGGCGGGTTTCGTTACCAGACAAAAGTGCATTTTGCATAAGCCTTGTGGTTTTTCCCTTCCCAATTGCTAGTTGTGGATATTCATTTCATTTTTTTTTTGTTTTTTGGCTCTTATGAAACATCGAAGAAGATTTTGTGAAATGGAATCCTTGCTTGGGTTTGTCTTAGACGTCTGCTTGCCATTTGTGTCAAAGTTGTGCATGCAAATAGACCTTGATATCCTTTTAGCAATGCAATAAAATCAAATGCAAGTAGAGCCCTCAACATGACAGTGTAGCTGCGCTGCCAGGACAAAGTCAATGTGTGCCACAACTGCATTGTGATGGTAATGAAAATTGAGAATATCCCAAGTAACTTTAAGACTCGGCAAATTGAATCAACTTAAATTTAAAATCAATTCGCATAGCAAATTGAAACAAGCTGCGGGTTAAGAGCTCAAAAATTCCACAACATCACTTGACAGTTTATAAGCAAAATTGAAAAGTAGAGAGATCTCAATGTGGTTGTCGTTTGATAAAAATTGCTGTTTTACGTTTTCATAATCCGATACCAAGGCTAAAAACTCTAAGTGACTTTTATATAAGCTACGAAAAAGGGAATTGATAAGCAGCTTTTCCAAAATAGAGAAGACTCCTTTTTTCAGTACCTAGAGCAGTAGGGAAAATGGGGAGACTACTTTTAGCCTTCTATTTTATTATTTACTTGAACTACTTTTGAATATAATACGAGGAAAAATAATGCAAATGTGAGGAAGGAAACGAAGCAAGGAAGAAGGGCAGAGTACGAAGGCGTGAACAGCAACTATTTGTCGTGCCCACTTTGCTAATAACTTTCGGTAGATCGCATAAAGCAGAGTGGAAAAGAAACTTTTGGCAATGAGCTTGCAGGTAAGAAGCAGACGCATATTGCCAGGGCTTTACATGCTCATAAACTCAGTTCATTTGGCCCATGGACCCGGCGGGCCATTGTCTTCTTGGTGATATTAATTAATCAGCTTCTCGGCCAAACTTTGCACACGTATCAAAAGTCATCTCACAACTAATGATATAGTTTCCATGGTGTCTAGTTGCCAAGTTGTTCGCAGCTATTCGCAACTTTTCCATTCTACAAAACTTGCGAGTGCGAATGAAGTTTCGTTCCGTGTTGCCTGGCGTCCATTGCAATGCGTTGCGTTGCGTGTTGTGTGTGTGCAAGTTTCGCGTTAGCCTGTGGCATGCAACTGGGTGAGCCAGCGGAAGCGGAAGCATGGCACTTTTGCGCAGTGCTAAATCAATGTAGAAACCAAACCCAAGGGTTGCACTCGCCTGTGCTCGCAGCCCAGTTGCCACCATCAGCAGCTGCAACAGCGCGACTGGCCTAATTGGAATGCCCCCAACAGGACGTTAATGTGTCGCGTGTGATGATAACCGTGCTTCGCCAGAGAAACGCACAATTAAAATTTATAACAATAGTCGGTGTCGCGATGTTGCCATGGCAATTCCAGATACAATTTAATTACCCCCAAATGGGCGACCAGCTCCACTTGGACACTTGCACCGACAAACGGCAACAGTGGCAGAAACGGCTGAACAGCGGCCTATGCCACATTATTAAAATGAAATTTAAATGCGCAAGCCACAAATGATGGCTATTAATTTCATCACACGCAATTATCACAACATTTTTCGGTCAGTTAATTGCCGTTTAATGCCTGGGCGACAACTCGAAGCCATAAATCGGTTCCTCTCCTTTATCAGCGGATCGCTGAAACTCTAAAACGGAATTCCCCGTACGCTTTTAGTCAGCGCGCGTGGTTTGCGCAAACTTTGTAGCTTAATTTAAATAAAGTGGAAAGCAGCCTTAATTTCAACTAAGAATGCTTCACTTACAGATACTCCGCAAAAGACAATTAGCATGCATTTTATCAATTTTTAAAAATATATAACATGCAGCATTTGGAAGTAGTAAAGATAAGATATATGCTTTCCATCAATATCTATTTAAAAGTGTAATTTGCAGACAAAATATATTAAGCGCGTAAGTCTTAATCAGCATAAAATTTGATAGAGAAACATTTCTTAATTCGTCTAGAGCTTGAACAGTAAAATTATAAAAGATACTTCTGTAGTGCAGGATATTTTTGAGTCGTTATTTGCAGCAACAAAAGCAAATGCTCATATTAAGAGTTTGAAACACATTTGTGTTGAGGGTATATTAATTTTATGCACATGAAGAACTTAGAGAAGTAGAAAGCTTAGTTGATGGCTGCGCTCTGCATATTTTAGCTTGCCTGAGTTTGGTTTAAAGTGAAAAGTTTTAAACAGAATATAAATTATGCTAAATAAGATTGAGTATGCACAAAGCCAAACACAGACTGCTAAATGCACCTAGAGGATAATAATACGGTTTTATTTTTACCGCTTGCAGCGCTGATCGCAATCATGATGGACGACTGACTATCCAGGAACTGGGTCAGTATATAAATCGACGGATTGTCGAGCACATAGACATCGCCATCATGAACAATGCGCGGGAGTTCCGTCGCGTCGATATTGCGCCCGCCGATGGACTGATCACCTGGGACGAGTACCATCGGTTCTTTTTGCGCGAACACGGCATGACAGAGGCGGACATCGATGAGCACGACGAGATCAGGCACACCACACTCAATCGCAAGGCACGCGAGGACATGATGCGGGACAAGGCGCGTTGGACGGAGGCGGCGCGAACCGATCTCTTCACGCTGACCATCGATGAGTACTTGAGCTTTAGGCACCCGGAATCGAGTGTTGCCAACTTGCTGGAGCTGGTGGATGATTTGTTGCGGCAGTTCGATCAAGATGGCGACGATCAGCTGACGCTGGAGGAGTTCTCCGATCTGAATGTGGACGATGATGAGGATCTGCTGCGCAAGTCCTTGATTTCCAAGACGCTGGTCGAGCGTCGTGAGGAGTTCAAGCGCATCATCGACAAGAATCACGATGGCAAAGCCGATCGTGGTGAGCTGCTTGACTACGTCAATCCCAAGACACCGCGTTATGCTCTTCAGGAGGCGGCCACGTTGTTCAGCCTGTGCGACGAGGACAAGGACGAGAAGTTGACGCTCAAAGAGGTGAGTTTGATGAAGTCTGAAAAGAAAAGTATATGTGTTTAATTGCGAACTTTGAACTTTAGATGACTGACAACGCGGAGATATTTTTGCAGTCGAAGATGATCGATACGGCAAATAGTTTTCACACCGAATTCTAATTAGATTACACTGATTTCACACACAACTTCACGGCATCTGCAACCGTCCCTCCCAGTTCGATCTAGAACGATCCCAGCTCACGTCTATCAATGAAAGAAAAACTATATAATCTTTGTGCATTTATAGTGATATTAATTTGTAAGTTGTTGCACCTAATGTTTAATAATAATAACATGCAGTACACACATTACTACTATTGATAACAATAATAAGAATAATAATGTAATATTTAGGTATAATTTTGTTAGAACTTTGTACTACGTAACCATTAAGTGCAAGAGGCAATTCATTTAATGTGTGATCTTAATTGACAGTTTTACTTAAGAATGCAAAGCAATTGGAATCCGAATACTCCAAATTATACAATAAAATACAAATAATATACGTAATTTTACGAAAATACCCAAACACAAGCCTGGTTGTTTTCTTTGCAAGGTAATTTGGTGATACTGTTTTGTTTACTACAGTTTTCCATAATGTTCCAGGAAAGCTCGAGTAAATCCACAAAGCACGCCATGTTCAGAAAATTAGCGTTAATTTGGTCATGTCCTTGCAGATTTATGTGGCTATCGAGTGGGCACTGATTTCATTTGCTTTGAGCACTGCTCTGTTACGCAGGCACGCCTTCCCCTGGGTAGCCGTTAGTCGGGAAGAGTGAAGCACGTTTCGGGGATGTCATAAGTACTTGTTTTTCTTATATGACATCCATTAGATGTCGTGCTATCCATGTTAAGAAATTAATTTGGCAACGTCTTTAAGCCTCTTATGCCGTGCTGTTTTTCCGCTCAGCAGACAAATCGACGTCATTAAACATAATCCCATGTTCAATTTGTTGTTGCTGCCGCTCTTCACGTTGCTGCTGTGCAGAAAGATAAATAAGAGCAGACAAATGATAAATAAGTGGCACTTGAGCATGGCCAACGAAATGGCAAAGAAACCTGTCCCAGCCCAGCCACTCCCACTTCGTCCGTCTCGTTGAAGGCCCGTAGCAACCACGCCTCGTAGACTAGGAGACTGCCAAAGCTTGATGAATATCCTTGAGAATTTAACAGGCAATTGACTTACTGATGGGTGTTAATACTTCTTTAATCGCCTCATCGAATTTCCATCGTCTGAGCGCATTCGAAAAAATGATTTTCCTCGAAATTGGCAGCGAAATCGATGAAATACTGCAAACCAAATCGCTGCTAAGGAGCATCTTAAAGCCGACTAAGCTTTTCAGTCGACATTGAAACAGGTTTCGTTGCTTGGTTGGCGAAGGCAGCCAACAAAGGGCTGTCGACAATAGTCGGTAATAGCAATAGGCAGACGAATGCGTAATTGAATCTAATTATTCGGAAGCTTCAGATAATGAGCACGTACAACGCAAGGAATGGACATGGGCAGGATATGGCCAGAACATGACCACACCAGCACAGAGAGTCCGACATTACTTGATTGTGTGTTGTGTGCCTGCGTGTTTGTGTGCTTATCTGCGTGTGTAACTGTGGGCCAGTTGTTTGTTTAGCTCGGCGGAAACGGAAACGTAGCCGGAGACGACAACAGCAGCATTTCGACTCTTGAGATAATAAAGTTTCCAGCAAACACAAATACCCTGCAATCAACAACAAGTTAGATGTTGTATTATCTAGATAATAAATACGATATTATTACATTTAGCTAAAGTGATAATACATCTCTGTGGACATTTTCCCCTTTGCTGCAGCGAGCAGAAGTTAGTGCTGCGCGAGTGCCTGCCACATTATGTTGACTATAAGCCTTAACTGCTCACTGCGTACAGTTTTATCTATTGCCCCATAAATTGCCGACTGCTGCCTGTTGCTGAAAGAAGACCACAATTAGCTTGTGCACGTTCATATATTCATTTTATTTCGCAATTATTCCAGTGGTCACATCTTCAATATATTATCGTGTTCTACTTCTTCAAGAACGAACCAACAACAGCTGTGGCCCCATAGGTGGCCAGTGGCGCAGCGTAGACGGCGGCAGGAGCTGCAGCAGCATAGGTGGTCACTGGTGTCCTGTAGACGGGAGCGGTAGCAACGTAAGTGGAGTAGGATTTGAGTGGCGCCACTGCCGAGTAGGTGGTAACAGGTGCCACGGCCGAGTAGGTGGCAGCAACTGGAGCCACTGCCGAATAGGTGGCAGCAACTGGAGGCACTGCCGAATAGGTGGCCACTGGGGCAGCCAATAAGCCAGCGTGGGCGACGGCAATGCAAAGCGCGAAACAGATGATGAATTTCATATTGGTTTCGTGGGTTTCTGGGTCTGTTTGTTGACTGATGCTCGTTGGCCATCAGCAGTGCCATTTTATAGTCAGCAATGCATCACCGTGAACCCGTTTGCGGCTTAAACAATCCGAACAATCTGCAAGCGTCAAGCGTCAAATTAGAACACAATGACAATATTCAATTTGTGCTTTGTAATGCTTCACAGTGGACTACAACAATACGAGTATGCGTATCTCAAGCTCAATGCTCTGAGCTCTATGCGGATGCTGTCAACTCTAGTGTTAATTGTGTGTTTTGGGTGTCTACTGCCTGTCAGCAAAGTTGCTCATTACCCACTTTAATTATGTTATCAGCAATTAATAAAGAGCCTGTTGAAGAAATTGAAAACTGGTTGCATTTGTTCATGGCTTTTGAAATTAATGTGATTGATTCTAAATATTAGCTGGAATCACACAGAATTAAACGTACAATTAGCATTAGCTATAATTATTCTATAAATTCCATAAATAGTTTAGAATTTAACACAGACTTTAATGAAATATTTTGATATGATTACTTGATAATATTTAAATTCAATATATTGTTTAACTTTGCATAGATTTTAGCGAGTTATTTGTATATGATTAGTTATTCTTATGACAATTTAATATGTAATTTACAATTGCACAGATTTTAACAAAATATCTGCATATTTTACACGATTTCCATAGCAATAATTCCATTGGGGTTCCTCAGTGAGTCCGACAGTCTGTATGCTCTGGAGATTTTCCATTTACATTTGAAGTGTTTTAAATTCGAGCAGAAATGTGTTGTGTTTGTTTTCACAGCATATGTTGTGTGTTATTAGCGAGCACACCAGAGTGACTCCTACTTACATTTAGGCTGCAAAAGAAAAAAGCGTTTGGGTTGTCGGCTTTGCTTCTGATGTTGGCTAATTAAATTAAAATGAAAGTACATCAAGGGTTGAACATCAATGAAAGCAGCGCTATTCCCATGCAAGCAAGATGCGTTCTTCCATTTGAGCACTTCTTTTGAGTTAGCGTTTTGTGGCTGTCATTATTTGATATTTCTATAACAATTTCTGTTTATTTTCTTTGGGGTATTCATAAATTGAGTTGGCAACATAAAACAAATGGCATCATGCGAACTTAACGAGCCGCAAAAAAAGAGGAGAGCACAGGACCTTCAATGTGTGTGAGCGATATAAAATGAAGTCCCTCGCCTGATACTCGTACATTTCTGCCATACAAATGTTTTGCATTATTAGTACACAGGCCACGGCGGGCGGAGGTCGCAACGTGGACATGAAAGAGCGAGCTTCACAGTCCGGGCAGTAGAAAATGTTCTACACGTAAGCTACATTAGTCAAACCGGAATTTTTGCCGAGCATGGCAAATGGTCTGGTGGGCGTGCGAGGCCCCAAGTCCATCCATGGCAGTAAGTCAGAAAATTATTGAAGAACTCTGGCCAAGGAACCACGAAAACCAGAGAACGACCGAAAAGAACCAGCATAAATATGCTAGACACATAGACACAAATGCAAACTGTGTGTGTGCTGTGTGTCTATGTGCGAGTGTGTGTTAGTTTGTCTTTGCCATAAATGCTTCATCTTCAACTCATACATATTAAAATCTCGGAAAATAAACTTCAACAGTTCGCAAAATGAAAACAAAACAACTGAACGCATTTAGCTAAACTCGTCAGGCTACCAGATATCCATTGGGCAGTTTCATCAACAGCTTTCAGTTTTAAAACTGCGCGGATTATTTAGTCAGCATTTCAACAGTATTTCAACAGTCGGCTTAGTGAAATCATATCGACGCCTAGACGGTTCTAATCAGAGCTCGTTGGTTTGATTACAGGGTATGCAAGAACAACACAAAACAGAAACACACTCCCGCACAAAACAGAAACAGAAGCACACTCATTCACTCACTCACACTGCGGTTTTGGGTGGAGGAGGCGCGGCGGGGTAGGATACTCATGCATTTTAAAATCCAGCCATTAGAGAACTCTGTTATTTGGTATGCGGAATATGATTTGAGCACGTTTTCGGCGCCTGACATTGCATTTAACATTTTGCATGCATAACTGAGGACACAGCAGGATCAAGAACGGCAACAGAACCGAACAGAAAGAAGTCGCAGGAGTCGTGGCACTGGGTGTCGGTGAAGCAGGCAGGATAAGTGGAAAACAAAACCAGAAAAACACCAAAACACACACTCAAAAGTAAACCGACAGAAGTTAAGGACGTTACAGTGCCAGACGAAAAGGACATGCCTGAAAGCAATTAAATCTGTTCAAATTTAAATTCAAATTTAAAGTTATACCAAATAAATCATATTAAATACGTTCGGTTGTGTAACAATGTGTAGCCATAAAGGATTTCGGTTAAATTGGCTAACAACACATCATTTAGCAGGCGGTAAGGACAGCAGCATTGGAAGGACATGCAGGCAGCCGCATAAGAAAGTCGACAACAATTTGGCACAATGGCTGAGAATGAAATGTTTGTGGCTTGCCTGGTCAGCTCTGAATTGTTCGAAAAGTTCCGTAATTGCTGACAGAAGAATACAATTACAATAGTTTCAAATCAATTATTAGAATGTAGTTTAATGAGTGATAACTATTTTGTATAAATACTTTATTAGTTGCAGGCACTAAAAAATATATTGTATTTAATTAAATCAACATTGATCTGCAATCATTTCGCTTTTTTACAAGTAAGTTTCATTTAACAATTGTTAACAATCAACCTGCATTTTATTATGATTTAAAATGCAAATACTTTTGCAAACAATATTTCGTTTGCAATTTGCTCCACATTTTGTTTCTGCTTTGCATTTTTTCGAACTTTTTTCGATGCTTTATCTTGTAGGATTTTTGGTTTTTGTTCGCAGAGATTTCAGCTATTCGTAATTAATGTCAGTTTTTATAGATATTGCGGCCAAAAACTTAAATGTTATTGTTTAATTGATAATCCATTGAATGTTGAAAACTAAGTGCATGTTTCATGTTTATTTTTTATTCCAATCAAATTATTGCAATTCAATAGAAAAAACTTGCCAAACGATTCAACAAAAACTTGTTGTAATCGACATATTTGAAATGAATAGTTCGCACATTCCGCTCTATGTTTTTCACACAAATGTCACCAAAGTTTTTGATTTATATTATTTATTAATTTTTTTCGCCTGTTCCTTTTTTTGTATTCCTTTATCACTTTTGTTACCATTGTGTGGCGACCTGCACCCAAATGACAATAAAAGGTAATTTGGTAGTAACAACTTGAAGGCAAACACTTAACTAACTTTGTGTGTGTTTGTGTGTGTGTCTGTCCAGGTCCTGTGTCCTCGTGTTCGTTCTCGCTCTCGTGCTCGAGCTCGACGTGAGCTATGGGGGGCCGCAGCTCGAACTTTACACACCGGCGTGTGTGAGTAACTGTGTGTGTGCCTGAGAGTGTGTGCGAACTCATTCACATACATGAAAAGTAAAAAGCAATTTTCGTAACATTTGCATGCCTTAAAACAACACCAACACACACACATATATAGTATATTCGAACTGTCAGGTGGAGTATGAGGCGGCCACGAAAGCATCCACACAGTGGCAACAGCACCAGGCAAGGACATGCGGCCTACCTTTCCACGTAGAGTAGCAAAAACTACGACAATGTGTATAGTATAGACATGTACGTGTATGCGTGTGTGTGTGTGTGAGTGTGTGTGCGGGTGAGGAAGTTGAATGGAGTACGTGTTGTGCTGAAAATGCAATTTGCCTTCTGTGCGAAAAGTACGTAAAATTTATGCAAATCTCCCCGAACTGCCCCCTGACCCCATGTTAATGTTGTTGTTGGTCGTGGCGACTGTGCTACAAGCGGAAGCAGGAAATGCGCCATTGTGTGTACGTCTGTGTGTGTGTGTGTGTGTGTGTGGCCCAGGCATGTGTCTGGGTATTGAGAACGCGCTAAAATGAAAATGTTGTGAAATATGCGATAGATCGCCCAACGGAAGGCTAAAAATGTGTGCGCCAAACTATTAAGTATACGCAACGTGCAACATATCCTCTGTGATTCGGCTACACAAGCACCTAATTGTTACGATAGTAACAAAAAGGAAAATCACGAATGTCAGCAATAGCTGCAGTTATTTCTCCAATTCTAGGCTGCAGCGTATACCCTCGATGCGGGGCATGTGCGCTATTTAGAGGGTATGGAAACATGCAATAAGCCAGGGTGCGAATGCAAGAACTAATGCGACTACAGCAGCAACAACAAAGCCCACAATGACAGAGCGTAAATACTCGTACATCGACATCGATAGTTTTTGGTGAATGTGTATACGCCGCGTATGCTGTGCGCGTTTTAGTTGTGCCCCTTGCGGCGGATTTTATAGGAACAAAGCAAGAAAAAAGCGAGAGAAAAATATTGTTGTATACACGAGGCAGGACCTGTGGGCACGGAAATGTGTATACGGAAAATGAAATGCCGCCGGTTAGTCCAGCGTCCACTCATAAAGCACACGGCCGTCCGTGCCTGTGTATTGGCTGTGTGTGTGTGCGTGTGAAAATGTTTATACTGCACTGCACGTGCCTTTGACATGCCGACATTGCCTCCATATGAGTATTAGTATGTATGCGTGTCTGTGTGTCTGTGTGTGTGTGTGTGTTAGTGCGTCTGCGTTTTGGCTTATGGGCAAAGAAGTTGAAGCGTATTAAGCAAACAGCGCCGCAGGCAACACCAGCGCCCTTTGTAGCCGTAGCCATGCAACACACACTTGCACCCTCCCCCCTCCCCAAAAAAAGTGGCGACTGAAGTGGAGGCCAGCGGATACAAGCGAGACGTGTGTGTGTGTGTGTTGATAACGAGCTGCGAGATAAACGACAGCATTTAATGCGTTCAAATCTTTTTTAACACCACATCAAGCCATTTTTCAATCCTGATCTGAGCATAAAGATTAAGTTGTCTTTAAGTCGCCCCAAGCCCAGGATTGCAGCAACGCCTTTTCTTGCTCCTGCTCGGCTCTGCTTTCACTTTGGCTACGGCTTCAGCGTCGGCGTCGGCGTCGACGTCGGCTTTGGCGCCACGCCACCAATTGCTGCACAATGCGGGGCTGTCAGCGCCGCTTAAACACATCCTAATATCCACATAATACAGCACTTTGTTAAATTGCAAAATGGGGACTCCAGAACGCAGTCTCATATGAATTTTGAATGAATTTTTATGAAGTGATAAATAATAAGCCATTCAACCAACTCTTTGATGATGGTTGGCGACAAAGCTTAAACGCTGGAACTATGACAAAATCGTCGATGGCTGCTGCGCTGTGAAAGTTTATAATCTATTATCTGAAAGGTCGCCAAGTAGAGAACTGAGAACTTTACTACAAGTTCGAAGAAAAGTTATGAAATATTACACTTGGGCTGCATCCTAAATCAATGACTTTTGGCAATGAGAAATATAGCTGAGATATGAACTCGACTTGCTCAAGTTTCCCATTCGGAACTGCGAACAGTGCTGAATATTTAATGAAGTAAAGAGAGGCAATTTTTTAACTATCAAGTTATATTATTTTCCTCTCCTTTCTTTTCTTTTCTTTGTTTTTGTTGGCAAGCGAATATCGATTTCGCTATTTGGCATTGTGTGCCCTGAATTTCACCTGAGAAGACGTGCAAAAGAGAACTGCAACATAAACTACGATAGGAAGGACTTTGTGAATGGCCGAAGAGTTAAATTTGTTGGCCCAAGAAAAAAGGACAAAAATTAGCAAAGTTTGTGCTCAGGTCAAAACAATTATGTGAAGTTCGCATTGCAGCAACGGAAATGAAGCTTGAATTTGATGAAAATCGAAATGAAAATGAAAATGAAACTTATGCGACGACAGCGCAAAGTTTCTGGCACATAATTTACTTTTATGAATGCCCAGGGAACGAGCCGTGTCTTTGGGCCCAATGCCCCAGGATGTCAACGACTGAAAGCGTTTTTAATCAAAGAAATATGTACGTACATCCGCTCTCTTCCTCGTACCTGGCTGGCTCACTGACTCACTGGCTGGCTGGCTGGCTGTGATAGCTGTCAGCGTACATAGCTGAGTGGCGAATACTATAATAATATTCACAGACTGACAAACAATTTTGTGAAAAGTGATTAATATTTGTTTGTTCCAGCTGCCAGACACATTCGTGGTATATTCATTAAACGTGTCCCCAATGCGCTCATCTGGCACATAAATCTCCCTTGCAACTTTATCTCATTATAGAATATGATTAATTTCGCTGTTAACTGGTTAATTTGAAATGGAAAGCGACCGCGCTCGACTGCGCATGGGCGTCTGATGCTGGCTGGCATTTTCCATTTATGCTAATAAAAACGTGGCCAGAAAAAGCCTTGCACTAATAATAACTGGCGCCAACGATTTATGGCGCCCATATATCAGGCACATACAAAGCAGGTCCTTAACTTGCCAACCAACCAAAAAGAGTTCATACACACACAAGCACACACGTCCAAATTTAGGCGAAAAAATCTGAAATGAAAGCCAAATGTTTGTCCAAATTACTTGACGGGTCATAAAATGTTTTACACAATGTGGCTTAATTCTTTAGGCAAATAGCAGAGAAATTCACCAGCAGCCAATGCGAATAGCAAATGCTCTTGCAGCGTTGCAGGATATTCCTGCTCAATTGCATTTATTTGTGCTTTAAAGAGCACACTTATTGAGCTAACATATAATCATTAATTTAGTTCAATATGCACTAAACATTTGTCTTTCTTATTTCTGAATTTAACTCAAATAGAATTTACAACTCAGGGTCATGTTTTCCATCGACTTGGCAATGGAACATTAGCCTGTGGAAGGGCATGCGTGCTCTTATTGTTGTAATCATAAAAAAAAGGTAAAGCCTTGGCTTTGGCAGGGCTTTCATCATTTCTGTCCCTTGTTGCGGCATTATGTCGTGAACTTTATACATACTTTATAGCTGAGCAGTTTGCCTGGGTGTTGCACTCGCCCCAGCCAAGACACACACACACACACACACACACACACACACACACACAGACACACTCACGCATACTGAGAGCTTAAGCAGCTGCCCAAAATATTCAGAATCCTTTCGCTGAAGTAAGCAGTTGCCTTTGTAAATAAATAAATGAAAAGGATCATATCTTTAAGCTGCGCAATTCGAAAATCCAAATATTTGGTTTTTAAAGAAAGGCTGCTTTTTAAGTAAGCAACATGTTATTTCAAAATTTGTATTGTTTTCTTTGTATACCCGAGATCCTTTTACGGCGAGTACCGCGTCTACTTGTTACAAGTGAGCCGCATCCTTGAATGCTATTACCAAAATGAAGCTTGGGGAGAAATGTTGCAAAGCCACAGAGGCAGGCCTTTAATAAGTCAGAATAACTGAAGAAATATCGCTGCTGTTGGTTGCCGCCTACGACAACATGACTGTCTCTGTATGTGAGTGTGTGCAAGGACATGAGTTTATCAAACACAAACGCAGCTAGGTGCGGGCAAATATTTGTTGCCTGCTTCCCGACTCACACTTCGGCGTACTTACGCTGTTTATATAGTGCGCGTTTGCTCTCTCTTGCGAGCAGTTTGCTTTTGCGATTACTCCTTGTGCACGGCATTCGTAAACGTTTCGGCGATTCTGCTTGCAGCTCAGAAGATGCACAGTTAAAGTTTAAATTGAACGCTGCTTTGTGTTCCCATTTGCTGGCTTTCGCGGGCTCTTCATTATCTGCAATTGCAACAGGCTGCCTCGGAGTCCCACAGCAATTAGCCATCTCAGCGTAGCAGTATAATTGAGCAGAGCTCATTGACTTTCAACTGCAGCCTTTCAATCACAGTCTAATTGGCTTACGACCCGCACTCCACTCGGTTCAATAATATTCCACGTTCGCAGTTACTTCAACCCGCCTCGCTGACAACCCATCGAGAAGCAGCCAACCACCTTATCACCTTCGGCGACCTACTTTCCGGCCTCATTGAATTACGTTCGCATGGCCAGTGGACGACGCAGGCTACGTTGAGGTTGAGGCTGGAGCTGAAGCTCAAGCTGAGGCTGACGCTGTGGTTTACGTGTAGTTTCGGGCTTGGCCCCGTTGACTTCAAAGGACGTGCTCAGCAGCTGCTTTACATAAATATTTATGCGAATTAATTTGTCGGCACGCATGCCGGGCTGAGGGGTCGGCCGAGTGCTGACGGCTGCTGAGCGGACGGACGGACGCGCTGTGCGATCAATCAGACATGAAACAATATTTACAGTTTGAAAACGAACTACGAATTAACTCGATTGGCTTAACTTGCGGTCGAGGTCCCACTGCGTCGTCCACAACAGCGAACAGCCATCGAAAGGGACTAAGGTCGTCGTCAGTCTCTGTTGCTCTTGCTGTGGCTGTGTCGGTGCGGGTGTGGGTGCGGGTGCGGGTCTGCTGCTGTCCATACGCCTGCAGGTATGCTCCTGTGGCGCCTGCTGCTGACAGCCATAAGCCAACATGAACAAACATGCACACACTCAAACTCGCACTCACACTCGCACATGTGACAGTGTGTTTATGGACACAGCAATTGCCTTAAAGTAAACAATAGCCCAAGAATAACTTGGATTTTGCAAAAGTGATTTAGGCTGCCTTTAACTGTTGAGGCGATACATAAATACCCTTAGCATGGGTAAAACCAAATGAATCTCATTAATTATTTAGTCTGCCCTACTTATACTATTAACTGAATAAGCAGTCAAAAGCGTCGCGTCAATCAGACATTGATTGTTTGTGATATCTTAATTGCATTTCAGCTGCATATACAGAAAAAAGCATTTAATTGTGAATAGCAAATTGAATAATGAAAAACTGTTGTGTGATTAAGCAGTAAGACCACAATTAACATGCTGTATTTGTATTTAAACTGAAATAAGTTACTGATTTATTGACCTGAGCTCAATGCAAATACTAATAATAATTGTAAACATATTTGGGCCTCAACACCAAACCAATCGATTTTTTTTATAGCCAAGTGGGTCAGGAGTACTCGCAAATGTCTGATCTGTGTTCAGTGTATGTTGACAGAAGTGCAATTTTCAAAATTTAATTTCAGCTTATAATTAAATGCAGTCGCTGGATGTAAAAATGCGTATGAAGTGCGCAATTAAGTGCAGATGATTGCCAACCTTTCCACTTAATGGCTTTAACGAGTGAATGCCAATGCAGCCAATTGACCAAATTGATTCAACGAGATCGAGTATTGATTTCAGCCGCATAATAAAGTTATTATGCCCATGTCATACCCTTGACACTGTATTATAAGTATGCAATGCGTAACCCTTGTGACAAGAGCACAATAACATTAAATATTGTGCCAAGTAACCATCAAATGTTCAACGGTGCGTATGATTGTTGCAAACATACTCGTATCTACGACACATACGTATACGGTACGTGATTGTTTAAATTGTATTAGTTAAGTCAACAATGCCGACAGACTTGCCTCAACAGCAAAATAGGGAAACAAAAACACTGCAGACATTTAAAAAGAATAATAACCATATACATATACTCTCGTATATTTGCGTATGTGAGTGTGTCCAATGCGAATGTGTGCTTAACTGTCATGACTTGCCTGAACAAACAGCAATTGCATGGCGTTCGTTCTGAGCAAACTTTGTTGTATATATGAGCTCGGAGGCGATTAAGTCAAAGGATTTGCTACTTTCCACTTGCCACAGCTCACTGGCTTATTTTGATTGCTGCTTCCGTCTTCTTGGCCCAATTTGTTATTGCTCTCGGTGCCTTAGCTATAATCGCCTTATGTTGCATGGCAAAGCACCTATTTAGCAAACAAATAATAGTTCGGAAGCAATAGTTAAGGCCAAGTTTTAGCACTGGGACTAAGGAGTTGAGACATTAATATAAATGTAGCAAGTACGCTCAATAAACAAAGTCCAAATCGTTTTAACGACTATCAAATCCAGACTTTGTTCATTTCCTAACAAGTTACAATTATTCTTAGCTAATAACTCTTATTATTGCAAAAATGGACTATACAAGCATTCATAGTTTCATTGTTAAATAAGCAGAGAAATTCAATCTCATTGCATAGCATTAAATAAGATAACAACACAACATACATAAATTCAATAAATTCTGTTTGAAATTGCTTTGACACATTCAATATTCATTAAATAATTCACAAATTATAATTAATTAATGTGCGTTAGTTAATCGAAATCCATGAAAGAATTGCTGCATCGTCAATTGGCGAGCAGATAGATCCAAGTTCAGGGTTGGGACAAAAGAACTCCCTGCTGTTTATGTTCGAATCTATTTCTATTGGCTGTTGTGCAGCAATTTTGATTGATTGTCTGCTCAGTTGTTTATGCACAGGCAAATCTGTGAGGGATTGTTGGGCAAATTGCTGGCAGTCGGGCGCAGACGATTATGTTTTCGTATCTATGTCGGGATGGTACATACACATACATATATGAATATAATCCCTTTTTCATATTTCATGTAATATTCGCAGCGTTATCTAATGGAAGATTGCGCACACAACTGGGCATAAACAATACACAAAGAAATGAAAATGATGAGAGGGAAAAATGTGAAATAAAGAATTTTCTTACACAATCTGCTTTAACAAGCTGCAATTCACAATTCGCCTTGGTGTCACGAACATGGACTCGCTGGGAACGATGTTAAGTAAGGAGGCATCCACACAAACAGCGACAACTGCAGCCAGGCAACACACCTGCTTTTTCTCTCTCTGTGTGTGTGTGTGTGTGGGTATGCGTGTGTTGATTGCACAAAGCAGCCAAGCCCGTCAAGTCCTTGGTGACGTGCTGAGCAAAAGAATGAAACAAGCAACTGGCTGCTGCACTGCTAGCAGAGCCAAGGAATAGTATGAACACCAGGGACATGGCTCACCTGAATTCCGACCGTTAAGGCGGCACAGTGGTCAAAAAGCCAACAGCAATGCCATAAAACTGTGCCACAATTTGCCACGTCATCTGGAAAACAAATCATTTTATATTTTTCTTAGTCTTAGTGTAATTTGATTGACCCAGTAATAAAATTTGTCTAAAATCGTATAGTTAAAACATCTCCGAATATTATTTTAATATAGTTTCCTATGAACTTAGATTAGAAACAATGATTCCTACCTGTTGTTAATAAATCTGTTCATTTCTGTTAGCTCCAGCTATTTTACCTATGTTCAATAAGCCTGTAGAGTTTTTTTATTGTTTATGTTGCTTGAAGAATTGCCAGCATTCCCTCATTCAATGCTGTCATTTGGCATTGCTTCAATCTGCACTTGGAAATTAGCTTCTCTCGAACCAGAAAGACGTCATGCCAACGGTCTGTCTTCCTGTACTGTGCTTTTCCTTTATTTCTTATCTGCTCGCCCCTCGCCACTTTGCCCTCTTGCTCATCATCAATTGAAAACTGTACAGTTGTTGTTGCTGGCGCTTTTGCAGTCGCTCCCTTAGTTACTGTTGCTGCCATTGTTGTTGTAGTTGTTGCGTGGAGGTGGAGGTGGACACCTGTGCCACGTGCGTCGTTGTAGTTTGCCACTAACGATAAATGCTTGCACCATGTTGACCCCTCACGCTACCGTTGCGACACATTGTGTTGCCGGAGCAACATGCAAAACTGCAGTTTTTCATGCGAGAACACGCGTCCAACACACACATACACACGCACACACACGCGCGCACACACACGCACATGTCAACACAGTATCCAGCTGGTGCGTCGATGTAGAAGGGGTGTTGTTTGAGAGTACAAAGTCAGCTGACAGATTAGGTTTACAATTGCCAATACTAATGAACTGTCAATCCCACCACATGTTGAGCTCCCAAACGAATAAGAATCAATTGAGCGAGATGGTTAGCGCCTAGGGAATACTCTACAATGTAGCAGAGCACTAGATAGATAATGCTAAGCTATAATGCATAAAAGTGTATAAAAATGCTAAATATAAAAGTGCATAAGTTGCCACTAAAACGGACTTTCTATTAGAGCTTTGTGCATATTTCATAATATATCGAAATAGTACATATAATAATACATAAATTGCGTTTATAACTGAGTGTTTTCTGTATATTTAGGCTTACTTCTGAACGTATCTTTAAGCTTACTTCATAGCTTCACCTTCTGAAAGAGTAAAGTCGACGCACATAACCTCAAAATTGCGTTGAAATAAGCTGAAAAGTATGCTATCTTTGATTGAGCAGAGTGAGGGAATTGAGTATACGCATCACTTATAATTAATGTATGCAAATTTACTAATTGCGGAATGTATTGCAATACACTACATTCATAAATCCCATCTGCATTATAAATAAATAATTATCTACATTAATTATTAAATACAGTATACTAAAATATTTTTAACAATTTTTTAAAATTTCTTGTTTATTGTAAATATTTTATATGCGATACAAACTAAGTGGCGTTGCGCATATGCCCGCTGTAGCGAAAGATTTGCGACGTAATAAGCAGCAACAGTTGTGGCTGCGCGATTCTCTGTTCTCCTGCTGGGGTTGTTGTTGCTACGCTGTTTAGCTGAGCGTAGTGCAGTGCTCAAAATGCAACGAGCCGTGTGTTAAGTGCTTCCCGCTGCCATTGGCACTCACACTCACACACACACACACACTCGAAGAGAGACGGACACACGCGCTCAGCTTTGTATTGACGCACTCGACGGGGCGATGAGAACGCGTCAAAGGCCCAAAAGCCCCCGAACCGAATCCAAGCAGCACATGAGCTGCAGTCGCCGTCGCATTCGCATTCACATTCACAGTCGCAGTCGCGGTCGCAGTCGACAGTTGAGCGTTGACGCGAGCGGGTCGCGTGTTCGGCATCGAGACAAACAAGTTCGTTGCAATCAACTGCCTTACACACAGCTGATCAATTTCACTGTGCACTTAACAGAACAAATCACCGAGTATCCAGCGTAGCGATGGCCTTGCGCAGCGCGAACGTGATGTGGTTTCGCCACGGACTGCGACTCCACGATAATCCCGCTCTGCTGTCGGCGCTGGCGGACAAAGATCACGGCGTCGCATTGATACCCATGTTCATCTTCGATGGCGAGAGTGCTGGTAAGCTAGCTGGAGTGCATCTCTTGGGCCTCTTCGATTACGTTTGTGAGCTAATAGCGCAACTCAGCGATTTTTGGTTACCAAATATTTAGTTGGCCATATCAGTTTACGCTGCGCGTGCTTGCTAACGCTGCAATGTTCGGTTGCACGGCCAGCGGGGCCAGCGGGGCAGGCAGCGGCGCACGGCGGCGGGCACTGCAAGTACTCGCTCGTTCTCAGACCTAGGTACACTGCAGCTCTGACAACAGCAATGCGTTCTAATCCAATTTGCGAGAGCAAGCGAGAGAGACTGCGAGAGACCTCGCCGCAAGCGAATGCATCGAATGCAACGTTCTGCTCAGAGAGACTCTGCCCGATAAGATACTTGCATGCTTGTATATAGATACTTGTATCTATGTACAGTGTGTGGCCGGCGAACACATGTAAACTGCATTTAAATATATACAAATATTTGTAAGTACAGTCGTGGCTTACGAGTATAATAACTTGCAAAAAGCGCTTTGAGTGCGCTTTGATCGCAATCGATTGTCGAGTCGCTTTTATCGGCACTTTCAATTGATTATATGGAAATTATTCGCGAACGTCAACATAGTCGGAACCGATCACTTTGCCAACAACACAAGACAAAGTTGTCATTTGCATGCTAAATTATGTAATCTAGGTATTGCAGTTTTAACAGTTGCTATAATAATAACTTATAGATACACTTTACATTTATTTTCTATGATCGGTTCTATGATCGGTTTTTAAATAAAAATAACAATCTGAACATATAATTTTCTTAATTTAATTGAAACTTTTTCTTTAAATTAAAAAGGTTTTATTGATTTAAGAAGATTCTATGTTCTCAGAGTTCTTAAATAAAAATGTTATTATCAACATAAATTATCTTAATTCAATTGAACATTTTTGAAAGTTTATCTTTCTCTATTTCATTTTCGATTTTGACTCTTCTATATCCGCTAACGCCATCTTTTATTTATTGTAAGAAAAAAGAGAGTATAATAATTACTACTTTATTATTAAAAGAACAGAGTATAAGAAGAGAATACTGATTTGAATAATAGTTTTTATTTGTTAATCAGGCACGTATGCAATGAAAGATGAAAATTAGTTGCAGTAGTCAACTGTTTATTTACACTTTATTCTATTGGAAACAAAAGAAAGGCAGTTAATTATTGTCAATTTATACATACGCTTATTTGAATGCTACTTTTAATTTGTTGATCAGGCACCAAGAGCGTGGGCTTCAATCGCTTGCGCTTCCTGCTCGACTCGCTGCAGGACATCGACCAGCAGCTGCAGTCGGAGACCGGCGGACGAGGTCGCCTCCTGATATTCCAGGGCAATCCGGTGCAGATCTTTCGCCGTCTGCACGAGCAGGTGCGTCTGCACAAGATCTGCGTGGAGCAGGACTGCGAGCCCATCTGGAACGAGAGGGATGAGGCGACGAAGAATCTCTGCAGCGAGCTGGGCATCGAGTACGTGGAGAAGGTGTCGCATACGCTGTGGGATCCACGCACCGTGATCGAAACGAACGGCGGCATTGCACCACTGACCTATCAGATGTTCCTGGTGAGTTCGTCTTGGCTCTTCAACTGATTCGAGTCGCTCAAACAGTTTCTGTCACAGCACACGGTGCACATCATTGGCTTGCCGCCGCGGCCCGTGCACGATCCGCATTTCGGGGGCGTGAGCTTTGTGCAGCTGTCGCCAGAGCTGCGCAGAGAACTGGGCTGCTTCGAGCAGCCGCCGACGCCGGAGCACTTCAACATATTCAGCGACAACATGGGCTACTTGGCCAAGATCAACTGGGTTGGCGGCGAGACACAGGCACTGGAGCTGCTGGGCGAACGGCTGAAGATTGAGCAGCATGCCTTCGAGCGCGGCTTTTATCTGCCCAATCAGGCAATGCCCAACATTTTGGATACGCCCAAATCGATGAGCGCTCATTTGCGCTTCGGCTGTCTGTCGGTGCGTAGATTCTATTGGAGCGTGCACGATTTGTTCAAGAACGTGCAGCTGCGCGCCTGTGTGCGTGGCCTGCAGATGACGGGCGGAGCGCACATCACCGGGCAGCTGATCTGGCGTGAATACTTCTACACGATGTCGGTAAACAATCCCCACTACGACCGCATGGAGGGCAACGAGATTTGCCTGAACATACCGTGGGCCAAGCCCGACGACGAGCAACTGCAACGCTGGCGTCTGGGCCAAACCGGCTTCCCACTCATCGACGGCGCCATGCGACAGCTGCTCGCCGAGGGCTGGCTGCATCACACGCTGCGCAACACGGTTGCCACATTCCTGACGCGTGGCGGCCTCTGGCAGAACTGGGAGTTTGGCGTGCAGCACTTCCTCAAGTATCTGCTCGACGCCGACTGGTCTGTGTGCGCCGGCAACTGGATGTGGGTATCGAGTTCGGCATTCGAGCGCCTGCTCGACTCCTCCTTGGTCACCTGCCCGGTGGCGCTGGCCAAGCGCCTCGATCCCGAGGGCATCTACATCAAGCAGTACGTGCCGGAGCTGCAGAATGTGCCCAGAGAGTTCATGTGAGTGGTTTCCTTTGGAAAGCTGACTTTAGCTAGCAGCTGCTGTTTAACTTTCCACTTAATAGCAAGCATTTAAGTTGAATTTTTATTCATTACTATTCATTTTCATTTGACTATTTCAGCCATGAACCCTGGCGCATGTCCCCAGAGCAGCAGGAGCGCTACGAATGCCTCATCGGTGTGCACTATCCGGAGCGTATACTTGATCTCTCTGTGGCCGCCAAACGCAACACGCTGGCCATGAATACGCTGAGGAACTCGCTGATAAGTCCGCCGCCGCATTGCCGGCCTTCGAACGAGGAGGAGGTGCGTCAGTTTTTTTGGCTGGCCGACTGAGCTGAAGTGAGGAGCTTGGGGCAGTGCTTGATGTTTCTCATACCAAAAGCTATATGTTTGGATATACCCAGTATCGATATAATAAAATTAATCACTATGCAATTATCATTAATAATGCTTTATTCTGTTTTTAATTTGTAATTTTTTAATTAAAATATTTGCTACAATACAATTTGTATTTTCAATGTTTTTAACAGCTTATATAACCCATACATATATTACTTTTCTTTTTAGCTTATTTTAATGTGATTTATATATCATTATTATTATCATTTTTATTACATTACCAAATTAACGTCGTTAATTAAAATGAATTCATTGTGTTCGTTTTTTGTTTTTGTTTTTTTTCTTTCGGTTTTGTTGTTTGAGAAAAATTGAACGCGAATTAAGTTGAAAGTTATCAATTTAATTATATAATTAATTAGATTCATTCTTAGTTTGAAAGTTTATTTTCCATTTAATTATAATTCACTAGTTCGTTTGGTTTTTCCACTCTTTGACTTGTGTATATTTTATTTTAATGCCTAAAATTGTATTTCGAATATAATCCTTTGCTTTCTTTTTTGGTTTTGCATTTCGCTTGTAGAATGTGTGCAGTAAATTTCGTTATACCAAGGCCAATATTATGGGATTAGCTTATGGGCTTTTTTCAATGGGACCTATAAAGATTTATTGTTGAAACTTGAGTCCCTCGACAGTTGCTACAAATTAGTAAGGAGAACAGAAAAGTTATCCCCGACAAGGCCGAAGACTATGATTTCCTCACAAAGAATCTATAGTCAAATATATATAACATGCTATTTCTACACAAATAGAAGAGTTGAATTCGTTGAATGTGTTTCTTTGCAAGGAATACTCGGAATAAATTCGAATAAACATTTAGAGCGCATTTTGGGCGGGGGTGGGGGAGGGAGAGAAAACGAGTTGCATAGTGTAATATATATGTATATGTATGTAAATTTCCTATATACTTATATGGTATATGGTATTACGGTACAATTGCCGAATAACATATTCAGCCAACCAACGAAATTGAACGGGAACTCACAGCAAATAACAATATACTCTTTTTACAACTATTTGAATATCATCTCATAACGCATTTGTAACATATTTCCAAGGATGTGGCCCTTGTCCTCTACAGATTCCGTTTCGATTTCAATGTATTATGTACATACACACATACGTACACTGCGCCCATGCATGGCTAACATGTGTATATCTTCATACACAATATATTCTGTATACATAGGTGTAGATGCGAGTCTGTGTGTGAGTGTTCGTGTCTTTTGGCTACAACAAAATAAACCCGGCTCAGATTTTTGCCTATAAAAATAAAAGCATTCGCCCCATTAAATATGCAATACTTTCCCAGCATTATGTAAATTTCTATCTTGCTGCCAGTGCGCTTCCTTCTAACTGTTTCATGGAGTTACATATGGAAAATCCATGCTTTAAGCTTATGAGGTTCAATTAAATTCACTTTTGTGAGTGTAGTCGCGTATTTCATATTTCATATTTCATAGTTACTATTCTCTTATACTGGATTCCGTATTCGTGCTTTTTACTATTAATATTATATATATCATGTATTTGTTTGTTTGTGTTAAAAGCCGTTCGTAGGTTTACTTTAAAATGGACGTTTTATAGATAGATAAAGTTAAAAGTTTGAGCAGAAAATAGCGGCAAGTGTTTGAAACTTTCGGAGTTGGTACACGGGAAGTGTGTGTGCTCTAATCGAATTTTGACAATGCTTTCAATTCTGGCAGTATATATTGTATTTATGTTCTTGTTGCTCTTCCAATTGCATGCCCTCTAAACATGAAGAGATCACCGTCAAATCAAGTAAACAGTGACAGAGGGTGGGGAATAGGGAAGAGTTGCAGCTTGAATAATTGATATGCTATATGGCATAATACCGGAAATGAAGTAACAACCCTCCTATAGTCTTACGGTTCTACTACATTATTCATGACGTGTCGAAACTCGAACTCCGTTCACCGCATTTTCCCCATCTTTATCGGATGCTAATCGAATGCAAGACACACTCACATACGCCTTCCAATCCATATATATATATATATATATCGAGAAATCTGACAACTCAGTTGCACAATTTGCATATGCAGATCCTTCCACTATAGGTTGTGGCTTTGGGTGTTGTGTTTGTGGGTTGTGTCGTGTGTGTGTGTGTGTTGCATATCAGACAAGTTGATATCGACTCTTGTTTTTGTTGGTTTTACTTGGCTTCGATGCACTTTTTATTCATTTTACTTGACTCGTTTTTTGTGTGTTTGTTGTTTTTTTCGTTTTGACATGCAACATTGTGTTGCATTGTTGCTATTAAACTTTTTACATTTGCTGTCATTTAGTTTATTTCATTTACAGTTGCAACTTAAACAAATTATATCAATAATACAAATTGAATTCGAGGCAACAACTTTTAAATATTAATGCTAATGTGTGAGACGTTTTTTTTTCATGTAGGAAGGGATTAAATGGATTGTATGTGTGTTGTGTGTTTGTGTTGTGGTTTTGTATCCTGATTACATTTTACATACAAAATAAAACTTAACTAAAGGGCACTGTTGTTGCATGGTGTTGTTGTTGTTGTTTTTGTTGTTGCTGCTGCTGTTGTTGTAGTTGTTGTGTCGTGTGGGAGCTACACTAGATCTAAGCTTTGCTGTTGTTGTTTTTCTTTTTTGTTTTGTTGTTATACACTTGGTGTTTTTGTTGTTCTTCTTCTTGTTGTCGGCAATTCTTTTCGTTTCCGTTTCCTTTTTTGACCAATCGTATTTAGTTAGTTTTATTTTTTTAATTTATTTATGCTCTCCTTATCATTCCATTGCATTTTGTTTTGTTGTGTGTTTTTTTACATTTACATATTTTTTTAAAATTGTCTACGAAATTTAATCACCATCCGCACGCATGCCCCGCACCTCGCCCACCAGACGCGCCTTGTCAAGCTCGTCCTTGACCTTATCCTCAATGGCCCGAATGTCGTCCATTGTTAGACCGTACCAGCGATCAGTTGAACAGAAAACTTGGCTGCAGTAACAGAAAAAACACGCTTGTTTGAGTCTACATTCGATTGCAATTCTCAGATGTCACTTGTCTTACCGATGGAAGTTTGTGAAGAGACGTCGCTCGGACTTTTGTATGAAATTCTCTACTCTTGTCTGCAGACCGAACCATTTGAACTCGCACGTGACCAGCTTGTAACAGGTCATCACGGGATCAACGCGTTTCCGCCAGTCGGCCCCCAAAAGCGGACCACGCCCAGTTTTCTTCGATTGGTAGCTGCAAGAGGGAAGTGAGAAATTGTTGCATTAAGCGTGTCAAGTTGGGAATATGCAGTAACTCACGTTGTTGGATCCTCTTCGGGCTTATAGTCCGCGGGCAGAACCGGATCATTGGCAATGTCGATGTGAATCACTTCGCGCACTTTCAGTTTATCGGGCGTCAGTTCATGCACCTGCAAGTAGATGGATTGAAGACAGAATCGCCGTTATAGAATCCAATACAATGCATGACGGGTGTGAAGCAGCACAAACAAAGCAACATTAAAGCTAAACTAACTAAACACGGGTGCGATTAGCGTGGTTGGAACAAGTTGTGGACAACCTAAAAGCAAGAAAACGAGATGGGAAACGAGTAAAGCACGCACATAGAGTGTAAAATGATAGTTAATTGCCAATAATCACTCACATTATGCATTTCGCCAAGATCGTTTTCGAAATGGTGCGAATCAACATAAATTACAAAGTTCTGATTCATATAGCCAGGATTCTAACAGTGAACAGCCAAAACAATGAACAAAAATACCCAAAGAAAACGCACCCAAAAATTTGCAATGTTCAATTTTAAAATTCCACAACCAAAAACGAATTTGCAATATAAATGAACGAACGAACGAACGAACGATTTTGAAGAGAAATTTGGATAAATTTTTGAACAGATTTCGTTTTATATAGTCGTGTTAGTAATGGAAGAAATAGAGAAATACAAAACACACAAATTAGTTAAATACTGTATACGAAAGTCACTTACATTTTCTGAGTCTCCCGCATCTCCGACGTGCAACGTGTCGATGATTATTTTGAATGCATCTTTCATGAATTTGGGATTCTAAAAGAGCGTGCATGAATTCCATATGGTTAAAAAAACATGTTTTACGAATTGTGTACCTTATAGAATCTAATTAAATTATTCATATTTTAATTAGTGATTGAATTTGATTCTGCTTAGTGCTAATAGTGAAATTGACTGTCGTCAATCACTAGCTTAAATTATATTTAAATACTTATGCTTTATGTACGGCAGATTTATGTAAAATATTGAACGGCCACGTTTCATCGTCAAAGGGGAATTCGCTTTATGGCCTCCGGCATCGATTGAAAAGAAATCAATTTGCTGTAAGCGGATTGCGAGTCCTTTAACCCCTTTGTGCCGTTAAGACTCTTCAGTTTCATACAGATAATGTGAAGAGAGGTTTACTTTGTTTTCGCCGCGCGTACACAAATTAAACTTTTCACCCCGCATATAGTCGTGAGAGAGTGTGTGTATATTTACCGTAATAATCGTTCGACAATAAGGATAAGCATTCCATGCCTCCTCGTGTATCTCCAATGAGCCCTTGGGCGCCAATAGTCTTATGTACGCTGGAACTTTTGATTGCAGATGGTAGATCTTATATGTATACTGACCGGAATTGTATTTGCCGCCTGCGAATTGGAGTTGGGAAAGCAGAAACGAAGAGACAGCAAATAAACGAGCAAGGAGCCGATTGTTTTTAATAGCTGCTTACCCAACATTGGATAATTTTCGAAGGGTTCATTTTTTAATACCTCAATGCCCTCGCCACCTCCCGTGTTCTCCTTTGACGCCTCTGCCACTGAGAATAATTGTGCTACTTGATACTGCAACAGCATAATCATTAAAAACAAAATAAAAGGCATCAAGAATTCAATCTCTTACCTCATCCACGGTTAATGGTAAAGTCACGCGGCTGAAACAATAACAAAAAAAAAACAAGGATGTGAGCGAGGGAGGATACATGTTAAGCAAATGTAAAAGGAATTTTTAATTAATTAATTTTAATATGTGCTTCAATTTTTAATTAAATGTACGCCTCAAAAGTTTTGTTGGTCTGCGAAATTCATTTCCGAAAGCAGCCTAAAAGTATGCTACACTTTAGACTTCGAATCAGCAAGTGTTCGCACAGCACAGCAAAGCAACGGCAGAGAGATGGTTCGGGTCTGGGCCCAACATAATTGCGTCGGCCTTCAAACTTATTCACACTGGCTTCACTTTGTTGCGGTCGTTGTGGCATGGCCCACAGCCCACAAATTGCAAAAGTCAACTACTGTAAATACCGAATTTCAAAACATTTGCCAGCCCGCAACCACATTAATATAGCCTCCAAATAAGAATTAATATAATTTCATTAAATATGAATTCTCAAATTATACGTTTTTAAGTTAAGCGCAATAAATCTACTTTGAAAAGTAATACGTTAATTTAACTAAATAATTTAACGACATTAATACAGCTTCCAAATAGGAATTAGTATAATTTCGTTAAATATGAATTCTGAAATTATACCTTTTAGTAAAGTTAAGCGCAATAAATCTACTTTGAAAAGTAATACATTAGTTTAACTGGCCCATTTAACCACAATGATATGCCCTCCAAATACGAATTAGTATAATTTCATTAAATATGGATTTTAAATATTATATCTTTTAGCAAAGTTAACAGCAATAAATCTAAATTGAAAAGTACTACGTTAATTTAACTAAATAATTTAATGTCATTAATGTGTCCTCCAAATACGGATTTATGAAAGTTAAGAGCAATAAATCTACTTTGAAAAGTCATACGCTAATTTAACTGAACTATTTAACCACATTGATATGCGCTCCAAATAAGAATTAGTATAATTTCAGTAAATATGAATTAATATAATTTAATTTTTTACATTAAATATTATATCTTTGTGACGTAAACCTAACTCGACTTAACTTCTTAATATTGCAAAATAAATGTTGTTAATATTGATTGTCTACAACATAAAATTTGTGTTTAAGGTCTAGCGAATATGTTGCAGTATTTTTGTCTAGAGAGGAAACAAGAAATTGGCAAGAAAGTGGTGGCTTTTGGCCGTGACGTAAACCTGGCCAAGGTGCAAAACTTGGCCCATAAAACAGCGGCAGTTAAGTTTCTCATTTAGCCAAGTTATATGAGCTGCCGACGCGTTGACATTTTTTCTGCGTCGTTGCTGTCGTCGTTGTTGTTGTTGTCGTTATCAAGCCGAGGCACGCAGAGAGCAGCTTGCAACAATATGAGAATTAAGAACAATGAGATTTTCCAGCCTGTTAGCTGGGGATGTGACTGCGGCACCTCTGACTGTGGCTGCTGCCGTTTTAGAGGCGACTTTCAGTAGCAATTAACCTTTTGCCATTGTTGACACGTTTAATGACGTGTTGCTAATTGCCTGCCTAATGCCACACGGAACCTTGTGGGCGTGGCCCTGTCTTGCTGTTGGACTCAGGGACGCACGGACTCACTTAACCTCTCTCTGTCTCGTCTCTTTGGCGCTTGCCACACAGACCATTTGTTGGCCTCAAAAAGTTGACTCAGCAGCTGCAACTTAATAAAGGTTAAAGTTCAGCCAACTTAACACCTCGGAAGGCGGCAACAGCAACAGCCACGCAGGGGGCGTGGCAGCAGCGGGCAATTTATTCAGAAACTGTGTGCCAAGTAAATTGACTTATTTACACTTAATTTGTTGTGCAAAACAGTTAATCCTCCTGGTCGGGATGGATTAGAAGATTAAATGCGTCAGCTGGCTCGATTATCAAGGGGCTTAATTTCTTTGCACTGTTGCTGCTGAAAATTGAATTTCTTGGCTATTTCTGTTGTGCTTTGAACAAGGCAATTGAATAGCACAAAGTTTTGCCCGAGGGAAGCAATAGATATACAATTTACTTAAATATTCGTAAAAGTAAAAGGTATTACCTTAAATGGGTTAACAACATTGACGATTTTCCCCTACTTGCTGTAATGTTGCCCATTTCTGTGATTGCCTGCAAACTTTTTGTCTATTTAAATAGATTGGGACCAACTTAAAGTGAAATTTTACGCTTTGCTTGTCAGTTTAATCAGCTGCCGTTGAATCAATTCAAATTACAAAAGTTTCTGATAAAGTAAATTGCTCATAAAGTGTGCTCCCTCTCCCTCTCTCGCCACCCATAAATTAACAAATGGAGCACGAGCAAACAAGCGAACAAACAAGAACACAGCGCAGATAAATGACTGCGGCAAATAAGATAAGTAAATAAGTTTTTTTCTGTTTTTTTGTGGAGCAGGGTTCAAACTAACTGGGTCAAAAATCAAATGGCGACAGATCAAACGAAATGTGTCTGCTACAGCGAGACGCTGACTAAGTGGAGCGAACTAAAATACAGCATAGAAAAGAATCCAAAATTTATGCAGCTTTTGTAATGGTGGGGGAAGTATTGAAGTGCAGATACAGCCACGAAAGTTGGCTTAGAAAAGCAGCAAAACAGCACGGAGGGGGAAGAAAAACAACGACAAGTGGGCGGCACTTTGAAAATTGCCACGATGTGCTTGAGTTGTCATGGGGAAACGACGGCAGGGGGAAAAGTCAAGAGAGTCACGAATATAAAACAACAAAATATTGAAGTACTCTTAATGAGAGACCCGAGCAAAAGTCCACACACACTCTTCCCGGGACACAAGGGCAATCCACTGAGTGCAGGGCAGGGGTCCAAACACACAAGGGGTATGCAAGCTGGCATTGGCTTTGTTGTCATAATTGAAAATGGAAAGTGAATATGTGGTTAAGTGAGTGGGTCTATGTGTGTTTGTGTGTTGGCCAGATGAGACACGCTTGGTCAAGGCTCCTCTGCTGCTGTGGCCGGCTTGTGGGCGTGGATGCCACTTGAACGAGCTCTAGAGATTTGCTTAATAGTATTTGTGAAGGCCACAACAAGATATGAGCAGGAAACAGTCATTATTGGCGTTGATTGCCCAATACCCTGTACTTTAATGCCAAAATAGCGACAATTTCACAATCTAAGTTACTATTTCGACGTATCGAAGTCAATAGCAATAGCTTTATGATCTAGCCCATATATATTATCTCAGATATGCACAATCTATATGGGATGTGGCACCATATATGCTCATTTGTGGCCTTTTGATTTGTAGCTTGGAAGTGACATCCAACTGATGTAATATAAAAAATGTTTTCATATTATATAGCACCATATATGCTCAAACAAACTATTTTCAGGTCTGTTCCTAGGAGTTATATAGCACCATATATGCTCATTTGTGGCCTGTTTATTTGTAGATTGGAAGTGACATCCAATAGATGTAATATAGAAGTTCTATTGTTACTCAGTAAACTAATATGTTTATAGAGCTAATCATTAACGTTCTTAATGCTCTAACTAACTAAGCATAACTCTCTCGTCACAGTTAATCATGCAACTGTAACTGTATACATTTTGTGCAAGTATTTTCGAGGCTCAATTTGTAATGTTCTCGTTAACGGGTAGTAAAAACAGTTAGTTATTTTTATCTTATCAGCCAGACGCGGCACATATGTACGTTTCAATCGGATTGGGTAAATTCAGAAACAGCAAACACTAAGCAACGTCGTAATTTGAGAATCGAGTTGATTCATAGACAGACAACACGAGATACGCTTAGGTCAGCCAATCGTAGCGAATTATTCGAATTGTACAACTTTCACGCGGCAAATCATTCCGTATTAGATCGATGTTGTTTGTTGCTTGAGTGGAATTGCGTCGAGTGATTGCCTTAAATGCTACAGGTGCAATTTCCTATCAGATCAGCACTCGTTCAAAGTTCTATTCCAAAGTGGCTGTGCACGTGCTCGATAATGGCGCAATGACACCAGCTGAATGCACAATAATAGTCACGACAATTGAAGCGAGATCAGCTTTAAGCGACTGGATTGTCTAGCTTTGATGTAGCTAATCGCTTCCGAAAACTTGTTTAATGTTTGCCCATTCAGCGATTTAACGATCGCCGTTGACCTCACGCCATTAGTCAGTCATACGAAAGCGACTCAAAAATGCCCTCTGATCTCATCAAAAATAGTTATTTAAATAAGTTTTCAGTTATGCCAGTGAGATTATATTATAATTGTCACAATCTCAATTAATTTTAAACTAGTTAATAGCTCGCGTAGATTGATTAGGAATCCAAATCAAATAGCAATATTCGGGGATAGACTAATGCCAAATGGTCGCAAACATTGCCATAAAATATTTGTTTAGCTCAGCCGTAATTATTTATACGAAATACAATTAAAACGCACAAAGCTTATGCATGATATCGTATAAATATTGCTGTTTGCATAGCATGCTGTTGTTGTAGCATTTCCAATTGTTTTTCCTGTCATTGTTGTTGTTGTTATCGATTCGATGGTGTGGAAATTATAAAAATTTCAACGCTACTGTTAAATGAAGCAAAAAATGCGCCTACTGCGGAACGCATAAACATTGCAATGCCCCTTGGCAATGACATAAAACAAATAGCGGAAAACACAAGCAACCAACAACAGAGCGGCAATCATGAATATATTATTGTTTAATTTAAACGTCAGCTCTCCACTCGCACTGGCCAGTAATTAATTTCTGATGTGTGTTTAAAATTTGTTTGCCTCAACTTTGTCGCTTTCAACTTTTCATGCTGTTGACAGTTTTCATTCAGATCGCGATAACAAATACAACACCAACACCAAAAAAAACGACGAGAGAAATAACGGCAAACAATATATCGCTTACTCTGCAAACCGCCGACCAGCTCCTCCCCCTCCCCCCAGCACCGACCACTTGACTAGGCCACCGCGCTCGTCATGACCACAGCATTTCATTAACGACAGCCATTTATTGTTGGCCGCGTTTTGCGGTTTTCTAAATTTGCTTAGGTTCTCCTGGCAATTTTTTCCATTCACCTTTTTCGTGGTAAATGTTTGTTTTCCACCGCTTTTGACATTTTACTATAATTGCATTGTTATGTAAACAACTGTGAGCCATACAGAATTACAGCCACCGCAATTGGATAACTTAACTTTAATTGGATTGCTTTATGTTAAAATCCATGCTCATGTTAAGTGCAGCTATTATTGGAAGTGTGGCAACGCCGCTTCGACAATTGGCAAGTTCACTTTGCTTTATTGGCAGCACTTACTGCACAGTTAGTGCTTGGGCAAAACAAAAATAAATACAATAACTAATAATTTGAAATTGCTAACTAAAATTAGCACATCTGTGCGAGAACTAGTTTTGCTTGAAAAAGCTCTCATCAAAGTTGAATACACTAATACCAATATATATATATATATTTTTTAATTACATAGCTTAGCAATGGTTTGAGCAACATATGAATTATAGAAGTGGAAAAACATACGAAATACAATAGTCATGGTGGAATGACCATAATAGCCGGCAATTTGACGAATCGATGCAAATCAGTTGAAGATGCTATCTGTGCCTCTGTACTCTGTATTTCTGCTCTGTTAATCAAACTCTTAACAGCACTGTGTCCTTCAATTGCCATGCAAAGTCAAATCAATTAAAAATTAAACAGTTTTATTTTTGGCAATTTCCGCTCATAAATGGAAAATGTCAACGTACACACAGCACAAGCACAGGGCGACATGGCCGGAGACATGGCTAACGTTAACGTGTGCAACCTGCAAATGACAAAATTAAATCACATCGAATTGATGCGTCAACGCGAACCAGACGAAATGCATTTATCGAAAAAGTCGACAATCTCAACCCAGAGATGCGAAATATTCAGTATTTTTTCAACTGCAAGTTCAAGTTGATAATCAGCAAAGTCAACACAGTAATTGAGCATTAAAATCGTAAAAGTAATGCCTGAAATAGCCCTTGGCAAACGAATTGCTCAATTGGCAGGCACAGATGTGTGAGAGAGACGGTAAAATACACGCACACACGCAGCCACACATACATATGCATCCCTAGTTGTAGGTGATAAAAACACACGTCGTGAGCCGCGACGTTTGCCGTTATCAAGTATTGCCAACTTGTTTGATTAAAAAGCTGGGGCTGATAACGCAGCTGGAAAACCGGCGCGCAAAGTTGCATAAAAAGTGAAGCCGAAAACGGCAGGAGAGTGCGAAAGGGACAGCGAGAGCGAAGCACGGCCAAAGAGAGGGCCGAAAGGTGAAAAAGACAGAGAGAGGACAGCTGTCAGACAGATGAGTCATGCCAACAACAAAAACCATTGTAAACTTCGTACTCTCCTTTCAACAGCAACAAAGACACAATGTTGGTAACGTGGCAGAGGCGCTCTTTAACGATTTCGGCGACGCATGCAAATGAAAGTATTTTTTCCCCATTTCGTTTATGGTTGACGGAAGTGTTATTCTCCATAAAAACGTAAATAACTTTGAATATATTATAGATTGAGTTTTGGTTTCTCGTTACGTCATCTGCGGAGTCATGTAAACAACAACAGAAATGAGAGCAACGCTAGAAATACATGCTGATAAGAGCAAGTTTTTGCAACGACCATGACAATAATAATTTTAAAGTAGAAAGTTATTAAACTGAAGCAATTGCAAGGCAGTTGGCAACGCGGCTCCAAGCAATTGTAAAAAAAAAATACAACGATAACGAGTATGAAAGAGAGCGCGCGCGAGAGAGAGAGGGCAGAGCGAGAGCGCAGCGTCTGAGAACAAATGAGCGTAAAATCGATTTGTCACAATCAGCGGCTTGTACACGTTATGCACCTCAGTTAGCAACAAATTCACAATTTCATTTATTAAACAATCATTAAAAAATACTTACAATTCCTTGATCTGCATTTTGTATTCTTCCAAATGTATTGCTACGTTGATTTACTGTTTGTTTGTCAGGCGACGGCACCACACAGCGCAAGTGAGAGAAGAGAGAGGGGAAATTTTGATTTAGATTTCTTTGAATTTTAATGTGTTGCACTTGAATGCAACCTTCACACACGCGATCACGGGGGAGGATGCACTTTAATGCGCCGATTTTTCAATGACGGTGGGAAAAGTAGCTTTGCTTTTGTTTTCCCACATTGATTTTACAAAATAAATTTTTGTGTATGGATATTAACGGAAGCCTTTGACTGCCCACTTTTGAAGTAGTTTTTCTTTTTGTTGCATGTCGGCAAAAAGCACGAGTCATACGCACACACTCAAACACACCCGCTCTCAAATGACATGCACACACACAAATACTTGATCCGTCAACTGTAATTTGTACACGTACCACTTCTATTGCTAATTGTAGTTGCCTGCCGTTTTGTTTACTCGCGAAAACGCTTTGCGTATATTCAGTTTCAGCAGTAATAGTAATTGATTTTTGTACACGACGACGGAACGCAGTGGGACCGAATTATACAAATGCAAAGTGAACACAGACAACAGTGTTGTGAGCAAGGGATTTTCGAAATATCTACAGCACTCTTAGTATATTTCAGTATTTTAATACCAAAAAATAGTAATATACCATTAATGGTCACACTGCCAGGCGACAACACTGGTCCTCACAATAATCGATATCAAACGTTACGTTTAATCGAAACGCTTGCACGTGCAGTACGCAAATCGTAAATGTTAGCAATTTAATTAACAAGAAGCGAGATCAACGACGCAAAATGGGTAAATTAAATGTTACGGTACTGCGCTACCTCACCAGAGAGGACTTCCGTGTGCTGACAGCAATCGAAATGGGAATGAAGAATCACGAACTGGTGCCAGGTCCACTAGCCGCTGCCATTGCCAATCTCAAAACAGGCGGAGTGCACAAATTGCTAAAAGAGCTTTGCAAGCACAAACTCTTGTCCTACGAGCGTGGCAAGAAGTGTAAGAATTGTTTTAATTCCTAAATGCAACTGCTAATGTCTCTAACTTGCCTTACAGACGACGGTTATCGCTTGACGAACACAGGCTACGATTACCTTGCACTCAAATCGTTAACACTTCGTGGTTCTGTTAGCTCCTTTGGAAATCAGATTGGCATAGGCAAGGAATCCAATATTTATGTGGTTGCCGACGAAGACGGTACCCCCATTTGCCTCAAACTGCATCGTCTGGGTCGCACATGTTTCCGTAATGTGAAGTCAAAGCGCGACTACCACGGACGCAGACATAAGGCATCCTGGTTATATTTGTCGCGCATCTCGGCGACTCGTGAGTTTGCCTATATGTCTGCACTGTATGATCGAGGCTTTCCCGTACCCAAGCCCATAGATTTTAATCGTCACTGCGTGCTCATGGATCTGGTTAAAGGCTGGCCAATGTGAGTGGAGCTAGAATACAGAGCAATTGAGATTATAATAACATATGATTTGTAGGACTCAAGTACATGAGCTGCTAGATGCTCCGCAGGTTTACGATGATCTTATGAACCTTATTGTGCGTCTGGGCAACTCTGGCGTCATTCATGGTGATTTCAATGAGTTCAACTTGATGGTCACCGATGAGGGCAAACCTATACTGATTGATTTCCCACAAATGATGTCCACCTCACACGAGAATGCTGAATTGTAAGTGCAGAATTAACTTGACCAGCTACACGTACTGATTTCTCAATCGTTGTTAGCTTCTTTGAGCGTGACGTGACTTGTGTGCGTGAAATGTTCCGTCGCAAGTTTGGATATGAGAGCGAGGATTACCCCAAGTTCAGTGACCTGGTGCGTGAGGATGATCTAGACGCTGAAGTGCATTGTACTGGCTATGGATTCACCAAGGAAATGGAGCAAGAGCTGCTGCAAGAATATGGCATGGTTGAGCTCGACGAGGAACAGAACGAGGAGGATGACGAGCAGGCTGTCGACGATGAGCCACCGACTTTGGTACCTGCGGCTGCCGAGATTGACGAGTATCGCAAGCAGTTGGAAAACGAAGTTAAGTACAGTGAGACGAAGGTTTCACAGAAATCAGATGATGCCATTAGACGGTACATTGAATCTTGCACACAGTACTTGGGAAATCTGACTGTTGGCCCTGAAGTCTCTGATCAAACCTTAGATGAATCACCAAAAACCATAGATTCCGCTCGAGCAACTGCCCCAATCGAAGAAGTCAAAGCGCAGCCGATTGAAGCTGTGTCAGCTTCAGTAGAAACTAAGCAAGCTGCGGAAGATGCGCACTCTATCAGCTCCAATGACTTGGAAACAGATGACATGCCAGAGCTGGCCGGCCTCGATCCCAATTCACGCATGTATCGTCTGAAAATGGTCGAACAAATGCTCAACGATGCACGCAGCCAGCGTTCCTACTCGACCACAGCCAGCACAATAGCGCCGTCTGTGATCACGGATCGCATACGCCGGAACATGGATGTGCGCGAGAAGCGTGAGCAACGCAAGCGCTGTGTGGCCAAGGGAGAGGCAAGTGCTGTGCATCGTCATCGTAAGGAGAACAAGGATGTGGTTAAAGAATACGCGGGCTGGGATTTTTAATTAAGTGTATCTTTCACGTGAATGAACTCTATGTATATATTCGGATAAAACCCTATTTAAATATATTTACATCTATTTTTTTAATACGATAATAAATCGCGTTTTAGAAGGTAGGTAGGGGCTTGAGTTTTGTGCGAAGGCTAGTTAACCGATTGCATAAAATCGCCTGTGGATGGAAAAACCATTGAGAGACGATCTCGATCTAGGTCGCCACAGAAACACTATTGTGAATATGACCCTAAAGTGTGCGTTAGTGATTAGAAGGACACTTCGCAATAATAATTACTTTAAAAAAAAAAGAAAGTTAAAAATAAAACTTAGATTCTTAGGATAATGTTTGATAAAATATAAATGATGTGCAAATATTGGTAAAAATGAACTCACAAATTTTGCATCTGTCGGATTTGTAACAATTTTTGTGCCTCTCATATTGATTGAATGCTTAAATAATTCCTTTGCTCATTGGTCCTTTTTCCTTTATTTGACGTTCCTTTATTTCACCTTATGTACGTCTGAAAGTAAATAAATTTCAAAACAAATGCTAAAATATATAATATATAAATTATATTATTATTATATATATAATATATTAAATGGTCAAGTTTTTAGTTTTTATGCAGGAGCTGTTGAAAGTGGTTAGCGTCAGAAAGATGGTAGATGGTAGAGGATTCTACCTGAATACAGTAAATGAGTGTATTTTTTATTGTATTTTATTTACCGAATTTATTACGGTCGTTAAATATCTATCTGATATTCTCCGTTTGTTTACAAATTGTTATGCGTAGTCGTAAACTCAAATGCAGTTTTCCATATTCAAATTGAAGTGTATTACTGTGAATTTAGATTTGTGGTGAAATAAGTGCCGGAAGAGATGCGGGTTGCTGCTCAGAGATCAGCAGCTCAATAGGTTTCGTTGATAGAAAAGTGATGTAAATATTGTTCACGCTACAGTTGCTGCGCTGGCGCGGGATTCTTAATATAAAGAGCAGACGACGGCCAAACACTGAGAGGCCCCTTAAGATTAGATTTATTGAGGTGCGATGATAACGTGGAAGAACTATAATATATTTCTTACAAACACAATCACATCTTTACGGTTAACAAACACATTATACAATATGTAAAAAAAAAGACGTGCGAGAAAACTTGTTATATAATCTAGACTATCTACACAATATAAAAGGCTATCCCATCCCGATATGGTGTAGTCGAGAGAGAGACTTGTTGGTGTCACGTTCGTGAGAAAGCAATTAAATGATTCAATAATGTCCAAGCAAGTTGTTAATGAGTTTCATGTTGCGCCCGTCTGGCTTACCCGCGATTACGTCGAACAGAAGCTACGTTTGCATCTGAATGATGCGACTCTTAAGCTCAACGAACTGCAGATTCAACCAGCCGTAGCAAATGGCGAGAATTACTCAAGTGTGATGACCCGCATAAATGTGGACTACACGGACAAAACTGTGAAGAACAAGAAGACCACATACCTGGTGAAGACCACATTTGCCGACAAGGATCCGACCGCTTTCATGCTGGAGCCGTATGGCATTTATGTGCGTGAAATCGACATGTACGAGGATGTGCTTCCCAAGATGGCAGAGATTCTCAGGAAGGGCCTCGGCGAACACAAGCAGCTGTTTGCAGGCACCATGAATGTGGACCGGGAACGCAACTCGATCATATTTCAAGACATGTCGTTGCAAGGCTTCTTTGTGGCCGATCGCATCAAGCAATTGGATCGCGAACACGCTCATTTGGCGTTGGAAAAACTAGCCTTATTCCATGCCTCCTCCGCGGTGCTGAACGAACAACAACCCGGAATATTCGCTGATAAATATGAACGTTGCTTCTTCAATAAGCACACCAGAGGATACCAGCCCATGATGGAGAATATGATAAAAGCTCTGGAACTGTCCTTGAGAGACGACAAGGAACTGTATCCACGCTATGGAGAAAAGCTCAAAGGCGTCGCCGGGCATATTATGGAATATTGCGAAAGGCTAATGGAGCCAAAGAAGGGTGATTTTTTGAGTTTGTGTCACGGTGATCTGTGGACAGCGAACATGATGTTCCACAACAACGCTCAAGGAAGGCCGGACAATGTGATCCTAATTGATTTTCAGTTTAGTGTGTGGAACTCGCCGGCTGTAGATCTGCACTACTTTTTCTGCACCTCTTTTCAAGACGATCTTTGTCATACGGAAATGGTCCAATTCTATCACACGAAACTTGTTCAGGCCTTGAAGAGTCTCAATTTCAAGGGTACTATACCCAGTCTGTTTGACTTCCAGCAGCAGTACCTCGCTCGATCCTTTTATGGTACATATCTGATGTTTTTACAATCGAAAATTGGTTAACTTTAAACAAATGTTTTATTTTGCAGAAATTTTCGCAGCCTTTGCCTTTCAGCCCTGCATGTTACATGTTGGGGAGGCTGAGTTCTCGTTGCTGAGGGGAATTTCGCATACCAAAGAAGCTGAAGCTGTCCGAATTACTCTGTATCAAACCGATATCATGCGACGAAAAATTAGGCGCTTTTTGCCCATTTTTGATCGCTTGGGTTTGCTAGATGATATGTAAAATTTTTTTTTTTTTTGAAATAAATAAAAATAGATAATGATAAGTCTTTTATGTAATTTTTGTTGGTTCAGCTAAATGAGAGCACACAAGGTACTAATTACACCCAGAGGGTAGAAGAGTGTTATAAATTTGTGTCACCAGGAAATGTGTGTAACAACTAGAAGAAAGCAACTCCGTCCCCTGAAAGTATTTATATATATATTTTTGCTAAGAAACAAGAGCCGAGACGATAGTGGACAAGGTGACCGTGTGTAGTTTATGTTATATTCTATTAGTTATTTTGAACGTAATGGAATATCGATGTACTAACAATGATTGTTGGTATATTTTAACGGGTATCTCACACTCGAGCACACTCTACCAGCTTTTTGACTTGTTTCTAAAGTAAACTTGGCAAGTCTGACTTCTAATGCGCTTATAGTGTCCTCGATCAAGGTGTTCAACAGATTGATATATGTCTATATAGTCTCGCCTATTGACATAGATTATGAATTTCAGCCTGTTGTTTGTGGACACAGAGTTATAATACCCTTATACTCTTAGGTAGCGGGTATAAAGATTATGTGAGCTGCATTCTAAAGAAAGTTAATTACTCGAGACAGTTCAATAAAATACACCGTACATTCTCTCAATTGAGACTATGTGTTTGTAAAACAGGTGTGGCTAAATTACGCCACCCGAGCGAGACGTGAACAATAACAACAGCACTTTTATCTAGTCTAGCTTGTTAGGCGATTGAACTTTTACTCATTCAAGAGACTTACGAAATATGTTTGTAGATGGAATTAGTAGTTATATGATTGAGTTTTATTGCATGATTGCTTGGTTGCTAACTTAGTAAACAACGCGACTTTATTAAGATTAAATAAAATCGTTATTACTGGAACGTAAGTCTTGTGTTCCAAGTTGTTTATCTTTTATTCTTCACGTGAGATGTTTGTGGCAAGCTGTAAGCTGTGGATTTTATAGTCTCCATTTCGCTATAATGTGAGGTTTATAGTTTTGTATATTAGCTAGGTTGCTAACTTAGTGGACAACTCAGCTTTAGATTAAATAAAGTGGTTATTACTGGAATGTAAGTCTTGTGTTCCACGATTTTTATCTTTGCTTCACGTGAGATATTTGTGGCAAGCTGTAGGCTGTGGATTCTATAGTCTCTCTCCATTTTGCTATAATGTGAGGCTTACAATTTTGTATATTAGACACTTAAAATAATAGTTAATTAGGCAATAACGTTTATCTAAAAGAAAATTGGTTTTAAATATTCAATTCTCAAATTTTATGCTTAAAAAAAATTTTAATAATTCTTGTCTAGATTCTCGAAGTTGCATTAAATATTTATATAAACCATTGTAATTAACCCACTAGATTTGTTAAATTGAAACTGCAGTCAAGTTAGTTACATAAAAACGAAAAGTTAATTGCTAATTCTAGAACGTACGAGTTCTGCTCTGTTGTAATCTTTGTCCACGTTGTAGTTGATTCGCAAACAACGTGAGACCTTGTTTGGCATCCATAATAAAAAAAAAGTAGACATGAACGTTCACGTCGAGAGCTGTCGGAGCAGATAAATTGAGGCGCGATGATGACGAGGCAGAATTATAGCTATGTATATACTAGCATCTATATATATGGATAATAGAGACGTTAAATCTAAATAAAAGACGTAAGTTCATAGACGTGGTTCCATCTGCCGTCTTATCACAGACCCGCAACCGTATAAAAGACTCTCGGCTGCGGATGCAGCGCAAACGTACACTTGAATTGTAGCCGATAAGTTGCGCCTGTGCTTCGCGATACTTGCAACACACATAATGCCCGAGCCAATTGTTAACAAGTCGCATGTGGCGCCCGTTTGGCTGACTCACGATTACGTCCAACAGCAGCTGCGTGTGTACTTCAAGGATGCGAAATTGCAACTGACCGAACTGCAGATCACTCCAGCCACGGCCAATGGCGAGAACTATGCCAGCGTGATGACACGCATCAATGTGGCCTACAAGGACAAGGATCTGGCCATTCACAGGGCCACCTTTCTGGTGAAGACCACATTCGCCGACAAGGACCCGGCTGCACATCTGCTCGGCCCATACGGCATCTATGTTCGTGAGATCGACATGTACGAGAATGTGCTGCCCAAGTTAGCAGCGATCGTCAAGCAGGAGCTGGGCGACCCGAGGAAGCTGTTTGCAGCCACAGTAAATGTGGATCGGGAACGCGACTCCATCATTTTTGAGGACATGTCGTTGGAAAAGTACTTTGTGGCTGATCGCATCAAGCAATTGGATCGCGAGCACATGCAACTGGTACTGGAGAAGTTTGCTGAGTTCCACGCCGCCTCCGCAGTGTTGAACGAACGGCACCCGGGAATCTTTGCCGAGAACTACGATCGGTGCTTCTTCAATGATCATACGAGAGGATATAAGCCCGTCATGCAGAATATGGTGAAAGCTTTGATACGTTCCTTGGAGGATGACAAGGAGATGTACGATCGCTACGCCGACAAACTCAAGGGGGTCGTTGAGCATATCATGGACTATGGTGAAAGGACAATGAGACCAAAGAAGGGTGATTTTGTTACACTGTGCCACGGAGATCTGTGGACAACGAATATGATGTTCAAGAACAATGCAGAAGGACGACCAGAGAATGTGATCTTCATTGACTTCCAGTTTAGTGTGTATAACTCTCCGGCTATCGACCTGAGTTATCTATTCAGCACTTCGCTGCAGGACGACATCTGCGACATCGAAATGGTGCAGTTTTATCACGGCAAACTTGTCGAGGCTTTAAAGAAGCTCAAGTTTAAAGGCGACATTCCAAGTCTATTTGACTTCCAGCTGCAGTACCAAGCAAGAGCCTTCTATAGTGAGTTACAGACAGTACACTGATACAGTTGGGATTTCTATTAACGTATTTCTGATCTAATTTATTTGCAGTTATCTTTTCAAGCTTTGCTTTTATGCCAGCAATGCTGTACAATGGAAAAGAGGAGTTCTCAATTGAACGAGGAGCATCTGATGCAGAGAAGGACGCAGTAGCTCGAGTTTCGCTCTTTAAAACCGATATCATGCGACGAAAAATTAGAAAACTGTTGCCCATTTTCGACCACAAAGGTTTGCTCGATGAAATGTAGTTCAGCATATAGTAGATAAAATATTTACAATTGTCTTTATTAATAGATGATATTCATTTAATATTGTACTTGTTATTTCCTTCTTAAAACAATTTTCTTATTGAAAATATAATAAAAACAAATTGTAAAACACTGGACATTAAAACAAACTATAATTAATCTTGAAATATTCGGAAATGTATGTACAAATGAAAATTGTACTCGGTGAACAAGATTGCTAGCCCTTGAAACAGGCTTCAAAATACTAGAAGTATCTGTTATCATTCGTAAAATTGTCATCGGATAATGAACTCTGTACTTATTCAAGAAACTGTTACGAAATCACTTTGCTCAGCGATTAAAAAGATATAAGGCCAGACTCTATTATCAGACTCTTGGTAATTAACTAAGTTTGAAATGAAAAAGTGGTGTACATAAACGTAAACCTAATCTCGTTGCTTCTACATTTTTCATAAAGGATTTTTTCTATTTCTAGAGATTTTTTCACATTGTGATGAAATCACTTTATGGCGAGGCGCTGTTATCATTTCATTTATCTGGAAGTCCATAAAAGCAAATTTACTATTTTTTTATAGTGTGTTTATAACTTTTACATTATTTAAATTTAAGAAAAGTCAGTTAAGTATATAGATAACGCATCTTTGTATTGCAATGTGCTCGAATAGACAATTCTTTGATAACATATTATTATATTTCGTTTAATATATTCAACATGGAAATAAAGCTCATATTTTCTACAAATAGATTATCATATATGTTTCAAATATATTAAAAATAATATAAGAAAAAGAATAAAAAAAAATGAAGTACTAATCCCATTCCTGGAGATCGAGCAGACCACACTGATTATAGATGGGTAGAAAATGCTTAAGATTCTCCTGAAATTTCTTATTGTTATATGCTACTTTCTTAAAATTACGACTCCTTTCATTGTCCAACATCAGGGCATTAAAATCGGCGTCAGCAGTCTGATCGTTGAGCATTATAGCCTGGCAGGTAAGTGAAGCGACCACGGCTGTAATAGAGATTTTGAAGTTAGTCCTTGTAACGTTCCACTACTGCATTATTTCATGTACTCACCCATGAATTTGCCCTTCTCCAATTGCAACCACATCTGACGAAGCGTGGGTATATAACCAGTAAAGTTCAAAGCGCGCAGTGTCTCGACGAGTACTCCATGATAATATTCGATCAACTCATTTAAGTACTTCTTTCGCACTTCTAGTTGCAGCGACGTGCAAAAGAAATAGTGGAGATCGATGGCTGGAGAGCCCCAGGCAGAGAACTGGAAATCAATGAGCAGCATGTCCAGATCCCGGTTTTCAGTTTTTTCTCGCAACATTATGTTGTTGACCCACAGATCACCATGGGTCAAAGTATTGAACTCGTCGGGTTGAGGATCATAGACACGTTCAGTGTACTCCATAACCAAATTCTTCAGACGCCTCAGTTTGTCGGCATAAACGTTGCCCAGCTCTGGACACTCGGCGGCAAAATTGGCAGCCACACCCATAAAGTTCTCAAACATGGGCGCGAATGCTCGTGAATGGCGATTGAAGATGCCATGATCCAGTTTGGTGAGCAAACCCGGTTGACGTTCGTTCAACACTGCGGCTGCTGCATGCATCTTCGCCAGCTTCCTCAGCGCCAACTTTGTGAACTCCAGGTCATAGCCAATTAGACGATCACCAATAGTGTATTGACAAACAGCAAGATCCTCGAAGATGATGGCCGAGTGTTCGTAATCCACGTAAATGGTATTCGCGAATAATTTCTCTGATTGTTCAGTGTCATCCAGCAGAGCGCTCAACTTAGGCAGGATCTTGTCATACATGACCATCTCTGTGGTGCTCGCCTGATAGCTGGCAAAGATGTTCGAAATGAAAGCATCATTTTCATACGTGGTCTTCACAATGAAGAATTTGGTTTCCGACACATTTGAACCACTAAGAACATAATCCACTTTAATTCTGGTCATAACACTGGCATAATTTTCGCCCTTAGCCGTTGCGGGCTTGATGGACAGATCGGTGATGTTGAGGTCCTCATCCTTCTTGTAGCGACGCAGTATGTTCTCCACGTATGGAACAGTTAGCCACTCTGGTGCAGGATGGAAATTATCAGCGTCGTTGCCGTTCCGTGTCTCGCCCATGTCTGTGAGATTCTGTAATAACACCTCGAACCGCGGTCGCTATTTATTTGAACGACTAGTGATCCTATTCCCCGTACTCTCGTACGTAAGTAAGTAACAACGTTATTCATACATATTTCTCTTTATGGTTGCTGTAAAATTTCTAGATTTAGACAATTGTCGTACTTTTGTCTCGCGTACAAAACGCTCGCATTTCGTATAATCCCTTTGGAGCGAGCTTTGCGAGGGTTTCTTCATAAATTACATTACTTAGGTTAAAGCAATGTTGTGACTCCAAAACAATTAATTTATTTTAATGTTTGTTTATCTCAGTAACATCGAAATTGATTTTCATTTCTTACTAAATTTACTTATGCATTTTAATAATAATAATAATAATCTGACTTAATTTAACATTAAGAAGGTTTTCATACTTTTTCATTTTATCCGATAGTATTTCAATTATGATAACACGTTTTAAAACACATTTTCGGATATGGATAACATCGAAATTAATATAATTGATATTTTTATTGACTTAAATTGGATTCCTTAAAGCTTCAAAATAAAAGTATATTAAGTTTTTATTAACATTTGTATTATTAACTCATTAATACTACTACTCGTATTAATGAGCAAATAATACAATGTACTTATTATATATTAATCAATTTGTAATTTAAGTATTTAGTCTAGTTTTCGGAAATTTCTAGAAATTGTGAAATAGAATTGATCTTAATTTCTAATGAGCTGCGAAACTTTTCTACATCCTCTCGCACATAAATCTATAATATAAAGGCGTCTGTGGATTTTCGTTCTCTCTTTTTACATATCGCACATTCATGCATATATATTTTGAATATTCTGCCCAGTCATCGGAGAACAAAAACAACGACTATGCCTAACTATAAGAGATAGAGGTTATGATTAAAAGAAAATTCCAGTTGTTTGTGTAAAGCTATAGATAGTTAGCAGATCACGCGTGCTCTATATAAATCGTATCAAATTTACATCTGCGAGTGTTTTATCTGTTTGACAGCTAATAAACACGCGGACCTATTTGCATAATAAAACCATAAACCATTAACCGTGAGACTTTATTTGCTCGTGCCTTTAGTTAGTCTCACTTGATAACTTAGCATAAGGTAGCCTCTCGTCAAATTGTGCACGCTTTGCAGCTTATCAAAATGTTAATGACGTCTTAACTTTTTGTTAGATTGTGTTGCATAAATCCTTTGATATACCATAAATAAGACACGACTTTTGGTTCTGCGATGAAAGCAAAAGCCCTTACAATCCCAACCCTTTATTAACATGACGCGTCACTTTTGAAATAATTTGAAACTAATCATTCTGCGATAAGGAAAGAAAGCGCTAGAAAGCTACAAGTCTAAGTTGCACAAAGATACTCAAAAAATAAGGAAACAGAGCTTTTGATTATCGCAAAGTTATGAAATTGCAGTAAAAGATAGCCTTTCATTCTTGTCTCTAATTGAAATTAAGAGTTTGTATACATATTGAAAGATATATGAAAATATATAATAGATGAATTATTTCAAAAAGAAAAACTTTTAAACTTTTGAACATTTCTTAGACAATTAAAAACAATTTAATCTCTTATGTTGAGCTTCGAATCAATATCTCCGGATTTTTCCTAAACAAAATCGATATCAGAACTTTTTCTATTGGAAATAAGATTGATAACGTCTATTACAGTGGAAATGATCATTGTAAATGAGTAAACAGAAAATTTGATTTAGATTTTGAATAATCCTTTAAAACAAATATATTTTTGAAATAACTGAAGAATGGAATACTCTTCTTGGCCAATTCTCATAGGGCATGAAAAGCCGTTTACTTTAGTCATTTACACCTAAAAGTATGCTATACTAAAATGATTTTTTTCAACAGTTCAAATTTGTATATTTATTTTATTTACATCTATAACAGAAATTATCTTAATTCCTAATTAATTAAATACAATGTTAACTACTAGTATTTTACTAGCAGCATTGATTAACCTCTAGTAAGCCTTTGCGATCGAACATGGGCATTAGAGCCTTGAGATTCTGTTGAACTATGGGATTGGTATAGAGGCGATTCTTAAAACGAATGCCCCGCTCATCATCGTTCATCAGCGCATTGAAACAGGCATCTGTGGCGTCCTCACTGATCATCACGGGCTGGACAACAACGGCCGAGTGCATGGCTAGAATAGAAGATACAATTAACTAAAAGTTACTTTAGGACTGCAAGGATAACTCACCAAAGAAGCGTTTCTGCTCGGCCTGCATTTGAAATTCATGTAAACTGGGAATCGGGTGGGCTTTATACTGCAGTTGTCTAAGAGTATTGGTGAATATGCTATGATAGAAATTAAATAGATCGCCCTGTTCCTCCCTGCGCAAGGGCTCTCTCAGCGATGTGTTGAAGAAATGATGCAAATCGATTGTGGGCGAACCCCAGAAGGAATACTGAAAATCAATCAGTAGTATATCCTCCGGACGTCCAGTTGCAGCATCGTATTTAACCATCACATTATTGGTCCAAACGTCGCCGTGCGCCAGGACATTCACCGAGTCACTCACGGGAGCGAAACATTCGCGGCCAATGTCCATGTAGTGTGGCGCCAACTCGAACAGCTTCTGGGCATAAGGGGCACACTCTGGCTCCTGGCTCATCCAGCGAGCGGCGGCCAGAAGACCGCCCACAAAGTATCCGCTGTAGGCATTTGTATAACGGTTAAAGAATCCTCGATCATAGGACTCCAGCTGGCCAGAGTTGTGTTCATTGAATACCGCTGAAGTTGCATGCATTTTTGCAAGCTTACGAAGTATTAGATGAACATGCTCCTTGTCCAATCGCTTCACTCGATCGACCATAACGTAGTTGGCCACCGACAGATCTTCAAAGATGATTGCCGAGCGTTCGCGATCCACAAATACAGCAGTGGGAAAGAGCGGCTCAAAGGCGTCGGTCTCCTTGAGCAGTTCCGTGAGTTTGGGCAAAACTTCCTCATAGAGGGTCATTTCGCGATTAAAGATATCGTAGGGTTCCATTAGTTCCTTGGTGAGTTCGTCATCCTCAATGGCGGTTTTAACAATCAGGTTCTGCTTTAACGTTTCCTCCGGTTTCTGAGAGAGTTTAAATTGCACTCGAGCTCTGGTCAAGACACCGCCATAGTTCTCTCCGGGTCCCAGTGCGGGATTAACTTCCAATTTCAGGACGCACAGATTTGAATCTTTATAATAAGAACTGAGGGCCCGCTCAATATAATCGTGTGTCAGCCATTCCGGTGCTGCTGCCATCTTGTAGTGCAGATTTAGAAATATAGACGATTCTAATGCTATCTCAACAAGAACAACGCCTTTTATACTAGTCGTCTTTGGGTGAAGGTGAACATTGCTCTCAAATGCATATAATGCAACGTACATAGATGTGTCCAAGACTCTTCTACATTAAGTGTGTTTTAGCTACTAATTTCCCTTATCCGGTATATGATATTTACTCAAAGCTTAACGCCGTGTGGCAACACATCTCACGCTAGAGCCGACAAATGACGTGTGCCAGACAAATGCCTGATAACCGTCGCATGGAAAAGTTAATAAGTCCGTCTGTCATCCTGCATGATATACAGCTGGGAATATCAGTCTTTAAGTCAAATTCACACCATGCAACTAACTCTTCAACAGACATGCTTTTTACAGCAATCTTTATATTATTTTCTGAGTTCATCTTGTAGTTCAAAATTTCTTAAATTTTTGTTAATAAGTGTAACACGTTCGTGCCCAACTGTTATAAATTATAGATTGACAGTCTTTACTCGAATATCCATAGTATAGGATGTGACTTTGTAATTTCAATGACGCATTTTGTCTGAAGATTAAAGACGATAAGAGTGTCAGTACTGTAAATTAGAATGAATATTTGCCCAGACGGATTTAATAATTGTTTCAACATTTACAGAATATATATTCACTTTTTAATTTATGCATTTAGTGGTAATTTAATTAATTTACAGCTCATTGTGTTTGATTTTGCTATTCACTAACTATTTATGGATCGATACATTTCTTTCAATAGGAAAATATTTCTTTCAATAAATAAATTATAAAATAGGCAACGTCTTTAAAAAATGCTAAAATTTTACTTGTGATTTATAAATAGATAAATATTTGAACTATTCGCAGGTTTCCTCATGCACCTAGAGAGACGAGTATGGAAGAATTCATAAATTGTGTGATAATTTATTTGTTCAAATCGCTGACTAAATAAAAAAGGGCTGTTCACCTACTTTGTGTTACCAGGCAAATACAAAAAGTTACCAACATATGGAAATGCAATTTTGTGTTTGCTAGTGTGAACTATATCAGTCGTACGACTTGCTCAGAGGAATGTCTATTAAAGTCTACGTTTGCAAACAGCCCCAATTAAGCAGTAGCAACAGACGGACACGTCAACTGAACGAGTTGAGGGCGGCAGAACTAATAAAAGACACGCTCTTTTATATTTACAGCTGTAGAAACAGCTAATCTGCATTTCTATAGACATATGTGGGTGTAAATTAAACTGGAGAGAGGAATACGATATGCCAACCTCGACGTCGTATAAAACCGCAAATGGTCCAGATTTTCCAACCCATTCACAAACCAAGAGTCTCAAGATCAGTTGAATTTCTCTCTCACAATGTCGGTTACGGATCTGATAAGTGCACTCGATGCTATACCCAAGCAGAGCACAGTGGTTCCCGAATCAAATCCCATTTTCCTGGACGCACCCGAGTGGCTGACAGAAAACTACTTACTCGATGCGTTGCGCAAGTTCTACGGCGACCAAAAGTTGAAAATTACAGCCTTGGATGGTTGTCCTGCTCTAGGACGAGGCGAAAACTATGGCGGAGTTTTAACTCGCGTCAAGGCCGAGTTTACGAAGCAGGACGGCAAATCCCAGATGGGGCATTATATAATCAAAACCTCGTTCGAAAGCGATGAGTTCGCACGTAAAGCCATGGAGCCGTACGATATATTCAATCGGGAAATGTCTATCTACGAGCAGATCCTTCCAAAGCTCAAGGCTCTGCTGCTGGAAATCAATGATGAGGAGCAAATCTTTGCAGAAACAATGGCTGTTGACTATGATCGATCTGCGCTGATCTTCGAGGATCTCAGTGTACGTGGCTTCATTATGCCGGATCGTTTGGTCGGCCTCGATATGAAGCTAGCCCGAATGGTTTTGCGCAAATTGGCCAAGATGCATGCCACATCGGCGGTGCTCAACGAGCGGGAGTGTGGCGCCCTGGAGACTTATGATCGCGGCATGTTTAACCGCCACACTGACAACTATGCACCTTGTTTTCTGGGCCTGATTCAAGCAGCCAGCAGACGCGTCTCGCAATGGCCAGGATATGAGCAATATGCCGCCAAGCTGGATGCCCTCATTCCTGTTTATATGGAGCTGGGCAAGCGGGTTTTCGATGTCTGTCCGGGCGTTAATGTCTTGGCTCACGGCGACCTCTGGACGAACAATGTGCTGGTCAAGTACGACAAGGTGACGGGCGAGCCTGAGGATGTTATCATTATTGATTTTCAGTATGCAGCCTGGGGATCACCAGCAATTGATCTGTTCTACTTTTTGAATTCCTCACTGCAATTCGACTTCCATGTGCATCATCAGCAAGAGCTCATTCAGTATTACTTTGAGATCTTCTCGGAGACGCTGCGTCAACTTCGCTACAAGTCGCCAATTCCCAGTCTCCATAAATTTCACTTGGATTTAAAGAAAAAGTCCTTCTATGGTAAGTAGCTAGCTAACTTAATAACATATTTTGCTGTTTGGATAAACAATAATTTGGTTTCCTCAAATTGCAGCTATGCACACTAGTATCAGTGTCTTTGCTGTTCAGCGAAATGTAGAAACAGCTGATGCGGACTTTAATGCTTTGATGTCGACCAATCAGCGTGCCATTAATTTCAAGAACGGTTGCTATAACAACCCAATAACACAGAGGGTACTGCGAAAGCTATTGCCCGTCTATAACACCGAAGGTTTGCTCGATGCAGACCAGTAGTAAAATGATAAAAATTGTATTTGTGTGATATTTCTATATAACCAGCATAGCTTTCGGTAGTTTCGTAAGTTCATTACTTGCCTAATCTAAATCCAATTTATATCAACTTAAATAAATTTAATTAAATTAACTAATTAATATCAATGTTCACTTACATTTTTATTTCTATAATCTTTGAAATATGTATCTGTATTGTTTAGTAAACGAATGTAGATAAATTACAATTTCAGTGAAATATCTCAAATTTTAGATTATTTAATTTAGTAATTACAAAATATATTTTGTTAGAATGCTAATTTGAATATATAATATTATTTTATTAAACTTAAATAATATAATAAAATTATCTTTCATACCCGAACTACGACTAAATAATGCGACAAAGTTTTGGTTAAAATGATACTAATAAGTTCTATGTCATGGGAACTTTCATTTAAAGAATATAATGTTAAAAGTAATATAATAAATATATTATTCACACAGCAATTACTGTGATGTAGTTGGAATAGCGGAATCATGTGTTGTAATATAAGAAGCAATTAATTGCTTTGGCATTTGAACAACCTACTATTTATCTTGACAATAATAATGCAACACATATGTGCGTACAAATGCTATTGAAACCCAGAAAGGGACCTGAATGCTATCTATTGCTATCTATTGCCATCTAAAAGTGACGACAAAATATTGATAACGTTATCATAAAATGAAAATATATATTATATTTCTGAAATCTTTCGATTGAACATTTAAGTGGATGTTTTTAACCAACTGACTAACGCTCTTGTTTATTGAGAATGAAAACACAAGAGTATAATAATATAATATAAAGAATAATATTTCTATATTATATTTGTATTTACATTTGTATTATAATTATATAATATTCGTATTTATATTTATATATTAATTGGAACAATCTTAACAGTTTTAAAATATCGATTTTATTCCAGATATTTCTGATAGCAATTAAGAATTTCGCCAATGACTGAAAGCTTAAGATAAGCTTTAAAAAAGTACGAAGGGCCTCGCAGTTAGTTATTTATTGACTGTAGCAGAGGTAACATACATCTATCATGGCAGCAAACAATATTGACTTTACTTCTGATGAGCTAAATGCCCCCGCATGGATGGATGAGCAATTCTTTATGGATGTTCTAAGTCAACACCTTAATGATCCAAGTATAAAATTGATTGAGTGCAAGATATCACCAGCAACTGCTAAAGGAGATCATTATTCAAGTATCATGTTTCGAGTGAAAGTTAGGTACACAGTACAACAGAAAACATTTGATAAATCTTTGATTATTAAGACGATGCCCGAAACGGATGGCCATAAAAAGGAGTTTATGGGTGATTCGCAAATGTTTCCGACGGAGATTGCCATATACACAGAAATATTACCCATATTCGAGGAGATACTATCTGCAGCGGGTGAAAAGATTACGTTTTGTGCTCGTTGCATTTACCACAGTCTAGAACCGCATCAACTAATAATTTTCGAAGATTTGGTCCCACAAAAGTATGACGTGATACGTAAACGACCTGCTACTATAGAAGAAATTAAATCAGCGATGGGAAAACTTGCTAAATGGCAGGCAGTTAGTTTCAAGTTGCTGAAGGACAACTCAGGATTATTCGATAAATTGCAGTACGATTTATCAACAATGCCAAACTTCTTGGACCACAAAATTCTTACAACCGGATTCCCCACTTTCTTGGAAGTATTAGATAATGTTGAGAGTTTAAGGAAATACCGCAAGTACTTTGAACCAATCAAAGATGTTATCATTAAGCGATGGGTGGAAATAATTCGGGAATACCGTGAGAATCGTCAAGAGGATGCTTACTATGTCCTGTGCCATGGAGATTTTCATCTGAAGAATATGATGTTCAAGGGAACTGACTGCATGCTTATTGACTTTCAGTTGTCTTACATTGGATCTATTGCAAATGATTTGCATTATGCGGTGTACTTGATCTTCAGTCCCGAAAATCGTCGACACAATCTTGATGAACTTATCTACCACTACTTTACCACATTTCAAAATACATTGGAAATAATTGGTTATCAAGGAACACTGCCCAGTCTGGTTGAATTCCGAAAACAGTTATTTGATCGAAAATATACCGGTATGTTGACTAATTATTAACTATAATTTAAAGACTCACTAATTTTATTTTATTTCGCAGATATTTTTTTAATAAGCACTTTATTGCCTATATTCAATCATATGCGTCGAGGACATGATCCAGCAGAGGTAATGGAAAAAGCTGACACACGTCGAGAGTTATTTTATGACAAGGAATATCTGGAAGATTTGGAGTATTTGCTGCCTCGTATGCTCCATTTGGGATATTTTGAGAACTTGGAATAGAATTTAAATCATAGAAACAAAACACAAATTCCTAACAAACACTACATGGTAAATTTAAGTAAATTTTAAAATATGTAATATAGTGAATTCTACAAATCATTACTATGTCAGCTAAATAAAGATTCAAAAATTCCATTTACAAATTGTTAAGCTTGCAAATCACTTTCAAATTAAAAGCTTAATGAAAAGCTCTCCACCTACATATGAATGTATGTAAATTACAATTTTAAAGAAATATCATCATTTTAAAAGTAAATTAATCTATTAATTAATAAAATTCATACTTATGTTTAACTTTTTAATCAACTTTAATAAAATACAACAATTATCTGTTAAATGCATAAACCAAAAGCTTCGTAAGCTACTACTGAATAAGCTCTGCTGCTGCTCAGAGCGACAAAGTTATCGTCACTGTCAAAGCTCTCTCTCTTGGCTAGATTTTATTTGTAAACAAAACAAAATTGATTTCTCGCTTGCTAACTATCTCAGTTTTTCTTCCAAGTACTCACTCTCACTGTCTCTCTCTCTCTCTCTCTCTCTCAATTTGGCTTTCGTCAAGTATTTGACTCTCACTTGCTCATTCTCTCTGTATACAAAAAAAACCTTATATGGGTGTCTGTGAGGGTCTTGCTGTTGTTATTAGTCATTATCTCTTGTTTCTCTGTTTCTGTTTTTACTTTGGAAGCTCTCTTGCGACCAACGATGAAATAAAACACAATGTTTCCAATTGAATACTTTCAGTAAGATCTCAAACATCCCGCGTTGCAAATATACGCGATTTGCACATACAGTAATGTCGTCCCAGTGTAGTCCCGATGAACTGGAGGCCCTTGAGTGGCTCAACACGGAATTCTTCACACAAATACTAATCGAATATGAGAATGCACCCGAATTGATAATAAACAACCTTAAGTTGTCACCGGCAAGTGCCCAAGGGGATCATTTTGCAAGTGTTATGTTTCGAGCATTTGTGGAGTATACAACGGCCAATGGATTGTCCTCCAAATCGTTAATCGTCAAGACAATGCCAGAGCAAGGCGGTCAAAAGAAAGCAATGATTGAAGATTCATATATATTCCATACTGAGATTGCCATGTACACCAAGGTGTTACCCAAATTCGAGGAGATACTTCGAAATGTTGGGGACAATACCAGCTTATTTGCTCCCTGCATTTACCAGAGTCTGGAGCCACGACAGGTGATGGTGTTTGATGATTTGGTACCTCAGGGCTATCAAGTAATACGCGACAGATCGGCCAAGATAGAGGAGATCCACGCAGCGCTGGAGAAACTAGCTAAGTGGCATGCAGTTAGTCAAAAATTGATAAGTGAACAACCACAATTATTTGATAACTTGCGGTATAATCTATCCACACTTCCGAACTTTCTAAATCAAAGCTTCCTCACGAATGCTCTACCAAACTTTATCTATATGCTGCACGAGGTGGAAAGCTTGCAGAAGTATAAAAAACATTTTGAAGGGATGCGAGGCAATTTGATTCAAAGATGGGCAGACTCGTTGCAAGAATATCGTAAAAATCAACAGAAGGATGGCTATTATGTTCTGTGTCATGGGGACTTTCACATAAGGAACTTGATGTTCAAGCAGAACAGTTGCATGTTTATTGACTTTCAACTTTCTCATGTTGGGCCTTTGGTCAATGATTTCCTCTATGCAATGTATATGTTTTTTGGCCCTGAAGAACGTGGAAAGCGGCGCGATGAATTGATAATGCACTACTTATCTACTTTTGCTGATACTTTGAACAAAATTAACTGCCTAAAAGAGGCACCCAGTTTCGAAGAGTTCCAGCGTCAGCTGACTGATAACAAGTACAATGGTAAGTATGAAAGAACTTAGTGTGTTAATAAAATCTAACGTATGTCTTTTTTCCCAGAATTTATGCTACTTACAACATTTTTACCTATTCAAATTTCATCTCGAAAAAATGCCATTGATCCGTTTCGACGACGAACTAGCATGTACAAGGATAAGGATTATCAGGACGAGGTCGAATTTCTTTTAGCGCGTATGGAAAAAATGGGATACTTTAACGATACATAAAATATATGTAAGCATAAAATTCAATAAAACCGCATCAGTCATGTTGAATTATTTGTAAATACTAAATGTAAACTAAACACACATTCTTATTAAACACTATATTAAATATGAGTAAATTTGAATATACCAAAAATTCTACAAATCATTACGATGTCAGCTAAATTCAAATTGAATATGCCGCCTTACACATTTCACAATTTTCGATCAATTTACATCTACATCTGCTAAGCTTGCAAAGCACTCTCTCTTTAAAAGCTTTTTTAAAAGCTCGCTCCAAACATATGAATTGAGTATAAATATGAAGAGCGTTGATGCAAGTATTTAGTTTGTTTTTAAATACGCAAGGCAAAACGCTACCAAAAATGTCAACTATTGAGTATAATTCTGATGAGTTAGAAGCGCCTGAATGGCTAAATGGGCAGTTCTTCACCGACGTTCTAACTCATCATCACAATTCTTCCAACGTGAAAGTGATTGATTTTAAAATATCTCCAGCCACTGCTAAAGGAGATCATTATGCGAGTGTCATGTTTCGTGCCGAAATCGAGTATTCACTACTCGATAAAAAGCTTTCCAAGCCAATCATCATCAAAACAATGCCCGAGACAGAAGGTTTCAAGAAAGAGTTTCTCGGCGAGGCGAAATTCTTCCAAACGGAGATTGCAATGTATACGGAAGTGCTACCCAAATTGGAAGCCATACTCCGCAAGGCGGGCGACGATACAACATTGTGTGCAAAGTGCTTGTATCATACGCTTGAACCGCGTCAGGTGATGGTCTTCGAAGATCTGGTACCTCAGGGTTACTCCGTGGTGCGCAAGAGATTAGCTAACTTAAAGGAAATCAAAGCTGCAATTTCAAAGCTGGCCAAATGGCATGCTGTCAGTTTCAAGTTGCTCAAGGATGAACCAACAGTATTCGATAAATTAAAATATGATTTGACTGAAGTTCCAAACTACTTGGAACAAGATTTTATGAAATCTTCGTTGCCAAACCTAATAAAATCAATTGGCAAGAATGATAAACTGAAGGAGTACCTGAAATATATTGAGCCCTTGAAAGATACTCTTATGAACCGATGGGTTCAAATTATACGTGAATATAGGGAAAATCGTCAAGATGGAGCTTACTATGTTCTATGTCATGGCGACTTTCATTTAAAGAATATGATGTTTAACCAAAGCGAATGTATGTTGTTGGACTTCCAAATATCCTACGTGGGATCGATAACGAATGATTTATTGTATGCTATGTATTTGTTCGCTGGCCCCGAGGAGCGACGAGATAGATATGACGAACTATTTTATTTTTACTTTACCAACTTCATAAGCACTTTAAAAACTATTGGCTATCACAGCGAGATGCCGAACTTAGTTGAGTTCCGAAAGCAATTGTTTGAAAGGAGACACCATGGTGAGTTACAATTTTGTTAAATTTTCTTGAATTGCTGAAGAAAGTTTTTTTTCTTAATTTCTTACTTAGAAATTTTACTGATGGCGATATTCTTGCCTGGGTTTAATTGCATGCGGAAAGGCCAGGATCCTGGAGAGTTGATGACGGATCCTGTCAAATGTGCTCAACTGTTTGACGATGAGGACTTTCATGAAGAGCTGGAGCATCTACTCCCTCGTATGCTGCATTTAGGATACTTCGAGGACCTTAACTAAACATGCTATTTTAAACTATTTAATAAAAGTGCTTAAACGCCACAAATATAAATTATACGTAAATAATACTATGAATTATTAATGTGACGTAGCTACATCAGCCAAATTATGCTTTGTCATATAACAATAGCAATTAATTACTCTAGCTTTTAAAGAATCTAAAATCAAAAATTCCATTTACAAATTGTTAAGCTTGCAAATCACTTTTAAATTAAAAGCTTAATGAAAAGCTCTCCACCTACATATGAATGTATGTAAATTACAATTTTAAAGAAATATCATCATTTTAAAAGTAAATTGATCTATTAATTAATAAAATTCATACTTATGTTTAACTTTTTAATCAACTTTAATAAAATACAACAATTATCTGTTAAATGCATAAACCAAAAGCTTCGTAAGCTACTACTGAATAAGCTCTGCTGCTGCTCAGAGCGACAAAGTTATCGTCACTGTCAAAGCTCTCTCTCTTGGCTAGATTTTATTTGTAAACAAAACAAAATTGATTTCTCGCTTGCTAACTATCTCAGTTTTTCTTCCAAGTACTCACTCTCACTGTCTCTCTCTCTCTCTCTCTCTCTCTCTCTCAATTTGGCTTTCGTCAAGTATTTGACTCTCACTTGCTCATTCTCTCTGTATACAAAAAAAACCTTATATGGGTGTCTGTGAGGGTCTTGCTGTTGTTATTAGTCATTATCTCTTGTTTCTCTGTTTCTGTTTTTACTTTGGAAGCTCTCTTGCGACCAACGATGAAATAAAACACAATGTTTCCAATTGAATACAATTGAATATACGCGATTTGCACATACAGTAATGTCGTCCCAGTGTAGTCCCGATGAACTGGAGGCCCTTGAGTGGCTCAACACGGAATTCTTCACACAAATACTAATCGAATATGAGAATGCACCCGAATTGATAATAAACAACCTTAAGTTGTCACCGGCAAGTGCCCAAGGGGATCATTTTGCAAGTGTTATGTTTCGAGCATTTGTGGAGTATACAACGGCCAATGGATTGTCCTCCAAATCGTTAATCGTCAAGACAATGCCAGAGCAAGGCGGTCAAAAGAAAGCAATGATTGAAGATTCATATATATTCCATACTGAGATTGCCATGTACACCAAGGTGTTACCCAAATTCGAGGAGATACTTCGAAATGTTGGGGACAATACCAGCTTATTTGCTCCCTGCATTTACCAGAGTCTGGAGCCACGACAGGAGATGGTGTTTGATGATTTGGTACCTCAGGGCTATCAAGTGACACGAGACAGATCGGCCAACATAGAGGAGATCCACGCAGCGCTGGAGAAACTAGCTAAGTGGCATGCAGTTAGTCAAAAAATGATAAGTGAACAACCCCATTTATTTGATAACTTGCGGTATAATCTATCCACACTTCCGAACTTTCTAAATCAAAGCTTCCTCACGAACGCTCTACCAAACTTTATCTATATGCTGAATGAGGTGGAAAGCTTGCAGAAGTATAAAAAACATTTTGAAGGGATGCGAGGCAATTTGATTCAAAGATGGGCAGACTCGTTGCAAGAATATCGTAAAAATCAACAGAAGGATGGCTATTATGTTCTGTGTCATGGCGACTTTCACATAAGGAACTTGATGTTCAAGCAGAACACTTGCATGTTTATTGACTTTCAACTTTCTCATGTTGGGCCTTTGGTCAATGATTTCCTCTATGCAATGTATATGTTTTTTGGCCCTGAAGAACGTGGAAAGCGGCGCGATGAATTGATAATGCACTACTTATCTACTTTTGCTGATACTTTGAACAAAATTAACTGCCTAAAAGAGGCACCCAGTTTCGAAGAGTTCCAGCGTCAGCTGACTGATAACAAGTACAATGGTAAGTATGAAAGAACTTAGTGTGTTAATAAAATCTAAAATTTTTTTATTTCTTCCAGAATTTATGCTACTTACAACATTTTCACCTATTCAAATTTCATCTCGAACAAATGCCATTGATCCGTTTCGTCGACGAACAAGGATAAGGATTATCAGGACGAGGTCGAATTTCTTTTAGCACGTATGGAAAAGATGGGATACTTTAACGATACATAAAATATATGTAAGCATAAAATACAATAAAACCGCATCAGTCATGTTGAATTATTTGTAAATACTAAATGTAAACTCAACACACATTCTTATTAAATACTATATTAAATATGAGTAAATTTGAATATACAAAAAATTCTACAAATCATTACGATGTCAGCTAAATTCAAATTGAATATGCCGCCTAACACATTTCACAATTTTCGATCAATTTACATCTACAACTGCCGAGCTTGCAAAGCACTCTCTCTCCTTAAGAGCTCTTTGAAAAGCTCGCCTCCCACATATCAATGTGTATAAATATGAAGAGCGATCATATCATGCGTCTAGTTTGTTTATATATACGCAGGGCAACACGTTACCAAAAATGTCAACTATTGAATATAATTCTGATGAGTTAGAAGCGCCTGAATGGCTAAATGGGCAGTTCTTCACCGACGTTCTAACTCATCATCACAATTCTTCCAACGTGAAAGTGATTGATTTTAAAATATCACCAGCAACCGCTAAAGGAGATCATTATGCGAGTATCATGTTTCGTGCCGAAATCGAGTATACACTACTCGACGAAAAACTCTCCAAGCCAATCATCATCAAAACAATGCCCGAGCAAGAATGCTTCAAGAAAGAGTTTCTCGGCGAGGCGAAATTCTTCAAAACGGAGATTACAATGTACACGGAAATGCTACCCAAATTGGAAGCCATACTCCGCAAGGCGGGCGACGAAACAATTTTGTGTGCAAAGTGCTTGTATCATACGCTTAAACCGCGTCAGGTGATGGTCTTCGAAGATCTGGTACCTCAGGGTTACTCCGTGGTGCGCAAGAGATTAGCTAACTTAACGGAAATCAAGGCTGCTATATTAAAGTTGGCCAAATGGCACGCAGTCAGCTTCAAACTGCTCAAGGATGATCCTACACTATTCGATAAATTGAAATACGATTTGACGCAAGTTCCTAACTACTTGGAACAAGATTTCATGAAATCTGGAGTATCAAACCTATTAAAATCAATTAGTAAAAATGATAAACTGCAGGAGTACCTGAAATATATTGAGCCCTTAAAAGATACTCTTTTGAAACGATGGGTTCAGATAATACGTGAATACAGGGAAAATCGTCAAGATGGTGCTTACTATGTTCTATGCCATGGCGACTTTCATTTGAAGAATATGATGTTTAAGGAAGGCGAATGTATGCTGTTGGACTTCCAAATATCCTACGTGGGATCGATGACAAATGATTTATTGTATTCTCTGTACATGTTCGCTGGCCCCGAGGAGCGACGAGATAGATATGACGAACTTATTTATTATTACTTTACCCACTTTATAAGCACTTTAAAAACTATTGGCTATCAAGGCAAGATGCCCAAATTAGTTGAGTTGCGAAAGCAATTGTTTGAAAGGAGACATCATGGTGAGTTACAATTTAGAAAATTTACACAAATTGTTGATTAATGTTATTTCTCCTTTGCTTTCTTAGAACTTTTACTGATGACGATTTTCTTGCCTGGCTTTAATTGCATGAGGAAGGGACTTGATCCTGGAGAGTTGATGACGGACCCTGCAAAAATGGCTAAAATGTTTGACGATGAGGACTTTCATGAAGAGCTGGAGCGTATATTCCCTCGTATGCTGCATTTAGGATACTTCGAGGACCTTAACTAAACAAGACTTTTGTAACTATTTAATAAAAGTGCCTAAACGCCTTAAATATAAATTATTTACATATGAGTATTACTGTGAGGTAGTTTCATCAGCCAAATTATGCTTTGTCATATGAAAATAGCAATTAATTTGTATAGCTTTTAAACAATCTACTATTTATTATCTTGACCAACACAATGCGAATGACTTGAACTTGCCAGATAATACAGTAAGTATGTGTGTACCAAACATTTACAAATACTACTATAATTCTTGCTACTTGATAAATTTGTTAAGATTAGGTCGATATCAGCACTATCAATACATGAAAAGAATACACGACTGTAAAAGTCCCGGCAATTATTTTTCGAATAATAACCACAGGTTAGTGATTTGTATTCTCCAACAATATTTTTGCATGAGCAGAGTCAACAGCTGACAGACACTTTTATAACGACATATTGAGAAGATGGTGTATACTTTTAGGGATTCGCAAAGCATTTTGTTCATACAGTTAAATGGACTAAATAAAACCTTGAGTGTTTAACAGATACGAAAAGTGGCTGCAAAATATTGATAACGGTATCATGGAAAGAAAATGTTTATTATCTTTTTTCCAAACTTTCGTGTGAACATTACAATGGATGTGTTTGATTAACTGATTAGAATGAAAATACTGTTGTATATAGTCGGAAGCGAATCCATTAATTATAAGTTAATTATTGACGTATTACGAGTATTCGAATATTCTATTTATTGTATCCATATGGTTTGCATATTAATTGGAATCTACAATAAACAGGCAATTCTAACAGATTTAATTAAATAGAAGTACATTAAAAAAATCGATTTTATTCCAGAAGCTTCTGAATGATTTCGCCAATGGCTGAAAATTCAAGATAAGCTTCGAAAAATTAAATAAATACGGACATCCAAAGGGACTCGCAGTTAGTTATTCGTTGAGCGTAGCAAAGGTAACATACAACTATCATGGCAGCAAACAATATTGATTTTAATACTGATGAGTTGAATGCCCCCTCGTGGATGGATGAGCAATTCTTCAAGGATGTTCTAACTCAACACGTTAATGATCCGAATATAAAACTGATTGATTACGAAATATCACCAGCAACTGCTAAAGGAGATCATTATGCAAGTGTTATGTTTCGATCCAAAGTTAACTACTCAGTGCAGAAAAAAACATTTGCTAAGTCTTTAATTATTAAGACAATGCCCGAACAAGACGGACGTAAAAAGGAATTTATGGGTGATTCGCAAATTTTTCCAACGGAGATTGCCATGTACACGGAAATATTGCCCAAGTTCGAGGAGATACTATCCGCAGCTGGTGATAAGATAACGTTTTGTGCACGTTGCATTTATCACACTCTAGAACCGCGTCAAGTGATGGTTTTCGAAGATTTGGTCCCACAAAAGTACGACGTAATACGTAAACGATCAGCTAGCATAGAAGAAATTAAATCAGCGATGGGAAAACTCGCCAAGTGGCAGGCAGTTAGTTATAAATTGCTGAAGGACAAGTCGGGATTGTTCGATAAATTACAGTACGATTTAACAACAATGCCAAACTTCTTGGACCAAGAAGTTCTGACAAGTGGATTCCCCACCTTCTTGGAAGCATTGGACAGTGTGGAAAGTTTAAAAAAATACCGCAAGTACTTTGAACCAATCAAAGATGTTATCATTAAGCGGTGGGTGGAAATAATTCGGGAATACCGTGAGAATCGTCAAGAGGATGCTTACTATGTCCTGTGCCATGGAGATTTTCATCTGAAGAATATGATGTTCAAGGGAACAGACTGCATGCTGCTCGACTTTCAGTTGTCTTACATTGGATCTATTACGAACGATGTGCTTTATGCGGTATACATGATATTTAGTCCCGAAAATCGTCAAGACAATTTAGATGAACTTATCTACCACTATTTTACCACATTTAAAAATACATTGGAAATAATTGGTTATAAAGAAAAATTGCCCAGTCTGGTTGAATTCCGAAAACAGTTATTCGAACGAAAATATACCGGTATGCTGGATAATTATTTACTATTTATTAAGGATTAACTGATTGTCTTTTCTTTCAGAGATCTTTTTAATGAGCACGTTTCTACCTATCTTTAACCATATGCGTAGAGGACTGGATGCGTCAGACATAATGGAAAAGAGTGATACACGGCATCAGTTATATTATGACAAGGAGTATATCGCAGATTTGGAGTACTTGCTGCCTCGTATGCTCCATTTGGGATATTTTGAGAAATTAGAATAAGTTATATACCCAGGTTTTGGCGGCAACACGAAAATCGTGCCACGAGTGACTGAGAATGTTTTTGAAAATTCCCTCATATCTTTAAAAACTTCAACTGGTCCAAATGCATGTTAGTAAGACTTAAAAATACAGTAGAAATTGTAAAGCATTCGAGAAGTGTTGATACAATTATTCATCTGTCATTGAAACTTACAAACTTGAATGATAACGAAACAATATTACGTGTTCAGTGTAAGTGCGTATGACACTCTTAAAATAAACAATCTTATAATGAGTTAAAAGACAAGATCGTTTTTATAACATAACACTTGATAGGAAACGTGTATTATAGTAGTATTTTGTGAATACAATTCAGTAATTAAAAGGTTCTCGCTAAAACAATTATGAAGATTATAACACAAAGAATTTGAGGTATTTTAAAGCTGAACACACTCCCCGAAACCTTACCAAATTTTGCGCTATCATACTTGCATTCTAAATTTTAATTGATGGTATTATCAATTGCTAGTTGTAGGAAAACGACGAAGCTTTTTGATTTATCAGCATGACGAACAATACACGACAAAGCTTTGCAAGCTTATTGAAAAGTTTTTAATACTCATGTTTGATAAGTTAGAATGTAAAAAAAAACTTTAATTAATTTTTAATATTAATATTTTTAAGCGACAATCCAAATGTAGGTCCTTATACATTTATTTGTCTATTAGTGAACTTTTGACGTATTGAAATTTTTTAAGTGACACCATGAACTTATATACCCTTTGCAGGGTATGCGACATCAGGTTTAAGTGTACGCATCAACAACTATCACCACTTGAAGATCAAAATAAAAGCTTTCGAACAGAGTATCGTTACGTTGATGCTTCGCACGTTTGAAAAGTCATGCGTAAAAAGCTCTTTATAAACAGTGAAAGCGAACATAAATACAGAGCGTCGCAAGATTCACTGTCAGTTATATTCTGAGTTCTAAGCAGACAACACAAAAGGCAAATCAACTAAAAAATGGCGCCAAACATTGATAATTACAATGCAGATGAACTGGAAGCCCCAGCTTGGTTGAACGAAAAATTCTTCAAGGAGGTTCTGATTCAGTTTCTTAATGATCCAAACGTGAAAGTGATTAATTTTGAAACATCTCCAGCCACTGCTAAGGGTGATCATTATGCGAGCGTTATGTTTCGCGGAGTAGTCGAATATTCTACACAAAAAGGGACTTTCTCCAAGTCGTTGATTATAAAGACTATGCCCGAAGAGGACGGCCATAAAAAGGAATTTTTGGGTGAATCGCATATTTTCCCAACGGAGATCTCTATGTATACGGAAATATTACCTAAGTTGGAGCAGATACTAGCTGAAGCAGGTGAAAAGGTTACGTTTTGTGCGAAATGCATTTATCATACTCGAGAGCCGCGTCAGGTGATGGTTTTCGAAGATTTGGTTCCACAACACTATGAGGTGATTCGCAAAAGACCAGCCAGCATAGAGGAAATCAAATCTGCATTGGCAAAATTGGCGAAATGGCAGGCGGTTAGTTACAAGCTGCTGCAGGAGAAATCCAGTTTGTTTGACAAACTACAATACGACTTGACGACAATGCCAAACTTTTTGGAGCAAGACCTCCTAAAGACTGCATTTCCATTGTTCTTGGAATCGCTGCAAAGCGTTGAAAGCTTAAGAAAGTATCTCAAGTACTTCGAGCCGTTGAAGGACGTAATTGTTCAGCGTTGGGTAGAAACTATTCGCGAATATCGTGAAAACCGAAAAGACAACACATACTATGTGTTGTGTCATGGTGATTTCCATGTAAAGAATATGATGTTCAAGGGCACAGACTGCATGCTGCTCGACTTTCAGATGTCCTACGTCGGATCAATGGCAAACGATGTGCTCTATGCTGTCTACATGCTGCTTGGAACCGATGAGAGACGAGAGAAATATGATGAGCTTATCTACTATTTCTTTACGACCTTTACGAATACTCTATCAAAGATTGGATATAAGGGAAAGATGCCCACTTTGGTTGAATACCGTAGACAGCTCTTTGAAAATAGATATATTGGTAAGCGGACGAGATAACAGTTGAAATTTCAATAATAATAATTTATTTGTCCCCCACAGAAATCTTCTTGGCTAGCACATTTTTGCCTACATTCAATCACATGCGCAAAGGAAACGATCCAGCGGAGTTTATAGAAAATGCTGATAAACGCCGTGAATTATTCTTTGAAAAAGAATTTCACGATGAATTGGAATATCTGCTGCCCCGTATGGTGCATTTGGGGTATTTCGAACAGTTGGAATAGAGCTTTAACAAATAAAGAATAAGAACTACTTGTAAAATTAAGTCATATTTAAAAGTGGGAGGAATCTGTTTATAATATGTGAAGCTGCCATTGATGAATTAATTACACATGCTAATTTCATTATTTACGAAGCAGTACATTAGCATTCAAAACAATGTTTGAATATCTTCTCTGACTGGCCCGTGGCAAACTAGTTAGTTACGATGATTTTGCATTTTTCTGAGAGAGCTGCTATTATCTGGTTGAGTATAAAGACGAATTCAATGACAGAACTAAATAGAATTATAAACAAATTTGCAAAGCTCTTTCTAAGCTTTTATAATTGCACTGTTTGGAATTAGACATTCCAAGATAAGCTCAATCAACTTGACTCTGTCAAGATATGAATTTTAATACGTATTTAATCCGTCTGTTCCTATTGTTGAGGTAGCTACAGGGCAAAGTACTTAAAATACGATTTGTTTAAATCGGTTCTCTCTGAAAGCTCATTTTTTAATAAGAGTGTCTTTAAATGCTATTGGTATAAACTCAAATTAATTAAAATGTTGATATTAATATTTAAATCTACATGTCTCAAATGGAAGGTATTCCCATCTAATTAAAAAAAATTAAAGCTAAAAAATCTTAATCTTAATTAAGAGTATTTTATTTATTAATCATATATTAGCCGAATTGATAAATTTAAGTTATAGAAACAGAATTGGAAATATTTCACTTATTGCTTACATTGCGCTAATAAATATTGATTAGACTCACTTTAAAATAATATTATAATATTTAAAATATTGATGAGTTATCTATTTTACCATTGAAAATGTATATTAAGTGAAATGGAAATCGGTTTATTGCGTATATATGAAAAAGCTAGCGAAGTTGAGGCTACAAGCTGAACAAAGTGGAGCCTGCATTGGTAAAGAATTTCAACCATATAAAGTTGGAACTTCGAAAACTTAATAAGGCTTTTTAGCATAGCTTAAGTAATAGAGTTATTGGATTCCCAGACGCGTCTAAAAGTTTTAAAGCCGTATTTCGGAAAAATAATTTCCACTTACTTGCAGCAATAAGAGAATCCTCAAGTATACATGTACATAAAGATGTAATGAGGACTTTCATGAGGAATATATTACACAGACACTTTAAAACACTTGATTAATTGGATCACTGAATGCTTGTCGATTTTCAGATGAGCTATTTGGTCCGCTGACCAACGGCATTCTTTTTTCTACTTATAATTTCTTGTCGACAGATTATTTGTATTATATGCAAGCACACACATAAATTTTTTATAAGATTAACGGTAAATGCACGCATCGTGTTCAATATGTATATAAGTCATTGACAGCGCGCTTTCCCAATTGTAAAATTTCGTGTTTAGCCGCGAAAATTTCCCGGACACTGTGCCAATTAGAGGCAGAAAAATAGCGATTGGGCTACCGATTAAGCACGAAGTAGTTTTATCGATGCTTATCATAAAAAATAACATGAATATCGATATTACGTCAACACTCCTAAGGAGACCGTTGTTCCGATAGATATTAACTTTCTTTAAAAAAACAAATTAAAAATGTAAAATCTACAGCATCCAAATATTTATAAAATATACATTTTATAAGGTTTATAACAAATTGTAATATTAATTTAAAAAATCCTTTGTTGAAAGAAATTCATATTTAGCGCCATCTATTGTGACTGCGCTGGTATCGATAACAAGTGCGCAACAGATGTTATAGGTTACGTACTAAATATGCCATAACGCGTACAAGCCACATTCCCGCATTTTGCAAGCGACGGATGCTAATTTTTAAACTATTAAATAAATATTAAATAATGGAATATGGCTCAAGAACTTGGTGATCTACTGTGCCGCGTTTGCCTGAAGCAGGATGAGCTCATGGTTGACGTTTACGAGCACGTGGAGGATCAGCAAACCGACCTCTGCACGCTGCTTGAACGCTGTGGCGACATCAAAGTGAGTGTGCGAAACATATACCGTTATATTGATTAATAATTGTAATTACAGGTCGACAAGGAGGACGCGTTTCCTAAATACTTATGCCAAGAGTGCACAAAAGAGCTACTAATAGCAGCCAAGTTTCGCGACAAATGCGCAGCAACAGAACAATTGCTACGCCGGCATGATGAAGCCTCTTGCAACATTGATGGCGGAGCCTTGGAAATAAGTGAACTTGTTAAAAGCGCGTCCGAAGGCACCATAGCAGATGATATGGCCGACATCATAGAATACGATCCAAGTCAACATGTCGAGCTATACGAAGAATGCGAAGCCAACGTAAATGAGGAGGAACTGCTTGCAACAGACAATAAAACGCTGGAAGCGTCGCAAGCAAGTCCCGTTTTCAACTGTGATGACTGCGGCGCCGTCTTTCAGCAGGCTGTCACGCTGCAGCGACACATAACCAAAGCACATGCCACTGCCGGAACCTGTAGTTGCCAGCATTGCGGCCACAGCTTCACGCAGAGCATAAATCTACAGCGGCACAGCTGCAATGCAACGAGAGATGCAACGCCGCAAGTATGCCATCGTTGTGTGTACTGCGGCAAGAGCCTGCAGTCAGCCGCCAGCCTGGCGATGCACATACGCCTGCACAACGGGGAACGTCCCTTTGCCTGTGACGTTTGCCCAAAGACGTTCAAAACAAATGGCGCACTTGTCTCCCATCAGAAGCGACACCTCAAGCTGGTGGAGTACAACTGCGAGTACTGTGGCAAGGGCTTCGTTGAGTCCAGCAATCTGCGTCGCCACATTATGGCGCTGCACACCTCCGAACGCCCGCACACCTGCACCATCTGTCAGCGCAGCTTCTCGCGCGTCTATCTGCTGGAGCTGCACCTGCGAACGCACACTGGCGAGCGTCCCTATGCCTGCAGTCACTGCGATCGCAGCTTTGCCCAGTTGAGTGTGCTGCGCACCCATGAACGCATTCACACGGGCGAGCGGCGGCATCGCTGCGGCCTTTGCCACAAAACCTTTAGCCGCTTGATGCAGCTCAATAAGCACGAGCTGAAGCCGTGTGTGGTGGACTCCGAGGTGATCATACGCGGCGACGAGGAAGTCTCGTAGTAGTAAATGTGTATATATATAGTGAATTCTTGCCGAGAGCAGCTGCGAAACGCGCCGTGACCAGTGAATATGCTGCCAGCTTCACTGGGTAAGTCCCTTCTGTCCATTTCTTACGTATTCCCTACCCTTCAATAGTTGGCTGCTGGCAAAGCCTTCTATTTATATCCTCCTATTTCAATATTATTATTACGTCTCAATATTCTTCTGTCTATGGCTGAGATACTTACTTCGATACTTGAATTTCTTGGATGAAATTACCTTGGCCATCTAGACCACATGTTTCTGGCCTGCTCCTTTAATTGGCATATGTCTCTGAATCTTATAAACATAGTTAGCACAATTCTTTCTAGCTATTCTATTTGCAATATATTTGATTCTGATTTGATGATTCTTATTGCCAGACAAGTAGTTGTGTTCAATAATTATAACTTTCGATGTAAACTTCACTCCGAGAATTTGACTTCTATTTTCGTTTATCCTTTCCCAGCGTTTGTTTTGGATAAAATTAATTATAACTTTCAATGCAAACTTCACTCCGAGAACTGAACTTCCATTTTCTACTCTCTTCATTAAGCTTTCCCAGCGTTTGTTTTGGATAAAATCAATCCATTCAATCGTTGCATTCATTTGTTGCGTTTCGCCCTTGATTCGTACTAAATAATAAGACGAAAGCAAATAAATATTTTTGTTGTTTTTATTGCATGCACATAAAGTATTAGTTATATTTTTGTTCCTTTTTTTTTGGGGATTTAATTAGCCTACAAGTTACAACAGATTATGGTAATTACATAAATGCTTGTTAAGTGCCATACACTTGGCTGCATTAATAAGTTATTTATATCATTATACTGCAAACTCTCCATATACATATATATATATATAGGCTATTTGATTTCATTATGAATTTCTTGTTGACAAAAATTACATATACATAACATGCATATTGTTTTGTATTCTTTTTTTTTTCTCTTTAATTTTAGGGCACAAAATTGTTATTTGATTTGAAAAGTTTCGATTTTGTACATTTATATATATATATATGTTGCTTGTTTGTAATTTGATTCGCATGCATCTCGTATCCTATACATATAAGGTTGTATATGTATGTGTAACTCAAAGCTTAAATATTTATTTCATTTACTCTTAAACACTGCTCAATAACTTGTTTGCAGACCTGTTCCAAAGCCCATTTCGATGTGTCGCTCGACGAAGTGCTTGAGAAATGGAAATTCAGAAAAGGTCTCGTTCCAATTTTACTTTATTACTTTTCGGGCTTGCAATGGGGCTCCGAAAATGATGTTTTCAGCAAAATTTGAATTCAAAACATCTCTTATTAATATTGTAATGATTTTTTTTTATCGATTAGTTGATTTTTACGAGTGCTGGCAAATTGAAATCCAATTATGGCGCAAATGTCTTTGGGGGATTTTCCGCGTGGCGAAAGAGCTGTTCGTCGTTTCGTGTATGGCGGGCGGCGGGTCGAACTACGCTCAATCCTTGGTTAGCTATCGCTATCGTTATCGGGATCGTGGTCGAGGTCGAGGGGAATCGGGGATACACTTAGCCTACAAGAGCGTCGCCTCTGCCAAGAATTGAAGCAATTAAACAGTTAATACCATTCGAAAGTCTTTTCTTTTGTTGTTGTTGTCGGGTTTCAGTCACAAAACGACATGTGTGTGTGTGTATGTTGGTGTGTGTGTGTGTGTGAGCGAAGAGTGAGCAGAACAGTGAGATGATATACAGGGTGCTCGCTCTTGAAACTACTAGCCTGACTACACCGCTGCGCTGTGCTCGGACCTGCGGAAATACTTACGAGCCTGCACATTGAGGTCGTCGAGCAGCAGCTCATTGGACGACCGCGAGCGCTTGGGAAAGATGAGAGCATTGCGCAGCGGTGTCACGTGCGCCACATTCGAGCGCGGCTTGGGCGGCGGCGCGGGCGGCGCACGCTTCTGCTTGTGCGACACGCGCTTCAGCTGCCGCACAAACGACTGGCTCAGCGTCGAGCCGCGATTGAAGTCCTCATTCAGCTGCGGCTGCGCAGCGTACTTGTGCAGCGGCGTCGGCGTCGCCAGCGCTGCCGCAGCGGCCGCCTGCTGCAGCTGCAGCTCCGAGTGCGTGCGCTTGCCGCTGCCAGTCGCAGAGCTGCTCTTGAGACGCTCGAAGAGATTGGTTAGCGTGCTGGAGCGCTGCTGCAGCGGCGGCGCTGGCGCCGGATACTTGTGCAGTGCCGGATGACTGTGCTTCGGTGTGCGACCAGCGGCCGCCGTCGTGGGCGTGGTCGAGGCTGTCTGCGCCCGGCTAGCAAACACGTCGTCGTCCAGCTCGCTGAGGCTGACGAGCATGTGCTCGTCGTCGTACAGGTCGTCTGTGTTGGTGATGGTGTTGGTGTAGGTGCGACTGTTGGCCAGTTCCTGCTCCTCGCTGACCTCCTCGCCGTCGCCGTCGTCGTCGTCGTAGCGCGCGAATATCTCGTCGAAGGCCGCGTTCACGATGTACGCCTCGTCCTGCAGCTCCTCCTCGCTGGTCTGCTGCGGGCCGCGCTGGCGCTGGGAGAGCAGCGTGCCGAAGAGATTCTTGCGATAGTCCTCGGCTGCAATGCCGCCGTACAGCGGCTGCAGGTGCTCGGTGGAGTGTGCCGACGTTGGCCCAGCCGCGGGCACAGCTGCTGGCAAGTTGGCCAGCTGGTTGGCCAGGCTCTGGGTGCTGCAGCTGTTGGGCAGCTTGCCGGGTGCAGGATGTTGTTGCTGTGCGATGCTGTTGTTGCTGGTTAGTATGCAGTGGTGTGCCTTTGCCAGTGCCTGTGCCTGCAGCTTCTGCTTTTGACGTTGCATGTGCTGCACGCGTTGTCGCAGCTCCTGCGACTTGCGCTTCACCTGACTGTACTTGCTTTGGCTGTTGCCCGTGTGAACGTTGTTGCAGTTGCTGTTGTTGCTGCTCGTGCGCAGCTCATACTTACTCTGCTCGCGGTCCCGGTCACGCTCCTGCTCGGCCTCGGCGAGTCGCCGCTGCAGCGCCAGCGTTTCGAAGGTGTGCACAACACTGCCCACGTGTGTGCTAATCTCCGGTATGCCCAGGTCGCCGCTAAACATGTCGCGCTGGTGTCGCTGCTGCGTCGACAGCAACTCGCCGCCGCCGCGCACATGTCCATGTCCATGTCCGTGGGGATGGACATGGCCATGGGCGTGGCAGTGGCGGATGGGCGGCACCGGGCAGTGTTGTAGGGGGACGGCGGCGGTCGCGCAGGGAAATTGCTCAATGAATTCGGTGGCTTCCTGCTGCCACAACAGATTGCCGAGCTCATCGTGCCCGCTGGCGCTGGCAACTGTTGACGACTGTTTTGTTGTGTACATGTGTGTGTTGTGTTCAGATTGTTGTAGTAGTTGTTGTTGTTGTTGTTGTTGTTGGAGTGTACGAGTTGTTGGCAGATATTTCAAGCAAATTGTTAATGAAATAAATAAATAAAATCTGATTAGCCAAGGGTCTTTTAAGAAAAAGTATGTAGAACGACTTTGTTGCAGTTGGTGAGCTGAGGGACCAGGTTGAGTGGGAACGGGGCTCGGGGCAGAGGGGTGACTGGGGTAGATACTTAGTGTGCTAGTCATAGCTTAAATACATAATAACTATTTACGCTTAGCATTGCTATATACACATGACCACATTGAACAATTAATGAACTCTTATCTTTGTGTTTTTTCGCTTCGTTTTTGGTTTTTGTTATAGAGACGTTGTTAATAATAGCTGACCTTACGGGGTATATTAAGTAAGTATTAATAATAATCATAATAATTTTGCAACTCATCGGCGAGCTGTGCATATTCGAAATTCAACTACCAGCTAAATTATGTTATAGACTATTTAAATTGCTAATTCATTTAGGCTAAATTCCGTTTCATTTAAATGTAATAATTTCATTTTGTTGTTGTCGTGAAAGATTTGGATATAACAACAACACAACTCAGCTGCCCACAGCACAGAGCAGCAGTGTTCACGTTTATATATGTGTGTGTGTGTGTGTGTGTGTTTTACTGCACAGCATCTACTGCAGCAGTGAGAGCGCAATTATTGGCGCGCCCGCAAGTATGCTACAAATTGCTGCTGTTCAAGCTGTTGCGTATACGCAATTGTTTTTGGCGCTTAAAAGTATGCTACGATTTTTAATGTGTCGGGCAATGCCACAACTGAAATGATAAACAAATTTAAAATTGCATTTGAGTGTGTGTGGGTGCAATTAATGTGGATGTGCGGCAACAACACTTCTGCAGCTGAGTCAGTGGATGTGTCTGTGTGTATGTGTGTGTGTGTGGTGTGTGCTTTAATAATAGTTATTATCAAATGGTAAACTATCACTGGAGCTGGAATAGTGCTGTTGTGGCGGCTGCTGTGACAGCAATTGATTGTTGCCGTTGCGTTTCATGTGTTGTTGCTGCTGCTGCTGCTTGCTGTTGCCGCTGCTGCTGTTGCTGCACTTTTGCAGCTGTTGCTGCTGTTGCTGCTGCTGCTGTTGTTTGTGCATGGCTTTGAAGTCATCCTGTGACTTGCTATTCTTTGAGCTGTGCTTGCTCTTGTGACCCTTGCTGTGTTTCGTGTGCTTCAGACTGTGGTGTTGGTGGTGTGTCATTTGTGACTGCTGTTGTTGCTGCTGCTGCTGTTGCTGTTGTTGCTGTTGTGGGTGTGGGTGGCTGTTGTTGTGTTGCTGTTGTTGATAGTGGTGCTCAATGTGTGCTATGTTGCTGCTGCTGTGATAGTGTGGATGCTGCTGCTGGTGCTGCTGCGACGTATCGCTGGCGGTGCCGCTGCTGCCGTAGCCATAGATCTGCGACTTTGACTGGCTGCGATGCGTATGCGGATGCGAATGCAGATTGGCCACGCTGTAATGCTCGGGATCGAGGCTGTCGAAGGTCTGCAGATAGTGCGGATTGATCTGGGTGCAGTAATCGCCGCCCACCTCAGTTTGTTGCTGCTGCTGCTGCTGCTGCTTGAGTTGCTTGCGATCGAGCGTGTTGTTGCTGCGCACAGCGTGGAACTGATGCGGCTGCTGCTGATGATCGAGCGAATTAAAGTGCTGCAGATGCGTCATGTTGTAGCTCAAGTGCTGATAGTGCGAATCGGCGTTGTGCTGCTGCTGCTGTTGCTTGGCACCGTTCTTCATCGGCAACGGCGGCGGCTGCTGCTGCTGTTGCTGCTGCTGTTGTTGCTGCTGCGCACTGGGCGATCGTCGGTGTGTGTTGCTGTTGCCGCTGCCGTTGCCATTCGATTTGAAACTGTTGTTGCCACTGTGCAGCGCGAGACTGTTGCTGCTGTGATTGCTGCCGTTATCGTTCTTCGTTTTGATCGCAATGAAAGTGTTGGGCAGCGGCGGCAACGGCGGGGTGCCTGTTGGTGTTGCAATACTGGTGGCCGACGACGAGCAGTTTGTGGCCGTTGCTGTGGCTGCTGCTGTGCTGCTGGCCACATTAAGTTCCCGCTACGCGATGTGATGGCCGCCGAATGTGCGCAGCACTGGCACGCTCTGATTGTGGTTGAAAGTAGGTGGTTGTAGGTTGTTTGGTGGTGCGTGTTGTTCGTGTGGGTGGGAGGGTGGTTTGTTGTTGTTGTTGTTGTTGTTCAAACATATAGCAATTGATTGTTGTTGTTGTGCGTGTGTGCGTGTGTGTTCGATTGGTTGTTAGGCCCAGTTGTTGTTGTTGTTGTTGTGGTGGTGGTGGTTGTGGTTGTGGTGGTTGTTATCGGAAAATGAAATTTCAGAGCGTAAAAAGAGACGAAAAAAGGAAAAGAGTAGATACTTATCATATAAGTCGTGTATGAGATATATATAAATTGATTGCTTATCTGTAACTTGTCTGTGTGTTAGTTTTACTGTGTGTTTCGAGTGTCGCTGTAATCGGTGTCTTCTGCTTTTTGCATGTGGTGCGTCAGTTTGTTTTACGGGGGGCGGGGGAAAGAGGCGCGAGTCGTGGCGTGTCTCTGGAGTTTTGGGTATAATAAATATATATATATAGACTAACTAATTGGTTAATTGCAATATCAGTTACGAGTGCTTAGTACGAGTTGTAAATCAAGTGAGAAATTGTGAAAAATAATAATGGAAACGAGGAACCAAAAAGGAACTGAAGTAATTGCGTTAATTGGTTCAAGCTACTTTTACACTTTACGCACACATAAAGCACAGTTCACACACACACACACAGATACGCACGCACGCAATAATATACAAAAATGCAGATATATATAGAGAGAGAGGAGCGAGCAGATTTGTGGACTGGCAAAAGTTAAGCAAAGTCCTTTAGACATTATCCAGATGAGATAAATTCCAAGCGAGGCCAAGCGAAATTTCATGCATCAATGTGGCTGCCACACTGCTACAGCTACAGCTACTGCGGCAGACGTGGCAGCATCAAGTGGCGTGTAAAACTTATTTAATTCGGCAACGGGCCGAGTTGCCAGCCAAGCTGCAGTCAGCGCGCTGCAAATGAAGGAAAACAACTAAAAAATTCGACTACGACTTGCTCGACTTGCACATACCCTGTTCATGCACACACACGCACGCACACACACCAAGCACTAAACGGCATGCAAAAGTAGACGTGCAGCAACAAAATCTGAACAGACAACTAAGCAAAGTGCAAAAATAGAGGGTCAAATAGTAGCATAATTTGTTAGTTGATGTGGGCCACACATACCCGCTGCAGGCAACGTTTTACAGGGTGTTAATAAGCAGAAGGAGAACAAGCAGCGCGACGCGGCGCCGCCAAGAAAGCTAATTAGCCGGGACAATTTGGAAAAAGTGAGCATAAGTTTTAATAAGAAAGCGAGAGCAAGACGACTGGGGCGTGCCAGTGGCATAGTCTTTTTAAAACTTGCCACATTAAAGTTTTTAAATAAAGCGCAGCGGCGGCACACTTTATGCGCGTGTGTGTGTTTGTCAAAGGGGCGCCCACGAGTTGCGGGTGTCGGTGTGTGGGTGTGAGAGTCTGGCTCGGCAAATTGCACATTTAAATTTGAAAAGTTTGCGCACGGCCTTTGCGGCTGGCACTTTGTCTTTGGCAAGCTGCAACTGCCACTCGCCGCTTTCTGCATAGTCAATAACAAATGCTGCAACACCATTCAAAGACACACGAGCAGACTGACAGCACTTTGGGGTGGGCTAAAGAAACTTTCATTCATTCACTCAATGCGCACTCAAAGGCACTACATGTGGCACTTGGGGTTCAACTTCTACGGCGGCACATAAAAGTTGACAAGCGTTGACATAATTTTACACGCAATGACAACTTGAAGGAGCCGCAGAAAGTGCCGTCTTCTTCTCTTCATCATATGTATATGCAACACTCAAGTGCGCGTAAGTAAGTGCAGCCCGCTGCTGCTGTCAGCGTGCGGTGTGCAGCTTGAGACGCCACAAAGTGCTCGCTGCATTTTCTGCATCATTTAGTAACATGCGCACATTGATGGAAATTTAATAGACTTGCCACATAATTGCGGCGCTTGCAATTTATGCTTGACTGCTAATGATGGATTGCGGATCCCGACGTTGATCCTGTTACACGTTCTACTGCAAATAGCCCAACAAACTGAGACGCCAGGGAGAGACGGATGGACACTGTGTCGTAGGTGGAACATTAGATTATCAATGGCTGGTGGTCTGAGAGTGGGGCAAGAGTGGAGCGACATCATCAACAGCCGGAAGTGACTGTGTCGCTTAACGGGGGCAGGCAGCAGCACAGCGTTACGGAAGTTCAACTCAGTGCCACAAAAATTTGAAAACTTTGTAAACAAAACTTTTGAGCTGTGCACTTTGCTGCTGGCGCGAAACGAGACTAAACGAAGCGAAAGCAAAAGCAAAACACCAGGCGACGATGCGCAGGACCCTTCATCCAAAAACAGCGCGAGCAAGACGCTGCTATATATACATCTATATATCCATCTCTATGTACAGCAGCACATCCTGGCAGTCGGTTTGCTTGTCAGCAGCTGCGCAAAGTTTGCCACACGGCAAATGGTTGTTGCACGACTTGCGCTAAACTTGCCTCTTCAGTAGCTTAGCCGTAATATGGTCGAGACGGCAATGGGCGGCAAGTGTGGCAGCGGAGTGTCGTGCAACAACAATGCTTTCATCAATTGTCCAGCGGATGTTTGGCTCAGCAGTCGTAGTCGACTGAGTCGCAGTCGTCTCGGTCTGAGTCAGAGTCAGAGTCCTGACTGTGCTTCCGCCGTGCTCTAGTCGACTTCCGTGCGCCACCCCTGGCTCAACAATCGCTGATCAAAGCTAACTGCACTCTAAAAATGCCAGCCAACTCGAATGTGCCACAATAAGCAGCAAAAAGAAAACTGCTTTGTAAATATTACACCGACAGCGAGAGAGAGAGAGAGAGAGAGAGAGGGATAAAGGAGCGGCAGCATTTTGCATTTCATTTGAAGAAAATGCAGTAAGTTCTCCTGCTTGCTTCGTGCACAATTGTAATAACTATCTCAGCGAGTGTTTGAAATGCGTTTTCCCCGAAAACTTTTGCAGCTGCCACTGCAAGAATGTTTATACTTTTGCATTTTTGTGTGCGCGACTTCTGCTGCAGCTCGACAAAGTGTGTGGGGAGGGAGGGGCACTGGTTGGCACGTACTTCAGTTAGTTGTAAATAAAATGTAAATTGTTGTTATTTGTGCAAAGTGTTTGCGCGTAATATTTACTTGAAGCAGCGCACAAAAACGTTCGCAGGTAACCTCTTTGCATACGTAATATTGCTCATACCACGCGTTGGCCCGCAGCTAGCAATTAACGCGTGGCCCGTGTGTTGCTGTTTGTGGCCCGCAGCGGGGCCAACGGCAATCGGCATCGAGCAAATCACAATAAATTGCAGAAGCCAAAGCCAAATGCGAAAACTGAAAGCTGAAAGCCCTTTTGCGGCCTGCAGGCGACGTGAGCGATGTGCTTCTACGGGATCTGCAGGCGAATGCGTGTGCGTTCGAGAGTGGGGGCACCCATATCATATGCTCGTGCTTAAATTAAATGATTAACAAGGTTATTTACGGCTCGCGCCATAAGCCAGCTGTGTGTGTGATGTGGGCCAGGCTAGACAGCGGTTGGGGTGGGGCTGCAGTTGCGGCAATAGTACGCACACACCTGTAAAAGTTTTCTTTTTTTCCCCCCGTTTCTCTTTTTTGTTTTACGAGTATGTGTGGCACAAATAATGCGGTCAATATGAGGCCACAGCTAGCGGCGTTTCAAGGGCAAGCGGAAACGGATGCGGAAGCCGAGTTTGCGGTGCTCTTGTTGTTGTTGGCGGTGTTGTTGGAGCCGCTTTCAGCACGTAAATTGCCGTGTCCAGAGCGAACGGTCAATTGCTTTGCTCAAACAGACGACAGGCTGCGGTGCTTGTTTTGTTTGCTGATTGCGCAAATATTTGCGCAGGCATTAAACGCAGAATTGATGGGCAAACAGAGGTGGCAGCGGACACCGTGAAAGGGGGGAGGGGGCGCAGCGGGCGAGGGCGTTTTGTTGGTAGGGCCACACCAACGGGCGGCCGCAATATAAATTTAAATATTAACGCCGACTTAACGGCAATGAGTCGCTCGGTTTTTGTTTCAACCTTCGCTGACTTCTTGACCGCCATCGACGTTGGCGCCGCGCGCAGCGTTTGCCTTAATGCTAACAGCCTCGTTACGTTTTATTGCACGCACAGTCGCAGTCGCAGGATAAGTGCGAGCGGCCGAGGGACGCCACTGCGTCAGGAATTCTGTGTAGTCATTACCACGCACACGAGACTGCGGAAAAAAGGTACCCGAATTGTGATTATGAACACAAATTTGCGCTTAAATTGTGGGGCATTAGTTGGGCGCATTTTTATTAAAAAAGCGCAAACTCATTAAATTTTATTGCAAGTTAAATTTTTCAATAAGGCCAGAGCCGAAACGTGTAACTTTAAGGCCAATTAGCTGGCGCCGCGCAGATAAGAATAATGCTGATAGAGTTGCCATAACGAAAACCTCTTTGCAGCCAACTAATTGATTGTTCCGACCACAGTAATAGCCCACTTTTTCCTAACATTAACATTCATCTGAATTGCTGCTATTACTCCCCATTGACTTGAAAGGAAATTAATACTTTTCGCTGAAATAATGGCTGCAATTGGAGATTGCAAATTGGTTTTGTCATTTCAAATAATTGTTATGTATTCGTCATTATACTGCTTACACAATTGTATAATATTTCGAATAGAGTTGTTTAAATGTTTTACGTGCATTGTTTATGCATGCAAATCCCCAAAGTGCATTCAGAAATCCCAGCATTGTTTCCCTAATTTCCACTTTGAAACCTCCAGCATTATAATCCGCTTAGTTTTGAACATTTTAGGATTATTGAAATATTAATTATTATATGCCGCTCTATAAACCTCATGAAATATGTCTCGCCCATAAATGTGCTAAGCGCTTCTTAGATTATTTAATGGCCAATAGTTCAACTCATTGCAGCTGCTGCCACTTTGCTTTCTTAATCATTAATTTAGCTAAGCTTTAGTATGCTGCTCTCTCTCTTATTTCTATGCAGTTTTTTCGTGGAACACTTGGGCAATAAAATGCAAATTTGCGTTGTGCTCCGTTTAAGTAGATTAAAAAATAAAAAACACCTGCAGCTGGTGATACTCGTTGCACAAATATACGAAAATAAATTACATTTATGGTCCCCCCTTTGTTGAAAACTTTAGCGCGCACACCTTTCCACCACACACACGCACACACACTCAGATATAAGAGTAGACTCTTCCACTAGCAGCAGGGCACATACTTAAGCCCCTTCTTATGAAGCATGCCATTTATGACATCCGTGCACCGAAAAGAAGCAGACGAAAAATGTTCAGAAAAAAGAACTGCTAAAAGAAAGTAGTGCGCAGCCGAACGCAGCTAGCAAATACCCTACAAAGCGCAGAGCTGTAATTTAATTTATTGATATTACTACGAATATTACTATATCAAAAAAAACTGCATTTCGTAATCAAAGTATATACATTCATATGCTATATAGTCTATAAAGTCTAACTTCGCACATCGAGTATAAATTCGGCATTGCATGCTCTAGCCCATTAAATGACTACAGCGCATTAAAAGCTGAAGGATGGCAAAAAAAAAAAGAGAAACCCGAAGAATGGTAACGCATAAAAACCATATTAAATGCCTTACTCTCGACGCTATTGTTTTTGGCTTGTTCGCCAGCGTCTGGGGCAGGACTGCGACTACGCTGACTACGACTACTGCGTTTGGGGAGGAGTCTTTTGGGTTGGCGGACGGCTTTCGTTTGTCATCTTTTAATGGTGCAATTAGAGCACACAAAATGCGTTTGCTGAAAGCTGAGCTGCGGTTGCTGCCGCTGCTGTTGTCGCTGTTGCTGGCATCATAAAGGATTTTTAATAATAGCGCCAAATTACAATAGGCAGTCGTACACACACACATACACAAACACAGGCAGCTGCACATGTGCGCTATCTGTGTGTAGACACAAATTGCGTATACGCCGTGGCACTTTGAAACAAAAGCCACGACAATGCGAAGTTGATGTTGTTGTTGCTGGCGTTGTGTGGCCAGGATTTAGCTAGGATAGTGGGAGTATCCTTTTTGCAGCTGTCTTTGCTTTCGCTTCGGCTTCAGCTTCAGCTTCAGTTTGGGCTGCTGCTGCTGCTGCTGCTGCCTGTGTTGCTTCCATTTCAACTTGTTGTTTGTTGTAATTTGATGCGCCATTGTTTGCCGCATGCGTTTTTCATTGTCTCCGACGACACTTTAGTGTCAGCTGAGATTTTCGGCTGTTGTTCTTATTGTTGCCACTGGTTGTTGTTTGCTTGTTTAGTTCTTTGGTTGTCTGCATCTTTCGGTTATTTCGTGTTGTTTGTTTTGCGAGCTTCTGGTTTCTGCGTTTACTTCTCGCTTATAGCAGCCATTGCTATGCAATTTGGTTGTGTAATTTATGCGCTTATTGTTTCTTCATTTTGCGCTTTACATTTTGTGAGTTGTCATTAGTTTGCAGCATGTAAACGGCAAACGGCAAACTGCAAACTGCAAACGACGATCTGCTTGCCACAAGCGCCAGCTGCAGAAATTTATTTGCCCAACTTGCAGGCTCCAAACTTTCTGCAAGTTCATTTTCTGTGCGCTCTAATTCAGTTTAAATGGCCAAAACGCTTCGCCGAGGCGAATTAAAGAAGAATGCAAAAATGATTAAAGACAAAGCACGGCAAGCCGGAAAAGCGTTGAAAGTCGAGTCGCCAGCTCAATGAACTCAGTGCGGAAATGCGAATGCAATAAATTATTGCGGTGCCGAATGAAGCGACACACGGCTGATGGTTCAGCCGGCGGGGCGCACAGTAGATGCGAGGCGAAGGGAGCTCTGGGAAAACATAAATCCTTTCGGAAATTTATGGTGCGTTGAACTTAAAATGAATACACAATAAAACGTTGTATTCTATATGCAGCAGCAGCAGCAGCAGCAATGCAACCAAGATGCCGCATCCAAGTAGAATACGGGGGCCAAAGCGGTTGCTGAGGGCGTAGAGAGAGTGTAGAAGAAGGAGAGCGAGAGAAAGAGCGTGTGCAAGAACAAAGGACACGCTGGAGTAACAATAATAAAATTTATTAACGTTGAACAATTTTGCATTTCCTGCCCAGGGGCCAAGCAAATGATGTAAGAAAAGGTCCCCACAAAAGACGTAATAAAATTAATGCTGCGCCATTATATTTTATATGCTTGCATATGAATGTCCTTGTATTTATACTATATGAGTATCGATATGGGTGCGAGTGTGCAATGGGGCATTCAAATGGCGCTGAAATGCGTTCGATACGAGTGTGCACCATAAGTAACTAATGACATGAGAACTTAGCCCAGACTGGATATGAGAAATCACATCAAATGTCTTTTTCTCGGCTTATCATTAACGATGTTGACACGTTGTGTTTATATGTGGACAATAATTCATGGTAATGCACACAGGATGCGAGGTTTGGCAATGAAATTTGTTCGTTGTGGTAGTAATTATTCATTATAGGACGGCATACTTACTTTCTCTTTGATTGTAATGCTGCAAAGCTTAATTTGGTTGGGCAATAAAGTTTATGAAAGGTTGAAAATTTCAATTGTATTTCCGACATTATTAATCAGAAATTTACATTCTGCACACATCTCTAACACATTTCTTGCGAGCTGCCCATTTTAGGCTGAACTCATGGAAGTTTTAAAAGTTGAAACAGTCAAACTGTAGTAGAAAGAACACATCTCTTAAGATTGCAATCCAAAGAACACATTCGAGTTATGCAGTCATGCTTGGAGACGAGCGAAAGATGCGACAAATACATTCAGATATTCAGATGGTTCCCCCAAGTCAAGTTAAAGCGATTAGACTAGATCGGTGCATAGGTAACAAAATTGTGAGTGCTGCGAGCAGATTTGGTGCATTAAGAAAGTTGCTGGGGATGCGGGCAGGGACTGAGAGCAGCGACTTAACGTGCAACTGATGGACGGGCCAGAGAGGGGGACAGGGTAGGTGCATTGTGGAAATTATAATTGAACTAAGTTGAAACTCATAATTAGTGCACTTAAAACTAAAGTCAAATTAACTTTTTTGTTGTTGTTTTTGGGGGAAAAGCTTAAAATAGCCGGAGAACTGAAACGAGCAAAGGGAATAAAATATAAATTTTTATATTGTGCTGCAGGTAAAATTGCTTAATTAAATTGCTGCTAGTTGTTGTTCTTTCTTCTTATTTTTTTTTGTTTTTTTGCTATTTTGAAACTTAAATTATATTTAAAAAGTTCTCAAACTGTGCGCTGGCTAGTTTCACATACCCGAAAAAAGGAAAAAAGGAGGCAAATTGAAAAAAAGAAAAACAAATGGGAAACCAAAATGAAATGCAAAACTTTGGTATATGCAAATTACATTGGGGTGCACATTAGAATCGCTAAGGGTGTAAAATTTCACGGGTAGTTATGAGGTCTGAAAAAAGCTACGATGCAATTAAGATAAAAAACAAAACAAAAAAAAAACGAACCGAACAGTGTGAGACGGGCTGGTGCAACGGGGTCGGATTTGGTGCTATTATTCTAGCTATTGTAGGCAGTGTTTCAGTGTGTGTGGCATGTTTTTTTTTGTTGCAAGTCTCTGTGGAGCATATTAATTCATTAACGAAACGTAAATGGCATGTGAAATTACTAATTGCTGGCTTAATTAATTTATAATGAGTTTGGCGGCTGCAACAGCTGTGCGCCTGGTCATCAGCCATAAGCCCGAGTAGATCAGGGCGTTAAGCATACGCCATGTGGTGCGATTGAAATGCAAGTGATGAATGATCGTGACTATAATTAAACCCAAAACGTGCTAATGGGTGTAAGTCTGTGTGTGTGTGTGTGGTAGGCTAAAAGTACTGTACAAAAGTAGTGCGCTCTAATTAAGGAAGTTTGTGAATCTGTTGTGTGTTTGTGTGTGTGTGTAGCTGACTGTGGCTTCTGCTGTGTTCGATTGCCTACTTATTGGAAGGAGGGCGAGGCGAGTGTAAACAAAAGTGTGAAGTGTGTGAGGTGTGTGTGGCGGTGGTGGTGTAGGTGGAGTGTATATAAGTTTCAAAGAGTTTACTTTCTTGTAGGATCTCATTTAGCGCGTTCGCTGGTTATCACAGAACATTCAGTTAAAAATTACAATATGCATTGGATGATGCGTACACTAGATGACTAAGTCGTAAGTATATATATATATATGTATATATTGATTTCGTATAGGTTAATAGGCAAATACGTATATGGTATACAAGTACAAGTATATAAGTATTAAAATAATTCATATGTATTTCGATCAAAGTAAATAAAATCCAATAAAACGTTCGTATAGTAATTATATATATATTGTACATACTCCGGGTTGCACCACAAAAACAAATCATTATCATAATCAGGTTAGCTCGAAATTAGCTTGGTACAATTATTATGTAGTTATGCTTATAAATTGTTCATTTTTTTTTGGGTTTTGTTTTTTTGTTTTGTGTTTTCTTTTTTTGTTTTTTTTTTTCGTTTTGTATCGTTTTGTAATTATAAACTTTATGCGCAAATCACGATCATCAGCAGAACGAACGAACGAACGAACGAAGGAACGAGGGAACGAACGTAGGAACAAGGGAATTGACAGCAATTTCCGGCGTTCCTGACGTCTATATATTTATATAGATATATGTATATGCTGTGCATATATCCATATATTTATATAGTGTGGTATATATGTAGTTAGATATAAATGTTCAATTCAATGTACATATCAAAGTAAAAATTCAATCAATTCAGTTCATTCGCTTATTATTACATCATCAAAGTTCATCAAAAGTAAGAAAAATAATCATATACATAAATATATATTCATTATTATTTAGATATATGTATAATTCATATAATTGTGTGTATATATATATAGTTAGTTAAGGTCAATTCATCAATCCATATCAATTAAACAATTTACATATATGCGTATATATAGAGAGAGAGTTAGAGAGATAGAGAGAGTCAAGAGACAAGAGAGGAAGTACATTGGGGGGCGCTCACCAAGTCCATAAAGCAAAATTCAAAATTTCAAAATCAATCGGAAATGAAAAGCAGTTAAGTATAGGCTCTCTATAAATTTTGAGGGGAATTCTGTACTATCCATAAAATACGAATAAAATAAAAATATTGCGGAAATCTCGGGTCTCGATGCGAATGTACATAATAAATATTCCTGCAGTCACATGTGTGAAAATTAAAGCATAATTTACGGCTGGTTTCAGGGGCTTTTCAATTAGTACGGCATCGCATGGGCGTGGGTGGGGCAACGCAGGACAGAAATTATACAAAAGTAATTATAGTTTCGTGTTGCGTAAAGATACATATGCAAGTTAAGACATTTGCCAAGGTGTGAGTGTTTACGTGTGTGTGTGGGTGTGTGGTGTAGGTGTGTATTTGAGTATGTATTTCAGTCTGCCAACGATCTCTAATTGCGAGTACCTGCAGCTCAGGGCTGGCTGTAAACTTGGGGGACATTCGTGTAGGGGATATTTTTGGCCATTCTTCGTTGTTTGTTGGAGTTAACAGAGAACAAAAAATAAGTAAACCAACGTATTGTACAATCAACTAACAGTGGGGAGCGCACAGAGCCTTAAAAATTCATAACAAATGGGGCAGCACTCGGGCTATGAATAAATCAGAACTGAAAAAAAAATTGTTGTATTGTTTCATCCATACAAAGAGAAAATTATCCAAACATTTGCACAAGGCACACACATCGGCAAGGTGGTATACGAATGCGAATACGAATGCGAATGCGAATGCGAATACAACGAATAAAATCAATAATTATTAACAATAATAATAATGCGCAATGCAATATTAATGGAAACTCAATCGAAAAGTATTAAAATACACACGCACTCGCGTTTCTTTTCATATTTTTTACTCTTTTGTTTTTTTCTTCTCATTTTTATTATTTGTTATAAATTTGTTTTTATTTTACCATTGTGTAATGCAGTAGTCATTGTTTTTTGTTGTTGTTCAGTTGCATCTGCTCTTCACTCTTTTGAATTATAAATTAGTTGCTCTGCATTATCAATAATTATCATATAAATATTTGTGTAACTTATTTATTTATTTTAATGGTTTCTTGTTTGTTGAACTGCTTGGCAAACACAATTCGTGTGGAGATTGCTACATAAAATATATCAAATGTTATAAATTGCAACTATCTAAGTTATTCAATATGCTAAGCGTATGGGATGCACTCAGGATCTGTCATGGAAATTAATTAAACTACTGTCAAAAGATCGACTCTTTGCGACTAAGTTGGCGTATGGGTTCTAAATAGTTCTCAAATCCAGGCTAAATATATCAACGATTTCAACTCCTTGTGGCGAATACTTAAGGTAACCACGTGAGAAAGCAACAATCAATGCTAATGCTAATGTGAACAAAATGAGTTAAGATCGATGATAGCTTTAGCATGAATGTGTGAGAAACAGATCGGAACAACTGCTAAACTGACTTTGAACTCGTTCTACGAGAGAGTATACATAATATATTGGGTGCTCTTTCTATTTTGATTATAGTTGTTGGTTGGTTGGTTGGTTGGTTGCTTTGATTCGCAGTTCCGTCGTAATGAAAACAAATGAAAACGTACAAAAATTAATAAGTTTTATTTAATATCAAATTATTGAGTTGCTTTAGGCGATTCAGTTGCAAATAAATAAAGGCATATTAATAATTTTATTTTATACACTTAAGAATACAAATTAAATACAAAGTGCACACATTTACATTGCATTTTACTTGAGATTCAAAACGTCATCACCATCCATATCATCATCATCATCATCATTAATCATTACATTTTTTCGAGCCAGATAGCCCGCCGGGCTTTGTAATTTGAATTTTAATTGGGGTCTGCAAACACGCTGTCTCATATATCTTTACTTTAAACTAAAAGGTATAAATGTGGGCTCAATCATTAAATGAAAACATTGAGTAAACGTATAAATATGTAGATTAGCTTGTTCTCATCAAATACATATAATTAACACATGTAAATCAAAACAATTAACCACGCAGAGCGACACATAACAAACAGAATGTACTTTAACCGAAACATAACTTTAAATTTTATGCAGAATTCGAGAAAATAGTCATTGCGTTTCATACAAAATCATTGCAAGGATGCACACAAGTTTGTGTTTACCTACGTTGGGCATCAAAACGAAAACAAGTGTATTGCAAATGTAAAAATAATACTTTGTAACGTGCCTTGTTGTTGAGCTGTGTTTATCGATAAAGAAACACACATAAAAAGGTCATTTTGTTTATTTTACACTCATTAAGAAAGGTAAAAACTGCTTTTAGCTATCTTCATTTTTGTTCAATCAAAAAATATAATTCGATGCTGTTTAAAATTGTACCAACTTTGTTAATGAGTGTATCAATAGCTTTTTTGCTTTTGAGTTTATGTAGTTGGGTGAAAATATTCATTTGCTTTAAATAAAATTTTACAGAGGAGACTGGGGAAAAGGAAACAAATTTTTATGGCTGACGGAAAACAATGAAATTATAATAATTGCACTTTATATGCGACGGTATAAATGTTTGTCTGTTTGTTGCAATTTGTTGTTGCTGTTGTTTTTTTTTTTGTATTATTGTTTGCACTGCGTTTGATTTGTTTGCACTTCTCGTTTGCGGGTTGGCAATCAGGCGACGCTTCAGTTTATACTTTTGGATTTTAATGCAATATCTGAACTCGGCTTTAATTGGTTGTAATTAAGAATTATCATTAATGCACTGTTGCCGAGTTGACAGCGCATGAAATGAGAATTTTTAATACGTTGCATAAGGCAATTAATCGTTGAATGTTCGAATCGAAATAGTTAATGAAACTTTGCGAGAGAAAGTGAAAACTCGTAGTTTTGCCAACTTGCAATACAATTCAAGAGGCAGAAAAGTGCGCTTTACAATTTGCTAATTTGAGTGTGTGTGTACCATATGTGGGTGTGTGGTGAGTGTGCCAAGTGGTTGTGTGAAACGTGGGCATGCATGCGTATGTGTGTGTGTGCATAAGTGCTGGCCATAATATGCATGAAATACCTGCCAACTGATGCTGTGGCTGCTGCTTAAGCTGTCGAGTGATTGCTTCGAGTCGCGCTATTAAGCCAAAGTTGAGTTTGCCCCAAACTTTGCAGCTCGTACAATTAATTGGATTATGCGATTAGCAGACAGAAGAACAACAAAATGTAGCTCAAGTCACTTTACAATGCACTTGCAAAGTTGCATCTTCTCACTGTGGAGTGGGAATTGTACAAGTATGCGGCAACAGCTTCTGCATTTTTCTCTTGCATTCACCAGACCAACTGCCAAGTGCCGAAAGTTGGGCATAAATTTCTGAAAGGAATGTGGCAAGTGGCATGCGGCAAGCGGCAAGCGAATGGCAAGTGGAGCCTTGCAAATATGGCATTGTTTGCAGCAAATTGTGTAATGATGCAATAAAATGCTTTTGTTGATTTCTGCGTTTAACAAATTGGCCAAGAAGTGAAAAAGCGACTCTTTCGCCCGCCGACTTGGCGGGGCCAAGCGTTGTCAGGACGAGCCCAGGAAAGTCGAGGCGTGGCATGGAACTTCAAGTTCTGTGATTTATGCACTGTTAAAGTTTGTGGTGCGTGTCTGAGTTGCCTGACATGGCGTTTATTTATGAGACTTGTTGGTTTTTAAACATAAACAAACTGAGCGCACTGAACGCAAATGAAAAGCGGACGAAAAGAAATTGTAAGGCAGGCTGTTATCCTCCGAGGATTAATAACAATTCATTGCCGGGGTTAATTGAATGCACAAAATCCGATGCGCCTGCCCAAACAGACAAGTTACAATCACGGGCAAAATAAAAGAACAAGCAAATATACTTGTATGAAGATGATGAAATCACACACACACACACACACACATGTTCATGACACGACATGCTGCATGAGCCGAGAAAAACAACAACAACGAAAATGTATGAAATAAACAAACAAATATAAATATTTAAATATAGTGTAAACAAGTTGTAAAAAGGCAGGCGGAAGGGCATGCAGCACACACAGAGGGGCTGGGCTGCTGCTCTGCTCCTCTTTCAGAATGCTGTGGAAAATTCTTTGGGGGGCACAATCATAAAAACCGAAAAAGGGGGAAATTCTTGGCGGCACATACCGAATTTTAAGTAGGCACTAGACTTAGTTACATACGTGGGTGTGACTTTGGATATAGAGAGAGAATTGGTGTGTGTGTTTGCTTTATGAAATAAAACAAAAAGCAACAAATTCGGGCGCACAACATTTGTGGCAGCAACAACACTTTGTCTTTGGGGAAAACTTTAAATAAATGTGGCAAATGTGTTTAGGTAGGAAAAGTAAATGCTTGAGGGTAAGAGTTACATTTGGCAGTTCATGTTGTTTTTTTTTTGTTTTGCACTTTTCTTTTTTATATTTTTGTTTATGTATTTGCGTAAGTTGTCGCCAGGACGAGAGCTCGTAAAACATGCCTCAACGCAGAGACGGCAAAAACAACGGATACAGTGAGAAATATAAGGGGGAATGCAATGGAAAAGTAAAAGTTGTTGATAATTAAGCAAGCGACAAACGTGTTGCATGTTGCAAGTTGCATGTTGTTGTACAAAACTGACGGTGTAATAGACGCTGTTAAAAACGCGCACGACACGCGCCAAAATCGCGTGCAGAGCAGGCAACAAAATGCGAATGGAATTTCGGCTGGTTGAAAGTCGAGTTGAGTTGAGGCAATGGTGATTGCTTGTTTCGGTTGCTTATTACACACAGAACGAACGAAAATGAATGTTATTGCACAAATAATGTGTCCAATGAAAAGTAAACAAACACAGTAACAGTAATATGAACGGAAGTGAAAACAGAAATAAATCGATTTGGAAGAATGCACAGAATGCCATAGAGCACAAACATACATACAGACGAAAGTTAGAATACGATAAACGAGAATTACGTTCTTTGTGGAGTATAGTTATAGTTATGTCTTTTTTTTGGGGGGTTTTCTGTATGTGGATTAACTGTTTGGTTACTTGCTTTGATTTCTAAATGTCTTTTATATGGTTTTAACTTTTTGCTGATAGGATGTGTGTTGTTGATTGAGTGTGGTTCTGTTATCAACTGGAATCTCGTCGAAAAACGAAACTAATACGAAAATATAATTGTATAAGTATAAGTATAAGTTTAAGTATAAGTATGATTAACATTAACGTAAACTAAAATTAACATTAGCACATTAAATAATACAAAAAGAGATAGAGAGAGAGAGAAAGACGAATGCATCAAGATATATCCTAAAGTAAGAATACTAAGTATCAATACGATTACTTAATTCAATTGTGTGCAGCTGAGGCTGCTCTTTTTGGTTGCCTGTTATGGTTGTTATAGTTGCTGTTATAGTTGTTGTAGTTGTTGTTGTTGTAGTTGCAATAAGAGTACTTAAATCAAATGTAAACACGAAACATAGGCTTAGGCATAGAAAATGGGGGAAAAAATGTGGAACATCGCCTTCATTTTCATAAGAAATATTATATACGATAAGTTCAATTCTGTTAAGTCACGGCACAGTATTAGCAGAGTGTCTATGTAGTATATAGGTTTGAGTCTAGTGTTCAGTGTGTGTGTGTGTGTGTGTGTGTGTGTGTGTGTGTGTGGCTGTTCCTAAGACTCTTGAGTCTTTTGTCTTTGCTAGTTTAAAAAAAAAACAAGTCTTTTGGTTTGCTGTCGTTGTTATGCCCCTCCTCAATTGCTGCTCAGTTATTGAACGAATTCAAATCAAATCTCATGCTGTATAAATCACATATTTATCTCTGATAAACGATTAATTGGTTTGCGTTCGAGTTTGCTGTGTACTTGCAGCAAGCGACCGCTGCACTGTTGCGCTGTTGATAACGTCAACCTCAAGACCGCCATCAAAGGAATTTTAATTTGACTTTCATTAATTTATGTGACACACAGAGTCGCGAGTCGCGAGCGAGCGATGCATCGCGTCGTGTTGAAACGTTGCAGCTACAAACTGCCGATAAGTTGATGGTCAGCCATAAAGCGAGCCATGAATTATTGTTGTCGTTGTCGTCGTCGTCGTTGTTGCAGTTGCAGCACGTTTGTTGGCAGGGCCTACCCCATATGCATTATGCAGCAATTGCTGTTGTCAACCATGGTCTGTCTTTGCCCCTGCAACAGCCATTGGTTGCCACGCGGAGCCAACAGCTGCCAGCCAGTAAATTAAGCGGAAAAGTGTGTTCGGTTGGCCCACAATAACAGCAACATGCGGCGGTTGCTGCTGTTCTGCTGCTCTTGCTGCCGCAACGTGCAACAAATGAAGAAAAAGCCAGTTGCTTGCCCGTGACAGGCGAAGGGATACCCTGCAGACACTTGTCTAGAAGACCGCGTTGCCGAGCACTCGGCTTGCTCAAACGACACATTTACAGGGTATCGCAAGGAGTACCTCGTGCACAGATGAACACGGGCCTCAGCGACAACGTGCCTCGCAAAGGGGTCAATGAGTTGGGGTTGTGTGGTGAGCAGGGGGGGACACACAGTGTTATTTGCTGCAGTTGGAAATAACTCAGCTGCAAATGAGATAAATTGCGCGCACACAGATAATTGCACTGACGAGGGGGGAGAGAGAGGAAGAGGCATGAGGCAAGGAGCGGGCCATACGTGGCAATCATTTTTACAGTTTGCAAGTCGCGGCTATGAAAATATTTATATGCAGTCGCGTGGCAAATGCATTTTGGGGTTTTATGATTGAAAATATCGCGCATACGCCGCGTATTTGTGTATGTGGGCAATAAATGAGAAATTAATGAGTCAGTCGGCAGCTGAAAGTCGCACGTCGCTCAGCGCTCAGCGCTTGTCGCTCGTCGCTTGCTGCTTGTGTCATTTGTTTATTACAATAGGTTTTTGCAGTTGTTGTAGTTGTATTTACAGTGGTACTTAAAATTAAACACACACAGTTTATTGAAGTCGTACAATAAGTATACGCCATGGCGCCTCTCGGATGCGCCACAAAATATCCTTTTTTTCCCGCTGTAATTCGCATTTGCTGTGGCATTAATAAATAAATTTAATACGTTGCTGTTATACTTGTCGGCGCCTGACTATCTCGTTGTATTTTTTCCGTTCTCGTTCTCGTTCTCGCTTCGTTTTGTTTTTTTTTTTTATTATTTGCTTTCAGCTTAATTACAGATTTTCATATTTTATGCGCTTTGTCATTACGTTCGCCGCAGTTTGTTGTAAATTTTAGTAGTCGTAGTTTAATTTCCTTTATGTCAACTGGAAGCTCAAATTGTCCTTTCGTTTTGTTTATTAAGCTGCACATTTTTCGTTTTGTTCTCATTGTAATGTTAATTCTCAATTAAACGTAATTGCTTTGCATTGGGGATATTTGTGACTTTCATTCACTTGGCATTTGCTAACATCCTCTGCTTTGCCCATTTGATAGTGTTATTATTTCAACATTTACGTATAATTTCTGCGACGATTTCGAGTGGGATTCAACGTTCAACTTAACACAGAAACTCGCACAATCTTAAGTATACATTTATATATGTTGTATGTGAAGAGTTTTCTTTCAACGATTAGCAGGAAAATTTGATAATTGCATAATGAAGGAATAATTAATTTTACATAATTCGAGTATCTTACAAGTAGACGAGTAGAGGGAGATTATGCATTATGCTTTTGCTCTTATGAGTATATATAAATTTGATTTGCTTTGTCATTCCATCTGTGTGTGTTTGCATTTGTATTTGCTATTAACTTGACTAATTAAATTAATTTAACATTACAATTTGTAAGACTTTCATCAATGCTAATTGAATTGTTTTTATTGTCAGTAGTTTACGATAATGTGGTATACCTAACTATACATACTACGAGTATACATGATGATTACGTTTCATATTTATTACATATATATAAGCACGAGCTCGTTTACATACAGCTAACATTTACAGCAGTGGATAATTCGTTATATACTTTTCGCATCGCCCTTTACTTTTGACATTTTGCACTCGACAAAGTCTTAATTTCAATAGATATTATTTGGGTAGTTGTCTTTTTTCTCACAGTAAATGCTCAGTTTGAGTAGTTAATTGATCGTTTTGAAATGGCTCTTCCAGTTCTCAAGCAATCATTGTTTAAATCACTTGCTTTTTATTTCCTTTTCGAAAAGTTATTATTCAAAAATTCTTTAGCTTCATTTAGTAAAATTAGAGTGAAATCAGAATCCATCGCATGTAAAACAAGTTTGGATTTTGTTTAGTTAGCTTCGCTCCAAAAGGTGCAAATGCTTCAACTTTAGGCAACGCCACATTTGCAGTTTCAATTGCATTCCCAAAACTTGTCCCAAATCCATCGATGAGCCCATGTTGCACATGATAAAAGCAATTTGCCGGCAACTGAATGTATGGCGAGCACACAGTTTCTATGCGAATTGAAAGCATTGTCAAACATTTGTACACATTCGAGTGGGTCAATTGGGAGTGCGGCAGGCAGGACGATGTGATGGCGATGGCGATGGCGTTAATCCAATCAGCAGCGTTAACAATTTGTAATTGTAATTTGGGCAAACGAAACCCGAAATGTGGATGGATAAACAGACAACGGGAGGCGGACACAATGAGAGAGAGACAAACGCACAGACAGAATGCAAGCGAAATATTTCGCAATTCGCATTCGGCAGGTGAATATGCAACGAGGCGCAGGTAGGGGGAGATGGAGATGAAAGGGTGGCCGGCCAAACGATCGATAGTAATTTAATCACTCGCTAACACTCATATTCCAGTATGAAGGACTCGTGTTCGCCGGCAAAGGCTGCACCAGCGGATTTCGATGTGGATGCTGCTGTTGCTGCCACTGTGGCTGCTGCCGTTGGTGTGGCGAGTTGCTGTTGCAATGCAGCAGCAGATCGCCCCAAATTGACTTGCGACAACATTGCGGTGGCCGATAATTTGCCATTGTAGGTGAGAATATTGTTGGCATTGCCATTGCTGCTGCTGCCGATGCTGGGCGCTGCTGCTGTTGGCGTCGCTCCACCATGGCCGTAATAGTTGAGCGCCGAGATTAGCGGCGCACCAGTCGCTGTTGCATGCGGCGTCTGCTGACTGCGTCGCTTGCCCATGTAATCCGTGGAGGGTGTTGTTGCAGCCACAGCTGCAGCTGCACTTGCGCCCGCTGCATTGCGCAGCGCAATGAAGGTGTCAAAGTTGTCCGCTGTCGAGGAGGCATTCGAGGTGCTCGAGTTGCGACGTGCCACGGCCGCGTGCTGCTGCTGCTGCAGCTGTTGTTGCAAATGCAGCTGCTGTTTCGAGATATGCGATGCGGTGGGCAAATGCAGCTTCTGCTGCTGCTGCTGCTGTGACATGGACGAGTTCGATGATGACGAATTGGACAACGACGATGAGTTGACAGAGTGAGCGGGCGGATGTTGCTGCTGATTTGCGTAGTATTTTCGCAAATTCTCGAGCATATAGCGATTATTTGCACTCGTATTGGTGTTTGCATTTCCAGCTGAGAGCATCGTTGTTGACGCCGCCGACGGCGTCGTTGCAGCTGCAATTGCTGCTGCCGCTCCACCTCCTGCTCCTCCTGCAGCTGGCTCAGCTTTGTGCAGCTGCTGCTGCTGCTGCTGTTGCAACTGTTTGCTGCTGGTGGCATAGAGCGCATCAGTGGCGGGCATGCCAGCAACATCGTTAGCCGCCGATGCTGATGTTGCAGCTGTGCGCAGCGCATGACTGCGCTTGTAACTGGTGTCTGCCTCACTGCCGCCGCCGGCCATAAAATAGCGTTTGCTGCCACTGCCACTGCCAGTCGCTGGCTGATGGTGGCTGCGCGCATAGTGCGCCTCCATGAGGTCGGCGCGTCGCTGCTTTGTGGCATAGACCACCTCGGTGGCCTCGCCACCAAAGCCGTAGTATTCGCCGCGGGCGTACAGCTGCTGCTCGATGTCTGCCTCATTGTGTCGCAATGGCAGGCGCTCGAAATCGCTGCGGCTGCGGCTGCGTTGAAAGTGCGCCAAGTAGCTCTCGCCGCCCAGCGGCGCCTTCTCCAACGATGACTTCTCCATCCTATCGATGGCGGGATGAGGTTGCTGCCCGTCAACTGCAATCGCCTGTCGCTGTAAATGCTGATTGAGCGATTGGTAGAATGTGCTCTCGGCGAGGTTCTCATTATACGATGTTCTGCTGGCTGGATTCCGCTCCCGCTCCCTTTCCCTCTCCCTGTCGCGCTCCATCTTGCGACGCTGCCAATCAGCGGCGTCTTCCTCGTCTTCGCACTCGTTCATATTGATGCGGATGCGTATATCGCGAGCCATATAATCCGACTCGTTAGCCAGCTGCCTGGCCGTCTCCTCATCCACCAGCTCATCAACGCTAGCCACATTCGCGACATCAACTACGACGTCATCGTCCTCGTCCTCGTCATCATCGTCGTCGTCGTAAAAGAAACGTGCTGATTTGGCGCTTTCGGCCAGCAGCAGGTCCTCGCTCTCCTCGAGGCCCAGCGCATAGCTGGTCAGATTATCAAAGTAGTACTCGCACATTTTGTCGGGATGCTCGTAGCGCAATTTGAGCACCGCTTCACGCTCTCGCTCCCGCTCGCTTTCCCGCTCTCGTTCACGCTCCACTTCGTGCTCATCCTCCGGCCTGCTTGGCGGCTCCGTCAGCGCTGCGCCCGCCGTCGGGCCGCTGAAAACGGACGCGTAATCGGAGCTGCTCAGCGAGTCCGACTGCTGGCCGCGTGTTGCACGCGCTGAGATGGGCAGTGTGCCCAGATTCTCGTAATTGCTGGCCACAGCCTGCGACAGACTGCGCTTGTGCCGTCGACCCGCAGCTCGCGTTGCCGTCACCTCCTCCTCCGTGGGCAACTGCTGCTGTGCCGCGAGCGCTCTGCGCTGGGCGCCGCTAATGCGACCCACAGAGTGCGCCGACTGCTTGCTGCTGCCCAGCTGCTGCTCAAAGTTTTGCTCCAGGTAGTGCTCGAGATAGTGCAGATTCTTGCTCAGGTCTATCTCGGACTTGTAGCTCTTATAGATGGTCGCCTGCTTGCCCGCCGCCTGGGCCGCCGCACAACGCGACTCGTAGTTAGAGATGTGGGCGCGATCGCTGATGAAGCGGAAGCTCTCGTCCTTGGCCAGCGTGTGGAAGCCACTGAACTCGCTGCCGCCGCCAGAGCTACTTGCGTCACTCTGCTGCGCCTTGAAGTTGCGGCACTTGTCGCGTATCTTCTGTATGCCCTGGCGCGTCTTCGCTTGCAGCCGCTCAAAGTAGTTGGACTTGGGCGTGGTGGCGACGAGTCGCGGCCGGTACGCCGTGTGCTGTATGTCGTAGCCGCCGCTGCCCGCGGCACGCATGCTCTGTATGCTCTGCGTGCGATTCGGATACCGATAGCTCAGCTTGAGCTTGGGCAGCGACGGCGGCTCCTCCGGCCTGTGCAGCTTGCGCAGCGACAGCTGCTTGAACAGCGCCCGCGTGCGCTTCGGCTTGCTGGCCGCTGCCTCCTCGGTGAAGTCCTGGCGCTCGAAGCGACGCACCGGCACGCCGTGCAGATAGTGTGGATTCGTGGGCGTCGCTTGGCGGCCGCCGCTATTAGTGTTCGACTCGAAGAGGCGCCGCAGACCGCGACTGCCGCTGCTGCTGCGCTGGGGCCGCACATTGGCGCGTATGGCGGCTGTGGCGCTGTTGGCGCTGCGCAGGCGCGGATTGACGCCCAGGGTGAGGATCTCGTCGTCGTGGAATATGGAGAAGGGGTTCGTGATGACCGTGGAGTTGTCGCCGGGCGACGGCGACGGCGTTGTTGTGGCTGACGGCGACGGCGACGGGGAACGACGTAAACTGCTTACGGATCTAGTCTTAAGGCTAATTGTTTGCTGTCTAGAGCTAGGATTAGTTACGCCTAAATACTGCTTACTGTCTAATACAACTACAACTTTGGCTTCATTGTGTTGGTGTTGCTCGTCTAACTGTTGCCGCAACAGACCTTTCTGCTGCTGCTGCCTTTGCTGTTGCAAGTCCGCCTCGGATCGAGAGCGTCGCTTGCGACGACGCAAACGTCGCAGCTCCTTCAGCGAGTTGCTCTGCTTGCGGAATCTATAGAAGGGATTGTTGATGCTCAGCTTCTGGAGCAGCAGCTGCGACTCCTCTTCACTCAGCTTGCTGTTGTCCCCCACCCCAGTCTGCTGCTGCTGCTCCTCCTCGCTGGTCACATTCAGCTGCAACAGCTTGCCAGCAACTGGCATCGGTTTCAGTTCGCAGTTCATGTTGTTCTCAAGCTGCTGCTGCTGTCGCTGGTTGCTGCTGCTAGTTTTGCTGCTATTTAGCGTACTTGACAGACTTAGGCTATTGCAACTGCCCCCCTTCGACACCAGCATGTTGTTGTCGCTACTGCTACTGCTACTGTTGTTGTTGCTGTTGTTGTTGCTGCTGGCCCTGGCCGCTGGTGTCGTTTCGATTGTGTTGTTATTACTACTATTGGTCAGTGTGGTTGTTGTTATGCTTGCGTTATTATTGTTATTGTTGTTCTTGTTGTTACTATTTTCACGTTCGTGTTCTTGTTGTGGTTGTGGTGTTTGTTGTTGTTGTTGTTGCTGTTGTAGCTCGTTGCTTTCGCTATCAACTGCCTGCTAGACCCTAGTGGGCGGTTGTAATATCATTGCAGCCATGCGTACCTTCATTGCCTCCGGCGAGCCATGTCCTGGATACTGTTGTTGCGGATGTTGTGAAGCGGCATGCAACGCTGCCGCTGCCGCAGCCTGCTGCTGCTGCTGCTGATGATGCTGCTGCTGTTGTTGTTGCTGCTGCTGCTGCTGCTGTTGTTGCTGGTGATGATGGAAGCCGGCGGGCGTTGTGTAAATTGAATCACCTTGGGGGCCACTTGTGCTATCCGAGCGTGATTTCAAATCAGCCTTTTCGCTGCGGGCGACAAACAAAAAGCAAAAGTCAGAGCGAGTGTCGTTTTATCAAAACCTAGACTTGGTGACAATTGTGACAGTGTATTCTTGTTTTTGTCGTTGTTGTTGCTGTTGTTGTTGTTGTTGTTGGCAGCCCTTCCTAATTTGCCGCCATTGATTGGCAAATTTTATGCCAGTCGCATATCTAAATATTCATCTATTTCGCCTGCCTGCAGGCCAGTTGTTGTGCCCCCTACCGAGTAGTTGGGGCATACTAAATGCCACCCCGCGCTCATTTTCTATTGCCTAGCATTTTGATTGATCCAGCAGCTCTATGAATTTCAATGCTATACACAGACCTCGATGTTTTTCGAATAGTTTGGGGAGTTTAGTTTGGCGCAGGCGGTCGGACGCTTGGTTGGTCGCATAAATAATGAAACGCTGCTGGCAATGCGGTGGCAGCGTTGCCAAATATACTTATAGCGGAAATTCAAAATCCATTTCCGCTACAGCACACACACACTCACACACAAGCGCCCACGCTTACATGCAGCTAAAGCGTTTCCATTATGGCGCGCCCCAAAAACTATGCTATGCAATTGCATTTTCGCTCACATGCGTATGTGTGTGTGTGTGTGTGCTGGTGCGTGCCTGTATGTGTGTGCAGCATAAACGAAATATGGTAATTTTTAAATGGAGGCGATGGGTTGGCGTGGCCCTGTCGACGATTGGGAGGCAAGTCAAGCGGCGAGCCAAATAACCGCCACGGCCTCATAACTCATGTCAGCCAAAAAGAAGGCGGCAATGAGCGATTGTTAAGGGGCGTGCCCGTGTTTGTCTCTGTGTCTGGCATCCCACAGTTCGCTGGCTCGCTGGCTGGCTGGCTGTCTGTTTGCTTGATGCTGTGTGAGCGCGGCAAAACACTGAAATATTTTTCAAACCAAAGTCGACTTGGCAATATTGAATATATGAAAAACGTAAAATATTTCACAAGCACACAGCGACGGACGGACGTTGCTATGGCCGCATTATTCATTGCCCCGCTCATAAAGGTGCATGCATGTGTGTGTGTGGCCAGTCGGGACGCATAAATTGGCACGCCAGCGCCACCTGTTGGCTACTCGTGGCGCGCACGCCTTTCATAAAAATGTATCATAACCGACCATTTGTTGTGTGTGGGTGCAAATGCGAACCCGTCTGTGTGTTGGTGTGTGTGTTGTGCTTCAACTTACCTGTCCTTATCCGATGATTTATAGCCCGTGGAACCTGCAAAACGAGTAAAAATAATGCATGAGTTCGGAGCACTTGTTCGTCTGGTTGCTTATATATATATTTTATTTCTCATCGCACGACTTTTCGCGGTATTCTGAATTAAGCAAGAGCATGTCTACCTAGAGCTTAACCTACAGATACCCTAAACAGAAACTGCAAATAACTAAACGCTGATTATTATATTCGCATTCCATAATGTTGCTATCGAATACCAGATTACTTTAGAACCCATATCCTAGTTTTATACATGAAAATTATACTCGACCTATTGACTGTTCGTTCAAATGCGAAACTCAGTCTCTTCCCTGTAAAATTCGAGAACGAATTGCTTGCAAATACGTGTTGGCCAATCTAATCCATTTGTAGATTGCCTTTTCTTGCTTTAAACTTGCGGAGCACAAAATGCTGATATTATTCGCATTTATAGACTGATTGACGGACTTAGATGGATGGCTAGGCACACACTCGTGTGTGCAACAACTACACGCGAGTGTGTGCAACTACAGGTACATCTGCAGATACAGATACATTTGTAAAATACTTTTTACACTTTTGACAAATGAGGCGTGAACCAATTGATGGCAAAAGGTGTAAAGTTGCCCGGCCAAAAAAAAACAAAACGAAACACTGATAAAGAATGAGGTAATTTTGATGGATGTAGACTCGATGAAATTGTGCTCTGCTTCGCGGCAGGCAGACAGTGGATGGCAGGGGAGGTGGGGAGCTAGGAGAGGTAGGTAGTTTTACCCACTTGAAGATCTGTCAAATGCCATTTGATAACTTGGCAACTGGCGGCAGCTGTGTCTCAAATTTCAACGTTTTCCCGGCGAAAATTGACAATTTGATTGACAACTGATAAATTGCACGCGCCGTTGTAGCACACGCCGCTCGGAACGGAATGCCAACGATTGATCCCCAGTTTGTGGGCAGTGCTGGAAATCCAAATCCCCAAGCCCAATTTGTGTTTGTGTGTGTGTGTTACAAGGCAATTGCAAAAAACTTGTTTAGAGCAAATGTCCTTGAACAAGCTCCAAATGAGAGTGAAAGAGTGAGACACAGCGAGAGAGAGAGAGATACTGCGAGAAAGGGAGTGGGAGGGAAAGAGAAACTTTTCTTTTTGCCTTCTTTTGAGCCAAATTGTTTTCTTATGCTTCTTTTGGCTGTTTGTAAATTGTTTTACCAAATGTGCATTTTAATTGCGCGTTGAGCAAAAGTTTTGCCGCTTTCTGCTTGGATTTTGATTTCTAATTAGCCCCTTGCCCACAACCCCTCCCCGTGCGCTTTGGGCCAAAATTTAACGACTTTAAGCAGACGCATTAAAACGACAGAATAGAATGGAGTCGTTGCTTTCAAATGCGAACTGCGTCCTTACAGGACCTTAACCCTTTTGTCTTGGCCAACTGACCGCAGGCATGTTGGCGGCGCAAAATGTGCTAATGAATATTTTATGAGATTTATTTGAGTTTCAGTTGCCAGCGGAAACAAAGAAAAATATAAAAATAAAAATCAAGTAAAGAAAACAAAAACACAGAAAAATAAAGGCGCGGCTATTCTGGCACATTTCTCTGCTCGTTTCTCCATGTTTTCCTCTCTCAGTGTCAGTGTGTGTGTGTGTTTGTGCAGCAAGTTTTTTGTGTTTTTGCAATTAGTGTGACAGGAACGTGGCATGCGGCGTGCGGCAGATGGAAGCGGCACGAGGCATGAGACGCTCAAAGTTCGTCGCCATCTGCCAGAATAATGAAGAAATGCTTTAATTGTTGCGGCTTTGAGGCGTTTGTAATTAATATTCGCTGCTGTTTGAGTTCCTAATTGTTGTTCTTGTTTTTGTTTTGCTCGCTCGCCGCGCCGTAGGTTCTATTGTGGTTGTTGCTGTTGTGTCTCCTCGCTTTTGGTTTTGCTTTTGCTACTTTTGCCGGTTTTGTTTTGAGGCGAATTCAATATTTTTAATGAGCGACCGCTTCACCCTGCATTTTGCTATCGCATGCCACAATTTCACCCTCTTGCATCAACTTACAAACTGAAGAGATATTTATTTTGGTTTTAACAAGGCTGTCAAATTAACTTTGTGTCGCAGTAATAGGTACTAAACTCTAGCTTTAGTTAAGTCGAATTTCGCGATAAATGTTAAAATGTTGTAGTGTTGCTTGTGGCACTCACCCTTGAAGCAGCATTTCTTGCTCTTGATGGCGTAGATGCAGAGGCAGATCAGGAGGAAAATGGCGGCCATGCAGCCGCCGGCAACGCCCAGCAGGTAGCTCATCTCCAAAGGTTCTACGCGGCGATGGAAGCGAGTTGTTAAATTGTTATCGGAAGCAGAAAAGGAATTGCAAATGTTATATATGGTTTGATTTAAATTGAAGTAATTAATGTCTGCATTGCATATGGGGAAATAGTTGACTTTTTTTTTGTTATCAATGACATGCAATGCGCAAATATTAAAATTAATTAATGAGTGAGCTCAAGTGGAGCTGCACTGGTAGATATCCTGTAGAGCATATTGAAGCAGTGCTTCAATGTGCCCTGCAGAAGTGTGTCTGTGTGTGTGTGTGAACTTAAGTGTAGATGGTAGGAAAATAAAGAAAACACTATGCACCTGCAAACGTACCCTCCACAATTAAATGAATGGCATGGCGATCGGTGCCGCGTTCGTTCTCAACGACGAGGTAGTAGGGTCGCGAGTCGTGCTCGTCGGTGTGATGGATCTGCAGCGTGGACAGGTAGCAGTCCTCGCGTGTGTCCTGCAGCATATCCTCGGCGTGGAAGCGGTCTAAATGGAGACACAAAGCAGAGTCGGATATGTAAATAGCAATTTTATGGATATTTCCGCTTAAATGGCGCGATTTTTAATTGCATATCAGTCGACAAATAATAGCACTAAAATTACAAACAATTTGTTGATGCATAAATTAAATGCGCCATGTACAAAAAGTCCGAGTAAAGCAGGCGCGTCGTTAAAGAGCGCGGGGGCGAGTAATGTGATTGTAAAGCGCGACACAACGGGGCGTATGTGCAACAAGGAAGATGTCGCAACACGCCCAATGCATGCGCTTCGTTTGATTTCTGTCAGTGGCAAGTACGCCGGATTACACGCACGGAGACACAGACGGACAGCGCGACGGATGGCCAGAGAGACAGACAGACAGCGAGACAGGACACACAGACGGATGGACGGACAGCCGGATGCACACGCAGACAAGCTGAAAATGAAGAGTAATGCGCGAGATTTGTTGGTAGCGTAGCTGCAACAGCTCCGAGTGGCGCCACGCTCCGAGTGCAGTTTAAACTGAAAAACGAGCTGCATATGCGAGAGGCTGCCTGGCTCTGACTGGGTCTGGCTGTCTGCTGAATCCTGGATTACAGCCGGGACTGACAAGCGTGGGAAGTCTGTTCGAGTGTCGTCGCCAAAGGAGGCGGAGGGCAGCTGCCAATGCTAATGCCACACTAGAGCAGCTTGATGCTGGCATTTGTCTGATTTTGGCCATGTAATTTGTCTTGATTTGTGCGTCATGTGGCACGTCCCATTGCCTAGCTGTCCTGGCCACACGTATCACGTATGCTCAACGTTTGTTCAATGTCAAATTTGCGGAAAAGGTTTGTTAATGAGCACTCAAGCGTGCAGCGAAGCCAACATAACACACACACACACAGCATCAGAGGCCAGCTTTGGCTGCTGGGTCCCGCTGTGCGTGACATGCAGCTCGCGTTTGATGCCGTCCATGAAGCTGCCACTGCCAGTGGCAGAGCCGTAGCCGCAGCCGCAGTGTTAATTGAGTTGCGGCTTATTGAAAAAGAAAAACTACAACTAAGCATCTAATTGCATTTTCATTAGCTGCCCAATGAAGCGCATCAAGTATACGCACCCACGCCAGAACCGGCCTCCAGACGCAACGAACCCCATTCCCAGGCAACGCGCAGTGGCCTCGGATCCGCACAAACGACCATCGTCAGGCTGGCCGACTCGCCGCGCTTCACGGAGACCGTGTGCATGGACGGGTGCAGACGAAGCACTTGTGGAGCACCTGCAAGAGATTGAAAGACACAAAGTAAAAACCAGGTTAATCAGCTTGATAAAGCAGCCACAATATTTCCATTAACGTTGCGTCCCGTTGCAACATTTGCCACTTGCTTATAACACATAATGTTTGCGCTGAGCTACAGCACACTGTGCTGCTATCAATAATTTGCAAACGTGAACACATTTTCAATTGAAATCCAAGCTCAACTCGTGTCATAAAATACGGCATAACAATTTGTTAATAATAACTAATTATGCTGGCATATTATTCACATGTGCGCTGGTCAATTTTTATTGTAAATTTATGAAACACAAGTCGTTGAATTTGACTGCAGCTCCTAGCTCGTAATTTCTCTCAATTAATAATTTATTCGCAATAACTCATTCAGTGCATTTTGAAGCAGTAATTGGTTTTCCTGTTGCCGCGAACATATTGATTTTGCCATGAATATTAGCCTTTGCCGCTGTCCCAGAGCAACAAGCACTATTGTTTACCTATTAACTGCAATAATTCGTTGCAACGCCCACAGCGTAGTGAATATTTAACGGCTGTAATAATAAGCAAATAAGTTTGCATTGTTGAACTGCCAAAATATGTGTTCGATTTAGTCGAAACAATTCCCCCAGCTGTCCAATTTGAGCTGCATATATGTTTAATCATTTGAAGTTGCAATTTATCTGTTGCAACTGAGCTGCAACTGACATGTTAATCGTGCTGCAAAATAACTAGAATTATTGCGCTTGAAAACAATGTTGCCATCTAAATGCGCTCTCTTCCCTTAGACAGTTGCATATTAGTTGGATAAAGTCTCGGTTAAAGTGCGGATTTGAACTAGAATTTACTATTTCAAGCATGCTTTGTATTTATGGCGCACACAATTATTGACAATTGTTGTTGTCCACTGTGGTAAATTGCCTGCAGGCCAAGCATCCTGGGCAGCCTGGGCATCGCCCTTGTGCACATAATGAGGTACTTTTGTTGCAGCTGCTGTTGCTGTTGTTAGTTAACTAACGAACTAGTTAGTTACTTTAAACACATTCGACACACACACACACCACATGCCGTTTTTTTATGCTAAACCTCTCGCTCTTTCTCGCACTCTCATTCTATTTTTTTGTTGGTGTCTCCATGGTTTTTTCGTCCTGGTTGGCTCTGCTAAATTGCTCGTGTCCTTGGTTGGTCATAAATTATGTACGTGCTGCGGTATTCAGCACTAAATTTAAATATATATTTTTTCTGCTTTTTTTTCTTCTTTGCAACGCTTTTTGTTTTTTCTGTTGTTGGCTTTTTTGCAACTCTCTCGCTGTCTGCCCCGAGCACAGTTCGTGGCAGTTGTTCTGCTCTCTCTCTTTTTTTTCTGTGGTCTGGTCATAAGTTCATTTTGATTTTGTGTTACATTTTGGTTTAGTCTGTTGGCAGCGCCATTCGCCGGTTTGCTGCATTTGCAGCGCGACCAGCGGCGCCTGCAGCCGCCGAAGGGGAGGCAGGGCACGAGGGGTGGAAATCGCAGACGCTTAAAATGTTTTCGACGCGTTTTCCGGTTGCAGCTTTTAATGGAGTTTTGTGTTATTTTAAGTGAGCATTAGTTGCGCTGGTCGCGGTGGGGGAATGCACCAAATTCCGGCGCAAGTAACTCTGCCCACATGGGACGCACGTTGAGAGTACTTCTTTTATCGTCGCTGTAAATTTGCAAGTGGCCATCACTTGCAAATTGTTGTTGTCTCTCGTTGATGCTGCTGCTGTTGCTGTTGCTGTTGTTGCGGTCATCAGCTTGCCTAACAGTTGCTTACATTGTTTGCCGGCTCGCTTGCCATGTCGTAACTCACTTTTCACAGCATTTCATATTTTTACAGCACACATTTTCATATTGTCCGCTCTCCCAATACCCTGCAATCAGAGCAATACTCGGAAGGCTTGACAGCCGACTGTAGTCGAGTATCCGCTGAGTACTCGTATGCTGCTGAAATTCGAGAACGGGGCAACTGTTCGTGCAGCATTCCGCACTGTTGGCTGCTCTTTTTACTGACTGCTGTTTGCTTTTTGGCTTCGGCGACAGTTGTGGTTGTAGTCATATTTTGCGGCTTTGCGGATTGTGCGGTGTCGTGGCGCACAGCAACATGTTCATAAAACATAACCATATAACGCACTTACCCACAACTTGCAGCGACACTGGATCGGATATGGAAACGCGCTCCTGACCATTAATATAGCTGGTCGCGCGGCACTCGTACTCGCCCTGGTACTCGTAGGTGACGTTATCGATGACCAAACGCGCCTCGTTGCCGCGCTCCACGTACTTTGAGCCATGCGATATTCTGCAAATCGAAAAGAGCGAAATGAAACAAAACATGCAAATCCACAGCATAAATGCAATATGCCCCGATATGATCAATACAAGTGCTTGTAAACAGCACTCAAGTTGCATAAGGCGAACAAAATATAGCATACTTTTGAGCGCTTGCTTGCGCTTTTGCCTTGGCTGCCTCCCTTTTTGCGTCAGATTTTCTGATTGGCCAAAAATGCAACAACAGCCACATAGCAAACTTTGAGGCGCCAAGCGAAACGGGCGGAGGGACGGACGGGAGGATGGGGCATGCGTTCTTCTGCTGCGACGGGGCCGGCTGCAGCAATATTGAAAATTGCGTATGTGAGGCAAAGATATTTTTGTTGCTTGTTGCAAGCAAAAAATATTTGATACATTTTTTAATATGAGAAATGCCTTTAATGTTGCGAAATGCTTTCAGGCCACCCTCACACACACACGCACACACACACACACATAGCCACTGCCAGTTGTGTGCCCAGACAAATTCTTTTGATATTCGTACATAGTTTGTGCCCGGACTTATTTCCCCCCTGCTTTTTGCGTTGACTGTCGCCGGCTTAAAGCGGCAATTAAAGAGAGCTTCAGTCACGAAAAGACGCAATTAAAGGCAATAAATTAAAAAGCCATTTAAATGCAAATCCCAAACGTTTCGTATCCTGCTCGCAAATGAAGTCGCAAGACTTCGACAACTCACGAAAAGAATAAAAAGCAAAAGAAAATTCGCTGCCTGCCACATGCAACAGCCATACACACTCGTACTCGAACTCAAATCACGTAAATCAAAGTGACATTCGTTTTCCTTTCCGTTTTAAATGCCGCGCCGAACAGCAAAAGGGTCTTTGGAGTTATGAAGTGCTTGAAAGTTTTCTTATACAACGGCAAAGGGTATTTGCTGGTGCATCAGAGCTGAGCTTCTATTGTTTTCGCGGCGATTGATTCATTTGCAAGCCAAGCCGCATGCAGCAAGTGCTGGCCAGCTGTGGCGCTGCATTTGCATGTGTGGATTTCGCACGACAGCGGTTTGAAGTTGCCTGCGGCGTAAGCTCCTTTGGCATGCAAACCTCCTGAGCATAGGTAGGCTGTCAACATCGCACACCATTGATTTATGGCGCACTCATACACAGGCCCAGAGACAATGTGTATATTTTGCTTGGCACGCGCCATTTAATGTGTCAACTGGCATTGCAGGTGGCGGGGCGGGACGTGCGGGTGTGGGTGTGGGTAGTGGAGGCAAGCGGCAGCATGCGTGGAAATTAGTTTTCAACAATTGACATTTAATTTCTGATAAACACGAGCGCGCGCGCACGCTTCATTAAGTCAACACGCCACAGCGTCGCATGCAGCATTTGTTATTAGAATTTGACGCCGAGCGCCAAGCGAATCAATCTGCTCAAGGAGGCATGCCACGCATTCATATGGGGCGAGCGCAAACAAATGAAAAGCACAAATCACGTACACTCACAGCGTTGTCTGATCTCTCAGCCCGCGTTAGACTTTGTGGCATGCAGCCATACATAGGTGGCTGGCTTTCGGGTGTGTGAGGGGACGAATGGTGGCACGTGCATGATGAGTGTGTTTCGATTTTTCCAACTGTCTGCGGATGCCTGTTGAATGGACAAACGAAACGAATGAGCGGACGGATGAGCGCATCGCTGCTTTGCATACTAATGCCTAAAGAGTTGCAGCACGAACTTGAAGCTGCAGCCGAAAGACCACACACACACATAGATGCACGCCATGGGACTCTTCCTGCAACTGTTGCGCTGTCGCTGCTTTTGTGCACAATTTCCGCTATGCAGCTAATTAAAATGACGCAAACATCAAGAGTAATAGTTCGAGGGCGTGGACACGATTCAGTACTAGTAGCTGCAGTAACAGCAGACAGCATACGGCAGACTGCTGTTGCATGTGCATGCAAACACTAGGTTGAGAGGGCGGGAGTCAATGATATTGCGAGCTTATAAACTAAGCAAAAACTCATTACAGTCGAAAGTTTTCTTAAGCAATCAGCAGCTGGTGGCTTATTAAAATATAGTTTGTACGAGTGCCGACATTGATATTTACCCAGCTGCTATATTACGCAGACGTGGCGACAACATATCGATGCAGCCAGCAAGTGCAAATATTGCGTATACGATACGAGGCAAGAGTTTGCAATTTAAAGTAAAAGAAATACAGGTGCCGCCTGAAAGTATGCAATCCGAATTTGCAGTAAATTGCCTAATCGTATTTAAGCTGACGCTCGAAAGTATGCAACGCAAATTTTACATATACTGCTGCGGCGGTCCGCATTTGAGGTCGACTTGAAGCACTCTCCACTTACCTCTGGACCCATTTGTAGGACGGCATGGGATTGCCGTCGGCGACGCACTCGAAGGCGGCGGGACTGAAGAGCGGCGCTGTGGTGAGGCGGTCCGGTCCGGCCGAGACAATTTTGGGTGGATCTGTGGCAGAGTAAACAAAGCGCAGGATTTGGAGTGAGGGAACGTCAATACAAAATTAAGGCAAAGTTAGCCAAGCAAATGCAGAAACAACAACAGCAGCAGCAGCAGCATCGCCGGCAAAGATAAACAAAACGTAGCACTCACATTTCACGTCCAGCTGCACTGACAGCTGCTCCGAGATGCCCACCGAGTTCTGTGCCTGGCAGGTGTACAAGCCCGCGTCCCGCCGTCCAACAGGACGCAATTGCAGTGTTTCCTTGTGGGGCGAGAGAGAGTGAACGGGCGAGATGGCAATTTAATACAATTACAAATTTCTGCTACACTTAAGATAAATACGCAGAGCGACGTCGAGCAATTTCTGGCTGGAATGGAGCCAGGTTGTCGCTTGGCTGCGCTTCTTACTTACCTGCGAGCTGGCTATCTCGGAGCGTCCGGCACGTCGCCAAACGATGCTGGCCGGCGGATTGGCATCGGCCACGCAGCGCAGCACAAGCGCATCCTTATCCTCTTCCAAGTCGATTTCCGGTGAGCCAATTAGACGAATGGTTGGAGCGTCTGCAAAGCACAAGATGAACAAGTTGACTAAGCAAAACAAGCACAAGAAACATGAAACAAGAAACAAGTCAACAAGGCAACAAGCCAACGAGAACGACAACGACAACGGCTACAGCGATGGCAACAGCGACGGCAGCTGCTATGGCCAAAACCCAAGCAGTTGTCCCTGCACTATCGTAGTGCCCTTTTCTGCTCCTTTTGCTTCCACTTCGGGCTAAACTCTTGAATTGCTTAACAAAACAGGAAATTGCAGCAAATTGCAGCTAATTGAATTGTTACAGCTGTTTGCCATGTCTGTTTAGTTTTTGACTTTAAGCCAAATGAAATGACTGCAATCAAGTTCCCTTCCTCGAACCAGACCAACGCGTCCACTGCTCTATATCATCCCTTCCTTGGCTATTATAATTTCGTTACGAAATGTGCAATGCATTCGCATTACCAGCAAACAACGATGAAATAGGGGGAACTAAATCGGTTGACTGACATAACTGTCTGCTGAACATGCAGCCAGATTAAGTGGCTTTAACATTGAAAAATTTACATGAGTTGAAAGACTTGTTTGATCCTTAGAAATGTAGTCGAAAGAAGTAGTTCAAATGAGACTACGTTATTCAACTACAAAAGTAGCTAAAAATGTATTCAACTTCACTAGTTATATTTATGTCAACGACTTGATCTGATCGACAGCAGTACTACTACTTCAATGTAGAGTATTTCTTTGTTCAAGTAAACGCTTCAATGTACTTACATTTGATATCCATGCGCGCTTCAACTGGTATGGACTTGGCCTCGTAGTTATCGTGGTAGGCAATGCAGCGCAGCGTGTCGCCGTGTCGCTCTCGGATGGCGGGCACTTGGACCACCGAGGTAGCCGACCAAGTGCGTGTGTTATCCGGCTCCGTGGCATTCACCTGGGGGTGTATGGGTGAGATTTCCTGATCGCCTGTTCGGAGGATGCGGTCGCACGACGAGGGCAGAGCAAATCGTTGAAATTAATTAACACGACAATGTCAGAGGTGGATGTTGATGTGAATGCGAATGCGAATGGGAGTGTGGGTGTGGATGTGGATGCGATGTAAAGGGTATGGTGGATAACAAGAGCAATCAAAGGATAACAACTGCAGCATGAAAGCACTTACCCAAATACCATCTGAGCGTTGCAGGCGGATTACCATAATGTGAGGCGCATTTGACTGTCGCCACGGCGCCGGCGTCGACAGTGATGTTGTGTCCTGGCGGCAACGGTGCGCCCTCATACTCGAGTCGTGGACGTTGTGGCGCCACTGCAAGTGGCAAGCAAGTGAAATGACAAGCACACACACACAGATTAGTTATACGGTTTTTGTGGTCCGCAATAAATGTCATCGTTGCGAGTCCAAGCTTAGCATACAAAATTTAATTAAATCCCCAACTGAAGCACCTGCTTTATTTGATATGCATAGGATCAAGCCCCTGCCCCCCTCCCCCAATTGCAGCAGTTGTGGCATTTATAAATCAGAGCTACTGGTTGCTTTTTTGGTACCACGGCTAACAGCCGAAAAATTAATCATACGCAACGTTGGCAAATTTTCTATGCATACACAATTGATTTGTTTTTTCTATTCGTGGTGTGTGTGTGTGTGTGTGTGGGTCTCGGGCCAAGAGCTAACACTTACCACGTACAACCAATCGCACCGGTTGACTGGTCAGCGCATCCTGTGTGGTAAACTCACTGGCCGTCACTTGGCACTCCCACAGGCCGTCGTCGAAGTCCAGCGTGGCGGAGCGTATCCACAGGGAGCAGTCGCCGGTGATTTGCATGGGCGGCGGCGGGTGTAGGTCCAGATGTAAGACGCCATTGCTGCTGAACGGACGTGCGGCCCATTCGTATTTCTTCGGATAGATGCCCACGGGCTGTGAATCATAAAGAGAGCGAGATGGGGAAATGTGTTGCATTAGCACAGCTGTTGAAACAATGGAGAGCAGATGACAGCGCCGATGATGATGCTAGTGATGATGATGTGGATGTAGATGTGGATGTGGATGTAGATGGCGTTGAAATGGAGCGGGCGGACCTGGCAAACGACATGTTTAGCATGTTTAACTTTTCGATGTAGTCAGGCGTATAATTTCGTCTACGATTTGCCGCACGCACACACTTGCCGCACACCACACAGACAGACAGAAAGACAGCCAGCCAGACAGACAGAGAGACAGCAACAGCAGCAGAGTTCGACTATTCTATTGAATGGGCACTGTCCGCCCACGTTTGATTCCCTGCACTTTGCCGCCCTCTGGCCTTGACTCGCTGCCTCTGCTGCCATTTTCAACTACGTGTCGTTTAACTCCACTTACAGAACCCGACTCGACTCGACTCGCCTCGTTGTCCTGCTGGGTTGGGATGTTGTTATTGCTGCTCTTTCTAAATTGGCATTAGTTTGTTTGCTAATTGGAAATTAAATTACAATTAGTGATCTTTGAGCGTGGCCATCGTTGCCATTTAAGTATTTATGTGCTGCCATCCTGACACCGTTCCCATGGCTACTGAATGGTCATTTCCTTGCCACGCCTTCAATCAGCATTAGTTTAGTCTCAATTTAACCCTTAAATTGTCTACACATCTCTTAATGGGTTCAATTAATCGCAACACTACATTCCTCCGCACAAAGGTCACTTGGCCTCCCTTGGCTCCCCTAGCCTTCAGGTGTAACAAAGAAGTTTACTAGACAAATTTGATTACAGCAATGAACTAGAGAGGTTAAAGGACTCGTCTCAATTCGCTCAATAAGCCAGATTAAAATGAGTATGTTTGTGAATGCATAGGGAAGACATTCAATAGGGATTGATTGCACAAAAACTATTGCAAAATATTATTACTATTTTGCTATGCATAAATTATTTCTTATTTAAAACATGCGAGTTATTCATTTCTATTTTCTTGCATCGCATTAACTAATGCAAACAATTTTTTGCTGCTCTGATTTTGATTACAATTGCAAAAATTCTAAAGTTTTTTTTACAGGGTATCGCGTAAGCTTTGCTTTTGTATATTTTAGACATTGGCAGCATAATTTAACAAATATAAAAACATTTTTTGGAACTGAAAGTGGTCCCAGTGGCATTTACCACAAACTATTCTTATTCAGAGTTCGTAGAAGATGCCGCCAGTAAATTGCACAACAGCATCATATTTAAATTCCATTCTAAGCTCAGGGCAATGGCATGTAGGAGCGATATATTTTAAATATTATTTCATTTTAGTTTCGACAGCTCTGTGTGTGCTATCTCTGGCCGAGCATCGTCTGGTCAGCTGCAGTTGCTATGACTCTGACCCAGGGTTTAGCAACTGTCATATTTCGGCATGATTATGTGTGTGTGTGTGTGTAGTTGAAAATACAATAACGGCATGTTCGATACGTGCAACTGTCAGAATAACAATTTCCAAAGCCAACGAATATTCTGCTGTCTCTCTCTCACTCTCTGACTTGTTTGTGCGGGATGTGTGCGCCAAAGTTCTGTGGCAGGTTGGTTAGCTGGGCGCCTGTGTGACTATCAGTGTGTGTTGGGGCCCGTTCACCGCCATCAAAGGCAGCCCAATCGTTTCCAATCGACATAATTTCAATATTTGCCGCTGTCATTATGCGCTACATTAAATTGTACCCTGTTTTCGATGCATTCGCAAAGAGCAAAGGTGCAAATCGAAATGAGAATTCTTTGGCAACATTAATAACGATTAGATCTCTCGATCAGTCTTCACATGTCAACCTGAAGTTGTTAAACTCGAAAGCAAACTTTTGCCTATCACTAACACCGAGGGGATAGTTCATGCTTCTTTCACTTCTCTGTTTGCTTGCTAATGGATGTGAGCTATCAACTGGCTTTGAAATGTGTCTCTTAATTTGCATTTAGCATAAGTATTTATGTTCTGTGCCTGGCCATTGGGCGAGCGAGCTAAGCCTCAATTGAAATGCAAGTCTCTTCTTGCCAGCCTGTTAGCCTGTTGGCCTCCTTGCTACACATTTGGGGACACACGCTCTCTCTGGGAAATTGTCTACTTATGATAACTATGCTGAGCAATATATGGAAAACTATACAAACGGCATACGGAAAATGGGGAAGTTAGTTTAAAAAGCAAACATAAACAACAACAATTGACATAAATATGCAAAAATAAGTAGAATTTTAAATGAAAGCCAAACATCGAGGGCAGCCACTACGAGTATCCCGTATGCTGTGCAGTACACGACGGTGGCTTGAAAAGTTCTATCGAATGACCGAAATGCGAGCTGCAGGCAGGACTGAAGAATAAACTTTGTTCCCTGGCACTCTTCTGGTTGAAGTTTACTAGATACAGTCTACTATAAAAATATGTTAGCTAATCTTCTTTGGGAGTTTTCCTCTTAACTTTGATATCCGCCCTCGCGTAAGAGTTGCTCATGCAGATGGAGAAGGACATTCGATGCATGCAAATGTTCCTCTTGGCCAGACAACGTATGTGTTTTGTGTTCCGAATAGTAGCTCCTTCTGAGTCCTGGCGACACACACACACACGCCATGTAAACATTTAAGTATATCGAGGCGATGCTCTGCAATGCAATTCTGCGATGTGCAGCATATGAAGAAGAGCATTTTGAGATGCTTTGTGATTTTTGTCATGCAAGGACCCCACTCGTCGTGCATTTGATTTTGCATAACAACCATAAGCAACTGTAAGAACCGCACAAAAGGAGAGCGGTCAGCGGGACAGGCGGACAAGCGGGCTGGCACAGTGCAGCAGCTTTGGGGTAAATAAAAGTTATGCCACAAACGCATACAAATGTCATGAATAACAAGCAGTCAAATCATATGTCAAGCGAAGGCGAAGTGTCCTTCTCACATGCCTTGGATCGATGCCTTGCCACAAAATAAATCGACAGCACATTCCATCGCATGCAAATTAACACTATGCGGCCGAGGCAGGCGATTGGCCTGAGCTCGAGACAACAGACGCTAGGGAGAACCTTTCAAACAACACAAAATTTGTTTGTTTAAAGAAACATCTACGTATGCGCTGAGGTGGTCAAAGAACAAGGCCAGTTAATTGGGTTCTTTCGCACAGCTCTGCCTTTGCCTTTCGCTCTGTGGCAGGCCTTTGCAATAAAATGAAATTCCATAGTGCGTTCATGCAAATGGCCAGGATATGAGCCTTTGCTCGACGTGCTGCGCAAAAGTTTGCTGCGTTCCCATCGCAATACAAGTAAAATAATGCAAATCCCTGGTTCAATTTTTGCTCTTGCACCTGTGTGTATATCCATGCACGCAGTATAATGTTCTTTTCGTGTACAGTTGCACAGTGAAAATATAGGGAATGCTTGTTCACTGGCATGTTAATTAATTAACCTAGCAACGCCAGAAGACACACACCAGTTATTTGCATTCGACTGCTGTGTACATCTTGTTTAACTAGCCCTCATAATTATATATATCTTCGCTTCTTGGTTTTTCTCGCTGTGTATGCTGCCCAAGGCAGCTGCCTCTGGTCCTGCTGTCACGCACTTTCGATTAAAACTTCGGGCCAAGCACACGGTCTAATCAAAGCATGTCCTTGCGGGCAAAGAAACGCTGTCCAGCGAGCCTATCAAAATGCCCGTCTGGCCAAGTCAAAGGTCAGAGCAGCGTTGTTTTCATCAGCTCAACTCGCATTATTGGCTCGCAGAGCGTAAATTACTTTTGGCTGGCAGTGTGTGTATGCGCGCGTGTGTGTTCGCCAGGCAGTCAAAACAGCACTTAATTGAACCGCAGTACGCGTCTAGCATCTGAAATGACTTTCAGCTCTCTCTCTCTCTCCTCTCTCTCTATCTACGTACATATGTGAGCATTTGTTTGTGTTTGTGCGAAAGTTTGCTAGAGAAATTTATAGACTGCAAACACAGCGAGTAGCAGGCGAAGTCGAAGCCGAAGCATGTGAAATGAATACAATTATGAACATTGAATTGTATGATTACCTTGTTATCCTTTTGCCACGAGCACGTGCCGCGTTGATCGATCACTTTGCATGTGAGCAACGCATCCTCATGCGGATTCACCTCAGTGTATGTGGGCTGCTCCGAAAATCGCTGAAAAGCCTCGATTCCTGCAACGACAGAGAACACAAACAACACAACATGAGCAACTATTTTTTCCTTAAAAATGGACGCGCTGCTTATTGTAATTCCTGCCGCCTCCTTGCCTTCCCACTTAGCTGCTTATCGAGCGGATTGTTAATCAGCCGCGCGTTGACATTGCTACACAGCCTCATAAACAAGCCGCGTTGCCAGTCAGTCTCTCTCTGTTTTCCCACTGCTGGCCCCCAACTCAATTACTGCGCATGTAAGTATGCTATATTTTTTAATATCGCGCATTGCGTCCTGCTTTTGTCACGCACGCGGGCAATTATCAACGGCTGTCGCCACGGGAACGCTGGGCTCCCGCCATTTGCTTATCTTTGCAGCATGCCATGCCCTATATGTGGATGCCACATTATCATTTGACTGCGTTTCTTTTTACGTACTTTGCTGCGGGTAAGCTAGTTTTTTCTTGGAATACTTAGCGCATTTTCGCAATAGATTGATAATAATATAGCATTGAGCGCAAACGAATTATAGCTCCTGTATTTTTTGAACAGGTAAGCAAATACGTCTTCGAGGGTACAAAATAAGTTTCTACTCATTTAATGCGTCGTCGAAAAAGTGTATCAAATTGTCGTCAGTTGCAAGAGTTCCCTCTATCTGGCTGGTGCTTGGCGCTGGCACAGAATTTATGTTAATTGCTGGCATGTTGAATATTTTCTTCGCTCTTGCACTCAATTACACCAATTACAGGTGGAAATTACACGCGCTGCTTGTGCACGATAAAAGCAGTCAGGCTGAGCACGAGCATGGGAAGTAAAGAGAGCGAAAGCGAGCACTCGGGTTCGAGAGGTGAGAGCGTGTCTTCTTAATGACGCGGAAACTGAGATGGCGCTGTGCTGCAGCTTCAATGACGCTGAAGTTCCAGCTTAAACTGAAGCAGCGACTGGACTGGACTGGAACTATCATGAGTTAATCAAAGTTGTGTTGGCGTTTTAAATGCGTGTTTTGCATAATGTGGATGTATTGTCGCCGCGCAGTTTTGCTCGACGTAGTCTGATTTCCTTGGCCAGGTTACCTGGCTTGCCAACTTCCGTTTGTATATGGCCAATAAACAAGTATAAACAAACGTTCTCATGCGTCATTGTGTGCGCCTTCCTTGATGTGTGCGTGTTGTATAAGCTGGCATCGTTTCGTGTGCGCTGACAACACGTGACCGCCGTTAGCTGCCGAGTTGCCAACATTTTTGACATGCTAGCACCCACACAACCACACTCACACTCACACACACGCGCACACATACATATACGCAATGATTTATTACGCGTGATTGGCGTGATTGCCACTTTGATGCTTTATTTCATCTTCCCGTTGTTGTAACCGTTTTTCTGCCCCATCCGCCCCCTCCCCCCCCTCGGCGTTCTGCTGCCGTTGTCGACGCGCCCTTTGTTATTGCAGCCTTTCGCTCTGTTTGCGTTTTATCGCATTTCGTGTATAAATTCGCTTTGTATTTCAATTACGATGCCGCACTGCAGCAGTCACTGCCCCTTGCTTCTCAACCACCCCCGCCCCCCCCCGTGTTCGTCCAGCCATTGGGCAGCGTTGCAACGAACCAGACGCATGACGAATCCCTTCCATTCTGTGAAGCCTGCTTTCCACCGTGGTTTTGCAGGCGGTTCAATTTGGCATTCGATCCAAATAATGTCCTGCTGACATGTTGCTGCCAATGCAGTTGGCATTTGATTTATGCCACTTGCAACGGCAACAGCCACTGCAACTGCAACTGCAACTGCAACTTTCTGCCACAATTTCTGCAACTATGCTTTGGAAAGCGACTGGAATTTCTTTGATTGCGTTTCTGTGCTTGGTATCTTAATGTCATTTGCTTGAATACAAATTTCAAATTAACAAAATTCAAAGATTGTTGAGATTGTTTTTCAATACGTTTGAGATTGAAAGAAGAGTTCAATAGCAATATTTAAAACCAATAAGAATCTATAAATTGTTTATTAAAACAATGTATACCCCAAACTCTAAAATTGATTTGTGAAATCAAGAATTTACTGCGAAGTCATTCAAGATTTTAGAATTTTTAAGATATTGGGAGCTTGATCCAGTTCAACATGAAAAGTGGAACTCAGCTCCTCAGCAGGGCGCCGAGTACCTACGATTTTTATAGCTTCGCAGAGTGCTCCAGTTTAGCTGAAATGAGATGTGCACTTCTGGCGGGACAATGGCAAAGTCTGACTTGTGAAGCCGAACGCAAATGCTCTGGTTTCTACAACAGCTTGCCGCCTGATGTGACACAGCTATTTAAGCACAGAAGGGGGTGCAATTTATCTTTCGAATTGCGGCTTTGGCTGGAATGGGAGAATGACTTCTGCTGGGGCAATTTGCCTTAAGAGCGCAAACTCAACCCAATGCATCTGTTCGGCTATTTGCTAGAGTTGATGATGTGGCTCTTAGCGAAAACTTATTAGGAAAAATGAAAAAGCTGCAGATGTTTTAGGCACTCTTTTAAGAAATATTCACGAAGATAAACAAATTTCATCCTTGACTGAGTTTTCGCTATACTTGATTGAAGTTGTGCGCCGAGTTCGTGTTGCTGCGTTTGCGCTGTTTTCCTAAGTGCCGCGCAGAACATGGCGCAACTTAATTGAAAGACATTGTAATGTAAAGATTTGCTGGGTAAAAACCGCAGACAAATAAATAAGCAGAGTGGCGCGCAACAACAACAACAACGACGGCAAGTGAAATGCCTATTTGCGCTGTGCAAATAAAAATATTAAAAATAAATAAAGTCCCCAACGAAATGCAAACTCGCAGCAGCCAGCAGAACATTTCGTTGTTGGCCAAAGTAAAAGAGCGGCAACTGTGGCAGCTACCACCAAAAAAAAAAAACAAAACAAATAGCGTGGGAGGTCGGAAGATGCAAGGAGGTGGCGGCGGAGAGAGGGGCAGTTACAGCTTTAGTTTCAAGCTCCAGCTCGAGCTGCGATTGCAGTTTTAGCTGTCCGCTTGCCGCTTGCCGCTTGCCTCTTCTGCTGATGCTGTTACTGTAGATTCAAGTGCGTGCCGCTGAGTGCTGCTTACAGCTCTCTGCCGCTGTTGCTGTTGCTGTTGTTGCAGCTGGCCCCGCGCTCGCCGCGCTCAAGTGGCGTTTGTGCTTCGAGTGGAATGTGCTCGCCCAGTGCGCTTAGTCTCTGCAACCCGGTTCGCTTCAAGTGCTCGACGTGCCTGCGCACAGCCAACAAGGATAACAATTACTCTAGCAGCATGTCCGTCACGGCATCTTGTCTGTCTGTCCGTCGCTCGCTCGCTCTCTTTTTCTGTACTATCTTCTTTTTATTTATTTTCAATTGTTTAGAGCTTAAATACTTTGCGCTCCTTTCCTTTTAAATACATTTCTGCGCAGCTCGCACGCTGCTGGCAATCCCATCTGTTCCGGTTCTCCCGAGTCCCGACTCCTCTCCCTCGCTTCCCGCTGCAACATGTCAGTCGCACGCTTTGTCGAGGGCCGCTCCACGGCGGCAGTTTACTTTGGATGATGCATAGCTGCGTAATAATTTTACGTAGACGTCCGCGGCATGCAGCAAACAGCGGAATGGCATTGCATCAAGGGATGGGAAAGCGGGTCAATTGGGCCTGTCTCTGGTCAGCTATAAAATAGCTGGCCAAAGTGTTTGTCGAAGGACGACAACACGTTACTCATACGCAGCAGCGTGTGCGCCGCTCTCCAGAGCAGACAATTTAAGGCAATTCCCACTGCGAATTCGCACGCCTCCCGCCCCACCTGAGCTCCCTGTTGGCCTAGGCACGTTAGCTATTCCCCCATTTGGAGACTACCTTTCGAGCGGCGTTGCTTTGTTGGCAATCAATGAAAGCAATTTGTGAATCTCTTGTGCAATTCTGCGAAATACAAACGAGCTCACATTGCTGCAAATCCGCAGGCAACAAGCAAACACACGCATCGACGACACATCACATATTCAAGAGGTATTGGCAGCTAGGGCAAAGCGGGCGAGGGAAAAAAAACGAATGTATGCAAATCAAATATGGACGATGATTTGTAAATTTTCAAATTTATAACTCCCGTATCAGAGGCGGCGCAACAGTCGTGAAAGCAGCAGCTGCGCTCGCTTAATAGACAGAGAGAGAGAGAGAAGGAGGGTGAATGTCGCTGCTCCCGCATTGACGTAACACATACGCTGAGTAGGTGCTAAGCAAACATGCAAGCCACGGGGATTATAACAGGGAATACTCGTTTGCTCTACACAAAAAAGGCGAGCCAGACACGCCCAAACAACAAAAGGAATAACAACAACAACAACGACAATATCTTCGACAGCAGCAGCACGAAACATCAGCAAAGCAAACGCGCAAAACGTTTAGGTTTCCAGACTCTGACACCGCTGCGAGGTCCTTGAGCGAGCTTGTGTGCGTGTGGGTGTGCATGTGTGTTAAGCTCAAATGGGTTGCTTGCGTTGTTATCCTGGCAGCTGCCTTCAGCCAGTTATCCTGCCACCTACTTAAGCATAATGATATATTTAGCTTACCAAGTGATTGTTATTTGATATTCAACAGATTTCTTCGCCTTGGCTTTCGCTTTGCATCCCACCCACCCAACAAAAAAGAAAAAAAAACATGCCCCCAATCCAAAACCGACGCCGAACCCAATCGGTGTCTCTCGATTGTGCGGCTAAATCGATGTGTGTTGTTATTATTTCATAAGCTCAGCCTCTCACGCTTGCTTTGACTGCTATTGTGCGCACATTAAGCTGACTGAAGTGTCTGCCTCAATAGTGCGTATACGCAGTGTGCGCCCAAAGCAGATTTATTAACGCTGCCAAGTTGGGAGCGTGACCGATTCGTGTGTCGCATTTGATTTTCAATAGCGCTTTGTAATTCGACACGAACTTTGGCCCTCGACTGACCTGAAGAATTATTTGTCAGTCGTAATAGTCGACTTTAATACTTCATATTTTCATAGCTCATTGAGTGAACGCGCGAAATGGACTGTAACAGTCTCAGGTGCCTCCCTTCGCCTCCCTTCATTCTCGCCTCGTTTGGCACTCGAAAATTTATGCATTTATTTGTTGAGCAGCAGCGAGCGTGGCTCACGGCTCGTTGATTTATTGTATTGTACTCGCGCGTATTGTAATATTTTTGCCCAAGTGTCGCACTTGAGAGAATTCATATGGTTCTGAATTGGCCACTTTAAATCGCTGGCCTCTGGATTCTATGTAATGTGTGTGTGCGTATTATATTTCGTGGGCACTTGAGTTGGACCGAAAGTTGTATTTACTTTCGATTAGCGAGTGCAGTCAACAGTTTAAGTGGCAGCCCAGTCAGGTGAGTGGCTGTGCCCCAGAACTGCCAGCAGCAGCGGCAGCAATAGGAAATGAAATATGGACGCATATTTAATCAGCGAAAACGCGACAACGAAACGAAATTGGATGGCGACAGCTTTGTGGCGGAAAAGCCAGTGTCAAAAGCACGCAAAGCACAGCAAATAGCTAGCACACACACAAGCTGGGGGAGGGCGTGTCGACATTAATATGCAAAAGGGGCTTTGGCTTGGTGCCGTGTCGCGGCGACGACGCTGGTTCACCTGGCGTATGCGTAACAATTAAAAAGGCCAACAACATGAAGCATAGCTAACATGCCAGCGCTTGAGCGCTGAGCTCTGGCCTGTTTGCGGGGGTGCTGCATGACAGATAAGCGTAATAACAATTAATTAAAATATATATCTGATAAGCCGAGCTGCTAGTCTGGCAGCAGCCCCGTCGACGTTTGCTATCTGATGCAGCAATTAAACGCGTGCCGCAAGCTGAGATTGCGGCCACAGTGAAGTAAGCGCATTAAAGTAGCGAATAGAAGCAGAAGTTGACTGAGCACTGATATACTACATATGTATGCGGCACGTTCGAATGTTGCAACAATCAGGCGCTGGCATTCACCATTCATTCGCTGCTCGTTCGTGCAATGGCCACAAACAATAGCAGGCAATTTGAGGGCACTCACTACACTATGCTTCAGTTGGCTCACAACTTTGTTGGCTTTGTGTTATTACAACGTCTATTAATTAAACTGATTAAATTGCACCCAGTTGGGCGGAGAGATCGAAGCAGTGCCTGCCATACTTGTCTCAAATTAATACACTTAGCCAAAGTTTCGTTGGCGATAAACATAATAATATCGTAAGGCAAATATTGCTCTGCCTAATACAAATCGAATTATGTCATTAGCTGCGTGTCAAGAGGCTAAAGTTCCACACAGGCTTCCAATCTGCTCTGCTTTGCTCAGCTTTGATTTGCTTTCAAGTTTGACTTTTCATTTTGGTATTTATTTGGGCGTACTTGATTGATTGGATATGAGCGTGCTGTGTGCGTGTGTGCATGTAAAGTAAAGTAATTGAGGATTATCATCAGCCTGTCGAACTGCTCGAAATGTTATGTCATTTATGTTGTATTCGCTTGAGCTAATCAGAGAGTCGCCACAAAGTCTGGCTTTTAATTGCAGACTTAACGACTATTGACAGCTAGACACTTTGCTGCATTGTGCTCTCGCTTGCCTTCGACATTATTTACAAAGTGTCAACAACAAATGAATGAGAGTTGTGTGTATAAGTAAAGCTTAAACTGCCCTCCGTTGAGCATGCTCAAACGCACACAGGTTTTTGCTTCTTTTCGCATTCATACGCTCCAAGTGAAATTACTTTATGCATTACGCCCCTGCGTTCCCCTGCGTTCGCCACTCCACACAGAGTTGACACCATCTTCGCTTGCCCCATTCAGCACTTGAGCACGTTAGCGAGCGTTGTCTGTAGCAGAAGTCGAGCACTCCCCAGACACAGCAGCACCTTACCTCGGGCGTTGTTCACTTTTTGTCGCGCGTCTTTTGCAGGCACTTAATGTGTCGCGTCAACTGCTGCCGCTCGCCTCCTCACTGCCGCGGCCAACCAGCCAACCGGCTTGCAACACTCTGCGGCAGCTGACTTTATTGTTGTACGGGCTGCCTAAAAACAATGCAGATGCAGGCATCGCACATGCAGACAGCAACAACAATGGCAACGAATAACGAGCAGGACAGGCGGACGGGGAGACGCGACAGACGGACTAGCAAATTTCAGCACGGAAGCGGAAGTCATTGTTGTCGCACAATGGCGAACGCGTCGCAATTATAATAATTTTGATTGCATACCCCACACAGTTGCCCCACCCGTCCCGTTCCACTCGTCTTCCCCGCTCTCCCGAGGCGCAGTGCAGCAGCTTGTTATTGTTGGCAGCGGTTGCATGAATTATGCAGCTTCCTTGCCCCTTGGGGGTAGCAGCACCAGCAGCAGCCACAACCAGACACACGTGCTTCATCCGCCTGCGCCTCCTGCACCAACATCTGCTCACTCCCGCCAAATGCCTGTTGGCAAGGCGATGATTTTTATTTCTTTTTAGTGGATTTTTATTTTAATTACGAGCGCACTCGGCGCCCCTCTCATGTGCCACCCCCAGGCCAGAGAGCGGGCGATTGCGAGAGATGACGAATACGAAGGAGTGGAAGGAGTGAGCAATGAGAGTGCTCTGCTTTGTCATCGCCAGTTGAAGTAATTAGCTATGAAGCAAAGGCTGCTTGTCGGTTGACAAATGTGCGCATTTATAGAACGTTGCTAAAGTTCATTATTGAATGGTTTATACAGCAAGTTTTAGCGTTGAGTTGTTTTGTCTCTTTAAACAAAAACATAATTTGAATAACTTTTGCAACCCAATCATAACTGGAATTATTTTCAAATACAACATCCGACATCTTTTAATAGTTGGCAATATTGAATCTTTACTTCCAATTTATTAAAAGCCATTTCAGTGTAGAGTCTGCAATCATTCTCTGTGGTCATTTGACAATTGATAGAATCGCTTGGCTGGTAGAAATAGCCGTTGGTATCTGAGCATTTGCCTTGCCCAGACTTTGCAATAAGTGCTTGAAAATAATTTTCTTGAGAGCTGCCGAGAGATGCTTTGATTTGGCTAAGTAAACTGTGAAAACTGTGAAGCTGGAAAACTCAGAAAGCCGCAAATGGCAGTGGAATAGGGAGGCGGCAGCAAAAAGACAAGAACTTGTCTCAGCTGTTTATTGTGTGTGGGTATCAGTGCTATCATTTGCTTTTAATTTGACTCGAGGGCGTAATTAAAGAAAAATGTAAAGGCTTTGATTGTAAGCCACTGGCTCTTCCACAGGGCGCGCTGCGTGGCTGTAGACAGTGGGAGGAATGGGGGTGGGTGGGGCGAGACATTTTACAAGCAACTGAAAATGCAAATCAGAGAAATGCAAACTAAAAGCAAAGAAGCAAATGAAAATTCTCGGCGACACAGAGTGAGCGAGAGCGAGGGCCAGGGGAATGGATGTAGCCAGTAATGTGGTAATTGTTTCAAGGAGCAAGCACAAACAGAACACCAGATGAGCACGGTGCAGGCGGGCAGCGCCTTAAAGGACATAAATTCCATTTAACCTGACGCTGCAGGCCCTGAAAGATTGCTCAGTCGTTCGTGCAGTCAGTCAGTCAGTCGCTTGCACGCTCTGTTTGTCTCCCAGACAGACGGACGGTCGACTTGTGCCTCACAACTGGCAGGCGCTGAAAGTCAGTGGACTAACACATAAATTTGCCTTTGTTTCAGTTGCATAACACATCCTGTTACACACACACACACACACACAACTGCATACGCAAACACACATGCCGCACAAGCTGCAGACACAGTGTGTGAGAGGACAGCGACACCGACACCAGTCACCAATACGTAAAGGCATGTGCAACTTTTACTGCTGACTCAGCCCTGGAGATGGGCCACAGCACAAAAAAAAGAAAGGCAGAAAATTAAAATAAGAAAACTAAAAACAAGAATGAATTCTTCAGCTGAAAGTGATGCACCATCGTATATCCTTTAGTGAACAATTCGAAGTAGTTTCCCTCGAAGAGTAATTACTAAATTCAAATAGCATTATTTGCTTAGAATTTAATAACTTAATTTTTCGAAATAATGTTTAAAAATATATACAATTGTTGCAGCATTTCGAGGAAAGATCTTTTGGAATAGTTGAATTAAGAATATGCTACAAATGAAGAGCCACAATTAGTCATTGAAATAATACAAATAATTGGCTACAAAATAAAATTCGCAATTAGAGAATCAAATTCTTCGCTTCCTTTGACTACTTGCGCCTACCCTTGTTGTTGCACTGCTTGAGTGCGGGGTATAGAAATAGTGCCAAAACGCTTGGAAGTTTGAAGAAGCAGACGAAGTTATGCAAAGTCAGCAGCGGACATTGACATGCAAGCATGTGTGAGTGAGACTGTGTGTGTGTGTGTAAAAAGTGTGATTCAATTTGCAGTTTTGACATAACAGCCAGCCACACACACACAGAGCGAGAGAAGCAAACTAACACACACACAGAGGGAAGAGCACATAGACGTAGACAGAGAGTAAAGTCAAATTGCCATATTTCATCTATGACTTTTATGACTTTTTCTTTTATTTTGAGTGCTCTCCTGCCCCACACTCGCCCCCGTCGTCCCCACTTGGCCGCCCACGTTGCTGTTTTTTGCGCCAGTGCAACGAATTTATATGCATGCAGAACTTTATGAACTTTTAGACATTTCATTTACACGTACACGTATCGCCTTTTGGCTGCTCCCAACTCGACGCTCGCTCACGAATATCCTTTGAGGTGAGTTCGCGCGATTGTGCGATTCGTGTGTGTGCAGACGGCTGGCCTTCCCACAACGCCATCCATCTCACACAGCGCTCAGCTCAGTAGGATATATTCGCTTCAATATCATCCACGCAGTGCGTGAAATACTCTTTTGCCATTTGGCAGTCGCTGCTGTCGTGCCTGTAGAACTCCTTGGGGCATTTCTGCATTGCGTGAATGCGCACACAGATGGTCACGTCCAGGGCAAAGGAGTTGCACTCATCCGTGATGAATTCAATATCCGGCAGTTGCATCTTAAAGAGCTGCCCATGCTTCGCTCCTGCAAAAATGCATTCGACTTTAATGCTTCTCGATTTCCCCCCAATTCGGAAGTCAAAGTGCTCTCACGAAATACACTGCATTTGGTGTAGGCATCCACCAAAAAAGGCACGGATATCGCTTGCGGTTGCGGCATTGTGTTCTCCAAGTTGAGCTTCACATTCGCAATGTCCAGATGAAACGGCGGATCGATTTCGGTGTAGCCAGAGCCGATGTAGTTGCATTCCTCGATACACTGACGGGTTCAATGAGATACGCAGCAGTTAGCGCATTTCGTGGATACTCGTATCTTTAAATGATCCAAACTGCTTTAAACTCAGCTGAGTGCTTACCATATTAATGGCGTATTGCTCGATGAAACTAAAGCGACGATTCTTGGGCAACTTCAGATTTTTGCGACACTCTGCATATCCCTTGTCGAGGCTGGGAAACGTGAGGCGGCAACAGCTCACGGCCAGACTCTGTAGACGAGTTCAGTTGTGAGTTTGTGCCAGTTTGTTGACGGCAATTTGCTTACCGTGGCCTTGGCTCGCAACTGCTTGCAGTCCGGCTCGCAGTTGGCCAATAAAGCAAGTAATAGCTGGGAATAAAGCCGAAGGCTATTCATGAATATCCTTGCATAATTAGCTGATTTACTCACGAGTGCAGACAGCGCGGCTGAAAGTGATTGCAGCATGTTCAGGTCGAGACTAGTTGAACGATATTTGATGTTTAATTGAATTAATCGAACATGACAGCAAATGAGGCACATTTCATGGCTGCTGCACGCACTTTTCATTTGACTTTTGGGCCAATTAAAATAAATGAAATGATCAGAGTGGCCAATTAGCGTACGTGGCATTTTCATGCGACTGCCTAATGGACGCACAGATAGACGGACAGACGGGCAGACAGTTGATAGTCGGGGTGAACATTTTAATTGGCAGCTGAAACAGAAATAAATTGAACTATTCACAAATAGACGCTTGGTAATTTACGAGTGTTTCGATCAAACAAACACTTCGCCAGCCCAGCAGAAGGAAGCAGCAGAAGTGCAGGATATTTGATGAGGCTAGCGCCTGATTAATAATGCTGGCACGCAAACAACACGTATACGCCGTGTGCGGCCCCTTCAAGGTCAGGAGGCCAGCAGTCGTGAGTCCACCCATTGAGCAGTCAAGTGGCCAAGTTAATAAATTGTTTGGCGTTGTTAACTAAATTTTGATTACCCTGGCAAGGGCAACAGCGGAGCGGGTGCTCCATCAATGGCAAGGACTTCTTCCTTGTGGCAGGCAACAACACTTTTTCTTGATTTATTGATATGCTAATTGAGTGTTTGCACGTTGCCCTTTTTTAATAGCGACTTTGACTTCTGCCCAGTCTCCCTTGTGTGTGTGAGCGCGCGCGCTTTGTGTCGGGCTCGAAATTATGAGCCATGGCACGCAATTTGCATGGCAAGTGTTGTTCAAATTAATTGTAAATGGTTGTAATTTGCTCTGCGTTGCTGCCAATGCCGTTGCCAATGTTCGCTTTTCGCGTTTACAGTTTAATTGCAGCTTACACGAGCCGCCCACCGTCTGTCCCAACTGTTTTCGCACGCTCAGCGCAGTGGGAAAAGGACCTTGGGGTCGCAGCCTTGGGAGGGAGTCCGGCTTTGTCCAACTGCTTTAATTAATTTATGGCCATGTCTGGCGCGACTGCCGCGGCTGTTGGTAAACGCCCGTCATTTTGGACTTTGAGCGTGTTTAACGTGACGTATGAGTGATTTATGCTGATGGAGTGTGCAAACACGTTAAGCGCTAGTCTTTCGCAGCAGTTTAACTGTCAATTATCAATTGTCACTTGACGCTTATGCAATGCTCATCAAGATGTCGCCGTTCATTTCGATAGTTATTCAGTTTTGTAGAAGATCATACAAATCAGCTTGCTATTAATTGGCCGACTTCCGGTTGCCATCAATTGAAATCTATTGGCACTCGCACCAACTGTCAGCGCCATAGCAACAAATTCCTTGTAGGCTGGCTCTTTCCTTTATGTGATTTATACGCGCTTCGCTCCAGATTGCCAAATGCCTACAGACGCGCGCACAAGTGTTTGGAAATCAGCTTAGACGGTGTAATATACTGTTATATGGCGAATATTTATATTCGTGAAGAGATTCCCATTGAGTCAGCCTTAATTCGTTGCAGAGTGAAACGCACATTTGATTGCGCTGCGTGCAGCTTTCTTTTCTTTCCGCCACAGCTGGAGACAAGGGACATTTATACCCACATTGAAATCTGTGTTAGTTGTTGCTGCGACTGTTGGGGGATTTGCCTGCATAATTACTTAAATACAAGTGGGAATTATTCGGCTTGAGTTGGATTTTTATGCCTCGTTGCCTAGTCTATGGCTCCTGCTCGTTCTGCTTGTTGTTGTTGCTTGGTGCGGAGGCGTGGCCGAGCTCGTTTTTAATGAAATTATTCCTTATTACGTATAGATGGCTCCAACGTCTGCCCAAGAGCTTACACATATCCAGCCACCGCAGGCGCTTGAGCCAGACTCTACTAGTTTTGCACGCAATTTAATTATATTTCCTACTTCATGGCATACATGTAAGTGTGTGTGTGTGTGTGTGTGCACTGACTGCCGAAATTAGTAGGAAATTGTTAATGCGATAACAGAGTTTTTGGGGTGTGAGTGTGCGAGTGCGACGCTTCTCTCGGTCGCTTGGCAGCCATATAAAAAAATGGCAGTAAGCACGAGCTGCTCAACTGCTCGATACTCTGCAATCGCAGAAATTTATGCTTTGTTGGCGTCTCGCCTTCAAGAAGTAATATATATTTATATTTGTAGGGCTGCTGCTTCATTAATTAGTCTAGAGAAGCTCTAGTTGTGCTTAATTATGTAGAAATTCCTGTTTCCAGGGTATGCGAAGGGATTGTATGGAGCCGAGCAATAAACTTTATGTACGCCCAACTGATTTAAGGATGCTGTAAGCCTTCGCAACGAGCGCATGCTTAAGCAGGGAATTCATTAAGCTTTAAAGAGCGTGAGTGCAAAAGCAGCAGCAGCGAGCGGCGGCAGTGGCAGCAACCAGTTGCCAATTGCCAGCCAGTGGGCTGGAGGTAAAAGCAGTTGCAGTTAAAGAAATTCATTTGCCACATGCCACATTAATCGTGGCATGGCCAGCTGATGCGTTGCGTTGCCTGCTCGCCCGCTGCAAGTAGCGCTACTTTGAGCTCAGCCCGGCAGCTAGTGAGAATGTGCATTGAAGACGCATTTGCGGTAAACGTTGGGGCATGTGCGTCGAGGAGAGGCAGCTTGGGGTTACATTGGGCGTGTGCCAGCAACTAAATTAAAGATGCAACTCACGCTGCTGCGTTGAGTACGTCGAGCACTCACTGCTCGCTGAGCTGTCGGCTTTTGCCACACATAAATCAGTTTAAAATGCGTATAAATAAATTGAAGCCGGTTACTGCCGCAGGTGGGTGGCGCCACTGCCCATCGACAGCGAGCGCAAAGAGTTCATTTTCAGTCGCGCACAATATTGAACTTGCTTTAGTGACTAACTGCTTTTGGAAGTTGCAGTTTTAACAAACCACTTATAGAGACTTTAGTTGCTACAAAGCTGATTTAATCGTCAGGGAATTGTTCCTTATAATAATGCATTTGTTGTAATATGTAACTATCGTCTGCCAGCTGCTCTGCTCACAATTCCAGCAACTATAATTGCTATGTGTGCGAGAGTATGCACATCTATATATCTGTGTGTGTGTGTGTGTCTCAACACACAGCTAAGCACACAAAACATGCTCACAGCGTAATCCGTTGTCTTCGTTTTGACAATTTATGCCAACGTGCCAAAGGCGTATGTGTCCCTTGGCATACGCCTGGGACACGCCAACGGGCGACGCGAGGTAAGCGAGGAGGTGGCGCAGCGGAAGCTGGCAGCATGTGTCGCCATGTTTGTCTTGTGTTTGCTTTCATGGCAGCAGCGAGTGCGCGTGTGGCCTTGTTATTTATTCAAGCGCGGGCCACCAAAACGGTTTATTCTTCTTAGAAATGCTGCGCTACTCGGGGAGCTGCCCTCATCGTCTAACTTGTCTAGCTTGCTTCAGCTACTATAGATACTTGACTGCGTTTAATCAAAGGATTTTCACATTAAATTTAACTAATTTACTTAGCTTTTATTTGATTTTTCTTGCTGCGTCGCGGGCGCTTCTCCACCCACACTCACTAGCCTGCTCTTTGTGCCGCATCCTTTGGCTATGTTATTGGAATTTCATAGTCTAATTTGGTGCCTAAATTAAATTTTAATTACGCGCATTTTGACTCGCAGTGTACGTGCACAAGCATATCGTTAGCCTTTCGCCCTAATTGGCAGCCACAGTGGGTGGCACGCATGTGCGGGGGGGGGGGGGGGAGGCGTTGAGTGTTTGTTTATGTGTGGGTGACCTTTGACAACATTTATGGCGGATCGCGATATTAATTTTTATCTATTCACACCCCGAGCAGCTGAACACATTTATTGGGGCCGGATTTGGGGTCAGAAACAGAAGCAATCCCGAAATGAAAATTGTTGCATACTTTTTGGCGCCGCATAAAATCTAAATATTTATTAAAGCCACACACAAAAGTTTTACTTTCAATTTTCGGCGAAAAAAGAAACCCGTTGCCGGAAATTGTTGTGCCAAGCAGACTTTCCTCTCTCACACACACACACACACACGCAGGAACAGGCACACACACATAATATATTCAAACATAGCTGTATTGTGTGCATTTTTGACTTTCTTTGTGGTTTAGTATGTCCGCATGTCTCGCCTGCCACCGCGGAGCCACAAAGATAAGCTTGACACAGAAAGACACACCACAAATGGCACAACACAATACACACACATGTTTTGCTTCAGGAGAAAAAATATACAGCGAAAAACAACAGCTATAACAACAGGAAAGAATATTTAAATGTCAAAAGTCGCGCACCAAACACTCTATTAAATATTGTACTGTGAGTCAGTTAATCAGCGAAACGGAAACGGAATTTCAATATACTTCATTGAATAAATTCCTCAGTTTCAATTAAAATGTATCAAATTTGTGAAATGAAATACTTCAACATAAATCGAAGCGATGCCGAAATTGAGATACCCTTCGTTAGTGTATAAAATCAGAGCAATGGCAGCAACTAGATATGAAAGTTTGAGCATTTGTTGTGGTTGCAGTTCGTGATGTTTTGCTTTGGCCCAGAAACAGGCGGTGACTACCTAAGCGAGGCGACTGGTTGCAGTTGGGAAAGCTATGCTATGCTATGAGGTTTAGCTATGCTTCATGAACTTTGAAATTAATATAATTTAGAGCGAGTCATTCGTGATGGTTTAGGTAATTAATATTGTATGGAAGTCGTGAAAACTATGCTACACCACAGCACAAAGCTCACATGGAAAGTCAGAATGCAACTCGCTCAAATGTTTAAATTTCATTCTTGCCCAGTTGCCCACTCCACATTGTTTTCTCATTACGTTGCTCTGACATTTAATCAACGCTGCTTTATTGAATTAAACAAATTTGTTTCTAAATTGAAACATCTCACAAAAAGACGACCACTGCTGCTGCTACGAATTAGGCCAGCTGCTGTCGCCTCAGGTGGCATTTGGTTTGTTTGCTGCCAGCTGCAGTGGCAACATATTTGACTATTTGGACAGCAACTGCGTCTATTGACGAGTGTGTTACAAACTGTGCAAATTGAAACTTTAAAGTGTTCAGCTCTCGAAAGTTTGCTCGTTTTAATCGGGGTCATCAGCAAACGGAAAATATTTGACATCTGCTGCATACAAATGCAAACCGAAAGTTGAATGAACTGCAGAAAAAACGTCGTTCGTCTATTCGTTGATATACAACATTATCCTGGAAAACAGTTTGACTGCAGTTTAATTAAAGCAAACTGCTTTAACGAATGTTAATGAATCGCAAATTAGAGAATATGTTCTAGTTGTTCACTATGGAGAATATGGATTTATTTATTTTCTCTTTTTATTTATTTTTGGCACTTGTGACAGTTGCGTATTTGCAATTTCAAGCGCTGCGACATGCTGTCATTCTCAATCGTACAACCTACCTTTCAGCTGCTCTGCATATTTTCGCATGTCAGCTGCACTTCATCGCAGATAATCATATACGAGTGCGAGTTAAAATACGTTTGTCGGAAGTGCACAACGGACAGCAAAATAAATACAGATTGTGGAAAATATAAGACAAAAGAGTGCTTCCAAATCGTAATAAATTCATAAATATATTTTGTATATTTTAAATATAAGTCTCATCACAATTCTATCAAACCCTGCTGAGAAATATTGCTGGGTATGCGGTATGTAAATTTAATAAAATGTGCGGAAAATGCAAATTTGCTGTTTTTTTAACTGGCAACTAATGAATTTTCGATGCAATGACACTTGTTACACATGGCAAAAAGCCATTTGCAGTCATCAGAGAGTTTGCAAGCAACGCGTGTGTGTGCAGCTGTGTGTGCCGTTGACAGTGACAAGCGCGGCGGCAAGTGAAATGTAATCAATATGCAAGTTCTATGAGGCAAGCGACTGACTGCTCGTTGAGTGGCATGCGAATTGCAAGCGAAGACGCAGAGAGATGTCAATTCAACTAAATTGACAACAAAACAATTTCGTGAGGCAAATGCAACATGCCACCAAGTGTTGCAGTGCTCATTGCGTGTGCCAGCTGCCGTTGCACCTCCCGCCAGGCGCCTGGCTTGAAATTACATGCCACTGATAATAATGCAAGGTAAAATGTAAAAGTTGGCTTCATTTCAACAATGTTGGCTTGCAACTCAATTCAGTCTGACCCTCCGTCCTCCGGCCCCGCCCACTCTTGCCACAACATGTGTCGCCCCAGCAGAAGAAAGCAAAAAAACAAAAAAAAAATAGAAAGAAAGGGCAGCAGCAATATAAAATTTTACGAGTCGTTTACACAAATAGCAACACTGTTGCCAATAAACACAGCGAGTGGGGGACGAGATGGGAAGCAGAGTTGCAGAGTGGCAGAGTGGCAGTGTTGCCCCTATCAAAGGTCGTGGCAATCGCACCAGCCCAGCAGCAGTTGCGTTGCCCCTGAGACTCCCGGCTCTGCGATTTCTTTTGCTGTTTTTCTGTTCGTTTCGTTTGCAATTTTTATATTGTTGCAAAATGTTTTCGTTTCAACGCTCTTATATTTATTTTGTGCGCACACAAAAAAGTTGTTTGTAGCCTTTTTACCAGCACACAATCAAACCCGCCTCCCCCTCCCCCTCACCCGCCCCCGCCTCGCGCTCCAAATCTAGCATCAAAACTGGCCAACAGCCGCTGCTATTGTTAGCTGGCAGGCGGGAGGAGTCATCATCGCTTTATTGAGTATCCCGCCCAAACATGACTATAACTCGAGTGTGTGTGCGTGTGTGTCTGTGTGTGTGTGTGTGTTTCATGGGGTTCCGCTGTTGTGTTTGCCAAAATAATGGATTTTTATGCACATTTTATTTGGCTGGCAACGGCTGCAAACAGCAAAATGATTGCAAAAAATTCGGAAATGCAAAGAAAATTGAAGTGAAAACAATAGATTTATTTGTCGGAATGTTTGTGTGTGTGTGTGTGTGTGACAGGAAACACGTATAAAGCGAGCGAAAGAGAGAGCAAGTGCAGTTTCATGTTGATTGGAAACTTGGAACAATTAAAAATTACGCATACGCCGCGTCGTGCAGTCGCCGTGCAGTGCAGCGGGAGTGCAGCACAAAGTTAGATGAAGTGGCTGTGTTGAGTGCCTAAATGGGTCACTTCACAATTTCAAGTGATGGCTGTCGGGCACTACACCATATAGCAGAAATTGAAGCTGAGGACCAGGTAAATATTTGCAATTTACACAGACTGCAAATGAAAATGGCAAATAGCAAACTTGCAACCTGCATCCTGCATCCTACATCCTGCATGCGTCCAGCTTCTGTGTGTGCTCAGCTTTTACATAGAATTGACTTATTTAAGAGAGAATTGACTTGGCTGTCGAAGAGGAGATGGATATATAAATTTGATTTCCAATACTTTTTTTTCGTAAAATCGAAATCACCTTTTGTTGCCAACGACAAGTTATAAAATAATATTTTATGGCTGCCGCTCCCAACCAGAGAGTTCATGCGCTGATAAGGACATCAGCAGCAGGAGCAGCAGCCATCTAACTACAAACTACAAATGGCCGCAGAGCACATAAAAGTCAGACCGTAAACACACGCAGCAGGACAACTAAGGACATGTGTAGCGTATAGTTTTGGGCACACAACGACGACGTGGTTATGTGCAGCGTTCACCTAGTTTACCACCTGACCACCCCTTCCCCCCCCTCGATCGGTCGCTGCCTAAACTGTCGTCATCTCTTTCCACCTGACTTTGCTATCTGCTTTCGCAGTCTGTTTAAAAGTTGCCTTGGGCCGAACGCAGAACTACTCAACTCCTTGACTGTTTTCATTTTCAGTCTTTTTTTCTGTCTTTTTTGTTGCTGTTGCTTTCATTTGCGCGTCTTTCCTTTTGGCTTCTCTGGCGGTACTTATTGTCGTCATCGCTGCTGTTGTTGTTGTTGTTTTTTTCTGTTGCTGCCTTTGGCTCGTTTAGCACAATTTTTATATGCATTTTTGTGTCACATTTAGTTGTTGTCGTTATTTTTATGATTTTTATTTTCGCCGACATTTTTAGTGTGTGGACTTCTGTCGTAGTGTCTCTATCTCCGTGTCGTTTTGTCACATAGTTTTTATGTTTTATTTAGCCAGAGTTGAGTTGGCATTCAATGACGTGTCCTGCTCCTTTAGCTCTGCATTTTATGTGCTATTTCCACAGTGAGCGCGCACGCCTTAAACTTTATCCAGAGAGCTCTACTTTGTGGGCTCTTATCCTTGTTCATATTTTATGAGTTTTCATTTGCCGCACAAATGGAACGCTCATTGGCTGCTTGTTAGCTGACAATATCCTGCAGCAGGACGCGTTTGTTTCCTTGGTCCGCCTTTAATTACTTATCGCTACGCACAGCCACAGCCACAGCCACAGCCAGAGCCATTGTCAATTTTTAAACGTTCGCAGTTTTGTTTCGCATTTGACACTTAACTGCTTTTTATTAGCCACCCCCTCGCTCACATTTGTCATTGTTCCTGGGTGGCATTGTTGCTGCTTAATGTGCCTGGGCTGTGGCCCGTTAGTTCGGCTTTGTTGCGTCTTGTCATAAAATTATTTATGTGCTTTTACGTAAAATGTTTTAAGTGGCAGGAGCCAAAAGTGGACAGAAGCTAAGAGATGGGGTTGGCTATTTATTTTGCTAATTAAATGTTCATTTCAATTGATTGCCTCAACTTAAATAGTGGCACTGATTGCGTAGCAACAACTTCACTTTGCCTCAGCAAAGAATACAGTATCTGCACGCAACCTCAAAGCCGGGCGGATACTAGCGACAAGACGTTGCAAGGACAAGCAGAGACAAGCAGCACTTGGCTGCAAGACAGTGTGAGTGGCAATCGTGCACGAGGCAAGGACATGATGTTGTGCTGTATTTAAAAGGATTATGCACTTGTGTTCTACTCGGGGCTACAGCAAATGCATTGTAAGCAGCCGCGTTGTAAGCTGTGATAAATTGCCCCTCAACTCGAAAACAATTGAACAGACACCGTGCCACACACATACACAGACTCAAGCTAAGAGGCAGCTTTGGCCTGGTTGCCAGGACACACGCTAAGCTACACACATGTGCCGGGCATACAGCTGCCGTTAGCGAAAAACAATTGCAGTGGGAAAAAGTTTTATTGAAAAACATTTTAAATGTGTTTGCAATTGTTGTTGCCGCTCGCTCGCTCTAGCTGCGACATCTTGTTGCAGCACTTGAAGGCGCTGCGTCCAGCCCCTTAAGGCCACCGTGTAGCAGCCAGAAAGTTGCCACATTACTCATCGACCTGCCACACACACACACACACATGGTCTGCTGCAATATATATAATATATGTAAATACACAAGATATATTTTATATGTCTGTTGTATATTCAATTTCAATTTCGTTACGAAATTGTGTTTTCCTATTGCAAGCAGCTGTACATTGCATGCTGCCTGCAACTGTGGAACGTGCAGCTTTCATTTGATTTTGCTTTGATTTCGCCATTTTTGTGCTGACCTTTGTCCTGCGGCCAGCAATTTCTGCCAGGCAATTGCAATTGCAATATTAATATTATTAATTTTTGCATTTACTGCACAACTTTTGATTTATTTACGCCTGCAAATTTTATTCATAAATTACTATTTCATGCCTCAGCAACAGCTCGGACTTAGAAGAGTTGAGGTCATAAATTTCAATTATTTATATGCTTATCAAGAGCTCAGCCCGCCCCTTTGCCATTGCCCAGGTCGACAACGCATTTGCAGTCTCAATCAAAGACTAATCAACAAGCATTTGCAGGCCTCAACAAGCCTGCATTGTCCTCAACAATGGTTGTGCATAAAGCTCGAGACTGTGGCTGCTCTGCAGGGTAAAAAAACAATCAAAATATAATTTGTATGTTGTCGTCTGACAATGATTATGATTTTTGTAGGTTCATTTGTTTCTCCAAATTGCAAGTAGTTTAGCAGCAAAAAAAAAAAACACCTTTGGATGCCACCCCACTTGACAGTTTGCACTTCACAGGGTATGATGGTTCTAAGTTAGTCTCATGTGCAGCAAATTTCGCAAAAGTTGCCAGTTTTTAGCCAACTGTCTGTGTCTGTATTGTGGCCAATGGAACTGGTCACAGTTTTGTGTGTATTTCGGTTTTGCTGTTGCCAGCAGCGGCGGGGAGAAAGGAATTGGGTGCATTGACTGAGCGCAGAGGTTTTTCTCGGGCATTCCTGGGGCCTTTGGGCATGGCATTTGGTCAACTGTGTGGCTTTGGAGTGGCTGCCAAGAATCGGAAAAGCCAAACGAAGTTCCTTTGGGTTTGCTGTTGCTTTTTGGTTTCGGTGTCGAGAGTGTCACATTTGCTGCTGCTGCTGTTGCATTTATTGTTTTGATTTCAGTTTGTTGTCTTCTTTTTGCTGGCGTTGCTGCCGTTGCTGTTGCTGCTGCTAAGCTTTTGTCCTTTTTATGCTGAATTGAAATCACAACAATGCTAAGGGAGTGACCCTTAAGTGCTCAGCTCGACTCGCTTTGCCACTCAACTCCTGCAGGAAATTACAGGAAACAATATAAAAGAACCGGACCAACAGGCGTCAGTCCAGAGATGGCACTCAGGACAAATGCTCTGGCCACGCTTAGTCTAAAGGTCGGCGCTATTGTGATCACTCAATAGCTGGCTAACAAGTCGGGAATTTGCGTACAAGGTTTAATGTGATGACAGCGTTTAAACGAATAGTATTTTTTGGGTGTTCAAATGATATCTGGCTCTGCTGTGAAGTGCACTTCACTCGACTTTAAGCTGTGCAACAAAACGTAGCGAGCGAACAGAGAAATTTACTTAACTGAGGCGAGCTACAAAGCAGCAGCAAACCAAGATCCGACTGCAGATAGAGCACACTTTACGGTTAGCATTTGGGAACAGGAACCTGCATTCACCTGCTGCAGTAATTGCGTAGTGCAAGGAGGGGAGGGGCGTGGCAGATAGGCGAGAGGAGCGTATGCAAAGTAAACTAAATAAGCGAGCAGACGCAACCGAGGTAGCGAGGCGTACATTGAAATCCTTTTTAAATAGCTTCAACGCAAATGAGTTTATGCACATCACACATACGCCGAGTGGGCAGCCACAGGAACAGGCAGACAGACGGACGGCCAGACAGCGCTGGAGGGTGACTCGGGCGCTGGCCACTGGGGTTGTTGGTCAGCAAAAGTCCATTTGGCGAGCGGTAAATAAGCAACAACTGGACTAAGAGGACTCTGGCAGCAAGGACAGATAGGGAGATGGACGGTGAGTCAGTCTGCAGTTCGCAGCTCGCAGCTCGCAATCATAGCCAAAGTCATGGAGTCAATGAATGAAGTGAAATTACTTAATGGCACCAAATTGTACTTTGCTTAATTACTTGGCCACTAACACACAGTACCTCCCCCCATCCCCTCCCCTGTCGGCAGCCACCAACCATCTCCTGCCACACACACCGCATGTCATTTATATGTGCGCTCACTGGAAGGAGGCGAAAGGAGTCGTGGGTGCCGTAAAAACAACGTTACGTATACGCCGCTCTTAGCGCTCGTAAACATAACTGTGTGCGTGTGGATGTGTGTGCGTTGCCTTCTTTATGGCTTGTTTCTTTTGAGCTTTGCGTTTTGTGTGTGCCTCCGCTTCCGCTCCACATTCTGCTGTTGGCGAAGCCGTTTTGCCTGTTTGGCTGTGCGCTCGACTTGCTTTTGGTTTCGGTTTGGTTCGGTTTGCTTTTTTCGGCTTTGGCTTTTTCGGGTTTTTGGTTTTTTTTTTGTTGAGGGGGTTTCCTTGCTTGCCTCCTCCAGCGCGTGCTTAAATATTTGCCCCGCCTGCGCTTTTAATTTACGTCGCGTAGACGCAATATATGACATTTTAAATTGTTTATGACTTTCGAAACGGGCGCCAAAGGCCAGCACGCACGATAAAGACAACAATAGCCGAGCTCGAGGTTATTTCTCGTTGCTGCCTCACTTCCCACTTTTCTCTGTTCGCCACTATTGTCTAAATGTTCGCCACATTCCCCACTTGGCTAATAGAATACAGCACAAGTGAGTGCTTATGTGTGTGTGTGGTTTTTAGTTAATTGTTGAGCGCATTGTTGTATTGCTGATTGATGCGCTTGTGCGTTGATTTGCTTGGGGCTTTTGAGCCTGCCAAAACTTTTGCCAGTTAAGCGGCTTTCGGGCCCATTTGCAAAAGTTCCAGCTGCCGTAAACGGTCAACTGATCGACGTTCTCCCACAAATATGGCCTGAGCATATGTGCAAATATTTGTTTATTTAACGCTCTGTATTGTTGATGGAGAGGAGCAGCAGCAGGAGCAGGAGGAGGAATTGGCCTACGGTCTGTGCTTGCTGCTAGCTGAAAGCACACACGCAGCGCGCTGTCCGGGGTTTTAGGTGTTGTTTGCACATGCTTTGTTATACGCAGTGTAAACACTAATAAGTGGGCGCGGCAACGCCCACTTGTCACTCTGCGCCCGTGTGTGCGTGTGTGGGCGAAAATCGAAAATATTTTAATAATCATGCAGTGCATTAACTTTTGGCTGCCTGCATGTGTAATTGCGTAATAACAATGCACTTGTGTGATTGTTAGCCAAATACCGAGAGCCGAGAGAGAAACAGAGGGGAGACAGCTGCATTTGGCAGTTGTGCAATATTTGTGTTGCTGGTAAATTATTTAGGCTTCCTGTCCATTGTGCCGTTTTATTAGTATTCGAAATTTAGGTTAATTAAAAACTTATTTGGGGCTTGCGCTCAAATTGCCTCGCCAGCTGGATGCTCGCACGTAAATAAACACAAGCACACATCGCACACTTGCACACGCTCATTACATATGCCTAATGGCAGACACGCCAGCAGAGCTGCCTCATTTATTACATGTGTGCGCGTGTGTGGGAAGATGTTGCATTTGCAATCGATTTTGCATTTGCTCAATATTTATAACCGTATATTGGCATTGCTATCATGCCAGCAGCAATGTGTCTGCCTGTGTGTGGTGTGTGTTGTGTTGTGTTGGCTTGTGTATTTATGTATCATTGGCCCTTATCGAGAGTAATTAATATGAATTCATTGCAAATGTGTTGCATACTTAGGGGCTGCCAGCGGGAAATGCGATCAATTTGACGCTGCCAGCAGCCGGAGACCACTTGAAGGCGTCCGAGCAACGAGGGTCACGTTGAGCAAACTGAAGTCAATAAGTGATACTCTTGTAACAACAAAATTTGAGTTCTTACGGCTGCTTAGCATTCGAGATAGTTCTCAAAGTTTGCACTGAAAGTTGACTTTCTGACTTCATTTGAACTTCCTTCTCTTCGAACGACCCTCGCAGCTGGAATAAATGGTATCTGTCGCACTTCATTGCACCAGAATGTATCCATTGGACATCTGTATTGTTGTGTGGAAGGCATTGACAAATGCAAATGCGCTTGCACTATGATAATATTTTCCAGCAAATATCACAAATCGGCAATAGCAAAGTAAACGGCTAACAAATATTTATAGCATTCGACGCGAAGCGAAGAGCTGCTGCAATATTTATTACAAGTTGCATGCAGCAAAAGGCCAACAGCAACAAATACAATGGCTGCCAGGCGCCGCGGCCAGAGTAGCTAGAGAAAGGCCAAAAGCCCGAGTCAGTAGCAAACTAGAGAGACGACAGAGACCGAGGGGGGTGGGGGCAAAGCAAAGCGACGAGGAAAATAATAGAACAACAGCAGCTGGCACAGTCTATTGCCATTCAAGGATTCCAGAGCTCGGCAGCAAGCAAAGGAGTAGCCTGGCAACGAGACGACTAGCACGGCAGTCCGGCAGCTCGGCAACCCGTCCACAGCAGAGGCATTCGCAGTGGAAATCATTTAAATAAAAGTCAATGTCATGCCATGTAGAAAAGACAGCGAATAAATAGTCATGACTCGTGGCAAAGCGGGAGGGGTAAACAAAATGGGGGCGAGCGAATGTCTGCCTAAGAAATATGGGGCGTATGTGTAATATGCTGGCAGCAGCCGGCAAATGTTGAAACGTTGAGACGAAGAAACGTAGCGAAAACTTGATGCGCCTTATAAATGCCAACAGCGCTAAGCCTGCCACAATAGCAGCGCCAACAACAGCAACAGCAGCAACAACAACAATAGCGACACCAACAACTAGAAGCAAATCTCGGCAGCTTGAACACATTTAATTTGGCATCAAAATGAGCTGCGCTGACAGATGGCAGCCAGGCAGGTGTAGGCATCAGCTTTAGCTTCTTCTTCGTCGTCGTCGTCGTCTTCGCCGAGGTCTTTGGCGCTGCGCCTTAATGTATTTTCGTTTTATGGGCTCATTAAATTACGCTTTATTGCCGTTAAAATAAAATATTATGTGATAAAAATGCCGAAACGATGGCAAAGTCTCGCAAAGTCCTCAGTCAGCGACTCGTTCGAGTGGCAAGAATTACATTTTAAATGCGCTAATAAAAGCGAGCATCACATCAACAGAGCTCTCCTATAAGTCACCTCGACTGCATATGGCATGCAACTGCAGGTGCTTTACCTCTAGACGCCCCCCTCCCATCTTCAATTGAATGAAATATGCGAGTGCTTCGCGAATACCTGCAATTTAGCGAAACTGAAGCAAAGCGCCTTAAAAGTTTATTATATTAGCGGAAGTGCCGATCAACGAGCACGTTATAAAGTCGGCTAATAAATGCGATACAAAATTTGACCTGAGCCATAATAAAAGTTGCGGATTATACTCATTTAACTCAACTGTTTAAGCGAAAACCAAAAATATATTTCATATTTAAAGTAAAAGAACTTAGGAGTTACGAATAATTAAAGGACTGCAATATTAGTATTCAATATAATATTTAGGCATAATGAAATCATTAATTATTTACCAAAATTAATCAAATATAAACGAAAATTAATCAAATAATATCGATTTTTTTAATTCGTTTCTCGCTTTAAATTGATCAAAGTTCCCTTGCAATAGAAAGTAGAGTGTCTTGCATTCAACGTATACTTAATATCCTTTTCCTTCGGCATTTCAACAGGCTTCTTTGGCCTCCACTCGACTGGCAAATTGTATGCTACAGTCCGTTTAATTTATTTGAATGTTGCTCTGGCTCTTTGTCCGTTTTGTTTTGTGTTTTTTAATTATTGCATTTTTGCCGTGGCAACATTTTGTGTCTGCCGTGGGGCTATTTTTTGGGCTTGTCACATTTGAATAAAATGAATGAATAGAAAGCGAGGAGCAGGACGAAAAGGAGGAGGGGCAAAGCCGTGGTCGGCAGGGGGCTTAGGTGTAGCAAGAACGGCTCCTAACAAGGGTCGCCGCACGGAAGCGGCGCTGCACTTTGCCAGCAGAAAATGTCAGCCGCCCAACTAATCGGATTAGTGTGTCACTAGTTTTTACAGACTTCACATGCGAGACACTGTGCGTGTGTGTGAGTGTGTGTGTAGAAGTTGTGTCTGTGTGACGAATGGCTCTATGGCGTACGGCGGCTGAGCACGGCGTTCGTTAGCCCAAGTGACCTCCATACGAGACCCGGGATCCGAGTCTGGGACCCAGTGGGCAGCGGCACGTTTTAGTGTAATTAAAAAGATATGCATGCATGTATATATATGTATATGTATGTAGATATATACCCGACAGCCGGATCTGTGTGTGCCCCAGACAGGAGAACATCGCTCACGCTCGTTGAATGCAAATGCTGCTGCAAATGTGAACGACACTAAATCTGTGTCACATGTGCCTTAAATTTGGAATATCAATTGAAAATTTAAGAGCATTTCACAGGTGAGAGGCAACTCACATGGCCGCAGGACATGCGATGTCAGCGTGACACGGACACATCCTGTGGCTTGTCATTTCAAAGTGAAAGAGCATAATTTTGACATATGCGATTACAACGGGAAGCACAACAAATACGACAACAAACTGCACAAATAGCACTGTAACAGCACACGTAGAATACGCAGGATTCAGCAAGCAGACCATAAAATAATGCTGCAACCGGATCAACGAACGCCTGATGCACTCACAGTTTACCCTGTAACTATTCTCAAGCTGAAGCGTGCTCATAAGCTGATGCCACCCAGTTGGCGGGCTGTGGTTGGTTACAGAGTATGCAAAATGAAACAATAAAGCAACGCGCAATAAAACTAGAAACCGCGTCAAGCCAAAGCAGCAGCAAAAGCACATCAATCAACGCCGGGGATTGGAGACTAGAAAGGAAAGGCTACGCAAGGGAGATGGCGCGACTGAAGCAAAAGCAAAGCAACGTCACGTTGCAAGGATAAACGTATTGTGTGAAAGAAAGTGTTGTGTGTTTAGCTGCGCCAACCAACCAGTTATAGTTATTGTTGTAGCTGTAACTGTATCTGTATCTGTAGTTGTCGTTGTCGTTGTAGCTGGTTCCTGTAGTTGTTTGCAGTTGTTTCATGCCGCTCTGGCGACCACAAAATACCTACTAGTCACGAACTCGGCTGGTGGATAGGTGGTTGCGGGTTGCTGTTTGTTGCTTGATGGAGGACTGGGTTGGGGTGGTTACAGTCAGTCAGTTATAGTAACGGACGTCGAGCAACTACATGAACATAAATATAAAATATCTAAGCGACACTTCTCTCAGCTCTGTCTCAGTGTGCGTGTCCTGCATGTGCATGTGTGTGTGTATGTGTTGGTGACCCAACAAGATTAAAAGTGCTGTCGGGGGCAAAAACAAACCAGCAACAGCAACAAGAAAAAAGTCACACAACTTTCTATGTGCGTGTATGTGTGTTGTGCCACTCCGCAAAGTTTAGCTCAAACAATTAAAGGTGGCAATTTCATTTAGACAGTTGTGCTGGCCCTTTTAAGTGTTCCATACAATTTACAAGAGCTGTAAAAAAGGAAACTATATATACAAGAAGAAAACGACAGGCAGATGTCCTATAGTGATTTTTAGAGGGAATTAACTAAGCAAATAAATGCCTTACACATTCATATCAATTCAAATGTGCGCCATTTCGCTTCTACATAAAATGAAATGTATCTACAGCTCGTAAATGAGACTCTACATAATAAATTTAATGGCTCTGGCTGCTATCCGGGCTCACTGAGCTCATAAAACGACTAGACGGTTGAACGAAAGGATACCCCACAGCTGCTAAGACAGACTATCAAGAAAATTCATTTCTGGCGAGCTTTGAGGCAAAGTAATGTGTTTGCAATCTATGGATTTTTTCTGTTTGCCAAGACGGCATTCTCTAAAAACTGCAAATCTAGTTTGACTTAAAAGTTCAGTTCTTAATTAAAATGCGAAAAGCAATTAATATTTATTCCCCATATGATTTCTATCATTTATAAGTATTTATTACAGGCAAATACAAAATATTTTCTATTTCATTTTATGCATTGCCTATATGACAAAGTTATTTTGTTTCAAAATATATAATACGTTGCTGTTTCTCATTGCAGGAAAGTGAATATTTAAGTGTCGTTATTTGACAATACTTTGTGACTAAAGTTCCACTCGAGGTGAGTCTAAGCAACATGTATTAGTTACTTTGCTCTCAAGAAGCAAATTCAATTCCTTTTTTGCTTAACTGTAATGTAATTTCGATTATAATGTCTAAAGATCTGCTAAAGTTTTTCTCATTAACTGCTTGTGATTCATCGGCGTGCAATCTCGAAAGCATACAGAGTATTATGTGGCTGATAACTCGTGAGCAACACCAACTAGTTTATATAGATGTATTGTGGATTTGTTTGTCTGTCTGTCAGTCTGTCCGTGTGTTTTGTGTGTGTGATATATGGCTGATTAAGTGGGGAAAAGGTGCTACAAAGCTGTCTAAATCTCTCTCAATGCCAGCGAGTGGCGCCAGCAAACTATGGACCAATAGATGAGGGAAGGGGAACACGCTGGCGATGGAGAAGGAAGCCAAATGAATCTCAACAAGAACAACAATAGCCGAAACAGGATATACAGCAAGTTTAAGGACAATATAAATAAATAAGCATGTATGCAGGCACATTATGTACACTTCGCTGTCCGTGTGTGTGTGTGACGGAGTGTGTGTATTATTTTATGGCTCATGGTAATTACAGGTGTCGCTATAATAAATTACCTTTGAATTTACTGTTTGTCGTTCACATCGTTGCTGTTGTCGTCGTCGACGTCGTTGTTGTTGTTATCGCTGTCGTTGTCATCGTTGCTGTAGTTGTGTGTGTTCGTTGTTCTTGTCACTAGTGTCAAGGGAGGGGAGTAAGGCAGGGCGAGGCGGGGAGGGGGCGAGGAGCGGGTCAGGCTCGCAGGATAACTGGTTGCCCGGCGGCAGCTGCTCGGGCTGCTGCTGCTGCTGCTGTTGGCAGCTCGCATGTTCTGCCATTGATAAGCTTTATTAAAAAGGATAATGAGCCTGTGGCCGTAAGCGACTCTATACGTATGTGCATGTATGCATGTGTGTGTGTGTGTAATGCGGTTTTGTAGTGCGTGTGTGCGTGTGTCTGCCATGTACATGTGTCCATTATAAGTTTCGTTGTTGTTTACGAGTTGTTGGCGCTTATTGTTGTAGCTGTTGTCCCCAACGTTGTTCTCGTTGTTGTTGGTGTTGCTGCTGTTCGTACTGCTGTAGTTGTTAATAGTTATGAGTTAATGGTTTTTTGTTTGCTTTCATGTTTGTTTGCCGCTTTCGCCCCCATTATTATTTCTGGATTATTATGATTACTTTTGTTCCGGCATATATAATCAAATTAACTCTATGCGTGGTTATGCGGCCTAACAACGAAAATCAACAACTATTTTTGGTTTTAGTTTCGCCTTTTTTACACTTGACCATCATGTAAACCTCGCCGCTGATGAGGGTCGCCTCTCGTTTGCCTTGCAGCAGGTGGCCGTCGCCTTCTCGTCGACACAGTTTGTCGAGAACTTTTTGTGCCAAACGACTTTTTGATGTTGTTGATTAAGTTTTGATTAGCTGCCGCCGCTCTGTCGATTCGCAGGGACCCATCGAAACACAAACACAACATTCAATGGACAACACGAAAGAAACAAGTTCTTGAATCGTTGCAGAAGCAGCTGCTACAGTTACCTCACGTCCCACAGCTAGCCGCGACTCCGTTTAGTTCAGCTCAACAGCCAGCTCCCCGGGGAAGCGGAAACATTGCAACGCGAAACGATTTATCGACTTTGCTGAAATGCAGAAATTATATTCTTGTATATATTTGCGTAGTCTCGATCCTGCTGCTTCTTTTGCGCAACTCGCCAGAGTTGCCCAGCAAAAACAATTTCATCCGTGATACAAACTATGCTACTCCATGACAATGTCGGAAATTCCCTGATATTATAGTCAGTGTTGCTATTTAAATTCAAATTCTCAATTCTCAGATACAAAAGTTCGTTAAATTAGTAAAACACAACACGCTGCAAGTAATTTGCTCTAGATTTGCGCTCAAAGCACAACCCAATTTGCAGTGTAAATTGTTTTTGTGCAGATTGTGCCAGCTAGCGTTGGCGGGAAATGGCTAAATGGTCAGCACTGTTCCCAGTGGTTCTGGTTTCTGGTGGCTCTGCTTCAAGCTCGACTGCATTTTGCCAATTTGATGCGCTGTATAAGCTGCTGTGCAGGAACGGGAAGCGCATAAAAATAATTCGTTATGTGAGTCCCAGCATTTCCCTTGGAGTTTCCCCACACAGACTCGCATTTGCTTTTCACATGGCTCTCTCTCACTCGCTCTCTCGCGTGTGTGTGTGTGTGTGTGTGTGTGTGTGGTAAAATGTGTGAATTTTTCGCCTTTCATTCGCAATTTAAATGGTTTCTTCAGTGACTGTTTGCCAGCTGATTGAGATGCAGCGCATACCCTGGAGATTTTGCGAAGGGGGTGGGGGGTTTAACAATGTCCACGTTGATGGCCCAATTGTCAAGTCGTCATCGCGAGCGCGACACACGTTAAGTATACGTCATGTTGTCGACTGCCATACTGCCGACTGTTACGGGCTTGTTTTGCAGTTGCAGTCGTTATTTTTGCAACGCCTGGGGCAACCGAATAAATAAAATGCCGCAGCCATAACAAGCAGTCCACGTGTAAGCAATCGCACTAGCTCCCTCTCTCTTTCTCTCGTCAGTCATTCAACGACGACTCTCTCGCTCTTTAAGACTGTGTGTGTGTGTGTGGGGCATGCATTCGCTCGGCTGCCACTTGAAGCTAAGCAGGAAACGGAAATTACTTTGCAAACACTTTGCACCACCTTTTGCCAGTAAGTCGCGTGGCAAGCGTGGCGTATACGTAACGTCAATGCTGCAAAAGTCAAGTGAAGTCAAGTTTCTCGCTCGCTCGCTCTCCACTCTCCATGCCACTCCACAGCCATCCTTTTTGCGTAATTTTCTTATGCTATTCTGGCCATTTAGTGCCAGGCCGCAGCCTTTTATGGCCATAAGCAATGTGAAATATGAATTGCGGTTACTTGAAATCTGCGCAGCAAGCAACCAACGTCAGGCCATCGCCATTGGCTAACCGCACACCAAGCGTTTCGTGGCCTCCGATCGCGCATGCTGGCTACTTCAAAACACACACACAGCACACACACACAGCACACGCACATTGCCGCACAGCAGAAAGGTAACAACTTAAACATCAACTGCATTTAAGTTTGTTGTTATTTTGCCGTGTGTTCGTTCGCCTGCTCGTTGTGGCACATTGCCATTTTATGGCTAAATCCACTTTAGCTGCGAGCAAGAAATGATGTGTGTTAGTGAGTGTATATCTCTATATACGTATATGTGTGTTTTGTACTTGTTGTTGCTGCTGCCTGCCTCTGCCTAAGTCCATTGCCTTATTGAAAGTTGTTGTAAGTTAAATTATGGCCCAAAAAGGCTGCCGGCTCTCGGCCTCTTCGTCTGCCGTTCACCAAATCAGCAGTTGGCCTGCTGGCTGGCCCATCTGGCTGCTCCTGCTGCTGCTGTGACTCACATGTGCCTGTAGCTGCGTTGTAGCGTTGTAGCTTTGCTTTGCTTTGGGTTAAAATTACCTTTAAATTGAAAATTATTGTATGTGCGCGCACTCAACTTCATGCAACTTCATCCGCACCGCAGCACACCACACAGCACACAGCACCGCACCGCACCGCTCAGCACCTCAAAGTACTAAAAACATAAATTTCTGTGGTTGCTGCTCAAAATTGCGGTAGCTGCGATCCTCAGCCAGCCATCGCCTGCCATATGGCAATGGCTGAATGTTTGGCTGGCTATGGAGGTGGCGACGTCGCGGTGGCTTGTGGCTTAAAGCGCTGTCGAGCTTTGAATTACTTTTTCAATTTGAGGCTCTTGAGACCGCAAGAGCGCGCGGCAGGTAAATGAATTAATGTGCGGCAAGTGGCGTGCGAATGTTAAGCAACTTCTAGAGCATTCAATTTGTATTCATAAACGCGGCACATTTGTTATTTTATTAATTTGCTTTGTTTGCTCTTACCCCATATTTGTTTAAGCCTAAATGAAAAACAAAAATAGCAACCTCAACGAGCTTAAAGCGAAAGCAAATTTAACTTAAAGTTAAGCATTCAAAATCACATTTAGTTTCGACTTGTAACCTTGACCCTTCAGGCATCAAGACAAGCAAGGCAATTGCGTAATTGAATTCAGTTCAACAGCAAAAAAACACATACGTCTTGTGTTAGCTGCACTGGGCGTATGCGTAATTGAATGTTGTGCAGAATGCATTGCATACTTTAGTCAAATGTTTTTGACACTTGCAAATTGAGCAAACTAGTATTCTTAAAATGCAAGCTTTGGGGCGTATATCGAATTGCAAGCCACACAATTCGATAAAAACACATGGCTACAACTTGGCGTATACGTAATTGTGTTAAATTGTGCTGGCTGCAATCAACTAGGCGTATGCGCAACTCCAATTTACGCCACATTGAAAGCCCAATCGAAGGTGTGCTCAACTCTCGCTCCCCCTCTAGCTGCGGTGGTTTATGCTCCACTTCGGTTGATCAACAAATGTTTGTGTTGTGTCAATTTTGAATAGGCTTTTAAAATGATTAAATTTCGTTTCATAAATATTTTACAGTCTGTCAGAGCACGAGGCGAGGGAGAAGGCAGCTGGCTGCCTTGCAAGGATATCAATTTCACTTCGATTTGTATTGTCCTGCAATGACAACAAATCGACCGAGTGTCTCTCTCTGTGTGTGTGTGAGCCAATTTTAAAGCTGGCTGTTAGGAGCGGCACGCCCACTGACAGGGCGTACGCCCTTTGGGTATAATTCTTATTCTCTTGTCACTCTGTCGCTGGCCGCTTGTGCAAATGTGTCTCAGGGAGACCTTCGCCTCGAGAGGTTCTTGGGTTCAACAATTTTGAACTTGTCTGTGTGCAGTCGCCTCCCCTCCCCCGTCTGTGTGTGTGTGTTCTAGTTACTATTTGGCACGCGTTTGTCGTTGCTGCAAATTGTCGTGCCCCGGCCCAAACTGTCGGCATTGTGGCTTGTTTGTTTGCCTGGCGGGCTCGTAAATAAATCATTTGATAACTTGACGCTGCCTTTGGATTCGACAACAACACACTCACACACACACATACACGGGCTCTCTTACTCATTGACGGAGCCAATATATCGCGTCGCCGCTGTGCGGTTTCCGTGCTCGCCGTTGGTCAAGGACTCACCTAAGCGGCAGAACTTCAGGAGCTGTCCACTGTTACAAGATTTTGTGATTTATATGCCTTTGCTTTGACGTGACCCATCCTGGCCTGGCGCTTATCGATTTTGGCCAGGCTAACGCTAACGAACGAGCGAGATACACTCGCATGTCGGCCACTTTGTTGTTTTGGCTTTATCTGCGCGCCACCCAACCGCAACGCAAACTTTTGGCCAAGCCAAATGGCGTCGTTAATTTTTACTGTCTGCCTCGCTCGCCAGCGTCAACGCCAGCGAACGCCACCCGGCACCAAACCAATCCAGAACAGCGACGAACTGCGCAGCAAAGAGCAGTCCGGGCTAGACAAATAGTCAAACGGGCGGGCAGAAGTTATAGCCATCTGCAGTTTCAATTATCTAGTTGGAGGCAGGGACAAACACTTTCATGTGGCGAACCGATCTTTCGACTGCTGCCAAAACTCCTTGGCCAACTATTTGTGTTGAGGTTCGCATCGTAGCATCGAATACCCCAAATTGATTTCCTTTGTCATGTGCAGCCGTAGCTGAGACACTCTCCGAGGCTATGCAAATCAGCTCATTTAAGGTCGCAGGGCGACAAGTAGAGTAAAGCCTTTTCAATTACACAAACTTGTGGCCGAAACTTTTCGGCCATGACCGAGCGGGCAGATGGGCTATAAAGCTTAGCCATGTTGCTCCATAAAAAAGTCGAAAGTTTCAATCAATTGGCCTCCCGTAACATCAAAAACAACAAACAGCTCACAACACGATATTTTACTTAGTCCTTCAACTAAGCACAGACCCCGCCCCATTTGGTCCTCTACTGCTGCTGCTGCTGCTCCTTTTGACCTATATAAATACGGCGTAGGTACACTTGGGAGCTGAGCGCTGTGTTGGCTGTCATAACTGGTTCGCGAAGATGTTCGGAGGCACTCTTTAAGGATTTACTGTCAAACTCAATTTGTGACTGCCATGTGTGCTCCTGCTGCCTGCCACGAGTGTGTGTGTTGAAGCAATCTGCTATTAATAGCATTTTCCAGCAGTGCAGTGCAACAGACTGAGCAGCGACCTGCTCGTAAGTCGCCCAGCTTCTGCCAGATTGTGTATGGCTCTTAAGAATCAACTTAAATGCTTCACATGACGTAGTCTCTCCCTCTATTTTCTCTGCTGCCTGCCTGACAAAACCCACAAGCTGACACAAGCTGACGAGCGAGCGCAGTTGGACAAAACCAGAAAAAATACCAGAAAAAATTTCATATTCATCACTTTGATGAGGAAGTTAAAATACTCTGACACAAGCTGATATATAGAAATAAAAACAGCTAAGAATATTCATTTTGTATGTTTTTAAATGAAATATTATTTTTCGATTGCATAAACTAATTTAAATAAATTAGTCTTCTATGCGATTGATCTGTTTCTAATTTTCAATTGGCACTTCGAGTGCAATTGATGTCTTAATATATATGGCTAAAGTGTCGGAGTTCATTGGGCCGATTAAGCATGTGTAATCCTCACCTTCTGGGGACCCACAAATAACTCTTTCAATGGTCTAAACGTAATGCCCGTTTTAAGGGTATAATAAAGATTATTTATAATCATGCTCGCTGGGGCACAACGCAGCCAAGCGCAAGCGAGCGACTCAACTCAACTCAACTCGACTCGACTCATCGCTTCGCTCCAAATTCATAAGCCTCTCTGTACGGCGTTTGCCTGTCCCTGGCGCCACCCCTCGACATACTCCACACACTTGCTGTCATTGACTAGGGGGCGAATGGAAAGGGGACAGGGGGGAAAGGGGAGGGAGCCGTATCGCTAACTTAACTGTGCGCTTAAAGCGGCTCAGATGCTGCCTCACATGTATGGGGATTAGATATTTCAAAAGTTTCTGACCCAAAAGGATTTGCCCAGAGTGTGGGCGAGCGGTGAGGCAAGGTAGCTAGCCAGGGAGGGGCGAACGGCTGGGCAGAAGGATGTATATTGGTGCACATGGCAAACAAACGACTATGGTTTTTGTTTGCTTGACTTTGTTGCCACTTGGCAACAATAGCAACATGCCCATGTGGCAGAACAGAGCTAGCGAGAGAGAGAGGCAACCAGAGTAGATTCTGCCTATTTGCCTGAATAGCCATTATCTTCATCTTCATCATCATCAACAACATCGATGGGTTTTTCGGGTGGCCCTGTGGCAGCCAGCCACACAACACTCGCTCGACAGTTTAGGGTCTAACCCCTTTTTTGCGTTTTTGATCTATGCCGCACACGCGCGCACACACACACACGAACACACGGGCAGGCACATGGAGGAAAGTTTCGTGGCGCCACAAATAGCAGAGCAGCCACCTTGCAACCGGCTCCCGCGACGGCTGTTGCTCAGTTGTCATGGCAAATTTTTGAAAGGAGATATTCAATTTGCTCGGCGCTCATAATACTCTGGCTAAGCGGCTTGAAGTTTTCGTTTCGCTTTCTCTTCTGGTTGTGCTTTAAGTAGCCACAAATTGAGGCAACAAATCTCCTATCTGCTGCAACTAATTTGATCAAGTTGCGTAACGTTAAAGGCAGCCAACTTAATTACGCTCCGAGCACTTTCTGACTTGCTCGAGATTTATTTGCCACTGGAGCCAGCAACAATTGTCAGGCAATTAAATGTGTTATTTGCAAATACGTGTCAGAGTGCAGAGAGTTGCAAGGTTGCAAGGATTATAACACGAAAAAGAGCTGGCTACTCAACGTCAGCACAGCACAACGGTCAGCCAGGTATGCGGCAGTGATTGTGTGTGTGGCATGCTGCCTTGTGGCTGTCAGGGAGTCCATAAAAATTCAAACAATATGACCAAGCTCATCAGGCGCATCAGCAGGTCTTAGCCATGGCCCAAAGCTGGCAGCAAATCCGTTTCAATGTGCAGAGCCAGCGAGACGAGGAGTTGCCACGAGTGATGGACGAGAGTCCTGCGAGGGGAGCCCAGAGGAATGCAGTCAAATTTACAATTTAAAATGCATGCATAATGAATATGTTTGCAGCCAAAGACTTTCAGCATGCCACAACACAAGGACACGCCCCGCAGCAGCAGCAACAGCAACCGAAACAACAACAACAAGCAGAACAACAACAAAAAAACTGGAAGAAAGAGCTTTGGAAAAAAGGAGGACACAAAACCATCAACAAGGCCACTCAGCTCAGCACGACTCGACAAAATCCTTAATCTGTGCGAACGATGCTTAAAGAAGAGCCACAGCAGCAGCAAGAGACCCAAACCGAACTTTAGCAAATTTAACCGAACTAGGTTTTAGTCCTTGTTTTGTTTTGCATTAGAAAAGTACTAGTCGCAACATCATACAACATGCCCCCCAACTATTGCTGCCACTGCTGCTGTGTGCACATATTTGCTGTGCTTTGTTTGCCTGCTGCTTTGCCTGGGCAACTGACAACGGGGGAGCAACAACACGTCGTCAGGAGGTATTCTGTGCTGTGCTGTTCAGTTGCCCCGCTCTCTCGTTTTTCTTGCAGGAATTTTTGCATAATTTCGTTAGTAAAAAGTATGCTTTTGTCAGAGCGGCAGCAAATTCAATGCGAAACACAATACACATACGACCCGTTGCACAGCACTTGACTTTACACACACACACACACACACACAGAGGCTTAGAGCACGCTCAAACCTACGGATTCATCTCTCAAATTTCGTGCTCAAATTTCCGTTTTCTAATTTCTAATTTAATTAGGCGCGTGGCACATGACGCTGCTCGTAAAGCCCAACGCAATCAGATGCTCGATGTATGTTAATGTGTGTGGTGTGTGTGTGCTGCAAACAACCGCACACAGTCACAAGCAATGTGTCCCTGTTGATACACACACTCCCCCCGCCCACAGCTGGTATTTACATACGAGCAACATTTTCATTACGTGCTACTGCTGCTGCTGCAAGCCGATGCCGCTGCCTGCCCCTGACCCCGCGTTTCAGCGTTGGCTCAACACGACGCTCGCCCCTCTGGGCGCCTCTTATTGTTGCGCGATAACGTTACGTTGGGGGAGTGCGAACAAAATTTCCACTGCGACAATTTTTCACATTTTTCATATTTCCCGTTTGGCTGGCTTTTTATTGCTGGAGTTTCCTTTAATTGTCGCACACGTGGTAACACCAAATGGCACTCTACGTCCACGTCCGCGTACGCTCCTCTGCGTGTGTGTGCGTGAATGTGTGTGTGTGTTGCAATATTGATTGGCCGCGCAACGCATTGATTAAGTTTTTCGGTTTATAATTATTTTAGTGTAATTAAAAGTTGCCCTTGGCAACTTGACTACAGCCACAACCACTCACGACCCCCCTTGTTTGTTCTTTTAGCCCTCCCCCGCCACCGCCCCTGCCGGCTCTCGACTCGCATGTTATTGAGTCAACTTTGTGCACCGTATGTTAGGTCAAATATTAAAGAGTCACTGCAAACAATTCCCAAAGTGTGCCAGAGTCGAAAAAGTTTCATTTTCATAGAAGATGGTGGCAGCGGGGCCTGCCAGCAGGGGGTGGGCAGGAGAGCGTAGGGGCAGTTGCATGTGCGTGTATGCGGGATTTAGCTGGGAATGCAGTCAACTATTCAATGGGTTCACACTTGATAAATGTTACGAGAGACGCCATAAAAGCCCATTAAACACATTTCAAATTGAAAAGTCATGCTCTGGGGTCACTAACTCCCCGCTCCCCGCTTGCTCTCCACTCCCTCCGCACTCCCATTCTATTTGCATACCAAACACACACAGTTTACATAATGTTTTACATAAATTTTACTTTGAATACTTGAAGTTTGGCCAACCGCTCGTTCTTTTTGCTCGTTCTGTCCTGTCCCGTTTGTCTGTCGGCCTTTCAGCGACCATTAGCCAAAAGCTTTTATAAACTGCACCGCCCCGCACCCCTGTTGCTTCTCCGCCGAATCTTCAGATGGAAAAGTTTATACTTTCTGATTACTGCAAATCGAACGAAAGATTTAATCCGCATTGCTTTGCTATGTCCAACTAACAACAATTAAACACACGACACAGCAAATATGATGAGCGCGCAACGAGAAACGCATGACGAGCAAATACCCTACATAAGTTGTTGCAAAAGCCTTTAGATTGTGAATGTAAACTCGCAAGGCTTGAAGCTGTTATTCTTGGAGCGGAATGAAGATTAGTTTGGACTACAAAGTTTGGCACAAAAAAAGGTGCCACGGCACAAATCTTTTTCATTCTCAAACTCACTGCACATTTTTTCAGATTTCTTAATTGCGCCGAGTTAAGGATGCCTACAAGCTATGTGCTCTCAAGTCGCTTACTTTTATAATCTCTCTGTTGCGACACAGCCTGAGCTGGGTTGTTGCCGTTTTTTCTGACTGTCTCATCCATTAGCATTAGTGTCTTATAATCCCTGTACACAGTTCTACTTCGGTTTTTTTCTTCAGCAACAAGCTCTCGAAAGGGTATTGAATAACTACGCAAATCCTTGAGATTATGTAGTGCTTTAAACAGCGCGTTTAGTCCACTTGAAAGCTGAGACACGCTTTAAGTGTTGGCAGCTTTCGCCCACACACACATATCATAAATTTCGTGCCGTACCGGAAATGTGCCTACTATTTAGAAGTTACTCTAATATACACACACACGCACACACACACGCACACACATACGTAAAACATCATCACACTCAGACACATACGAGAAATGGGCCTTAATAATGTCTTGACCATTATCCTGCATATAAAGTTGTTCATTTGCTTGTATTTTTGTTGTTGTTCTTCCTTTTTGCTCGTTGGCTTTGATTTTGCCCCGAGTAGTCGTCGTCGTCGTCGTCGTCGCCGTCGTCGTTGTCGTCATTGTGTATGCTGTGTGGGCTTTTGGCGTTTTTCCAGAGTGCTTCACGATCTTGGCTTTTGGCTGCGCACACATCGATTGTTGTCGTTGGTGTTGTCGTTGTGCTCATTGTTGTTGCTCTTGTTGTTATTGCCATTGTGTTGCATACATAATACATTTTATGAAACGTAAATTTTTATCGAAACCAATTTTTGGCAGTGCCATAAAACGACACGAAACAAAACTTTCTCCGCGCCCTTGTTCTGCCACTCGATAGATCTCTGTGTGTGTGTTTGGCTTTCATAATAAAAATCGAATGTTTTATTTATGTTTTCCTACGATTTGTAAAGATTCCCCAATGGCTTTTCTCACTCCTTGAGTGGGCGACTGAAGCTGTTAATTTGAGTCGTGCTCCACAAGAATTTCTTTTACCTTCAACTCGTTGTGGCTTGTAAGCTCTTATTTGAGAATTAATTGGAAAAGAATATGATGAATTCCTAAACGATTTTTCACTTTATAATGAATTAAAAGTCCATCGTGGCTTTGTTTTCCTATGCAAACGTGTCGAAATCAAGCATTTATCAAAAAATTTAATTTTTGAGCATTGCAAATGCGTCACATACTTGAAACTATAAAGAAAACGAACAAATTTATCTGTTTTTCATTTGTAGTTGTCGAAGGTTTTCCGCCGCATTCGATATTAGCAATTCAAATGCCAATAGATAAATCATTTTCAATCATATTCATGAAAAACTATTGAAGCATTCCAAAGAGACGCCAACGCATCGAATGGAACCAAACAGACAGACATTCGGTCGTTCGGTCGGTCAACAAATATAGCAAATACTTTAACAAAACATAAATGGGAAATACGCATAAAATGCAAAACACACAGACACGGAGAGCGGACGGACACAGAGCATGGCCAACAAATAGAAACAATGTCAACATTTTTTTGTAAATTAAACAAGCAAAAATATTGCAAATAAAACGAACGAAACTGAAACTGAAAACCGTGCGACCAACTGACACACACAAAGCATTAAGCGAGCTGTTGATTTCGTTCTATATAGCTACATATATATATACAATACTGCGTACATAACGCATTCGCTGTGTATATAGTACAATTTTTTCGTATTTATCGTAGAATCGTATCGTTCATTTAACTGTTTGCTTTTGTGAGCGTCACAAAAAAAAAAGGGAATTGGAATGGGTAGGGGCGGGGGGTGGAGCGTGTGTTTTGGGGGTTTGGCTTTGCTGTCGTTTGACAGGAAATGCGAAAATGTTTTCAAATCATTCAAGCACAACAATGTGGGCAAGAGCAAACAGCCCAAATGGTCAAATAGGTGTGCCACATTACGTATACGCAATACGTTTAAATACGTTTATGGGCAGTGTGAACTTGGCATCAATTGCTTGTGGCGCGGCAAAAAGAAGAGGCGAAACGAAATGAATATAAACCGTTATTTGCCCATTGGTTTCAATCTGCCAACGGCAATCCGTTGGTCATAATTGTATTATACACACTCACAAACAGAAAATTGTTAACCACAGCAGATTATGCATGCTGGCCTGCTGCGCGACTGACGTGGCGACTGGACAGAGTTGATGATATTAATTTGAAGGACGGTTTTATGACACGCGCCAGCACATTAAAACCATCCTATTGTCCTTACTCCCTCGCTCTCTGTGTGTTTGTGGGTGTCATTAAAAATTCATCAGCTTTAATAAATTAATGCATTTATGCGCAGCACAGGTAATGTGATGCCTACGGTTATGCAGCCTTTGCGCTTGTTCCATAATTATTTTTCAATTATGGTACTGCAGTTTGTCGCACAGCGTATCGCGTTGCGGTTGCACCTCAAGCAGTGCAGAGGCGTCTTGGGGGGTTTAAGGCCGTCATCACAGGGCACAGGCCATTAACGCACACAGCGCAGACAACTTGATTGAACTTTTGTGGGAGACTGTGTCGAGATTAATGCTAATGTGACAACTTAATCGAAAGCCATTTATAAGTCATGTCAAGTGGCGGCAGATACCTCGCCCACCCGACGGCAGACAGAGACGGACGGACGGAGGGACGGACGGACGTTATGACAACGCTGCCGCCAGTCGCTGCCAATGATGACGACGCCTAAGTGTAGGCAACGGCAAGCAGCTAGCTGATGTAGCTGGCAACATGACAACGACAAATCCATAAAAAAGAAGAGACGAGCGTGGCAGCAACGTTAAATATTTGCATTAATTTTGGGGCTGCGATAAGTCAGCCAAGGAGAAAGTCGAAAGTCGAATATGTAGATGGAGAGAGAGGAAACAGGAACATTCGCCCTGGCACTTACCCGGCAAGCCTGATGTCAGGCTGATAAGCAGCAATAGTTGCGCTATCAGCTCTTTGATGCTGCTCCTGCTCCTGCTTCTGCTTGTGCTGCTCATTTTGTCGTTTATCGAGCGTCGTTGGCTGCTACTGCTGCTGCTGCTGCTTCTTGCTGGCTCTTATCGCGCAATGCGTTACTTTGTCAACGACTTACTCTCGCTGGCGCTGGCGCTGGCGCTCTATCTCTGTCCTGCTGCCACTTCAAGTGGATGTTAAGTGCCACGCACTTGACTTTTATTGCGCGGCACAATGTTTACCGTTGGCAGACAACTAGTTTGCCACGTTCTGTTGTCGCCCGCTTCTGCAATTGGACGCTGGCAAATTTGATGCGAATTTCGTGATTTTACATATGTTCCGCACGTGGCGTCGCCCCGTTGTCGTGCTCTAAATGTAATAAAATATAAATAACGCATACGACGCTTGCGCCAAGGTTCATCACAACACTACAAAAATGTGAATCAATTAAACGAAATGGAAATTTTAAAACGATTTTCAGTTGTTCTACTTGTATTATTACTTTTTTTTGTTTTTGCTATTGTTGTTGTTGTTGTCGATTTTGTTGACACTTTTCGCCCCGGTTGTAAAGTTCAATTTGCTGTGTGACGACGAAATTTGGCCAATAATTTGCATGAATTCAATATGCTCGCGAGTTGTTGTGTGCTTTCTTTGCGTTCATTTGTTAGGATTACTGTTTTTGTTATTGTTGCGCGCAGAGCCGAGGGAATGGTTCGTCCTTTGTTGTCCTTTTGCCGCATGCTATAATTTCACTTTGCACTGCACTGCAAACGTTGCACGCTTTGCTTTCGATTTCTGTTTGTGTTGCACGTTCCCGTGCCCGTGCCCGTGCCCGTTCCCGCTGCTGTTGTTCTTGTTGCTGTTGTTTTTAATCAAAAATTTACACAGTCACCGCATCGGGCGTTGGTGGCAAACAAAAAAAAATGTATGTGTTGTTATTGTTGCTTGTTGTATTTGCAGGCTGCGAAACGAAAGCACAATGCAAAATTTTCAATCAAAACTTTTTACTCGCTTTCCCAGCGCTGCAAGTTTGCTGTGCTGTGTTCTGTTGTTGCTTTGTTTTGTTTTTTGTTGCTTTTTAGCGCTCGTTAGCCACGACTATCCTGTTCTGCTTCTTATTCGTTTTTCGTTGCCTTCCCTCTATACGATTTTTTTTTCAATTTTTAATGCAATTTCCACGCTTAACTGCACTTTTTGCCGTTTTTCTTCTTATTCTCTCATTTCTTTTTCTTTTCTTTTTGGAAGCTGCTGAAGCCGATGTTGCTGTTGTTGCTGTTGTTGTTGATGCTGTTTCTGTTTCTGTTGCCGTTTTATATCGCATTTATTTACACGGACACAGCACTCACACACACGCAGGCAGACAAATACACATCCTAGCAAAATATGCACACAATTTGCATTGCATCGCCGTCTCGCTCGCACACTCGGTCTACCTATCTCTATCTCTGCGTGTCTCTTTGGCTTGTTTTGTTTCCTGTTGCTCGCACAAATTCAAATTACTTTTGTCGTTATTGTTTGTATTGTTATTGTTGCCGGTTCTTATCTTCGTCGTTGTTATTGTTGTTGTTGTTTTTGTTGTTGTTGTTACATATCATGTTCATTGCTTCAATTCAGTGCTGGCAGCTGGCAACTCGTTGGCTGGTTGCTTTGCAACGACAACATGACTCTGCGTGGCTGCCACAAGATGTTGCTTCGATTTGGAATTTGTTGCACAGCTTCGCTTCGCTTGTGGGCCACGCCTGGGGCATCTTCACTCGTTTCACATGCCACAAACAGTCTGCAACGAAAGCCAAACACGAGAAACACATTAAATTTCGCAATAAATAAATAAGAATTCATATAAATTAATAATTATTAGTACGATGTGCAAAACGTGGTTGCCTTGCACTCGCAATCAAGCGAAATAAGTTCAGATATTTTTATTAAATCAACACACACTCGCACTCACACACACACATGCTACTTATATGTGGCAGGGGCAGGGACAGCTTATTTAAAATTTCCTTTGAAGCTACTCTCGCATTTTCATAATTTATTAGTTCCAGCTTTTGCTGCTGCTTCTTTGACGCTTTCATTTTGAACTTTTTTGTTTGATATTTCAACTTTGGCGCAGAGTGAGTGATGCCCCATGCCACAAGCAGCTGCTGCCGCCGCTGCTGCACGTCTGAATACGAGTGCTGGTGTAGGCCGCAGAATATCATCTCCGTTTCGGCCGGAAAGTGCGTCAGTCACTCACCGTGGACTCGGCGTCGACGCACACAGTCGAAGTCGAAGGTTGCAGCAGCAACAGCAGCAGCAGCTGAGCTGACTGATGGCTGTCTAGGCCTTTTTGCCCCCATCAAGTTCCCGTTGTTTGTGGCTGCAACCTCTGCAGCTGCTGCTGCTGCTGTTGCAGTGGCAGGCAGAGCTAGAGTGCATAAGAGCGCTATGCATTATGCTTTATTTTCCGCTTGACACCTTTGGGCGTCGTTGCGCATTTCCTCTTTGTGCAACCAGCATACACATGCGACACACTCGCACAGTGCCACACCTACTTGCCACTCTCGCCTGCTTGCGTGTACTAGCTTTTTGCATGTGCATAAGGCGACTTCTCTGTTCTTTTTTAGCCTGGCCGAGAGGCTTAACTTTGCTGCAAGGCTACTGCTGCTGCTGCTGCTGTGGCACTGCGGCACTCGTTGGTGGCGTCTCGCAGCGCACACGGCTACAGCCAGCTTCTTATCAACGTGGCAGTCGACTGCCACACAGACGTCATGTCGTCAGCTCTGAATTGAAATTTATTATTCTGCTTTGTCGTGCGTATGTGCCAGGCACTTTTGTGCCACACATGCCACCAGCAGTCGCCCCAGCCCCGACCCCAGCCTCCACTCGAGGCAGCAGCAGCAACCCTTTTATGAGTGGGTATTTAATATTTTAATGCAGCAACGCCTCGGCCCCGCCCCCGACCATGCCGCCGTCAGCCGGGAGGCACCTTGACTACACTTTATCGCTGTTAATTGCTTTCCAGTCGGGCGAGCGGCAAGGGCGACCTTTGATGCTGTTGTGATCGCACTTAAGGATATTGTTTACATGTCTCAATTATCCTTTGACTGGCACAGAGTCGCGCATGCCACTTGGCTGCCCTCTCTCGCCATACCTGTCGCCGTTTCTCTTTTCCCAGCTTCTTTTGTTCTAATTTCAAAGTAAACTTTTGACAGCCTTGAAGTCTGACACTGCACATCAAATGCGAGGCCTCTCGAATTTCCCATTACGACTTGTACAAATTACAGAGCAATTGCGAATCGGTAAAATGAAGATTGAGCAGCGTCGGGAACTAGTCCTGAATACCAGATTGAGATTGTGCCCGGCTCTCAGCGCGCGATTATGTAAGCCAAATGCGTGTGCTAATACTGTGGATTCATGCAGCCCTCCGCCCTGCAGCGCAGTCATTTTAGATAGCCATCATCGAGCTGTAGGCAATTTGTGGCAACGCAGCCTAAGTGGAAGTAACGTTAGGGTTTACTTTTTGCTGAATGAGAGACAAAAACAAAAACCAAGAAAAGAGAAAACGAAGAAAAGTTGTTGCCACTTTTTCTTGGTTTTTCCGTGCTGCTGACATTTGCCGTTTTCGCCGCTTAGCTCTGAGCTAGCGACGGGCCTTGAGGATGACAGGGTGCTGTGTATGTGTGTGTGGCGAGAAATTATGCAAAGATTGTGTGCACAACTTGAGACAGTGGACCCTCGGCCCAAGGAATAAGAAGAAGGGCAGTCGAGTTGCCTGAACAAAGGTCAGTGTTGGGCATGAAAAGTTTCTGTCGAGTGACATGTAAATTTTGCCACAGGCAGTGCGCCATTTTGTTTTTTGCCGCCTCACGAAAGAGTTGCCTGCAACACACAAAAAGCGGCAAAGGGGCAACACAACAAAAAAACAAAAAAAAAGAAAGAAAGGGAGAGCCACGTCGACATGATGATAATTTGGCATACTCGACGGCCATCAGAGCATTGCCCAGGAGCCACATTTTCTTTCATGAAAATCAGTTAAATGAGTTTGTTTACATGTCTTGGCTGGAACTGCGCGGAACGGCAAACCGGAAAACAAAAACACACGCTTTAAATGTATGCAAAGTTCTGGTGGTTGGGTGGTTGGGTGGCGTATTGTCTGGACGCTGTGGCGGCTCGTTTTTCTGCGGAAATAAATGTAAGAAAAATCCCCATACAATTTACGTTTGCAGCCTAAAAGTATGCAGCATGTAATTTGCGTTTTGTTTGCCCTACACGTTGTGCTCGTCGTTGCTGGTTGTTGCTGCCGTTTGCTTTATGTAATTTGCATGTAAACATGTGCTTATTTTCATGCCTCCTGGCAACCACCACACACACTAACACACACAGACGCACAGGCAGACATGCACACTCACACCTAGAAAGCACGCGAATTTACGCCAAACATCAAATGATTTTGTTTAACATATTTTGTTATTAAGTGTGGAAATGTGCATATTTTGCTCAAGCTGCCTTTTCCTTCACCAGCTCCCCACACATGCCTCTGTCTGCGTCGGCTTCTCTGTGTCTGTGTGTGTGTGTGCGAACCCCTTTTTAGGCAGCTCGTTGTTCGTGCCTGCAGTAAATTTCCGTTTGCCATCATTCAGTCAACGCTTAGCTGCTCCGGTTGCGCGGCTGATGGGGCATTCGGCAGGCGCATGCTTCGGCTGAACTTTGGCGTTGCATGAACTTCTTAAATTATTGGCTACCGCTATAAACTGCACAGCTCTAGGCACTGCCCCCAAGCTGAACTATGAACTTTCCGCTGCCCTTGTTCCTCTTTTTCTCCATTTTTTTGGTGGTCTCGACGAATTATGTTCTGTGGAAAGTTCAAACACATTTCTACGGTTTACTTCGACGAGCTGCAACTGCAGCTGCCAGCTGACTGACATTTGGCAATTGACAATTGACAGTTGGCCCCAAAAACTTTAGCCAATTAGTGCTGTCAAGTCACGCCCCCGCCCATCCCCGTGCACGGCGTTGGAAAGTCTAGACGGAGTCTTCTCTCTGCTGCACTTCAGCTGTGCGTTGGCTACCAATTTGCTAGCCCTCGCACACATAACAATTTCTGTTGGCCATTTGGTCGTGTTGCATATAAAGCGGCATCAACTCCAGCCAGAACGTGGCCACACTTCCTAATGCTGCTGCTGCGCTTTGAGGCAACCCAATCAACGCTGCCCCTCTGCAGTCGCTTTCGTTTTGCTGCTCGCACATTGTCTAGAGGTTTTATTGTCGTAAGTCGAAGACATGGCTGCCCCCATCGCTTAAATGTTTGCATTACTTTACTCATGGCTCATGGCTCCTGGCTTATAGCTTGTAATGGTAAATGTGTTTAAGCCTTTGTTGCTACACCGTCGTCTACCCGTTACTGTAACAACCATGGCGGAGAGACCAGCTTAGCAAATACAAAGTGTTAAATGCTCGGGGCTTACAGCTTGGCGCTAGCTGCAGTCCAAATATATACAATATATACCATATATACTGTTTGCAGCTAACACATATATGAATGGATGGATGCATATTAAAACCCAACAAAGGCGTTGTATTCATTTCTTATTTAAAACTACCCCACAGATGCAAGTTTATCCGTATCCGTATCCGTATCTCTAGCTGCAAAAGTATCTGCACATGCATCGTTTGATAGCTGGAGCTCCGGCAAAGTGTGTTTATTTATTGAACTGTGAATAAATATTTTTTTGCCGGGCAACAACTTGAAGCACCTTCAACTCAGCCAGACGGACAGACAGACTCTAAGCGATTTGATAGGCCCCTCCCACAACATTTACACACCTAGCTGGGCCGAAGACGAATCGATAAGACACTCGAGGCATGACTGTGTTGACTTTGCAGTTTGCAGCTACGAGTGTGTTCTGTAATTATGTGAATGTCTGTACGTGTGCAAGACTCAGTGAGTGAGTGAGTGTGAGTGTGTGTTGTGCATGATGGCTGTAACCTAATTCAGAGCATGGCTTAAATGGACTTACAGTCTATTGACTCACTGAGTTTTATAGTGGATGCGAGTGCGTTGTGTTGGAGTTGTGTGTGCGTTGCAAGCTTACCCATTGATTGTCTTCTTGCCCCATAAAAATTGGACTTGCTTCAATGCGGCACTGCGTGACGCAGCTGCCTCTCATTAAAGCCAAGTGCTACCGTTTTCCTCCTGCTCTCTCTCTCGCTCTCGCTCAATTATTTGCCCTCTCCTCCCACAGCAGTCACTCACTCAGAAACAGAGCGAAAGCGTGAGAGCGAGAGCGAGAGGGAAAGGAAAAGGGGAGCGACATCTGAAAAAGGCTCTTCAGCTTTATCGCTGTAATCAATTGTCTGCATTTGAATAGTTGACAACCGATTTATGGACCATTGACTGAGCAGCAACAGCAGAACGAAGCACTAGATGAGGATGGAGGCAAAGCAGCAGCAGGCGAGTGATGCTAAAGCCAACTGTGCCCCGCCTAGAGCTCATTTCTTTTGTACTTGCGGTCGTCGCTTGCGCCGCATCTCTGACCAGCTCTTATTGCCCCCTGTATGTGTATTTGTGTGTGTGTGTGTGGCCGTATCCTTTTCGGAAATCAAGTGGAATGACCCACAAGGTTCGTCTCCTTGCTCTCTCGGCAACTTCTGTTTTTCTATGTTTTACGTAATTTCACTGAGAAGCCGGAAATGGCTAGGAAATTGAGCCAACAATAACAGCAGCATCAGCTACAGCTACAGCAACTACCACAACAACAGCTATTGCCATTGCTTCGCCAACAAGAACAACAACAACAACAACAACTGACATCATGCACGAATAAGAATAATAACGAAAATGTCAGACCAAGCGGCAATTCGTCCTGAGTTCTGAGTCCTTCTTGCAACCAGCCTCCCTGGCTGCCTGTCTGTCTGTCTGTCTGTCTCGCTCCCCGTCGGTGTGACGGTCAGCCACTGGCCCAGATAATGTACTGCCAAGTGTTTTTGACCTTTTCTCATTTTGTTTTTCTGTTGTTTTTCATTTTTGTTGTTCTTTATTTGTGCTCTCTCCAGTGTTTTTGGCCCTTTTCGCTGTCCATTTCATATTTGGTTTGGTCTGTCATAAAGTCTGTCGTAAAGGACATGGCGAACGCATCCGTTTCTGGCTCAGCTCCAAGGCTAACCATCAGCCACCACTGTAGGCTGTCGACTGCCTTCTGTTGTCTGTCGCTTGTTCTCGGCTGGCCTGCTGTCGACTGACCACTGACCCACTGCCACAAGCAGCTGCTGTTGTCGCTCTTGTTTTAATGCGCTCCACTTGAAATTATTTAAAACTTAATGCAAATGAAATGCCCCGCAAAATGTAGGCCGTAAGCGAGTTCAAGTTCAGACATGGCCATTACTGAATTACTCCTTCTCCACTTGGCACAGTGTGGCAACAACGGTTTGGCAATTTCATTTTACTGCCACTTTGCCAAACTAAAACTAGCTGATGAAGCCAGAATGTGGCAGGCAAAGCAGCTAAACCCTTAAACAACTTCTTGCCCCTTTATTGACGAGCACGTCGAATTATTCGCAAGGTAAGTGCTTGAGTAAGCTATATCCCGACTTAAGATACATTAACCTACAATAAATTCATTGCTGCACAATTTCCTCAACCTTTTAGTAGAGACTTCTAATAGAATTCAATTAAAAATTATTGCAATTAGTAGCTGTGGAAAGTGTTTAAATAAAACTCGCGAATTTAATAGTTCTAATGAGCTATTTTGGCATTCACTTCTAAGTAATAATGTGATACCATTTTTGAATAGTTATTGGATCAATTTATACTTATTGCAGGTTAATATTCTTCTTTACTTAAGCAAACATATATGAAGTACCCAACACTTAACTGCAAGCTTTTCACTTGTTATTTGAGTATGCAGCAAGGACTCTACATTTCTGTTTTGTTTTGTCTAGATTTTATATGCGCTATCATTCTACTTTACTGTTGTTACTTCTTTTGTGGCTGCATTTGCCCACTGTGTGGTGTTATTAGAGCTAGTCTAATTCAGGGAGAGCATTCGAAATATCTTAACAGGCTGAGGTGCTCGTCTAGTGTGGCTTTAAGCCTAGTTACGGTTGCTGTGTGGCAAACTTGCAACTGGCAGACGACTACTGCAGGCTGCGGGCTGCATGCTGCTTGGCGCTCGCATTGCATCAATTCAGCTTGTCGGATGCGGCGACACACACGTCTTCTGGGCATTCACATGGCAGGCTCTTGGCACGGCTCCGCATTTGGGTTAATGTAGTATTTGTGTTTTGCGCCCAAGCACCAAAGGCATCAGCGACGGATTGATGTCAGACACACCCATCCACACACAGAGAGAGAGTGAGAGAGCGAGGCACACATATGGAAACCTATACGGCCAGGCTGAGCTGGGCTGAGCGGTCCTTAGACCGTTGTAGGAGAAGTTTTCATCATTGGATTGCCGTGAGGGGCGCAGACACGTTTGCCACTGTGCGAGGGAAATATGTCAGCGTCTTTTTCGCTTTCGCTTAGATTGGCATTGTCATAAAATGCCAACGCGCCACGCCCCCTCGCCCCGCAACGGGCGTGTGCATGATAAAAATGCACAAGCCTGTGATTGCACAGCCTTGCTTGCTGGCTGGCTCGTGCCACATGCCGCATGCCGCATGCCACACGCCCGCCGCATGCCGCATGTATCGTCAGTTTAAAGAATGAATTGCACTTTATTGCTGGCATTTTGTCATGCGGCTGGTTGGCCCCGACGCCGGCACGTCTTGGGCCCCGTAAATAGTTAAGTAGCCACACCCGGCGCACTTATGAAACCACAGATGAATTTCCACTCAAACGTGTTGCCATTTGACTCCATTTCCACTGCCCCACGACCTCACACACCACATATTTCCGGTCAGCTGAGATGGCCACAACTTGCAAGCTAAACCGCAGAACACAATTTGAATACCCGTCAGCCAAAAGACTGTTAAACAAGTTGTGTAAGTTACAAGGGCACAATATTTTCAAAATAATAGCTATGTCAACTTCCAAATCAAGGCGACAATAATCAGACTGGAGAATTGCATTTAGAAGTGCTGTGACATCGAAATAAACTATTTCGTGAAATAGAAATATTCGAAAATACTCATAGATAGCATCGCTTTAGTCAAGAATTTTCTTGGCTTAATAAAAAAACAGCTTAATTATGTTCTTTGAGTGTTCTTTCCGCTTGATATTATGCACACATTATCTGCTAGTCCAGCACACCCGCCTGCAGCTTTATACTCGTAGTACGCACATTGCACAAAAAATTCAATCAAAATTGTTGCCATTTAGTTTGACATTTCATTTTGATGGCAGGCGAAATGATGATGAAGTGCTGCACTGCCTTGCCAGAGCGGGGCGTGGCAATCGCCGCATGTCTTGCGAGCTATTGACCCGCACGCCCAGCATAGTCGGTGCTGCCGAAGACATGGCCAGCCATTTCAGTTAGCTGTTGGTTTTTTATAGAGTGCCAAAGTGGCGCAAGAATTTTGCTAGCTGCAGCTAGCATTTTTTTGTGCCAAAACAAAACACAGAAAAAATTGTATAAAAGCGATGAGCGGGAAATACTAAAGTGACCGCAAGCTGTGGGTGTTCGTTCGGCTGGTGGTTGGCGCGTTTTAGTGCGAGTATCGTGGAAAATTGATTTTGTTTTTCAGCTGCAGCTGACTGGCCGCAGTGCGATAAGAATTTGCGTTTTTCTCGCGCACTGCTGCACTTAATCAAAAACTTTTCATAATTTGCCAACCGAATTGAAGCAGAAATTGCAGTATTTTTTCTGTTGTTTTTGTTATTGATAGCCAGCAGGGTTCAATCTATGGCTCTATATTATTTATTCATCCGTTTTTATTCCTGTGCTTTTGAAGGTGTTGATTAAAGCGGCGCATCGGCAGAGCAGCAAATTATGTGATGGCATAAAACAGCACAAAAGAATACAACTATGAACACGAATTGCAAATAAAAATAGGCGAAACTTTTTATATAAAACAGGAAAAGTTAATGGTAGAGAGTCTGTGCTACTCAAGGGATAATTATTTGGCCGTCGACTGAAGGCCAACAAGAGTCAAGGCCCAGACACAGCTGGCGTCATGGTTGTAGACGCCTTGTGCATGCCTCTTACTCTGCTATTCTTCTATCTTTCCTATGAAATCAAATAAATGTATTAAAAGTGAATTCATTGGTTTATAACAAATCAGCGTCAAAATGTGTATTAAATTCCATATAATAAAGTGATTCAAGCATGAAACAGAATTCTTTGTACACACAGACAGCGACTCACTCACACTCACGCCAGTCTTCCCCCAAGCATTCACACACATACACACACATGTCTGTGCTTAAGGAATTGTGTGTGTAAAAATTTTTCACACGTTCGCATTTGGTTTGCTTTTGCACCATGCCTGAAAGCACATGAGAATTCATAAAACTCTCTGTCTGCCTACGAGTTTATGAGTGTGCGAGTAAAACACACACACACACACACGCGCACAGTTGGGGGCTGCTGGCGTTGGCGAGTAAGAGAGAGAGAGAGAGAGGGGGAGAGCAGCTATAAGGAGCTATCAAGAAATCACAACAAATTTACAAGTGCCACACAAATGTTTGACAAAAAGTTTCTGAAAAGCTTTTCACTGATTTCGCAACGTCTCAACGATTTCTCTGCCACACGAGAGAGAGAGAGAGAGATGTGTGCGCGGCAGGGGCGGGGGCAGGTTGGCCATAGACATTTATGGCCCGAGATGCTATCGGGTTGACATAAGTTAAGCTGCTTTGCTTTGCTGTTTTCGCTTTAAAAACAGCAACACCGAAAACACAACAACAACAACAATGAGAACAGCAAGTAAAAGCCACCAAAAATTTTCGGCTCGCACAACAGTGCGTATGAAAATAAACTCACGAGCTAGTGTCTGTCTGTGTGAGTGTGTGTCTGCAGTTGAAAAGGGTGTTCGGTGTATTCGAAATGCGGCAACAACGCGTAAATTCATGCTTGCAACATTTTTGCGAGCTACCCGAAAAACCGCTCACCAACTCCACGTATTCAAAACTTTTGAATTGTGGCGCAAGGCGACACGCTGGAGGAGGCGACGTCCCGCCACCGCACCAGTTGTTTAGACTTGTCTGCTATTTAGTGTTGACACGCAAGGCAATTTGGCAAATGCAAACAGCACGACCAAATATTACGCATACGCCATATACGCCGTATGCGTCTCGTTTTCTTGGATATTAAATAAACTTGCGCCATTTCAGTTTCGCGCCTCAACAGCCAACCGCAACCCCGACCGCCGGCACTACTCTGGTAACGGTTATTGCTTATTACATGGCCTGGGGGTCGAGGGCGACCCATCAGGCAGCTCGCTTTTAAGTAGTTTGCCGTGTGGCATGTACACTTTGCCCCACACACACACTCAAACGCAGACACGCAGTTGACTTTGTAAGACATTGAAAATCACAAGAGAAAATCTGCTTATGTGTGGCGGAGTGGCAGCGTGGCACTGTGGCAGTGTGAGTTACAACACAAAGGGAATTTAAATAAATAGCATAAACATTTTGCATAGCAGAACTGCTTTGTGACTGCGAAGACTCAACTCATGTGTATAATCAACTTGCGCTCACTCTCCCTCTCTTTCTCTCTCTCTCTACCTCGTCTCTCTCTGCAATTGGAAGAGGCTTAGTCCCAGCGCAGAGCTCAGTGGCTGATGAAGTGCGTGAAATTGATAAATGAACTACGACGACTGCCACAGTGACTCTGACTTTGACTCCGATGCTGTTGCTGAGTGTGCAGCAGCTGCGCTGGCATGCGGAGCGTATGCGTAATATCAAAGTGAACCGAAGTCAGCAGTGCGCTATCGTTCTCATCAGGCAGTTACACAGAGCAAGAGCGAGCGCGTGAAACAACTTGAGTGGCGCGCTGAAATCCTCGATATGAGCTGATAAACCACACGAAAATTGGCTGCTCGTTGTGCGGCCGCATAAATTAGAACGATTCCCGCTGTGTGTTGTCGCCACCGAAGAATAGTCGAGTGAAAAAAAGGCTAAGCGCGTAAGCGCTTAACATTTAAATGCTAAATAGCTGGTAAAAGGATAACGCATATCCTTATTGCCACCTAACGGCACGTTCGACTAGCTCTCCAGCTGGGCGTGGTCGTGGCGTGACTGCAGGACCGCCCGACAGCACGACAGCCGCCAATCCATTCCGAGCTGTGCTCTCCGCTCCCGCCAACGCAAAAATTAAAGTGTTACCAAAATAATAACAACAAATTGCCTGCGATACAACAAGCAAAAACAACGCTCGTTTGCGAAAATGTTGCGACTCTCGCAACGGGTTACAACAAGGACATTTCGCTGTCTCTCTGTGGGCGGTCTGCCACTGCTGCTTCCCTCTCTCTGTATGTGTGTGCGATTGTGTTGCTGTGTGTGTGTGTGTGTGGCACGAGGTCACGCGTTGCGCCGCCTGCCACCAGGCCAAACGACATTTATTCAAATTGCATAGCCAGTCGACATTATATCAGCTTGACATGCGATTGTCCCTGAAAGCCCAAATACCAGAGCATACAATATTGAATGGGGAAGCCAAACACAAGGAACATGCTTGCCAATTTCTAGGTATTTCACAACTAAGCGACTTTTACGAATGGCCCATAAAGCACAACAACGCTCGCGACAGTCTAATAAAGCATTTCACTCTGTTTCCTTTCAGATTTTGTGCCCATTTCGTTAGCCAAATTAATGGCAAGCCAACTAAATGCGATGTTAAATCCCAAAGGACCCAGAATTACAAAGCGGCAATGTTGACTACCGGTTTAGGTAATTTGAAGAAAATATCTGCTATTAGCTACGCGAACAATTTTCTTGGTGAAGTGTTGAAATGTAATAATAATAAAAAAACTACGCAATAATCAATTCATTTAGAAAAGAATAGTATAGTTTCAAAATGTATTAATAATTGTGTGGAAAATCTACTAAAATATCAACACATATTGTAAAAAATATATTAAATAATAGATTCCCACAATATATTAATAATTGTGCCAAAAATCTACTGAATATCAACTCATATTGTAAAAAATACACTATATAATATATTATCAATTATGTGGAAAATTTACTAAAATATCAACTGATAATGTAAAAAATATATTAATAGATTCTCAAAATGAGTTGTGTGAAAATTGCACTCAATATCTTCAACTCGTATATTAAAAAATACTCTGAACTTTGCATTATTATAAAAGAAGATAGCATAAGAAATCGTGGGCTCAGTGCTATGACAGTCAATTGTTATTTAAGATAACTTTATTGTGTAACTGCCCTCAGGGGCAATTTGCTTAAAATATTTGCTGAGATATTTTTCTACTTTGGCACGTAGAAAATAGTTTTCTTTTCTTCATTTTTGACAACTTAAAGTCGGTGTCCTTTTTCGTCCGTTTTTTTTGCGTTGCAATTCTCTTACGCTGGTTGGCGCGCCGAGCCGAGCAAAAGAATGGGGCAGCAAAGGACGAGGCGTGGTATTCCTTTGCTTGTTGCGAATTGCAACTTGACTCTTTAGTTGTGCTGCTGTTGCAAGTGTGTTGCAAGAGTGCTGAAATAGTTGTAGTGCCAAGCGTGGTACATGCCAACCGACGCCCATTAAGATCGTTTGTTTCGCATTTTTCTCAGGCGCCGAAAATAAATTAAAGAGCCAAAATGTTTCCTCGCTGCTTTTTTACGGCCTTTGTTGCAGTCGTCGTAATAGTAGCATTTTCTATGCTGCCACCACTCTTTAATCTTGCTTTATTTTTCTATACCTTTTTTTCGGTAGGTACGTTTCTCATTTCTACGTTGTGCGAGTCCTTGTTGTCGCCGATTTTGTTTCACACGAAGCACTGTGAGGCAAGGCGAGCCGTGGCGAGGCGGGGCGACGCTTACAATGTCTGAGGACAAAATCTGCAATCTACAAGCGCTGCAGCTGGACTCGCGAGCCAAAGAAAAATGCCGCTGAAACGTGCGCAACGTTTTGTCGGATATCCGTTGTGCCACTGGCGCTGTGGGTGGCGCTGCCTTTTAATCGTGCCTCAAGTGCAGGCCGTGCAACGGAAGGTGAAGCTCCAGGCTCCAGGCTGGGGAAGTGTGCGGGAGCCGAGGGAGTTGCGTTACTTAAATGTAACCTAAATGCCCGGCAAGCGGATATGTCGCGTTAAATTGCAAATGGCTGACGCTAAGTGGTGCAGTGGTGCAGTGCAGCTGCCACGGCTGCCGGCTGCCGGCTGACTGTGACGCATATTTATCAGCATATCGCTCCACATTTGCCGTGACAGATAAGTTGTAATTATACCGAAATGTGTGTACTCGCTTTGTACCCACTGCCAACTAGATTTGAATGGGTATATTGAATGTGAGAGTGCGTTCTTTAATTGACATTCCAACACTGTGTAAATGAAGTAAACATTTGAACGTTAATTACGAAATATTTCTTGGATTGCTTTATGTCTGGCTGATAACTGCAATTACAGGATATCTCACAGATTACGCTCAGTTGTGCGCCAAATTGACTGGTTGTGCAATAAATTTACTGCAATGCCTTGGGCCGAAACAAAGCCAAGGAGTTAATTGCATGTTATCGCAGTGCAGATGTTGCTCCTCACAGAATAAGTTGCATGCAACGAGTTGATGAGAATTTATGGCGCACACACGCACACAACCACACTGCTATTTGTTAACTGCATATTTGTGCGAGTGTGTGCGAGCCATGCACAACAATTAGTTGAGCCGCAGCAAAGCTAACACCAATATATATTGCCTGACAAATGCAAACCGATGCACATGCAGCATGACAACTAAATAAACACGCATCCACACACACACACACACACACACACACACACACAGAGAAGTCTCGTTGATGCTGCAGTTGCCAGTGCTGTGACATTTGCTTAACCTGCCGCTACAAACACGGCGATGGCGACTGCGTAATGCTTAATATTGCATAACCCCGGAATGCATGCCAAAAAGCACATTAACTGCACACACCCACACACACACACACACGCACCGTCGCAAACTCACTCAGTGGAAGTCATATAGACAGGCGGCTTTGGCAATTGTGCCCTCACTCCGCAGTATGCAGTGGCGCTGCTGTTGGCGTGAAATTGTCATGCGCCATCTAGCGTTAGAAAATTGAATTATGAATAATTGCGTTTTGTTGGTTCTCGGCCTGCGCGCGCGTATGCGTATGTATGTGTGAGCGAGACAGTACCTGCCTGCATTTCTCGCTGTGTTTTTGTTGCTGGCATGTTGCCTACTTTTGTGCGCGGGCTTCCGGCCTCAGCTGCCATACGCCGCGTCAGCCCCGTGCGCGCCGCCACTTTAACTATTTCATATGCACGCCAGCCAGCATACGAGTGTGCGGCGTCCGTGTGTGTGTGTGTGTATTTACCTTGGCTTTAATATTACAGCAAACCACATAGCACGTGCTTCGTGCTGCGGTTAACGATTGCATCTCCATTGCATTTGCCTGCGCATCAGCGTGTGTGTGTGTGTGTGTGCGTGACGATGTGTATTTACTTATGCCGTCAAACCAATTTGCCTTTTTGGCACATTAAGAGTCAGCTGCTGAGCTGACAGAGTCATAAATGATATCCATACAATTAAATACTTGCGGCAGCGCTGAGGCCAGGCTTCCTTGTCAACGGCAACGGCGGAGGACGAGGCGCTGTAGTAGGAGGGGCGGCCTTAACAATGTCCCTGCCATTGGCCCTAATCTACTTAGCGCGCCATTCAGAGCATGTCACAATGCCAAAGCAGCACGGACAAGCACAATGAACCTTAGCCCATCAGGCCTGAGGCGTTGGCTTTGCTGCCGCTGCCGCTGCCACTGCCACTGCCGTTGTCATTGGCATTGTGCGGACTGGCCATTTGCTTGGCGACTCGAAGCGCGACAAAATGAAGCGACAATCCTGGCGCTCGCCAGCGAGCTGGAGTGTAAAAGGAAAATCTAATTTAGCGCAAGTAAAGGCAGTCATGGTCATCAGCCCCTGTCCCTGCACCTGCCAGCCCATTGACTAAGCCATCATGTGGCAGCAACGACAGGTTGCCCGCTGCCGCATGCAGCGCGTGGCGTTTGACAGTAATTTGGTGAAAAATATATTTGCCGCTTAATTTTTATAAACTTGCGAGGCAATTTTGAGACCTTCGTGCGCCTCGCACAGAGTTAAGTACACAAGCGAGATCCGTATTCTCAATTTACATTTTTTTTCGGTATATTCCCCAGGCTAGCGAGGAGCGCGTGTCACGATATCAGTTTCAAGAACGCATCCGCAAATTTCGCGTGAACAATTTCCGTCTCAACAAGTCTGCAGCGCTTAATATTAGCGTCTGAATTTCTATTTATGTCGCTTAAGTCCCGATGCCGAGTTAATTCTATTTTCGTCGAGATAACACTCAAATTTCTCTACAATAAAAGTGTCTGTCACGCAGTACCCGGCCCATTAAAGTCTGTCCTTCGCTAGAGATGTTTGCGTGTCACGAGGGAGCGATATAAATACAATGAATTGGTTTCTGAACTTCCAATTTCAAGAGCAGCCTTTTAAATTTTGAACTACAATAAAGTAAAATGTAATAAAAACCTATTTGCATGTTTTGCGCTACATGAAACTCAAGTTGTTCCAGCTAGCAAGCCAAATATACGCGTCTAGAAATAATAAACATTCGCTGCTGCGCTGCCAAATTTACACATCTCTAGCTGAACTCTCGGCCCTCGTGCTACGTTTGCCATATGTGCTGCGTTATTATTAAATCGCATACTCATTGTTGTTGTTGCTGCTGGTGTCGTAGTTGTTGCTGCTGCTTGCCTGGGTGTTAAACATTGTTATAAACGCGCGTCAACATCCAGCAGCTGCTTGTGCTTGTCATCATAATGGAGCATGAGAATGGAATTGGCGAGGGCCCGCACGGAAATAGGATTGGGAATGGGAATGGGAATGGGATTGCGTATCCTTATGGCAAAGCTGCCTTGACATTTAAGTCGTGTCCTTGTAGTCACCCTGGCGCTGCTTTGCTTTGCACTGCTCCGTTGCCGTTGCCGTTGATGAGCGTAAAAAAGCAATTGTTGCGCCTAATAGACATTCATGGCCAGCACCCAGGAGCCCGGCCCGGTCCCTTGCCGTCTCTGGCCGCTTTGGCTATGACAAAATGCTACATATTTTATTAAGTATTTTTCGGCTGGCATTCAATAAATTCAGTGGGCCATGTGATTACGCATACACATGTGGCGGTGCTCACATGCCACGTCATCTCGCCTCCGCTTCCATTCTAATCAATTGTTATGCGGCGGCTCGGCTTATGCAACTTCCTATTCCCATCTACCCCTCTTCTCCAACTCTGTCCATCTTTATGCTTTTGCCTGGTCCCTGCGCTCCTGGCATTCATCTTCATCGTCCTCGCCATTGCCATCATCCTCGTTGCGTCGTCGTCGTCGTCGTCGTCGTCGTCGTCGTCGTCGTCGTCGTCGTCGTCGTCGTCGTCGTCGTCATCTTCATCATCATTGTCGACGACGATTGATGCGGGCATAAAAAGCAGCTCATTATGCTTGAGTGCCATATAATTATGGATTTTCTATGGAAATATGCTGCCGCACACTGAACGCTCTTTGTAATGGGACTTAAAAGGTACTTAGCATTGCAATCTGCCCTCCCTGGCATCGAGGCGACGTGGAGCGACCTTTTTAATTTGTAAACAAGCTTAAATTGGTATCTATGTGGTGTCAACCATCTAATACCCCCGACAAGCATTCGTGCATTGATTCAATTATAATAAATAATTGCCAAAGGATGTCTGTCGCACATTTGCAGCCTCAAATGTATTGCTTGGGTTTGCAGATGATCTGATTACGCAATTCTAATTAGCTGTATATTTGCATAAGTATTTCTTCGAATAGAGAATTCCATGTGCTTATTTCCTGCTCAATATTGATCAAACTGGTAAAGGAAAGTGGAGTTTATTGATTTTTGTTGCTGTTTATAAATACAACAGCTTAAAGACTGCTCATATTCCGAAATATGTTTCAACAGCAAATCAGAGCTGTTGCGTCAAACGTGAGCTCTATTTTAAGCAGAAAATCACGTGACTAAATCTGAATACTCTCAGCTTATAATCAGCTTAACAGGGTGCAACTCGACACCAACACACATGCAACAAAACAGAAAGAGAGAAAGCGGGCGACGCAGTTGGATTTGACTCGAGTGACACCTGGTTTTCCGCTAATTAATTAGCCGAACAACAAGAATCCAAAAGAGCAGTCTAGCTAAATATATGCGCTGTAAGCACGCGAACAACATGAGAGCGAAGGCGGGCGCTGAAACTGACGTTGGCGCTCGACTTGGAGCTGGAGCTGGAACTGACGTTGACAGTGACCAAGAGCGACTGTTGCAGCAATGAACTTTGACACAAGGTGTCAACTGTAGCGTGTACTGATGCTGTTGCTGCTGCTTCCGTTGCTGTTGCTGTTGCCGTTGCTGGAAGCTGCCAGTGTCACTAAAAATGTCTTACAAGAAAATCTACTTAACGAATTTTTGAGACAAGCGCAGCGAGCAGCAAATCAGCGTTGAATGGCGTCGAGGCGGGGCAAATTGGAAGCTACAATTAGGCAGCCGGCGAGCAGCAGCCAGTCAGCTGCCACTTGCCACACAGCACTACAAACTATTGCCAGTAAGTGCAACAATGATGGCGCATGTTGCGCTTCAAAAGGACACTCTGTCTGCTCGGCAAAATCTTTGGGGGGTGGCAAGGTATTTTTATAAGCTGTCAAAAAGTTTGTTGCGTCGCAATGATGTGACAGTTGCTGCCTCTTGTGATAAGCAAAAGTTCGTTGGTGGGGACCAACTGGCAGCGTGCGACACGATTTTAAAGAGAGCTGATTTTGTGGCATCGCATCGTTCGCCTAATTGAAATTTTCGCTGGGTGTCAAACGGAAGCAGCTGCTGTTTGTTATTTGCCGTTTGTCGCGCGAACGCTTCCGGCTGTCAGCTCACAGCTCTCTGCTCTCACTTGCTGTGGCTGAGTCGAGCCTGTGATGAGGCAGGCGCGCATGCACGAGCGCCTAAAAGTACACAGTATTGATATAGATTACGTGCAACCGCAACGTTCGCTTCAACCACGTGCGTGCCGCGTTCAAGGCGCAGCGCTGCGAGGGGCAGCTAGGCGGGTGCGTGTGCAAAACTTTTGAAGACAGAGCGAAAAAAAGAAGCAACAGAAAAAAAGCAACGTGGGGAAGCAAAAGAAATATAAAGCATAACACTTGACATTGACAAATTAGTTCCAGAAGACAACAGCGCACTGTCTGTCGTGTCTTGCCGGAGAGTCCTTGCCGCAGCAACCGCAGCCACAAGAGGCAGGCAGCAGGCAGGGGCAACGCGCGTCAGTTGGTTAAACCAACTTCTGTCGAGCTGCCGAGCTAGGAGCTGTGAGCTGTGTAGGTTAAAAATAATAAAATACCTACTGACATGATAGACACGAAGGACTTTTCTTTTTATTTAACGTAGATTGGAAAAGTTTCGACAGTCCAGTGGAGCAGCAGCATCAACAGCAGGAGCAGCAGCAGCCGCCGCACCACAGCTTGACTTTGCCGCACTTGCACTTAAGTAACTGGCAACAATGGCAGCTGTGATTTGCCCCAAAACCGAACAATGCCCGATGCCCAGGCGAATACAGGACTACCCCTGCCCCCAAACTATCTGCCCCGCTACCTGTTTGCGAACATGTGTAGCTAATGTTACATATTATATAACAGCCAGCTGGGTGTGTGTCTCTCTGTGTGTGTGTATTTGGGTCATGGCTGTGCGCCGCGATGCGTAGGACACAAATTTCGAAAAATTTATTGCATAGTTTCAGGCGCACAAGTAGTTAAAGTAAATCTGAGCCACCACCACCGCCTGCCCAACTTACGGGCTAATGAGTTATGCAACAGAGCTGCCAGGCCACGGGCCACGGGCCACGGCCAGGCAGCCTGATGGAAAACAATTATAAGCACACCAAAAAGTATGCAAGTATTTTTTTTTGCTTCCACTCTCAGTACATTACTTACGGCAACTGAGCGAAACTTTGTACGCGCCTGACAAACTTTATGCTTTTCAATTTATTTGGAAGTTGTGCCCCGCAGCCAGCAGCAGCCGGCCAATAGAGCCTGCAGGCCCGCAAGCCTGCAAGAGGAGCTGGTCAATTCCGGCATTGTGGTCGACGGGGTGCTACATTATTGCGTCTCAAATTATGCAGCAAATAAATCAACGAGATCAACGAAATAAGTGCCCGACTCTTAATATGCGTCAATCAGGACTTACAAGTTGGACGCCCCGCAGTGAAATATGACAACGTAGAAAATATGCGAAAAACGCGCCTCAACGACGCTGCAATACTCTTCCAAGATTTACGGTTCTGTCAGTCAGTTAGCCTGAATAAAATTTGACAATCAATTAACAAATTGATACACCTATCAATGCGCCCTGAACACAGTCACATAGAGCCATCAATTCCCAAATTTATTCAACGTTCTGCTGCCTTAAACTCATTCATATAAGTTTCCCACTTTCAACAGTATTCAATGCAGACTTATATTTGGATGAATTCTTATGCAACTTTAGACTAATATTTGTATTAATTGATATTCAACTGCTTGCTCACTTGCATTTGATCCAGTTTACATAAACATAAATACACAAGCATTCTTGAGCGCAATGAAAACAGACAGCGTTTCACAGAAAAAATATGGCATGAAAGGTTGAGAGTAGAGAGAGTACGATGGCCGACTCAAGATTATTATTTACGAGTACTTTTTTGTTCAATTTTCAGTTTGGCATTCGTGAAGTTTGTTAAGCAACAAAAGCCGTAAGCGTATTAGGAATTTCTTAGGTGAAGCGGGAGGGAAAAAACACTCACTTAGGAATTGTTTTTAAATTTATCATAAAAAAACATTTTGAGCTGCTTTTTCAACAACTTTGCAATTTTTTGTCTGTTCATCCCAAACAGATAAGTGAGTCAGAGAAGAATGAGGCGAACACAACCAAAAAAATAAAGAACGCTGAATTTTTTCGTAGGCACTCTTTGGAGGCAAACACAAAGTACTTGCCACATCCGTTAGAGTTGGAGTCGGAGTTGAAGTTTATTAAAACATAGCGATGGCAGAATGTTGAATGTTGAAGCAAAGTGCAGTTTGGCATGTTGCTGCTCCCGTTTCGCTGCTGCTGCTTTGGCTGCGTCTCTGCCACTAATTTATCAGCGTCTCTCGCCCACTTCTGGCTTCTGGTGGCCGTCTCTTCATCCCACATCGCTGGCCACCTAAGTGCGGCACTTCATTTGCATTTAAAATGTTTTCGCCTGCTCAGTTTCAGCCTCAACTTTAGCCATTCATTTGGCACATTTCTCTTTGTTTGCCAATTGAGCGCTGGTGGCGAACGTGGTGAGCCATCCGAGTGGGTCAAGTGGGTCGCCCAATGTTTATTTGTTTTCCACCACGCTCGACTGTATTCCTTCTTTCGCTTTCCCGTTCCTTTTCGCTTTTTTCTATTATTTCGTCCATGCTCTGCCCGAATTTATCGATTGCGCTTACAGCTACCACGCTGATGAGTGTAAGCGAATCGTAACTCATCTGTAATTTGGCCAAATTAAACGGCGGCCCAACTCGAAAGCGGTTTTGAATAATCGTCGGCCACTTAACGCACACCTTTGCATTTTCCTTTGCCTGCTGCGACCCTTCCTGACCGGCTGCTGATTTATGTATCCTGAGCGCGCCTCTAAGTATGCAATAAAATTGTATTTAAGATACATAATGAAATTGGCGCTTTTAAATTATTGTGTTGCATACACAACAAAACAGCAGCAGCAGCAGCAGCGGCATTAAGATAAAATTAAAAAGGACGATCCTTTTAATTTATGACGGACACCAGCGGGGCGCCCCTCAAATGTAGGCACTAAATTTGACCGTCTTAAACGCACACACACACACCAACATACACATACATTGCAAATTAAACGCTAATTGTGTCGGACTGCCTTTGAAGCTGGCGAATGAGGGCGCAGCGCAAGCATATTAAAAATTAATTTAAATTTTTAATTCATACGGCAATGTCCACAAACGGAAGTTCTGTAGTTGCCCCCGTGCAGCGCCCACGGGCAAAGCCTACAAAACTCGGGGAGAAACCTTACACGGCAAATGTTTTGTGTAAGCGAAAACTAAGCGCACAATTCGGGCATTATTTTTGGAAATGCTGGCTTTAAAATATTTAAATAATTCACTCTTAAAGTTGCGCATGACAACAACAAAATTCCCACTCAAACCATAGTAATAAATATGAGAAATTCACGAGCATTTGTGGTGTTTAAATGAAGCTAATCATTGCTTGAAAATAATAATAATTCGTTGCTCGGCTCACAGCCAGCTTTAAGTGTGGCCGATACTTTGATTTAGCCATGGCCAAGTTCGGCTGACCCGGCTGAAACACTTTGTATTGCCGCATGGCAACTTTGACACTTTTCGAAATTAATTACTTTAAAGTTGGCCGACCACGCTGCACCCCCACGCCCCTCGCCCCTCGCCACGCCCGGCTGTCCAAATTAAATAATAAATTATTATTTCTGTGCGCGCCAATGAAGTGTGCCAAATTTAAGGGCGCCCCAGGAGCACATAGTTGGCTAAGTAGTGCGCCACTTCAAAGTAATTGCTAAATACACAGAGACTCGGAAATGAAGCCGAGTCGCCTCCACGTCGTCGCTTAGATTCACACGAGCGCCGCACAGCACAATAAATTAAAATAAATTGCTTTAATCTTTCGGCATAATTTCATTTGGATAATTATGGACGCGTCGCTCTGTTGACAGCACTCGAAATCGCGCATTTTTCCGCGTTTTTTCTTCAGTTTATCAGAGCGCGTCAGATGTGTACGAATCTTAACTGTTTCAGCGAAGTATTTGCGCCCACAGTTGCTGTTACTCAACAAATTGCCCCACGGACCAGAGAGAGAGAGACCCTGTGCCCTGTGTCGTCCTCCTGTTCTCCACTAACTGTTCTGCTTGGCAAACAATTTATGTGACAGACACATTCGCAATTTCGCCGCTGATGCTTTCAGCCATTAGTTGCCGTTGTGCTCTGCTACAATTTGTATACCCTGTGCCAATAGCAAGCAGCCAAGCGGGGCGTTTAACACCACAGTTTACATTTCGAAAAGTGTGCTGAGTATTTGCAGTTTCATTCTCTACTTACTAGTATGGTGTACTTTGGCAGGTGCAACGACTGAGTCTTTACGTTAGACTGCACAGCAGACAGTACAAGTCAACGACTCTCGCAAAAAGTCGATCAAGATCACTATGCATCATTATACAGATTCAGCACATACCTGCAAATAGAAAGAAAGCAGAAGAACATTAGAAACACACGCTTCGTTCGCCTCGCAGATTAAAGTAAGAATAATGTGGTGTTTCAACTGTGCGAGTCTCTCTAGAGAGAGCGTGTGTAGGCCGTTCGACATTTTTCAGGCCCAGCAACCAAATTAGAATTGATTGCCCGTCTTCAAGGACACGCTGCAGACAACGAATGTGCCGCTGTCTGACGCAGGCCATGGAAATCAGCTTAGCACCAATAATACCCATACACACAGAAGAGAATGTGTCAACACCTTTTTATGAACATGTTAGTGTGCTCGACGCCCGACTGGGCATGCTGGAAAAGGGCGACGCCTACTAATCTTCCACTCCACTAAAACCGTTCAAATACACATATATATATATATACCATATATGCTCGAAATTTACATATGTATGTGATTTGTTTTTTGGCGCGTGTCTTTGCTTTTAGTCAACAGCATATTTCGTTGGCTATACCCTGTAAAACTGCTCGCAAACAGCGAGGCATTTGAGCTCCAATTCACAGACATTTATATTCTCTACTTATTTAAAATATTTGTGAATTTATTGCAAAAATCTCTTGCAGTAGATTCCTCAAGTTGCATATGCAATTCATTACTCATTGCTCATGGTTATAAAGCCGCTTTTGAGCTATATATTCAAATTAAGATATTCGCATGCCGTAGTTAAGAACTGAAGTATCTCTCAGTCTTTGGCCTAGGCCATTCATATTTATATACACATTTTTGGGGGGTCTTTCAGGTGGGCCAAACGCACCCGAACAACGCAGTGAGTGGAAAAATCTATATTCATAAGCGAAACACACACACACATACGAATTATGGGCCCGTGCGCTCCAATTTCACAAAAATAAAGCAATATTTTTTGGTGCACAGACACACACGCAAAGCGGGAGGGGGGACTGAGAGTGAGGCACGCACGGAAGCCGTAGCAAGTCGTCTGTGTAAACGCTGAGCCGACTGGCAACGGCAGGCGAACCCTTTTGACGAAGGCGCAGCAATCGAAGCAATTTGTGCGCCTAAAAGCGGCTCGCACAAAAAGGTTGCCGCATTCGATAAGATGGCAATGGCTCGTTGTTGCCCCAAGGGCACGCACACCGACACACACATGCGTCGCGTTGCGTAGCAGGTGTGTGACATGCTAAAAATCTAGCGACTGTCATATTTTGACACACACTCGCAGCCCGATTCAGCTTGAGATTCAGATTGAGCTGCAGATTCAATCGCGCGTTCAATGCGCCAACCATTCAACCCGAGTGCCCTCTCCTCTCCCCACCCTCCGCCTGCACAATGTCAATGTCAACTGCCTTGTCAAAAGCAGACCCATCCTTTGGCTCGTCAGCCTTTGGCAAGGTGTTGGCACGCTTTATGGCTGCTCAGCTCGCTCATTCTTTTGCTTTGCCTCCTTTTCTTACTTTTTTGCGCTGTTGAGACGCCGACGATTTGCGTTATTTTCAGGTTCATTTAGCGTTTAATGCTTGTAAAGAAATTTTAATTTTATGGCCAGGTGCCAAGACGGCCCAAAGCCGGCGACAAAAGGCCAAACGACTTAACCAGCAGCCTTAGCCGTATAAAAGACAAAAGCGAATTTTTACAAAGGATTTGCTGCGGCTCACTGAGCGAGCAGATACTCCGCGCTGCCACAACAATCGATACACACACACACACTAACACACATTGCTAACCAGTCAAATTGCATGCTCAATCAATTTGCGAGCAAACATTGAAGTCGGCGCGAGTTAGAGGAGCGGCAGGACGAAAGGAGGGGGCGATGCTGTGCGGCTGGTGGGGTGTCATATGTGCGGCAGCGGCTTGCGGTAAAGTTTTCGCGTTAAGTTGACAAATTATTTTGGTAAATATTTGCGTGATTTCGATAATAATGTTGCTACGCTTCATGCACAGCCGATAAGTTCAGTCGCGCTTCAGTTTGATTCGGTTTGTAGGCTGTGGTCGCTGCGGTTTTGCTTGCGTGTGGCAGCGTGTGAGTGTGTGTGTGTTGTGTCTAACTCGACTGGAACAATGTTGCTTGAAACTGAGCCTAGTTGGCGCTAGTTGGCCCCACTGCCCGAAGCCGGCGGCGTGGCAATTAATTAGCTGGCAGTCAGAAGCGCACATATCGAATATTAATTACCGCACGCGCCTGCCCGACACCCCCTTCCCCCACCGTACTTGCCGCACGCCGCACATAATTAAGGACCATTGACAACAGCGGCCAAAACAAACACTCGTCCTCGCCATACTACAAAAACACTCGGGGCCAAGTGCTCAAGATAGAACCTTAAAGCCCCTCGATAGCCCACACAACCACTCCACTTTGTGGTGTAATTAACACCTGCTGGCCACCTAAATTGTGTGCGTCGCTGTGCTGTGTGTGCTGCACAATTAGCTGGATGGCCGGAATGCCGGTAGGCTTCATTAGCATTAGACTCCAGCTTTGCTTGACAATCCAATGTCCAATAGCTGCGCCACACTGCCCACTTTCATTCCACTCAGCGGCGAGAGAGAAAAGAAACTTCAGCAGCTTTGGGTTGCAAGCAGCCATGACCGTGACACTAGCTGCACAATGCTGCTGGGGCATTGTGCTGTGCAGCACCCGTATCAACAACACGGCAACAAGTCGCAACACTTTCTAATGAACTTTTCGACAACAGCCACAATTCTCAGCGCGAATCTACGACACAAAAAAAGCAACAGCAAATACATAAACACACAGACAAAGCAGGTGAATTACGTGGCCATAGACCATAAACTCCACCACAATGCGAAACGCAGACAGCAAAAGCGACAGAGAGAGAGGGAGAGAGGGAGAGTGCCAGCGATTCTGTTGTAGAAAAAACAATGGCGAAAACTGTTAGCCAGCCATGACGATTATGGCGCTAAATTTAATGCAAACTCGTCGAGCTCAAAAACTGAAGTCTAATTGTTCCATGCCCACCAGCCAAGGAACAACTTTATCTACGGGTTTAGAGCTTAATTTGGATAAAAACCGAAAAACTTTGTGGCAGCGAAATAAGGAACACCCTTCGGGCAACTCTAACCAACTATGCGTTCGCAAATACTCTTTAAATTGCACAAATGAATTGAAAAATAATAAATAATCCACAAATGATTAGGGAAACATTGCAAAAGTGAACGACAAACAAAATAAACAACAAATAAATAGCTCTTTGCAATTCTAGACAAAATAGTCAGCAGTTAATTGCTAGCTGCTTCACAAAACAGCTGAGTTAAACAATGTTATAGAAATATGATATTTCTTTGTATAAACAGTGCAATATTTTCTAATAATTTAATACCCGCGCAGCTGTTAGAATAATCCAAGCAATTTTCTAAATATGTCGCAAGCATCTGTTGCATGCACAGATATATATGCACAGTATTTAAAGAATGTGATATACATATGTTAAGTGAGAATAATCGATGAAATTTACTAACTATTTTTCAGGTGTTCCAAGAAAAACTCTGGCAGTATTTATATGCATAGCGTTTAAAATACATATTTCAAAATAATCAATGAAATTTTCTATATATGAATAGTATTTGAAGAATGCAATATCTATATGTCAAAATAATCAATGAAATTGCTTAACTATTTTCCAGCTGTTACAAGAAAAACTCTGACATACCAGATCATTCCAAGAAAAACTCTGAGGAATGCGAAATTCATATGAAAAATTGTTGTAAAATAATCAGATTATGTACAATGGAAAAGAGTGCTATTATTATAAATCAAAGAAATACCTAAGTAAGAATAATCCATGAAATGTTCTAAAAATGTTGCAACAAATTCTTCAAAAAAAAAACTCTGGCATAGCATTTGAGGAATGTTAAATCCATGAAATATTCTAAATATTTTCCAATCACTATTAAATCAAAAACTCTACTTGGTATTTAGAGGAAATGCATTTGAGGAATGTGAAATTCATATGACAAAATGTTGAAAAATAATGAGAAATTCTCAAGTCTGAATAATTCATGAAATGTTCTAAATATTTTGCAACCAACTGTTAAATTAAAAACTCTATTTGGTATTTATAAGAAATGCATTTTAGGAATGTGAAATAATCAGTACATGATCAATCAAAAAGAGCGCTGTTATTATAAATCAGACGAAATACATATGTCATAATAATCAATGAAATTTTCTAACAATTTTTTAACTCTTCCAAGAAAAACTCTAGATAGCATTTAAGGAATGCGAAATACACATGACAGATAGTTGGAGTATAATCAGAATGTTGAATTGATTGCTAAATTGATATACCCCATTTGAGTGTGTCCAAAAAAGTGCACAGTAATCGGCAGAGTAAAGTTATAATCGTAAATGCGAGTTTAGCAAAGTGGAGACTGCAATTTCATGTGTGTTGGGAATCAAAAACGCAAATGAGCATTGCTTAAATTATGCATAAAATATTGAAAAGCCCTTTAACTGCACAGCCAGCAAACAGAATGAAAGGATGACGGACACACGGACGGCCCGTGACGACTGCAAGTGCGGAGTGTGGCATGCAGCAATGAAACCAATACCAATAGCAAAGCCAATGCCAATACGAGTCCCAATCAGGCAGCATCATTTTCTCATTATGGCCACAATACAGTGTCGAAGAGGAGAAGAAAAAAAAACCAACATGGCAATCATGCGACCTGCCTCAGGCAGCTGCTCAATGGCAGCAGTCAAATTGCCAGAGCACTGAAGACTGCGGGGGCGGCGACAGTGGCGGTGGCGAAGGTCAGTCGTCAGTGTGGCAACGCACCACGTGCACCACATCATCGATATTCATGCGTCGTCAGGGGAGGCGACTCGGGGAGGCAGCAGACAGTCGAGCATTGCGTGGAGAATGGCCTGGCAATTATTGGCTCGCGCGGCAGCAAAGAGACGGGGCTGGGTGCTTGCTGCAACGCTGCCTCCTCGTGCTCAGCCTGCCGAAGGGGCATTAATTATTTATGGACTCGACTCGACTCGATGCGAGTCGCCTCAACAATGTTGACTTATGAATATAAACATGTTGTCTGTAGTTTGATGTTTGCAGTGGCCTCTTCCTGTGTTTGTTGTTTGTTTGTTTGCTGTTGCGTTCTTATGCAATTGTTAACGGTTTATTAGCCAGCTAATTTCAGGTGCTGCTGCAACAAGGACACAGCGCGCGCGCGATGAGTCAGCGTGGCTGTGCTACCTGCAGCTGCATTAAATAGACATTAGGTTGCGCGCGCCTGTCTGTGGCATGCAGCGTCACGACAGTGCCGCTCGATAGCAGGCTTATCGCACGCGCGCTGTTGTTGTTGCGGCTGCTCTTGCCCCTCATTTCCGTTGCACGTTGCACGTGTGTGCGCAGAGAGGCGTAAAATCAAATACGAAATGCTGCTTGCTGAGGCAAGCGTTATGGAACCTGCTAATACGTTCAAAACAAAACACGACACACACTAGATGCAAACACGCACCCACACACACTAGACACACACACACACACACACTGGACACACAAAGAGAAAGACTCTTGCTCTTGAGTGCTGTGTATCATCTTGCAGCCACCCGCGCCTGAATTCGCGCGAAGTCTTTTCCCATGGGCCGAACAATTAAAAGCATTCAGCAGCAAACAAACGAAACTAATAAACCACACGATCAGTCTCCCCCCGACCCCGACACTGCCCCCCGCCCGAGCAGCGCTCAGCTTACAGCCGGACCGCTGAGTCTTTGTTTGGTTTATGATGCTGCAGGAAATGACTCAAAGTTGAACGGGCAACTGACCAGCAGAAATAAAAGTGGCTTGGCAATTTCGCACTTCATTTAGCGTTAAATTAACAACAGCTCAAAACAAGCTAAAAGCCCCGCACAAAAATATAAAACGAATGGAAAACGAAACTCAATAATTCCCAAAGAATTCCGGCATAAGGCACGAAATACTCATCAAAAATGGGGGGGGGGAGTTGGCGAGAGAAGTGGAGAACGGAGACGGGTCTGGTTTGAGGCACGAATATGCATTTAATCAGAGCTAAGCGCATATGCAACCAGAGCGTCTGCGTGCCGAAGCATAAATAAGAATGAGCACGCGGCAGCAGCGGGGCAACAACAACGAGGCAACAGCAAAGCGGTGATGCGCTTGAGTGCCGCAGCGAGCGAGCGAGTGAACAACCAGTTCTTTGTGACAGTGGCAAAAAAGCAAAATAGAAGAAGCAGCAGCAGTGTATACGAGTATGTGGCATGCAACAAGCTCATAAATGCGCAGTCGCAACACCAAACAAACAGCCAGCTAAATGTGAAGGCCAAAGAGTCAAAGCGGCGTCGCTCGCTCTAAGGCAGCTGTGTGGCAGTTGCAACAACAACGACAACGACAACAACAACAACTACGACAGCATTTGGTCGTCGGGTCAGTTGATGCTAACGATGCGACGGCAGCGCATTAAATGCACAGATTTCTTGGCTATCCACATCGAAATTGAATTGAATAAAGCGTTGCCCATTGTGGCAGCCTCTGGCAACGGCAGCTCAAATTGTTGTCGCTGCCGCTCTTGCTGCTGCTGCTGCTGGCCAGGCAGCCTTTCATAATCGCAAATTGATGCGCCAGCAACGTCTTCGTGTTCAACTCCTCTGCGTCGCTGGCTGCTCTCTGTGCAGTGGAGCGTGGGAGCGCTTTGAGCAGCGGCGCATGTGGCAACCAGCAACTGGTTCGCTCTGCCAGCAGCAGCAACAACAACGACGAGCAACTTTTAGTTATTGGCTAATGCCGCTGTCGCTGCCATGCGTTTGGACAGCTGTGCGCGTTCGCCTGAATTGATAACCGCGAAATGACAAAGCCAATACCATAAAATTCATTACATTCCATTTCGCATACCCTGCATCAGGCAAGCTGGGTGTATGGGGCAATTAACTCAGCTGAAACCGCACATGCTAGCATCTAGCTGCAAAGGTCAGACTTCTTATGCGACTCAGGGCCAAATAACATTGGTTTGCTTTGTTTGGCAGAGTTGGTGTTAGTCAGTTTAATTGACTGAAGTTCACACCCCAAAAAATTAATTTCTTTAAGCCATTTGTAAACATATTGCGTTCTACACAAATTCCTGAAACAACTACAACTTTGTTTAGCCATATACAAAATAATTTCATTAATATACTTTTGGTTGTTTACTATCTAGATATTGCAATGTTTGCCAAGTAGAAAATAATTTCATTAATATACATTTGTATTGCTATCAAGATACTGCACTGTTTGCCAAGTATGAAACAATTTCATTAATATACTTTCATATAATTGCTATCAAGATACTGCAATATTTGCTAAGTATAACAAACTTTCATTAATATACTTTTATATATCAATATGCTATCAAAATATTTAATCATTTGCCTGTCTACAAATTATTGTCATTAATATACTTTCTTACTTTATATTTGCTATCAAGATATTTCAATGTTTGCCTCAATGTTTTTTATATGAAATATATAGAATAAATAGTAAGAAATTAATTCTTAGAAAACTTTGCAATTAACAATTGCTTAAATTAGCTATAATTTCATTAAATGAAAACACTTTGAATTACTAATAAAATGTAGATTAATAACTTCACGACCTAAGCTTATCTGGCACATTAAAAGATAATCTGGCAAGCAGATTTATTTGGTGTCGCTATCTCAAGCTAATTTCTGGGCACTGTTTTCAATTGGCTGCTCTTACAGGGTGTCTGGCAGTCGTTGGCACGTGCGCCAGCAACATTTCTGCTGGCCATTGATGAGTTTTTCGCTTTCATTTCATTACTCTGCCCACTCGGCTGGCCTCGTCGTTGTATTTGTTGATATTTCTCGAATTGATTTCTTGTTAATTTTACATTTGCAGTTCGTTTGCTTTTCATAGGCCACCGACAATGAAAACGTTTTGTTTTCCCCTGAGCCAAAGTCCAGGTTCCTCGCAGGAGCGCTCCACGCACGTGCTGTCTCTGTCACTCTGTGGATATACCTCTCCCTCTCTTTCACAACTGACGCCAGTCTGTGCTCTTTTGTCGGGCCTTTGTTGTTGCTGTTGCTGCTGTTTTTTTTTTGTTGTTTTTATGAGCTCGACTCATTTTAGTGTTGGCCTTTCCCTTTGGTGCCATTGTTTTAGTTAAGTTGACCATTTGTATACAATTGTGCTACGCTTTGTGTCCTGCCGCAGACGCGCCACAGCACAGCACGCTTATCTTCAAAAAATATGCCCAGGACGCGCACTTCTGACTCTGATTTCAGAGCCCCCCGCCCACCCTCAGAGCAGCTTGTGCATTTGTGGGCTCATTTATTTTCATTTGCTTTGTCATAACAATTTTATTTTTTTTCCAGGCCACTTTTTTCGTTTTGTTTTGTTTTGTTTTTGGGAACGCATCCGCAATATTTGTGTCGTTATATTCGAATTTGTTGTTGTTGTGCTGGCTACTTAATGCAATTGCCGCAACAAATTTGATTTGGCCATAAAATGGCACAATTCGCCAAATAAAAGGAGACAAAAATGAAATCAAATTAACATAATTGCCAGCGATTTGTGATGTCAGAGTCAAGGCGCAGCTCAGGCTTTGCATCAACTGTCCGAGAAAACATTCCATAAGAATGACAAATCTGCGGCACAGTGGTGCCAAATCACGCTATTTATATGCGTGTCAAGCAGCCCAAACATAAATACATTTCTCTGGATTTATTCGGCATTAAATATAGCACGAAATGAATCTGATTTTAATGTAGTACAGTTTGTCAGTTAAACACAATTTTCAATTACGCTTTTTTGTTATTAATTTCCCTTTTGTTCTTGGCCTTTAAATATTGTATTTACTGGCAACTAGTGCAACCAGTGTTCGATGTATTGTTAAGCGGCTTTTATCGACCACCAGCAACAACAGCAAGAGTGACAACACCTTCGTGCCGCAGCATTTGCGTGGCATTCATCGACTGTCGCAGCTCGTTAGCACCTCGAAGTGGAGAGAGAGAGAGAGAGCGAGAGATGAACACGTCGGCGAATCATAGAGATTGTTGTCGCCGTTGTTGTTGTGGATGCCACTGGCGAGGCGATTGTTAAGTCTCGCATTTTGTATAGCCCGGGAATCGAGAGTTAAGCGTAATCGGCTTTGGGGCAACTCGAGGGCATGCAGTAATAATAATAACGTTAAATAACGGACAACAAGTAATGACAATTGAAGATTTACGACTCGCAAAAGCAAATAGCTGGCAACGAGCTGCACTAACTAGACAAGCACATACCCTGTAAATCACTTGAAGCTAAAACATGCTAAAGCAATGCGAAGAAGTTGTAAATTTGGCGAAAAAGCATCATCCATTTTATTAAACTTTTCTTTGCATTTGTAATATTTACAGGGTATGGCAATTTGGCAGACAAGAAGCAGCCGCGAAGCAGCCAACAAGCCGCACGAACTCTCATTACAACGCTGCACGGTGCACGCTGCACGCTGCACGAGCAATGCATTTGCTGCAACAACAGCTGGCACAACAACAAATATTACTAATTAGATTGCAGGCAGCGCTGCTCGCTGATCGCTCAGCTCGACTTGCAACGAGCCACAATCGTGCGCGCTTCTGCTTGTTGCTTGCTGCTCCCACACATGCATGCAACGTGCAACAGCGATGAGTTGAGTTGCTTTCGACAACGCTTCAAAATGCAAAAAGGTTGCTTGTGGCAGGCAAATGCTGCAATCGCAGTCGACTCTCCCGAAAACTGTGTCAATGTCTGTGAACTGGAACTGGAGCGTTGCAGTTGCCCCCAATGTTGTTGCTGGCGTTGCGCTTATTGTTTGCAGCTTGCTTCTTTGCAGCAGAAGCAGGCCAATTTGCAACTCATGCTGAAGATGCTGCAAAAAGCAGCGAAAGGGCCATGAAAATCGTGCCACACCACACAACACTCGAAGTCGGAGTCGAGTCGAAGCCGAAGTCGGGGCCAATTGCAATCGCCAGCTGAAAGGCTGCTTTGTGTGCTTCAAGCCACTGATTTGCAGGTGGGCGTAAGCCACTAAATTGCCCAAGTGAATGCATATATAAGTATTTTTGCACACCTGTAGTATACAAAATAGCATAAACACAGGTGCAGAAGGCAGCCAAGTGCATCAGCGCTTCGTGGTAACTGCAGTCGCTGAAATAAAGCTGCTACTTTTGTGTCCAACTGCGGCTTCAAGTTACACACAAAAATGTAAACTTTGAAAACATCAAACATAATTAGCAAACTGTAGAGTAACTGCTGACTTTAAGCCAAGTATTTATAACACTTAAATTCAATTAATAAATACGAGTGTCTCAAATGTCTGCAAATTTGAACTTTCAATAGCAATTAACAAGTTTCACTTGCAAAAAGATTCTGTTGCATGTCAAATTCTTAGTTGATTAATTGGCTAAGTTTGAAATGCGATTACCTAGTTATTCTACAATCAATTTAACAAATCTGTGCAAATGAAAATTGCATTTGAAAGCTCAATGATTTAATTGAATTTTAATGACAGCTTCAGCCGAACAACGATTTGTTATGCTTGGCATTTTTGTAATATTTATTTCATTTGGCTAACCTTGCAAACTCATAATGCTTTGCGGAATTTCAAATCTCGAATTTCGAGTGAATCGGAAGTGGAACAGGGGAGCGACTTTGATGTACGCTTGCAACAAAGTGGGAGAAAGTGTTTGTCATTGCAACTGATCATTTGGTTAATGGTTAAAGACGACACCGACGCCGTTTGTTGCCTTCAAAGAGTGAGAGAGTGAGAGAGACGAGCTAGGAGGCGCAACCTTCGGCTTGTGGGCAAACGCATTAAAACCCAATCAGACTGTGGGCGTAGAGACGAGCGGGGGAAGAGACGGTGGGGCGTGGCTTGATATCTGAGCCATCAGCTAATGAGACTTTGACTGCGCGCGGCCAACTCTGCGCCCGCCTCGGCGACTTCGACGACTGATGGCTCTTTAGTTTTCGATTTGGCTGCCACACAGACAAGCAACAACAAAAGAAACGCAACAAACAACGTGCGACGAGTCCCCGCTGCCGTTGCGCGCTCAAAGACATCGACAAACTGTCAACGCATGTCAAATGAAAGATACATTTGACAGCCGTTCACTCCGACAGACGCTCAATTAAAGCCTCCAAATGGGCTTAGTGACTGGGCCAACAGCCACAGCACGCATCACGTTTTGGCCCAAAAGAAATCAATTAGTGCAAATTAGTGCGACGGCCCCGTGGACTGACCAAATACCCTGCAAGACGCGCACACTTCACGTAGCCCGTAGTCGGTCAAAGAAACAGAGTATCTGCGAGTCGCGCAAGTCTATGGCGCGTGTGCCTTCGCTTTGATTGTTGCCATTATAAGTAAATTATTTGGCTTGTGGCTTTTGATATGGGTATTCAATTTGTTTCTAATGAATTTTTGAGTAGAAATTCATTAGACGTTTGACTCGCATTTGATTGCCACCTCACAAAAGCGGCATCCAGCTGAATTGCTGTCTGTCTGCCGCAGTCAAAGGCAGCAATAAAGAAGTAAAACGAAATTATGACTTAATCTTAAGTGGATTCGGAGCAGGGGGAGAAGGGAGCGGGGAGTGGGGAGTCGAGTTCGTTGGCCGCCCCGTCGTGTGATTAACGCAACTTGAATTCCATTAGTGCATTTCAAGTGCGACGCTCGCTAATGTCTCCTAATTGCACAGCTACTGTACACACACACACACACGGTCGCATTTTTGTGGCAGTTGCAGCGGCTAATGTTGGCACTCGTAAAATTATGCGCTTATCTGCATGCAGGCGAGTGGCTGTCACTGAGTAGCATGCCGCATGAATCACACTCGAAACGCATTCAACCCAAACGAAATGCCAAATTGATATCTGCCATTGCAACAGCTCTACTATTATCGACTACAAGCAATACCCTTTAACTACAGAACTAACAAATCAAATCAATTAGCCATGTAAGTAGCCAAGTAAACAAGTTTCTATGCTAATAATAGACGCTTTTCCTAAACACGTCTAAATATCTAATTATCATTTTTACTTGACCCTTCGTATTCCTCGCCATGTCATAATAGACTCTTTGCTTAAGTTGGGTCTTATTAGCCCTAATAGCCCCAAAGCAGTCGTGATACGCATCGACAGTAATTTTGATAGAACGGTAACGGATATCTGCGGCTGTTTATAGCGCATAAATACACACAAATAGTAAACAGTATTTGATATTTTGCGCGGCGGGGGAAATTCTAGCAGCAAGCTCATTAAACCGTGTAGCTATGACATTTCCGCGGAAAATCGTAATTATGTCAGGCTGTCTATAGTGTAGCTAAACAGGCAATACATTCAGGCAAAGTAATAATGCATGAGTTGCGAAATAAAATGAGTCTAAGCATTCTAAATTTATAATTCTTTGAGTCTGAGCATTGAAAATACATACTTCTTTTCAATATAAATTTAGAAATTATACAATTAAGCTCTTACGTTTGTAATTTGTTTGCGTTTCTCCTGCATTTGTAGAGCAACTGTTAGTCGCTTTGGGCAGCAGGGAAACTCTATTGAAACTTTTTATGCTGTTTGCGAATGGAAAATAAAACAGCAGTTGACTGGCTGCGTCTGCTCTCTTTTTTTAGTTAAGATTTTTTTCAATTATTCGATTTCAGCAGCAGCATTATTCGTCACGTCACGAACTCATTAGGCGAAGTGGATGCAGCAGACCGAAAATTCAAATAGAAATTATATTTTGACTTTGATACGAGTATTTACGATATTTACGCACTTGGCGTTGTATGCAAACGAAAGCGGTTTAAATAGTTATTGATTGCTCGACATTTGAGTGGTGGCACAAAACACCTTAATGACATCTAATTGCAGCGCTTTCCACGAAAAATAGCAGAAAATATAGAGTGAAGCCAAAGCAAAGTCTGCCTGCCTGCCTGCAACTTGGCGGCAATTTGTGATTGTGCTTCAATGGGGGCGAAATTCGCGGAAAACTGTTTTTCAATGCATTCGGCGGAAAGTAAACTAAGTCAATTGATTGAATTGATTTCGCGGAAAAGTGGACGAGGGGGCGGCGGCGACCCCCAGGTAATTACTGGCGAGCGTTACTCGTACTTGCTGGCAAGTGTTTCAAGGACTGCCCCATGCAGCGGCATGAATTATGCCAGCTAATTGAGTACGCTCGCAGCTCGCTCTCGCTCGTTCTCTTTGTCTGCTGCACATGTGCGTTGCGTTGCGTGGGAGTGTCCCCTGTGCATTTCCGCTTCCGGCTTTGACAACCCAGCAGCAGTGGCAGCAACGGCATCACGGTGCGCTATGCCTCACTTGGCTAATTCTAGTTTAATATTCAAATTATTTCACATTTTCAGCAGCCGGAAAATGCCGACAGTTGAGGGTGGCTCTGTTGTCCGCTCACCCCTCGAACGCTGACTACCTGTGTACCTGTGCCGCTATTATTCTTGTAGCATGCAACCGGGCTGCACTGTTGCTGCAACCAACTGGAGGGGCAGGAAACGAGGACGCGCGGGGCGCTGAGTCGGCCAAATACACCACATAGTATTCTGTTTTCTAAACTTGCGCTCGTAACAGGGCCCAAAATGAAACGACGACGTCTGAGCAGCGTTCTGCTTCGCTTGCTTCGACGGTGGTAAATAACAACTGCGATTTCGCAGAGCGCAGCTTGCACGACGCGCAATCACCCTGTGTGCACTACGGAAGCGCCGCAAAGAGCTGCAAGTTTGAATGAAATACACATCTCTATATACACAAAAGAGGGAAAGAAATTGGGGCATTAATAAATGACTAATGTACTTAGCCTGCTATTTGTCATATTTAAAATGCACATAGGAACACTAATGAATGTACTTAATTTCTTCTGTCTATCTTCTAATAAACAATTTAGCTTAATACACCTTAAAATCTAAACAGAGTCAGCTAGTATATAAAATGGATATAGAAACACTAATAAATTATTGAAGTACCTCATTTCCTATCTTATCTTTTGTCTAATACAAAATTTAGCTATTCTAACTATTCCAAAATCTAAACAAAGTCAGCTAGTTTTTGAAACGTATAAAGGAGCATGAATGAATGATTAAAGTACCTAATTTCTTATGTCTATCTTCTAAAATACAATTTAGCTTAATATATTTCAAAAACTGAACTAAGTCAGCTAGTATTTAAAATCAATATAGAAACACTAATGAATGATTAAAGTACCTCATGTTCTATGTGTATTTTCTATTAAACAATTTAGCTTAAAATATTCGACAATCTAAACAAAGTCAGCTGGTATTTATTTAGAACGGATATAGGCACAGTAATGATTGTGTAATTTACTTAATTACTTAGGTATACTTTCTAATAAACTTTTAATTTACCTTAATAAATTGCAATGCCTGCTTATTTACTACCTGCCCTTTAGAGTAGAGAGAATATAGTTCTCTGAGTAGTTCTCTAGTATTTAGAAAGTAAGTGTTTGACTCGGAGAATATGATAAATTCAAGCACACTTTTAAACTTTCGTAGGTTGCCTGCAAATCACTTTTGCAATCCACATAGCAAACGAAATCCATTTAAAGCATTTCACATTTTTACGTATATTAAATGGAATTGGAAACTGCAGTTGAATCCAAGCAGCAATGTAGGCAATAAATACTGCAGTGCATGGAGCAAGTTTGCTGGTTACAGGGTATCGGCAACAAATATATTCACATATTTACAGCAAGAGCAACAACAATAGGCCATGTGTTGTGTAAATTCATAAACGGCCGAGTTTAACGAACTGCGTTTTGGCTTTTGTTTGCTTTTTCCCTCTTTGTTTTTGTTTTCTAGCTGTTTTGTTGCCTCGCATTGGCAACAACCAATTTGGCGATCTCCGTTCGTTTTTGCCATGGTTCTCTGCACAATTTTTGCATTTGGTAAGCGAAGACACCAACACCCACACAGACAGCAACACCAACACACACATACACTTTGCACACACACATGGAGAGCAAGAACAAAGCGAGCTCAAACAATAAATTGAAATGGAATGAATGAAATACATGGCAGCAACAAATAAAGCAGCAAACAAACAATCAACAACAACAACAAAACACGACAACCAATTTGTGCTGCATTGAGGAATTTTTAATTCAATTATGAATATCAAATTATGAATATGATAACTCCCCCCACCTGCTTCTGGACTTTATGGCCAGGCATCTGGCTAGGATTGAAGCGCTCTTGCAATTTTCATTTCCGTGAGCATTTTTAATAATCTGCTGTATTCTGAAGCAAACACATAACTAAATCAAGAGTCCTTCTACTGCTATACATAGAGCCAACTAGTTTGCTCCACATTTCCGATGGGGATTTTCATGTGGCTCGGCAAATTTAAACTGCAAAAATTGTTATGCATCACTCAATTCACTCAATTATGGGGTAATCAATGGAAGTGCATAAATTTTGTGTTCTCCAAACAACGTTCGGCCACAACATTTGCATAAACTAATTGAACTCGCCGCCTAACAGCGTTTTCAGCAACAATTTTAGGCATTTTCGGAATAATATTTAATACAACAAAAGTCAAAATAATGCGGCTTATATTATTATTATTAAAAAGCGAAATTAATGCTGTGAGTTAGAAAGAAACCGTTTAAATCCGTCCATGTCGCTCTCACTCTCACGTTCTCTGTTTATTTCAGACAAATTTTAAAAGTCGCCGAAAGCTTGATTATGACTACATTAAATGTATTGACGGTTAATTATCTTTTTTGCATATTCCGCTCTTTCTTTTTCACTTATACAATTTCATATCCTTTCTCTATTCATAATTTCCAAGGATTATTGTCGCCTTTATGCAGTAAAGTGTCTCAATGAAAGTATTGAGACATGTTTATGGTTATTTAAATGAAAAGTATATTAATTACATTTAATACTTCTATAATCTTCATATGTTCACTTTACCTTTTCTTAAGCTTTTTGATTCGTTTAGACTAACTGTTTGCCTTACAATATCCTAATTTCCACAACACATTGCTGCCTTTATGCAATAAAGCGTCTCAATCAAAGCATTAATAAATGTTTGAGAAATTTGAGTTATCAATTGAAATGTAAATTTCCTTCTAATTCTAAAACACAAATACTTCTGTCATCTTTAAATTGCTTGCTTTACTCTCCTTAAGTTTTCTCAACTAGTTTTCTAGCAGCTTGAATTATTTTAGCAAAAAGTAACCAACTGGCTTAACTTGATGAAATTTACGTAGTAAAGCGTCTCAATGAAAGCATTAATAAATGTTTGTGAAATTTGAGTATCATTGAAAAGCAAATTTTCTTCTAATTCTAAAAACACAAATACTTCTGTCGTCTTTAAATTGCTTGCTTCACTCTCATTAGGTTTTCTCAATCAGTTTTCTAGCAGCTTGAATTATTTTAGCAAAAAGTAACCAACTGGCTTAACTTGATGAAACTGTTTGCTTACAATATCTCATTAATGCGGCAAATATCGCATACAATTATTAAAATAGCATAGTTAATGCTGTGAGTTGAGCAGAAATAATTTGAAAGCATCAAAGTCGCTGTCTCTTTATTTCTGGCAGCTTTTCAAACAATTTAGTCTACATTGCCAGCTAATTATGTTTCTTCAGATTCCGCGCATTCTTTTTTACTAACACATCCACATATCCACTGCTGTTCCAAACTTCCTAGGCATATTCCCGCCAATATACAATGTACAGTAGAATATCTCAATTAAATTTTTATTTGAATGAAAAGTGTATTGCATTTACTTGTTGAAATACAATTTCTATCATCTTTAATATTACTACCTTAGTTTCACTTTTCCTTAAGTTTTCTTATCCAGCAGGCAATCAAAGCACTCCCCGAGTTGGTGCCTCGGGCTAATAGAGTTAGCAAAGGTTGCCGGCATCCGAATTCGTTGAGTGGCTCGAGGAAGTGAGGTATAAGTTGATAAGGTAGCTGGGGCCAGCTTTATAAACTGTATAATGCTGTCGCTGCCACATGCAAAGCAGCTTCGGCTGCCTCCTTGCGACGCCCCATCAGCTGGCAGTCGCCCACATATGCATGAGATAAAACCGATTTTCTAAGAGCATTGCAACATTTTTCTTATTTACGAGCCACGTAGCCATAAAACGCATACATAAATTTTCTCGGAGCCGAAACCAAAATAGCAAAAGCGAGATATTCTATTTTTTTTTCGGGATGCGATTGAAGGAATGGGGGGAATCAGGATGAATGCAAGTCGTGGCGCTGCTTGGGAGCTGGCGAAACGAATAAAGAAATTGATATAAATGTTTGTGCAAACAGCCAGAGCAGGGAGGCGACAGGGCAGAGGGGGGAGGGGGTACCCTTTTCCCTAGTTCGCAAATAGATAGAATTATGGGAAATGTGCGCAAATTTGTAGAAATGGCCCGAGAAAAGCGTCGTCAGATGGATGACTCTTTTACGAGTGCGATACGAAATATATATGCGAAAGTAACACGAAAGCTTTATGACAGATCTCTGGCTGAGCTTTAAAATCCTTTCGGTTACGAGCAAGTGTGTGTGGCGCCAGGAAGCACAACGAGTTCATTTTATCTGGAAAAGTTTTTGCTTTTCGGAACACTTCATTTCATCTGCTCCATAAAATTTGCGTCAATATTTTGTGCGCCGATGGCGGCGGGGGGGAAATACAAAACAATTTCCGATTATTACACTGGGTGTTGGGTGCGACTTGAGTGTGGCAGGGGCAGGGGCGGGGGGCACTTCTCACTCACGGCAATAACCATTAATAAAAATGGCAGGCATTTAAAATTAAATGACTCCATCGCACGCGTCGCCTCCCCGCCCAAAGACGCCGTCGAAGACAAAAGCGTCGAGGGGGGAAGGAGGCGATGGGGGACAACTTTGCAAAACAAAACTTTTAGGCAATTTCATTTCAACTGGAGCGCGGAATTTAAGCACCATTTGCATATCAAAACAAAATGAAATCCTGCGTCCTGCCCATCGACTTCAACGCCTGCCACAGCAGCTGGCATCTTGAATGGAAATAAAATTTGGCATCCTGCGACTGCTCCTGCCACTGCTCCTGCTCCTGTCTGGGGCCTTTTCGAGTGTCGGCGCAAAACAATTAGCGGAAAATGTTCTCAAACAATTTGCACGCCTCGAATTGAGTTAATTGCAGATATTTGGGTTAGACTTTTGGCCCTCGCCCCCCTCCCCTGCCAGTCGTCGACCGCGTCCACGTCGAAATATCATTAACATGAATTTATAAACAATAAAACGTCAGCTTAATTAAATTTTATTGTGCGACGTCGGACACGTCGCTGCGTTTCTCTTTATGCCCCAATTAAGCGGCGCCTCCACTCGAAACTTGCACTCCAACCCAAGCAGGACACGCGCTCCTTGAACAGACTGTCCACCAATCTGCATGCAACCGAGCGCTTAATCCTTTGCCACATTTCATACGCTTTGTACGTCTGGCCTCGGCTCGTAAATAAAGCCAAAGATTGTGCATTTTATTGATGAGCCCAAAAAGTAAACGACGTCGCCAACGTTGCTTGCCTCTCTCCCCTCCCCACTGCTGCATGTTGTGATTGCAACTTGCTGCTCGAGGACACTCGACAGCCGAAAGTTAAGACTTGCCGTGAAACTGTGTCAAACTATTTTCCGCGACAACACTTGTTTAATAGATACGCCACACACACACACACACACAGTTGCAGCTAGTTAGTTGGTTGCATAGTTAACGTGCACTTGCTCGATTTTGTTTTCTTTTCGCTTGTTTGTTTCTTATTTACTTGCAGCTTGCTATACCTTCTTTTTGCTATTTCTATTCCTTTGGATTTCTTATTATTTGTATTTGTGTTTTTTGTTTTTTTTTTGATGGGGGGAATATCGCGAGTTACTTGGACGCCGTTAGAGTCGGTTACGCGTTGGGGTAGGTTGGCTCTGTGAGCAAGCTTCACTTTTTGGTAGCTGGCTGTGGACTCGAACTCGAAACTCGCGTAGGCCGCAGCTCCCAACTGTCCCGCACGAAATCCCAAAGTGAACTGAGCTGAACCTCAGGCAACGTCAGCCAGCGTCGGACATGCAATCTGAGCGGAACGCCGACTCAAGCCCGAACCACACACAACTCGAGCGGAGTGGGCTCTCTCTCTCGCTCTCTCTGTCTCTCGCAGAGCGTGCGTGAAACAAGTGGAATTGGAACTGCTAGAGCGACCTAACGCAACGCGCTCAAACAAGTTGCAGTTCGGCGCGCAACGAACATGTTGTGTTTACGTTTTTTATGCCGCTTTGCAGGCGCAAGGCACACGACGCGGTTTGAGCGTGTTGCCCAAGCACAAGTTGCGGCAACATGTCGCAGCAGCATTTTAACAGCACTCGCGAGGAAAAGCGCATGTTATGAATGAAAATTCACGAAAAGCTAGCGCAAAAGCATGGCAGTCAGTGTGTAATTAATGTGGCTAGCTATTTTAATTAGTTTAGAGTTGCGAACATAAGCACTGGCTTAATTAAACTGCACTTTAAGTGGGTAAGCCTCGAAAACAATCTTTTACTTGAGTTCTTGCCATAACTTTCGATTCCTGCGCTGACATTATTGAAGCGCGACAAGCGAGCGAGCTGCCGCAGACACACGCAGCGTCGAGTTTGCCGCTTGAATGGCTCGGGGCAATGTAACGACTTAAAGTACTGTATTTTTTGTTTCTTGCCCCGATTATGTCGCACAAATTATGGGCCTAAGGTAACGCATAAAACGCATCGCTGACTTTGCGCTGCTTTGCTTCGCGACTCGAATTTCCACGCTCAAGTGGCTTTCCACCTCCTCCAACTGTGGTCTGCCCCTGCAACGGGGCAACGCCCACAAGCCCCAAATTGTGTGTGTGTGTGAGTTTAATTAAGAGTCTGCTTAGTTTATTTGTCATTTGTTGTTTGTCATTTTTTGAACGCCACACGCAGCGCAGCAGTTATCGCATGCAACATGCGGCACGACGCCAGGTGTCACACGATGCTGCAAAGTGCCTATCAAGCAGCAACTTGCCGCGTTGATACCGCAAAATTCACATTAAAATCAAATGCCATTTCAGCCACGGGGAGTCAGGGGAGGGGTGTACTTGCAACAAGGACGCCGCACTAAGGAGCGCCTGCAGCAGCAGCAGCAGTAGCGTTGCACTGACAGCGCACAGCTAATGACTAATGGACTCTTAATGATCTAACAAGGTGAGCACACAACGAGAGCGCGATAGAGGGCGAGAGAGTGAGGGGGAGCAAGGAGGGGGAGGGGACAGGCAACACAACACCTTGCAAACGACATGCAATGAAGCAAAGGATGCGCAGGACTCGCTGCCAGAGTTGCTGCCGCCGCCGCTGCTCGGCGACAAAGTTCAAAACTTAATAATGCCACATTAGTTTTGGGGCAGGATGACAACGCCGCGCCACGATGATGTTGCACGAGCACTACGCCACTTTATTTTCGGCATGCAACGCGCTAGGTGCCACGTGCAACCGGCAGCCAGCACGTCGCGCGACTCGCGACTCGCGAGCATGCAAAGCGCTCAGCGTGGCGTCCTCTTAAAGGACAACAACTGGCGTTGCAACTGCAACTGCCACTGCAAGTGGCACTGCGACAACTTTGTCAGCGAAATCGCAAAAATTAAATTAGACAATTTTGTTGCAAAGTTGCGGGAGCGGGGGCAGCAACTGTGCAGCTGGCCAGCGAAGGTCAAAGGTCACTGCAACGATTGCCACAAATTTTGCGGCATTCCTGCGCTTCATTTGTCGCACGCAGCGCGCTTTAAAGTCGCCACGGCGCTGCACGAAATTAGGCTTTGACGGGAGAGACGCACAACCGTTTTACACGCTGCCGCACAGCACAAACGCTTGCAACATATGTCGAGTAATCAGCGGACAACTTTGCGGCACAGACCTCGCGACTCCGCCGCGCGATCTGGAGGAACTTTCGTGACGCCAACCTTGGCGGCACATGCCAAGCATAAAATTGAATATGTATCTCAGTCCCGCTCCCCCCTCGTTGCCCCTTGCAGCTCGTTGTCTCTACAAAGCGAAGCCACAGACGGCAATCCAAAAGGTAACTTTGCTAGACGAGCCGACGAACTGTGCGTTAAGTAAACCTCGCAAACAAATCCCAAGCCCAAGCTAACATCGCCAGCAACAGCAGCAACAACAACAACAACAACAGCAACAACAACGCGAGCAGCGACGACGACTGCGAGGCCCTTAACGCCTCGTTGCACTGACTACAGGAGCGGACTCGCTCTGGAAGACAACGGCATAAATTCACTACTAAAATGTTGTTCTTACTTTTAATAGAAATCTTAAGTGAATGCATAAAGAATTCGATTTAAATCAATAGATCATCTATTAAGGAATGTGCAACATTTTGTGTAAACATTGTGTAGCAATAAAATGTAATAAATTGACAATGATTTGTAGTTAGTGAATCACAATTAAGTTGCCTCAAATCTAGATAAATACAAATGCTGCAAGCCATGTTTTGCCTTCAATGTTGAACAACAGTAGTAATTAACTCTGAGTTAAATATTGTGATGAACTAGTTCTGATCATTATATACTATGCTATATCAATATTACAGTAGTATATTATATTATAGTATATTATCATAAAAATATTTGTGTAAACTTTGAGTATTATCAAAATTGTGCTTAAATCTAAATGGGAATACGATTAATATTGCAGCTAAAAAGCTAGATTAGCGTATTGAAAACATTTTTAAATTTAAATATAGATTAATTAATCTAGTATCAATAAAGTTAAGCAAATGCAAACTTAAAGCTACAATTGTAATCATAATTCAGATTATTTTACAGTGCTGAAAGTGGTTCACTAATACGATTTTAACAAGCTTAAACATTCAAAACAATTGTTGCCATCATAATTTGCTAATTCTGAATGCTAATGAAATACGTTAAATGCTGGAGAATAATGAAACGCTGGAGAATAATGAAAGTTAAGTCAATTTGATGAATGTCTAATAATGAAAGTTGATTCACTTTAATGCAAGTTTTGCAGCTGCATATGATTATGCATTTGATGAATGATTTCCACTGCAAAACGTTCATAAACTTCAGTTAACTTTCAATTGAAACAGCAGTGATAAGTTCTTATAAAATACATATATGTATAAGGTTTTATCAGTGTGAGATATTCCCGAAATGTGTTGTTATGGTGCTTGTACTGGTTCAACTACCTAATAAATCTATATAATTCTACAAATTTATATAACAGTGCTCTTGAGAGTATATAGGTATATCTAAAGCTTAAACATTTGATGTATGATCTTCCCTGCAATACTTTCATAAGCTTGACTGACTTTTAATACTAACGTTCGTTAAATTAAGCATTGCTTTAAGAGATTGAGAAATGCCATTATAATCACTATTATGCAACATCACTTATGTACAACTGATTGTATTTATTTTGCAGAAGCTTAGCAACATTTGAAATTTCAGTTCTTTAAAGTATACTCAAATGTATGTTATAGTTAAATGTAAATCGTTTTCAAATAAATAAAACCAATGAAGTTCATAATATTTTTTAATCAACTTGATGACTTTGCTTCTCCAATTTTTTGAAGAAACTTAGCAACATTTGCAATTTCAGTTCTTCAAAGTATAGTTATATATAGTTAAATGTAAGCCAATTTAAAATATACAGTAAATAATAATAATAGTTCTTTAAAGTATATTGAAATATACTTCTATATAGTTTAATCATTGCAAAATAAAGGCATTTCATGTAATGCATAATATTTTTATCAATTGGTTGCCTTTGCTTACAAAATAATACAATTTCACAAATTTTAACTACTGAATTAATCAATTTAAGCAGTCTTCTGAGTACACGAAAATTTATTGAAATTTAAACACTATTATGCATACACGTTGAAAGAGCAAAGCTAACAGTTTGTTGTGATCCGCTCCTGGATTTTGTGCTACCTGCACCCCGCCCAGCTTTGACTTGGCCCCGTAAGTAATGTTGTCGCCGTCAGTTTGAACACGGAGCAGTTAGGGCGAGGAACAGTGTGGAGTGTGGGGCATATAGATTGGAAGGGGCAGAGGGTGGGAAGCGGATGGACAGAACGACGCCGACAAATTTTGACTTGCCGTTACGCTCGACTGCATCGCGACTCCGACTGCGACTGAGAGCGAGAGAGACGGCGAGGCGAGGTGAGGCGAGGGGGTAGAGTTTGTTGTTTACTTTTGAACAACAACTGCGAGCGGAGGCCCATAAAGCACACGGCAACCGCAGAATTGCGGAGGGGGTGGGAAGAAGGTTTGCTTATTTTGTGTCTGTGTGTTTAATTTTTTCGGTAATTTGTGATGCATGGGAATGCTGTTCGACCATCGACAATAGTGTTGTTTGTGCCTGCAACATGCGCGCCGAGTGGCATTCCACTTTATTATGCCTCATAATCAACAGCAATAAAAAACCAACGCACTGGCACAGTGTCCTGTGCAGCAGCATCCTTTGTAGTGCGGCCCGGAACCCTCAACGCGCCACTTAGCCAGCAGCAACTGCTTGCAGCGCGAGTCAGTTGAAGTCATGGCTGCACCGCGTACTTTCTTTTTATACCCTGTAGCTATTGGTAGAAAGGTATATTAAGTGCATTCGCATGTATGTAACAGGTTGAAGGACTGTGAAATGTTCAGCATTGAAAGTGAAATCCCTTTAGCCATGTCCGTCTGTCCTTCCGTCTGTCCGTCCATCCTTATGAACACCTAGATCTCAGAGTTGGTAAGAGCTAGAGTAATCCAACTTTGGATTTAGGTGTAATTTGTATTTACGCAGATTCAGTTTATATTTTTTCCGCCCCCACCCCACTCCTTGCCCTCAACGCGTGACAATCTGTGACATCCACAGTTTTAGAGCCAGAAAGTTAACTTCAAGTACAATATGTAGTTAGTTATAAAATAAATCGAAATCCAAAAGATGGTTGAGAAGTTTTTCTTACGCAAGCAAGCGCAAGTAAGAACAACAACAACAAACATTTGTATCCTATTATATACATATGCCTATAGTATGCGTGTGTAAATGCGAAGTCGGAGAACAATGTGGGACTTTTGATTTTGAAGTGAAATGAAGTGAACATCGTTTGACTGTATATTAAGTACTCGCTGAAGTGGAAGTAAATTAGAGCGACGACAATATTAGGTATGTTTCTTGTAAATTTTAGTTTGTCAGATGGTACAGGGTATATCAGAGTCGGGCTAGCTCGACTGCAGCCGTTCGCACTTGTTTTTTGCATCCCTTTGTGGCAATGTGCGACTGGGCAGCCGAGGGGGCGCAGTGTGGGGCTGGCAGTGACTGGCGTTAAGTGCTTTCCACCTGGCGAGCCACATGCCGCATGCCACACGTGGCATACGTACGCTTTGCTCATTTGTTGCCGGCCCTTTCTCATTTGGCTAAGTGCGCCAAAGTCGTTGGCCCCGCCGGAGAATTAGGCTGTCTTCGCAGCCAACGAGTCGCAGTCGGAGTTGGAGTTGGAGTCGGAGTCTGCTGATAAATGAAATCAACTTTTACTGCCACAGTGCGAGTTAAACGTGCAACAGCCGCACTCGAGACTGTGCAGCATGATGCAACCGCCTGACAAGTGTCCACGTGTGGCATGGCAGCGCATTTCCAGCGCGCTGCCACAAACAATTTAAATGGCAGCCGCTGCCACTGGCGCTGCCACTGCCACTGCCGCTTAGTTGCGCGCACAAGTGGTCGCTGGGGTTTGACACGGACGAGGAGTCAGTGACACCCAACTGTGTGCGCCGTGTGGCACTCTGCCGCCTTGCCCCACGCGCGCTTCAATACTTTAACACAAAAATATGCAAATTATTTTTTTAGCTGCGCTGCTGCAAGTGCCGCAAGCAGCAACAGTGGCGACAACGACAAAGACGACAACGTCGCCGTCGCCGTTGACGTTGGCATGTGAGCGAGTGAGCTGCGCGTTGACGGAGACGTCGCTTTAATTAAAATTAAATATTTTCACGCTCCACGACCAGCGCCGCGCGTCTGTGGCAACAGCAACGGCAGCGGGTGCAAGCGAAGGGGTTATCAGTGCATTGATTAAAAAAATCGCTAAGGGCGGCCGTGCAGCAAATGCGGCTCAAAGAAAATATTTGTCTTTGACTGCGACACACGAGCCGATTATCCCGTCATCCCCAACTGCTCGCTTATTTTTATCTTTCAAATGCAAAAACACTTATTTGTCACAAATACCTAACTGCGGGTTTGCCTCCTTCAAAAGCTGCATGAATTCCAGGCGTCTCCCCTGCTCTCAGTTATAATTAATCCAAGGTGTTGAGTGCTTAAATACAACTTGCAGCTTTAACAAATTGTAGCTAATAAATAAAATTATTGCTGTATAATTTAAAGTTAAAGTTCAATGCAAATTTAAAAGCGGAAGTTTTTAAACAATACTTAAAAGTCCACTAAATGTCAGTGACAAAATCAGTAACTTTTAAACTTAACTTAACTTTTAACTTTTACTTTTTACTTATGTAAATAAATGTATATATAAAAAAAAAAAAATAATAACTTTTAAATGCATATCAATGCTTTAACAATTACGTAAATTAGACGACATATTATTGAAGAAATTATGGCACATAAATCAAAGTATTTTTGTAGTGTAAGTTTTCTTTAATTGGTTAAACAATACTTTGCTCTATTTTTAAATTTAAAAGTCTTCTAAATGTCAGTGACGAATTCAATAACTTTAAAATGCATATCAATGTTTAGACAGTTTCGTAAATTAGACGTCTTATTATTGAGCAAATTATGGCACATAAATAAAAGTATTATTGCGGTAGAAGTTTTCTTAAATTTGTCAAACAATACTTTGCTCTACGTTTAAATTTCAATTTAAAAAATCTACAAAAATTTCATAGAGGAATTCGATAGCCTTTGAACACACTTTTCAATGTATTGTCAATTGCATTAATTAGTTCATATATTATTGAACAAATTATAGCATGTAAATAGAGAAATTATTGTAGAATTAATTTAAAAATACATTTTGTAGTAAAAAGGGGAATTTGTCAAACAATAACTCGCTCTCTCATTTTTAAATCTATATTAAAAAATTCACAATATTTCAGTGACAAATTCAATGGCTTATAAACACATATTAATGTTCACGTAGTTACGTTAATTAGTCCACATATTATTGAACAAGTTATGGCAAGTAAATAAAAGAATAAACGAAGTATTCCATTTAAAAATGTAATGCGCATAGAAGTGTTGAAGTTTTCTTTAACTTGTCCAACAATAATTCGCTCTACTTTAAATTTCAGCCAAAAAAATATACAAATTTATGTAACGAATTCAATAACTTTCAATGTTTTTTTGGGTTTTGTTAATGAGTCCATATATTTATGATATATTTCCCCCACATTGCCACCAAATTGCTGCATTATTTTAACTATTTATTCACACATTATTCTAATTGTTATGAAAAATTGTCATTAACATCAATTCTGCTTTTGAAATCTATAAAATTTCTTGCAACTGAATTTAACGATTGGTGAATACTTATTATATATTTACAGATTTGCAGTGCCACATCTGTAAATGCCTCGCAACAAGCATAAAGTAAAGGGAAAAGAGGATAAAAATGTCATTTTGAGTTGCTTGGGCAGTGAATTAAAGCGCAGTTATATTGGTCAAATGCAACTGTTGTACTTCCTTAAGGGACTCGAAATTGCAGTTGCTCGGCTTCTGCATAGTTGAAAATCCTTTTAGTTTAAGCTCTGTCTTGGCAGTTGGCTCTCCTTCTTCCTATCTGCCGCTGGCACTAGTTTTTCCAACTCTTTTCACATTGTGCGCTGATTTGCTGTTTTAGTTGCTTGTTAAGCTGCGTACTTCTTGTCCCTACTTACTACTGTTGACTTTTAGTTCAGCAGAAAAGAGAAAAAGGTCTGCTTATTCTCTGGCTACACTATCCTCCAGCACGACGACGAAATGCAGAGTGAATGTACAAAACCAATGTGGCGAATACTTAATTAAAAGAGTATTGCACTGAAGCGAGATTCAATAACACAAATTTGTCGCGTTTTAAATAAACTTAAGTCTAGTATACTGTTGCCACGAAATGTGGAAATGTGAAACATCTGAAGCACTTTTTTGAGCGACACTCGAAACTCTTTGCGTAGTGTATTTAATAGTTGTTCCTTGAAGTTGGCTGTAGCTTTGGAATCCTTGGTCTGCGGTCTGACCAGCGGGTGTCAACAGTTGCTGCCAGCTGGAGCAATAGCTAAAAACTGTTCATTAAGTTGGCACTGTTTGCAAATTTATCATAACTTGGTCGAAACCGGATTTCAAGAATCCTTGCCCAACACAATGCGCTCTTTAATGGCAGCTTAAAGCAATGCAATGCGCTCAACGGCAGCAATTCGCACACACATACGTCAAGTGAGGAGTGTACGAAATCGATTTAATTTCGTCACTGAAGCGAAAGTAAACACTGCGAAAGAGAGAAGGGCGCAAAGAAAGAGCGACAGAGAGAGAGAGAGAGAGCGAGAGGAGTGGAAACAAAGCAATGCCCAAAAGAAGAACAACAATCGTCACAGCAAAGTTGTTGACAGCTCACGTTCTCGTTGTCCGATAGACGATGCTGATGACGTTCTCTATGTGTGTGTGCGTGTGTGTGTGTGTTGTGCGTGTGCTGTTGCAGTGTGTGCGTTGTGCTCGCTCGGCGTATGCGTTCGTTCGCGTTGTCCAACAGACCGAAATAGGAAACCAAATTAATCACAAATATTACTTTTTGTAACAACTCCAACAGCGTCGGCGAGTCACTGTGTGTGTGTCCGTATCTGTGTGCGTGTGTGTGTATGTGGGCCAAGTCTATTTATGTGTCAATACGAGGTTTGAAGACCTTGGCAGGACGTTCCTTTGTCGACTACGTGTCTTCCTTTAGTTGACGCTCACTCGATTATGTTTTCAGTTCATGTTTTTGGAATTATTTCATTTCATTTTTTGTATTTATTTTCTCCTTTTCGCCTCGCCTTCCCCCTCTCGCTGTGTTTTTCATTTTTTCAAGTCTCTGCTCTGCACGTGCAGCCAACTGTCTGTTGCCTCCTTAGTAGCTTGCCCCATGTCCATTCTCCTTTCCGCATGCCTCATATCGTGGTGTTCTTTCGTTCTTCACTTCATCATTGTTTGTTGTACCCTGGACCCATTAACGAATTCACTGAGATAGCTCGCGCCTTTCACATCAAATAAGCTTACAAAACATCTAATGTTTAATATAGTTTCAAAAATACAACTAATAATTTGCACTTTAAAAGTGAAGTTATAGCATAGTCCAATCTCGTTATACATACTATATTTATTGTTAGTCATTGTGCTATTGTGCTCAACTTCTTCCTAAATTTGTTTGCTCTTCTGGCCAATTTCTTTCTAAATTACATTCGTAATAAAACAAATAACATTTTTATGCCTATTGTGCTTAACTTCTCTCTCAATCTAATTTCTCTGGTGCTCAACTTCTTTCTCAATCTTATGCTTAATAAAGCAAATAACATTTGTATGCTTACTGCTCAACTTCTCTCTAAATCTCATTCTTAGTTAAACAGAGTATATTTGTAAGCAATTCAGCCTGCACTCCAGTGTTTGTAGAGTATCTGTTGGCTGTTCACGCTGCGCTTCTGCTGCCTTGTGTTCGCATTTATTAAATTGACACATGCTGACAACACCCCGGACAACGGCAACGTCCGAGAGGCATCGACGCACTCAAGAAGAAGTTGCACTTGGTCAGCGACGAACTCTGGCTTGCCAGCTCCCTCTTGCTCCCTCCCTCCCTCTCTCTCTTTCTCTCTCCCTTCCCCTCCAACTCTGTCTCTCTCACATGCGTCAGCCTCGCAGCTTCGCAGAGTGGCAGCTCAACTTCAGTTGCCTCTTTTCGCATGTCAGTTGCAAAAATAAATCACTCAAAGGGAAGTCAGTCAGTGTGTGCGCTACACGAAATGGATACTTACTGAACCCCCCCATCCTACCTCCTTGCCACTGCCACTCCTGGCGCCTTGCTGCCTGAAGATGAGCCAAGTAAGCTGCAGCAGCTTCAGTTGCAGTCGCAAGCAGCGCCAAACAGCAAAAAGAAACAACTAGGAAATGTTTTAATTTTTCGCAAAATTAACTCGACTGAAATTATTATGCAAATGCCAAGAACAACACACACGCACACACACACAAATACTGAGCACACACACACGCACACAAATACTAAGCACACACGCCCAAATCACTTAAGTGGGCTGGTGCCTTAGCTGCCGCTAACGGCGCAGCATAAAACAATAATTGCAACATCAACAACAAATAGCAGCTGTGCGGGGAGCGGGAGGAGGGGGAGCGGTGTCAAAGGGTTGGCGAGTTTTCTTTGCTCGCTGCTCGCTGCTCGCTGCTCGGCTGATTAATACAAATGAGCGGCGATTTGTCATGTCACTGCGTTTAAATTTATCATTTTAGTCGACAGGCGCGCGGCGCCCACTGCAATTGTTATTGCTGTTGTTGCTGTTGTTGTTGCTGCTGCGATTGTTGTGATTGTGCGCTTTTTTATTGTTGTTATTGCCGTTTCCTACATGCCCGCTCGTAATGCCATTTTGTTGTGCTTCCCTCCTTCGTCTTGCCGCCTCGTTTCTTTTTTAGTCCACTGCTCGCTCTCTCGCTATTCGTCTGTTTGTTTTTGCTGCTTCCGCTCGGGCGTTTCCTACGCCACCCCCTCCCCCTCCACCAACCCCCGCTCGAGTAAAAACGACGGCGCCAAGATCACACAGCCAATGCACATTTTGGCTCTGAATCAGAGCAAATTTTATGTAGCATACGGCAAGGCGCAACATTTTTTGTTAATGGCCTGTAAAAGTCGCTTTTTTTGCCGACTACATTCGGCCTGCAAGCAGTTGCTTCGTTTTTTTTGTAACTGGCGCAGGAAACCGAAATTTTTGCTTGGCCATTGACATGCAGCGCGCTGTGGCAAGCCCCAGGATTTGCTTGTTGTGTGTATTGCAGTTGTGTGTTTGTGTGTGTTTGGCCAAAAGCATAATTCGATTAGCTTTTATCGCAGCGTGTTGAACTGCAATCATTGCGGAAAAATGCCAATTAGAAAAGTTATCTGTCTCTCGTCTATCGTCTCTTGCCACCCGCTGCCGCAGCGCTGCAGCTGTGGCCAAGTTTGGCTGCTGTTGCCACAACTTTGAGCTAATGAGCAACAGCGAGCCAAAGTCAATGAAACTTTTGCCTTACATTGCTCAAAATACTGAAACACAAAACAAGACCCCCCCGCCCGCCAGCCCGCCCGGCACACAAATCCAGCATTTCGACAAAAACCAACGAAATTTGAGTACAATAAACTTTATGTTGCCGGCAACAGCAACAACAACAGCAATTGACAAGGGCAACAACAACAGCGAAGCAGAGAGCGAGAGAGAAAAGGTAACTAAAACTATTCCACACAGCACCTGCGATAACATGAGCTGACTACAACACACACACACACACATAGAAGAACACCCACACAGATGCACGCACAACCTTCGCAAACTTGGCAGTTTCATTTTCACTTTAATCAAAAAGTTTCGGCAGCGCCACCAAAAATTTGCATTCATTTTAATTTTACGCTAAATAAATTATTATCTAAAGCACTAAACGCAAGCGAGTGTGCGTGTGTGTGTGTGTGTGTGTGCGTGTGTGTTGTGTGTAAAGTTGGCCGTGCTGCGTGCAACGCTTGCTTGCCACAGCATATTGAAGCGTGGCACCTGCAGTTTTTGCTGTAATTTGGATTGATAAATGCCCAGAAATTTGGCAAACTCATTGCAACGAGTTGCCGTGTGTGTGGCACATGTGGCACACTTGGCGTTGCAATTAATAAGTACACACTCGCTCACGCGCTGACTAAGATGGAGACGACTGAGATTAGTGGCAGCAGCTGGTGCAACTGTGCCACTACTGCTAGTGTTGCACTGTCATTTAAGTTGTTTGCTGCCAGACACACTTGCGGCAGCAAGCGGAACTCGCGTTTTTGATAACATTTTAATGAAAACTGTCAGTTGCAGCGCGGCAAGCAGCGCGCCAGATGCCAAGAGGCGCCACAGCCAACACTCGCTGCTTTGTCAAGTGTGAATTCAACACTTGTGACTTGACATTTTTAGGCGAAATGCGCTGCTGCTGCTGTTGCTTGTGTTGCTTGTGTTGCTCTGAATGTCACCCGAAGCGCGCGGCATCTTCATAAGTTGCGCATACGCCCCGTCAACAGGGGACGGGGGGAATGGGAGTTGCAACCACGGCGCTCATCCAGTGCGGTAGCAGCTGCACTCTGCCGTGCATTAGACAAAAAGCCTGCGACGCGGCAAAACAATTGCTGCGGTGCCTTGTTTGCCCAGCCGAAGTGACGTCGCTGCTGCTGTTGTTGCTGCTCATTTCGCTGGCTAAATTAAAATTGCATCCGTCAGAAGGCGGCGGTCATACTTCTTCCACTTCTGCTTCTTCTGCGCTGCTCGGCAATTCCCCAGTGTCTTGTTTAATTCACGCAATTTCTCGTCGAGCATGCGCCACGTTACGCATACGTCGTGTAGGTCGTGTCTTAAAGTCAATGCTTAACAATTTAATTGCGGCCACGGAAATGAGCTTTTGGCCATGTCAAACGTGACAGCCTAAGCGCACACTGCACAGCCACCACGAGGCAATTAACTTGCCACGCGTGCCACAGCGTGCCACAAAAAAAAAAACGAACTCTGCTACGAAATGCATTTAAAAATGGCTCACGGGCGCCATTTTGCGAGTTGGCTCTGGCCAACTGGCAACTCAATTTGAGTGCAAACGACCAAAGCATAAACAGAGGGCACTACACCAGACGACATCCCCCTCTCCCCACCCGCACCCAGAGAGCGACTCGAGCAGTGTGTGCGAATCGGATTGGCCGCTCAGTTGGATTTGTTTGTGCATCAAATTGCAATTGCCGTTGCATTTGAATGCATGCATACATATCTCTGTATCTGCCTGTGTGTGTGTGTGTCTGCGTGTGTGTGTGTGGCGAGCGGAAATAAAACCAAAACGGATATGCTTACTAAGTACCCGTACACACTGCGGCCACATCCGCCGGTGCAAGGTTGTTGCAGACTTCAACGCCACCGGCACTATTTTTAGACACTGCCCACCTCACGTGTCCTGGCGTCCCGGCGTTCCGACATCCTTGTGTCCCGGCATCCTGCTGCCCTGCTGTTCTACGCCTAGCTGGCCGGTGTCAGTCTATTTGCATTCACGCTGATAGGTGCATCCATTTTAGTTATTCTCATGTACTCTGCCAGAGCTCAGCTCGCTTCTTGATCGAATATGCAACACGAAGAGTGAACAATGTCACAAGTTTCACACCAACTCAAAATGGCCAACATCAACTATGCGGTTCAATAATGAACTTAACATATTTGTGCATTTTCTTTCAGCATTTAACTTGTTATTAAGAGCTAACACTGGCAAATCTTTTATTCATTTACTTGATTGCATATTCTTAATTATGCAATCAAGTGTTGTTACTCAGCAAGTAAAGGAAGCTTTGTAGCTTTCAAATTGCGACTTCAGTTATTACAATCTAATATTCTTCTATTTCTATTCATTCTATTTACAACTCATCCAGGTTTTGCCAAAACGTTTACTCAAATGTGAACGAAAATTGATCAGTCCTTATGACATATTTGTTTGAAGTATGAGATAGTCCTGTAAAGTTTTGTTATGGCACTATATTTGCTGTTGCTGGTTCAACTACTGAATATATTTAAATGTATACAAAAAATTATATTTTCAACTAATAGCTGTAGATATCTTACTTCCTTAATACTCGCATGTCAACTGTTTGACTATTGAATTCCCATTTTGTATTTTAGCTTTGGCTGAGTTTACTTTTCATTCAATTTAATATAATAATAAAAAATTCCCTTCCTCAAGTCGCACTTAATGTTTCAAGACGCTTTGCAGGCCCTAGAGATCTATGTTAGTGTTAGGGTATTTTGCTGTTGTTTGAGTTGGCCGTTAACACTTTTCTTTTCGGCTATGTGTTACTTTGTGTCGAGTCGAGAATTTGTTGCCTACTCTGGTGCGCAAATTGTATTGTCGATAATAGACAACAGCAATTTGGTAGCGATTTTCATGGAGATTTATGAAATAGTTGGTTGCAGTGGCAGCCAAACTGGACAAAGCTCGATACGACCGACCGAATTGAGGTACAGAGAATTCACTTTCCAGTTGGTTGCATAGCCATTGGACACTCTATCAGGCGCAACGGCAGCGACTTGCCTCCGAGTTGAATGCACTTTAATAAATTGCTACAAGTTTTTTGTGTCACTGCGCAGGGAACGGGCTGAGCAGCTGCTGCTGCAGTCGATGGCCTCGGCTTGGTCAATAAAGTCAATTTCAAACACAGATTGAATGTCATGGAGGATATCATATGCGCGCCGGCACTCGAGCCAAGGGAAGCGAGCGGCGGCGAGACGGGCGCATCGATGCAAAAGTTGAACAAGTCGCAAAAGACACCGACAGATGGAAGAAGAGAGAGAGAGAGATAGAGAGGAAAAGAGAGGAGTGCGGGCAGACCGCAGGAATCGTTAGACGTTGTCTGGGCTGGCGAAACTTGTGGCGCAAACTTTGCAAACAAAGCAAAAACTTTGACAGCTTTTGTTCGTCGTGTTGCATACGATTTTGGCTTTTCCGAATATTTTCCCATATAATTCACACCTCACAGACCTCGCAACTGTGGCAACTGTTCTTGCGGCGCACTCAAATGCGATTGCAACGCCAGCTGCTAATTATTCCAACGGCAATGTCTTTGTCCTTGTCGCTTAGTCTCTTATCGTTGCGAGTCTCAGTTGGCCCGTTAAATCGCCTTAGTTTCGGCTGGTCGCCTCGCCTAGGCTCTAAGAAGCAGCGCGAACGCCGCGCAAAGATATCTACGGTTCGGCGCTTAGTCAAATTAATCCGCTAAATGAGTTTTGAGTGACATCAGCTGGGCACAGGATTCACGCTGCTGCTCGCCACAACTTGCTGCTGCTTATCGGGCGAGCTCGACGCCAGCATCAACAACAACACGGACAGCTGGCCGTGTCAAAGGCTGTGCTGCCACAAAGAGTCCGAAAATATTTGCAGCGCAATGCGAAAACAATGCGGCAGCAGTGCAGCAATGATATAAATACAATAAATTGAATATCATTTGTTTATGCGCTCCGATGCGTTTGCCAACTGACAGGGTCGCACAATAACAAAAACAACAACAACGCAGGCAGGTGCGTGTAAAGAGAGAAAGCAGCTGCAGAGAAAATGCAATAAAATGCGAGCATTGCAGGTGTCATCGAGAGCGACGGGCGACGGGCGACGGGCGACTGTCAGGGCGATGACGCCAGCAAAGGCCACAGTTTTGTGGCTAAAATACACAAGAACATATAGTGCACACACTCATTGGCATACACACGTATTTACGCAATTTAAAGTAAAACACAAAACTGTCCCGCTGTTGGCCAACGTGACGTATGCGCAACGTGCATGTGCTGTCACACAATACTCGAACGGCAGCGGGTTGCTGGCCGTGTGGATTGCGGAATAAGGCGTTCATAGGTGCAGTTGCGTGCAGGCATCCATGGCCTCGCCTCCCCCTCCCCGCTCCCCGCTGCTGTGCAGCTAGCTGCCTTTTCAATTCTGACCAAAAATGTCGAACGCGCTTAGCCCTAGTCCGGCGCCGCTGGCGACGCTTTGACACGAAACAAATTTAACTTTTTCATCTCGAGCGCACAAACAAACAAACAAGAAACAAACAAACAAACACTCACACTCTCACGCTCACACAGACTCACTCAACGACTCACTAAACTGAAGTGTGTGTGCGAACGGGACGCGGGACGGGGGATTTTCGCATAGAGATGCGAGCAATTGGAGCACGAACAAGCGGCTTTAGCTGTAAGCTATGCTCAATGTTTCGATAGTTTCAACAACACAATAGATATGCAGAGCTACAAATGGTAAAAGACTAAAATAACATGCAACAAAATATGTATTATTGCTTAGCAAAACACACAACATAATTCTGACTAAATAATAAATAAATACGAGTGTTGTCTAATGAACTCTTCAGATATTGCTTCAATATTTTCCTTTACTTATTTTGTTGCTGACTGCTAAATAACATACCCAAAACTACAAATCGCAAAAGCAGCTTAAGTTGTGTAGTTAGTAATAGAAAAGTTATTTAGCTGAGGTTTTGTAATAACTACAAAATACAAACAGAATATGCACAACAGTAATATTCAGTATATAGAGAAATAAAAATATATAAACTATAGTGTTTAGATATCATCTAACTAAGTGGCAAACTCACAAATTAAATAATGGCTGCTGCCAATTAATGATTTGCCAAATTAGTGATAAGCAAGAAGTACTGTACCTTAAACTGTTCCATTCGGATTAGCTGTGGATCGAGTTCGTGATTTGATTTATGGACTCTGCTGGCGCTGGCATTGGATGTGACACGAAAAAATGCACACGGATCGTGGCCAACTCTAGAATGCGAACGCCAATCGGTATGCCGCCCTTTGCATGCTTTACGCTCTGCTGCATACTTTCAGGCGGCAAAGCGATTTTGCGTTTTTGGCATAGGAGCAAAGCGTCGCCGTGGCGCACAAAGCGCACAAAGTGAGAGAAAAAATAAGTAAGAGTGGTTTTCAGCTGCTCAGTGATGGACTCGCAGATGCCTAATAAAAGGCAACAAACAACAAAGTTGTATATGTGTAAAGATAAGACAATTTTTCGATTATAAAGGTAGACTTGCAGAGGCCCAGTGAAGGGCAAATAATAAGAAAGTTTATATATATGTGAAGCGATAGTACTTTTCGATTATAGAGGTAGACTTGCAGAGGCCTAGTGAAGAGCAAATAATAAGAAAGTATATATATGCAAAACGAGAATACAACTTTTTGATTACAAAGTCAATTTTGTTTAAATATAGTTTTAACAAAAATTACATTTAAGCAGTTGTGTTTAGTTTTTTATATACATTAATTTACATGAATAAAGCACCATAACAATATATTTTAGGCATATCTCATAATAACCAAACCACAACATATATGTCTTAAGGTCTTATTACTTTTCGATCATAAAGGTAGACTTGCTGAGGCGTAGTGAAGGGCAAATAATAAGAAAGTATATATCTAAATGCAAAAAGAGAATACAACTTTTCGATTATAAAGTCAATTTTGTATAGATATATTTTTAATTATTATATTTTAAAATTACATTTAAGAAGTTTTGTTTAGTATTACATCGATGACATTTTTTCAAGAGTTTGAGAATTAGTTTTCATTTTTAATTTTTTTATTAAACACATCTACAAATTGTGGTAGTTTGTTGCTTGTGGTTTGGTGCATAAAAAGAAGGTCTATATTGATGCCTTTTTGACGATTCACCTGCACACACCTTGACGAAGTGATGACACCCACTTTTGAATTTAGTTGTAAGGTTACAGGGTATAAAAAAGAAAAGTGAGCAGCGCCAGAAAATGCATAAAATATGCGCATATTTAATTTTGACTAGGCGTGCAGCCAGCAGGTGCAAGTGCAGCTACCTCTATGCATTGCTTGCTGCTGCTGTTGTTGTTGCTGTTGTTGCTGCTGTTGTTGCTGCTACTAGTGATGCTGGTGTTGTTGTTATTGTTGCTTTCATAAATATGCATGCGGCAGTTTGTGCCTTTAATTAAAATGCAACGCAGTAGCCGAAAAACAAAAAAATAACGACGAAATATAAGAGAGGGGAAAAAGTGCAAAGACAACAAGAAAATACGCAAAATTTGCGTTGCCTTAAGATTGATTGAATTTTTTTTCGGTTTCTTATAAATACAACAAGAACAATTTCAATTACACAAAGTATTCGCATCCAAATGGTGTCCAGCCAGCATAGTCAAAGCACTCCTCCCCGCCCCCCGTCTGCCCCCCTTCAACTGTCTCTCTTCAACTTTCTGGCTCTCCTCATGCGCTGACTGTCGGTTATTGCCGCAACTTCGGCTAATTAATTCATGCAAATGTACCCCCAAAACTGGCTGCGTTGGGGGCTAATTATGCGGCGCCCCGCCCCGCAACCAGCTACCTCCGCTCCTCCCTACCGCTCTTCTTTTCCTATAGCATCCGCAGTAGCATTGACATTTTGTCAATGTTGTCAACATGAAATCCCAAACAGAAGTGTCATAAACTTTGACAACAGCCAAACAACTCGGCGACAGTCCCCACTGTCTCACGCTCTCTCTCTTTCTCTGCTCCGCTGTGCAAGTCCTGTCCTGTGTCTTCTTATCCTGTTACAGCAGAGTACAAGGGCGTCATTTGCGCTGTCGTTTTGTAAAATTAATTAAACAAAAATGTAAGCAGAGTACAAATAATTTTCCGGCGCGTGCTCCAAAGTCCAACTTAAATGAATTTCTCAACAGTTTCTGGCTCCACTGAGGCCACAGTTCATGCACTGCTCGAGTTTCCTAAGACTTGCTAGAATTTTTCAACTACTAATTCATATATACAACAAACTCTCAATGTGAACCATATTCTTGCTATAAAAACATGCCAAACATAATCCGGTTTTATTATCAACATTATTAGCGTCAACCGACAATTTTGCAAAGGTTATTTGAACAATGCATTTAAAAAAAGTATAAATTAAAACAATAGCTATTTGGCCAGCATAAACTTTAATAACAATATAAAACAACGATGCTTGTTGTTTACATAAATAATTTGAAAAATTGGGATTTATTACAACAGTTCGACATATTTGCCTTTATTTGGCTTCATTCCGGCATTTTAATCTGTCGAAGTTTTTGTTTTTCCCTTTTGCGTTTCAGCAACTTGCTCGAATTCCATCAATAATTTAAGCCATTGTTTTTGGCCGCTTGTGCAAGTTAAACTTAATAAACAACAGCAGCGTTATTTTTTGAATATTAATAACTTATAAAAGATGCGAGAGAGCGATCTAGCAATATACGTTTCACACGATTACAAATTTTATTATTATTAAGTGCAAACAGTGGAAATTTATAAGCCAAATTTCTCACTTTGCTCTTTTAATATACAACTCGCAGTTTTTCTAAACTTTGGCGCAGTGTATGAATCTTTGAGTCGGGTCATATGGGTAGCAAACTTCGTTGGGGGCTCGATTAAATTTTTAAGGGCGAGCTGGCAAACTAACTGTTAAAGTTGGAGTTGTCACCTTTTGGGCGCGAACTTATGCGAAGATTAGAAGCAAATTGCAATGAATATTTCATTGTGAAGTCTGCCAGTTGGAGCGCTAATGGAGAGAAGGTGTCGATTGGCTGCCAAAATACCTGACGAGTTGTGCAACGAGCGGCTGCTGCTGCCGCACTCCACGAAAAAAAAACAATGTAATTTGCGACAAAAGGTTTTACAAGCGCGAGAGCCACAGCGGTGGCTTGGCCCCAAATGCTCGTGTGCCCCAAAATGCAGCGCAAGGAAATCAACTGCGGCCGAAAAACAATGGAAATTGCACTTAAGAAAATGAATTGCATGCAAATGAGCACGTGGGTGGCAGCGTGGCAAGGTGGCTGCGGCAGGCGGTGACGTGCAAAACACAACCACAAGTCAACCAGCGAACAGGCAGCTAAGCAACAACACACAACACGACGAAGGGGCAGAGTTGCAAGGCTACACGGTGGCGCCCTCAGGCCACAAAACAGGCGTTAAAATGCCGCCGCGAATTGTGTTGTTGCAGCTGCTGCTGCTGCTGTTCTTGCCACTGCTGCTGCTGCTGGCAACGCGCAATAAATTTGCCATGGATAAATTTCGTGCATTTGATTTTCAGCAACTTTAACGACATTTTAATGTGCTTTGGCAAAGGAGCAAAGTCGGTGGCAACAGCAACAGCAGCAGCCGCTGTTAACTTTGCCTCATGTGTTGCGGGCAAATAAAAGTGCGCGCTTTTAATCAAATTAATAGTGCCGCGTGCGCCCAACCTGAGAACGTTTCGAAACCGCACTGAGGTCAAGCCACCGACTGCTGGCGGTTGTCGGTAGTCGGTAGTCAACGGTCAACGGTCAATGTACAGCTACGTTTCCCCTTGAGCGTCGCTCGCAAAACCATCTACAGCTATTTGTGTCCCTTTTTCCACTGATGCATTCATTTCCAGCGCCATTTCGATTTCTGGCATTTAACAAATAAGACTGCGCCAGAGTGCAAATAGTCGACAACAACATACGCTGGCGAAAATGATAAAAATTATAAAAGGCAATAACGTCAAATAAAAGTTTTGCTGACAAATTAAACTAACTGGCAAAAATAATTAATCGACAAGAACGTAAAGTGTAATATACAACAATAATAAATGTATTTTAAATACTTATATAAATGTTAAATCTATAAAATATATAGTAAAGTAATTTGCATACTATTTTAATAATATTAATAAATATAAAATATTTGTAATATACAAAAAAAATTAATGTATTGTAAATACTTATATAAATTTTAAATCTATAAAATATATATTATAGCAATTTGCAAACTATTTTAATAATATTAATATATAATAATAATTTAAATAATGTATTTCAATTCTTAATAATGTATTTAAGTTATAATAATGTACGTAGATGCAATTCATAGTTTTTCCTTGTACTCGTTTTAATTAAACTTTTCTTTACGAGAGCAGCATTAAATTTAAAAAATAACTGAACACGTTTCATTGCTGAGTATCTATTAACAATCACGTCAGCAGATTCTGCTCGCACTGCTCGCCTGCTGCAGAGTTTTATGATACCCATCTGCTGCGTTTTTATGTTTACAGGATATAAAAGTGCAGTTCCCAGTGTGCGTGCGTAAGTAAGTGAGCGAGTGTCCATGTGTGTGTGCGTGTGTGTGTGTGTGAAGCATGGTAGAAACACTAAAATCGCTTTGGCAATCAAATGCGAAATCAAAATCCGAAATTGAAAAACGCAAACAAAATGGTGAAGTGGACTTTACGAGTCCATCGAAAGTGTTTGAAATTCGCTAGCGAATGTTCCGCATGCTTGTAATAGGCCAGAAGAGCGTGGGCGGGGGGCGTGGCCGTTGAGTCACGGCACTGCATTAAGTGCTAACTGCCAACGCTTAACTATAGCGTCAAACTTTTCAACTGAAAACTGCTGCTGTGCAGCTCTTAAGGGCAGCAGTCTGGCCTCGCCAGGACACGCTCAAAAGGACTCGTTGAGCAGCGCGCGGAGCCGGGCGCCGGTGGCGTGGGCTCTAATCAATCAATCCACAACTGTTTCCACAAATAAGTATTAAGCCCGACCACACTTTCGAAATGCTCTAATTACTTTAAAAGCCGCGCTGTCGATTGCCCGGCCCCGGCCCCTTGGTCAACCGCAGCTGTAAGGGCAGCCAGCGTTGCAGGTGGCACGGAATGGGGCAGAATGAAGGGGGGCGGCATGGCATAGCTTATGTGATTTTTCACACCGTTTGCCGAAAATGCCAGCATTGCGCTTTTTGTGGCACGTTGGCAGAAATGCTAGCAACCAAAGCAGACCATAAATAAATAATTCAATACGTTATTTTATTTAATGCTGTCACACCCTTTAAAAACAAAACAGTGCAGAGTATGCCCAAAAACAGCAAGCAACAGAACTCAGCAGTTCGAACTTTAATTAATGGCAATTTAGTTTGCCGTGAATGAAATTTAGATTAGAGAACTTTATCAATAAGCTGCTAAAGATCAAAGTTTGAATTAGCTTCCAGGGTATTTGGCAGCCGAGTTAGTTACCTCGGTTTGTGCCTACTTTTGCCAGTTGATTTGCCGCTGCGGCCTAACCAATAAATCACTCATTAAAGCGCCTCAAACTAATGCGACAAATGTGCGCAGCGGCCACATAAATTAAAATTAGCATTTGCTTGTTACTACACACATTTCTCTCTCTGTGTGTGTGTGTGCGAGCGCGTCGTGTGTGTGGCAGCATGTGAATTAGTAAAACGAAACCCCAACATGATGACCACAAGCTGCCACAGCAGCAGCAGCAGCTTCGCAGTTTAATGAGTTCAGCTTTACACACTCAATCACACACCCACACGCATAAATAACAGTTTGCTTGAAGTTTGGCCAATTTGATGGCAAATTAAATAACAACATTCTGAATTGCTTGCGAATTGCTAAATATATTTTAAATTATTTATGATAAACGTTTTCACCAGGCGCTTTTCAATTGCCGCCATCGCCCCACCAACAACGAGAAGAAGAAAAGGACGAGCCTGCGGCAAGTTGGCAGCATTAAGAATGCGGAATGCCAAACCCTTTTGCGCACCTGCCAAATGCCAAATGCCAAGGCGGCAACTAAACAAATTTCCAGCCACAAGGCGACATAAATTTTTCTTATGAATAAATTATTGAGCTCACCACAGCCGCTGGGCATTGAGTTGTTACTGGTCCCAAGACCGGCTCCCGCTCACTATGCTTTCCCTTTGTGGGCAAAATGCTACTTAAGAAGCTGCTGCTGTGTGCTTGGGTGGGTTCAACCACTTGACTTGGTCCAGTGAATGTCTTGTTTGTCTCAACCCACGGCTGGATTGCACAATCACATGTACACATGTTTAGTCCTTGACAGGACGACCAGCGACGACGGTGACAACAACGACATTTAACACTTGCTCTTCCCGAGCACATAAAATGTATTTTTATATGTTTGCCTCTTGTTGCGTTGTCAAGATTTTTGCGGGGGCCTCTTAGATAATTTATCATCATTTGCCTGGACAACAGACCGTCGACGACGCCCTAAAGTAGGCAACGATTTTTTCCAGCACATTTCCTTTAAGCTCTAGCATACGAGTTCAACTGAAATGGGTCTCCCAGGGCTCGAGTACACCTAGGGAATGTCTGCGGCAGCTGCAATTTGCTATAAGTCTTTGGCATTTGGACAACTGCTAATGAAACGCTGCTCATATTTTAAGATTTGCTGGCAGCTTGTTATGGCTCATGTATAATTGTAGTCGTATCCAAGTCTAACCATAAAATCGCAAACATATTTATTTACACGACTGAAACTAATTAAATAACATTATAAGACATTCAAAACTTCTCTGCAGTCCTTCTCACTTGCTTCATATATTTGAAAAATGATTGTTATTCATTTTCATGAGCATTAAAGTTTATTTTACCAATTCAAATTCCCTCTGACGTTGTCAACAGTTGCCCAATTTAATTTTTGACAAACTTAATTAGTTTGATTGTTAAGTAGGTAAACGCAAATCGATACATTTTGTGAATAAAAATATCAGTTTGGTCGAGATAGAAAACTTGTTATAAATTACGCCTCATTAGGTTACTGAAGGAGCCCACAGATCATCCGATAAATAGTTCTAAATGTGTGTAGATTCGGCGCGCCGCCAACGATTGCAATCAAACTTCAAACAAATAACACATTTCAATGTTGATTATCTTTATTTTTTGTTTGTGGTTGCGAGTGTGTGTGAATTTAATTTAAAATTCATTTGAACGCTTATTGCAATTTTCTAAATTGCAATGATTGCACGACTGAATGTGCGAAAAATCAACAACAGCAAAAAAAATTAGCTATAATAACAACAAATATGCAAATTTGAAAAGTGATTTTGGTGCCATAAATGAATCGCATTGAGTTGCGAGAGACGAGCGAGAGAGAGAGCGAGAGAGAGAGAGAGAGGGAGAGCTGTGCACTTTTAATGCCAATTTTAAGGGAATTTAATTGCCATCGATTTGCGATTGGCTTCAATTCAATTGCTTTCATTAGGTTGATTGGAAAATTCTTTGGCAAGTTATTAAATTGTTATAAATAAATATGAAATAAGTTTGGCAAACAACCAAAGGGCATGAAAACGAGAAAAGTTGCGAAAACATATTGCAACTTTCTTATCCCTTTTTGCGCCCAACTTGCGGCGCCCAGCTCTCGAAGCAAATCAAACTGCCCTCCAGCCAAACATCAATCAATCAAGCTACCTCTTCGCCCCTCGTCCTCCTCTCACTGCTGCTGGCACGCCCCACTCACAGCAAGTTTCCAGTTGCGGGCTGGACTTAGTCTCAAAGTATTTACAACATATGCAACTTGTACAACGTGGCGTATGATGAATACTTAAGAGCAAGCATTTCATTATTATTATGCAGGCCCTTTTCGGTCATTGGGCTTACGCCAACATACACACACACACAAACAGAGAGACAAACAAACACACGCCCCCACTGGAACACACACAGACATAGACACACAAACAAATACTTTGTGGATTCGTATCGCTAGATAAATCCATGAGGAAAAGTTTTTTCGGGTTTTGGCTCGGAAAAACTTTTGCCTTGGCATCAGTTTTGCATTTTCGCCTTTGCACTTGGCTTTTTATGCAACTTTCTATTCATGAATAATTAACGGCATTGTTGTTGCTCAATAGCGTCGGCGGTTTGTCAAAGAGCCGCCTCCAAATTCCTAGCCCCGAAAAGTAGTTAAGAATTCCTCGCTCTCGTTGTCGTACTCGCTCTTTCCCTCTCTATCTCTCTCCATCTCTCCATCTCCCTCTGGCTCTGTTTTAGTGCGAGCGTGTGGGTTATGCTTAAAGTTTTAACTGCGCCCAGGGGCATGCAATGGTTATAGTTGCGCTTGAACTTGTCAGCCAAGTTCGAAGTCCGCATGGCTTATAAAATTTAATTGGATTTTGATGCCGAAAGCAGCAGGACTGACACCAGAGCACAGCGAAAACTGAAGTGGAGCAGCAGCACATAAATTGATTTGCCGGCGAGCGCACAAACGCTGTGCGGCATGTAGTCGTGCCGTGCACCCTAGCTGAAAGTTCTTGCAACCATTTCATAACCATATCCTTTAACTATTTGCAACACACTTTGGCGCACTGCCGCACGCGCCATCAGCCACGCCACTTGGCTAACTGACGCTTTTATTGCCGTCCATGCTGGCCGGCAACAAAATAGTTTAATTCCGCGAATGCCAATGACCGACTCCGCATGTTGCAGGCTCCACTCCGCGATATGCAACACATGCAGCACTCCATTTAAATGCGCGCACGTGACTCTTGTTGCAGCCACCAGATTTGCCTCGCCAAATCGAAGCCAATGCCTGAAGTTGTCCTCCTCTTTCATCTCACTCACACGCAAACGCTTTGGGTTCAACAAACCTTTTGATTGTTAGTTGCATTTATTCTCTGATTTTTAATCTCAGTCTCGTAGCTCATCAATCACTTGGCCCCCAACTTACGCGGAATGCAAGTTGCAATTTTATGGCATCTTTTAAATGCTACCTTAAAGTTGCTGCTCTTTTTCAACTTAAAATACCTTTAAACATTTTAATTGGATGCAGAAACAGAGACAACGATAGCGAGAATATATTTGTATAATTAATTCTTTGAAACATGCCGAATAAATTCGCAGTAAATCATTGGAAAAGTTAAAATCTTGGGAAATCCATAAGATTTATGTGAGATCATAATTCTTTCTGGTGTATTGACAGAAAAATATGTAATAAATAAATATGTATGTCAAATACACAACTTAAAAGTATATGTATTCTCAAAATGATGTACAATTTCAGCTTGACTAAACTTCAATTTGAGTTGTCATTAATTGTCGGCAAGAAAATTAAACAAGTGAGAAAATGGACAGTTGGTTTGAGATGATTTTCTAATTAAATGAATTCACACAATGCCCAAAGATAGAGAGCGGCGCACAGCAGCAACGAAAGCAGCATCAACAATGGCAGTCCAAGTTCTATATCCGTTTCCGTTAGGTTTCTGTTACAGTTGCGATTACAATTTGAAATTCGCGGCATTAAACAATTCAATTATGCAAGAGGCAAATCAGCAGCAACACCATCACCATCACCAGCATCCATCCTCTGGCTCAGCGTCAGCCTCAGCCTTAGCCTCAGCCAATTCTTGTTCGATTCAACTTTTAATTACTAACTCAAAGGCGAACAGTTTGCGCATCGGGTGATGAGCTGAGCACCCCGCCTCTCAAGCCCCACCGCGCTGCCTCTTACAGTCGCCTGCTCACATTGTCTCCATCTCCATCTATCCATCTAAAAGGGTCAGAGAGAAGCAGCAAGCAGGCGCCGACAAAATGAAGTCTTAAATCACAGCATGTTATTTCCGCTGCACGCGCTGCGAGTGCGCTGCTCCAAAGGAAGAAAGCGGAGATGTCCTGGTGGGTGTCGCTGCTGAGCTGAGCGCTGCTGGAGCGGCGCATTTAACGTTCCGTTTCCGGCTCTGTGTGGCCCTGGCGAGGACAGCACGCTAAGGACGATTATGTCGCCCACGCTCAGAGATCAAAATCGCCAAAGAGAATTGTTTTTTTTTTCGTCTCTTTACTTTTTTTCGAGGCTCCTGCTGCTGCTGCTGCGTTGTTTTGCCTTTTGGGTTTTATCAGTAGCGCCTTTTATGTCATCATAACCGCATAACGCAATGGACTCCATAACAAGGAGACTGTCCCTCCGCTGCCGCCTGGACAGTCGCCGGCCATCCTGCGGAATGGCGGACGAGCAAGCGAATGTCCGTTTACATAAATTTCGTGGCGCAGCACAAGGAAAACTGTCGAGCGTGCAGAAAAATGAGATGACAAATGAAGTTTGTCGGCTAATGGCAGCGGAAATGCGAGCGGGATAGGGACGGGCAGAGAAACCGGGTTGCGGAACAGCGACGGGGCAGGATTGGAACGTAATCTGGAACTGCGCCGGCGACGGGGGACGAGGGCCGGGGACTGAGACTGGCCGTCAAAAGGTTCGGTAGGTACCAGCTTACACTTTTTGCGGCGTGGCAATGAACGGAAGTTGAAACAAACAAGTAAATAAATGGCGCCAATTGGGCGACGCAGCCAAACCACCGTCCCGCCTCTCCCGCTCTCTCTCACTCGCCGCTTTTAACCCTGCTGGAGAGGCAGCTGGCCAAACGAGGCGAGTCCTGGCAAGGCTACTGACTCCTGGTGTCGTCTGTTGTTTTAAAATTGCTGGGGACGTGGGGAATTTATTTGGTAATCTGAACTGAGTCAGCCAAAGCGATTATTACGAGTAAACACAATCCATTTTCGCGTATGATTGGTGGCTCCAGCGGTCCACATAATTAACAGCACTGTGAAGAGCGCAGCTCTGGCTGCTTAGCAACGTCATCAGATTACCAGCTCTGCAGTCCTTTCCCAGAGTTGCGAATGTAACTCAATATTAAAAACCAATATCTTCAACCCAAGCAGCACTTCACTTTCTCGCACAGTGGACAGATATTTAGATATAGATATAGATATAGATATAGATATAGATATTGATATAGATATAGATATAGATATAGATATAGATATAGATATAGATATAGATATAGATATAGATATAGATATAGATATAGATATAGATATAGATATAGATATAGATATAGATATAGATACAGATATAGATATAGATATAGATATAGATATAGATATAGATATAGATATAGATATAGATATAGATATAGATATAGATATAGATATAGATATAGATATAGATATAGATATAGATATAGATATAGATATAGATATAGATATAGATATAGATATAGATATAGATATAGATATAGATATAGATATAGATACAGATACAGATATAGATATAGATATAGATATAGATATAGATATAGATATAGATATAGATATAGATATAGATATAGATATAGATATAGATATAGATATAGATATAGATATAGATATAGATATAGATATAGATATAGATATAGATATAGATATAGATATAGATATAGATATAGATATAGATATAGATATAGATATAGATATAGATATAGATATAGATATAGATATAGATATAGATATAGATATAGATATAGATATAGATATAGATATAGATATAGATATAGATATAGATATAGATATAGATATAGATATAGATATAGATATAGATATAGATATAGATATAGATATAGATATAGATATAGATATAGATATAGATATAGATATAGATATAGATATAGATATAGATATAGATATAGATATAGATATAGATATAGATATAGATATAGATATAGATATAGATATAGATATAGATATAGATATAGATATAGATATAGATATAGATATAGATATAGATATAGATATAGATATAGATATAGATATAGATATAGATATAGATATAGATATAGATATAGATATAGATATAGATATAGATATAGATATAGATATAGATATAGATATAGATATAGATATAGATATAGATATAGATATAGATATAGATATAGATATAGATATAGATATAGATATAGATATAGATATAGATATAGATATAGATATAGATATAGATATAGATATAGATATAGATATAGATATAGATATAGATATAGATATAGATATAGATATAGATATAGATATAGATATAGATATAGATATAGATATAGATATAGATATAGATATAGATATAGATATAGATATAGATATAGATATAGATATAGATATAGATATAGATATAGATATAGATATAGATATAGATATAGATATAGATATAGATATAGATATAGATATAGATATAGATATAGATATAGATATAGATATAGATATAGATATAGATATAGATATAGATATAGATATAGATATAGATATAGATATAGATATAGATATAGATATAGATATAGATATAGATATAGATATATTTTTAAATTTATGCGTTTATCTGCCGAATTACTCCACTGTGCCGATTCCTACAGTATCCATTCTGCGTCTACTGCGATAACACACATAACATATATACTTGATGAAGGAAACTCATTGAGCAACCCCTGTCAGAAGCAAACATAAACATGCTGAAAATCTAATCGCCAGCTAGCATCTAAGTGTCCAGTTTTGATATTAAGTTCAGCATTAAATGTGTGCTAGACAAGTGTCTGGGCGGCGGTCGTATTCACTAAATAGCACAGATACGACAAGTACTGGCAGCGACCACGGCGTATACGTAATTTCGGGGGCGTCATGTGGGGTATAATGTGCCATCAGCTGGACATCGCTACGTTTTGGCTGCGGGGCAGTCGAGGCATTTGCTACAAGCCACATAAAGTCAACTTTGCGTCTATGCGTATCTGTGTGCTTCAGCGTGTAAGTGTGTGTGTGTAACCCCTGGGCGTTGTAAATATTATTCTTATCTTACACTATAAATCTACATATGACAATTTTCGCACAGCTGCCTGACCAAGAGACAGCTGCCGCTTGGACTAACACGTCAACTCGCTTTGCCTTGCATTAAAGTTGTCGCTGCTCGTGATGTGACGCTTCATATTCGACTATAATTTCAATTAGCATAAAGATGAATCTCACAGTTTTTGCATTTTGCATATCGCTTTTTAAAATTTCATTTTTATTTTGACTTTCCCAACACTTTTTTTGCCATTCTTTTGCACTGTATTTAAGCTTTTGGCTTTTTACATTTACATTTTTGCTTTTATTTGGGTAATAATTATGATTCTGAGTAGGTAAATGAAGAGAATTTTTTCCTAGGAAAAGAGAAGTCTCTCGCAATCAATCGAAATTGCTTAGATTCTACCCAATTAGCAATTTCATTTCACATACATTTCTGCAGAAGCCGCCGGTTCACAAAGGCCACAAATGAAGCCAAAGATATTGCTCAAACTGCCACTTTATAGCTGTGTGGCAGGCACAGTGAGTTACGGGCTGAGTCCACGCTTATCTCGAGCTGCCTCGCACCTTAACTTTGTGAGGGACATGGGCTGGGGGGCATGGGGTTGTGAGGTGGCACCTAAAGGAAATTCAATGAAACTCCCCGAAGTTGTCATAGCACACATAAGTCACTGCCACATGTTTCAGCTGAGCGTTGTGGCAGTTTTTGTGGCTGGCATGCCATGTGCGGCATGTTTTGCAGAAATGTGGCACATGCATGAAATTGCATAAATCAGGAAACTGGATACGAAAGGACATACAATTCTGCTGATAGCAAAGAGCATAGCGAAGACAACAGCAACAGCAGCAGCAGCGGCAGCAACTGCAGTAAAATGAAACAAAACCAAAATAAAACCGACATACAAAAAAAGATATGTAGTACGTAGATACAACATCCGGCTGCATAGCAACAGCTGCACGCTTTCTGCTGCATGTTGCAGCAACAACAACAGTGGCAAGCAGCGCAACCGAGCCAAGCACATTCCGCGAGAGGACAAAACAAAACGCAACGGACAATGGACAATGGAACGAGGCGTCATAAAGGCAACGGCGATGGCAGCGATGTTTAGTTTTATGGACTGCGCTGGACATGGAGGCGGCCACAGTCACGCTGCGGTTAGTGGCAGGTAGCACAGTGGCTGCCAAGTGAATCTCTGCCTGATAAGACGTGGCGGGGAAGAAGCGCAGAGGCGGCTGGCTGGCTGATTGCCTCGGTGGCATCAAAACAAAGCGAGCAGCGCCGCACTGCAGTGAGTTCACGACAGGATGAATGCCACTTAACTTTGACCCTAACGAATGCGCGATAGTTAGGAATTGCCGCTGCCCCTTGTGGGCGTATAACTGCGGGTGTGTGTGTGTGAGTGTGTGTGCTGGCTTGTCGGCCATTTTGCGTTATCAGCGGTCAACGCCGCAGCAGCCAGAACATCCGCAGCAGCCTCACTCGCATCCTTGCACACACTCACACACTACATCCTTTCGCATCCTTGGCCGAGGGCAAGTTGTTGACACTTTTATGAACTCCACAGATTGGCCATGTTGTGTGTGGCTTTTGTTGCGGTTTGCTGGACTTTACAGCAAACCGCGCACGCAACGTCAGACTCAACTCTGGCTGCTGCTGCTGTGCTGCTCTTGTTGCCGCTGTAGCTTCCTTCGTCCCATGCATGCAGTCGCTAATTTGAGGCGACGCCGATGAAGCCAACCAAGTCGCAAGTCCAAAGTCGCATGCCAACTGCAGCAATCCCGCACATAGACACAAATCGAAATGGAAACGAACGCAACTCTTTGAAAGATTAAGCAGTGCGACAAAATCACAGTTGAGCCGCATTATAAAACGCTTGCTAAGTATGAGTATTTGATTAACTGTGATTAGCTGCAAATTGATTACAAATTTCCTAATCTGATATATATATAAATATAAAATCAATTAATAAAATAAGCTGAGAATAGTACTAGTACTTAATACTTTATATTTTCAGGGCATACAACAACCTTAAGTTCTTATACATATTAATATGAAAACATTTAATAAAAGAAGCTGAAAATACATGGCTCATTATTAAGTTTTGTAGTTTAAGGGCATGAAATAACCTTAAGCTGCTTAAACTATTTTAAAATTCATTGCAATTCAATAAATCGTCTTCAAGCTGAGCTGCTTTTGTGTATAATCAAAATAATTCAATTTGCGCAAAACATTAATTGTTAATCGTCTTTTTCATCTTACTTAATTGATATGCTTCCACATTAGTGGCACAAAACACATTTCTGTATTGAGGAAAGTAGCTCAGAAGACGTCTTCAGCGAAAGCAGGCAACATTCCTGCACAGGCAATTGAGCTTTTCAATAGGAGTACAAATGCTGTGCTCAGCCCACAGGGCAAAGGACAAGCATCAATTGTGTGGCAAGCAAAGCGAAGGCACTTCGTGGTCCATGCATGAGAGACAGCGCATTGTTCCAGCGCGCTGGCCATTAAAGTGGTTATAGCCTTACGTCATGTGATTCGGCCGCATTGAGCTGGCATTGTTCGCTGACAGCGTTAAGGTGTTGCGGCTGATGTTGTCAGCGCAGGCGGTTGACATGCGCCAAGAAGCCTAAATCAACCACACACACACAGCCTTGATGCTGGCTACTTGCCACTTGTGTGGCAGTGGGTGTGGTTGCCGCAACTCAAGACACACAAAGCCAGCAAGCGCTGGACGTCGGCCGTCGGCCGCAGGGAATGGGCAAAGGGCTCTCAAGCACATAATTGCAATCGTGATGGCTCGTAAAAATGTCAATTTTAATAAATTGCCATAAAAAAAATGTTGGCTGCTCATTTACATTGAGCATGGCGCATTGGACGCTGGGCGCAATGCGATGTGCAATGGGCGGAGTCCATCTTGACATTTTCATTACGCAGCGACAGTCGCTGCACTTGGCCACGAGGCCACAGCCAGCCACAACAGAGAGAGAGAGAGAAAGAAGACAGGAGACGAGCAGGGACGAGCACTCTGCGCCGTCAACTGTCTATTGTTGTTGTGTAGTTGTAGTAGTACCACTGCCACTGCCACTTTCGCTTTCACTGGCATCACTTGCCATGCTCATGCCATTGCAGTTCTCTTACTTATTCAGCTGCCTCGCAGTTTGTGCATAATGTGCACTCGCAATATTTTAATTAAAAAATTTCTGCAGTTGATTCTATGTTTGGGTTCAGTTCATTATGCGGTTGCATTGTGTTTTCAGTTTGATGGCGCATTAAACCAAAAAGGACTTTTCAGTTCGAATTCTTTGGCCAAGTGACAGGCTGACAATTGTCACAGCAGCAACAACAGCACAAGCAGCACAGGCAGCAAAGCAGCAACAGCAGCAGCAGCATCAGCACTTGAGGCACAAGACAAACAGCTTTTATGCAATAGGACAATCTATAATGTGCTCCGGTTCGCCTCGTCGCCATTGAGGGGAAGCAACCGATTTGTCAGGCTTGAGAAATGACCACACAAAAAGACGCAATAACTTGGCCAACTGGCTGTTCACTTTTAAATTAATTGTTTGTGCACAAATTGTATACACAAGCACGAGGATAACTGCACTGAGAAAACTAATAGTTTAACTGAAGTGTAAATACTTTTAAATTAATTGCAAATATCTTCATAATTTGTAGAACTTGAATGAGTGTTTTTAAAATCCAATGAATGTTTAGTTTGTGAAATATTTAATAACATTGTAGAGAAATTAAATGCAGTGCGGGATGAATGCAAATCAAATGTTTTGATTTATGTTTCTGCAGTGTAAGTGCGAGAAGACAGAAAAGAGCTGCACAAATTGTCGAAACATTCAATAAATATTAGCAAACCTTAGAGAGAAATCTACACGTAAAGTTGATTTATCCTCTCAAGTAGCAACACTGCATTTCTTTTTCTCTCAGTGCACACACAAGTGCAAATGAAATGGAAAACGCAGCTGATGCTCATGTGAGTGTGTGAGTGCGTGTTTGTGTGTGTGGAAAACAACGCCCTTACACGACAGCACAAGTGACGGGACACATGGCGTATGCGTGCTGCCAGCTGTCACCAGCTAATGGGATACAAAACAACTGCAGTCTCATTGAAAGCCTCTTGCTTCCAAGCTCTCCCTCTCTCTCTCTCGTCTCTCGCCGTCTTCTCTGCTGCGTGTTTTTGTGTATGTTGTAGGCAAACATAAATAATGAAACATACCACACTTGATTATAGCTCCAAAGCGACGCAAAGCTAAAAAAGTAATTAAAATTTTGTCAACATTTTTTCCAACTGTATCTCATTGCCTGAACACCACTCGAGTTTTTGTTTATGTGCGCGCTCAAGTGTGTGTATGTGTGTGTGTGTGTGTGTGTGAGTGAGTGTGTTCGCAACTGGGAGAACTCAAATATCATATCGCTTGCTCAACACCTAACCAAATAGCATAAAAACCTATTAACATGCCAAACTGTCGCAGCAATTGTGGGGGCGTGCGGCAAGCCACAAAATGCTTAATAATAATGTTTAAATTTTGCTTTTTTGCTATGTTAAGCAAATATTTGTTTGGCTAACAAATGTGTAGCATTAACATCTGTTGAAGCGCACATTTCAATTCTGATTTTCACAAATACTCTGCAACTCAGAAATTAAGGAATATTTTCTAACTTTTAGTAGCTGTTTGTTGGATTCTATCTCAATTCTATATTATAATATTTCTATTCTATTTGCTCTGCACATTGTTTTGGCAATTACATTTCAGATCATAGGGTATTCACTCGTGCAGCAAGTTAACAACTTTGTCTAAATCTAATTTGCGAAAGCTTATTAAGCGCTTTGTTAGCTTGTATCGTTAATATAAATACATGTGGTATTCAATTGATAATATAGAAATGAAAAACTCGTTAGTATTATCGGCGCCCATTATTCGCATGTGCGTCTGTGTCACAATTTGTGTGTGAATGTGGGCGTGGCAATCAATTGTTGTCATCATATTTGCGCGATTTCCAGCTTATCATTATTTACATGTGCTGAGCTTGAAGCGCTAATAGCTAAACTATTCTAATCCATTGTAAATATTTGCCCAAATGCCAAACATAATAGCTCCACACATATGCCTCTCCTTGTCTCTGTGTGTGTGAGAGAGTGTGTATCTCAATTTGTGGGCCGCACAGCTTCATTAATATTGTGACCGACATTTGGGGTTGCGGCAAATGTAAATGCTGGCATCATTTTTCGCCTTTACTTACGATGCGCAGGATATCGCATTCGACGTCGTTAAATGTAAGGAGAACTCGATAGACCGCAAATAATTAATTCTATTCAATTTGAGACACAACAAAGCTCAAAACTCATTAGACTTTAAATGCAATCAACTTTTTGCCGCACATTTACTCCACTCTGCATGCCAAATCTCTTTCCAAAAGGGTATAACGAGTTGTGACTAAATAACGAAACTTTGCGCCTCATTTATGCCATTTAAATCCAACAAAATATCGTCAAAAATAAGTAACTACTTAATCACGACTAAAATATAATTAATTTCTTAACAAACTCCACGAAATTGTGTGACGCAAGCTTTCATTCTTATGCTTATAACTATTTACAGGGCATCGTCGAGTCAACGCTGATTTAGTAGTTTAGTACTTTGTATTTTGTGTTGCAAGTCGTAAATATCTATTAAATTATTCAACTAAATGGCAATTAAAATCGGTAACAATCGTTTACGTGTACGATAAGTGTTTATACACAGTTACATAACGTATACGTAATAATAGATAATTTATTTTGCGGCATTATAATTCACAATTTAAATTCAATACGAATTGGGTCAAGTTGCGTTTAACGCTAACTGGCGTTCTTCAGGAGGGTCAATTAGTTTGTACAAATGAAGTTGTACTTAGTTACCTATAAGCAATATTTTTTTAAAGTCTAAAACATTTCATTAATATAAGTTGAAGTTTGCGAAAAATTTGATTAAGAATGAAATGATTTTGATGAAATTTCTAGAGCATCGATTTGGATTTCGTAATTAAATTGGCTTTTTTGCGTTTACTCTGCATGTATTTATTTGCATTTGTGTGTTTTAGCCAATGTTGTAAGCCTAATTTAATTACAAATGCCATAAAATTGACCAACAGCAACAGCAGGCGCAAAAAAACTGAGCTCGATACTTTGGACAATAACTGCGAATTTTAATTAAATGCAAATAAGTGACGACTGTATGAGTGCGGGGTCTGTGTGTGTGTGTGGCATGCGGCATGTGGCATTATTGCATATTAAATTTGCAGCATTGCTGGGTTCGTTTGATGTGCTGTTGTAGTTTTGGCGGCTGCACGCCGTGTGACTTTGCAATACTGGGAGCAGCTGAGCGACCACCGCCCAAAAGTATGCAACATTTTCAAATCAAATTTCGGCCATTTTATGCAATTATGCATGCAATTGTGGCATGTGCACACGCATGTATGTATGTATTTTGCATGTGTGTGGCTGTTTGTTTGTGTGTGGCCGCAGCGGTGCCTCTCTATTGCATTTTCATTTGATTTCATTTGTGGCCATTCAAATTTGCAACAAATTTCGTATTTTTTTGTTTTTTTTTTTGTTGGCCGTGCTCCTTGGTTTTTGCTGTTCGCTGACGCTTGCCTGTCGGCCGGCTGGGCGGCCATTAATGCCACTTCAACTAAATTATGGCAATTCACGACACACACACACACGTTGCATATGACGAAGCTGTTGGTGCTGTGCTGTGTGGCAACTGTAAAACTTGCGAATAACATGGAAAAGTCCTTCGCATCCTTTGCACATCAACATCAACGCCTGTTGGGCGCATGTTAAACACTCAAATGCAATTTGTTAGACAAGATATGTGGCAACCGCCGCGATGCTGCACAAATCCCCCCTCCCCCAAACCCTTTTGCCCAGCCCCAGCCCTATACCCTATATGCCTGTCATGCTGTCGGCTATGTTGGCAGCTGCAAAATTTATGCAAACGCATGCGCCAGCCGAACGCATAATTCACATAATTTGTAGCAGTTGCATTTTTCGCCAAAATGCTGCAACATTCGAGTTGTTCTCGTCGCCGCTGCTGTTGCTGTTGCTGTTGTCGTTGCCACAGCTGCTGCGACGCTTTGGTGTGCTTGATATGTTTTGTTGCCTGTTGTGGCAAGTGGCAAGTGGTAAGTGGCAAGTGGCAAGCGCCATAAGACAGCAGTCGCCGCACTGATGCATTGCTGATGGTCGAACAATTTAGCATATTACAAAATTGCATTGCAAATTATCAGCACGAGCAATGGCAAAACCCATCGACCGTCCACACTGAGCCAACTCAACGCTGAACGTGACGAACGCCTTTAAAAATATGCTACAACTCATTTAAAGGCATGCAAATGCGAACAGCAGCTGCTGGCGACAAGCAGACGAAGACGAGTTTATTAAAAGCAAAAAGGATAACGAAAAGGCAACAAAAGGTCTGTTTATGGCTTAAAGACTTTGCGTTTGCCAAAACACAGCACACCTGACACACTCGGGAGGTCATAAATTAAGCATCCTGCCATTTGACACATGGCCATAGTTAGGATCAGACAACGACAACAGCTGTTCTCAGCTGTACTTAATAAATTGAGACTTCAATTAAGCGCACACAGAGCTCTGCAGTTCGCAACTAAACACACAAAATAAACGACCTTTGGTGCTTTCTAAATAAATTTTCAAGCAAGAAATTTTTAATATCAGTTCAGCAAAAAGCCTGCAAATATCTAAAAATTTATTTTCAAATACTAAATAATCAACATAGACATAGTTATGCTAATAACAATAGTTTAAGTGTAACTGCATTGTTACAAGTCTTTGTGATGTTAAATTCTGCTTTTATCACTTAGGAAAATGAGGGAATAATCATAATGATCAACTATTTTGAACGTTTCTTATGCAAAAGCAGTTTAACCGACAGCATTGTGAAAAACAAACAAGTTGAACTGCTGCACTCAATGCGCTCATAATTGTTTTGGGCGAAATACAAATTTATGGCAGCAATATCGAGTGAGTTTTGTAATCAGCACAAAGTGAATAAAAGTGAAGCGAAAAGATGCAGACAGCAGGGGGGTCGATAGATAGCGGCAGGAATGTAAAAGTTTTCAATTAAAAATCTGCCAATAAATTATTTGTCACGCGAACAAAGGCGATGTCAGGCCGAGGAGCAGCAGCAGGAGCAGCAGGAGCAGCGACGGCAGCAACAATAATCATAATAAGCAGCCGCAACTCAAAAGAAAATTCATTACAACAAATATTTCTCATTAACTGATTATGCAAGGCATTAGCATAGACAACAGCAGCCAACTTGCTGCACCCAGTGGCACCCCACCGCCCCCCTCGCCACGGCGGACATTGCGCACTTCTTGTCAGGCGCGTCTTTGCGTTTTGCAAAGTTTTTCTAATTGAAAATGCAAACGGGACCGCACAAAGGGGCTGCAGATCAGAAGGGCCAAAAGCTAGAGCTGCATAACTCGGCCACGTCTCTGGCCAGTTTGCTAAGCGAACTCTACACAAAATACAAATAATAAATTTAAAATAGCCGCGAAATGGCGTCGAGGCAACAGCAGCAACAGCAAACAGCAACAGCAGCAGCGCATGTACAAAAGCGTAAAAGCGCGAAAATACAAAACAATACGAGACGACGAGGGGAAGCGGGGAAGAGGAGGGGAGGCGTTGCAAGGCCACAAAGTGGGCGTGGATGGTGGGTACGTTGCGTGTTGCATTTGCTGTGTGGCAGGCGAGTGGCAAGTCAAAGTCTTAAATTGAAAATGAAACTTAAATTAAAATGCCAACTGGAGTGGAACGAAAATGATATTAAAACCGAAGCAGCAGCAACAAAAATGCAGCCAGCAATAACAACAAACTATGCACAGCAACAACAACCCAGACAACAATAACAACGCATAGAAGAAGCTGCTGCAACAGCAGCAGGAAAAGAAGAGCAAGCCGCACCAGGCTATGTTGTTCTGTCTGTCTGCTTGTCCGCCCGTCTGTCTGTCTGTCTGTCTGTCCGCCTGCATTGGCATTGATAGTTGACAGTTTTGCAGCCGCACTGAGCGAGAAAGGGAAAGGAGGAGGGGGGGCCCACGGCGAGTGTGCGAGCAAGTGGCATTTTGTGGCACACCACAACAACCTCAAGTTTGTCAACAATAATGAAATTGTCGCATTCACAATGCAACGAGACTTTACCGTTTTCTAATTAAGTAGCAAAAAGGTAATTTATACCCACTCGCACGTATTGAATATATGTGTGCCACACTGCCACCCACACTGCCACATCGGCAACATATTGCACTGCATAGTGCACAAAAGTTTCAACTCATTTGTGCACTCTTCGATCGTTAAATGCATAAATAACGTACTGCAGCACGGCTGCCGGATGCTGCAACACAACTGCATATATATATCTACGAGTATATATATATGAGTACACGCGAGTCGACGCGGCGTATACGCAACGCATTACCTCTGCTCTGAATTATGCATTTCACTGTTGGCGCTGCTGCACTTCGACACAAATGTGCGCATTTCTCATATGGCACAAACGGATAGCACAGTCATTCCTCACATAATATAATGATAAAGAAGAGAATTACTCAGTGCACCAGAGACCTGGCAAGTGAAAGGAAAACTCTGGCCAAGTGGCAGAGAACGAAATGAAAAGAAAGCGTAGTAATGAGAGATTCAACAATTAACCTTAACAAGCTGCATGCTTCGATCGATTGATATTTAAACTAAAGAAAACGAAAGTTAAATTCCAAAGTCGGAGTTATTAGTTGAGATACTCAACTTAAACGACACTATCACAAATTACTTAGAATCGAATGGCAGACAACACAAAAGATGCAGAGACAATGTTATTAAAATTGCCACAAAAGCTCAGTCGCTTTATTAATTCATCCAACTGGCTGATACGTATATTTTGATGTCCGTAACACAATAGCCAAAGTGACTGTTCGAGCATTTCTCCACATTGGACTCGATATAGGAAGATGCATAGATAATAAAGCCTTTCTTTGCATAATATAATGACTGTGGCAAGCACACGCTGCGCCGCCAGCTGCAGCTCCTCACAACCCCCGCTCCGTCCAGTCAGCATTTGACTTGAGTAAACCGAAAGAAAACGACTACTGAGTATTTCGCTTAAATCTTTTGCAAGCAGCTTACGCAGCAGCCAACAGACAGCTAAAAGAGCACAAACAGTTTAGAGAGCGCGAGCGAGCACAGGCAGAGAGTGAGTTTGAAAAGGCATTTCATGGTTGCTTCGTTGCACTGTTTTCCGTTGTGCAGTCAATAAAAATAAATGTCATAAAGAGCAGCTTAAACGACAAATGCGTCAGCGTGCAAATACTCGAGCATACAAAGTGGCTTTGGCCACTGCAAATGGCAACGGGCAACGGGCAATGGGAATGCGAGAGATAGAAGGCGAACAGCAGCAATTGGTAATGCTTTGAGCTTGGCAATAGGCAAACAAAACTGCAAAGCTACTGTAGACTTTTTAACTGTTTAGCAGTAGTTTCTGCAGGCAGACAGACTGAGAGACAGACAGACCATAAAAGCCAAAATTGCCGGAGCAGTTTGAATTTGCCAAAGGATGCACAGTGGTGGTGTAGTGCAGCAACTAATCAAGCCATCGCCACTTTAGCGCAAACTCAATTTGCAGGATTAATAATGAAACTGTTGCATACTTATTGGGGCGGCAGCGTTGCCCTGCTGCAGACGACGGCTCTTTACATACTAATGATGTGCACTGCACATGAAGCTGATTTAATTTCCGTTCCACCTGCCAACCACACACACACGCACACAGTTGCAACGGACACCACCGCAAGACGCAACGCAGGCATAAAAGTCAACGGCAGCAAACGCTCGGGGAACGAAACTTTTGCCAGCAAATACAGCTACTTAGCCGTACGTGTGTGTGTGTCTGTGCGTGTATATCACTGTATGTGTGTGTGTGCGTGTAGGTGTGTAGGTATGTCATGCATCAAACTTTAACATAAACTCGGTTGCCGCATCCGTTTCCGCTGCCTTCACGACGCACAACCTAGTCTGTTTCAACTTAATTTTCTTCCAAGAACTTTTCGCAAGTGTGCGTTGCATGTGCTTGCGTAAGTGTATGTGTGTGTGCGTGTGTGTGGGTAGATACGTCTTGTAGCTACTTAACCACAGCTACAGCTACAGCTACAACTATACAGCGGCTGCCACTGCCATTGCCGCAGCGCTGCTGTCGCCGTCGTTTTGTTGTAATCTAGCGTAAAAAATGAATTATGTGCACATGCATTTCTTATGCGAAAAAGAGACTTTGTACGAGCAGACTCCCCCACTCCCACGGCCCGTCCTCCTACCCCCCCCCCCCTTCCCTTTACTCCACTGCCTATAACCACCCGCTCGACGCGCTGCTCGGTCGCCGTTTAAGCCGTTGAGTAATGAGCAAATGAAATCCGGCTGCTTATCTTTGTGCATACAAGGCAGCGGCTCTTTGTGGCTGCTTTGTGTAGCTCAGCGGCACATTAAGCCCTCATCTCAACTTATATACACACAGACACGGACACGGACGCAGGCACAGACGAACTTCTTCCATTTTGACCCACTTTCAAATGCTGAGCAACTTTCCGGTAATTGCTCAAACCAAAGTTAATTGCATTTGCATTTTGAGAAATGACCCTAGCAGTGGTGCGCCGTAAGGTCACACACCCCTCACAATTTGAGGCTTCGACATTAGTCCGAACGAAGCGAGACGAATCAATCAAAGCAAATGGTATAATGCCGCCTCACAAAACACACATTAATGTCACCTATCAAAATCAATCAGAGAATAGAAAAGCAGCAGCAGCAATAACAAACTGCTGGCAACTTTGTTGCCTTTTGTGTGTGGCCTTAATCAAGGCCATAAATCGCCGGATGAACCTTAACAAATGCCTGTCTGACCGGAGCTGACAACGCATCGTTTAATAATCAGTTAAAGTCATTTGCCTAAATGCACGAGGCATCTTCAGCTCCATCAATAATGAACATTTTGATGTTTGGGGCAACTTATGAAATTCGATAACAAATTCAGTTAGATGAGTAATTATGATTCAACTCGCTTAATTCGTGTAGTGCCAACAAATTACTTTATAATCTGATTTCTATAATGTATTTTTTTTTGCAAACGTTAAACGCATTACAATTAAACTTTAACCGTGTAACTTTTGAAACAATAAGCAGTTAATTATTATGAATTTGAGAAATTAAATATTTACAATTTGTATGGCAAATCCAGTAACTACTTAGTGGGAATTAAGCATGCATCATTTATGCTTATCGGCATAATCTAATTTTTTCATGCACAATGGCATTTTTCCAACAAATCTACTACAATTAAATCTACTGACAATTCTATCAAAATCAGATTAAGTGAAAAGTAACGACCTGCTATTTAGATAATTCAGCATTTATTCTACAACAATTATGCCCCATTAGGATTGATGTCCATTTGCATGTAATAAATCGCGTGCTCTAAAAATAACCAAATTGTTTGCTAGTTGCCATAAAAAATGCAGCTCTCCAACGCATTTATAAGCTTTTAGTGGATCTTTGTTGACTGTTTTGTTTGGGCTTCGACCATTTGGTCGTAAAAAAAAAACATTCAATTAACTATTCGATTTATCATTGCGCGGCACATTAAAGTGCTTAGAAAGGCCACAAAGTTTCGCACATTTTTGCACGAAGTGCGAAATGGAAGATGATGAAAAAATATTGTCTAACGACCAACTGATAGTTGCAACAATTTTGCGATTTTCCAAAGCCATTTTGATACACATTTTCCGTGGACAAGCAACGAGAATCGAAGCGATAAAACTAGCAGCGCAACACTCACATGCTCACACATACTCATGCTCAGGCCGCACTCAACTTTTGACAAGAAAAACTGCACTCGAAATCAATAAATCATTTGACGGCAGAGTACTAAGCTCAAACTACAATCCAGTCAACCCATCACAAATTGGGGCGGGTTAGTTGTGGGGGCATGTGGGGGTGGGTGGGTGTTGCACATATTGTTTCAATATTTGAATTCAATTTAATGGCAGCTAATTGAAAAAATAGCGATCTGAGCCCAAAATGCGGCAACAGTAATACATCAGAGTTTGCCGAGCGACTAGCTCGCATTTGGATACCCTGTAGGCAATTAACAGGAGCCAGCGGCTATCAACAGTGCAAACAACAATTTGTGCTGAAGTTTGCCTAGTGAGCATCACAACTTCAAACCTTATTTGGCTTCATTTCAAGTTAACTTATTAACGTCTTTTTGTTTTGTTAAGTTTGTATTTTTGTGACATTGACTTTCCAGCTGACTACAGGACATTCCAAAGCCACGCAATCTGGGCAAAAGCGTACTGACTTTTCCTTTTGGCCAAAATGACAACAGTTTTTTTTTTCTATTTTTTTAGTTTACTGGCCACTGGACACGCCTCACTGGGTCATGTGAATCAATGTGAGCGCGTGTGGCAGCTGTGTGTGTCTATCCCGGGTGTTGAGTTATTTGCACGTTTTGATAAGTGGATTTAACAATCAGCAGCCAGCACCAAAAGCAAAAAGCAAAAAAATAGCAGTAGCAATGTTGGATCAAAGCATCCATTTTTTTCCATGAATTTCGTTCAGCTTATTTTGAAATTTTCTTTTTAGCACGTTATGTATTTCAATCACAATTGCCACGACTCTTACAGCGCGCTCTTTTTCTGTTTGTGCTAAAATAAAATAACATGTAATTCATTGACTTTTGAACATCTAACGATTAGCTAGTCAAACAAATGCTTTCGCTTTTCAAAATATTTAAATATTTGTTCTGTAACTAGACAGCTAAGAAAGATTTAGTTTGTAACACAACATTTATGTTAGTTTAAGCTCAAATTTAATTAGTTACTCAAAACTTTGCAGAGTTTTTAAGTATTTCATCATAAACTCTAATAAATTTTTTGTGACTGAAATTGTAATTTATATAACCTAAATCAAACAGCAGGAGAAATTGTGTTGCCTACGTTTATTGTGCTTCATCTACTGTCATAAACAAACACAATTATGATGTTAAATCCAACGAACGCAAATAAGCTAAAAAATGGCAACTAATTGACATGGGGGGCCACAGTTAAAATGCGAGTGAGTTTATTATGAAATACGAGCATATTATAACAACAAATTGGCAACGAAAACAATGCCGCTATGTTAGATATTGAAAATCCCCCTCACCCCACCTCGCTCCTCGCCTGTTGCCTGTTGCCATTTGGAAATCACACAAGACGTGACCAGAAATTAAATGTTTTCAGCCCAGCTGAAGCTTTAGTCGCAGCAAAATTTCATAAAAATGAAAAATAAATCCTCTGTAAAGACCCAACCATAATGGAAGGGCACACACACACATATGTATTATGTACATAACATACATATAAATAAAGGACATAGCCGCACAAATACAAGCGCACTGCGCACACGTATTTTAGTTACGTTGGCAATTTAAACTCCGAATAAAATGTGAAAAAAGCAAATGCGTTTTAATATGTTTTATGAGCGCAGTTTTGAAAAGGCCGCAAGCAACTGAAGCGCAATTGCCAATGGCAGTTGCAGGTGATTTATAAATTCGTCAAAATGCGCCAACTGCAACTGTTGGCTTTATTGTTACCGAACAACCACACACTACTATATATATATATACATATGTAAAGCTGGCCAAGTCCCAGCTGCTGGCCATTGCCACACAGCCAAGTAGTAGGTATGCAACATAGCAGGCCCCAACGGAACCAACATGGAGCTGCAGTTACAGTTGATGCCGGAGCTCAACAGAACGCGTCATTGTCGCATTGTCGGTTTGTAGCATTTCGCACACTTCAGCGCATAAATTGCTAATATTGCTGAGTGCGTAGTACACACTCACACACATTGCCTCACACATGGAGCAAGTGCATTACACGCAATCAAACAGCTGGCTGAAAAATGTCCACTGCTTCAAGGCATAAGCACAATAATAGCTCAAACGAAGTCCGCAGCGAATTCGCAGCACACTAACAATTGCGACTGGGAATCTTAAGTTATAACTAACATAGTTGCATAATATTGCTTAAACAGATCTATATGCAGAACTCACAAATTTCTTAGTTATTGAACAAATAGTTCTTACAGCACATTTTTCATAACATTTTTCTAAGCTTCAATTTTCTAAATGCCAACATAACATATTTCAATTGCATTATAATTTCAAAACTACAACTAAATTACTTGCTCTAAATTTAAACACAGTTTAGAATTTCATATCATTATAAAAATTAGTAATAAGCTACATTCAAGTTTCGTCCTAGCTTATTGTGAAGAAATTGTGAACTATCAAGCTTAAAGTTAAGTTTTCTTGTAACTGACAACAGTGCCTCAAAGGTTACTCTTCTCGCTGTTAGGGCATAACTAATAAAACCCCGCCCCATATGTAATGTACGAGTAAACAAACGCAAAACGTAGGCAATGTTTCCATATTTTCGTGTTCATTCTTTTTTATCCACTCATTTTTGGAATTTGCAACGGGGCAATGTGCCGGATTAATGGACAGCACATGCGTTTGCATAATGAAGAGTTTGCTGCTGATGAGGTTGAGCCTTTGAAAGCGCACTATGCTCGTATTTATGATGAGGTATCATAGCATAGGATTTGAAACAGGATGTGCGCTGTTTTGCGCCTCGTTTTTTACCATGGCCAGTTGATGTGGCTAATATGGTGGGCAGTGGAGCAAAAAACAGAAGTAGGAAAACTGCAGTTGCTGGCAACGAATGCAATGAATGACAATTAAAGCATTAAGATGAAAAACAAGGCATGTACATTATTAAGAGCACTTGATTCACTGCATCAAACAGACTTGATAATAAAAACAAGAGTAGCACGCTGAGATTTAAACAAAAACGATGAGGCAAGATCACACAGAGAATATTAAATAAATTTAATAACTTTTTTGTATTAAAAAAGTATTCAACACAATGCTAAATATGTAATTACATTTCGATTAGTGTGACAGCTGTAAAGACTGTTTCCAATCCAATTGCGTGCTTCAGTTAGATCCATAATTATTGCTTACTTTTGGTTGCGTCTATTTGAAATTAACTTGGCAAGTGACTGCATAATAGATCACTTCAAGATTCAATCGATAAGGGAAAAAACCATTCGAGCTGCCAGCTGAGTATACTGGGCGGGGCAGCGGAGAGGGGGGCGGGTGGAGGAAGCAAAGGCAGCGAATGAAAACCGCCAAACAAAACACAAATCGAGCAATTGAAACGTTTAAATAAATGCAATGGAAAACGAATCAGCGCATCAAACCAAGCCACTGAGAACTGGAGCAGACCAAGCCAGAACGCCAAGTCATTTCTCACCCAATCGATAGATAGATGGATAGATGGTTTATAAATGCCGATTGGGTACGTCAAGCGCGTCCCGCTCGTCCTGCTAAGAGCTGAAGCGCACTTGAAATAAATTAAATCTTCAAGTATTTCGACACTGCAGCCAGCGTACACAAGAAGCCAACCAAAACGCTAACAAATACTCTCAGAATATGTATCGTTAAACTAAGGACTGCTTTAGCCTAACCAAAACACAAGTAAATGAGCTTTAAAAGTTCTCCGAAAACTTTTCAAATTCACTGTAAATATTTTATGCACTCACCTGACATTCAATAACAATTCATATTCCATAAGCGAATCTGAAATAATAATAAAGTAGTTTGAGTACCACTGGAAACAATGAGATACATAATAAAGTTTGAAAATAATGCGTACAATATTGCTGATAAACAAAGAGTATATAAATTAAATATCAATTCAAATTAGAGTACATTGCGTTAACATTTGATGATAACGAAGACAACAATATGCTGCTGCAACTCGTTCACTATACCTTTGTATGTCTCCAAGGACATGCAGGAAATGCGCACAAGCGAGCCCAAAAAAAGAGCCCAGATTTGGGCCAAATTGAAAGACAAAAAAGCGCGTTGCAAGCACTGGAAAATTGAAAAGGAAAAAAAGGGGGAAATCCTCCAATCGAAATCGTGGCGTAACACAAATTTTCTTCATTTATCGCGCGTGAAATTTCAATGTGCGCCGCCTTTGCATTGCTGCAATTTTCCACGTGAAGACTGGAAAATACAATTAAGCCGTTGGGACGCAACTTGCTCAAGTGATGGTCCCTCAACACGAAATTGTTTTTATGTACAAATCTGTGTGCGCGTGTGTGTGTGTGTGTGTGTGAGTTGCACAAATCAGTGGGGCAAGCCAAGTTGCGAGTATTGGCTAGAGGAAGGCGACGCAAAACTTTTCGCCAAACTTTTATGAGCAGCCAACGAAATTTTCGTGTGAGTTTTTCCTATGTTTTGCTTTGGATATTGTGCCAGAGACTGCGCTTGCCCCCTTAAGCGGGAATTGATTTCATGTGTGTGTCTCTCTCCTGCGTGTGTGTGTGTACACAATTTGCATAAACTTGTCCAGCACACACACAAAAAAAAAAAAAGAAAAGAGAAACAAAAGTTCAATGAGCAGCCGATGAGTCTGGCAGCTGCACTTTATTCTGTCACCTGCTGTTCTCGTCCCTGTATCCTCGTACTGAACGTTTTCCCATCTTGTTACACTTCATTATGGTAATTTGAGTTAGACTGTGCCCCACACAAGTGAGTAGGTAGGTTTGTAGGATACCTACCGGCTCTGCTGGCATGGGATTCAATTTCAATTACATCATGAGACCTGCAAAAATTCTATCAAAGCTGCAGTTTGTCGAAGCTCTAATACTCTTGACTTGCAAAGTTAATTATACGCTTGGGAGAGAGGTGCCGAAAACGAGTATTGAATACTTTAATTATCTAATGGAAATAACGAAATATGCAGTTATAAAGCATTATCGGAAAGCGAAATCAGTGCTTTTTACTTTAGTAATACATTTCTTTCTTTGAATTCCCACAACGCAATCAAAGATTACGTCAGCTTAAATGTATTAGAAATATCAAAATTCATTGATATATAAATATGCCTAATAAAACTAAGTTCAAACTCGCTACTAAAATTTAGTATATTCCCAGACTTTTAGATTACCTAATTTACTTTGAAATATGTTATAAATGTCATAATAATTGTTAAATGAATATAGTTCAAAATACTAAATTCAAAGTCACCAACAAAGTGAGCATATGCCCGAGGGACTCTTGAATTTTGTATTGCTCTGTGGAAGGGTAACAGAAGTCTCAAATTTGCAGACAAGTTGTGCTCTAATTTTTGACACATTTAGTTAGTTAGACTCGGCATCGAGCCGCAGAAGAAAAAAGTGGCACAACTGGCAAATAATCCATTGTTAATTTTACATTTGGTAACAACTTCCGCCGAGCAAGCCACTAAACGACTGAGGCCCACGCAGGCACAGTTCTCGACCATGGCCCAAAGTCGTTGTAATGCAATTCTCCTTCCTGTGCATGTGTGTGTGTGTGTGAGTGTGCGACATTTGACACATTTGCTGCGGAAACTCATGCAGCCTGTGGTTGTGACTGTGTGTCTGCGTTGATGTTCGTTTGTTAGCACTAGCCGCAAAATTTCTATTTGATGTGAAGTCTCTGCGGTCTTGGCCACAATTTTTGGTTATGGCCAACAATTGCCGAGAACTTTTGACGCTCCAACGGCTATTGGAGTATCCAGAGTATCCAGAGTATCCAGTGTTCTCTTTAAACCCCCAACAGTCAGTCAGTCAATTGATGGCGTTCGGCTTTTGTGTTGGCAGACAGCGTTTCGGTTAGCCAAGTATTGTTTGCCTAATGTCCAGTGTGCGGCGTGTATATTGATAGGTCGACTTTGGGCTTTGGGACACGAAATAAAACCCGATAAAATGTATGCAGCAATTAATAAAATAACAACTTTGCGTTAAATTAATTGTATTTTGTGTCGGGCTTGTTAATGGCAGGATATGCATCAATGGCACAATGTCGACATATCGCACAGCACACACATATTGTGCTTATCGGCCCAAAATGCTGGCCTAAAGCCCCCGCCATACAAATGTACATAGTTGAAATGTATATATACATACATTACAACAAGGACAATGTCGCCTGCTGTGCTATAGTTGCACCGGATACTGTTGCTGCCGTTGTTGGTGTTGTTGTTGTTGTTGTTGTTGTGACCATGCGCACCACTGGGCAAATGAACAATTTATAACCGCTTAATTGAGCACATTTAGACGCAAGCAGGAACCACCGCAAACACACTCAGACACATACACGCATGCTGGCGTCCTGGAAGCAGCTTAACATAAGGTCAACCCGGACGACAGCACAGATGAATCCCCCACAACACGCCAGCGTCGCGCCACCCGTCGCTCGTCTTGGCCCAAAGACTACTCTATAAAATCAATGACAATCCAGGCACATGAGCAATCGCTGCTGCAGCATGTCCTGCGAGCAGCAGCCCTTCCTCCCCCTCCTCCTATTTCCAGTCGCAATCTCATTTTCTCCGGCAGGAAACTAGTCTATATTGGTCAGCTGGTCAGCAATTTAATGAGCACCCATTTGATGCTCCTCCAGTTCGATTTAACCCCGTTCGTATGCATATTAGATGTGTATTAAAAGCGCGCCTCGCTGAACAAATTAATTTACAAGTACTTAGTGCCAGGGCTGCATAGCGGATAAGGTCCACTATAAAGCAGTTAGCTCAATTTAATATTAATCGCGGCCATGCAATTAAACCCATTCGAAGCGAGCAGTAACAAGTAATTTCATTTACATTATTTATTTAGCCTAAGTGCTGCATTCCTACAAATCAATAGTCCTGCCTTCGCACCACAATTTTGTGACTCTACTATTAATTAAAGTTTCTGATATGAAATCAAATAATACACAAATAGAATTTAAATTTTCAACTGGTAAGTTCATTCGACATCATTAAAGAAATTATTATACCACAAAAATGCAAATAAATTAACAGAAGCAAATATATATTTACAGGTTGGCCAAACAGGAAACAACATATGAAATTACCTTGCATAATTTGAATGCTGTCTGCAGAAGCTTTAAATTTAAAGTCTTTCAAGTTCGGCAAGCATAAGAAACCATCCCAATCTTCGAGCCACCACTATAATCTGATTAGAATCGGCAAGCGATTTTGTAGTATGAGTTATGACAGTGCGCACCCATCCCTAGTCAGAGCACACACTCTTCTTGTATGCCACCCCCGACAATTACAACCAATCTGCTGCGGCCTGGCAGGATTCGATTGTTGGCCAACAACCCGTAGCTGAGAACTGCTTCGGTCTTTGGCACAATTGAGACACGAATCTGGGGCTCAGGCTCGCCGAGCTCCCACACAGTGTCGGCGCTATTAACTTCAAGTGCGTATTTAGCGCCAAGTAGCATGTCAAAAGCAAAGATTCATTCACACAATCTTGTATCAGCTGAGGTAAATTAAGTGGGTGCCATGATATGAAAGTATCCATGAAATTCATTCGCAGACTCTCTTTCCACCTTTCTGACGGGTTCATAGCAACCGGGACATAGCCAGGAGTGGCTGGCGTTTGTCTAAGCCCCAAAAGCAACCGCAATTTTCTTAAGCAGCCAAACAAAAACAACAAAAGCTAAGCAAACAGCAGAGACAAGCGAGAGTTAAGCATCTTCGTCGCTGTCATATTGTGAATGGAACTACTTAAGCGCGTTGGCATTACGATATAAGCCAAGCCACAGGTAAAGTCATCGCCGCATCTCCTCCTTTCACAAACAATATGGTAATATTTTGATTTCCATTGTGCAGTACCAGCCCTCACCCGCAGGCGGCTAAGACGACGAGCCAATTAGCAAAAGATTGCGCAGCAGCTGCGCGCCAAATTCAAATCAAGATTGAGTGCGTGCGTCGAAGCTGGCTGCTATGACACGCACGAACTATCGCAGCAGTTGCTATCGGCAGCTGTCTAAAAAGCGCACTGACAATATTATACAAATTTAATAATACTAATATTCAATTTTTGCATAAATTTTAAATATTCTATTAAATTCGAAGACAACATGTTGCAAATATATTTGCATATTTGTTCACACAGCCCAATCAATTGTATTCGGGACATACCCGTTTTTGCATTTTGCAGCTCCCTAATTGGTAAGTTAATCAAATGACATTGCAGTCAGCTGCATTGCTCAAAACCGCAATAAATCGGAATAAATTAGTCTTCATTGCATGGCAATGGTACATTTTCGGCTAATTGCGAAACGGTCACACTGGGGCCAGCTGTTTCAATTGTTTTGTTTACGTTTTGATGTAGGAATCGGATAGGGACGCAGTAGCAGTATCAGTACATAGCAATACATCTGACATACATATTCGGTTATTAAATATATATATATACATATATAGAGTAAGCGCTCAATCATTCCGTCGTTATTAGTAGTAAAACAAATAAGTGGCAAACGTAGTGCGCGAGAAGAAACAAGTTGCGACTAAACGGGCAGCTGCACCACAGAACAAAAACAACTGTTTCAACTGCAATTAGTGCAACGATATGTAAGTACTGCACTACAGCTCAAAGGGCAGTTGAATGAATCGAATTCAGACCGCGTAAATTACACATTATCAGTGTATTCGCTTAACCCCTGAAGAGCACAAATGACCGCAGCTATAATCGCGTTGTGGCCATAGATAACTATCAGCTATGCATACGTGTGTCGTGTGTTATATTTAAATTTTGGCATAATACAATTAGGAAATCAATTACATTGCAATTGTTAGCCTTGACGCTATAAAAAGCAAAAGTGCAAACTCCGATAAGGTTTGTGCGAGCGCGTTCACAGCGACAAGATAAGATTAAAAGGCCAAGCTCTTGACAGCCAAATGGCTTTTGGCCTTGGCCTAGACCCCCAACTACTAGAGCCTAATACACGAACGTGTGTATTTTATCACTAATCACGCGTACAACTTGCAGTACACAAAGCATGGCCATTCAAAGCAAGATTCTGGACCCGCTGTGCGTGACGTGCCAGGAGTTTCAGCATCCATGGACCAGCAAGTGTGTGAACGCCACCGCTGGCATATTGCTGTCGGCCACGCCCTACTGCCTGCGTGTCTACACGATCGTGTACGCCTTCTCGCTGCTCATGCGCCATCGGGTGCCCACGCTGGAGGATCTGAAGCGCACATTGCTGGGCATCATGCAGTCGACGGCGTTTCTGGTGACCAATGCCTACACATTCATACTGTACAATTGCCTGATCCGCAATCTGTTGGGTCGCTATTACTTCGGCACTGTGGCCTTTGTGCCCTCGTTCCTGTCCTCGCTCACCGCCATTCTGGTCGAGCGTCCGGCTCGCCGTCCACTGCTCACACTGTACGTGGCCAACGTGGCCACCGAGGCGCTCTGGAAGATGGCCGAGTCCCGCCACTGGGTGCATTCCATTTCACACGGCCAAACGTACATTTTTGGCGCCAGCATCTCCATACTCTTGTACCTGTATCGCATGGGCAAGAGCAACGATTCCATTTTCAACATACTGCGCATCTTCGTCGGCCGAGAGGAGGCCGGCCCCATTGCCAAGCCAGAACCGGTTAGCGGCGAGCAGCCAGCGCCGTCACGACGTCGGCCAACCGTGCGCTTTTCAACAGTCGCCGACTGGGTGAATGTCTACAGCAATCTCATACGCGGCAAGCACTCGAGCTGTCGCCACAAGACCAGCTGCTGTAGCTATGCCATATTCGGTGGCTTGCGACCCTTCCTTGGCGGCGTCGGACTGCAGGTGGCCCTGAAGCTGGCCATGAATGTGAAAACAATCGCACAGGGTCGCATGCTGTGGAAGAAGCAGATCTTCAATCAGAGCACTCTGCAACTGGGCATCTTCATGGGCAGCTTCTCATTCATCTACAAGGTGAGGTGGACACGTGACTTGTCGCGAATATCGCTAACCCATTCAAATTGCAGTCGGTTTCCTGTTTCCTGCGGCATTGCTTCAACCGGGATGATGCCAAGTTCGCCATACCCGCCGGATTGATCGCCTCGTTCACGTTCACACTGTACCCTGATAACACAGTCGCCCTGTACGTTATGTGGAAGGCGCTACAAGTGAGTTGCTGACTTGTGCTTTCAACAGCTGCCTATCACTGAAATACTCTTGCAATTGCAGATACTATGCGGCATTGGCCAGGAGAAGGGCATTGTGCCGCGCATTCCCAACTTCATGCTCTATCTGTATGCCTTCTTCACGGCGGTGCTCTTCCATGCGGGCATCATGGAGGCGCAATCGTTGCGACCCAACTACTACAAGTTTCTGCAGGCGATATCGGGCGAAAGGCAAGTACTAGTAACGATAGTGCAACACAACAGATTAATCACATATCAATTCTGCCGCAGACTCAACAAGTTCAACTTGAGCGCCTTTGATGTATTCGGCCTGAACACTCAGGGACAGACGAATGAAATGCTGAAAAGCCTGAAGATTCTCGACAAGACCTCACTGCCGGCGTACTCGTTTGCCTCGTGAGCTGAAGACGACGTTCGGAGGGAACTGAAACGTGCCTAAGCGAAAATAAATTGATAAAAGTGTTTAGTTTAAGTCTCTCAGCACTCCAAGTGCGCATATCCAGCGTTCGATACGCCTCTCTTTCTATTTAGCCCATATGTATATATTGTATCTACTGTGTATAACTAATTGTAAGTCAAGTTTATCTACTACCATATGTTATGGGCCCACACGCTCCGGCCGCACTCCGATTATTCGATAACCGATCTAACTAGTATTGAGGTGTATTGACTGTTTTTTTGTTTTTTGGTAACTGCTTTTAATAAAAAAATTTTACGATGTACACAAGTATTCAACGCGATTTTCTTTCCCTACTTCTACCGCAGCATAGAGCATAAGTAGCCGATAAGAATTACAACAATGTGCCGTCGCGTGGCAGATAAGAACCAGTTTCGAAAACTATTTACTAAATAGTTTCGGCCAGTCGCGTTTGGTGCGTGTTGACACACGGTTAGACGCCAACAAGTCGTCTAGATACTGCTGATGGCCAAAGGGTTCCGGCTCAATTGAACTGTGTGTGAAACCGTCTTAAACTGCATACTACTTGAAAGTGGGGCAAACTAACTTACTAACTATTAAAAGTATTACAAACACAAAGTTAAGATGACAGTACAAAGTAAACTTATGGAGCAGGCCATCAACGTCAGCTGTCGGGATTATCTGCACCCCTGGACAGCGAGCTGCGCCTGCGGCACAGCGGGTATATTACTCTCCGCCGTACCCTATACATTACGCACCTACACAATGGTCTATTCGGTAAGAATTCATGGCAATTTCAATTTGTTACCTAATTTACAATGAAAAGTGTCTGAATCATGGTGATACTATTGTTTTAAATGCTTCAAAGCATGCATATCAATAGGCTGCTATATTCTATCGAATTGCCGGATTAAAGAATTCCATAGAGCGACTCATTATCATTAAATACTACTATTTGGAAATAGCAGACCACCTGGCCAACTGCTTTGTCATTCCAATGTACTTTAATTACTTGACATATTCAGATAATGATTATCAGAATTAAAGCTAGACATTTCACATTTAAGCCATACGCTATACAAATATTTTGAGAAATATATCTGCTACTATAAATAGAAATTGAAAGTGCACTGGGGCGAATTTTATTAATCAGACCGGTTTTCAGATAAGTTCCGTTGTTGTATACTAATAAACAAAATACTGTGCTAACATTGAGATATGCAAATAATAACGAACTTTCGCCTTTTTTGTAAAGTTAGCTCTGTTGATGAGAAGACGCCTTCCCACGCTCTTGGACCTTAAACGCACAATAATTGGAATTTTGAAATCATCAGCTTTTCTATCCACAAACACCTTCGGAGTAAACTTGTGTATCTGCTTGCTGCGCCTGCTACTTGGTCGCTTCTACTTTTGGACCATCGCCTATATTCCCGCCTTCATAGCCAGTTTTGTGGCACTGCTGGTCGAGCGCCCAGAACGGCGCACGGCTTTGACACTTTATGTGGCAAACGTGGCCAGCGAGTCGCTGTGGAAGATGCTGGAGGCACGCGGCTTTGTGCGCTCTATTCCCAATGGACAGGTGCTGGTTCTGGGCTGCAGTGTGACTGCCCTACTATACATGTATCGACTTGGTCTGCATAAAACCAAGCTCAAGGACTCCGCCTTTAAAGCATTACAACTGCTCATTGGCAGAGAGGAGCAGGGGCCCATCCAGAGCCGCACGGTGGCAGCAACTACGGAAAGTACTTTGCCACAACCACTGAGTTTTGCCAACATATCCGCCTATGTACAAATCTATAATCGCCTGCTCAGCTTTAAGCATTCCAGCTGTCCACATTCAAAAGGATGCAGCTCCTATGCCTTGAGGGGCGGATTGAAGCCATTCCTTGGCGGAGTTGGCATTCAAGTCGGTCTGAAGCTGCTATTAAATATGCCAAAGATACTCAAATTTAAGCTGGACTGGAGGAAACTGATATTCAACAAAGAGAACCTAAGCTTGGGTCGGGCTTTGGGCACTTTCGCATTGAGCTACAAGGTAAGATCGGCAGAAGTATATATAAATAAACGACTAGCTCCGAAGAACAATTACTAATACAACACAAGGCTTCAAAAGGCAGTCATTAGCAAATAAATAAATCTACAAGCAATAAGCAACTTGATATTAGAGTTACTTTGACCAGTTATCTACGAATATTGCAGTCCAGCAAATGAATCAATTGACCAATATTAGTAGTAAATTAGAGTTCAAAATATAACGACAATAACACAGTTGTTATCAATTAAAGATTCTACAAGCTCTAGGCAACAAATATTAGTAGATCAATAATCAATATTAATCTCAGTCTAAATATAAAATGTATTCGATTAATCGTTTGAATCACTTTAGATTATTTCATGTGCCCTTCGCCACATCTGCGGCTACGACAGCGCCTCGTTTGCAATACCCGCAGGACTTTTGGGCTCGATTGGTCTGCTGCAGTTCCCCAACACGACGATTGCATTGTACGTGATGTGCAAGGCACTGCATCTGCTGTACAACTGGGGCGAAGCAGAGGGCGTGCTGCCTCAGATGCCCTACTCCGTGATAATACTCTACTCTGCCTGCACAGCGCTGATCTTTCACAGCGCCATCGTAGAACCGAGAACACTGCGAAGCAGCTATTATAAGTTTGGTGCGGATATTTCGGGACAAAGGTAGGGAAAATGACATTTGAACAGTGTAAGCAATAAATACAATAATTAATGAATCATACCTATAGAATATGTCGATTCAATGTGAGTCAATTTGACGCCTATGGACTTGGCACGCAGAGTCAAGCGAATGAGGTTATTAAAAAACTCAAAATCGACCTGAGCGAAAGACTTCCCCATACGCCCATGGTAGTTTAGAGGTGAGTGATTAATATAGTATGCCATTTGATTTATATGAATTTACAGATTACATTACATTACAGATATTCTTCAGCAGACACGCACAGTTTGTCAGGGGGACCAATAACAGACATCGACTAAAAATGTAAATTCTGTGGCACATGTTACAAATAAACTCAAAAAATGCTTTCAATATACTCGCAAAATCGAATTCTCTCCATATTTCGCTTGACGGTGAAAGACTTTTGCTATCTGTTTACAGCTGATTTTGTGTTGTACAACTCAAAAAGCACCGTGGATCTCTTTAGAACTAGTTTTCGAAGTAAGAGCAAAGAGCCGAAAGAGTTGCACTGACCGATAAATAGAGGCGTGCAATTTTCCGATAAGAACTATACTCATGTTTCGACATTTTTTTGCTCGCGTGATAGATAAGAACTCGTTTCGAAAACTCTCTCGCCAAAATAGTTTCAGTTGAGTTCGGAGCGTGCTACAACATGGTTACTCCATGACAAATTATTTACGTGTTCACAAACATATTGCTGTGGCGAAAAGGTTAAATCGAAGTTGAACTGCGTGCAAAATAGGCAATTACTCGTGCTCAAACTTCGGATACTATATGCTTTAATACTTTACGTGGGTGGAGGAGACTGAGCACAAAGTTGACGTGGAGAAACCGTCGCTTGCACTTTGTACGGAGTATTTGTTGTGCGCGTTCCATCGATAAGCTTATCATCATTTCGGCGCGCATAGCTCGATAATCTTAACAACACAACTTACGGGTTAATCGAACCAAAAACACCTGCTACATAAATAATATATTCTAATTACAAGCATTCATCCCAACAACAACAATGGCTGCACACAGCAAACTCATGGAGCACGCCATCAACGTCAGCTGCCGAGATTATCTTCACCCTTGGACAGCGAGCTGCGCCTGCGGCACAGCCGGCATTATGCTCAGCTCCATTCCCTACACCCTGCGCACCTACGCCATGGTCTATCTGGCAAGTACATGCAGCTTGTCGACGACTAATCAAACACCTGACACATCGGTTTCTATTTCCCGATGAAAGTACAACGCTAATCGTGGAAAATAATACTTCATGCTTAGCATTATAGAAATTGTGCTTTAGAATTGCTAATCTTTTGAATTATAAAATACATAGCTTTATTCTATTGGCTGGTAAAGATAAGTTCACCTGCACTTCACAATACACCACGGCTAGTTACCTTTAGTTGTAGTATCATAAATAACATTAACAACAATCAGATTAGCTTAGGCATAAATAACATTTGAAGCCAAAGTCGATGAATCAGAAAACTAACATACAAACATATGGTCCTTAAATATTAAATATTAATTGGAAACACGTTCTATCAAAATAAATCTGAATCAATATTTTGGATTATAGCTTTATTATATTGTCTGACTGGTAAAGATAAATTCAAATTGAACTTTAGAACACGTCCAGAGCTCATTACCTTTAGTTGTAGCATCATAAATAGCATTAACACCAATCAGATTAGCTTAGGGCATAACACTTGAAGCTCAACACAAGTAGACGAGTCAGAAGTCTTTAACATACAAACAGATGGTCCTTAAATATGAGATATTAAAAGGGAACAATTTCTTTTAAAATGCATCAATATCTATATTTCGGATTATAGCGTTAATGTATTGTCTGACTAGCAAAGATAAGTTCACCAGCACTTCACAACACGCCACGGCTAATTACCTTTAGTTGTAGTATCATAAATGACATGCCCGAGTTAGTTAGCTTTAGTTGCAGTACCATAAATAACATTAACAACAATCAGATTAGCTTGAGTCATAAAAATCGAAACACAACTCATGTCGACAAGTCGAAAGAGAGAATATAGAGATATTTAAAGGGAAACATTTCTTTTAATTAAAAACTCAATAATACTATACAAAAGATACCAATATAAATGAATTTGAAACTGAAATCACCGCATCTCTTGTCGATGATTTAAAAGAAAGTAAATAAAGATGTAAATAGAGAAATATTTCTTTTCAACAAGAATTAAACAACCAATATATATACAAGATACGAATATAACATAATTGTGAAATTTGAATTTGAAACCCATTATGGCAATGAAATTATGAAACTACTTATGAAATACGTACAAATTGAACAACTTATCGTAACACGCTTTTAACAACCATGCTATAAAAGTTATGAACATTAGCATAGAAAGCACACGGCTACAAGCACTTAACTCATTATCCGATTCGCAAATATACTTAAGTGATTATCTGTATTTTAGCTGAGACTATAGTGTCAAGTGTGTCCACTAATAGCACCGTCCCCCTCTCAACAGTTCTCGCTGGTAATGCGGATGCGTATTCCCACGCTTTTGGACCTCAAACGCACCGTCACCGGCATTTTAAAGTCGACAGCTTTCCTGACAACAAATGCCTACGGGTTTAGCTTGTGTGTTTGCCTGGTGCGCCTGTTGCTGGGTCGCTTCTACTTCTGGACCATCGCCTATATTCCCACCTTCATAGCCAGCGTAATTTCGTTGTCGATCGAGCGTCCCGCGCGCCGCACGCCTCTGGCACTTTACGTGGCAAATGTGTCGACTGAGTCGCTGTGGAAGATGCTGGAGGCACGCGGCTATGTGCGCTCCATTCCCAATGGACAGGTGCTGGTTCTGGGCTGCAGTGTGACGGTACTGCTGTACATGTATCGACTGGGCGTGCACCAGACCAAGGTCAAGGATGCCACCTTCAGAGCGCTCCAGCTGCTCATCGGCAAGGACGAGCAGGGACCCATCCAAGAGCCCACAACGCCCACAACCACCCAAAGTTCACGTCCTAGACCACTGAACTTCTCCACGATTTCCGCATATGTACAGATCTACGATCGACTGCGCAAGTTCAAGCATGCCAGCTGTCCACATCGTCAGGGATGTGTCGCATATGCTTTGTTGGGAGGTCTGAAGCCCTTCCTGGGTGGCGTTGGCGTTCAAGTGGGTCTGAAGCTGCTCTTAGGCATACCCAAGATAGTTAAATCGAAACTGGATTGGCGAAAACAGATATTCAACAGAGGCAACCTAAATCTGGGGCTGGCCTTGGGCAGCTTCTCACTTATCTATAAGGTAAGTAAAACACGGAGACTAAACATCGTAAATCTATGAGTGATTAAGTTTCCACAGAGTCAAATAGCAAACTAATACTGCAAAAATATATCTATAGAATATACTGAAAGTAAAACGTATATACAAGCTCTGCTACAACTTTTTCTTAATGATTTCAGATAATATCCTGCGGCCTACGCCACAGCTGCGGCTACGACAGCGCCTTCTTTGCGATACCCGCTGGACTGATGGGCTCCGTTGGTCTGCTGCAGTTCCCCAACATCACCATTGCCTTGTATGTGATGTGGAAGGCGCTGCATCTGCTCTACAACTGGGGCGAGGGAGAGGGCGTGCTGCCCAAGGTGCCCGCTTTCGTCATGATATTCTACTCGGCCTGCACAGCGCTGCTCTTCCACAGCGCCATCCTGGAACCGGAATCGCTGCGAAGCAGCTACTACAAGTTCCTCATGGATATCTCAGGCAATAGGTAAGAGCTCAAATCTACTGCACATGATTGAATTGTTAATCTCAATTGAGTCGTATTAGGTTGTGTCGCTTCGATGTGAGTCCTTTCGATGCCTTTGGACTGGCGACTAACCAGCAAGTGAAGAACGTTGTGAAAAGACTTAAAATAGATACTAGTCGAGTGCTGCCAAAGTTTCCGTTGGTTGTGTAAACGAATTTAGCTGAATATTAATGTGAATGGTAGCTGGATATTAGCGATACGGTGCGGTACAGTGAAAGATAGTTAGTTAGTTAGTTGGTGCAATCATTTGCGAGCGCGGTCGGAAATAAAATTGTAACAGACAGCGAAGTTCAAATTAAATGCTTGTGCATGCCCCAAAGTGGCCATAAAGGCGTTTTATTTGCGACTCGAGAAAGTGGGTGAACATCCATCACAGTGGCACAACGACAACGCACTTTCAGAGCTCGTGCCCTGTGCACAAATGCAAATGGAATGACAGCGAATGGCGCCGAGCCTAGGCGCTACTCAATTATTTACATTTATATGTCATAGAAATTTATTGCCCGCCATAATTCACTCGTCTGGCGGCTGGCCGAAAGTGCAGCGTTTAAAAATTTACTAAAAATAAAAGTACGCGAAATAAAAGTATAAACAAACAACAATAATGGTAACGCGCAGTCGCTGGCTGCCCTTGGCCAGATGATTATCCTTGGCTTCGCTAGCGAGCGTCGCGTGACGAGGCTTAACAAATGAATTATTGGCCGGGGTCAAATTTAATGTGCCACTTCGTTATGTCTCCGGATGGGTATGCTTCCTGTTTTAATAAGTCTCGTACGACCCACCGAGCCACCGACCCACTGAGCGTCTTGTGTCTGCCACTCGTTGTCTGACTGTCTGTCTGTCAGTCAGTTGGTGAAGCCAGTGAAATGGAGCTGCCTGTTTTGCTGATTCTCATTTTAAATTGAGCTGAAAATAATGAAAATGCAAATTGGTCGCTTCTGCTGCTGTTTGTTGTTGTTGCTCTGTCGGCACCCGCTGACAACAAAGTGTAGCATACTTTTCACAGCCACTGCAACTGCAGTGCAGCCCCTTCCCCGCTGCTCCCCGTCTCGCTTAGTATTTATGAAATTTATATGCAACTAGACTCGAACTCGAAGTCGGACTCGGCCTGGACAAGCAGGCGCAGCCGCCGAGCTGCGAGTCAACAGCATGGAAAATACAAATGAACCAAGTGACAAATCTCATTAATCACAACCAAGATTTTATTTGCAATGAAAGAGATGAAAAACTTCCCCCTCTCACTCTTTGCGTGCGAGTGTGAAATTATCAGCTTAGCAGCTGCAATTGTTGTTGCTACTTGTTGTCCATCGTCGCCAGTCGTCCTTGAGGGCGTCAGATGAAGAATGAGGGGCAAAAAAATGCATATAAATTGAATATTATAAATTGCCTTATGCCAACTTCTGTTCTTCGTGCCACTCACTTAGCGCCCCGTTTAGCCGCTTGCCCCAGGGCTTGCTTGCTTGTTGCAAACTCGTAACTTCATTTAAGTCAATCACAATTCTCTTCCACCACTGCCACACTGTCACTCTTTGCTGTTGCGCCAGCCATTGCTGTTGCTTGCTACTCAAATTGTAAACAAGAAAATTATGCAAATAAATAAACTCGCCCTAGTTCGACGTCATGCAACGTGCAGCATGCAGCAAGCAGCAAGCAGCCAGCAGCGTGACCGAGCGCAAACCAATGAAAAATTATGGCCTGATGCATAAATTGGCACTCACTGGCAGCTTACAACGTTCGCTCAGCAGTAAACAATTAAAAGCAACTAAGCGGAGTCAACAATGGTGGCGTATCTGCAAAATACCCTGTAAATCGGCTGCCTAAGCTACAAATGAAGTACGTTGAACTTTAGACACTTCAAATAAAAATCAATTAAATAGAATTAGCTAAGCAGTAAAAAAGCAAATTATATTTTAGAATCTGCTCCAATTACATGCACGGGAAATGGCTGTTAATAATACCCTGCTAAGCAATTGCAATAAGTGCGGGGTGTGCGACTTGCACTGTACATTTAATAGCAATCTAAATAGAATGAACTTTCATGCAAATGAAATTGCTGCTGCTGTCGAATAAAAAACGAAAACAAACAAGTGCTAGCAAATAGCAATAGGTCCTGTTGCACCTACAAATACCTAACAGAACGCTGCGTGTGTGTGTGTGTGTGTGTGCGGCATGCTAGTCGTTTTTGTGAACTTTCCTGGTGCAGTAAATTACATTTGATATTTTTACGAAGACAGGCCAAATGACAAGGTATGTCAACGTAAGATAAGCACTAAGTGAAAGACGGAGACGATGGCAACTGCTGATGACCGCCTGGAGGAACAAACCAGCCATCGAGCCAGCCAGGCAGCCAACTAGCCAGTCAGCCAAGGAGTGTCCTTCTGCGACTATGAAAAGCTGATATAAATGACATTTTAGCTATCTTTCAGTTCAGTTCTGTTCTTTTTTTGTGTTGAGCATTTTTTAATTAAAATTTCTTGGTCACTCTGTTTCGGCCGTTGAGATATTTCAATGTGATATGAAATAGACTACGACGACAACATTGAGCAACGACACAATTGGGTCACAAATAGCATTTTATAAATGTTGCAAACTTTTTACTCAAAACAACAACTATCAACAGCTCTACGAATCTCAGAAATAAGTCAAGACAGAGCTCTGTAGCAGTTGAAGCTCATCTGTTGCATTCATTATACAAAATGCTTTGCCTCGAAATGCCTTTGTTATACGAATATCCCCAAAAATAATTACTTTCAAGATACCTGCGCAACATATGTAATTGAAATATTGCGACGTTGGACTCAATATCAATCGCTTTAAATTTGTATTTACTATTTTAATATAGTCAGTTTTTAATAGACGGTATATAGATAATTATAAACTGAGCATACTTTGATTAGTAAAATAAACAGAGTAAGAATAAACTGAGCATTAGTAAGATGCAAAGTAATTTAAAGGTTCATACAGAATTACAAGATATGTAATATATAAGGAAATCAATATATAAATGCCAACGAATTTGCTAAATGGTCAAGCGAATATTGTCCATAAGAAACATTTAACAAGCTATGCAAATGATCGATTATTTCATTTAGAATTACGTCAACTAATTTGAGCCGTAGCATCGATCTTTATATAGACTTTATATAGCTGCATTTCCTACATACACAAGTCGTAAAAATTTAACTTATTGCAAATTATCAAAACAAAATTCAAACTTTTTTCAAACTTGCAAAAGAAGTTCATCAGTTTGCCAGGGAAAGGTTATTCTTTCCAATTCTACGCATAATTTAAATATCTATGGCAGGCAAATAATACAAATAACACACTAGTCAGATAAAATCTGGTAAAATTGTACATTGCACAAAAAATAATAAGTATAAGATGTATATTTACTTTAACTAAAGTATTGAGAGTAAAGCACAGGTCAACCTATAAATTAAACCAATATATACAGCCTTGTAAACGAGACAGTTTCTCATAAACTGCCTTGGCACACCTATGTACAAGAGCGAGTAGCAGTAGCTTATCAGCGCAGATATAGCTGGCGATAAGGCTAGGCGAGAAATGCGAGCAGTTAACAGCGCTATGACAGCAGCGTGTTTATAAACATTGCAACGGCAAGTTGGCAACATTGTTGCGCAACATTTGACAAGTTGAGCTGACTCGAACCTTCAAACACACTCGAACCGTTGAGTACTAGGACAACGTTCGGCAGAGCTTCGGGTGTTTGGGGCTGCGGATGTTCGTGGCAGGACTCGGCTGCAGTCGTGGCTGCAGCTAGGCGTTTGCTAAGGCACGTATCCTGTAGCAGCATCGTCAGTCTAACTGGGTTAGTGGTACAAGTTCAGTTTTTCTCTGGCGCAGCGCATGTGTTTCATTGCCAGAGTTGCTGTGGAATCGAAACAGGATTAAACGACGGACGACTCGCCGTCCTTCAATTGACGCTCTGAGTGGCCCATGAAATACCGTTGAGAATACAACGGCTCGACAGATTACGTTTAAATAAATATAATGCGAAACTAAATTGCGGTTACTGTTGGGGTCTTGGGCATACAACATTGCTGCACGTAACATTTGAAATTATAACACCTCTGCTCTGTGTGTATGTTGTGTGGACAATCCATTAATATTTCTAATGGAGTTTGACTCTGCACAACTTGATTAGCAAACATGCACATTCAAATGAAATCATAAAACCAAAAGCACGACAAAGAATATCAAATAATCTACAAATTAAATTGCTACAAATTTGAGCAGTTTGCAATATGTTTAAACACTCGCAAGTGCTGATGATATTGCGCAATTTAAATATTTTAATCGAAAATAAATGGTATAACAGCCACCGATTAATTATGCATAATTTGCTGCCATTTCCAAAAATCAATAGTATTTGCCTGTCGGCAGTCCAATTTCGCAGTAATCACAGCAGTGCTTAAATTTATAAATTCGCTTATGAATCGCAGCAAATCTTACTAAATAAATATAGTAGAGCTTTTTTTTTAAATATTTTCGATGCCAGTGCTTTTTTTATTAACTTGAGTTGGCTTTATGTGGAGTATAAACATAAAACAGAGACTAATTTCAACTTAAATAAATGCTATTTAAATGAAGAAAGCTATAGCTAAGGCATGTATAATTATAATCAATGTATAACTTTAACTGCTCACTTCTCTTCTCTTAAGTAAATGTTAATTTTCAGAGTTTATTTCGAACTATTCATTCCATTACAGAACTGATTACTTAGAAATTTAGCAACATAGTTCATTCACTCAAAATGTTGATTGTTTTATAACAACTCAAATTTGTAGGCGCATAAAATTACACATTTTGAGTGTACTAGAATTGGCCTGTAATTTGTGCTTGTTCGTTTTATAGTTGGTTGGCCTGTAATTGAGGTGACAAGTGTAGTAGATAACATAGAATATAGGATATACATATGTACATATTTAACATAGACATAAGCTACACATAATTAACATGTAATAAGCGCTCACTCTGTTAGATACATACACACATAAGTTAAAGAAACACACACACTCATGTACATACAAACACCTAGAATAAGAAACATGAAGAAACATAAAAATAAAGTCAGTAGTTGACAAACAGCAGAACGAGCAAGGCGTCACTTTTATTGCGTCGGGAGAGTGAACTACAAACTCAGAAGTGGGATCAATTCGCGAGAATAAATAGTTACCGATTTTTTTTTTTTCTCACCATTCGCCATCAAATTAAATACATATATAAAAATGGAAGTGGTCGACGCCAATAAATATTCCGTAGCGGAATTAAAAGAATGGCTAAGGCAACTGGGATTTAATACAGTCGGAAGCAAAGCCGTTCTGGTGGCCCGTTTAAGTGAAATCCCAGTGGCTGTACGTGGAAAGGCACCTAACGTTAGTGCAGTCAACGCTGATGTGTGGAGGGACGCCGGGGAAAGTACTGCAAAGAGAGACGACACATATGCAAACGTCGCGTTCATAAGAAATGGCGCCAACAGCCCAGACGCCGCAGCACATTCCAGAAACAGCGAGAAAACAGACGGCGAAAATAACGGCGTTCAAATTGCCAGCGAAACAGAGAACAGCGCGAACAATGTCGATACCAAGAACGGCCAAGTGTTGAGCAATGCAGTAATCGAGGCCGTTAAAGATAAAGTGGACAACGCTAGTGCAAGCATCGATTACGAAAGCATAACCATGTTGCAGAGACAAGTGCAGGCTCTACGGATAGAAAATGAAGCGCTCAAACAAAGGGGAGCCCCATCCGTTGGCCAAACAAATGCTACGAGCAGCTGCAATGAACCTAACAGCATGGTGATGAACATGGTCAAGGAAATGCTACCAACGTATGATGGTAAGTCACCAGCAAACTCTTGGGTGGCTCAATTCCAAATGGTGACAAGCATGTACAAGCTGAGCGACAGCTTAGTCCGTATGCTGTTGATGTCAAAACTTAAAGACGGTGCTCAGCAGTGGCTCTTTGCGAATAAGAACAACATTAATGAACCGATAGACACAGTGCTGATGGAGTTAACCAAATCGTTTGATGGCCACAAGAGCAAATTGGGTTTGCGTCGTGACCTCGAGCAACGTATTCCGGATGAGAATTTGCGGTACCAGGCGTACATGCATCGGTACAAGGAGACGTCGCATGTGCTGGAAGCGTTTGAAAAAATGGAGCTAAAAATAAAAACATCCACCCAGGTACCAGCAAACAGGAGTGAAAAGAAGCTAGCAGTGAGGTGCTTCAACTGCAATTCGCTGGGTCATTTTGCAGCCGAATGCCGAAAACCTAAAAGAGAGCGAGGAGCTTGTTACGGTTGCGGAAGCATGGAGCATCAAGTATTGACATGCACCCAGAAGAAAAACAGCGATGTCAATAAATATGTAAGACCTTTTCATTTAAATTTTTTAGAAGATAATAAGACTAAGTTTGTTACAGAATGCCTCATCGACTCGGGAAGCCCAATAAGTTTTTTAACAATAACTTGCCTTAAAAATAATCTGAAGAACAACTTAGAAGAAGAAATCTATATGAAGTTCAAATGCAATGCGGAATGCGATTTTAATTTAAACAATCCAAGACAATGTAATTGTGAAGCAGTTAAAAATGAAATATGTTATTTTGGTTTATATAATATTAAACTGTTTACTTTCAAAAAATTAAATTGTTATGTGTTAATTAATGGAGAAAGATACAATTTTAAAATGTTTTTGGTGCCGGACGAGTCGATGAGGTTTGAGGCAGTACTTGGAAGAAATTTTATGAATCTATGTAAATTTAAGCTTGTGTCAGAGTTGTTTCCAGATAAAGGTACCAGTCACGGCGAAATGAATGCGCAAAGGGAAAAGGAAGTCGAAGAATTTAAGCAGAAAAACGTGTATCGTGGAGGAATAAGAGATGCAAACAAAATGAGTGAAGAAAAAGGAAGTCAGATGAGTGAGATAATTAGTGAACAAACAGAAGAACAAATGAGTGAAAAAATGAGTAAGCGAATAGGAGGCCAGATAACTGAACAAATGAGTGTGCAAATGAGTGAACAAATAGGAGAACAAATGGGTGAAAGAAAGAGTGCACAAATGAGTGAAGAAACTAACCATCAAGTGAGGGAGATAAATCCCGAAGAAATTAGTGATGAAACGGTCGAACAAATTAATGAGAAGATTAGACGGAATTTCAGTGTACTACCAATAGAATATCCAAAAGAAAATGAATCGTATACTTTGAAGGTGGGTGAAGGTTGTAATGAAAAGTTGAAAACACAGTTGAACAAAATTTTTGAAAACAACTATTATTTAGCAGAGATGCCAGACAGACCTACTGTAAGATGTGAGATGAAACTTAATTTTGAAGATGTCAAACCGTTTCACTATCCACCTAGAAGATTATCGTACGCAGAAAAGGAACAAGTACAAAAATTGTTGGATGAGTATTTAGAAAAGGGTTACATAAGGGAGAGCGAGTCAGAATATGCATCGGCGATAGTTTTAGTTAAAAAAAAGACGGGAGAGTTAAGAATGTGTGTGGATTACCGTACACTTAATAAAAGCATGCTAAAAGACAACTACCCAACACCGTTAATAGATGATCTTATTGACAAATTATCAGGAAAACAATTTTTCAGTAAGCTAGATTTAAAGAATGGCTATTTTCATGTGTTTGTGAGTGAAGAGTCAGTGAAATATACCTCTTTCACAACACCATTGGGACAGTTTGAATGGACTAGAATGCCGTTCGGTCTGAAGAATGCACCTGCAGTTTTTCAAAGGTTCGTGAATAAAATATTTTCGGACATGATTAGGGAAGATAAAGTACTAGTCTACATGGATGATATTCTAGTAGCAACAAATGATAGTGAAAGTCATATAGAGGTGTTGAAAGAAGTATTCAAACGGCTAGTAGCAAACAGACTCGAATTAAGGCTAGATAAATGTGAGTTCCTGCAAAAAAATATTAAGTATTTAGGGTACATAGTGTCAGGAGATGATATTAAACCAGATGATAGAGGAATTCAAGCGGTGAAAGATTTCCCCATCCCGAAAAAAGTCAAAGATGTCCAAAGTTTCTTAGGACTCTGCTCATATTTTAGAAGATTCGTTAAAGATTTTTCAACGAAAGCTAAGCCTCTGTATGATTTGGTGAAAAAGGACAGAGAATTTAAGTTTGGGACACAAGAGTTAGAATGTTTTGAGCTATTAAAGGATATTTTATTGGAGAAACCAGTCTTGGCACTCTATAACCCTAGTGATGAGACAGAACTTCATTGCGATGCTAGTGCGTTGGGGTTTGGGGCAATATTAATGCAAAGGAAGTCTGATGGGAAGATGCACCCTATTTTCTTTTTCTCGAAAAGAACCACCGAAGTAGAGTCTAGGTATGAGAGTTTTAAGCTGGAAATGTTAGCCATAGTATATGCACTGCAGCGATTTAGAATTTATTTGCAGGGCATTCACTTCAAGCTTGTAACCGACTGTAACTCGTTGACGTTAGCATTTAATAAAAAATCATTAAGTCCAGCAATAGATAGGTGGATTTTAGAGTTACAAAGCTATAGCTTTACGGTGGAACATAGGCCAGGAACCAGGATGCAACATGTAGATGCTTTGAGCAGAGTGGGACAAATCTTGATGCTAGATACAAATACGTTCGAAGACAATCTAATTATTTGCCAAAACAAAGATATGAAAATAATAAACTTGAAAAAAGGGTTGGAGAAGACAGAAAGTAAAAGCTATGAAATGAGAAATGGAGTGGTGTTTAGGAAAAGAGGAAACGGAAACCTTTTATTTGTGGTGCCCGAAGAAATGGAAAACCATGTCCTTTACAAATATCATGACGAATTGGGTCATGTGGGAGTAGACAAAATGACAGAAGTTATTCAGAAAAGTTATTGGTTCCCCAAGATAAAGGAAAGAGCAAGGAACCATATAGAAAATTGTTTAAAATGCATTGCGTACTCAGCAAAAAATGGGAAAGAAGAGGGATTCTTACACAATATTCCGAAGGAGGCTGCACCGTTCGAAGTAGTACACATTGATCATTTTGGGCCAGTAGATAAAGGCACACCTAACAAACATATACTAGTGATAATCGATGCATTCACAAAATTTGTCAGGTTGTATGCGACGAAGACAACAAAAACTGCAGAGGTAATTAAAGCACTTAAAGATTATTTTCGTGCGTACAGTAGGCCGAAGGTCGTCGTGTCCGATAGGGGTACCTCTTTTACAGCAAATGATTTTGAGGAATTTTTGAAAGAGAATGAAGTTAGACACGTTAAAATAGCAACAGGCTCTCCTCAAGCGAATGGTCAGGTCGAACGGGTAAACAGAGTGTTAGGGCCAATGATCGCTAAACTAGTGGATACAGAAAAAGGAAAACATTGGGATACTGTATTAGAGAGTGTTGAGTATACGTTAAATAATACCAAGCAAAGGACTGTTAATCAACACCCTAGTAGGTTATTATTCGGAATGTCACAAAGAGGGAAAGCCATAGATGAGTTAAGTGAGGAACTCAAAGAACTCACAAATGTACAGGAGGATAGAAATATAGATGTTATTAGGGTAAACGCAAAAAACAATCAAGAAAGAGCACAAGAATACAATAAGAAATCGGTTGATATGAAACGGAAGCAGGCCCACAAGTATGAGGATGGAGACTTGATAATGATCAAAAACTTCGACTCTCATATAGGAACTTCTAAGAAATTAATACCGAAGTTTAAAGGGCCATACAAGATCAGTAAAGTATTGAGGAACGATAGGTATGTCGTGGAGGATGTGGACGGTTTTCAACAATCGCGAGTACCTTATAAAGGAGTATGGGCAGTTGCAAACATGAAACCGTGGCTGGGAACTACCAAAAGAAAAGAAGAATGTTTAGATGAGGATATATCGCAAGGCTGAAGGAGTTCGGAGCCCTCCAGTCAGGATAGGCCGAATTGTAGTAGATAACATAGAATATAGGATATACATATGTACATATTTAACATAGACATAAGCTACACATAATTAACATGTAATAAGCGCTCACTCTGTTAGATACATACACACATAAGTTAAAGAAACACACACACTCATGTACATACAAACACCTAGAATAAGAAACATGAAGAAACATAAAAATAAAGTCAGTAGTTGACAAACAGCAGAACGAGCAAGGCGTCACTTTTATTGCGTCGGGAGAGTGAACTACACAAGGTTTACCAATTTGTAAGCCCGGCTATCAACATCGACGGCCCCATTTGGATCGTTTACCAGCGCAACGCCTCGGTTTGGTTTGGTTTGCTACTCTTTGTCTTTTTCAGCGCTTTCTGAAATACTTTTGTTTGTTTTCCTGCAGCAGCAGAGCAGGCCTTCTTTCTTGCCTGCAGTCAGTCTATCAGCCTGGCAGCCAGTATCCTGGCGCTGCAAGTTATCTTTTGCCAGTGCTTCCTGCTCGAATGCATCATCTGCTGCCCAGTTATTCTCATTCTCGGTCTCAGTCTCGGTCGCAGTCTCAGCGCCGTCGCGTCGTCGTCCTTTGTTCGTTTACTGGCGATGTTTACCTTCAGCGTGCACTGCACTGCTGTGTGGCCCACATGCCTGGCTGGCAGTTTTTGGTCTGGCCAGAACGCGGCGTGCCAAGAGCATCTTTTCTTTGTTATGCTTGCGCCGCTCGACAATTGTGCCGCTGATTGCCCTCATTTCAGACTTGAAATAATATTAAAAAGTTTTACTCAACTGGAGACGAGATCTATACGAGTTTTATGTGTGGCAGCTGCCACACTCCGCTCTCTGCCCCACTGTCTAACTTCTCTGTTCTCCGCCATTCTCGCTGGCTTGCTTTGTCTTCTGTCTGTGCGCCTAACTGTATACTGTATGCTTCAACCGCACTTTGCCGAGCTCGCAGCTGCTGCAGTTGCAGTTGCGCCCGTATCTGCGCGCTTTGATTCTCATTTGTGTCTGCTTTTATTTACCACATAAATCACGTGCTCTGCCCCGTCTCAAAGCCGACAAGGACACATTTCTATCTATCTACTTAGCCTCGCAGCAGCGCTCCAAGCCACTTCCTTTTGCTTTGCCTTTGCCTCTGCCTTTGCCACAGTTGTTGTTGCATGTAGTTGTGCTTCACGACTTTGTCCCGTACAATCTGATGCAAAGCTCCCTCGCCGCCAGCCCCGCTCGGCGCCTCAATCGTACAATAAGAGAACTACTTTTTGGCTGTTAGTTGCTATTTTTACGATTGCCCATTTTCTTTCATTTCATAGAATTTTCATTGTCTACTTGGCAAGCTCTCGCTCCAGCCTTCTCTCTCCCGCTCTCTCTCTCTCTCTCTCTCTTGCTCGCTCTGGCTGTGTTTCTTTTAGCCCGCTTTTCAGCGCGATAGCACACGTATCCGTTTTTGCCGATTTCCCAGCAATTGCAGTTGTTATATGTGTTGCCACACACACTCTTGTTATTGTTGTTGTTATCGTTGTTAGTCATACCTCTCGTTGCCAGTTGCCAGTGTGTGCGTGTAGGTGTCTGTTCTTTGGGTAATTGATGATTTACAACTTATTTACGCTTCAATTGTGCAATAATTGAAAATTGCTCCAAATTCATTTGGGCATTCTTTGATTTCTTGTTTTCCCAGCCCAAGTCCCCGCCAAGTTGCCGCTGGCAACGCACCGAGGCTAACTTACAGGTCAGTGCTGCTATCGATTTGCCATGTTTCCCATGCGGTCAATGGCATTTTTTATTGCTGCCCAGCTTCACCAGCGACTTGAAGCTACCCTGCACTTAACCTAGATAGCAGTTTACACTCCTTATTTAGGTCTCGCCCGTCACAGGGTATAATTAATCAGCTTTACGATCGCGTTAAGTTTACTCCAGCTCAACTTGATATGCAGCATAAATGGAGCATGGCAAATGAAAATGGCAAACGGATTAAACGGCAGCAGCAGCAGCGGCTGCTAAAAATATGTGATAAAGCTGTTGAAATCTGTGGCGAGAACCAAAGACAAAGAGAAATGTTGATCCAAAGGCGAGCAGACAGGCAGCAACAACGGCGGCGAGTTTTGCACTTGCAAAAATTACACAAGTTGGCAGTGGGCCACAGTAAATTGAAATAGATGCAGCAACGTGGCCAAAAACACTGGCCAAGAGCAGCAAGGCAGCCAGGCAGCCAGGCAGCCAAGCAGCCGGTAGCCCAGCCTTTAAATGCAATTCGAAATAAATGAAGCAGCTGAAGCAAATTTTCACTGCGCAGCAAATTTAATGGCTTTCAACTTGACTGCGGCAGCTGCGCCAACAATTTGTGGATAGCATATGGCCGCTTCCTGCGAGCCTGCCAGCTGCCAGTTGCCAGCTGCCGGCTGCCAGCTGGCGAGTTGCGAAGCAAGCGCGAGCAGACTGCAATCTGCAGGCCAAAACAGGGCGTATACGTAATGCCAACACTTTGACAATTGGCTGCGAAATTATGATGGTTTCTCTGCTGCGCACTATTAAAGTCATTAGAGGCTGCCGTAAATTTGCTACCTGCAAACGGTAAGCGGCAAGCAGTAAGCGGTAAACACATGGCCGAGCCGAGTTGAGTTGAGGCGGACAAATGATGGGGCGAGTGCGAAATGTTGCCCAATTTTTTGCTGCGACCAGGTCGACAGTGACAAAGCTGCAGTCAACGCTAAGCGTGCCACATAAATTTCATGTCGTGCTGGACTTTTGGGCCTGCTAATTCGTGTGCGCCCATGGGCGTGGCCATAAATAAGAGCGAAGAAGCAGCGCTGCGAAATGCAGGCACAAATTATGCCGCAAACAAATGCGAGGCTGCATTAGCACACATGCAGCCAGAGGCAGCCGGGCGAACCGGCCAGGCTATTAGATTACCCAATGACCATTTAACAAGCCTCTGCTGCAGTCGATGCTCGGCTGCAAGGCTGCTACCATTTCGCATTCACGCTGTCATGACCCCATGATAAGTGAGTCTGTCTGTCTGTCTGATTATTGCGTCGAGCCGCAAAAATGAAACCGGCTTCTGGCCGACTTATTCCTTTCAGTGCAGCTAATTGCTCGCTGACTTTTGCGCGCACGCTGCGTATGCGCAATATTTCGGTTCGAGAATATTCGGTGAGCTGCCACTAAGCCTCAGTGGGGCGGTCTCGTCTAGCTCTTGTCGCTAAGCCAGCGTAATTGCTTGGCGCTTTAAACGTAATTAAATGTGCGGCATCCTTTTAGCCCAAGTGCGAAAGCGGAAGCACTCCAGACGGGGTTAACGATGGCCTACAGCTTTTGCTTTAACCCGTCTAGCTGCTGGCGAACAATAAACACGCCAGGTGCGACTGCTCGACCAGCAGCTACCCTATACATGAATAATAAATGAATACCCTGCTTGTTATACCCGCTTTAAGGTGCGCAGTTTAGGCGGTATTGCGATCGGGGCAAATTAAAATGGTCGCCAAACATTTGAGCAGCTCTTATCACTTAAACGAGGCATCATGCGGCGCTGCGGCAAGCTAGGCAACCGAGGCAGCCGAGGCGCCACGTTGTCACTTGATGTAGTACGTCGATTTGCCTGGGACCGATTGTTATGCTAGCCTCCTTCTATGCAGCAGATAAAGTAAGGAAACGAAGGAGAGCGAAAGAGTGTGGCACACACACAAGCACAGCCCACTCAATTGCTGTGCACTTAAAACGGAAACGGAAGCGGTGAGCACTCATTGTCAGGCTCAGGCGCTACTTTGTTTGCCCAGCGCCATTTGCCATTTTCCATTTTCCCCTCGCCTTGACCATTTATCCATTTAGCCTCGTCTTTGCTGTCGTCGTCGTTGCCTGTTTCGGTTTTGGTTTTTTAGCTATCTATCGGTTAAATACTCAGCTCGAGCGTGTTAAAGTACATTTGATTTGATTTGTTGTTGACGTCCTTGCAGTGGCAGTGCAGGACTGCCAGTTCCTAGTTAATGGACACTCTCCACTCCAGCTGTATTGGTCTGACACTAATCGCTCAGTTAGTCGACAATACAACCTCCCCCTCCGCCCTCACTGTAGCTGTCCGTCAGCACACACAGAAGTAGAGTGAGAGGGAGTCGAGTGGCACAGCATTTTTAATGCAATTTGTCTGATTTGTTGTTGACATATCTGATTGTTGTTGTTGCTGATGCCACTTGCCACTAGCCAGCCGGCTTGTTTGTTGTCGTGATTTGTTGCTGATTTTGTCGTCGTTCAGTGATTATAACATTTTAGCCAGCACGCTGATAAATTGCCATGCGGCTGTGCAGCGACTGCAATCGTCACTAATTGTCATCAAAATTAAGTGAATTCCACGTTCTAATTGAAATCCTTTTCGCCCCTCAATCCGTCTGTCTATCTTGCTATCTATGTTTGCTTTAAAGTCCAATTAGTGCGCATAAGTGGCCAAACAATTCGGCAAATCAACTGCCACCACACATAAGGAAATAAACTCCTGGGCCTGCAGCAATCAATGCTGTCTAATTGTTTCCGAAAAGATTGACCGCCTCCCCCCCACACTCCGCTCTGAACTTGGCCTCGACTGCAACACTGCCCACAACGGCTACTTCGATCAGTCGAAAATGCAACTGCTGTCGGTTGCACTGCACACAGTCATGTCCTTGTCTCAATGATGTCCTGTAGCAGCATCCGGTGCCGGGGTCCCATCAACATCAACATGTGAAAGTGGCCAATGTTGCACTGTGTGCGTGTGGCAGACAATTACATGACGCAGCTGACTGACTGACTGACTGACTGGCTAAGCAGCTGTGATGAGGTTGAAGCTGCTGTGGTTTCAAGCACAGTCATTTGCTGTCGAATCAAGGTGCCCAGCATGCCATTATAACATGATGAGCCTCATTCAGCAGCTTAATCGGTGCTCGACGAAACTTGCACAACTTTTTTCTCGTTTGCGTCGCTGCAACTCGATTGTTCTAATCAACGAGGAAATTGTTGACAGGATGCATTTGCGGATGCGTCTTTAATTTGTTTACCATGCAACGGCTAGCAAAACTTTCGCAAAACTCTGCACTGCACTTTATGTTGGCTGGCATGAAAATGGGCTAAAATGGGGAAATGATTTAATTGTGCCGAGCCAACTCTTGGCTACACATGCACATCGACTTCCTGGCTGTCGTAGCGGAAGGAACAGTTAATGAATGCGAAGTCGGCGCCCAAAGGCGACGAACTCGAGTTGTGAGTTATTGGCACAGCGTGCGTCTGTGAGAGGCATCAACACCAAATGAAGGACACCATCAGCACATCATGCAGCACAGAAAAAGCAGGACTGCCGCTGCCAGCAATTATGGCAATTCAAAGTCACGTAGTATGGCAACAGATTTGCCAAATGATTTCATAAGTGCAGACAACTTTCGACAGCGGCCAATGCCAAAAGGGCGGCTACGCTTAAAGCCTTAAAGCCCACTTGTTGCACGACACATTTGCTATGTGTCTCAGCATGTGTGCTGCACACGCACATTAATCACAACTGTAGTGCACTAAAAATGGGCATCAATAACGAGGCCCAAATGGCCCAATGACAACGCTACTGGTAGTAAATGAAATCAGCAAGCAGGAGCACAAGTATTTACACAATGTTTGCAGTCAATTCATCCGCTGCAACAAACATTTTTATCGCCAGAGACGCGACTCAGTTTGGATAAACTAGCTCGGCTTCAGCTCAGCGACGTTGTCATCAAATTTACTGATACCGTAAAAAAGAAGGACAGAGAGAGGGAGGGAGTTTAAGAGCAGCGCTCATTTCACTTACGGCTTAACACGCGATTAAATTCTAATATGGATTTTATTGCGCGAGTAGAAGATATTAAGTGCAGAGGTAGCTGCGACAAATGACAGGTGCCATAAGCGAGCGAGAGTTTCGGCATTAAAAGCGTTTAGTGTGCTTGCAACGCCAACGCAAAAGTGCGTTAATGACTGTCCTCGTCGCCCCCCGAGAGAGAGGTGTATTTTATGAATGGCGCTTAGGCGCCAAGTGCCAAAGCAGTTGATAAAGATTGATTGATTGATTGACTGACAACAGTCGCTCCTGTTTCGGTTTGACAAATTGTTGTCATAATTCTGTCACAAAGATTGCCGCAAAGATTTCATTTGCCGCCTCCGCCGCTGCTGCGTATGAGTAATCAGATATTACGTATACGCCAGCAAAGACATTGCAGCTGCAGCAGCGTTCGCAATCATCAGCATTAAAAACAAATAATTTCACTCACACACGCAGCAGTTAAGCTTTAATTTTGTGCTGCCACATAGAGGATTTACACACAGCAGCAGCAGCAGCAGCAGCAGTTTACTTAACGTGCCTCAAACAGTGCCACACGTTTAACGAGCACACGTAGATGATGTCGGTGCGTGTGTGTGCACAGTTGATGAGCTAAATTAAATATTGCAACACAAATAACAATAAAAACATACGCGTAATTGCATGCATTTAATCACACACCCACACACACAAAGTCGCAGAGCGAGAGGCTTAAAGCCAAACACACGCGCATTAAGAAAGCCAGAGGCGTCAGGTTGCAACTATGTGTGGCACACACACATTTAATTAACAGTTGTGTCATGCATAGCTGGACACAGTCGGTCATTGAATCAAGCCACGATTGTGCAGCACGTTGCCATGCCGCTGCCTCGCTTGATTAGCATCACTTTGTCTCTCTTCTGGCTGCCGCAGTAGGCGGCAGCTGCCGCTTGATTATGAGCTGAAGTCGCAGTCGACGCAGTCGTTGCCGTCGTCGCTGCGTGCCCCGCAGCCAAAATCACAGCTGAGAAAAACAAAGAGCAGACTAACATGCTGCAATTGCAGTTGTCGTTCTTCGTTGCCGCGCCGCGCTCCCATTTTGAAGTGCCACAAAAATGGTTTATTGTCGCAGCGCGTCTTGTTGCCTGTCGCCTTGCCACGCCTTTTGTTGCAGCTGTCAGCTGTCAGCAGTCTGTGCTGAAGTCGCTGCTCGACTCGGTTTAGCCGTCGCAGTCCGACTTTAAGCTGCTCCCATATTTATATGTGCCGCTTCATGTTGCAACAAGCAGCCAGCGTTTTTGGCAACGTTTGCCAACTTTGATATACTACCAGCAACAGTTAATACTAATATTTGCCTTTAACTGTTGCTTTCAACAAAAACACAAAACTTCTTTTCCACTGTAAACTTTTGCAACGTGTTTTTTTTAATGTGTTATTATTTCTGTTTTGCATACCCTGTAATACTAACATATTTATAAAGGTAGCTCACAAATTAGAGTTTGGCTACATAATAAAGGAAACTATATTTGAGAAAGTTGTCATACAATTGGATTTTTTAATTTTTATAATCATCAGAAAGTTGGATCTTTTCTTTTGATGCAACGTTTTGTTAAATCCTAGTAGATTATTGTCTTTTAAATAGATTGTTATATTTTTCTTCTCTTTGATATTGTATGCTCGTAATTGTTTAATTTTTCTGCTTCCCAATTTTTTTTAATTTGCTATTAATTGTTTAGTTTTTAATTTCTTTTTGATTTTTCATGTTTTCTTTCTCGTATGTCTTTTATATGAATTCTCTTCTTTATTTAGTAATCTATATTTAGTAAATCCAATCGTTTTAATCTGCTCCTAATTACTGTATTCGCCTGCTTCCCATTTTACTTAATTTACTAATTTATTCATTACTTTCCTGTTGATTTCAGATCTCAAGTTTTTCTCCTATTTTTCTTTTTTTCATTTATAAAATTCTTATTTTATAAAATTTGCTATTAAATTTTCAATTTATTTATTACTTTCCTGTTTATTTATGATATTGAGTACTTTCTCTTGTTTTTCTAATATCTGCATTCTCTTATACATTTTAAATCTATTAATTTTGAACCTAAAATATAAACAGCTTCTCATTTTATATCATTTACTATTCATTTTCTAATTTATTCACTACTTTCCAATTGATTTATGAACTCAGATTTATCTCTTAATTTTTCTTTTCTCTACATTGACTTATATACATATTACAAATCTAATCATTTTGAACCATACAATATTGCCTGCTTCTAGATGTTATATTCACCTGCAACCCATTTTATTTAATTGTATGCATTCATTTCCTTTTTATTTATGATCTCAATTCATTTCTCTCCTTTTTCTTTTCTCTGAATTGTCTTATATATTAAAAATCTAGCCTTTTTTGAGCCATACAATATTGTCCACTCCTAATTGTTATATTCATCTGTTTCTGCTTCTATTTAATTTACCAAATTTCTGTAAATTTTCTACTATATATTTATTTTCTTCCTTTTAATTTATAAGCTCATGTGTTTTCTTCCATTTTTCTTATCTCTGCATTTTCTCCAATATTGTAAATCTAGTCTTCTGGAACCTAAATCATTGACTGCTCCTCATTTTATTAAATGTTATGCTTCTTTTCTCTTCTATTTATTACTTTCTTTTGGATTTACGCTCTCAAGTCTTCTACAGTTTCACTTGTCTCAGCACTTTCTTCAATACTTCAAATCTTAACTTTATTTACCTCCTTTTTTACTTAGCTTTCGTCTTCACTTGTTCGTCTTATAAACATTGAGCATCCAAACCGTTGCCTGTGCAATAATGCGAGCTTTGCCGTAGGTAACTTTAAGTCCAGCACACTGCGACGTAACTTATTTTTATTGCATTCGTTCTATATTTTTTTTGTTGTTTTTTTTTTGAGGTTTTTGTTGAAACAAAAGCTGCTTTCTGCTTTCAGCTGGCAGACCAAACGCACTTTGCTAATATTAATGCCAAAGTGCAAAAGGTAGAAAACTTGTTTGCCGAAATGGACTTAAGCCCCGGCAGTTGTCTCAAAGTTGACCCCCATATCTACACACACACACACATAGAGGCACACTCAAGTGTTGAGGAGTTGCAACATATGTGAGTGTGTGTTATAAATAAATATATATACATATGTATATATATTCGAAATGCTCGCAACTTTTCTTGCAATGTGAAGTGCATTTAAGCTTCTAACTCTGGCTTCCACTTCGTCCCCTAGCAAAGTTATCAAACCACAGAATCCTTGTGAGCGTAAGCACACATGTGTGTGTGTGTGTGTGTGTGTGTTGTGCTGCTTAAACAAATTTGCACCTGTTTGCATGAAATTGAAAGCTGAGTCCAGCTGGCAGGCAAATTGCATGCCGCACGCACCTCGTTTGTTGCTCTGCCGCATTTGATCCTGCCGAAAGGGTATTAAGTATTAAGTTACACACTCCGATACACACACAAACACACACATACAGAGGCGTAGATAAGCATAAATATTTAACATTTCATTCATCAAATTGTTGAAATTTACTTTGCCGTCGCCGCCTGCACAAATATACAATGTTGAGGCATTTAGTGCACACATTTTGTTGCATAACTTCGGGCGCGCCGTAATAATAATTTCAATCTATGTGCATTCATATCAAATAAACATTATTCTATAACACACAACACACCGCGCTGGCACATCGACAAACAGATAATCAAATTGTGCAAATATGTAGCAAGCACGCATGTTGCACGCAGCATGAACTTTGCAAAATGCTGTGCTGTGCTGTGCTATGCGGCCAGCTCCACGGAGAGATCTCAGCAAAGTGCTGACCGCAAAAAGCCAACTTGGCCATCCACACACAAACACAATCACAATCACAATAAAGTTGCAGCCGCAGGGGACAACGTTGAAAGTCGCACCAAGTGCAATGCCTCAGCATTGATATTTATTTGCACGTTCCACACATAGACATGCATAAACAAAAACATTGCAATAATATCGTAGCGTTTGCCCAAAATTGTTGTTCTATGCTAAGTGGAATAAACGAACAGCTTAAATTGTCAGCAGCGACTGCAAAACGTGGAGGAGCTAAAAACAATTTGCAACCAAATAATGACATAAGAAAATTTGCTTATTTTTTAGTTCTAAAAGAAACAAATTTCAGATAAAACGATTCGATAAGACAAACTTTTGGTAGAAAGTGCTTGAGATTCTTGCAGATTATGTAGATGATTAGATTGTTCGTTGGAAGAAGTGTATTGCCTCAGAAGGGGCCTATGTTGAAGAGGATATAATAAATTTAAATGATTGATAATTTGTTTATGTTTTATTTCAAATTATTGGAAAGAATATACAAAAGAAGAAGAAGGAAGAAGGGGCCTATTTTGAAGTGGGTATTATAAATTTAAATGATTGATAAGTTGTTTGTGATTTAATTCAAATTTCCGTACACTTATTTGACAGAATTTACAAAAACTTTATTATCACAAAATCCTACAAAGTTGCACTTAATTGCACTCAAATTTCCAGCAGTTGCTGAGCAAACTTTTGTCTTTAATATTCACACTTTGTTAATGTTGCTGATGATTTCAAAGAGTAGAAAACTCTGTTGGTTCACTGTATCTCTGCTCTCCAGTTAATATAAGAATATGATAATGAATTAACAACTCGCTCGCATCAACATGCTGATGTGGAATAAACTATGGTCTACTATTGTGGCATTAACATTACATTTAACAGCATTTGTGGCAGCCTCGCATCAAATACCACACAGCACACTTTGCGCGCAAATTGTTTATGGTTCGTCCTTTGAAATGGCTTTACACCGAAATGCTACCAACTTTTTGCCGACTGCCAAAAGTTGCCGCAGCGCACGGGCAACGAGAAAAAAAACCGCAATATCATAAATATTTTATGTTGCGGCATGTTTTTCGGTTCGCCGTTTTGCATTTTGCCTCGCTTCTGCGGCTCAATTTTTTAAATGCTTTATAAATAGTTTTGTTTTAGATGATGAAAAAACCTGACCGAAATTGCAATCCAAATAAGGGCATTTGAACTCCACTCTGTCGAGTGGTTGACGGCACTTTTTGACACGATGCAGTTGAGGAAGTGAAAGCTCCTAGATTTACATATACGAAATTAATTGAAACAAAGAGAAACTAAATTAATTTGTGTGAGACACCAAATATCAAACTTAATAGAAAATTAAATATTATGCAGAATACAAGCATAAATATAATATGGAAAAGTAAGTTGATATGTTTTTGGACTGATTATAAATAGTGCCTCAGAATATTGTCTATTATCGTATGAACTCACTCTTGCTTTAAACGCACTCTAATTTTTGATGCCTTTAAGCGTGCATTATATATATATATATATATAAAGAATTTTTAAAAATAATATGAAATCTGTTTGAACAGATTATATATGGTACGTCAGAATATTGTGTATCTTATTAACTCACACTCATTTCGAACTTATAAAATAATTCCTCAAAATATTGTGTATCTTATGAACTTACACTTACTTCAAACGCACTTTACCGCTTGATGCCTTTGAGCTTGCTTTATATATATATTAAAAATAATATGAAATGTGTTTGAACTAATTTTAAATAGTGACTGAAAACAATATCAATCTTATGAACTCACACTCACTTTAAGCAAAATTTAATTTTAGATTCATTGAAGCTCACATTATTAATTTATTCAACAATGAAATTAAGTGAGTCTGTCAACTAATTGAAAATGTATATAAATATTATTTAAGCATAGTTTTACTTGGAAGCAGCTTAAAGAGTTTGTTAATTTTTCTGCATAATACAAGGAGAACAAATAGCAAAAGCGCGTGGAGAGCTGATACTTCTGTTTAATTACACAGAGTGCTCGGCTCTTCATAATTAGCATAATGCATACTGTAGTCGCGAAACGAGCAGCTGCAACAGTTGCCACATGCTAATCTCGGCAACATTTTGCTGCGGCACGCTCAACGCTCATTAGAGAATGTCGCAAGCATTTGGAGCCAAGTTAAGGCGGTTAAGTCAGAGAACTTAAATTGTAATGCTTCATTGTGTCCGTAAACTTTCGCAGCAATCATCGATTATTGGACGATGGCGGTGGGATTGGGGGAGGCTGTGAATCTTTAAGGATAACCGGGCCAATTGTCCGGCATCCGGCAGGCAGTGAGTTGACTTGGCAATTGAGAGTGCGCTGGCTGCGTCTGCATGCAGTGCACAGGAACTGCAATGCATGGGGGACATGTTGCATGCCCCATTGCACTGGCAATGGCAGTTGCGGCACTCGATGCAAGGCCATTGTTATTGTGCCACCTGCAACAGCTGCCACAGCTGAGACTCCGCAGCAGCAGCAGCAGCAGCAAATGTTGCAATTACTATGCACCAAGCGCATGTGAATAACTCCGTGTGTGGGTGTGTGTGTGTGTGTGTGTGAGAGAGAGTGTGTGCAACGCACACAAAAGTTCAATATGTAAATGGGCATTGTGTGCGTGAGCTGTCAACACATGGGCAAACGAACGAAAATGAAACAGTCAACGGGGGAGTCATCAACATGAACAATGAAAATGCAAACACACACATATATACACACACTCACACACACCCACACACACAGACATACATGAGAGATGAGCGGAAATTATTGACCACAAATACAGCTACAATTGTAGCACTCATTTTGTAGGTCACTGGCACAGGACCAATAGAGACCAGAGCTGTCAATTCTCGATTACCGAAATCAAAAAGACAAAGCGAGCGTGCACGACTTGGAGATACCTCGCACAAACAGTAGCGGGCAAAGGCAAAAGAAAGTAAAAAAAAATAGTTAAAAAACAACATCATATTATGATTACAAAGTAAGGAACCAAAAGTAACTAGTAAAACTTTAAATAGAAAAACATACATATTTAACTATATCATTTTACAGCTTAGACTACCAAATTAGCAGAAATAAGCTCTGCTAATATCGAATTAAAACTGATTTAGAGGGTATGAAGCTATAATATAATCAAAACGCCACGCTTCAAATGTGGCGAGTGATTAAACAACGAGTAACTCCAGTCTATATTAGATATTCAATTATTAAAGCAATTCCAGTAAAGTCCAAACTTATTTTAGAAAGCGGAAAAAATAGTTAAAAAGCAACATAATAATATGATTACAAAATAAGGAACCAAAAGTAACTAAAAAAGCTTCATTACAGGGTATGTAGAAGTAATATAAGTAAAAAGTCGCGCAACAAATATATCGAGTAACTAGGCTATAGTAGATATAGTATCACTTTTCATGCTGTCAGCTTAAACTATTGAATCAGCATGAATGAGCTCTGCTAATATCGAATTACAAACGCATTCAATGGCAACAATATAAGCAAGAAATCATGCTTCAAATGTAGAGAGTGATCAACGAACGAATCAATAGATATTCAAAAATTAAAGCAACTCTAGTTGACTATAAGTTGATTATTGGTAATACCTCGCACAACCCGCTACAGCAGCAAAATGCGAGGAAATCAAAGAAAAATATTTCCAAAACAAAACGCACAAAAAGTGACGACTAAAACTTCTAATAGAAAATTAAATGCACATATTTAACTATATAATTTTACAAGCTGTCACTATCGATTAACCATGAATAAGCTCTGCTAATCAAATTTAAAATATTTGAGGTGGTATAGAGCAATGATATAAGTAAAAAGTCATGCTTCAAATAAAGCGAGTGATTAAATCAAATGTAGCGAGTGAAAAAAAAAACTAAATTCTAGTAGATATAATATCACTTTTCAAGCAATCAGCTTGAACTATTGAATAACTATGAATAAACGCAGCTTATATCGAATGAAAAGTGAATTAAAGTGTATAGAGCAACAATATAAGTAAAAAGGCATGCTTTAAATATAGCGAGTGAAAAAAAAGTAATTTATAGTAGATTACTATTACTTAGATAATATAAGTATAAAGTCATGCTTCAAAAGTAGCGAGTAGAAAAAACAACTAAAGTCTATTTATTCCTTAAAATTATTTCTTTATAAGCTACCAGCTTTAACTATTGAATAACTATAAATAAGCAAATACTAGCAAGTGAAAAAAATAACTAATTTATAGTAGATTTATATGACTTAGAATTACTTTACTTTATTACTTAGTGTTAACCTTTACCTATCGAGCATGAGCATGAATATCCTCTACTATGCTCGTATCAAAAATGCTTTAAAGAGTTTAAAGCAATAATATAAGTAAAAAAGTAAAAAGTCACGCTTTAAATGTAGCCAGTGACTAAATAACGAGCAACTAGTCTATAGTAGATGTTCAATTGTTTGAGCAACTCCAGTCTCAATTGATTAGTAAGAATTAAACCACTCACATTTAAGTTAATAATCAGCGAGTGTGCAGAAACAAAAAGCGAACTTAAATTTCCAGTGGCATAAGTTGGAATTCGCTTCAAATTGCCCTCAGACACTCGAGCAGCATGGTTGAGCGCCAACACTTATGAGAATGGTTTTTCCGCCATTGCGAAAATGCAGTAAATGATTTGCAAATGTTTGGCACTTGTGCTTTCATCAAGTGCTTTCCAGTTTAGCTACAGGAAAATGCGCGAACATTTCTTGCCATGCTGACATGTTGCCAGTTACACGCACCACATGTGTGTGTGTGTGAGTGTGAGTGTGAGTGTATTTGTGAACAAGTGTTGTATGCATTTGTTGCGAAGGCATGCGCTTAATAATTAAGCATAGATGCCACACACACACACACACGCTCGCAGTAGTTACAAGAGTCTTGTTGTTATACCCTTTACTCCTAAAACGCCCAAATCGAGAGTATGCTCGAACTTATATAAACGATGTGAACATTAGAAAACTTTCAATGGATCACGTTTAATAAAAACTTTATTGTTAAACAAAGAATCGATTAGTTGTGCTTTCAACTTGGTTGACTTCAAAGTCGAGTGCCTCCCTGTTTGATGAGTTGAACTAATGCGGATTGTGCTGCTGTTTGTTGCAGCAACATGCGGCGCGCTTTTGTCTGGCCACCAAGCCGACTGACATCAGCTCAACGAGGGCTTCGACTGCCATTGCGGTTTCTCACATGTCGACTTAATTAAAGAAAACTTAATTAAATGATAACACAGCGGCAGCCAACAAAGTTATGCGAAATATTTCATGTATGTACACGCATTCAAGTATGTGCGTGTGTGCGCCTGTGTGTGTGTGTGTGGTGACTGTGCACCGCCAGCAAATACCAGCATTAACAGCAAGAACAACAACAAGAAGAACAACAACAGCAGCCATATGCATCCAGTTGCCAAAGATAGACACAATGTGCCCATGTCTCTTCATCAGACAGTTGAGCAATCAGTTGATCAGATTGTTGCCTTAGCGTCTTTAAATGGGTGTTGCCACACCCACCCACCTCCCACTTCTCTTTGTTCCACGCCCAGTCAGGCAAGCTTTTCAACTAATTGGCGTAGCAATTGGCCAACAGGTGTGTGTAAATGGCCAAAGCACTTTCAGGGCTATTCAACGCAGCATCAATTATTGACTTGAATAACGAAGATTATCAACTGCAACACGAAATTGACGTGAAAGCTGTGCACAATACTACAGCATTTGCGTAGATACTCTGCAAATTGGATATAACTCAATTTTAAGACATTATAACTGCTACTGGTTTCATTAAAAACGTTTAAATTGTAATAAAAAGCGTGCTGCTGAAACATATTTAAGTATTGAATTTCTAAAAATAATCAATTCAATATTGGAAAGAAGCATTAAAAACATAGATGTTCAAGACAATCTAATGTTAAATTTGATTTGGCAAATATGCCAAAGAGTCGGTAAATATATACTTGAAATCTGCCTTCAAACTCCTAACCAATTCAAATCGTTTTAGTCTTTCTTTACAGCAATCGAAAGAAGTATTCAAAATATAGAACATCAAATATTTGGCAAATAAGCAAGAGTCGGTAAATATATACTTGAAGTCTTCCATCAAACTCCTAATTTATATTTTGCAAATATGCAAAATGTCAGTAAATAAATGATAATAATTAATCGAAAGAAGTATTCAAAATGAAGATGCTAAATACAATTGAATGTTTGTTATAAATTCCTAAAAATAACCATTTCAAATTGTTTTAATCTTGCTTTACAGCAATCAAAAGAAGTATTTGATATTAAGAAGCTAAAGACAACTGAATGCAAAATTCTATTTGGCAAGTATCCAAAAAAGTTGCTAAGTAAATAATTAAAATTTTTATTCAAGCTTCTAATTGAATTGAATTGATTATTTATTCAAATCATTTTACTCAGCATTCCAAAGTATTCAAAATTAAAAATCTAACGACAAATGAATGTAAAATTCTATTTTGAAGATATGCGAAAAGTTAGCAAATAAATAATTGAAATCTTCCTTCTAACTCCCTAAAAATAAACAATTCAAATCGTTTTTCTCTTGCTTGACAGTAATCGAAAAAAGTATTCAAAATTAAGAAGCTGAAGACAATCTAATGAAATATTCTAATTTGCAAATATGTAAAAAAGTTAACTGAAAGTAGTTCCTTCTAATTCCTAACTTCCTAAAAACAAACAATTCAAATTGTTTTACTCTTGCTTTATAGCAATTGTAAGAAGTATTCAAAATGAATAGATTAAAGACAATTGAATTCTATTCTATTTTGCAAATATGCAAAAAAGTTAGTAAATATACAGACTTAAAATCTTTCTTCAAACTCCTAATTTCCTTAAAATAACCAATTCAAATCGTTTTACTCAGCATTCGAAAGAAGTATTTAAAATTAAGAAGCTAAAGACAATTGAATGTAATATTCTATTTGGAAAATATGCAAATAAGTCGCGATATAAATACTTTAAATGCTGCTTAAAACTACTTTTTGCTAATACCAAAATTATTATTTAAAATGTAAGCATAATCCTTAAAGTTGTACATTTGTTGAATAATAAATAGTTAATAGAAATAATTATTTGCATTGTGCTGAAAAAGTTACTGCCTCAATTGCTGGCCATTTTAATCTTACTCTTACTTTAAGTTTTGCATTTAATAAATTTGATTGCACTTATATAATTATTTGCATTGTATTGAACTGAATACTGTCTCAACAGCTGCTATTGAAATCTTACTCTCGGCTCTACAATTTCAAAACTTCATATGACATGTTAAATGCGTCGCTACAGCTACTTGATGTGGCAGTGCAAGAGTATTAAGACTTCGGCATTTGAATGTGATTTATGGTTGTCATAAAGCGGCGTGCAGTGCAAAATGCTGTCTGCTGAAAAGGCCCTGCAACTCATTCGTAAACGCTGCAAGAGCTGGGACACTAGGACACTCGTCCTTGCTAGAACACACAAAACAGATACATTAGCGGCCATAACGTATGAGCTCTTCACTGTCTCTGTGTGTGTGTGGGTGCATATGGATATGGAATGCCAGTGCTTTTAGATGACTATGCTGAAATGGCTCTATAAGTGTTTATGCAACTGGGCGAGTGCCCGCCTGTGTGTGTGTGTGTGTGTGTGTGTGTGCCTGTTGCCGCCTGTTGCCAAGAAAACACTGACACTTTTCCGCATGTTATGCCTGTTGTTGCAATTGTTTGCATTCACACACACACGCACACATGCCTCGCTGCATTGCATTATGGCATTGTCTCTGTCAATATTGTTGTTGTTGTTGTTACTGTTGCTGTTGTTGCATGGCACACAGTTTCGACAATGCACAGCAGAGGGAAAAAAACATTTGTTGCAGACTTTTAGGCTGCTTGGCAAATTCGTGTACCACTTTAATGGGAAATTCGGAATTGTATGCAAATTAAGTGACATGCACCCAACTGCAGCTTGGGAATAAATAGTACCACTTCAAGCACCACTTCCCCATCGATTCCAGGCCAATAAGTAGGCCAGAGAATTGCAATGGCAGTCGATGTGAAAGTTTTGCTGTTGACACGATGCAAGTATTTTAATTGCACCGAGCAAGATAAATATTTTATACAGCAGAAAAGTATTATTGTAAACAACTTCCAAGCGCTATAAATTTACTCTATTTTAGTGGAAATCGAATCAGTTGCATTGGCGTCAACGCATCAACTTTTGGCCAGGAAGCGAGCCAAAGTTTCGCTTATGACTGAATGTGCTCAAGTCGAATCAATGATGCGTTTTGCACTATGCATTTCAAGCCCGTATGTGGCATTGAGTTCGCTGCCGTATGCCACAGCAGCTCACTCAGTTTCGTGTCCACTCAATTTCGCACACACACACTCACACAGACAGATAGACGGGCGCTGCGAACACACAACATCCGGCGGAATAATGCTTCTGTGCACGCGCTACAGCTGCACATCCTGGCCCAAAGGAGGTGCCAGCGATTTCTGCATTTTGTTGTTGTTTACGCGCATTGATGCTAATGCCAACTTCTGCTGTCGTTGCTGCTGCTGCAATGGCAATTTTAGGGTCATCGATTTACTGAAATTGTAGTGGCCCATTGTCGTGTCGGCTGCTTTTTATGGCCGTTGTCAAGTCGCATTTTATTATGATCGCGAACACGTGACTGCAGCCAACGCGGCTGCCGAGACTGCTGTAAAAATCGAACACAAAAATATCCGGCTACGGCCCATGTGCTTGATGAAAATCCCACAAAAAACAGCTCTACTTTCCATTCACTTTCCACAACTCGCATGTGCATGGACACTCATGTTAGTGTGTGTGTCTTCAAGAACGCTTCGCTATTTTCGCAGCATACTTTTGTGCGACAAAATAACTGACAGCGTTTTCTTCTCTTTTGGCTGAGCATGTGGCATGTACGCGTGTGTGTTTGTTTCTGTTTGTGTTTGTAAATTACAGTTGATGATTTTCGGCAACCTCCTCACTCCGCTGCAATGCTGTATCTGTTTGATTGTCGACATGTCACAGTGTTTCACTGCAGTTCCGAATTTATCAATACCCTGCACGCAAGTCACATGCCAAAAGGGGTAGCAACGGCAAGAAAACATTTGAATTATTTTCCATTTAGTACTCGACAGGCTGATAAACCAATGAAGGAGACCTGCTAGGAGACTGCTAGCTGCCAGAGCACTAAGACGAGATTTCGCCGAAACCGTTTACTTAAAAGTGAACGACAATTAATAAGTTCTTATGACATGTGTATAAGGTTTGGTCAGCAGAAGATGTTCACGAAATGTAGTCTTATTTAATACTTAATTACTTTAATAAATCTTTATTAAGTAGTTGAACCAGTACAATATAGTACCATTATAACATATGTCAGGAATATCTCACACCGATCAAACCTCAAGCAAATATGTCATAAGGTAAGTCCTTATAAATCTAAAAAAGTTAGTGCTCGAATTGAGTTGATAATCTGAACTAAACTTATCGCCAATTGTGCCACCTCATTGCTAGGGTATTTGACAGCATATGACTACTGATGTTGACGCTGTGGGGAAATTAGAAAATTATTTTTGTGTGTCTCATTTTTTTGTATGCAAACTGCTTTTGCCGCTAAACGAATGCGAAATGAAACTTCCTGTCGCACAATTAGTGCGGCATCCGCTTGCTAAGTGAAATAGTAAAATAAAAAGTATATCAACACTTTCGCACTTTCAAAATAGAATGAAATGTATTTCGATTGCATTTCCATGCATAAATTTGCGACGCTCTGATCGATTGATTGTCAGCGCTCTTCCAACGTCGCGATAGCGCCACAAAAAAGCAATAAATTTCCGGCTCAATGTTGTGCAAATTGATTTTTGATAAGCAACAGCAACAGCAAGAATTCGCTACGCATTGGAGAAATTGCGCAAACCACGAAATGATTAGATCAATGTCCAATAAACAGCAAAACAACACAGAGCACGTTGTGTTTGGGGGGGGGCAGGGGTTGATTGAATCTCTGGAAGCCAACATTAATAGTTGTCCATAGCTCAAGTTGTCGAAACTCGAACAACAATGTTTCGGTTTTCGATTTCGCTTTTATTTCACGATATCTCAACGAGAGTTTAGCAAAGCTTAAGTTTCATTTATTTCTATTTAATTGGGGAAGTGAGTGATAGAGAAGGAAAGTACTCTATTATTATTTCTAAACAATTTTAACGAATTTGTAGGTTTATAGAGCAAGAAGAATTTATGAAAACTTAAGCTGCATTCAATTCTATTATTATTTATAAACAATTTTACGATATTGTAGTTTTATAAACAATAATTTTTGAAAGCTTTAGTTTCATTCATTTCTAATATTATATATAAAAAATTTTACAATTTCTTTTCAACAAGAATTCGCTTGTCTGAATTAAGCTTCATTCATTTCTACCTAATTGACGAAATGAGTGATATAAAGATATATCTAAAGAAGGAAAGCAGCACTCTATTATTACAATGTTACGAATTTCTAGTTTTATAAAGCAATATCTCAACAAGAATTTAGCAGAGCTTAAGTTGCATTCATTTCTATTTACTTTGGGAAGTGAGTAATATAAAGATTTACCTAAAGAAGCGAATCACTCTATTATTACAATTTTACGAATTTATAGTTTTATAATGCAATATCTCAACAAGAATTTAGCAAAGCTTTAGCTTGATTCATTTCTATTTATTTGACGAAATTAGTGATGTAAATATATATCTAAAGAAGGGAATCACTCTATTACTACAATTTTACGAATTAATAGTTTTATAAAGCAATATCTCAACAAGAATTCAGCAAAGCTTAAGCTTCATTCATTGCTATTTAATTGAGAAAGTAAGTGATATAAAGAAACATCTAAAGAAGGAAAGAACACTATTATTTGTAAACAATTTGAAGCATTGTAGTTCTATGAAAACATTTATAGCGCGACTTGCTTCTCGATTCAGAATCTATTCAAAGAGAAAGCATATTTATAATACCCTTGGAGAGTGTATTATAGAGACAAAACAACACATAACCAGCTAGCCACAACATGACATGTCCAAGGGACTGGCAGCGACGCACAAGCCGATAATGAAAATGAGTTTTCATGGGTTGGGGGGCGGGCGGCGGCAAAAAGAGTTTTTGTGTGTGCGAGCAGCGCGAGTTGATGTTGATTGATTTCGCGTTTGGCTCAGCTGACAGCCGAGACCGGGCGCCATAACTATGACTTATGTTAGGCGATTGCTTAATTAAAACGCCCGGCGACAGCAAACAGCGACAAACAACAAAACAGTGGGGAGCAACACAACAATTTTGTTGCGCTGCTGAGTAGCAAGCAGCAAGCAGCAACCGGTGGCAGAGAGCGAATCAAAACAGTTTGCAAAGAAAACTTTTTAATGAGTTGTGGCAGGGCCACGGGCCCAGCGCAGACAGCCAGCTTGCTAGCTTGCCAGCTGTTTTACCAATAATTTAACACACGTTACGTATACGCCGCATACGCGCACACACCACTTGCTGCACAATCCAATCAAAAGTTTACAATTCACGCTCGAAATATCGCACTTCGGTCGACGCACTTGTCTCAGTCGCTGTCTCCTCCTCCTCGGCAGCTGAAACACGATGCTGTATAGGTGTCGCGGGAGCATGGGCTGTTGTCAAAGCTGCTTAGTACAATGGCTTTAAGTGCCTGCTGCGCCCGCAAGTATGCTATAAAAGATAGCTACTCGTAACGTTAAGCGTATACCGCATTGTAAAAAATTAAGTGCCATGTGGCAGCTGTGCTCGCCTCCTACATACATAATAACTGCCTACCAATGTTGATCCGATTTATGCCACGTTGGCGTAAATCTTCATTTCACGCAAACTCCTGCGCTTATTATGATTTAAGCCAACCTGAGCTAGCTCAACACTGCTTCAATCTCCACGCTCCATTTCGCGAAATACTCGAAAGCATTTCTGGAAATGAATATTCTTTGAAAGTATTTCTCAAAATGAATAATGTTTATAAATTCCAATAACAAGCTTTAAGTTTCAGGAATTATTATTACATTTAATTGCAAAGTTTTTCTGGTCTTCCAACTAGTTGCAACAGTTAGGTTAATAATATTGTTATCCAATCATATTGCTAAATTCTTAATTTAAAAAAGCAAATTACCTAAATTTAATTCGTATTGCTATATTTCAAATTTCCAAATAGATAATTATCTAAATTTCATACTTGAAAATAAGCTCTCCTCAATCAAACAGTTTTACGCTTGACTATATTATTATATATTAGAATACTTAACACATATAGAATATGACTATATTTAAATCAATTCTTATTGCTAGATTCCAAATTTCCAAAATGAAAATTACTTAAATTTTACATTTGAAAAGACCTTCTCTTTAACGAAACAGTTCTACCCTTGAATATATTATAATATTTTAGAATATATTATATTTTATTGCAACTACATTTCCAAAGTATGACCTATCTATTATTTAATATTTACCGAAACTGGGCACAGTGCATAGCTTTTGATTAGTCGACGATTCTTAGCGATAAACCTCAAATTAACTAAGTTTAGTGGAGGAAGCATTAATGATTTTGGTATGTTATCAATACTGCTAATATTATTTGTGCTCTATGACGTTACAATAGTTGACATTTAGGACAATGAGCACACACAGTGCACCTGCTTATATATACGCAATATCTGCAGACTGTTGTTGTGTGTGTGCGAGTCGTGTTTGCAGCTCACGTGCTCGTTATTCATAAGTTGCTTACAAATTCATTGCACATTACAGCTGCAACAACAATAGCAGCAGCGCAGACAGCAGCAAGTGGCTGCCAAGGAGCGCGAGCAATCGATAGCGAGTGGGAGCGAGAGAGCGACAGCGTGGGGGGAGTGGGGAAGCGCACGACGTAACGGCACCAGCGACTCTATTAGGATCCATCAATGTCAGCCAATTTATGCGCATATTAAAAATGCGGTCTGCCAATGACAAACACAGCGACTGCGACCCTTCAAATGCACACACACACACTTATATATATACGCACACACACAGGGACGCATATGACGTGGGCTTTCATGACGAACGCGCAAAATTGAGGCGCAAGTCAAGAACGTGACAAAAGCAGGCGAGACACAGATCTAAACAGCAGCGTGTGCTGCACTGTGGTGGGTAGAGGTGAATTGAGGTGACGCGTGCTCTTCGACGACTGAGGTGAGTTAACGTTGGACAGAACAGGCAGCGTGTAAATGTAACTATAATGCGAGAGTGCTTAGAGTGCTTTTGTGGGTTACAATTGCAGCCACTGATAAGAGGGGCGCGGGTCAGTCACGAGGCGGGGTCGAACGCCGGCGCATACTGCCTGCAATTATGACAAATGCATTCAATTGAGTTCAAATGCATAGCCTTATCGGCACACAGCATGTGGGGGCGGGGGCGTAACTATGCCACATCCTTGGGGCTGAGACAAGCTTATCGACATTTGCAGTTGTGTGCAGGTGCGCCACTGTGACACTAATACTAATGCCAACGACGTAAAGAGACTTCAACACCCCAACCAAGGGAAGCACGACGACGCTATGCAAGGGAGAGGAGACGAAGATGAGAAGTAGGAGATATAGAGAGAACGAGTACAGCTGCAAATAGAAAATGCCACTAGTTTGGGCTTAATTATTTCCATTTGCGAGACGCAAAATGGGTTAGTTAAATGCTTGATAAGTTGAGTTCACATCTTAAACGCTTACAATAGACTTGCACAGTTATCTCAATGCGTTTGTGTGCTGCCCAGCGATCCATCAGATTCCGATTCATTAGCTTTTTGACCTCAAGTAACGCACACAGCAAATGCCCATACAATATTCACAAAGAGCGACCTTCCTATTAGCCGGACAATTACCAAGCTAACAGCTCATTCAAGACTCTGTCTGCATTACGACTTTATGCATCGGTAACTAAGAATATCAAACTATAAGCTCTACTCTACTCAGCTACGTGAATGTGTGTGTGTGTGGCGTTATATATCTACTTAATGCGCAAGTAGGCAGCTTACATTGAAACACAGTCGAAGCAGCTCGGAGTGATAATGATAACAATGAAACATTTAATAATTTCAATAAATTTCACACACAAACGCATTAAGGAGCTTGTCTCTAATGGCAAGCCGTAAAATATTGCACTGCCAGAAAAGTGAGGAGTGCTATCGGTTACCATAAACAATATTTTAATAAATATTGTGTAGCAATGGTCTGGCAACGCCGTGACAGCATAGATCAGCTGTTCACAAAAGCAGCAGCAGAGCAGCAAAAAAGAGAAGCGCAAGAGGAATGCAAAAAAGCGATGATGACGAAGAACGACGAATATTCGACGCAAATGACGCAGTTACTACGCAGTAAAATACAACGATCAAATCAAAACTTTAAATACGCCAATAAATAAATAATTCTTGTAGATAACATGAAAAACTTATATTAAAATAACAGAACCAAACCTTGGTCCCACATTTGTTATCAGCTTGCAGCTCACTCTATAAAGTATTTTTATTTGCAGTTAATTTTTGATTTTACTTCGGGTAATATTTTTAACAGTGCACCCAAATGCTCTAACGACTTGTTCGGTGTATGTATGTGTATAAGTCCTTATTTGAACAGCTGAATACAAGTTTCTATCAATTGCATTTGTTTGGGCACCGAATGCCGCAGGATTTGCCTTGTGTGCACTTTATTTATTTATTTTGTGTGACGGCATAATACGAATCGTAATAACAAAATTCCCACACACACACACACACAGAGAGAGAGAGAGAGAGAGCAATACTCGAATGCTTTGCTCGCTGGCTTGTGGGTTTTTAATGTATGCAAATTTTGTTGGTTCCCAACATCCTTGAGATGCTCGCACTGCATTACGGCCTTCTGCTAATGAGCTGTGAAATATTTCGTATTTATATCCGTTGCTCGCTTGTTTAATATTTAAATAATCATTTTCTGCTCTGATTCTGGATTATGCATTCAACTACAGCAACGATTTGAATACGAGAACATTTTGCCATTATTTCCACACTCGCTCCAGATAATTTCTGACAACATGCAACAAACTTTCAAGCAGATTTTTGTGTTAAAATTTAAATCACTTTCACATTTGTTGCTGCTCTATTCTAGAGATTATTTGACATACTTCAGCGCTATCGTGCGACATTCACGTTTTTCAATATCCTGACTACCCTCAGGGCTGCGAGGTTCCGCTCACGTTGCTCCCCTGCTGCCAGACTAGATTATATCACACTATGTGAAACATTTGTGCTGCAGATTAAGAGCTTCACTTCTTAGGCGTCGATAAGAAAGGGCAGCCAGACAGTTTAGCGATTAAAGCAGACAAACAACACACAAGGTGAAAAATGTGAACTTCTGCAGCTGCTGAAAAGCCGTTTGCTTTTTGGCCGATAAGCTAGAGGCAAAGAGTTAAGCGCCACACGCAGTAAGTTGAACAAATCAACAGCCAACCTTGCTGCGCCACCGCGCGAGTGGCACGCAAACATATTGCGAATATTAACGAAATTAGTAAAATACCAGAAAAATGCATTTAAAATTGGGTGCAGTCACTTCTACTATACCCTGCAAATTGTCAAATTCAACAGCGAAGGGGTAGCCTAGGTTTATGGCTAGTTATTTCAATTCAAGTGGAATATTAAATATTGAATGAGGTAATGTATAAACTATTTATTTGGGAGACAATAAAATATATCTCTATTTTAGCATTAAGTGTGGAGGAGCTATAAATTTCATTATAGGGATATATATAAATGATCACATAACATATTAATTGTAGTTCTGTATGACATCAACTGTATAGAAGCTTCATATGTTTAAGTATTGTTTATATGAGACCCATAACATATGAATTGTAGTTCTATATCCCACATTAACTGTGGAGAAGCTTTCAATATTATGTATAATACACAATACATATTAATTGCAATTCTATATCATAGCAATTGTGAATAACCTTTAACTGTTATTTTGATACACCGCAGATATTAATTGTAGTTCTATCAACTGAGGAGTAGCTTTAAATGTTGTTTTAGGGATCATTTGTAGATACAAATAACATATTAAATGTAGATCTATATCTCACATTAACTGTGGAGAAGCTTTAGAAATCGACAAAATATTAATTGTTGTTCTATATCACATCAATCCTTTAAATGTTGTGCTTGATACAAAAAACATATTAATTGTAGTTCAAGAGAGAAGTTTTGTATGTTGTTTTTGGGATCATTTATAATGATCATTTATGTTGCATAAAACATACTAATTGTAGATCTACCTCACATCAACCGTGGAGTAACTTTGAATGTTGTTTTAGGGATCAATTATATGATAAACATAACATATGAATTGTACTTCTATATCCCTTTAACTATCGAGAAGCTTTAACTGTTGTTATAAGAATCGCTTATATGATACACATAACATATTAATTATAGTTCTAGATCGCATCAACTGTGGAGTAGATTTAAATGTTGCTATAGGAATCCTTCATAAACTACACATAACATATTAATTGTAGTTTTATGTCACATTAACTTCATCAGCTGCAAATACAGCTGAATATTTGGAAAATATTGAACTTTCTTAAATGGGAGCAGTTGAAAAGGGTATCTGTGCATAGTGTACTCGCCAGCTGTTCTGCTATAGACCACGTAAAATGCCAATAAACTGCGAATGCGAAACTTTCGGCTTGTGCTCTTTTCGCGCTGCCTGCAAAAAAGTTGGCCGTGTTTGCGAGAAACTGCCAAATGGGGTTCGTGTTCGTGTTTAAATTGTTGAAAGAGACTTTATGCAGGTGTTGCTTGCTGCCTCTTATGCAAAATGAATGCGCCAATTATAGGAGACTGCACGCGCACATGTGCGAGTGTGTGTGTGATATAAAAGTTATTTTGGCACGCAACGAAAATGTGTAATCAATTGTAATTAAGCGCAACAAACAAGTAAAGCGAGGCAAACTGAAGCGACTTCTCAGCGCCGCGCAGTATGCAACAGTCGATGTTGTCGCAGATCTCCCAGTTAATATTTAAAGTAAAGTTTAGTTAATTGAGAGCGAAGAGAAAAGGGGAGCGACTTAAAGAGAGTGTGTGCCAGCAACTGAAATGGCCCAATGCCAGCGCCTGGCGTCGAGATATAAATGTGGCAACAAATGTGGGGCAACTCACACATGGGCAGTGGCATAGACAGTGCGGCGTTATCATTGCACATTTCACTGTTTGCTGTAACAATTACAGCAGAGCCCACAACAATAACAAAATACCAAGAACAGCAACAGCAATAGCAACATTTGTTGGCACACATTCAAAATTGCCAGCAGCCAAAACAAGCCTCCCAAAAAAGCGCTCCCCTTGCTGTCCCTGTCATAAGTTTGTTTTTGATAATATGAAACAGCACACATACAGCTGCAATTGTGTGTTTCTGTGGTTTTCCGGCCAACAGCAATAAGAACAGCAAATGAGGGTTTATAGGTAATTGCTTTGTTTGCCTCTGCAAAAAGTCTTGGATAAATTTAACAATGCCAAATAAAGAAGAAATTTGTAGTTTGTTGTTTGTTGTACTTGAATTCAGAGACTTTGAAGACGAGCTCAAATACATAGAGATCTTGTCTGTCAATAACTCATGATGTCATGCAGGTAGTCATTACGAAAGAACGTGTTAATATAGTATAAATACCTAACGCTATCAGATTTACAGTCCAATTATTATTTTTTTTTGAGAAGAACGCTGCCAGTCTTTTTATACATAAATTTGTAGTCAAATTACACACAAGTAGCTGCGGTCATTATTTCACAGTTCACTTTTGACAATTAGAGTCAGCTTGCAACATTTAATGGGTATTAAATCAAATGTAACGACATCAGAAGCGTCGCGCACCTGCAACTATAAAACTATTCAGATTTTGCAGCTGAACACGCGGAAGCACTGAAAACAGTCGTTCATTTAGCTTGGAAGTGCTCACTTAAATCTCGACCATGACGTCCGTCAGTTTCTATATACTGCAGAACTTTCTGATTCGCAGTTTAGCCTTCAATCCCACGCGCCCTTTGTACTTGACGCGATCTGAAGAGAAAATGGTCGAAAATGTGGAATTATACGAACCCGAAGCGCTGCACTTTCCCCCAATTCACATATCAGCACAACCCGAAGCCATGGATGTCAAAAACCAACATAGTCTGTAAGTCGACTTGTAACTAAGAGTATACTAGCCAAACCTGAAAAGTTCCCAAAGTCCTGCAGTTGATGTGGAGCCCAATGATGGCTATTCAAGTAATCAACGATCTGCTTTCCATGCGGCTGTCCCCAAACGCAACTGCCACATCATTAAGTGCCCCAAGTTCGCACACGCCACCTTTGGCACCGACTTTAAAAAGTGCTACGAGTTCATGAATCCTTGCTACTTGGCGGTCGCCAGCTGCATGCGCTACAATGCTCAACTGCCTCGTAAGCTAATCCTTAATAATTATTTTATGCACTGCCTTTCAATCGATGCATTGTTTGCAGGTCTAAAGGTGGTGGAGAAGAGTCAATGTCTGAATCTAGAGTAATCAGCAATATTCCATTTGCAATTCACATTCATATATTATGCCTTTTGTTAATGTTAAGTACTGCTAAGCACTTGATTGTAATTACTTTCGAAATATTTCGAAAGCTTTCACGCTTTAACTTGTCTATACAAATTAATTTCATTCTCTTCGATTTCTGTTTGCCATGAACAAATCCTTTTATTTAAATCAATTTTATTATTTAATATACTCTTTGCAAAATATAATACTCGCAAAAATGTGATTCAATTTATCTGTGAAAGGCATCTGACATTATTTGCATTTCATGTTTAGTTTGAACATTTCGAAGGATCCCCCTTAGCTTCCACAGGATATCACACAGTCGAATCGTTTCAAATTTCGGTTGAATTTATTTTTTTTATAAGCAACAATTCAACTGTATTTGAAAGGTCAGCACACATGTTAGTTTTCTATGATAGTTACGAGGGCTACATAAACAATATTTAAAACATATATGACGATAGTAATTCGACTATTCAAATAAAACTTAATATATACATAAATAGAAAGCTCGTGTATATCGTGTTTCTAAAAATCACCCTCGCAACAAAATTAAAACAGAAATTCAACAGCAGTTGCCGAGTCAACATTTAGCTTGAATGTTGCAACAATTTGATAAATTAATCCAGCATTTATATAACACTATATATATATAGACATTGTTTACATACAAACTCGTTTATGTGCAGTTGTAGAGCAGGCTGATGACAAATGGAGAACTGCATTTAAAATTTTAATTGCATATGAAAATAATTCTTGAATGACAATATGGTAATATAAATACACAAATGCACTTCATTAACGATGCTCTAACAAATGTGCTACACACACACATACACAGAGAGACACAATAATATTAAATGAGCACACTCATTAAAATCAGGTCAAATTCACTTATCACACCGGATAGATTTACTGCTGCCAGCTTCTGCAATACTTGCACAATTCTGCTTTAATTGGAAAACAAGTGAAATAGAAAAACCAGGCAAATAACATAACATATCAAGCAACAAAATGTCGAGAGTGTTTGACTAAAGGTTTAGCATAGCAAGCAATTAAAAACATTCTTGAAGCGAGCATTGCAATAAATGACATAGCAAACTTTAGTTAGTTCGAAAAGTAATTTAAGTGTGGAGCAACTCCTAGACGCCGACACTTGCTTACAGGGTATGTGAGTGAGGTGACAGTGCAAGTGACTTTTATTTGCAGCAATCTGAGTCAGATACACATAAGGCTCGGATGACAACAGCCCAGAAGGCAGTAACAATCATTGGCTTTGGCTTTAGAGCTTCATCTTCCATTGCCACTGCCGTCGTCGTCGTCGGCCTTAGCTATTGCTTTGTCTCACGCAACTATGGGAGGCAAGCAGGCAAGTCAAATATAATGCTGTCAGATGACAACTGCACAAACAGATACTCAGATAACTGACAGCACAATGCTGCGCTCTTCCAAGTTTCTTCTGCTATGAAATTAAACTTAGCAGCAAGCAACAAAAAAGTGGCAGCAAAAGAATCAACAAGGTCACAGCATGCCTCACAACTACGACAAAAAGACTGAAAGCTGACCTAATAAAAACTCAACTGCAGAGCGCTGCTTTAAGTCCCGGACATGGCAAAGATTTAACCCATTAACTAAAGTCATTGTCGGCAAACTGCAGAAACTTGTGTCGATTAATCGTCGAGGAGCACTTAACTAATTGAGGATGTCATCGATTTGCTGGGGCTAATTTATTTCGACTTAGGCGCAATTAAACACGCCCACTCAGCCGAACAGCAACTGTGACTGTTCACAGGAGCAATGCTAATTGAGAGATTCCTACTCGCCGCAGGCGAGCCTAATCAAGTGGGCGTGGCTGTGGCTCTATAACTGTCAATTATCAAATCGTCGTGGTCGCTATAAAAGCTCTTCAAGCCGCACAATACGAGTACAATGCAGAGCACAGCACGAAGATGGCCGGGAAATTTGGACAGCACTCGCAAACACTGACCACAACCAAGCAGACCATCAAGCTGGACAAGTTTTTCCAATTTGTGAACATCTTTTACCTATCCATCGGCATGGTAGCCTACGACACCGCGGACTGGAGCAACTGGCGCTCGCCAGGAGCACGCAAGTGGACCAGTCGCCTGCTGAGCTGGACTTTCTTCTGCCAAGTGCTAAATCTCAATATTGTGCTCGTCTCCGAGCTGATCTATGTGGCTTTAGCGTTTGCCAGCGCCAACAATTTCCTGCAGGCCACCATGAATCTCTGCTTCATTGGCTATGTGGTGATTGGTGTCATCAAAATACGCGACATTTGGTCGCAGCGCTCGCAGCTCACGCGAGTTGTTGCCCAACTGCAGCGACTGCATCCAGTCAGCGTGGAACAGCAGGCGGAGTACATGATGTCTAAGTATCTCGGTGGCTATCGGAAAGTCAGCATCTTCTACTTTTCCATGTACATGGTGCTGATTTGGACGTACAACCTGTATTGGGCTGTCTACTATCTGGTCTACGATTATTGGCTGGGCATACGCACCTTTCAGCGCATGCTACCCTACTACTGCTGGACACCCTGGGACTGGAGCACCAATTGGAGCTATTATGCAATGTACTTCTCCCAGAATTTGGCCGGACAGACTTGCGTCTCTGGGCAACTGGCGGCGGACATGTTTATGTGCGCGCTGGTCACACTGCTGGTCATGCATTTCAAACGCCTGGCCACACAGATCGAACAGCATGTGGCTGGGCGTTTGTCGCCGGACCAGGATTTGATCTTTCTGCAGAGGAGCATCATTTACCACCAACGGCTGCTGCTACTTTGCGAGGACGTGAATCAGATCTTTGGCATCTCGCTGTTTTGCAACTTTGCCAGCTCGTCGTTTATCATTTGCTTCATGATCTTTCAAATCACCATTGGCGGCAGCATCGACACACTGGTCATGCTCGCCTTTTTTCTCTTCTGCTCCATGGTGCAGGTCTTTATGATAGGCACCTTTGCGCAGCGTCTGATTAATGCGGTACGTAGGCCGTGCATTGTTTGGTACAACAACTAAATTTGTGCATTGCAGAGCGAGCATATCGGACAAGCGGTCTACAATCACGACTGGTTCGGCGGCGAGGTGCGCTATCGCAAAATGCTGATTCTAATCATCAAGCGCGCTCAGCGTCCCAGCTACCTAAAGGCCACCATATTTCTAAATGTTTCACTGATAACTGTGACGGATGTAAGTGCTGCTATCACCATTTATCTATCTTGCTATTGTCAACCCTTTTACTCCGCAGCTACTGCAACTGTCGTACAAGTTCTTCGCCTTGTTGCGCACCATGTACGCCAAGTAAAAAGGATCGACAACTAACTTATTGGCATAGCTGCAAGCTTTCTGTCATGCTGCATTGCACGGCGCTCAGCTTTTTGTCACGCTGTGTATTTAATCTGTGCTTAGCAATTAGTTTTTGTAAGTAGAACTAAAAGTGACAAAGTGCTAACTGCAATGACGTTGATTGGCAGATTATGGATTTGCATAAGTAGCTTTATGAATTTTCAACTAATATGAGTTAAGCAATTTATACAGATTTTTAGTGTAATTTGAAAATACGCAGAGTTTAGCCAGTCGCTTACTTCAGCTACATGTTGTGTGTGGCTGGCAGCAAGTGCAAGTGAAAATGACAAAATGATTGGCGAAATGATTGCTGAATTGGCCAAATCATGCCGCAACAATCATTTACGCCAAATCCACAACAGTTGTGGCTTCTAATTAAATTAAACAACCAACTGGCGTTGCTTGTGGTACAACACAAAGAGTATCGCTTGAAAAATACAATCTAAAATACAAAGCACAATGAACATGCGTGTAAATGAATACCCTACAAAATGTTATATAATAATGTTGCTGTTTGAAAAACATACAAAGTGATGTAGCTTTAGCATTAAATATATAAATTATCTATAACCCAATCAGTGTGTTGTGTGCTGGCTGCACTTTAAAAACAAAACTCTCGCTTATATGTTAGAGGGTATTGGCTGCAGCCACTGGTCATAATGAGTGGAGAAAATTCGCGCTGATTTTGCTTTGGTGCGCTTACAGCGAACGCTGTTTGGATAAAACGGAGCCGGAGAGTAAAGAGGACGGGGCTACTGTTACCACAAAGGCTATGATTAATTATCGCCATTTCGTTTGCACCAAGCGCGCGTGAAATGCAAGACAAATCTTTGACGCTGCTCAAAAATTAGCAGCACCAAAGCGCAGAGAACGAGAAGGCGAAAGAGAGAGCGAATAACTCCTCTGTGAGTCGCGGTACCTTGCACAGCGGCGAGCGCATCATTTGCACAGTTGTTCATTAAGCCAATGTCACGCCGCCATTTTAATTAAAGTTCTCCCAGCAGGCAGAACAACAACACATACTCGCCTCACACATAACCAAAGTAGGTGAAGAGGCAAAGGCGAATAATAAAGAAAAAAAGTGGCGATTGGCATTTAGGCGCGCCGCCTGAGCTTATGCAACACTTAAAATTAATTGCGAAATTGGCTGGCAAATTGCATTTTTATGACTGTAAAATTGAAAAGTTGACACACACGCACACGCAAACACACATTTGCAGAGAGAGAGAGAGAGTGAGAGAGACGAAGAGGGGAGGGAGCACGTGGCTAATTACATTTCTACGTCTGTCGCCGGCCAGCGGCCCAGATAGATGGCAAAATTGAAGAATTTTTTCAATTAAAATTAGAAGAAGGCACGAGAAAAAAAACACACACACACAAACAGATACAACAAGAAAGCGAAGCACATTCGCGTAACCAAATGGCAATCAGATGGACACGGCCACGGAGCAAGTCCGACAAGTGGGCGTGTCTGGTAGGCGCTGGCCTAATCTAATTAGAAATACGCGCGTCACGAACTTGACTCTCAATGAAATGCTCCCGCCCTCGCCCACGACCACGCCCCGCCACCACATTCTGTAGAATGGAGAAAATGTGCTCCGCTGGCGTATGGCAAAATAGTTTCGACTAATTTCATTTGCGTTTGCAGTTTTCATTTGCGAAAGTTGGAAAAACTTCCTCCACTGTGTCTGCACCACCTGACCCCCTGACCAGCTGACTGACCCCCCCGTCTCCCACAAGCAGTGCTTGCAGTTCCTGGCGCATTTCCATGGGATGCCAAACCGCTATTAATCAAAGTAATTGCAGGCGACAAATGGCAGCGGCAGTGAGCCAGCTGCCCCAGGTGCAGCGCTGTCTTGGCCCTCAGTCTTAAGCCATTGGCAGCATGGAAAACCCATCAACAGTTTGGCCCAATTCTTCATGTTCACGTATTAACTTTAAACTGAACTTTAACTTTTTAATATGTTGCGATCTGCATTGAAATGAAATGCGCTACTTTATTTGTAGAAAGCGCAGTCAACTGTTACTTTCAGATGTTGTCTTTCGAAATACTTGGCTCAATCACAAGCCGGAGCAGTCAATCAGCTTTTCATTGAGACGCAGCAAACTTTTTGCATTGTGCGTCTGTCAGTCAGTCAGATTTATGTCTGTGGACGTCGTCGTATTGTGGGATTAAATTAATTTCGAAACAGAGCGCCAACAAATGGGAAGCGAAATAATGGAACGAAACTTTAAATATATATTGGGAAAGTTTTGTAGTTTTGCTTGGGATATTGGCTAGAAAGTCAGTGGCCATACAGTGGCTTCTGTATGCGATTCCTGTTGCAATTCCGGGATATATATTGACTTATAAAAATGTCAATATCCAAGGCGAGCAGCGCAAGAAGACGAAAATTGCAATTGCAACCAAGTTTTTGCGCTCGCTGAGAAATTGTATTTCATTTCATCAAATGAAGAAAAATCGTACATTCTCATAAGGTCAGCGACGGACGACGACAAGAAGGAGGTGGAGTCAAAGGAGAAGCGAGAGCATCCATTGTCGAGTTCTTGGCGCCGCAGTTGCTGCACGTCACTTTGTCACATTCGCATTGAATTTGACATACGACTGTGTACAATATACACACACATCACAAACACTCACACACACGCACACGCACACACACACACGCAGTCGCTGTCATGTACATATGTGAATGGCTGTGTGTGTATTTGACTTGCAAAGGATTAGAGCGAATGCCAATTTTTGAGCATTTTTCATATGCCTTAAGCTCGGGTGACCCACTGCTAAGACTTCCGCTTCCACGTCCCCCAGCTAGCAACCCCCTTTCACTCCACCCCCCTACCTCTACCCTCCTTCTTATGGCTTTACACGCCAGTCCCCTACGGACTGCATTTGTCAATTCTCACTTACTTCATTTGAGTAAACACATTTGCTGCATTTCATATTTCCAGTCACGTTCTTAGCATAAATAACACACACACGCACACACACACATACAGTTGCATATAGATATAGTGGATATGTGTTGTGTATATTTTACTTTGACAAGATTAAATCTGCTTAAATTGTCAAACAGTCTTAGAGCAAATACGCAATTACAAAAGGTTAAACTGTATTTCAATCAAAAAATGTATCTGTTCATTTTAAAGATAGTTTCCAAACTTTCAGCAGAACAAATTGGATTTGATTATTGCAAAAAACTTTAATTTCATATGAAACTAAAATACTTTTAAGAACAGTCGAAATTTAACTAAGTTTCGATTAAGCAGCTAACTATCTCTCTTCAGAGATTTTTTATTTTTATTTTATTAGTTCATTTTAAAGAACGTTTCCAAACTTTCAGCAGAAGAAATGAGATTCCAAATCAAACGCAAGATTTAATTTCATATGAAACAGAAATAGTTTTAAGAACGATCTTTTTTCAGGGACCTTCAAAATGTATTTTGTTGTGCTTCCCAACAGTATTCGAAACAAACGCTTTTAATGTCAAACTTGGCAACTTTACAAAATTTGAAACATGTTTTAAGTGTAGCTAAATGCCCCAAAACACAAACCTGGTGCGTATTTCAGGAGGCGATTGGAACGAAGAGTCACCAAATCACAATCAACAAGAATGTTTCGGTTGCAACTGCTACACCATCATCGCATTCGCAATTATTATGGTCGTTGCTATTTTTTTTTTGTACATGTATTTTTATTTAACTTAAAAAAACCTTCCACAATGTAACGTGTGGAAAAACATATTTGCATTTTTTGTTTTCTTAACTATTGCCCATGGCTTTGAAGTCAATTTCGCTGTCTATTTTCAAGGCAAAAGTTGTTAAGTAGTGTCTGTAATACACAGCAATTTTTGGCTTATAATATGTCTATGTATATGTACAACAAAACCTAAACAATTTGAAGTTTGTTCGCAAGAAATTCCGCAAAATAAACAGAATCCGCTGATGCCACCGCAGGAATTCAAATTAAATGAAAATTGCAGCAAAAGTATTGCTGCGTGGCCTTTAACCAGAGCAGAGCATTAAAACCCATTTAACTGTAGCTTAATATAAATATTAAAGTAAATACACAACAATAAAAGCACTTTTCACATTCTAGCATAGAACTTGCTTGCAGTCCTTTGTGCTTACTTTTTTATGGACATTTCGATGTAATAATTTGCAGCAATAATAGGCAAGACAACTAATTGTATTGTTAACTTGACTAAAAATCTCAAATTTCACTTAATTCGCTTTCGTTTGAAAGCAAATGCTGTGTTTTTGCTGAAATTTGTGCAATAGAATTCGAAAATGGACTCGACTGGAAACATTACAATAAATATCAAACAATTGCATTTGTGTGTTGCACGTAGCTCCACACATTCACACACCACACTTTAAAGGCTTCGGCAGTAACAACAATTTGTAGCGAGAATAACAATATGAGTTTGCAGTTGCATATTGCTAGATTGCTCGATTGCAATCGCCCCACACTATTAAGGGCTTCACAAACACACACATACACACATGCAAACACACACAATTCGCACACAAATTTATTGAGCATAAGCATCAATAGTTGTTCAATTTTCAACCCATTTTGCAGCGGCCTGAACGGCTGCATTCATTTTGCAATTTGTGCAAAGGATTCGCCACACTTGGCAAACTACACATACGCACTGTGGTCCGGCCTCGCCTGCTGCTCTGTCACACACAGCGGGAGCAATAAAAATGTGTCGCATAAATAAAATGTACACGGCAGTAAACTATCAAATAAATAATAATTCCTCTGACAACACACAATGCACAAAGAACTGCAATCAACAACAAAAGAGCAAGCACAACACGATTGCAGTTGATCTTAGCTGTCGGCATTATAATGAATTTCATCGTCTGTATTGAATAAATAGCAATATATCTTGACAAAGCGAAAAATTTAACCAAAAATATCAATTTTCTTGTTTACTTAAATACCATTACAAGTTTCCCAATCTTTCTGGCTTTGGAATAGAAATCAAATTTGATTTATGCAGGCTCTGTGTCTAGTCACAACATTTTCTATCATCATTCAAAACATTGTAGAACTAGTAAAATTTTATCTTTTTATAAAAAATTGGTCGTAATCTAAAATTTAGTTTCAAATTAACGCAGATATGAGCAACTTAGGCGACCATTTGGACAATAAAGACAATCAGAATGGGGATCGTGAGTCAACAAAATCGGCGAGTGGCGATGATAACGCCAACAATTATGAATCGCTGAAGGACATGATCCGAAGCCAGCTGAGCAACATTTTAACGAAAGCCGACATCAGACGAGAGATTAATGAAATGTTAATGCTGCTGCCTCCGCAGAGAAGAGAAATGGACACGGAATATGTGAAGATAGAAGATTTGAAGAACATTGTGCGCACCGTGGTGTACGAGTCGTTGACTATGCAGAAGATGTACAACAGTCAGTTCAGCGAGCGTTTGGAGAAACTGGAGAAAGTGCTCTGGAATCTCAATCGACGTGTAGACGACATGACGGAACATGTCAAATTAGTATCGACGGCGTTCAAGCTGCAGGCTCTATCGCCCAAGCGACTGGGCGGCGGTAAGGAATATGAAACGGAACTGAAGACATATACGCAGCTGCCGAAACCATCGGGAAATGGCTTGGAATTGTCAGCCGCAGAGGAGCAAATGTTAACTCAGATGCTGGACAATGTGAACTTGGAGGACATGCCGTCGTCAAGTAACCGCCACAAGGTCTCGCAACCGTTAGCGGACGAATCAATGCAACGTGCTGCAGCTCATCGGCAATACGAGGCAAATATGCTTATGTACCGCAAGTCGCAGTTTAGTCTGCAGCTGAACAATCGCACTCAATGGACGCCCAACCAAGAATCGCAGGCCAACAACAACCAGACCGACGACGACTGACGTGGAGGAGAAAATCACACGGCATTGTAATTTAAATAAACATCAACAAAATGTCAACTTACGTGTGTAATTTTATTATCCCCAGCATATCGTTGTTACTTGGACACGACGAAAGCAATATAGAAGGTGGGGGGCGGGCGACATGATTGCGAAAGCAGCAACAGCAACAACGTGTTGTGTGTCCTTCGAAGGGGGGGTCGTTGTTTGTGTCCAGTGTGTAAATGTGTTGAGATATATGTGAGTGTGTGTGTGAGTGCGGGTGAGTGTGGGCAAGCAAATAACAAGATTTCACGCTTGTTTTCACATCAAAAACAGGATAAATGAAAAAATCACTGCGTGTTGCGCAAGTGAAACGAAGCAGCAACAGAATTGACACTTTCAAGTCGTCTTCGGATTTGTGTTTCTTTTTTATAGCAGCAAAATGGAAGATTACAGAAGTCTGAAGGGGGCTGAGGCATGGTTGAACATCGTAGTTTACTTTCTTAGGCCTGTGGCAACGCGTCAGTCATCAGGTGACGCCGGTCAGCCAAATGCTGTTCCAAGGCCAACAGCATGGCATCGAGGAAGTCAGCTAAACTAATCTTTTGATGCAGCTCAAACGAGTCCCGGCTCGTGTGCTGCACATGAGCCAACAGCGGCAGCTTTCGCAGCGTGCGTCCGCTTAGTCCCGAGCTGCGCTCTGCCAGACACGTCAGCAGTCCCTCGGAGTCCGCTTGACTCGCGTCGAGGTCCTCCACTTGCACGATTCCCTTGGCCATCAATTCGAGCAGCATTGACTTGTAAATCGATCGAATCGCGGGCATGGCAGGCAAGCCAATAAATTGACGTATATCCGCACGATCCAAGAAAGCCAAATCAATGCTATGCGCCAGGTTCGATGTGGCCAAGATGAGTACATTGGGCGACGACTTGATCTCGTCCAATTGCGTCAGCATGGCGTTCACCACACGCATCGCATCACGCGGCTCGTTGCTGCTCATGGCACTGCGAGCGTATGCCAATGATTCCACCTCATCGATCAGCACGCAGACCAAATTATTCTTGTCGACCACAAGTTCGCCGATTTTGCCAAAAATGCGAGCCACCAGTTTACCGCTCTCTGAGAACCATTTCGAAAATAAACTATGGCTGTTGATCTCCACGAGATGCGTGTAGGCGAAGCTGCTCTGGGTTCTGATGGCCAGCTTCTGGGCTAGGGCTTTGCAAAGACTCGTCTTCCCGGTGCCGGGCGGTCCGTGCAGCAACAACAGACGATTGCAAGCAATCACATTGCTGTCCACACTGTGCTGCGAGAAACTCAAAGCCGATAATGCGAATTTAAGCAGCTGCAAAAACGATTCAAAGTTATGTGAAATGTTCGTGGTGAAATCTAATTAGCTAGCATACCTTCTCCTTGAGTCCCGCCTCGTAAATCAAGTTGTCCCAGAGACCAACGTATTCTCTGGCCGGCAACAAGACATGATTAGCAGCAGTAACACTTTCCACTTCGTCATCTCCGCCGCCATCAAAGAGTCCGGACTCAGAACGCATTTCAGGACGCTGCGTCATGTAAAAGTGATAGCAGAATTTATACTTTTCGGAATCTAGCTTCCCGCCATTTTCTCCGTTGTCTTTCTCCACTAAAATACTCTCCACTTGGTCAAGCTTTGCATCCGGTGCAAATGGCACATTCCAACGTAGAGATTTTAGAGATTGCAGGTACGCGGTCAATTGAGGCTCGATCGCCGCTCGAAGCGTCTGTATGCGCCTGAATCGAAAGTATCAAAATTAATGCCCCAATATTAAAATATATTGTTGTAATTCGTTAAACTCACTGTTCGCTGCGCTTCAAACGCACTTCGACGTGGACAGTATTAGTGCAACTTAAGAACATCACTTAGAAAAAATTAAACGCGCGAATAAAGAAAAAATTTTAAAGTAGAACTGGACTAGTGTGACCAAACTTGAAAAGTAGTAAAATATGCGGCAGGTTGATGTGGTATTAAACATCGAAGTTTAGTAACCAAAGAGCCGGCTCAATTAATACCATCTCTGTCCATTATCGATAATTTTGTAATGCCTCCGCTGATTGGAATCCAATTAATTTGATTATTAATATATTACACTCAAGTAACATTATTACTAATTTTTGTTTACAATCGTTCAGGCCAAGAAATAAGAATATAACAAATATTAGTATCTAATCGTAGACTCCAGGAAGTACTTGTTGTATTTGCGCCACCCGAATCGTTTCTTTGGATCCTTCTTGCTCCAAGCAGGCGCCAGATTAGGCATAAGACCAGCTTTCTGCGCCATTGTGACAAGCGTACCCATTTTCTTCTGTTGACGATGGCATAATCTTGTTATGCGTCTGGGCAACATGCAGCCATCTGATCGAACGTATTGCGATAAGATGAGCACATCAGTGTGTTTAATATCCAAGCCTAAGGTGCACTCGGGACAGAAAGTGCTGTCACAGGCCAGCTTTAGCATTTTCTCGGAGCGTGATGACACAACGTTAACTCCTTCGTAGACACGGGCATTATTCTCAGTTTTTTCGTGAACTTATTAAAATCAAAACAAACGCAACAAGGTTATGAAACATCCAATTGTATTAGTGAATCTTACTTACTTTCTTTTATTAGCAATGCTGGTGTTGTTGTGATGCTGCGCGCTTGCCAAAACGTAGAGCGAAGCGTTGTGGTTGCTGCCTTTAATAACGTTGCCATGTTTTAATTGATATTTTTACAAATAAAAGTAGTTTCGTGCTTCCATCCAACGCTGTGCTTATGCTTTGTGTATCGATGCAGCCACTCGATGTATCGTACACAGCAAATAAAGGGATATCGATACCTAATGTTTTTGTTCATTGCAGATAATACCGATAGCTGTATACTTTTTATGCCGACACGAACAGCGATTGATTCCTGGCTTAGAAATGAGTAAGTTGTTTTTTCCATAAATCAGAAAAAGTACGCAAGTTTTAATATGTACGTTTATACAATAGGTGCATCAATTACGACGAAGAGCACCCTCATCTCCTCAATAATCTCCGGCATATTGAGCTTGCTCATATTTGCAACGTTGCGGTTCTATGCACAATGGTTCAATGACTCCCAATTAAACATTTTATTTGGCGGCTACCTGTTTTCCTGGCTCTTTATATTGAGTCTCACCTGCCTATCCAATGCTGAGATGTTGATATTCGGTCCTGATTTCCAAGCGAAACTTGTTCCTGAGATTCTTCTCTGTCTATCACTAACCGCAGCTGCAGCGGGAGTCGTCCATCGCGTTTGTGCAACAACTAGGTAAGTTAACTACGTCAACACAACATCAACGCCTTCGCATAAAAATTTATCAGCATTAGCAGTCGTGACGATATCCACCTCTCTTTCTGCTCCTAGATCTCAAAGCCAATGCCATTAAAATTACAATTTTTCTTAAATTTATTTTATCAGGGTATTCTTTATCCAATCCTCTTTATTTTCCAAACGACCACTCCCACACTCTATAACATGAATATCTAGTTACGAATGTTAATGCTAAAAAATTTAATTTAGATCGTAAAGAAATAGTTTCTGGGAATATAACTAATTCTAAAATTCTAACTCTTTCAGTATTATATTCTCTTTGGTGGGCCTATATTTCATCAATCGTATCTCATCAAAGTATTACAACAACGCAGTTATTGCTGTGGATGCACCATTGCGAAAAAGTGGAAAAAAATTCAAATAGTTTGCATGTTTTATGTATGTACAATTTTGAAATATGCATATTTTATGTATGTATAATTTTGAAATATGTCAAAGAAGCAAAATACATTGTATAAGCTTAAAGTAATAATCGATGGAAAAACCATTTTGTATAAAACAAAAATAAAAAATATAATATCACATATTCAATAAGTTATGAGGCTGCTGCATCGTTACCAGTTTCAGAAGCTATTTCATTTGCGCCTTCCGCCAAAGAGCTTAATATATTAAAGTCAATGAAGCGCACCAACTGTAAGATCGAGGAAATTAGAATTATAATATAATAATAAGTGAATCGTTATACCATCAAACAAGACTTGGATTTGCTAGCCTTGTACTTCGCATCCAGTTTGTTTCGAAGCGTTTTGAACCATTCAGATATTTCAATTTGAGTCTCTGTTTGAGGCAACTCAAAGCCCCGATAGCCGGCTTGTTTTAACGCTGTATTGTTGGTATTAAGTGCAGCTGTGGCCAAAATTAATCCAAAACTCTTAACCAGAGCATACGTTTTAATTAATGACCATTCATCCACAATTGTTTCAACTTTGAGCTGTTTTATCATTTGCCATACTTCTGAAATCTTTCATTTTAAAATTAAAGAATAATTATTCAATTGAGTAAGGCTTACATTTCGATATATGTGCATAATTATAACGGATTCTGGATTGGCCAATTCAGATATAAAGGCTCGCAGAAGCCCCAATGATATCATCTTTCCTGTTTCACTCGCAGTAATTATATGAGGTATTGCGGTTAGTAAATAAAGCATATAATCGTAGTCCTTGTTGTTCTCTTCAAGGCGAGCAGCGAATTTGAAGTTCTCTAATAATTCCCTTGTCACATAGTCAATCATAGTGGGCTTAAGCATGTCAGCATAATTAAAACAATCATTGAGGAATTCGAGTCGAGAACTCAATATTTCCGGATATCCAAGTAAAAGCAGCATAGCTGCAACAGAATATAAAGACGATAACTCTTCCAGACTTAATTCTTCTTTAAGAGCCATTGTCAAGTGCCCACATAGCTACAATTTGGGAAAGTCAATATTTTTTTTCAAAAATTTTAATTTTAAAAATTTGGCATACTTTTAGTGTTTCCTCCAGAGTCTCCAACTTCTCCTTTAATTCAACAGAATTATAGTAATTATCCAGTGGACTTAATCTAGAAAGTACTTTGCGCAATTGCACGTAATTAAACTTTGTAATATTTGAATCCATCATTAAAAAATCACTTTTTTATATCCATATTCTTTTTAATGCTACACACAACAGCTGATGGTCGAAAATGCAACCCTGAAATAACGATTTCATATTTTTGTATACTTCTTCGAATTGGTGCTCATTAACGGCCAATTGAGTAATTTAAAACAAAAATTTTAAAATTCTTAAGTGCTAAATAGCTTAGGCTGCCGATAATCAATGTTGAAAAGAAGAATTGTTTTTTTAAGTTATTAACTTATCGAATAATCGGTAAATTTTATCAAACTTGATTAAATCATTTTTGACGATATATGATAATCGTTTTAGTATAAAATCACTTCTATTATAGAGAGTGCTGCATTTCTAGTAGATTTCACAGTGTGGATTGCGGTCACACTGAGCATCTCTGTACATTTGTAGTTTTGACGATATATTATAGTCGTGTTAGTATAAAATCACCTCTGTTATAGAGAGTGCTAGTAGATTTCATAGTGTGGATTGCGGTCACGCTGAACATCTCTGCACATTAGTGGTTTTCGCACGCTCGAGCACGGACGAACGCTAAATTTTCAGCAAAACAGCTTTTTTTGTTTTAACCGTAAGTACAACATATAAAATTGTGTCAAAAGATTAAATAATATACCCTTAGTAATTTGGCGTGGTATGAATAATCATTTGATTAAGTAAAAGATAAATTGTGTGTGCGAGGCATAAACCACTTCCCTTTGTGCGAGTGTACATATACACATGAACATTGTGCGTATGTATGCGTGTCTGTACAATGAATTTAAAAGAAAGGTTATAAATACGTACAAATTTGTATGTGTGTGTAATTTTGTGTATATACACGTAGTTCTTTTGTTAGTGATTCATAATCAATAGAAAATAATCAATTGCTGTTTATCACTGGCTAAACGGTGTAGTATGACTGTACCTACATAATTAAATAAATGCCACGAAACCTAACTAGGTTCGTAATCATTTAAATAACTGCTGAGCAGAAATCGTGTTATATGAACACAAGCATGCAATCTGTGTATTTAAAACTGTATAATTAAGAAAATAACTAAAAGTGTCTCATTGGATTTGCAAAAGGTAGACAAATAGAACCTCGAAATTTAAGTGCACACACACTCACACAGACGACAAAGAAACACATGGACGCAACACATACACATATAAGATGGCTTGAATGGCAATGTATTGCTTCAAAATGGCGCCGACCACATGTCGTCGTCGTGTCGTTATCGTCGGCATCGGCATTCGACGAATTCGTCGTGTGTCATTTGCTTTCTGAATTTCGTTTAACAAAGTGGTGTGCGCAGAACAAGCGAGAGGCGCCCGGACGTCAAAACAGTTTTAACAGAAATAATACATATGTATGTACATACATAGTAACCGATTGTGATATATTATTAAAAATAGAATTCTTGACATACACTGACATTCAGAATCGACAAAATTGTTAAAGTTAATATTGTGAAAGAAGAAAAACATTCAGTAGCAATTTCTGCGGTTTCGTCCCTCGCTCTCTCTCTCTTCCACTTTCAACTGTTGAGTCTCTGTCCATTTATGTGTGTATGCGTGTGCGTGCGTGTCAATTTTAAGAAAGTAGACGGCGGTGTATTTGGAGAAAGACAAAATCTCTAATCAATTGCATTCATCTTTTACTACTGCTGTTGTGCGCGAGGTTAAACACATTTCAAGCTGTTCCTGTATGTATGTGTGTGTGCGGAATATAAAGGCCATCACACTCATACACTCGCATATCTAACCTCGCAAGCACCGCGTATACTAACACAAGCACACGCGTGTTTCAATACCATTCAAATATACTTAGTATAAAATAAGGAGTGCAAAGCGGAAGCAAGATCAAAACTAATTTTATTTGCGTTAAGTGAAAGTGTAAGTTTTTAGCAGTTGCATTTCAAACATAACTGACAAGTCACGTAGCTTTTGTCTTCCACTTACGACGTATAAAAAAATACATTCATACATGCATTTGTATGTACATTGACCTCGTTTCCCAGCTGCGTTGCCGTCGTCAGTAACAAAGTCAACGCGCTTATGTACATTTTTTTGTAAAAAAGAAAAAGATTTCACTGTTTCTCTTTCCCGTTTCTTCTATATGTCAGTTCTCACAATTTGCCTTTCATTCGCTCTTTCTGCATTATCAAACTGTAAAGATTACACACACACACTCAAATGTGTGTGCATAAGTATGTGTAAAGCACAAGCACATACGGTCGCCGATCAAGCAAAAAATTTTTTTTAGGTTAGAAAGCATTTGCAGTCGGATTGATTCAACGTGTAAAACTCGCGTTCTCATTCGATTCAGTAGCCTTGTGTGTAACGTCATATATATATATATATATATTGAGTAGTCGTCTATTTAAATAAATAATAAAACAGAAATTTATTGAAAACTTTTCCTCCCATTTACTCCATTTAACCTTTTAGCAATTTATTGTATGAGTCAAAAAACTGAAAGACCAGTGCTATCGGGTCAACGCATCAAGACCAGAAAAAGAGGTAAGAATAAATAAAATGAACATGAATATCGTGACATTTAATTCACAAATTGTATATTTTTTTTATCAACTCGTTCCAGATGAAAGAGAAAAATATGACCCAACGGGATTCCGTGATGCGGTCATTGCTGGTCTCGAAAAAACTGAAGGCGACCTGGATCAAATCTCTAAATTTCTAGACAGCGCGGGCAACAAGCTCGATTATCGTCGTTACGGTGAAGTGCTCTTTGATATATTGATTGCGGGTGGTCTTCTAGTGCCTGGCGGTTCTATATCTCAGGATGGCGAAAAGCCCCGCACAAATTACTGCATCTTTGATGCACCCGAGGATATGGAGTCAATGCGCAACCATGAACAGGTTTGTTTACACCTTTCCATATATATTTGGTAGAAAACCCATCTATGTTAATCCGATCTGTTGCATATAATTAGAACCGGTTATTGGCCTGTGCAGATAATCGGTGTCAATATATGCCAAATGAATAGCCACATTTTACTTGTCTTTATTTTGTGTTGAGCATTCAACAATTGCATGCAATCTAAAGATTTCTAATGTCGCCACAGAACCAGTTAACATAGTGTAGTATTGGTATGCGTATTATTAGAACCGGTTAATGATATTGTTAGTAATCTAATCGGTGTCAAAATATGCAAAATTAAACGCCCCATTTTACTTGTCTTTAATTTTCGCTCAAATCTCGATTATTAAAGATTTCGAATGCTGCAACAATGATTCATATGTCTTGAGATATATTTCTTACAACAATTACCTAAATGCAGCGCTAACTGTATACAATATATTTTTCTTTTCAGGTGTTTGTCAAGCTCATTCGACGGTACAAGTACCTTGAGAAAATGTTCGAGGAGGAGATGGGTAAAGTTTTGTTATTCGTAAAGGGCTTTACACCGAGTGAACGCATTAAGCTTGCGCGCATGACTGCGCTCTGGTTAGGTAAGTAATTCCCTCAATTAAATATCTTCTATATATTATATGCATAGTCAACTGCTTATTGTTGGGTTTTGTAACAGATGATAAACTCGTTTAGAAAGTTGGCTAAGATTAAACTTACTCTTGGTATACTGACTCTTGCATGTCAAACTATAACCCAAATGCAAAAGCCACGAGCCCAAGGACATCTATATATTTTTTTAGAGTAATCCTCAGGTAGTAATTGATATATTCTAATCAATTTGCAGTTAATGGCTCTGTACCACCAAATGTACTGCTGGTATTGAATAACGAGCATCTGATCAAGGATGGCATTGCACTCGAGTTTTTATTGGAGCTGTTTTTGACGTTCAAGCAAGAGAAGGGCATTGCATATCTGATTCAGGCGCTTAAGAAGGGTGGACTGGAAAGCAAGTAAGTATCTCATCATATATCTTGAGAGTTGCATTTGTGTAGGATCACAAAATAAATGGCAATCCAATTAAAATGCTCATGCATCCGGAATGTTATCAGGAAGATACTTAATAATTGTGTTTTGCATCTTTAATTGACATTCCCAGACTAATAGGAATTTAATGCAACTCGCAAATGAACGCTAGCTTCATTTGGGTGCCCATTTCATTTCGTACACGACTAATTAACAAAATAATTACTATTATTCTCTGTATATTAAATCGAAACCACCTATTCATTCATTTCTCTCACAGACTTATGGACTTTTTCCCACCAAACAAACGTACTGAGGAATATTTTAAACAAGTTTTTCTTGACAAAGAACTCAATGAGATAATTAAATTGCATAAGGCACAGGCCAGCCAAGAGGCCAAACGTGAACTACAGCAGACTCTCATCGATGATATTAACGACGAGAAGGCTCATAGCGAAATCACTGCAGATATCAAAGAGTTTGCACAACGCACCAACATTCCTGACCATGAGATAATCGTCATTGTAAGTTCACATATCACACTCTTCTTGACCATTTATATTAATGACATTGTTTTTTATTTAGATTTGGTCTACAATCATGTCGTTGGGAGAATGGAACAAGAAAGAGGAGTTGGTCACTGATCAAGCTGTACGTCATCTGAAGGCATACTGTACATTGCTGCAGGCATTTGCCTCGACAGACCGTTCGGAACTGGCATTGATACTGAAGGTGCAAGAGTTCTGTTATGAGAATATGAACTTCATGAAGGCGTTCCAAAAGATCATCTTACTGTTCTATAAAACTGAAGTCTTATCGGAAGAGATCATCTTGCGCTGGTACAAGGACGGACACTCCAACAAGGGCAAGATGCATTTCCTTGAGCAAATGCGAAAGTTCGTCGAATGGCTCCAATCTGCCGAAGAGGGTTAGTATTCACCTACGATTTCCACCTGTAGTTTTTTTTTTTTTTTTTTTTGCAATTTTTGAGAAAGGTAATGCTTTAATTTTGCCTGGCATTATCTTTGTATAAATTTGCAAAAGCAATTGGGTTTTTGCTTGCCTCTCTGTCCTTCATTCAATGAACTTTGCAGGCCAATGAAAACCTGGACAAAATAAGTTATCACTGTGCAATTTTTCCTTAAGTATGTTTTGAAGCTCAATATGAATCTTACAAAACTCGCGACAAATATGCAAGAGTAAAAGAATAATTGGGTGTCCATATAACTGATAAAATCGTAGTTACATTTGGCCAATAATTGTTCGGATAGACCAACGCCTTGAATAGTATTTTATTTGCATACTTCAACTATTAAAAATGAGTTCTCTAGAGATGAGAACATCAAACTAATAAGTGTGCAAAAGCAAATGAATGATTGGGTGTCCATATAACTTATTAACTCATAGTTAAATTTGGCCAATAATCGTTCGGACAAAAACCTTTCTTTAATTTTGATGATGAGTTTTACTAACTGTATGATTATATTTTTGCTGTTTTACAGAATCTGAGTCGGAGGATGAGCAAAAGTTAGGCGACTAAAAATGGTCCAATATCACCGTCGCAACCAACAAACAACCATCATTATATTTCGCATAAAACAACAGCCAACCGAACTACACTCCCGTTTGGAATACTTTTCCTAGATGTTAACAACAAGACCCCATGCACTCTGCAAACGTTGAAAGAGAGAGAGAAGAGAGTGAATGATAGAGCCAAGCCGCAAAATTCGAAATTTAATGTACACAGTTTAATTTAATTTTTCCATCTAATATCTAACTGAATTCATTTTTTTAAAATGTGCACTTCAAATTGTTAAATTTTCTTTATTTATGATCAATATTTGAGTGAATACCACAAAAAAAAAAAACAACAAAAAACAAACCCAATTGTATAAATTGTTTATAATCATCTAATCGCATTGTTATATATGAGTGTGTATGTGCGCACGTGCCAGGGTCGGCCTCGCTATGCATACATCATATATAGACTGTTAATTTCTTAATTTTAAATCAATAAGAAATGATTTTAACTAAACCTGGTCAGGAAATAGCAAATGCATCGAGAAACAATTTATATAAGTACTTGACAAAACAAAAAAAAAACAAAGCAAAGAATATATTGGCGTAATGTCATTTAATAGATGGCAAACATAAATCTTGGGAGACCAGACATCTCTACTGGAATGGAAATGGGGGAAAACATGATTAAAAGGCAAATTGCATGGAAAACAAGATATACATACATTAATATATACAATTAAAATAAACAAATGTAAAACAAGAAATAAGATGATTTTATTTTTAGTTAATGCAACTTCCGGTTTCAACTGGTTTTTGTTTGCATGAAGCAGTCGTTACTAATTAATAATGGATTTGCTAAGTTTATGCTTTCATTACTTGGAAGGTTTTCCGCCGCTTATTGAATTGAGACTGAATTCGCTACGAGAATTTGTAATATGATGTTTCTATGGCCTGTACATACACCCATATATTTCCATTTGTCGTTACCCACGAAATTCGAGTTAGGATAGGTTCGTCTGAAATATAACGTACAGTGCGACATCGATAAATTGACCCTTTGTCTAAATCTCAGCAATTGTGATCATAATCCTGATCCGCTGATAACTTTCCACAATTATAGTTGTGCTAATTAGTTTCGATTTCCATAGATTCTTAGCTACTTTGCGGTTGACTAAAATGTTAATTTTCGTTTGGTTTTGTTTTTGGAAATACTGTTTTTATTCAACATAAATTTTGTTTAAGTTTAAAAGTAATTTTGTTGCATTTATAATTCATTTTACTCGATGTTATATATATATATATATTTGTATATGCAATGCATATGCTATTGGTTTTCTTTATTGTATTTGTTGTTATACTAAATTTGTAGTTACTTGTATTTCGTGAACACACAAACATTTAAATACAATAATGTGTTTGTTTTTAAGAGCCAGATATGAACGTGCGTTTTAATTAATCCTGCAGATGTGCGGCATCAGCGGCAGCTATATAAATTGCTATCACTAATTTCCGTTTTCATATAGTTTTTCCATCTTTTAATTATATGTATATATTTATATATTATTTATGTTTTATATGATTTGGAATTGGAAGCAGGTAAAACATTAGGACATTTATAATATTCATTATAGTTGAACAAATTTAGCTACTTGGCCACTTGGCAATACTTCGTGAACTGATCTCGCGTGCATTTTCTATTGGTAACTGTAACTTGTATCTCTCGATCAACAACAGACGTTTAATGAGTAATTCAATGGTGGATCTATAAATGTGCCAGTTGCAAGTGCGCAGACGCACATCACCGACGAGCCAGCGAAATTGTTGGCATTCATTTCGGTGGGTCGTCGATAATAATGCTGGGCGTGCGCCTGGTGCACGTTGCAAGTGGCACGTGCCTCACCGCTGCATCGCACATTGCAGTTTCATTTAATTTGTGTTTAAATATATTTGAATAACATTTCTAAAGAGAAGGATAACAACAATTAAACAGTAATCGAAAAAATAAAACATAAAATATACAACAAACATTACAGTTACAGAGAAAAAGAGGGTGGCAAAAACAAAAGATATATTACAAAAATATATTGCAAAGACGCATTCGCATCGACATAACTAAAACAAAATTTCGGATCGCAAAAATGTTGTGAGGAATGTTATTATGATTAGCTTAATATTGTTAAACGCCGGTTAGTTCATAAAAACAAACTTTTAACAAACTCTTTTTACGGATTTGTATGCACTTCGAAATTGATTTATCTGTTGAAATATTTTCTAAAACATATTGTAAGTATTTTCATGTTTGGCAAATATGCAAGTACAAATGTATTATTAACTCATATTTGTAGCTTACACATCCGACCGAGGGTTCATGTTTTTGTTTTCTCAGTTTCACTATAAAAAGACAACGGCAATAATAATAATTAATAGACACAATTTTGTTGAAATAAGTTCAAGAGTTCATAGGTATTTCGTTTATGCATTAAGTTTGGATGTTCTTGGTGTTATTGTAAACTTGAACTTGTATCTGGTTTCTTGTTTATGTATTTGTGGTATATGCGTTATTGTTTTTCTTTCTGTTGTTACTCTTGTGTTGATTTTGCACTTAAAGACAAATTTAATCGGTGAATTTACGATTAACATTACGCCCGAACAGGGCGTTACGGATTTCTGGCACAAGCTGCTGTGAAATCAATTCTAATCTGGACTCCAGAGTATTTGGCACCTATAAAAATGTGATATTATAATTACAAGACTGATTTTTTTAGCGGGGAGTAAAAAGAAGTACGTACCTTTATGCGTCCATTCAATGCCAACAGTTCGACACCTCCACAAGTATCCGCAGGCAAGAATTCCTTCTCGTCCACGAAAAGCTCGACATCCTGATTCATATGGGCTTTGTACAGCTCAACGGATGATTTGAGGACAGACTTAACGAGGGGTACATCGACTTCACGGCAGCGAAGGGTTACTTTAGGTTCCATCACCTGATACAGGCCCTGGACAATCAGTTTGTTCAAAACTTCCTTGTATTCGGACTCATTCTTGGTGACTTCGCCGAGACGTTTACGTGCATCATCCAGGACACTGCTCACATGATCCTCGCGCACTTTCAGCACCTGCAGTTGTGAAGATAGTATGTGTAATTCCCACTCTGGTTAGGAATTTGGGAAATATTGATAGGAAGACAGACCTTCAAGCGAGCCTGATTGAGCATATTTGAGGATTGGATTTTCTTCTGTAGCTCCACCTGTTTCTCCTTCTTCTCATAGTACTCCATAATCTTGAGACGCTGCTGCTGGACGAGACGTCCCTTCTCAATGTTGAACTCCTCTTCGGCTTTGGCATCGATCTCCTCGGCTTTTTCATTGGCCTCCTGCTCAATGAATGCCATCATATGTTTGATCTACAAATGGAATTACACACATTAGTTTTAATTATTAAACTAATATGATTATAATATGGTTTCAAACCCAAATGGAAGCATAATGAGTCTTGTTGACAACCCCATATTAATCACATGATTAGGCACAATATTTGCTATAACAGTTAACCAACAACAGCTGCTTTTCGTTGCATTTCATTACTATATGTTTTTACTTTTAGTTAAAATAACTTCGGTGACATTGATAAGCGCACGGCAAGCGCATTCATAACCCAGTCGTGTGACAGTGCTGGCAATAGGGTTTTAGTAGTGACAGTTGTCTCGCTCCAACACATTGACACAAGTGTAGTGCGTGTCACATGACCAATAAGTATTTTAGCTTTTTACTGTAAAAAATCAACAATCTTTTTTTCTCACCCATCACAGCAATTACTTTCGTACTTTTACTGCGGATTTATGCAAACTGACAATACTATTACATTTTCGTTTGCCGTTTACCATAACGAAGTTCAGAAATGTGCGCACACAGCGACTGAAAAAGCTGCGAATAAAATTCACATGACTACTCGCAATGAGAATCCCATGACTTCGCCATCTTCTCGCTATCAGAATATCTTTGGCATTGATATTACGCTTTCTTAAAAACTATTTTGATTTGTGTTTGTTGACTCCTTAAATCTGTCCTTTACAAATTATCTTGTGCTTTACGCTTGGTATTTACCTGTTTTTGTACATCAGCATCGCTTAAAGCCATTTTGAATACTTTTTTTTGTCACTTGCACAAAATCAAAAGGAAAATTCAATAGTTCCGAAGGAATACACGTGCTACTGCGCCTGAAATGGTTTTGACTTAATAATTTATTTCTTTATTATACACCACGAACGTGAAAGGTAAAAATTGTTTTATATGACACAAGAAACGGGACCGAAAATATACTTGCAGTGTGAGTGCCTTCTGCAAGTCGTCTAAAATTTTCACTTCGCAAATCGATCATATGATTTTTACCTCGTGATCAGTGTGACCATTTCTTGAGTTTCCAAATATACTATTTTACGTCAAGAATATACTGAAATAACAAATTATAAAACTATTAGTGGTTGCTCAGTATGGAAAGCAATTGCCCTTTAAAAGAGAATTCCGAAATGAAAATACAAAATAATTTAACTTCGCATTATTTACTGTGGCGAATATATATAAATATGCAAACTTATACTTATTGGTATAATTTTTCTCAAATAATAAAATAAAATATATCAAGAACTCTCACATTCCTCGTAGAAAGTAGTGTTGTTAAATATTAAAATGTCATAAATAAAAATAATAGTCGCTTGTTGTTATCATTTGCGGTTATAATTCCATTATGTTGGATGTTGGATGACTGTATAAATATTATTGTTTAACATCCACTGCATCGTAAAATCAAACTCCCTCATTACAATGTGACCCTTATTTTTAACTACAAACTTATGGTTTAAGACTACCAAATATGAATATATTTTGAAATCAAGCGTATGGTCACTCTGAGTACAACTAATAAACGTATGTACACACGCTTTCTGCGAAAATTTGTATTTGAGTGGATTTAAATATTTACCAAATAGTCGAGGATAATGGAGACGCTCTTGGAGCAGCAGCGTCGATATCATGAAGAGCGTGAGCGCATCATCAAATTAATGGTCGACGAGCATGCTACCAAAAAAGCCGGCGAAAAGGAGCGCATACACAGTGAGCACCGGCTAAAATATCTTATGGAACTGCATCACAATGCCACCGCTCAGCTTCGTGATCTATATGAGGACAAGGACAATGAACGGAAAGCGGAGATTGCTGCGCTATCGGGACCAAATGAATTTAACGAATTCTACGCTCGCCTAAAGCAGATCAAAGCGTTCTACAAAACCCACCCCGCTGAAGTCAGTGTACCACTTTCGGTGGAGTTTGACGAGATGATCAAAGTATACAGCAATCCCGACGATATGGGTGCCTTAGTGGAGTTCACTGACGAAGAGGGTGGCGGACGGTATTTGGATTTAAACGAGTGCTACGAACTCTATTTAAATCTGCGAGGCGTTGAGAAGTTGGACTACATCACGTACCTCATGTCCTTTGATCATGTTTTTGATATACCACGTGAGCGCAAGAATCGCGAGTATCGCAAGTATGTGGAGACACTCAACCAATACCTACACAGTTTCATCCAGCGCATTCAACCGCTGCTCGATCTGGAAGGCGAGATGGTAAAAGTGGAGCTCGACTTTCAACGGCAATGGCTGCAGGGCACGTTCCCCGGCTGGTCGCTCAAGGAGACGGAATCGGCACTCGCCAACACTGGCGCCCATCTGGACCTGTCTGCCTTCTCTAGCTGGGAAGAGTTGGCCTCCTTGGGCCTGGATCGCCTCAAGTCCGGTCTGGTGGCGCTGGGGCTCAAATGTGGCGGCACCTTGGAGGAGCGGGCACAACGGTTGTTCACCACCAAGGGCAAAACTACGCTGGACCCTGCGCTCATGGCCAAGAAGCCAACGGCGAAGAATGCCAACGCACAAACGCGTGAGAACGAACGGAATAAGGACATTGCTCAGCTGGAGGCGTTATTATATAAGTACGCCGAGCTGCTGTCCGAACAACGGGCGGCGACCAAGGAGAATGTGCAACGTAAGCAGGCGCGCACTGGCGGCGAGCGTGATGACAGCGATGTGGAGGCCAGCGAATCCGATAACGACGATGATCCGGATGCTGATGATGTGCCCTTCAATCCCAAGAATCTGCCGCTGGGCTGGGATGGCAAGCCAATACCGTATTGGTTGTACAAGTTGCATGGCTTGAACATTAGCTACAATTGCGAGATTTGTGGCAACTTCACGTACAAAGGACCCAAGGCATTTCAGCGTCACTTTGCCGAATGGCGACATGCGCATGGCATGCGTTGTCTGGGCATTCCAAATACTGCGCACTTCGCCAACGTCACCCAAATCGAGGATGCCATCACGTTGTGGGAGAAGCTCAAGTCGCAGAAGCAAAGTGAACGCTGGATTGCCGATCAGGAGGAGGAGTTTGAGGACTCCTTGGGCAATGTGGTCAATCGCAAGACATTTGAGGACTTGAAGCGACAAGGACTGCTTTAAAATAATTGTTTTACATAAATCTCCCATTTAATACTTAATATTAAATTCACAGTATGCTAACATTTATAGATTTGTGCCTGCATTTTTAATCCCACCTTGGCGACTGTTGCCAGCGGCAAAATGGAAAACGTATGCTCTTCAGACTTTGGCGTCAAAATTCCTTCTTGCTCCTCCGTCTGTATCCAGGGAAACTCCTGGTAATGGCTATCGTGACTGAGGCGCTGAAATGCCGCCTGTGTCGTATGAATATGCAGCTTAAACCTGGAATTGTGAGGCAGTTTGGGCAACTTCTTGCAACGCTCCGCCAACTTGAACAACGCAGAGCGCAGCTGCTGCTCGTATTGTATTAAATACTGATCTGTTGCCTCTGCAGGAGTCTCTGATGATATCGGCAGCATCTCTATAACGTGGCTCTCCAAGTACTTGCTTTCGTCTTCAGAGACAATTAGTTCCAATTTCAATGATTCCGCTATGGGCTGCTCAAGCATTTTCTGTAAAGTCTTCAAAACATTGGCGATATAACATTTCAATGCCGGAAATGTCAATATATAAACCGGAGTGTTGTAGACCAGGCGTTTCTTGAAGATCTGGGACGGATAAACTTCGCGAACGTAGAGAATATGATTTACAAATATCTCAACAGCCTCTAAATGTATTGCAGCTATATCTTCGGAGTTCATTTTAATTCAAATTCAGCACAATTTCATTCTGCGCCGAAACTTATTTGTTAATTTTTGACATTCACACATGTATACTCAACGCATGATATGCCCTGGTAGTGAATTTACTTGCAGCCCTGGTTAGTCTGCTTCAAACTGTGTGTAAACAAAGTGTGCATCAAACTGTTGGACAGTGGGCTTGTTATTGCTTACATTACAACGAAGGTTTCCATTATAGTGAAATAATTGAAAATATTTAACAACTTTTTTTAACATTATTGAATTTTAAAGTTTTCTTTTTTCATTTAGCTTTGGAGTGAAATTTATATAAATATTTTACCATTATAGAGCTAATATATATTCAACAGTCCGCCAGTCGATGTAGTCATGGTCGTTTACTCGGTATCTGTATCAGACTTGTTTATATCCTAAAAAGATCAAGTTTGTTTTAGCAGTCTAACTTTTCTAGTCTAGGTTTCTGATTTTTATTTATTTACTTTTCAAACAACAGGACAATTGGCGTTTTAATTTTAAAGAATTTTCAATTATTTCTGCTTTATGTTTGAATTATAATCCCCAAGCTACACGTCTGGATGAAAAATCCTCTGCAGCTTAGAACCTTAAGTATTCGGATAGTTATTTGGCATTTCATCAACTTCGATATCCGATTCTATTTTATTCTGCATTTTTATATACTTTGTCCGATCTTTCATATACTCTTTCAGCTATGTTCGCGCCAAATTGCGAGTCTCAATTATATCCTAAATTGCATTAATATTTGCTTGATATTTATACTATTATTTTAGTATTTATTTACTTAGTGCTTTTATCACCACGGGTCATAAAATAAATTGCACATAATAAATACATTTAACCATTTGTAAGCAATATAAAAAAGATACAATGACATTTGGTTTTGTAATTTTAATGTGTTTAAAAATGCAATGTCCACTTAGGCAACGAGAGCAGATGCTGTGCTGGATTCGTATTTCCAGTTGGGGGCCAGAACGCTCTTTGTCTTATAGTAGCGCGCCAGACGGTGAATTCGCGACTCGACCAGAATCAGGCGGAATTTGCCATCCTTATCTTTGCGGTTGCGCTCCAAATGCTTACGGATGGCGACTGCCTTCTTGATCATATGGTACAGGTCCTCAGGAATGTCGGGTTTCAAGCCAACCGACTTCATGATGCGCAGGATTTTGTTGCCATTGACAAAACGCACTTGGGCCACGCCATGGGAATCACGGAGAATGATACCTGAAATAATAATGGTGGGCCATATAGGTAAACATAACCTCAAAAGTAAACGTAAACAACAATACCAATTTTGGAGGGAGTCAGACCCTTCTTGCCGAGTTTCTTGATCTGATCCTTGACATCCTCAGCATTGAGTTTCAGCCAAGATGGGACAGTACGTCTGTATGGTAGAGCTGATTGGGAAATACCCTTACTGTAAATAAAAAGAATTTGTTAAAAATTGGCGAGTTTGGCGACAACAACAACAGAAAGCGTCTTCGGTGACATGTGCTAGCCTTTATTCATTGTGTTTTGTGACTGATCCAATTAAAAAATAACAATTTAGACGCTATAATCTATTAGGTGGGCACATTTAACAAAGAGCTCTTGCTATTTAGACAATCATTAATATATTTTACCCCGGAGCGTGCATACGACCCATGTTGAGCGCTTAGATTTTGACACCGAAAAGAAATTGGAGACTTGCTGTGAAACGAGAAATTGAGTCAAAGTCTCCACTCGATTTTACTATGTAGAGGTGTATGTTAATTCATCGATAATTCCAAATATATTGTTATCGAACATCAATTTATTTTAAATGTGTTGCACTCATGGAGTAATAAATGTTTGCAAGTGTTCTTTGAAAAGAACGATGATCGATCAACAAATTGTCTAATTAATTACATTAAACCTGTTGAGCTAGTCTCTAGTTCTTTGTATAAAATCGCTTGTATTGTCTAAATTGTCTAACTAATAAAGTAGTTGCAAATAGAATTTGAATGTTTGGTGTCGATTAATGTAAATTATGTAGTGTGACCAACGTGGTATTTCATGCGCTGGTTCATTTTGCAGACAGACGAGCGACTCGAGATACACACTTTTCAGCCCTGTGAGAAAATTTCTTTATTGAAAATTGAGAGAGCAAAACAAAATCGTAAGTACATAAGTACATGTAGAGGCTAATTGGGAAGAAAACAAGGGTTCGCGCCTTTTCTAACTCTATAAATAAAAATATTAATTAAATTGATTTGGAAATATAAAAAAATAGATATTTTACAGCAGGAAATCAGTTAATGTGTTACAATTTTTTACGCCTGCAACGTTTAATGTACCTCATGTTATTGTGTGTTTGTGTATGTGTATGTATTTTGAGCAACATGCCTCAATTCCGGAAAAAATATACTAACCATCCGAATTGTTTGTTTACAGTTTTCGATATCACCGTTAAAACAATAGCAAAATGGACTCGGATATTGAAGACGGTAAGTGTTGAATTGCCTTTTTATGAATGTAGCGCCAGTTTTGCTTTACACATACTCGACGTACAAATGTTAGTGAAGGCTTGGCAATATGCGTTTGAATGTGTGTGCACAAACCAACATGTATGTATGTGTGAATGGGTGTGTGCATGTGTTTACACGTGTGGTTGTTGCTGGTGCGTTATGTATGAAGATCGGTATTTGTCGTCTCTTATGGTCAGTTGTTTTTGTTCTCGTTTTGGAGATGAACGCATGTCGCCTGGGGCCAAGTGGAGATACGACCACATTTCATAGTGATTGATTCAAAGTTATTTAAATTCAAATACCGAATATACGAATATCAAAACAATAGTAAAACAAATCATAATCAATTAATATTTACAGATTATGACGGCTTTCTGAGGGATGTGAAACGAAGTTTGCTGGAAATTGCGAACAATAGGCCGGGTACTAATGTAGCCAGAGCTATTATAGCCTACAATGAAACACCCAATTTATCCTCGCTGCTTCAGGTGTTGGAGGAGATATCTAAAAATACGGATTTCTCCACCGATCTGCGTCTCTCCGTCAACTATGTAAGTAGCAACAAATGCAAAAAAAAAAAAACAAAATTTTAATGCAATTTATTGTTTTAGTATATGGATGAGTTTTTGCGGCAAATTGATAGCCCATCGGTACCGAGGCGATCGATCATCGCAGCTGCCGGCAACGTGCTGCAATATTGCGGTAAAATCTATGGAGATCGTGTAGAGTTTGTGCACCAAAAGGTGGAGAACCAGATTGAAGCACTTATCTGTGCTGATCCCAAAAAGGCGGAGAACAGCAACAATAACGGGTAAGTAGATATATAACTGTTTTTGTTTTACCCAACGTCGCCATGCTGTCTGCATGCAGTTTGTTCTTATCATATGGTCGCTTATCGGCGGTTTTTTCATTCTACTTACACTCACATTGTTCAACTCCACTTCCTTTTCCTCCCACATTGTTCTGAATTGCCTTAGATAGCTACGAGCATTAATTTTCACCACAAACAAAAATACTCTTCACACATTTAATCCATTTAATAATTTCTTTTCTTGAAACAGCAATGATGGCGAACCCAAAAAACCTGAAGAGCCGCGTAAACGACGTGCAAAAAAACTGGCTCAAAAGGATTTTGACCCATTTAGCTATCAAATGGAACCGAAAAAATTTAAAACACTGTCCGATGAGAAGCACTTTAGTCGCGCCGGATTTGAGACGAATAAAAATAGAAATCGTACAATTGAGCACATGTATCAGGATCATACGCCGAGCAGACTGTGGGAGAATGAGCCCATCATAGACCCAGACAATCCCTATGAGCGGGATGACAAAAAGAACTACAAGCTGTTTACCTACCATCCAGAGCCGAGATACAATACTCTGTTGCCAGATATACCATTCGAACGTCTCAATTTGATCAAGGAATATGTGAATATGAATCAGATGGATATGTCGGACACCTTGCACGAGAACCTGACCAACAAAGAGTACTTGGATGTGTATATCGCGTTGGAGAATCAAATGCTTGCCTCACGCTTCGGCGAAACAATGGAACAACAACTTGCCATGGACGACGGTGCTGAGATGATGACAGCTATACAGCAACGATTGATGGAAGACGTCGATGAGCCACCCAGCAAGAAAAGACTCATAGAGGATGTAGATGAGAAGCTAAAAAATAAAATGGGTATGTATATGCAATGATTCGAAAATGTAAAATGGAATTACAATGAAAATCTTACCACGAATTTCAGTGGACACGTTGCTAGGTGACACGCTGAATGCATTATCACTGACCGATACATCTTTTGATGATGACTGCCAAATGGGGGAGCCTGTCCTAAGCAGTACAGCTGAAAGAATCGAATCCAGCGGCCTCATCGACACATTGGACTTGGAGAAGTCCCCACAAATACCAAAAGTAGAGGCCCCTGAGTTGAATCTGGCAGCTGATGAAAAGTATGGTTGCTTAGATCTACAGATTGATTCGGGTATTGGCATGGAGGATGTTAGTGACTTTCTGCCAACAGGTAAACTAAACTTTCAAAAGCTTATTCGATGAAAACTCGTCAGCTAGGAAAGATCAGGCTAAGTTTTTTGTTAATCTTTTTTTACGGTTGGCAATCAATTTGACTCACATACTTTGTTTTTATTTTATTTACGTATGTATTTCGTTTGCTGTGACTCCGCTGCCTTCATTCACACACACACACACAAACACACATTCACAATGTTGTGCAGCTCAATCTTTTGATGACGAGGGTGTTGTTCTTACAGATAACATTGATGAGCAGCGTCTGCAGTCGCTATCGCCCAAGGTTATGGTACATGACATCTTGCCGGGTGTGCCCGATAAAGCCAACCTAAGCGTGCGCGTCGATGCCGAAATGCTCGCCCTCAGTGGTATCAATGAACAGCTTGAGGAGATTGTGGATGTGCCGCGCGATGTGCGCTATCCAATTGTGCTTAACATCTTTGATCTACCAGTGAAGAAACTCAGACGCGAATGCATCTTCAAGTTAAGCAAAGAATTCGATCTGTTCAAGCAATCGGTAATGGTGTTCAACTTTGTACCAATGTCTATGAAATTAATCTCTTAAGCGTTGTTTTCCACAGCGTATACCAAGCAAGCGAGTCGCTGAACCAAAGAAAACGGCAGCAGCTAGAGCGCAAAACAACTCGCTTAGAGCAAGTTCAGCATCGCCAGCGGATAGCTTTTCAGATTGGCCCTTGGATCAAATGGAATTCGATAAAGACCAAAGTATGTGGCAATTGTGTTAGTATCCGGTTTATTTTGCAATGAAATATGATTTCTTTGTTTAGACTTTAGAGGCTTTAGGCGGCCAACGTTCGACTCTGGCATCGATCAAGAGGAGCTTAGAGCAGAGTCCACTCATATTGCGTCGGATGCAAATAGTGTTGTTGATGTGGAAAATGAGGACCCGCCAGATTTAAGTGTGCTAGACGTCGATAAGCTCTCGGAAGACATTCAAAATGTCAGAGCAGCGAATGAGCTTCCAGAAGACAACAAAGAAGACTCTGAGATGCTGCAGGGCGCAAAAGCATTGAACACAACAGTAATGGAAGACAAGGAGCCTATTGATGAACTGCCGGAAATCGAGGACAATAAAACAGGACCACTCTTAGTAGAGGACAAAGCATGCGACTTGACAGCCATGGATATTGATGCAATTGAACCAGTAGACATGATGCAGGATACACTTGATGCGGATTGGGATCCAAATGAGGACAGCATGAACATTAACAAAGCCTCATCTAGCATCGACGAGATAACGGATGCCAAGGTAAGAATTTGGAATTTGCTTTCATCACGTGCGACTATTATAATCCTGATTGGCCTTTCAGATCAACGACTGGCATCGGCGGTTAGCGCCCATATTGGATGCGGCGCATGATAGGCAAAACTTTAGCATTCAGGACCTGAACGATGAGGTTATCAAAAAGTGCCAGAACAAGAATGGATCAGCGACACTGGCTGATGTGATGGAGCATAAAGATCCAACTAAACTCTGTTGCTATCTGCTATCCTCGCTATTACTGGTAAATATCAGAGAATAAAATTTGCTGGTCAGATATTAACCCTTGAAATTGCAGACTAATCAAGGAAACGTGGCGCTAAAGTTGGATAAGCGTGACAAAAGCCAACCAATTGAGCCTAAAGATTTTAAAATGCAGTTGCTCAGTACTGAGAGGAAAAAACTGAATCCAGAGGATGACATTGGAAACGTGCGCAGCAGCAATAGCCGGACAGCGCCGATGGCAACATCTTCTCCAGTCGTTACATCGAAGCGAGGCCGATCGGATGATGACAGGCAAAGCGTAAATGTAAAGACAGTGCGACTTTTAAAACCTGTGCCCAAGGCACACTCGCGTCCCGAGGATGCTGACTCTGGCATATCATCGTTGCCAGCATCATTAACGTCTGCCTCGTTCGCTGACACGTAGCATGAGCTGTAGCAGTAGAATGTGCTGCAGGTCATGAGTGTGTGTGTGCGTATTAAATGTGCCTCCACGTCTTGTTCTATGTGTAGTTGTGTTGGATTTGGTTGACACTCGTAGAGCAATGTGTATCAGTCTTAAGGATTCTCGTCCAGTACAGTAGCATTAGCCACTTAGTGAGCCACTTAGTTTGTGTTAAAAGAACTTTGAGTTTGCTAATCACACGAATTATTCATTACAGCCGCAGTCTTCCCGCCAGAGACTGCACTTTTTGCAGGCTTTCGTCAAAATTAAGCGACTTCCTCGGCCGCTGCACTGACAAAAGCATCGATTCACCACCCATGAAAACATTTTCATTTTCCTTATTTTCCATCTGCCTTTGACAAAATGTACAAATTTAATTTATAAGGATTTTTCACGTGAGATGCAATTTTAGTTTTAAGTTTGACAGTCTTTTGTTAGTCTTTAGTGTGTGCGTAGTTTAAACCAAAATTGAACCAGTATTATTTAAGCTCGATTTCCTTATACTTGAAATGAGGCTGCATTTTCTTAATTTTTGCTTTCATTCTTTTTTTTTTTTGATTTTTTCCAAATATTCTTTATAATTTGAGTTTATCATTTAATAACTTTCAATAATTTAGTTTCATTTTTCACATTATTATTCAGTTGATTAATTTTCATTTAATTTTTTTTGAATTTTCATTACCATTTATTATAACCATTCATTTTCATTATTTTCTTCATTTAATCAGCGCATGTTTACAACTCTTTCAGAAACGTACTTGTTAATCAAGAAACATTTATCAAGAATCCAAGTACACATATTTTGGAAATCACTTTGAGCTGATAGTACGAACAATAAAGTACCTGATCTCCTAAATTATAACGAAATTTCATTTTATTTTTAAAAATTTTAAAGATATGTAAATAACGTATACACTTTTAGATATATACATATACATGATACAGACAATTTCTATTTACATACATAACATATTTGAAAGTGCAAAAGCAAATTTTTTTTGTAGTTTTAAGAACCCAAATACAAATACAAATAGAAATATAAAATGAAAATGATTCATTGAAAACATAGACGATGTGAGTGTGTTTTGAAATTCGCTGGGATATAATGACATAAAATGAAATAATTTCGGCAATTTTGGTTAAAATTGTGCAGGAATGCTGCTCGATTTACTGTCTCTTAGTTTATATATAGTGTACGTACAAAATATTTCATTGAATGTGTGGCTGGTGGTGAGTTAATGCTAGTCAGAGTCGCTGCTGCCGTCCGATTTGGCCTTCTCCTCATCCTTTTGCTCCTCAGTCTTGTAGTGGCGATACTCCTTCTTGAGTTCCCACATGTTTTTGTGTGGATTCTTCATGTTGTAGTCGCAGACATCCTTAAGTATTTCTTTCAGGTAGCTAATGGGTTGATTGGTTATCTTCACCAGATCCTTTATGTTATAGTACTGATGCTTCTCAAAGGCATGGAAGAGCATGTCCATCACAGCATTCTTATCATCACGTGCTTTCTTGCCCTCAGCCTTCTTACGCTCGCGATATTCGATCTGCAAAAATAAGGACAATACTGTAAAACTGTTGTAATAAAATGAATAGCAGCCCAGCTCTTACATTATGCGCATGATCCTTGACTGGTTTGTAGTTCTGTACGATCTTATCGATAGGCTGCACACGTCGCTGGGGCTCCGATGCCTTGCGTATGGATTCCAGCTTTAGTTTCATGTAGCAATTATCGGCAATTGGTCGGCACTCCAGCTTCTGCACAATGCGACCCTCCATATACAGTTTCTCGCTGTCTGGCGTGGCTGACGTTGCTCCACTCGAGCCATTCTCTTTGCCATTGCTAGCAGTAGCAGCAGATGACGTCTCCGTTGGTGCCATGTGGGAGAAGACGCCCAGTGTCTGTTTGGTCACTTGTGACACGTCGAGCACATGCTCCGTGGGTATCTTCTCGTCGGGATCGAGGGCGAGCACAGCTGGTGTAAGCGAAAGTGACACTTGCGCCTTCTGTCCGGGTGTCTTGCTGATACGCAGCTTGCCTACATCCATATTGGACGGTGCTTTCTCCCATTTCTGTGCAATGTATTTTGGTACCTTCACTAGCCAAACGCCACGTCCAGCATTGGATAAATCCAGCTCCTTGTCAATGATTTGAACCTTTTCCTTGTCATCTTTAGACATGTTAACCAACTGAATGTGTTTATAGTTAGCTTTCTTTGAGCGCAATCGCCACACGAGAAATGCAATTGCGAAATGAAAACTGCACAGCTGTAGAATGGGAGTTGCCACCGCGGCAAAATGTGCATTTCAAATGTCATGGCATACAAAATAAACAAGGTGGTGGTACCATAGTGGTCACGTTAAATTACTTAACACATATACTCTTTCCGTCATCTGCAGCAATATTAAATTTGTAATTAGCTAATTTATTCGTAAATTAACAGTTAGTTATTAATTTTATTTATTTATAAAAATTACTCGATGTTTTTTGCTTACCTTGTACAATGTACTGCCAACTCGTTTTGTTTGCTATCGTTGCAGCAGCTGACAACTGACACAACTTTCACACGCTGGCTTTTTTACGCTGCAAGCAAAAAATTGTGTGGACAATTGTTTGGAAAACGCCGGACTAGGAAATGGCACCGCCAGCGGCAAGGGCGCGTTACAACGCCAACAAGGCTGACAACCAGATACTGACAAAGAAACCACCGAAACGCTTAAATGGCAAAAAAGACGCTATCGGCGATGTTCCAGTTGCCGGCACCAAAAAGGAAAAGCGGTATGTGCATGGAATATACACAATTTTACTTGATAATTTATAATCATATATTCGATGTATTACGGTGTAGCCACAAGCAATCATTATCTGCGGCCAACTCAACGGAAAAGGCGCAGACCACGCCTAACCCCATAATGCCAAGTGTCCACACTGCCTTCAAGACATTCGTTAGCGCCCGCCTTTGTAGCGCCATTTGGGCGTACATTGCTGACTGTGACGAGACCTTCAACTACTGGGAACCGCTGCACTACATCATTAATGGCCATGGCCTCCAGACCTGGGAGTACAGCCCTCAGTTCGGTCTGCGCTCTTACACATATCTGCTGCTTCAGGGCGTGCCTGGTTGGATCTATCAGAAGATATTCAATCCTAGTCCGATACTCATCTTTTATATGGTGCGCTGTATGCTGGGCTTTGGCTGTGCTGTGATGGAACGCTTCATGTACAAGTGAGTTACAATTCCAAATCCATCGTTAATAAGATATTAAATTAATTCTCTTTGTAGATCCATTTGTCAAGAGTTTGGCATTCATGTTGGACGTCTATGGCTGATCTTTCAGCTATTCAGCGTAGGCATGTTCGTGTCCAGCACTGCGCTATTGCCATCCTCCTTTTCCATGTACTTTGGTTGCTCAGCATTGGCCGCCTGGTGGCAAAAACGCTACAGCTTGGCCATCTTCTTCACGGCCATCTCTGCGCTTCTTGGCTGGCCATTTGCAGCGCTGATTGGTGTGCCGCTGGTGCTGGAACTGTTGTTACGCCAACGTGATTGGCGCACCTTTGTGCAATGGACTTTGATTTCGGGGGCGACAATTGCGCTGCCCATGATTGCCATCGATACGAGCTATTTCGGCAAGCTGACGTTTGCTCCGTTAAACATTGTCTGGTACAATGTGTTCACCAGCCATGGACCCAATATCTTTGGTACCGAGCCATTGACCTACTACATCATTAATGGCTTCCTCAACTTTAACATTATCTGGGTGAGTCACTGTTAATATCCTATTTGTTCATTTCTAAATGCATTCTTTTTTGCTTTTAGTTGTTGGCTCTGCAGTTGCCCATAATGCTGGTCATGGACTATTTGATTGTGCCCGCCAAGTTCAAGTCGACGCTTAATTTTCCACGCTACATATCTCTGGCACCTCTCTATCTTTGGCTGTTGGTATTCTTCGCTCAGCCGCATAAGGAGGAGCGCTTTCTGTTTCCGGTTTATCCTCTGATCTCACTATGCGGCGCCATCACTGTGGATGTCTATCAGCGCATCTTCTTTCGCTTTAAATCGCTCGTCTTTAAGATCAAGTCGGGCATTCACTACTTGGACCACAGCATGTTCATTGCCATTATCGTTATGATTGCCAGCACCTTGCTAGGTCTTTCACGTGTATTTGCTCTGTATCGCAATTATCATGCACCCATGGATCTGATGCTGGAGCTGAATCAATTCAAGACTACGCCACAATATCGAGCTGATGAAATTTACAACGTATGCATTGGCAAGGATTGGCATCGTTATCCGGGCAGCTTCTTCTTTCCGGCACGCAATTTCCGTCTGCGTTTCCTCAAGTCGGAGTTCCGTGGCATGCTGCCAGCTTACTACGAGGGCGGTATTAATGCCACCCAAGTGGTGCATCCCTACTTCAATGATCAGAATCTGGAGAACGAGCACATGTACTTTGATTATGATCAATGTCATTTTCTAATCGACTTTGATGAAGGAAAATACACAGAACTGGAGCCGAGCTACTCTAGGCGAACCAAAGACTGGACCATCATGAAGTCATTGCCGTTCCTCATACAGGAGAAGTCGCATAAGGTGCTGCGTGCCTTCTATGTGCCATTCCTTACTGACAATCACATCAAATATGGAGATTTCAATCTACTTAAGCGCAAAAAATCACGAAATGGCAGCTAGGAAAAACGGGAAAAATACATAACGTGACTAAATTAGTGACCATGCAATCCAGAGAGCATTTCCCTGCAGCGATCGAAATCTGCCCAAATTGTAATTAATATTTATTTTGTCCAAATATTTTTCTTCGAGTTCCTCTTCCTTCCCTTCATGTTGTGCAAAGTTTCTGAAAATTGACCTGATTTTAGTTTGTAAGACATCATCAACGAATTGACTAAATAATTCATTTCATTATGTGTTTCTACATATTATGCCAAAGCTGTAAAGATTATGCTGAATCGAACTAGAGTTTAAGCGATGATAATAAAAACAAAGGAGTTTCTTAAAAATGTCTTCAAACAGCCATCATTTATCGGATCCTAAATAAAAAAGGTTTTTAAATATGGTCGGCCTAAGGTATTAGAGTGAAAGATATTCGCAGTTTACCATATTACTTAATACAGTTTATTCTTAAGCTTGTTAAAGTATCGTAAAAAGTGGGAAGCAAAATTGTACAATGGAATTCGCTTGCTTAAAACTACGTGTGCTGGATGTTTACAATGCTATATTTGGTCTACTACATGTACAGTGGGCCTATAACCTAAAACACGACTCTTGACTTAGACCTATTACAGTCGAGCCTCTCCACAACGAACGCTTCAACTCAAAAGTTTCATTATGTCGAGTTTCGACTGTACCTTAGCTGCAGATCCAGCAATATTTACAAGAATTCAAAACGAACGTTGTTACGCTGTCCTAAAAGTAGACAGTCAGATTGTTTTCGGAGGAGCCCATCGTATCGGAAGCGCTGATCAGATTGGATGCAGCACCAACTGCATTGCCATTGGACGTCGTCGAAATGGTTGTCACGCCTCCCACGGCAGCGGCGACCGTCTTGCGATTGTTGTTCTCCGGCGTCGTCTGCTGCAGTTGCAGCTGCAGCTGTTGTTGATCGTGCTGCGAGAGGGAATCGTGCTCGATCTCATCCTCCTCGTAGAGCTGCCCGTTGGCCGAGGCGCGCGAAACGATGCCTGGTAAAAAGACTATTTATAGTGAATGCTCTGGGCTGCTGGGACAGAGTATGTGTGGGGTGATCGTCAACTTACTGCGCACCGTCGCCGCATAGCTTTCCCGCTGTCGCTCACGCTCCCGCTCTCGCTCACGCTCCAGCAAGTTGACCGCATTGCCAAGTGCCATGCTGCTGCTGGCACCGCTGCCCACATGGTGCAGCCCATTGTTGATGGGATTGGTCAGTGTCATGTTGTTGCCAGCCGCATGCTTCATGTGCAGCACGGAGACGCCGCCGCTGGTAACACTAGCACCGTTGCCATTGCCCGCCAGCTTCTCGTGCGTCACCAGATTCGCTGAGGACACACTACTGTGCGCCTGGCTGTGCACTCGATTGCGACCGAGACTGAGGCCAGCAGAGCTGCCCTTGCGCTGCTTCTTGGAGCGCACAATGTAGCAGCTGAGCGCCATGATGATTAGCAGGAACAGGCCCACAATCATGCCGAACATGCCCAGCATGCTGTTGTTCCAGGTTGACTGTGCCAACGTCAGACCCTCCATGGTGACGCTCACGGGCACCGACGTGCTACGCGGCGGCACTCCCGAGTCCGTGGCAATGGCAATCAGATGCACCGTGGACTCATTGAGGCTTTGCAGCTGCTCCGGTCGCATGAATATGTTGCCTGTGGCATCGATCTCAAAGAGCCCCGCATGCTGGCCACGCAGCGAAAGCTCCAGCTTGTCATTGCGATCGCCGTCGGCCGCCTCCACTTTGCCAATGAGCACGCCCTCAAAGGAGTCGGCGCGGGATTGCAGAGCCTGCTGGAAGAGTAAATGAATAAATTAATTGTCAATGGATAGCTCGAAAACTGCGAGTTTGGGTTCTAGCTCGTTATCTTCCGAATACTTACGCTCTTGGGCACCATGAACTCGTAGTGTGTTTCCCGGAAACGCGGCTCCCAGTCGTTCACATCGATCACCTCCAGCGTGACTTCAGCCGAGGTGCTGTTGGTGAGTCCATCGCTTGCAATCACTTGGAACTCGTGCTTTGTCATCTTCTCGTAGTCCAGTGGCTTGGCTAGCACCAGTTCACCCAGCGAGCCCACATTAAAGAACTGCGAATTGATGGGATCCGCAATGGTGTACTTGAGATGTTTGCCTGGCTTATTGGTGGGCAGCGCCAGGATGCGATTGCCCACCGCTGTGTCCTCGCGTATGCGCATCACGAAGCGCTTCTGAACAAAGGCGAGAGTGCTGAGGTCACTGTGGGTACCGGGACGCGTCAACTGCACTGTGGTCAAAGCATAACGATCGGGATTATCGATTTGGGTGGCCTTCACCACCAAGGTGGCGCCGTGTGTCAGATCCGCGTAGCCAATGGGCGTAAGCAGCGTTATGACGCCATTGTGCGGATGCACGCGAAAGTACTTTGCATCCTGGGACTGCACTATGGTGTACTGGATGGGCGCACAGATGCCCTCGTCTTGATCGACTGCCTTGAGGGGCTCGGGACGCATGCGCAGCTCGCCGGCGCGTCCATCGGCTGGCAGTTCGGCACTATAGGATTCGCGCAGGAACTTTGGATTCTGATCGTCTGCATCGGTGATGACCACGCGCAGCAGAGTATCCGAGTGTCGCGGCGGCGTGCCCTGATCCTGGGCGCGCAATTTCACTGTGAAGTTTTGCAGCTGCTCATAGTCGAGGGCCTTCTTCAGCACTAGAGTACCTTCGAGTGGATTGAGGAACTGCACCAGCTCAGCATAGGGGCCGGGCAGCACTTGATATTCCACGGTGGAGAAGGGTCCGGGCTGATCGGCATCCTCGGCTCGGGCGCCTTGCAGTATGCGTGTGCCGGGCACCGTCACCTCCGAGAGAGTCAGAGTGTATGGTGTGCCAATCCATTGCGGTGCATTATCATTGACATCCGTGACGCGCACATTGACGGGAATGACGAAGCTCTGCAAGCACACAGAAGAGCCAACAAAAAGTGATTGAGTTGAACGCCAAGTCAAAAGATAAACACCTTTCAAATGCCGGGTGCCGAGTGCCGGGCGCCGGGTGCGGGAGCAAACAATCGACTGGTCACTGACCCCGGCAATGCCCGAGTTCAAAGCGCCAACAGTTAAAAGTACTTGCGAGGCCCCCTAGCACCTCGATTGCCACCCATAAACCACTGCATATATTTGCATGTTCAAAGCAACCCCCAAAAAGGGCACCCCGGAAGTACTAATGGCTAATTTATGGGCCCCAGACGTCTAAGCCGGCTAACCACAGGACCGGGGCTCCAAACCGAACGCCTGCTCGGGCTACTGCATAACAAGTAAAAGTTAAGCTCTAAGTTCGCTTCTGTTTGTTGATTCTAAAATTGAAATAGGCGGCGTTGTCTAAAAAGTTTTCAATTGTTTATAGAGTACAAGAAATAGCCGCAACTTGGTCCTTGTTCTAGGGATAAGCCTACACACACACACATATTTGGAGTGTGCACATTCCGAATCGTGTTTACCCAATTTTATATTACGACTTGCGCCCTTACTACATCGAGATGCCGCCCTTCTTTTGTGTTGCCTCGGCACGCACATCCAACGTCCAATTGGACACAGGACGGGGAAGTGGAGACCACTTCGATATAGGTTAATTGGTTGGCCATTAAGCATTTGTCGAGTGCACGGCACGACAGCAAGAAAGTTCTGCAGGTGCTGAATGCGGCTAAGGAAAAGTTGATTCCAGGAACACCACAAAGCCCGGGAATGCTCCCAAGAGGTTAACCCCCGGCGTGGGTTAATTAAAATGGTCAGTAGGTTTGATTGATTGAAGCCTATAGGAAGGTGCAAGCAAAGAAAGTCTTTTCTCTGGGTCATTTCTTGCAAGTAAAGTATATTACAGTATATTAAATAGTTGAAAAATTGTGATGCCATGAATATTTTTAATTTATAGAACATAATTCTAACTAGAGAAGATTATATTAGACTTTTGTGTTAATTCTATCTATTTGAACTTTTTAAAATATAAATATAAATGTAGAAACATACAAGTATTAAATAAATAATAATAATAAGCTTACCGGATCTGTTGATCGCCTTCGCACGCATATGACATTGACATAGATGGATGAGGGACCTCGTAAACCCTCCTTGTCCAACTCAACAGAGAGAGCCAGGTCCTTGGTGCCCGCCACAATCTCAACGGGTGCATTCTTCTCTCTCAACGATAAATTAATGTCTCCGGTCTCCGCATTGGGATCACCGTTTATACGCAGTTTTCCAATAATGGAGCCCACAGCTAGATCCTCTGTGGCCAGAAAACTTTCTGCCGAACCGCCGCCCTCTAGATAGCATCTGGAGTCCAGTATCGCTCCATTTGCGGCTGCAACGAAAAGGAAAAATAGAACCAAAGTGAAAATGTGGTTGCTCGCTCTCTTTCTCTTTCTCTGTCTCTCCCTTTCAGCTTTACTTTTGGTTTTTGTTTTCTTTACATCTGGCAATTAGTGGACTAAAAGTAAATTGCAGTTAAATCGCTCCAGACCAGTGTGCAGTGTGTGTACCGTGTTATATTGCTATAGAGCTGTACACTGTCCAACGCGGGACAGGTTTATATGTACTTTCGTTGCGCTCTACTAAGCTTCCGTTTATCTCTCACTCTTTGGCAAACGATTCGCTGCAACCTGTCTGCCAAGTCCAAGCTTTGTTTTTGCTTCACTTTTATTTTGAAGCCCGCCACCTGCCACAAGCTACATGCCACATGCCACCTGCCACTTGCCAACTGACAGTCCAGACTCCATACACGACTCTCCATGGTCAAACTTGGACTTGCCCGCTTGTCTGCTGCATGATTCATGGACTGAGGATTCGCTTGCTTTGTCTTCACATCGCAGCTGATTTCGCGTTTCCGGACAAGCTCCACTATTTAATTGTGTTACTGTGCATTGAGTTCAGTTAACAATTTGCAGATCATGCAAATTTCCAAGCGATTAAAATCACATGCGACTTTAGGCACTTCACTCAAAATTATAATCATAGATCAACAATGAAGCTGAAGACATGTATAATTAAGAACAGAAAAGCTTCTTTACTAAAATCCGAAACAAATAGAAGAACTGCGTTAGTCTCCCAATTTGGCTTTTTCAAAATTAATCTAAAAATGAAGCTAAGCAATTCAAAAAATAGTTATTTTTCTTCCTTTTGTCAGTTAAATACATATTCTGTTGACATATTCTGTTAAAAAAAGTAAATGCAATTGTTGCAACTGTGTATATGGATCCAAAAACCCCTTTTGAAAATCTAATTATGTGTGAGAACATGACATAACACCTTTAAGTAATTTCAAGAATAAATTAAAAGCAAACAAAAATAACAGAGCTATGCAGTTGTTTCCCATAAACTGTTCCGGTTGTCTTTTGTGTAGTATTTTCCCTCCTCTTCAAATCTAACAACTAGTTCTTCTGGTGTCTATGTTAACACATAAGTAAGTGGTAAGTACGTATGTGTTATGTTTTTAAACGTTCTGGTTAGTGGTTTCAAGAGCAAAATGCTGAGGTTCACATTGTGACCCTGGCGAGAATTTCTCTTTATGGTAGAGCTGTGGACACATCTAAGTGGTGGCGGATGAAATACTGACAGCTACAGTTATGGTGAAATCTTCTACACGTCTTCAAGATCTTTATTGTAGGTTAATAGTTATGACATTGGGCAATCTGTAGGATAATATCGTAACAAGACTTTCTTTTTGTAAGAAATTGACTTAATATGAGCTTGAAATTAAATTTGCAGCGTATTTTAGCTGTAGTTTCAAGATATGCTGATATGACACGATTCCTTAATTTTGCGATTTAAAAAAATGGAAAGTGAAGCTGTACAATAATGTACGGCTATACAAAATTTATGGGTAATACGTGCTGGTTTATGTTCCAGTACTCAAAGTGAGAAAAAGGAAAATAGTTGAAAAATAGAGTTGAAAATAAATGATAATCCACTTAGATAAAGAGAAGATGCCAAAGAATTTCAGTTTGTTATATAGAAACTAGAACAGCACTCATTTAAAAACTACATACCCAAATTAATAACTTAATTAAATTAGTTTTTGCTTAGTTGCTTATGATTTAACTGGTAATTACTATGGCTTGCATAACTAAAAGCTGTACACCTTCATTAGTTGTAGATTTTGCATAATACCTGACTAATTTGAGTCACATAAAGACAAAAATAACAAGACAATATTCCCCATAAAGTTCAAATATCTGGAGCGTAAATCCGCGAAAGCAGTTGGATGATATCAAATCAAGATTCAAGGAAAACACATGAGCATTTTCGTAGCACCAAAAGCTGTTACATAAATTTGTTGTTTTTATTATTTTGCTTTTTTTTTTGCAAAATCAAGTAAATGAAAGTGAGTTTGGAGTTTGTTGACTAACTAAACAAACATTAGTCAAGTTCGTGAAAAGCCGCCCCCAACAAGCAACTGTACAACAAGAGAGAGCAGATACGCATAGAGTAAGAGACACACTTGGTTAGATGTGGCAAAGAAAAGGTGAACCTAAAAATAATAATAAAACAGAAATGGAAAATAAAGTTCAAAAAACAAATTTGTTCGCAGTGGTTGTATGCAATCGGTTTTGTTTTGGTTTTCTTTGATAAAAATGTTCGTTCAGCTTGATGATTTTCATGAAAACGAAATGTTTCGCTCGACGTAAATTTGAATCTGGCTTTGGATTTGAATTTGTGGCTAAAGTTTGTGGTTGAAAATTGCCATAATCAGCATTTGAAGTTGTCTCTCTCATTTCAGCTCTCTTAAAGTTCTGTTTGGTTAAACATTGTAAGCATCATCTTGTACTTGCATTTCGCAATCAATTTCTAGCCCAGGTCGACTCGACGAACCAGTAAAGAACTGTGACAAACCCATTAAAATTACGAGTTGCCCGAGATTCTTCGGTTCTTCCACAATTCCACAATGATTGCAATCACTGATGTATGACAATGTAATGAACCGAAATTAATGTGCTAAATGGAACTTGAAACTGGAGCAGTTTGTAAATAACTTTACGAACTACGCATTCCCGCTGCTGATTCCCGAAATGGAAGACTCCATTTGCATATTAGACCCCCGACTTCAATTGAAAGAGCTCTGGTTACGTTTCGCTTACCCGTAAGTCACGTAAATACTTTTATTCGTCATAACTCATTGGACCAGAACGCCGTGTTGACGTGTTTTCGAGTCTTAGTCTTAAGTAGTCAGTTGTGTAGCTTTTCCCTTGTTAAATTTATTGAGCCTACACGACGTCATTTACCAGCAGTAGTATGTTGTTTGGAATTTCACTATTTTTCAGCCTGTCTCTTTTTACTTTTAAGGTTATCTGCGGTTACATGCGAGTAATTACTTTGTTTGTTTTAATAATCAGGCAGATTCCAGAATATCAACAAGGATATTGAGTGAAGCACGCATTTCGTTGAGGTGCTCAGAATTGTATTATTACGAGCTAATTAACCAGCAACTTCATTTATTTCATAGCTAAAAGAATTGTTTGCCAATTTCTGAGTTTTGTGCAAATTAGTGTTAACATTCTGTTTAACTGCACGGAAAAGGTTATTGCCACCTGTTTGCATTAATTGGCTTGTCAACGACCTATGGTTGGTGAATTTTATGGCGTTGCTACAATTTTCGCTAGAAAATTAATTTATAGATGTTTCATTACTTACCACTTGCAATCCAAGTTATTCCAATTATGGCAAAGTAGCATAAACAATATGATTTAATCCACATTTTGTTGCTCACTTAATTATAGTAATTTAATCGGGATTTTTTGAGCTGATAAACTTCTTAGAGCACCATAACCGAACCGTTTGTGATCATACAGATCTATTCTTTAATTTGCTCAGCTTGAAATCGAGCATAATTCAATTCATTTTCAAAGCTGCAAAGATAATTAACAGCATTACATGTGATTGCACTTTAAATTATTTGGTGGCGAGTATTTAGGTTTTGAGCTGTCGACTTTTTATCGCATTCGATGTTTCACTTTTTCACACGGAATCGTACATGTTTTGCATTTTCAGTCCTTTCATATCTACGATGTGCTATAAACGTTTTACAATTTATGGTTATTCTGGGCTTTTCTCAGCACCTAGCATGTGATTGCAAAGAGATATGAATATTTAAATTGGGTCTGTAAGGTGATACGACCTACAAATGTACGGTTGCTTTCGCTAAACGTACGTCTGCAAGTGTCAGGGAGTCAGGCAGAGAAAGAGAGGGAGGGCAAGGCACGGGAAGCAAACGTCTAGATTATTACGAGATTATTAGTTAGACAAAACATTTTAGCACAGAAACCAAAGCAACTGGAACATTAGCCGACCTCCCAAACCCGCCCACAGTGTCGCTTGTCGTAAGTCGTATGTCTCTTTTGTGCCATAAATGTCGCACATATGTCAACCGTGTTATTCTTCCTCTTCTGCGTCTTCTTCTTCTGCTTTTGTTCTTCACGTTGTTGTTGATTCTCTCACTCTCGCTTCGTTGCCAGCACATTTACTGAGTTGTTGTTCGAAATCGGAATTGGCGGCATTTTACATAGTCAACATTGTGTACTTATGTAAGTGTGTGTTGCAATTGTTGTTGTTTCCTTGGTTCCGGTTTGTTCGCATATTTCTACAAACGTTTTACCGCTTTTGCTGTTGTTGCACCCAACCAACAAAGTCAGGACGAGTCTTAGCTTACAGCGCTTCCTTGTGGCGGCAACACCCGGTGGTATTTACCAAACAGATTTATGGCATGCCACAGGAGACGCGTCGCGACGCCACTCTAGCTAACCGGGCAAATGCCGCTGACCGTTGGGCGAAAATGAAAACGCTTTTGACCGGAAGTTACGGAAGCGCACTGAAAAAGTCATTCACCCGTACAAAAACCTATTTTGCGCTTTTTTCGAATTTGTGCAATGATGAAACGCGAAACGCAAATAGCGATCGCACGACGTGAGGTGAAAATTGAGTGCGTGCTTTACATATATCGATTGCAATGATCAATTATCGATGATTACATTTCTTATTGGAAGACAACAGCAAACAAAATTCAAAAATAACTTAATTTCTAAAGGCGGTAAGTGAAACAAGTCTTCAGAGGCATGAATAAAATTGATCTGCGCTCGAGCATTGTCTTCACGTTTGGTTTTTCTAGCTCGCATTTCTATATAGTTTCGACTGTCGAGGCTGAGCAATAATTTAAGATGTACTTATATACTTTATGGGGTCGGGGATGCTGCCTTCTGCCCATTAAATACATTTTCGTGGTGGCACAAAATTAAAATACCCTTTTACCCTATGGGTAGTGAGTAGTAAAACATAAGCCATGCTTTAAAAAACATGTTATTGCACCTTGGGTTTATATTAATTACTGAATAATATGTTGCGGCTCCTTGGGATATGCACTTTGTTATTGTATTTAATTAATGGATACACTACACAACATAAAGGGTTATATTTATTATTTTGTTATTCACTCGAGTGGCTCGTTGCGGAGTCTTTTCTTTAACTCGTAGTACACATGCGGCCAGGCGACGCTCCAAACACAAACTGATTTTCCATAATGTTGCCAAAGCAGGGAATGCCCCCTAACAACGGGCAGCGGCAACAGCAACAGCAACAGCAACAGCAACATACAACAGCAACAGTCTGTAATGCCGGTGCGTTTGCCTCAGTTGATGTTGTTGTTGCTGTAGTTGGTAGTTGGTCATATATAGGCTCATATACGATACGTGAATGTGAACGTGAGTGGTAGTCTCGTCTGAAGACTCTCTGGGTCTGGGTTGTTGCTGCTGTTGCTTTTACTCGTCGTTGCTGCTCATTGTTGTTGTTGTGTTGAAAATGTTTCCACATCACTCGTCAAGCGTTTCCATTTAAGCTCTTCATAAAAAACACACTACAACAACAAGAAATAAAAGACAACAACAACAAAACACTGGCTAACAGTGGTTGAAAGCAGATAGTCTGACTCTGACTCCGACTGCCATGGCGACTACGCGCACGCGCCCAAGCTCAAATTGCGACGCTCAATGAATGGGGAGCACATCGAGCCTGCTGTTGGGAGAGCAGCTTTGTAGTTGTAGTGCTGCTTCTTTTGGCATTATTGTCATTGTTATTGGTATTATTATGTTACTGGTATCGTTTCAACTTGCAGTCAGTTCTCTCGGCTAACCCTTAACTTAAAATTCACCTGTGTCATCCGCTGCGTTTCGCTCGACTGCACCCCTTGCTATGAAAGAGAAAGAGAGGAAAGGGCGTTGCTTGCTCTCTGTTTACATTGCAATTTCTTGCCTTGGCAACCAAGGCGTCCTGGCAATATCCGAGCCGGTTTATGCTTACTCCTTCCCAAGTCACTTTTCTCCACTCCATATCCATGCCATGACTCAGTGACATTGCATTTGCATGTGCATGCCGTTAATTGCTGTAATTTCCAACTGGACGCGACATCGTTACTCTCTCCGTTCGCATCGCCAACATAATTGTATGCCAGCCATTGGGTAGTTTTCCACTCAAACGTCCTGTACAGTTTCGTGCTTCCTTGTGCATACCTTTCAAGAAGTTTTTTGGGCCACGCTTTCCCTTCGTACAATGTGTGACAGGCGACACTTTTAGCTTACTTTATGACCTGCTGCTGCTCGATTGAGCTCTAAGGAAATTAAGCGAAAAGGAAATGCATTAACTGGACTTTTGTTTTGTGCATATTTAAGAACAAATTTATATAAATATTTCATCAAATGAAAACTTACTTGAATTTGGCACTTTAAATAGTAATATAAATACAATTTGGCTAGAATTAATGTCAAGTGAACCTTATGCATAGTGCAATCAGTTCCAAAATCCAAGCATAACTAAACTACATTATTTTAATTCAGAATTACAGCTCTACGTGGATCTGCTTCTCATAGAAACTTTCACATACTTTTGCCACAGCCTGCGACACCTCCAATCGATACTCGTCCTGGCTGTGCGAGAACCTATTGCGAATAGTGAGCAGCGCATGTCGCAGCGGGGCGCTCTTGGACCACAGACACACACTTTCTGTGCTCTCCAGCGCAATTGTGAACTGCTCGACAGCCTCTGGCTGATCCAGCAAATGCACATAATCCTGACTGAGCACGGCCTCGAGGGCGGCACAATAGCCATGCGATTGCAGCCACGTTTCAAAGTCGAGCAGCACATATTGAGCAACAGTTGTCGCAGTATCTGGTGCATCGGCGCTGGCATCGAGTACAGATTGCTTCTCCACCATCAAATCACTGATTAATGTGACAACTTTTGCTTTGTTGCGGAGTTCCACGTCACTACTGCGCAAGACGCCAATTAGAGCCTGTGTTCCGGAGGTGGATAGAATGCGTTGTTGAGCCAATGGAAATTTGCGCAAAAGAGCACCGAAGGCATGCAGAGCTGACGAGATCTCAGCACTGTTGGACGACGTCATTAGAATCTGAGCAAAATGTGAACCAAAGTTGCGTTCAAACACCTTAATTTGAGCCTTGGGATTATTGCCAGTCAGCGCGCCCAGCACACGCATCGCTGAAATCCGCAAATCCGCGTTCGTTTCGTTAACTACAATTGGCAGCAGAATATCGTCTAGGCTGCCATGGTCGATAAATACCAGAGCATTGTCAATTTGGTGCAATAAATACTCGAGGTTCTCTAGCACATTTAGTTTGATCTTTAGCTCCGACTGCACTGACGTTTTGCTAAGATTGCGATAATGCTCCACAAGTTGCAAGATCAGCTCACCATCGGTACGAAAGTTCTTCTGAAAATCCTTGTACGCTTTTCGCAGCTCGGCGTAGCTTCTATGCTCTTTCACCTTGCGTACCGACTCTTCAACTATGTCCACTTTGTGCTCTAATGAAAGTGGTTTCTCTTCATCGCTGGATTTACTTTGTAAGGCGGTGCCACGTTCGCTTTCATCCAGCAATTTGGCCTCCTTGACACCCGTCTGCAGATTGATACGCACATGCAGTCCTTTTGGTATAGACTGGCCTACAAAATTGAAGTGTTTAATACGCCTGACATCTAATTGATTGTGACACGTAATAGAAACCTTCGGCCACCACTTGCCATTCTTCCGTGGCTACGAACTCCTCGGTTTTATTCGCCGGCTCCGTGGCGGAAACGTGCGGGCAGCCTATCATTAGGCCTGCGGCTAGAACTATGAGTATTGTAGAACTGTGCATCGTTATTATTGCTACTATATGCTATTATTTATGGTCCTGGATTTAAGCTTGACTTTGTTGAGTTCTATTTGACGTTATTGCGGCTTTTTGTAAAACGTTGACATGCCGCTAGAGTGACCGCAAATTGAATTTTAAAATATACCATATTGTTCCTAATAATATACCAAAGTAAATTCTAATTGGCTAGACTACAGTTTCTAGCCGATAGTATTGCATTTGCGATTTTTATTTATAAGTATAGCAACGCCATTTCTTATTATAATTTGCTTTAGGAGTCTGGCAACGCTTTTTCTAAAAGCCGTTACTATTTAAAATTGCAATTTGATTGTAATCAAATCTTTTGTCTTTTGTTGCTGGAAACATGCTAATTTTTTCAACTTTTTCTATTGAATATCTATCATATTAAACCTTTCTGCAAAAAATTGAACAGAATAGCATATGTTTACGAGTATATTGTGGAATTGACAATATCGTTCGTTCAAAATCTAAATTATACTATTTAATTCGCTTTTTTTTGTAAATGTGTTTGTATAAACGTAAAAGGGCTCGATTTAAATAATCATTTAAACTTAATTAATTCGAATTCCAAGAAGACTAAACTGGTTTTCGAGAGCACTTTTACCAAGTCATGCTGTACGTCACTAATTCAAATGTAAACATAAATTTATGCAAATTCATTCATTGTTTCGGGAGCCACAATATTTATTAGAAAACGTGCGCCTTTACATAGATAAATGCGAAATTTTTATTTGATATTAGCTGTCTGCAGATATTATTGTAAGTCATCGTGGATGCCAAAATAAAAATGTGAACTACGAAAGCGTCGGGGAATTTACTTTATAAACAAAGCAAAAATGCCGAAACTTGATTTATACCCCAGCATTTGTATGCAAATATATGAAGTCATATGGTTGTGGCGCCAATTAAATGTGTAAATAAATAAATTGCAGGCTTCTATTCTCAGGTTCTATTCTTTTTTCTGGCTTCAGCTGGACCATATGCTAATTGCCGATGACGAATGGCTAAAAACTCCAGCCAAACTATGTATTTATCAGTCGTGTTTGTTTACACAGTGGTTTCTATGTTTACAACTCGCATGCCAGTTGTTTGAAAGTGAGACCATAAAATTCACATGCCGCACGACGACTTTTTTTTTGGCTTTATAGTTGTACACGATTTTTGTTCCTATTTGTCGCATTGCCAAACCAGTCTGTCACCCGCTATCGTTTTGTGATTATAGTTTTTTTTTTTAATTGCTTCTCGCAGCGCTTGATGTTTGACTGTATCTAATAATAAAAATAATAATATTAGTATATAGATCTAGTCGGTGATGACGCGAAACGGAAATTCTTAAGCTTGCATGCGATTTGGCCATTGTCAAATAGTTATTCACCTTGAGCTGTTATACAAAAACACATTTTTTTCGTTCGTTTTGTTCGCTCAGTTCCTTCGTATGCTTGTAGTTGGACCTGCAGTTGATTAGCTTGATAAATAATTAATCGAGTCTTCAGCGGCGTGCGGGTGGCGTTTAATGGCTAACCGATACTGGAATAAACCACCTGATCATGATCTAAGCTCCATGCCAAATCATTTAGCACTTCCGAAATTCATAGAAAAGACCCCCCCAAATCGAATTGGATTTCTGAATTGCACCGCTGATGTCAACGCAAATATTGAACAAATCCGTACTCGCATTGTTTATTTATTGCGAAATGTTTGTGTTTACATATGGCTATTGCCATTAAGTTGAACAACTTATCGGGCTATAAAAAAAGCACAATTAATTCAATGGCTATTACGAGCACCAATTACTAATGAGCAGCAGAGAAGATGCAATCCAAACACCGATTAACTTTGAGATATTCCATATTTACTATTTTTCGGGACTATTTTACGAAATTTACTAATTGGCTAATTTGAATAAAGTTCAAAGTGATTTGATTTGCAACTACTTTTAAACTACTTTCCAAATAACTGAATCAATTTAAATAATTAACTGTTAAAACTATTTATATATTATGACAACAGTTTGAAACGGTGTAGATAATTTTTCTCTTCGTATGATAGTGTATAGTGCGTGATCGCCACTAACTTGATTGGAAGTCACAGTCTCAAAATTGTATCAGACCTGAACTCACTCAAAATTAGATTATACTTAGCTAGGGGGCTGATTTTCAATTAAGCAATTTTATTACGGTCTAGAAATACGTCGGGTTTAAAATCTACTTAATGAACAATATCTAGAGCAATTTTTATTAACAATGTGGTCACAATTACGTTATTCATTTCTTCAACACGTGTAGGGTATTACAAGATCGGAGTCCAAAGGTTAAAAATTACTCTGAAGACGTTGCGAAGCTGGCCAACGAAACGAATATTGAAATGTATGAAAATCACTTTTGATTTTGACGCTGCTTGGCCGTGCTTTTGATACTGTGGGGACCTGTTAATAATATTAATTAATAATATTCTTGTCATCGTTGCTCATTGTTGTTGCTCTTCTGGCGTCTGAGCTGCGAATTCTCTATACATATATTATGTGGACAAGTGCTGATGAGAGGCAAAAAAAAAACATAAATAAAGAAAAGAAGAAAAAACTGAAATCAAGAGACGGCAGCGACAACGACAACGGCAGCGACGACGACAACAATGAGAGGAACGAATTCGATGCGAGACAAGTTAAGAATGAATAAACTATTAAATGTATTGGCGGTTGGATCTGGTCTGCTCGAATGGGGCCCGTTTTTGTTTTTTTTTTTGATTTTGTCTGAGTGTAGAAGCGAGAGCTCTGCCAAAGAAGTCTATAAATGGCTGCGTTTGTCCAGAGCCAATTTACAGTTTAGCATTGAACTTGGTCGGGAGTTCGCCAAAAATCAAATCGCGCGTCGCGTTGCGTAGCCGACCCGTTAACAGTGTCTAGAACAGTAGTAACCGTTAACACATTTCATCAGTAAAATAGGTTTCATTTGCAATCGCAAACATGCTGCTCCAGTTGTGCTCTGTTGTGCTGTTAGGCCTCGCTCTGGACGCCAACGCTGCCTCCACTTTCCGTGAGCTCACATCCTGAACGCTTTTCGCAATCGAGGAGATGACCTTTGCTTGGTTTGAAATTATTTTCGTTGCAGCTGCTGAACTGCCGCGTTGCCATTTGTCGGACACACAGTGCATCATCAATGTGTCGCACACACTGGTGCGTCAATATGCACGCACTGGCTATGCGCCGGCATCATTCCCCCAGGTGGAGCCCTTCCTGGTCAGACGTCTCGATATCTCCGATGGACGCAGCGGCTCGTTGAGTCTCAAGCTCAGCTTTGCCGATGTCAATGTGGAGGGATTGTCTAGCGTCAAGTTCGACAGAGCGGTGTAAGTAAACCATCTGCAGATCTGCTCACAACTGGGTATTTATTTGTCTTCTGCTTCGCAGTGGCTTTGATGCCAATCCTGCGACCAGCAAGTTCGAGATGTACGGCTCCTTCCCCAAGGTGGCGCTGCGCGGCAAGTACGTGGCCGATGGACGCATATTGATTCTGCCCATTCGCGGCGATGGCGACGCTGACATCACTCTGCACAATCCAAAGTTCTCGGTGAAGTTCAAGCCAGGCACACAGACGCGCAATGGCAAGACCTATCTCAGCGTGGACAAGCTCAAGGTGCTGATAGAGCCGCAGAAGTAAGTACTAAACATTGAATGCCACTCGAACTGTCTACAGCCTGCTAATCTGTGTTGTTTGTTAGGATGAACATTAAGCTGACGAATCTGTTCAATGGCGACAAGGCGTTGGGCAACAACTTGAATCAGTTCCTCAACGAGAACTGGTCGGATGTTTGGAGCGAGCTGCAGCCTTCTATACATGTGGCCATTGCGGAGATCATGAAGAGCATTCTCTCCACACTCTTCAAGCGATTCCCCTACGAGGATCTATTCCTGGAGGAGTAATGAGATCGGCCATTCTGCATACAAATTAATACTTATAAATACATAGTTGTAGTAAATTAGCTATTAGTGTGGGCGTGTACGAGTATTTTTGGACTGTTTGCTGTTTAAGTAAAAACTTAGCTTAGCATTAAATAATAAACAAACTCAATACAAAAAAAAGAGTGCATTAAAGAGAGGAAAACAGAGTTGAGCACAAGAGAGCAGAGATAATCGAAGCTACGGGTTTCTCTTTCGATCGAATCGTCATCAAACTCGTTTACTCCATTTATTTGGCAACAGGGTATTGAAGTACTGGCCACGTTTTCTTCGCTTCATTTCGTTGGGCAAACATTTCCGCAAAGCTGTCGCATTAATTTGGCCAACCATTTGGCAGTCCATTCACGTGAGTGGCTTCATTTGCATACCAACAACAGCTCTAGCTCCAGCAACAACTAACATACAACAGCAACAATGGCCAACGACATCAAACTATTTGCTTATTAAATGGTCAAGCTCGACGTCAATCTCGCACTCTAGTGCAATTGCCGCGCCTGTAAGCTATAAATAAATAAATAATCGCACTGATATGGCTGATACTAAAACCGCTGCCAAGTTCAAGTATAGGCAACGGTAAACGGTCAACGGCTGCGACCGCTGAAACGGATAGCCCGTTAACCTTGAATCTTTACGCAAAATCTTCCATACGAGTCACTCAACTGTAGCCATGCGTATGTCGCGACGTCTACTACGACTGCTACTCATGTAATTGTGTGTTGTGATCAAGTTGAACTGCGTTGTCATTATTGTTGTTCTTTATGATAATTCGAGGAATCAGGAGGCTGGTGCATGCGCTGAGGTTAACTGGATAGTTGGACAGCAGGCCAAGCAGGCGGACTACTCAGCGGTTCAACCTAGTGCCTGGTTTACCTGTATATTTATAACCATGCCTCTGGGCTCTGCTCGCAAAGTATAATTTAATTGAAGCCAGACCCAATGGGTTCCAAATAAAGAAATGTAAGAATTTGCACTATCATGCTGAAGGATTAATTCTTGCCAAACTCGTTTCGCTGCCGGGGAATGATTGTAAGTTTTTGTGCTGCAGTTTCAGTACTCAACGTTCTCAGCTTCCTTTCAGGTAGAAAAGAGGTGGTTTAATTGACAAGCGTATCGCTCAAAATTCTATTAATAAAGCTGTCATTATCATTCGCAGTGCATTGATCTATTGACCTTAAGCAATAATATATATTGATTTGCCAAACTTAACTAACGTGCATTTGCTCAGCAATCAATAATAATTAACACTTCGCTGAAGGTAATCCTGAACTACAAGGTATTATTAAGTTAAGATAGTTTAACTATTTAATTTTGGAGATTATCGATTTAGCATATGCATTAACTTTGATAATATTTTGTAATGTTTAAACACTTTTGGATACTTCCTACGATGCCCATAGATAAATGTGATATATAAATAAAACAGAGTCTATTATAATTGAAATAATCAGCTCCAATTTCGATAATTTCTTCGAGTATATTCATTAGTTGTTATTATAAAAGTAATTGGCTGCTATTAACTTCATGACATTCAGTTGGAGAATGAGTAGTAGCTAATCCGTAGATTACTCCCGGCTTGATCAGATACTGGATATCACATATGCACAATATAACGCAGTATGCGTTTCAAACAGGTTCTACTTTGCAGCGAGGTCAGATACACTTCAACAAATTTCTCTATGTACAAGCAATTGCAAATACTACCATAGCAATTGAGATTATGAGGAACTTTTAGCAGTGCGGTTGCATTCTACAGAGGTTCCCTATAAAAGCTAATGTAGCACTTGCCAGTTAGTTAGTAACACACCAAACTCGGTTGTTAAAGTTTTTAATTGTTATTTGCATACCGAAAATGTCGCGTTTATTTACCTTCCTTGTACTTAGCACAATCGTCGCAGTGCAAGCAAAGTTTCGTAAGCAACGATCTTGTCGATCATGTCGATCCATTGTGTTGCTCATCTTGTTCACACTTTTATAGCGGACGATCCTCAGCCCTGTAAGCATGGCGATACGGAGTGCATTCTGAGTAGAATTAACTATTTCATTGGTGAAAAATCTACGCTGGGAGATCGGGATATTAATCTCGTCAAGTTGGATCCATTGCCGGTGGCTAGAGTGAATCTTAAACAGGGCGCTGAAAGTCCCGTCAGTATTGACCTCACATTTACGGATAATAATATCTATGGCATTAGTACCATGCAGTTCAAGAAGGTCAAGTAAGTTAGACCTGAAATACTAAGATATATTGATTATGGACTACTATTAATTATTAAACTGTTCTGGCATATCGTAGGGGATTCGGCGAAGATCTAACTAAGAAGCACGAGCTGCAATTGCATGCCGCTAAACTGTCCCTGGTGGGGCCCTACAAAATTAAGGGCAAAGTTCTAATACTGCCCATCAGTGGTACGGGCAAAAGCAATATGACTTTGGGTAAGTTCAAATTGATGAACGTTTTCCGAAAATGTACTAAGTCACTCTCTCCATCAGTTAATTCCGATATAAGCATCGTTTTCACGGGCAAACCCTTTGAAAAGGACGGAGAAACGTACATGGAGGCTAACAACCTGAAAATCCAAGTTAAGCCTCAGCGTTTGTATTATCACTTCAGTAACCTCTTCAATGGCGATAAAGCGCTCGGCGACAATATGAATGTCTTTCTTAATGAGAATTGGGATGCTATATATACGGAGGTGCAGCAATCAATGCAATCTGCATTTGCAGAGATATTTCAAGCGATTATCTCGAAGGTCTTCTCAAAGTATCCTTATGATAAATTTTTTAAAGAATAAAATTATTTGATACTCAATTCTTACATGAACTCCATAGATTATAATCAAGAAGTGAAAATGGATAAATCGTTGTGATTAATTAAGCAGTTATAGTATGAAATAATTAACTACCGATAATAAATTTACTTAAACAAATTATTCTATTGTAAAACACTTAAATACAGCAATTATTTTAATTAGCATTCGATGGAATATCAATTGCCTAGCATTTGATCGACACTTGATAATAATCATATTACTTTAAGAGAATCAAAGTCACTTTTCGAGTTGAATCGGACTTGAAGTGTTTTAATGGCTGTTTACATGCAGCAAACAAATGGGGTAATTAATTATTAATTAGAAATGGCAATGATCTTGTGCTAAATGCTTGACTATTGGATATCCAGTGTTATGGGAGTTATTTAACCAAATGCTTGACAAGTAGTGTATTTATTCTTTTGAGTGGAGATTGTACTATTAAATTGTAGGCATTGTTCATTTTAATACTATGTATAAAAATATATTCTTAGATATAACAAGCAATGTAGTGGTTACATTAATCACGTGATGGATACGAGAAGGGGCAACCGACTACCATATTTGTGACATTTGTTGAAAAACTGGTGCAGTTATTCCGTTGGTATAATTATTCCAATATGGTATGAGCTGGTAAACTTTGTTTGCTCTTTATACCTGTTAACCATAGGGTAAAAGGCTATTTTAACTGTCAACACGAAACGTGTAGAACAGCATTCCCAGAAGTTACTCAAGAAATAATTTTATTCGACACATATCAGGTGCTGCTCCTGGGATTTAATTGCTTTATAATGCTATTTATTTGCTTTGATTTGATTGATTTTTACATTTTTTGGTATCGGGTATCGCATAGTCGATTAAAGATATTACTTTTTAATTCAATTTATTCAATTGACTGGATGTTGACTATACCTTTTAGAGCTTTCTAATTGAGTAATGAGTAGATAAATAGCTGATTAAATTCAAAGCCCTATAAAAGGCATCCTCAGCTAGGTGTAAATGTCAGTTGATCAACAAGAAGCGTTCGGTTCAATTAGAAAAATGTCGCGATTTAATTATCTTATTCTTTCCTGTATTTTCCTGACAGTTCAAGGAGATTTTCGTAAGCACGACTAGCAATTGTGGTTTGAATTCGAGCTTATATTATTAAACTTATAGCCGATGATCCGAAGCCGTGTAAATACAGTGATTCGCAGTGTCTCGTGAACGTTATCAACCAAATATTTCGTGAAAAAGCTGACACAGGAGATGCCGGCTTGGATCTGGTTAAGCTGGAGCCCTTAGCTATAAATAGGCTAAGGATACAAAAGGGCAAGGAAAGTCCTATAAACATTGACCTGGTTCTTACAAACAATAATGTATATGGCCTGAAGACCGTCAAAGTAACAGGAGTGAGGCAAGTAGCCGCATCCAAATCGAGTTTTGTTCAATAATTTAGTTCAGAAACATTTTAGAGGATTCAGCAAGGATCTGACTAAGAGGCATGAGTTGCGAATGCACGCAGATTCATTATACATGATTGGCCCGTACAGCATTACTGGCAAAGTTTTGGTGTTGCCCATTAGAGGCGAAGGGGAATCCAATTTTACCTTATGTAATATCGCTGCTCAACTCGATGGTAAACTGTTCCGTCTATAATTTGTTCATTATTCCAGCCAATGTCGACTTTACTGCGAGCTTCAATGGAAAAGCCAACGAAAGAGACGGTGAAATATATTTGGAGCCTGTCAAATTTGCCGTAGATGCCAGTCCAGAGCGATTGTATTATAATTTTACCAATCTGTTTAATGGAGATAAAGCATTGGGAGACAATATGAATTTATTTCTAAATGAAAACTGGGAGCCCATTTATCGGGAGGTGAAACCAGAACTGCTGGATGGGTTCGCTATCAAGTTTGAGGAAATTGTAAAAAAAATCTTTTCGAAGACACCGTACAACAAAATCTTGCTGGAATAAGAATGTCTCACAAAACTGTGTGGATACATTTTGTGTTGTAATAATCTGCATTTCTTTGATTGTTGGTTTTCAAGACGTGTAACCTATTCGTTTGAAATATGAAATAAATCTTACGAGTTAAAACTGTGGTTAATAAAATCAAATCTAATAATTGACATCACTTCAATAAATTAAAATTTCAATTGTTTTTAGTCACTTAGTAACTATAGCACATGCGTCTCAACACTTAAAGTGCTGCAATAAGACTTTGCTTCAAGCAATTTACGATGGGTTAACATCTATTCTAAGGGAAACTAACTAAGCGCAATTACTATAACAATTGCTATTATAAAATTAATAGGTTGTCATACAAAACACTTTAAGCCATTTAAGCTATGATACACAATTAAATTAAATTAATGCCTCCTCTAACCAGTAGTTAAAATCATATCGTATATAAACTACTATTATATGGAAATGGAAGGCGTTACAAGCTGACTTCATACGGAATTCCTCCATCATAACTCCACTTGCTATTTATTCTAATATGTTCGCCTGGTATTCAACTGATCCCCATGACGGATTTTAGCGGACCTCTTGAGTCCATGCATATATTAAAAATGTAGTTGTGATTATTGTAATTATAATTTTTGTTAATGTGTTTTTTGCTTATTTTGCTAATACAAATTAAAAATATAAATTATAGGCGTCTATTGCATTATATCGCAACAGCTTTATATTATTTGGGACTCTAATCCGTGCTAGAGGTGGGCACGGGCCTGTATTTTGAGGCCCGGGCCCGCACGAAAACGAACCCTTTTTTTAGAGGCCCGGCCCGGCCGAACACGAAACTTTTTCACCAAGGCCCGGCCCTGCCCGGCCCGACACGAAACTTATTTACACATAAAAGGAAATTTAAAATACATAAAATTTATATATACATATATTATATATAAGTGCATATTTATTAAGGTATATTAAATATTATTATGTATTTAATGAAGAACAAACTATGTCAAATATTTGTCAAGCTCTATGTCTATAGCGTTTTTCTTAACTTTTCCTTTTTTTACGAAACTTAAGTCTAAAAATTCATCAAACATTCCATTTTCGGAATTATTTGGGCTTATGTTATTTGCTATAAATTCGGAGACTATTGCTTTTACCGTAGCTAACACCTTTTTTTTCCTCTGAGAGAAAATTGATCTCTCTATAAGGAGGGTTAAGAAAAGCCCAACCAAATGAGCGATTGCCGGAAGAAATCTGACTTCTAATGCGGTTAGGGTCATTGTTTTAAACTCAGTCATTATTTGAGAATCAAGTGTGCTAGATCTGCAAAGTTTACGTAATTTTTCAGCGTTTTTGAGAGCTTACTGTTAAGCTGAGAATGGTTTGTCGCGACATTTCAAAGCTTTATAAATTTCACAATAGGACGCCAATTTTGAATTTGTGGTGTGCAAACAAGTAAAATATTGTATAAGCAAATCGATAGTAGTATCGATAAGCAATTAAAATGACATAAATGGTGGTTCTATCGAGAATAAAAAAAAAACGCAATCAAATCAAAATTGTCTTCAAGCCTATTTCGGGCTTTTACGGGCCTATTTCGTGCTTTTACGGGCCGGGCCTTTTTGCTAAGGCCCGGGCCCGCACGAAGCCCGCACGAATCTTAATTTTAAGGCCCAGGACCGCTGCGGGCCTGTGTAAGCCCGCGGGCCACGAAAAAAAGCACGGCCCGCGCCCACCTCTAATCCCTGCTATGGGCTGCAACATCTTACATTTTCAAACAGTGTTAAAGTGTGTTGTATACTTTTGGAGCGGAATTTATTAATCTCTTGCATACTTTTGGTCCGCAAACAAATCTAACATTGACCCGGAAGTTACGATAATATATTGTGTTTTCTATTAACTTGAGATTTTAAATGAATATGGATATGTTTGTTGTATATTATCTTTATTCTTTATTCTGAACCATCGACGGAGGAATATATTTGAAACAACATGAACAACATTGCAAGAATTCTATGAAGCACGAGGATGCAGTTTTCACACAATAAGTTTTAGTTTTTTTTTCTTTTTTTAAGCTTACCTATCTATTATGTTTAATTTTTATTTTGAGGGAGGACGATGCAGTCAAGCTGGATAGTAACACATATGAATTTACTAATTAAACACAAAAACACGACACGCGCACATCGCTAGATGAGGCTACTCACATTATAATGAGTATCACCCTTAAACACAAAATAAGATCTCACTTTAAATATGGAAAAGTATGTATGTGTATGCTCACGTGAAGTGTTAACAAACTCTCGGGAACCACTTGATTGTATAAATGTATATGTACATATACATATACATATATTTCTGAAAACAAACGTGTGAGTTACCAATAAAATCTTTATTGCTCAAATATGAATATATAGCTTTGGAATTATACTTTGTATATTTAATGATGAGAATTGTAGTTACTATAATAAAAAAAACTTGTATTTTGTAACGATTTGTGCATATGTAATTATCACAAGTGAGAAATTCACAATTAATTTTTTCACATTTGGTCTCATTGATATTTGACAGCAAAGCTCGAAGCTAATGCACTTCCTAAATATCGAAAAGATTCGGTCCCTCATCCTTAGTAACGAAAAGTCTTAAACATCGGTTACAATCACAAACCCAACGACAATCGAATTTTTCTCAGCTCTAACTTCAATGTTAACTGCGATTTCCCCAAGCTGGTTTAAACCGCATTTAAATATGGCGATGTTAGAAATTCTTTATTTGCAGTCCAGCTGATTTTAAAATGAAGTGTGTTTCAGTATTCAAATTTATACATTTTCAAATTAATATTTTTCTTATTCTCGTAATTTAACAGGTTCGCTCTACTATGATTCTGACTGCGACACTGGAAGCGTGATGGTCGTCGTCGAGATGAGACGCAAAAGTGATTTGTGTTTAGCAACAGTTAAGCAATAATATTTAAATATCATACGTATATGTCTGCCTGTAAAATGCAATTAAGCAGTCCTATAAAAAGCGTCGCAGTCACAGAAAGTTGATGTAGTCATTTGTCGAAAGTGGTTCGAGAAACTTGAAACGGAAGTTGTTACCATAATGGATCAGAAAGTTTTATCAGCGTTCCTTGTCAGCTGTCTGTACTGTATATCCTGTCGAGTGCTAGCATCTGATCTCCGTAAGTTGTCAAGTTGCGGGTCCATCACATTTTTAATTGAAATCATTTGATTATTCTATGACGCTAGCTGCTGGAATTAACAAATGCGCAATATCGGATGAAAATTGTTTGAAGAATAGCATTAACTATGTGTTAAAGAATTATGCAAAGACTGGCCTCAAAGAGCTTGGCCTGGTTCAACTAGATCCGCTGCGTGTCAAAAAGTTCAGTCTGGGCAAGAATCCCAAAAGTCCTGTAAACATTGACCTTACATTCTCCAACGCAGACTTACTGGGTCTCGGCGACGCGCAAGTTAAGAAAGCATCGTAAGTAACAGAAATTACAGGTTACTTTATCTCTTATTTACTTATAACAATTCTATTTTCCAGAGCTTTTACTGTCGATCTGAGTCGTGATATCACTTTCGATATGGTTTCCCCGCGAATTACGCTGAAGGGTCCGTATTCCATTGAGGGCAAAGTCCTGATTCTGCCCATTCAAGGCAAAGGAGATGCGCAAATTGAGCTGAGTACGTATAACATAAGTTTCCTGCAATTCTTCCCTATTAAACTTGTTATTTTTAGAAAGATGCAAAGTCCATGCAGTTATTAAACTAAAAGCTGTCAAGAAAGGTCCACGTCAGACAATTGCTGAGGTGGTGGATGTGAAGCTTGATTTGGATCCTTCACGTGTAACCTACAAGTTCGACGGTTTGTTTAATGGCCAAAAGGCTCAAAGTGATAACTTCCACGCTCTGGTCAACGAAAGCTGGCTGGAAATCTTTAATGAACTGAAGGCTGATATCTCCACTGCTACCGGCCTGATTTTCAAATCGATTCTGAATCGAACTCTTTCCAAACTGCCACTGGAACAGCTGTTTACAGGAGTTTAAGTGTAGATATGTTTGATTGGATTAAATAGTTTATTTTAATAAATCGCTTTAAATAATTCACACGAGCAAGTTATTTTAACATTAAAACTAGATTCTATTTGAGTTATAGTTGCTTTTAAGATGCAAGAGTAGATTATGAGTAGTTGAATACAACATTAAATCAAATTAAATTTCCAAGACGAGTATAAAATTTCAGATATAAATCAAAACGTAAAGAGATCATTACCCTCCTTAAAAGTATTATGTAAGTAGTTAAAATAAACATTTCACATTCAACGTTCTCTTATCTGATTACAAATATTGCTTCTCTTCCTAATAACTGTTAAAATGATACTGTATATTTGTTAGGAAATTTAAAATCATATTCAATAATTTGTTTTCTTACTTCTATTCAGCATATTCTGTTTATCATTCATTCTTTGAAGTTTTTTTTTGTCTAGGATCCTCTATTCTTATTGGGCGAATGCACACGACGACCTAATCTTGGTGGTGAAGATGGCGGCAGTTCGAGTATATCAGCGGCAAAGTGCAAATTCTCGAAGCCACCTGCTAATTCGTTCTGCGTTCCAAATTGGTTCACCTTTGGAGGTTTGCAGAGAGCAATGATTTCCGGTGGAAAGTAATTTTCTGGCGTGTGGACCAAAGCGCTCAAAAACTCCTTATGCTCCTTCGATCCAATTATGCCGTGCAGCAGCTGATAACGATTCGCAATTAATTCCTCCTCGTGACTGAGCTGAAGAGACTGGGCAGCCATATACTCCTTACTGGCCAACGAAATCGATTTGCTAACGGTAGCCTCATGACGAGCTGTCATTGCTGACGAATAGCGATGCTCCAGATCCATTTCCCAGTTAAAAACGTGCACATAAATATGAGCAGTTTTCAGGTGATTCACCAAATCCATCAGAAGATTCTGCAGCTCTTTGCCGTTATCTATGTTAAGATTTGTGGAGTTTAGATGAGAACAGTTAAGAGAACAACGTGCACTTACTTTTCCCAGCCGCGTTAATGAACTGCATGGAGCGTTGACGGAGCTCAACAACTGTGAATTGCTTTAAGGCTGTTAGGCATTGAAAAGCATCGCGAAGATGTGCATTGCAGTCGGTATACTTGATGAGGTCCAAGTTGCGGTTAGTTTCCAGCACGCGATGCAGACGGTCCAGAAAGCGCTCTAGCTTGGTGCATAGCACCTGCACATGGTGGCGCACGTTGAATCCCTTGGGCAAGGTGCACTTCATGGGCACATCAAACAAGAAACCCGCTGGCACTGAGTTCAACTGATGACTAGGGAAATCCGACCACACTAGATAGTGCAGCGACTTGAACAGTGACATCAAACGTTGCACTGCATTGGAGTCAGAACTAAGTAAAAGAAATGTGGTGTGTTATAGTTAAAATTCGCATATTAATTGCAAACAATATTTACTGTTTGTCGCGCTGACTGGAAGCGCCGCGTTTCCCAGATGGCCTGGATTCATTCTGATTGAAAACATTCTCCTTTTGCAGTTGCATTTGCTTTTGGTGGGAAACCAAACGAGTCTCTGAGTTGCTTCGCTTGGACTTCTTTTTGGCGCCACTGTCGCTGGATCTGCGCTCTCGCTTTTGCAATATATCTGCGGTTTGAGTGCAACCGTAGCCATGGAACTCAAACTGCGGAGCATCTTCGTCGAGCATTAAATTGTCGAATTTCATATTCAATTCTTGCAAAACGTTGATGGAGACGCCATTGGCGCAAGCTAAATTCTGTGCCGACGCCATTGGCTCTCTGCCATCAATTAACATGTACAATTCGTTATTCATTATTTGCAAATTGTATTCCAGTTGCTGATCATCATTATTCGACCCGTTCGGATTCATTTCTAATAAATTATTTCACTTTAATCACTTTTGCGCCAAAAATACACAACAAATTGTCGACCACAAATTCACAGATGTCGTCCAGCTGTCTGAAAACTTGAATGCTTCTAAACTGATGAGCGTCGCCCTGTCTGCTGTAATATTCAAAATGGCGGAGAATAAAGTACAGTCTGACGCCAAATAGTCTGAATAACAGCGTGATCACTCGTGTTGGCTTTTCAATATATACTATTGCACTGCGCAAAATATACCACACTTTCATGGCTACACTTGTTCGATAGTGATGTGAAAGTGTTCTAAAAATGTTTAGGGGAAAACGTAGCAATTATTTGACTTCCAGAAAGCGCAGCTACTATGTTGACTTTTTTTTTTGTTTGTAACATTTGGATTTCGTAATAATACATTCCCACTATTAATCGATTCACTAAGCTGGTCACACTGTTGCAAGTGGTTGATGTTCATACAAAAAGTTCAATGGAAGTTGACGTGTGCCTTTGGTATATTTATTGAATTTATTTTATGTTTTACTTGTATGACATACATAAACAGTTACATGTTTTACATTGTACATTTCTTTCAATATGTTTACTTAATATGTATTATTATTACTTTTAGTTATATTTTTGTATAGTAATATGTATACGTATTTCTTATGTAAACGGTTAAGTTTATTATATGTTTTAACAAAATTGAAAACAGATTCAAAACAAAACCACTATTAGTCTGGATTAGCACTACTAAATGATATATATTTTGATATATTTCCTTCATCTAACTGATTAATCATTAATATTGCATTAATATAAACAATAGACGATTATATATTAGTTAAAGCTACAACTTAGTGCGCGTTCTTGTACTTCAATTCAAGAGTCTACAACAAAATGAATGATAAAACAATAACAAAATTATTATTACGATGTACGTATGCATGTATGTGTGTGTGTAAGTGTCTATTAATATTAACAAGACTTGTCAAGTATTGTAAATAAAATGGTTTAAGAAAAAACAAATGCAAAGCAATGGATTTTAACTAATTCATTTTTTGTTTTTTATATCACAAGTTAAAATTTTGATTATTGTTTGGTCAATTTTTCTTTTTATAGATTTTTTTTGTTGTTATATGTATATATATATGAAATGTATGTATTATGTGTTACGTATGTATATATGTATGTGTATATGTACATAAGAATATTTAATATTGTATAGTATTTTTTGTTTGTTTGTTAAATATGTATATAAATTGGTCTATACTCAAGTCATGATGTTACTTAAAATGGTTTATTGGTACTAACAATAAGATAGAATTGTCAAAAAGTCGAGTTATTGTTTTACTTAAGGAGATTACACAGAAATTCGAGTTAGTTGCATGCAGTTAGTTGAGAAGATTAAATAGTTGATAAACGTTATTATTATTTGTTTATGTATATATGATTTAATGTCGCGTTCAAGTTCTTTCAGCTTTCAACAGAATAGATAAAAGCAAATAAGATGAAAATATGACTCCCAAGTATTGGGAAAACACTATTGAAACTTGAAAATGCTGCTTTGGTTGTATAGATTTGAATCGCGACTTATAGATTTGGTTATGTTCGAGTTTCCGCTAGAGCTTAGAGTTGCTTACGTATCGTATAGCTATCGTATAGTCTAAAAGTTCAGACCAACGACTCTCTGACGTTGCCTTTTACCTGTAAAATAGTTGCAGATGTTGTTGTGTATAAGTATAAGTGTAATTTGTATATAAGGTATTTAGCTATATCTTTTCTTTTGGTTTTTCCCTCTTCACTTATTTCGATGGTCGAGTAGATAAACGGGCGAGCGATATGTCGTGGATTTTCGGGGATCTGGTCTAGGGCGAAAAGACTCGCAGACTGCGCAACAATGTGGCCAACACATTCGCTAGACATTCGGCCTGCAGTGCCAACTGGCCAGCACCAATCGGGCCGATCTGTACGCCGACCAGCTCTCGGAAACTGCTCGCCACATCGTGCACCTTCAGCACAATGTTGCGCGTCTGCAGCGGCGCCGACGTGTGACGCGTCATGTCCTGGGCGAGCTCGGTGATGCGTCTAATGGCCGTCAGACAGGAGGTCAGGTGGTCGGGCAGCGTGATCAGTGTCATGTCCGACATGGAGGCCACCAGGAATTTGCTGGCCGTGACGAGGGCAAGGGTTTGCTCGGTCAGCTCGTTGCGTGCTCGTTGGAACTTCTCCTCATCGATGCTGGTGCCACCGCCAGCCGACTGGGCGGCCGAGCATTGAGCGGCCACCTGATCCAGCTTGATGAGCAGACCGGCCATGGCCACATCTGTTTTGGCCAGCAGCGCTTCGCCGTCGATCAGATGGCCGTTCTTGATGAACAGCTTCTCGCCGTGCAGCTGCTGGGGCTTCTTGGGCAGCGCCGGTTGGCCATTGGAATGCGCATTGGGTAGGCGGGCGGTGGCCGGTATGGGCGGTATTGCTGTTGTGACGGTGCTGGCGGGTGTGCAGGCGTTGGGCATGCCATTGACGGGACGTGGGCGACTGGCAATGGGTGGCAACGGGGGTTTCTTCGGCGCACTCACCGCTGAGACTGCTCCGACTCCTACTGCTCCCATCGGCTGCGGCGTACAGGGCTCCGAGCTGGCCGTTGGGCTGCTGCGTGGCGGCAGCTGTGGCGGGCACAGCTCGCGGAATGGCACACTCACGGGCGCAACGATGCGCAGCTGCTTCTTGGGCGAGTATCGCTGCAGGAGCTCGGCGCTCTTGGGCGGACGCGCCGGCGGTGGTGTCATCTGCTCCGTGGTGGGAGTGCGCGGCGGTGGCTGCATCGGCACCTGCATTTGCGGCTGGAGCTGCGCTTGCTGCTCGATGGGTAGGGACTCCTCCTTCTTGGATGTGGGACAGCAGCTGAATTTGCTCTTGCGCTCCACGGTGGGATACTCAATGACGTGCGATGCTAGATCCTTGCTATTGTTGTTGTTGTGGTTCGTGTTGTTGTTGTTGATGTTGTTGTGGTTGCTGTTGCCATTGGCCACAGCCTGGAAAAACTCACGCTTCGCCTGCACGGAGTTGCTGTAGAGGCACTCCGTTTCCGCTTCCGGCTGCACTGCCTCCAGATTCGGCGGTGGCGGTATGATGAACGACATTATCTCCTCGGGCGTCAATTCCTTGGCGGGCGTGGCTTTCTGTGTGGGCGGTGCAACCAGCATCTGCTGCAGAAAGCTGTCCAGCTCCTCGGCCTTGCCCTCGAAGCCCTTGGGCGGCGCTGCGTTCATCAGCGACAGCGAGTCGAGCTCATCGGGCGTCTGGGGCGGCGGTATGGCACGCAAATCAATCAAATCCGTGTCCGTCTCTATGAACGTGTCCTCGCGCACCTCGAAACCATAGATCTCGGAGAGCTGGCGAGCTGCCACATCTGTGTCCGCGGCGGGCACATTGCTAATCTCCTTCAGCTGCTGCAGATACTCGCGCAGATTGTAGTCCTTGGTCTCGGCCCCGAAGTGCGTGCCATCGGGACTGTGCAGGCCGAAGCTGCTGCGCTGGGCCAGCTGCTGCTTGACGCCAGCCTGAATGAGCTGCTGGGGCCGACGCGTGGTCGGCGACTGTGCTGGCGAAGCAACCGACTCGGAATCGCTTTCGCTTTGCGAGAAGTCCGTGCCGAGCGCCTGCAGATCGCTCAGCAGCTGGCTGAAGCCGTTGAGCTTGCGCTGCGGGCGCGGACTCGAGGTGCTGCACAAGCTCGGCTTGCGCTTGGGCGTGGCGGGCGTGGGCGGCGCCGAGGCGGACACCGGCTCCGGTATGGCATTCAGTCCCTGCGTAATACCGGTCAGCTCGTGGCTAATGGTATCCGCCAGCAGCTGCAGTGAGTCGCTGTGCTTCAACGCGTGCGCGCCTGCTCCGACCAGATGACCGATGTTGGCCTCCTCCGTAGAGGACACTTTGCTGCTGTTCAAGCTGTCGCAGTCGCTGTCGAACTCCAGCATGGCCACGCCTTGGCCCAGCTGCTGTTGCTGGTGCTGCTGATGCAGCTGGATCTGCTGCAGCTCCTGCTCCTGCTCGCTGAGATACTGCTCGGAGCACTGGACGAGCTGCTGCAGCTCCTGCACACGCCGCAGCACTTGCTCGTTCTTGGCCTCGACGGCCAGTTGACTGCGTCCCTCGCTGCAATAGTTGCTGCCGCTGCTGTCGCTTAATCCGGAGTCCTTGGCCGCCTCCTCGAGCAGCTCGGTGGCCATCACACTGTGCAGATCCAGGTCGGTGGCATAGGGCAGCGACTGCGACTGCGCCTGTGCAGGCTGCGGTTGCGAGAGCACCGCCTTGTGCGGCATCGGGTGGTAGGGTGGCGTGATCAGGAAGTTGACGCTGTGCGCACGCGTGTGGAATGGCAGCAGATAGCTCCAGCCGGCGGGCAGCACAGTGTGCTGCGACAGGAATGCAGGCGCATTGTCGTCCTCATGCGGCTCCCGCTCCCGCATCACATTTAGTATGTTGCCTGCAGTCGAAAATCGTTAATTGCCGCACATATGCCCAGTGATCGATTGCACTCACCTGTTAACAGTCGATAGTAGCCGCCCAGCACCAGACTAAACTCGCAGGCATCGCGGTCCTCCATGACGAACTTGACGGCCCGATCGCCCAGCATATAAATAGACACGCTGCAGGTGACATCGTCTTCGCGATGCACCACCACATGCGTGAAGTCCTCAATGGCCGAGATGGGCTGTGGCTGTGTTTGTGAATACAAAGCTTAGGGCACTTGCTGTGACTTGATAAGGAAGTAACTCACCACTGAATTGCGAGCACTGGATATTTGACTCAGGCCGAAGCGCGGACTGATCAGCAGCACGCGTTCCATTCCTTCTCTTTGGTTTGTGCTGAAACATTTGGCGCCATAGCTTGGTAAACTAGCGATTATATCTAGATAATGGAGTTTCGCCTGCAAAGTTTGATAACCGCTCATAAGTTAACAGCTTTTATAGTTTGCACTGTTGGTTAACAGCGCACACTTATGTTATGTTAATATCGATAAAGCAAGCAGTTCGATAACAGCAGCACTTCAGACTATCGATGCAAAGCAACAACGCTGCTGCAAATTGGGCTATTATAAACAAGTAGGTGCATTACCTGCAGCTGAGTTAGCACCTTGCTGGAGGAGCCCGTCATCTCCGCATTGAGCTTTAGAAAGTGTGAAATGAGACGCCGCAGCTCCTTGCGTTTCATGCCTTCAAATAAGCTGACGGGTACAAAGCGTTCCAGGCCAAACTCGCGTCTGCAGCGGAAAGTGTGAAACAGTTAGACGCAATTAGATTTGGATTACATTAACATAAATGTCAGTGGCACTCACTCGACCAGCTTGACGGTGAGCTTGGCGGGCGCAAAGTTATTGGCCAACGCGTGCTGATGCATGTGCAGAGCGGCCAGACGCAGCGCCAGCTCCGGCTGCAGTTCGGGTGCAAAGCGCTCTTGGTTGACATCGTTGCAGCACTGCAAGTACAGATAGTCCAACGCATGCAGATCCCGTTGCGCCAGCTCGGCGGCCGAAATGGGCACAAACGTGATGCGAAACAGGCAGCGCAACTTGTGGGCGCCAGGCCTGGCGGCAATCTGCAAGTAGAGCACAGCAAATGTAATACAGAACACCCGGCGACTAATGATGTGTACTTACGCGAGCCAAGGACTCCTGCGGATCGAGAAGCGTGAGTTTGTTGCGCTTCAGACTCTTCACGTGCTCCAGCACCAGGCTGAAGAGCTCGCCGCAGCAGAGGCAGAGCTTGTCCAGCAGCGAGCTGACCACGTCCTGCACTGTGGTGGTCGCATCGTACTTGAACGACTTCGTCTGGCCGTTCTCCAGAAAGACCTTCAGCACATTCGCCATCGGCGGCACACAGATGTCGCCCAGCGAGAAGGCCGACGGCTGCAAATCGAAAGCGTTAACAAGAGGTGTCTTACGGTTGCAGGTAGTAGCAGTGGCTTACCGGAAACAAGGGTGCTCCATTGACGCACACGCTCTCTGCGAAGCGCACACGACTGGGACGCGTGCGGAGCTTCGCCCTCTTGCCGGCGGAGAGAAGCGTCGATTTGCGACCGGGCATCACACAATGCGCCATCGGCTGACAGACGAGCAGGGACACCTGGGTGTCGCAGGCACGCACCAGCTGTATGACATGATCCCGGGGCGCATCCTTCACATCCTCGCCATTGACCGCCAGTATCTGATCGCCCGGCTGCAGCTTCCCAATGCTGGGACCTCCCTCCGTAACGAAGCGTACAATTACGGGCCTCTCGCTGCCTGCCACAAAGCCAAAGCCTAAACTGGCGCTGCGCAGCAAGAGCACCAGGCGTGGCTCTGGCGGATGCTCGTCCCATCGAATGCACTCGGGTGTCTCATACGTGGTCGTCTTATTCAAGTGACTGGTTTTGGGGATTAAAAGAGCGTTCAGTTGGGCAATACAATTGGTGGCTTGGAGGCGCACTCACTTGATATAGTAGGAACGACCCTTGGAGTCTATGGCACGCTCCCAACCGTAGGTGAGCTCCTCATGCTTGCTCCAATCCTCGCAAGCAGGCAGCCAGCCAGACGATTGCGTCAAGTGGCTGTTATAAGATAAGAACGCGAATTGAAGTATTAATGAATATGCGATAAAAGTTTGCCATAATTACATTAAAGTCTAATAGATAAGAGATTATATAAAATAATGAACATACGAATATAGACTTTTAGCTAAATGTGTGTTAAATAAATAGTATTTAATTACTGTTTAAGCCGTTCCTCTAGTAAAAGTTGAAAACCCATGAATTTAAATACTTCAAGATATAAAAAGCTTAAACCAGTGATTTCAGAGAAAAGCTCAAAAGCCTGGTCATTTTATACGGGTGACTAACAAACTTAAAGTGCACGCTTGACATTCTGCTTCCATTTTGCATTTTTTTTCTGTAATCTTTACGAGCACTTGGAGCACTTGACCCTGAACTTGTTGCTGCTGGTAAATGCGGCATGCCGTAAATGCTGTGGCCTATTTTATCTGCGGGCCGGCAAAATGCATTTCAATTGAGATTAATCAACACTAATTGGGTTATTTGCTCGGCTATGCAATAAAGTGCAGCCATAATCGGGGCCAGCCCAGGATAGATCCGTGCAGTCAGTCGTCCCCTACTCCAGCCACGCGTCCGCTGAGCCCAAATGTAACTAAAGCTAGCGTTGCACTGGCTAACCGAGGGCAGCCCACCTTGGTGGCTTCCGTTGCTGTCTTTCTTCATTTCCTGGCTGCACACAATTGTGATAATTAGTTTTGCACTTTGCCCGCTGGGAGGAATGTGGCACATGGTTCCCCCACTCGTTACTCGTTACTCGGTGCTCAGTACCCGGTAACTGGCATCTAGAAAAACCAAAGCCAAGCCCAACCAATGCTCCGCATTCGTTCAGCGAGGCAGACAGCACAAGCACAAGCCCAGGCACCCACTATCCCCCGAGTCCCGCCCTATTCTGCTGTGTTCCTTCCTTTGACCTCTCTCTCGCTCTCGTGCTCGGTGGTGCCGAGCTTGGCCCTCGTTACAGGCCACGCCCAGAGCTCTTATGGCATTTTGCGCGCTTTCAGTTTGATGTGCAACAAAGTGTAAAATTATTTAATAGAATTTCGTGCATAATCAATTTATGTGCAGCACCCAGGCATTTATGGAGGCAGTCAGTCAGTCAGACAGCCTCGACCCTTTTAAAAGGATACACTCGGCTCAAACAAAAGGCTGTATACCACGCAGTTGCATGAGTGTGCTTAGCTGCATGTTTGACCAACTGCTGCTCTGTAAATAATAAATCTGCATGCAATGATAATCAGCAGCATTTGCACAAATGGAAACATATAGTTAGGGTAAATAATATAAATTATTTAAATAGTACTCTATACCCTGTATACCCTGTATAATCAAACCGGTTTGAGATAGCCCTTAATGAAGTTTCCTCGACCAAAGCCCTTTCGCTTGCTCATTTAAACATGTATTCTTTTCAATTAATTAAGAATAAGCTAATATTTTCGCAGCACACGTTGGAAAATTAAAATTCAAATATTTTGGCAGGGCAGCAATTAATAATGTATTCGCTGGCCAATTGTATATGCAACAAGCTGATTTAAATAACACTCAGTGAAGTATTATCCCAAAACTAAGGCAGCTCTAATTGGATAGTCAAGAGGAGCTTCGCTTATTAACACACATTCAATTTGAATGATAACGAGCTCGTGAACCTTATTGCATAAACGTAGCAGTTGATGGGAAATTAAGAGTTCAGATTGCGAAGAGTGAAAGCCAGACGCAATATTGATTACGTTAATAAGCTCGATTGAGCAAAGACTCGGTCTGCGACGTTTAAGCGAAGAAAGAAGTCAGGAAAAATTGCAGAATCCGACACTCTCACTGAGCATAGTGGATCTATTGATTCAGCGATTAATGGAACACGTTCTCTGAGTGAGTACTCACTTGCAGTAGTAGAGTCTGCCTTCCTTGCCGACATGCACTGTCCAGCCAGCTTTTAGCTTGTCCTGCACCGCCTCCAGGTGTCGATCAATTTCACCCCAATTTCCGATGGCAATGCTGCCGGCATGGCTCTGTCCCAAAACTGGGCCATAGATGCCAGCAACCCCGAGTCCGGAATTGATGGTGTCCACAGTTGTCGCTGGTATCGTGGACGTCGTCGTCGTCGTCGCTTGTGCTGTTGTCGTTAACGTCGTTGTTGCCGCCTGTGTTCCGGTCTCCGACAGACTTCCGGTCGTTTCGTGTGGCACTGCTGCTGCTGAGGCGTTCGAGGACTTTAGCAGCGTTGTGTAAGCGTTCGCATTGCTGCTGGAGTTCGTGGTGTTGGCGCCGCCATTTGACATTGGCAGCGTTGTCAATTGTGGCGATGATGTTCTTGTCAGTAGCAGGGGCTTGGACGCGCCCACCAGTGTGGGCGATTGGGTGCTGGCATTTTGTAACGGATAGACATCACTATTCGAACGCCCCGAAGGCAGTAACATCATTGAAACACATTCGCTGCAAAAGAGCACAAGAGAGAGAGAAGTCAAGTCGTTGCCAGGATATTTGCACAAAACACACACACACATTAAGAGGTACTTCACGGATAAACGAAAAGAGAAGAAAACTGAAACTGAAACTGGAATCTAAAGTCAACATTTGGGCTTAAGTACTTCAATTAAGGAAGGCCCTTCACTCATCTGTGGTTTAGAAGTGTTTCGCTTGCAACAACTTTTTGTTTCGCAACTTTTCACATACAATGATTTAATTCAAGCACTTTACGCTTGGCTTTTTCTGCGAGTGTAGCAGCTCGCCACAAATCACATTCCACGCCGCTGACCCAGTTTCGTAAAACAGGCTCGTCTGGATGTTGCCTAGGCCCGGCCCATAAGTCAACATCAATGTGGCATCAGTATCGGGATGTTGTTGCCGCATTGTGGCTGCACCACTGTTGCTGTGTTGCATGTCCATGTTGCAGCAGTTGTCTGGCTTGCGAGCAAAACAGGTCTCTGCTCTCTGATCGCATGCTGGTGGGATAGGTTCAGGTTCACTGAAGCTGTCTCTGGGGGCCAAGTTGAGCAGCTTCAGCTTGTTTGCAATGTGATGACACAATTTTGGATTTACTTGGCACTTTTGGATGCACAAGCGCCTCTCGCGCTGCGTCGCTGTCAATATCTTAATGCTGGCGAAACTAGTTCAGCAGCGACAAAAGCAATAGCGACAATCCGACAAAAATCTGTGAAATGAATCAAACTGATGTGTGTACTGTTACTCAAGTCGCGGAAACTAGTTCGAAAGCAAGACAACATGAAATTGATGGACTAACTGGTGCACTAGATCAAGGACAACAGGTTGCCTGCCGTTCTCCAAATGAGGTGCTACGAATTTGCTCAAAGTTCTGACAGACTAACTGGCTAACAGTTGAACTTTTAAAAGTGCTAGGAGGGCGAAAACTTCTTCGAATATTCACAAATATGCTGTGTGCCTTGGCGCATAATCTCTTTTCAACAGAGAAGATTACGATTTTATGAGTAGAGCTGGAAGCCGCTTAAGAGCTGAAATCTCTGAATGCTGAAGCAGCGACTTAAGTCTAATAGAGCATAGAGTATCGTTCATTTGATTTGTACGTTGGGCTATTAGTGTGATAAGCTGTTAACTTTAGAAATCATTTATGCAATTCGCCGTCTGTGTGTTGAATCCCGCTTCAATAAAGTGCTGCTCGTTGAACAAGGAATGAAATATGCGCATATATCTGGTCAGAGGCGACAGATTTGGCCATGGCAACGCCCGACAGTGAAGTCCAAACAAAGTGACGACAACAGCAAAATAAATGTGTGTGTGTCTGTCTCTCTTTCTCTATCCTTCATTCTTGCTCTGTTTCAATGCTCCATTGAGAGCGCTGCTGGAGTCGAAGCTGGAGTTGCAAGACCATGCGAGTGTGGCTAAAGATGTGGCATCAATAAACGAGATACGACAGCAAGAGCCAAGCACAACGCAAACAGGGCGACATGCATTAGACCAGGCCAAAGCAGGAGATGGTAAGGACCAGTAGTCGATAACAGCAATGACGCTGGTAGGTGGAAGGAGGAGCTGCCGCTAAGTAACGGCTTGGCAAACAACGGCAACTGGCAACTGGCAACCGGCAGCTGCCAACGACATGGTCAAGTTCCATCATCTGTTTTTTTTCCCCCATTTTCTTCATTTGTGGCATACAAGTTTTATAAACACGCCACACACACATTCATAGTCGCTGCTGCAAACTGGAGCACTTGAAAAATGTTTTGAATTACATTTTTGCGCAGTGCTTTTGAATTTGTCACTGTTTGCAGTGCGTCGGGGCAAGTGCGAAAATATTGATAAAGTTCTCCATGATCTGTTTGCTTGAGCATTTCTCAAATTTATCGAGTTGCATTCGAATTGATAAGACATTCCAACTATGCGAATGACAACGACGAACTTGCAGCAATTAAGAGGAAATAAATTAGAGCAATTACAAGTCTAGCAAGTTTTGGCCAATGAGTGAACTTGAAGTGAGCACAAAATGAAACGGTTCGCAGTTCGCCTAACTGGTTATATACTTAGCACATTGACTGGCATTGTTATGCGCAGCACTTTGAAGTTTCAATTAGGGCTAAACTGTCGCACTGTCGCCCTGTCGCCCTGTCGCCAGTGACGGATGCGAATCGATGGCTGAAATTCAATAATGACTTGTTCCGATGTTGAATGGCAGCCCCAACTTAATCTGTCCCATCTTGACCAGAGCCTAACGCAACCCAATTCAATTTGTGTCGCTGTCACACAACTACGACCAGCAGCATCTCTCGTTTCGAGTGCCAACATTTGTGCTTTAGTCTAAATGCTTTTACGAGTATGCTGGGCCTCAGTGTAACCGATATGATATGAGACGATGCCATGCGCGAGTGCCACATACTATACGGCGAGCATACGTTTGGTCACGGAGCTCAGCGTCAAATAGAAATAGATAGAGCTGAAGATGGAAGCACAAGTGGCAAGCGACGCGATGCGAGGGACAGACGGTGCAGAGGGGCAGGCAGGGCACTTCAAGCGAATGATTTGTGTCAACAGCGAAGGCAGCTGCAAAGTATGTGAATGTGCCGAGAGCTCTGCTCCACAGATCACCAAAAGCAACAGCAACAACTGGCCAAGAATGAAGCAAACATCACATAAGCTTCGACTCGGAACTGGTCCGCAGCTGACTTGGACAATTGTAAAATGGCGTTACGGAAATTGTACGAGCAATGAAACGTAATGAAATGAATAGAATAGCATAGCATACTCGTAGAATAGATTTTGCACAGTGGGGCAGTTTCGCATTCAAGTGGAGACCGCAATCGACACAATAGACAATAGACACGCTTTATTCAAATAGACACTTCTACTCGTATGTTGGCAATTGTTTCATTAACCAAAATACCAGAGCACGAAATTCAACAAATTTATTTTGCATAATTAGAAAGCTTGTCCCTAAGTGTGCCCATCCTGCATCACGAAAACGGTAACATTTAGATATGTTTTTCGTGGTCAAAGTCTGGTTCTGGAACCCGACAAAAGGCGATAGACAGAAACGGGTTGGGGAATGAGTCCTCTACAATACTCGTGCTTGCATCCACTTGAGGCGTGAAAGAAAACTCTTTCTGACAAAAGGAATTAAATACAATTTGTGCGACTGTGACTGCCTTGTTGTTGTTGTTGTTGTTGTTGCTGTTGATTCTTATTATTATTTGTACTTATTAAATACAGTGGAGGCAGCCATTTGGCATGCCGCAGTTCGCGGTGATTACTATGGACATGGTGGCAGTATTGTTGCGCGACACTCCAGCCTAAAGACTCGAGCTCAGCAGCTATCTGCTTGTTACTTTTGCTTTTACCAATTTCATTTCATTGTGTTTCGTTCGCATTGTTAATTGAAAAGAAATTGCAATGCCAGCAATCACAAAATGCTTAATAAGAAATGAAAGTTGCTCTCAGATAATACGAAATCCATACACACTATACATTTGCTCATATATACATAAATGTATAACATATATAAAATATTTACTAATCTAAGAAGACAAGTAAAAAGAAAATGTTTTATTCCAGAATTTGAATTCCATAAGTAGAGGTTTTATTTTGAATTCAATGTGGATTATCAAAAGCGTATCACCTAAAAGCAGTCGATTCGTAATGAATACAGTATTGCACATCGCCGACTGGTTGATAGAGTGATAATACATTTGTTCAGGGTATTAAAACGTGAATTTAAATTGCTCGACATTATTTATATTGTCACAAGTTGTCGTCGCAGCCGTCCCCATCGACGTCGCTGCTTATTTTGATTACATTTCAGTTCAAAGTAAAAGTGGAAAATGTTGGCGTGCATATTCGCCTGGTTCAGCCTCGTTACTTGGACCCTCGCCCAGCTTGGCCGAAATGAAAGTCATGCCTACTTGATATTTTACAGACAAACTTAACGCCATTAGAAGCGTGGCTAACTGAACCCAATCGCCATCATGAGCCCGCTGTCCAGTCGGCGGGCTGTTTACATATGCATCGTATATTTCTATATAGTATATTCGTATGATTTATGGTATATACTGCTTTCATAATAAGCACTCATTTCAATGCCCGTAACTTCTATAGCGTCATCGATATTGCATCGTGCGGTTAACTCGCTCTGCTCTCTTACAGTTGAACGTGATTTTAAAAATGTCACGCTCTCGACGAGGAACGGCATCAAGAGCATAACGAAAATAAATCAATTTCCAAACACGAGGCGCCGCTGTGAAATGCTCCACACTCATTCATGAAACCGCGTGTTTCTCATTAAAACTAAAGATCGAGACGATAACGGTATAGCTAGACCTTACATTATACTGTTACAACTCCATTGCAATCACTGCTGTGCTTTTCGGACAATGTCAGGTTTGTAACTTCTAACATCTTTTTTATGTCAAACTCATTTGAATTGTTTTTTATATGGTATCTCAAAGATAGCTCAAAGGATTATTGGGTATGCCTCTACCGTATGTAACTGAAGGTTTCTCCTTAAGCATCTGAGTGAATATCCTTATATTCCCGTAGATTTCATAACCCGTATGCGCACGATGTCGCGGAGGCACCATTATCGTAAGTTATCTGTTGAACACAAAGTGTATTAATTCTTTTTTGCGACAAACCCTTAGGACCGTTGACACCTTTCATACAGTAGCGAAGAGTGTGCTGGGCGTTGGGACTTTCTACATGCCAATTGCCTTTCTCTGTACTGGTTATCTTGGCGCCATATTCCTCTCAATTGTTGTCACTTGTCTCTATCTCTATGGCATCCATCTGATGGTAAGCCAAAGTCAAAACTAATACGTCGGGCAATTCGCATACACATAATTATTAATAATTGTGGCAGCTCGCCTGCATGGCTGAGGCCAGTAATCGGGCCGGTAATGAACTGACAATAGGGGAGTGTTGCGCCTACCTCACGAAGAGTAAAATACATGGTCACTTTGTCAATGGTCTGCTCATGCTTTCCCACTTGGCGATTGCTGCCATGTATCTTGTGTTTATTGCGGAAAATTTAACGTCGGCTGAAAATTTCATATCGGAAGATTGTTTAAATTTACGTATTTTCATTGTAATAATCATGGTTGCCCTTATACCCTTGTTCCTTATACGAGATGTGCAGTATATAGTTCCGATGAATATTGCGGGTAACTTTCTGCTGTGGCTGTTAATTCCAAGTTTCCTATACCAAATATTTTATGTACTCTTTGTGAGCATCGCATCAAATGAGACGTTTAAACTTGAAGGACAGGCCGTCCAAGATAAGCCACATATGTTTTTTGGCTTTGTGCTCTTCTCGTTTAGCTCGGTGGGCGTGGTAAGTTTTCGCTATTGAATTTTTGTGGCATTAATCATGTTCTACTCAAATGTCGACAGATGCTAAAGATTCCAAAGAAGATGGCTAAACCCGAAGCGTATCTTGGACTCTGCGGTACTTTGAATAGCGCTGCTTGGTTTGTGCTCATTACAAATCTGACAATTGGTATGATCTGTTACGCAATTTATGGGGACAGGCAAACACTTCCGTTTCTAGAGACCATGGTGCTTGAGTGAGTCCTGTAACATGAAAACTGGCGTTCTACTTATTTCATTTCCTGCTTCCCAGGAGTGGCGTATTTTTTAAATTTATGGGTGCTGCCACTGTCTTTTTGACCTATCCGTTGAATGGTTACATTGCAGTAGACATTATTTTTAACGAATACATCATCAAGCAGCTTGAACTGAAACATCCCATCTGCATCGAATTAATTGTGCGCCTCATCTTCCTATTGGTGTCCTGCTTATGCGCCCTGGCGCTGCCATCGATGATGCCCGTGGTCAAGTTTATCTGTGGCACTAGCTTCGTCCTATTGAATTTAGCATATCCAGTTATCTTCAATTTCCTGCTGGGCTATGAAGAGATCAAGAGAAAGACAATGTGGAAGATCTTGCACATTGCAATTCTTATCTTGGCTGTAGTGATAGCCGTATGTATACTGCTCAATATACTCTACGAGATAAACTTCTACTATTGCGATGGAAGCTGGAGTGTATTCAAACCGTTTTGGGATAAGCCAAATTTTAAAGTCTTTTAATAAGTAATTCAATACAATTACAATAGAGAATTGCTAAATCAGAGCTGCTCGACTAAGAAGTCGAAGAACAATCAGCAAAAGTGTACACAAATTTGGAATCGAAGCAATAAAGCAGTGCTCAATTTCGTGTTTTAGTGTGGCGCTTAAGCAGACATTCTGCAAAACAAGTTGTTTTAGGGTGAATACATGTAGTCCGTGCACAATGATGAGTACAACTCACATATCGATGTCGAGAACATACTCTGTCATATCCATTTCCCTTGCAGCTTGGCTATTCACAAGACAGCAAAATGCATATGGTATCAAAACAAAACAAGTTTGTGGCGAAAATCTAATCACACGGCCATCGAAATTCGCCTTCAAGCCAGGAACTTTGATTGGCAATTAAACAACTTGACTTTGGAAGAGTATTTCTGTCCTGTGTGTAGTGAGAAAGTGACAGCACGTCATACAGTATTGACAAAACGTTTTAATAAACATAGCGCAACTGTCACATGCAACAGCCGCGCACTGAGCAATGACGAAGCCGCCAGCTGACACGACGTGACGTTGCACAACCTCTCGCGACTCGAGTCGACTCCCAACTTGAGCACTCATTCCGGTTATTTGTGGATTTCTCGCCCGCACCTGAGCAATGAAATGCAATTTTCACGTACACAAGTCACACACACACATAGATATATTTCAGTACTCATCTGGCACACCACTGAGAGGAGTAGAGGGCGAGAATGGTGTCTTTTCGACTAACCTGATTGATTTCAACGTATTTATCAACGCCTCACTCGAGCACACAGTAATGCCAATAGCAAGACCAGCAGCATCGGGGTTTTGGGGTTTTCTTTTCCGTCACATGCACGTGCACGTTCAATATGTCACGCAGCGAGTTACTCGCCTGGCCTAAGGAGCTTACTAATGTGATCCTTCTTGTGCTATTTGGGGAGTGCGCAGTGGCTAACAAATGTTATAACTACCAGCTCCAAATTGGCCTTATTCAAGGCCATACTTGTGACGTCTTTAAACATCCTAAGCAGCGGGCTATTTCAGTTGCTTTCAACACGTTAATAAGATAGTGACAGTAAAGTCTATTGTTGACTTAATTTAAGTACGTTTTGTTTAGCATTTACTCATTGTTCAATTCAACATTAGTCATCTACCAAGAAACCAGAGCACTGCATTTAAAGTTCATTGAATTGTTATGCTGATGCCGGGCACATGTGGCGTATACGTAATATATGTGGAGCTGCTCTATAACACGTGATTGAGCGGCACATTCTGCCAATCTGTTTATCAAATTTGTAGTTAAACGCTAAACGCAAAACGATTCACCGATTCCAAATGTTTGCAAGCTGAAATTCGCAAGTCAACGCGAATATTTACTGCAGCAACTTCAAGTGTATTCGAAATTAGTTCAATTTATACGCAACTAGCTATTCGGCAGCCACCGCTGTACTTGGGCATTCAGTTCGAGTTGAGAACTCCCTCCGACAATGGCGTAAATAAAACTTGAGCGTACTTAACAACATTCCGCAGGCCACTGTCGGCACTTTTGAAATGTGTTTTTAAGTGCGACATTTGCCTAAAATGGCCCACTAACAATTCACAAGCAACAATGGTGTGCAAAGTAGTAGCGACAACAAGGAATATGAACAACGCGTAGAATAAATGGGGTAGAAGATCTACGCACGAAAGTCGCTGCTGTATCATTAACAGCTGTTCGCTTGACACATGACAAGCGACAGCCATAGCGATTAAGTCTAAAACTTGCAACACATTTCAATGCCAAGGCAGGTGACACCAATTTGATACACGCCTGCTCCCCCCTCCCTTCGTCTACTGCGCTGACAACGACACAACTTGGAAGTCAGCTCAAAATAATGGACACGAATTGCAAAGTTCTTTAATGTGTGCGGCGGCCCTTCGGTTGGGGTTGGGCAAGGCGACGAGGCTGGCGTGCGGTGTGCGATGTGCGGCATGCGGAAAGTTTCGAATGCTGTTGGCGACTTGTGGCGGCAATTGGCAAACGACTAAGTTATTGATTTTGTGAATTTAATGGTTTTATGCTTTATTGGCCAAGTCAATTGTGCGCCATTTGTTTTTTGCCTTCAGCAACGGCTTTGCCTTTTCACTTAGCTGTAATGTCATTTCGATTTGGCCCCCAACAAATCGTCCTGCGACAAAACGTTCACTGATATCCTCCCACTCAGTTCACTCCACGCCACGTTTACAACACCAAATCCTGCCATACCCTATAAATACTATATCTAAGCTAAGTATACCGATCGAGTATCGAGAAGCAGGCGTACAGGGTATTAGCATGGCAAGCATTTGCAGGTCTGTTTGTCGACTGTGTTTTGTGAATTAGCCGCTTATGCCAAACAACAACGGGATAGCTTCAAGGTGTATACGTGCGTATGTGTTTTGGGGCTGAAAGCAAGCAAGCAATTTACTGCATACACTGAGGGGCGTTTCTAAGGCAATTTCGCTTTGCGGTCACAGGGCTAAGCCCAGCGGGAACCGGGAACGGGGGAGTGGCATATACACAGTTGTAGGGGCGTTGCCAATCAGGCGACACTAACAAAAAGAAGCAGCCAGTGGACGACGTCTTTGCCTGGGCTATCAATGAAAAACCAATTGATCTTTACCCTCCTCCCGCCTTGCTGGCCCCTTGAAGCTGAGGTTGCCAACTTGCCGCCTGCATGCGGCAGTCATCTACGTTGTGTGGCAGATTAGAGCTGAGCTGGGCAAAAGTACTGAATGGAACTCGCATAATCGCAAAGTGGAGTCAACTTTGGCATAACTTGGAACTTTCTATACAGCCAACTCACAGATTCCAATGTACGCAAGTTAACAAATATTTTTCAAAAAGTTTTGCAGACAAAAACCAATACATGGCAGTTGTAGAAGAAAGCAGCCAGAACTTATTGGAGACAGACAGAACACTTGTCCTAATGTTTGCGACCTTTTAGAACAATCGAATTGCCAAAGTTATGTTATTCACAAAAATATTTATGCATTCTGTTATCAGTTATCGACAAGAAGCGGACTCATGTGGGGCTGAATGAATGACAGTTATACTTGTTATACTTATTAAATTCACTTTAAATCTGTTCTTAAAGTACCCAATTATATTTATGTAAGCGCATGAAATGCAAAAATAGGGGATTGTTGTTAGGTGCCAGAGGAGGTGGAGATGCAGTGAGGTCCTCGATGGTAGTCATGGAGACAAGACAATGCATACACAGAGCTCAGTAATACTGAAATGTGTCCATGGGGAGCCATGAAGACAATTTGCTTGAGGTCGCAATACTGTGTTGAAACGTGAAGAGTGCAGTTGTAAACATTGATGATTTCTTTAAGCATGTAAATATTATTAGTATACCAGACATCTTCTGTTTAAGCAGAATTCCTTACAAAGCGTAAGCAACTTTTTAAAATTACTGTGAATTGTTAAACTCTACTTATTTTATTTATTGAAACTGTTGAAAATGCGCAGCAATTGAATTGAATATCAAGTTTGTAGCAGGCAAGTCGATATAGCAAAACTTTTCTTAGCAGACAAGTCTATTATGCGGACTAACCTTCAGGCGAACACTTTTCGTGTAACACAAATCGGCTACAGACAAAGAAGCGCCTGCAACACACAACGAATACAGAGTGAAGAAAGCATGATACACTTTATAGGGACGCAGATGCTTACTTCTCATAGATAACAAAATAATTGTAAGAATAGGGAATCGGAAGGGTTTCCTTCTGCTTGCTACACACATTTCCTGTTAGCGCACTAGAGATTTCACTGTAGTCCTTTGACAGCAACACAGGATCATTTTATTTAAGAGCTGTTAAGAAGATCAGATGTCTGAATAATTGAACTAACTATCAAATGATTAGATGGTGTGAGGAGAGTAACGTTTTCTGTAAAAAAAAACTTTAATACTTGTGATATTAGTACTGCACTTGGAATTTGTGTAGTATTCGGAATTTGTGCACAAATTCAAGGACTTCCATCAAGTCAATATGGCAGCCTGAGTGCACACGGGAATCAGATCAAAGAAACTGTTTGCGAGTAAGTACTTTCGGTAATGAGTTATGCCAGGACACGAGTGCCGAGCGATATCCTTAGGCAGTCAAGCTTACCCTATTGATCCGTTATCAGTGCGCAGCTTGTTCAGGTATTGCCAATGCCTCTCATTTTGCATGACAAAGCGCTGCCATGGCTATAAATACAAAACAGAGGCGCACACACACAGACGCACACAAGTACACCTAAGCACACATGCACATAGTAGATAGGGCAGGACACACAGGAACAAAGGAGCTGACAGCAGTAAACGCCCCCGAGGCGCACATTAATTACAACTTCCGGTTTTGCCTCGATAACGGAAAAAAGCGTTGGAAAAAACTGATTGACTGATGGATTGGATTGAATGAATGAATAAATGAACGTTTGAGTTGAGTTTAACTTAAAAGTCACGTTCAGTTAGGTGCAGCAACAACAAGCAAAAAAAAACAACAAAAACAAAAAGAGAACACACAAAAAGCAAGAACAGAAGAAAAGTGCGCAACTGCCAACTGGGGAAGCAGACAGACAAGCGACTGACAGACGAACAGACGGACAGCGCTTCGTATAACTGGGAATAGCCCACGCAGATTTTATAAAATGGCAGCAGGCGCATGCAATCAATAAGTGGGTGATGCAGGGAAGTAGACAGAGATAAGAGAGACACACAGAGAGAGAGAGAGAGAAAGACAGTAAACTGGGTGGCCAGAGGGAGATAGCTAGAGAGAGTGCTGAAGTTCTGCTGCTCTGCTTTCCGACTGTTTATGCGGTCTGAGGCAATTGCTGTTTACACGATACGATTTGTTAACAAGCGCGAAGTGAAAATGAACGAAAAGATCATTTAGTAAAATTGGGAAATTAGTGCAATACACATTTCCACACACTCACTTATAGAGTGGCCGGGTTGTATACTCGTATATATTTCAAAATACCACAAACAATGCCAACACTCCACAGACCCAAGTCTGTCGAATTCGGGGGTGCTGGCAAAGGGATTATTGACTCGTAGCAAGTTTATTTTACGCCAAATGAGTTCAGCCGCAAAATCGATCGATTTAAATCAAAATGCTCCAACGATTCGCTGCCAAGTGGATCTGGGCTCGTCGGGGAGTTGGCTTCGGCATCGGGCTGGGGTCATTTGCCATTTGTCTGAGGCTCACTCACTCGCGCGCCTGGCGAGGCAGGTCGCGGCTCTCCATGAATGGGAAAGCGCGCACATGGCCAACAGACACCAACAGCCGACGGCGGCCAACGAGCCCGTCGACGTTGACGTTGACGTCGAAGCTGTTGCTTCGCCAGCTCGTGCCGCATTAGTTGCTATATACACACACACATGTGTGAGTGGTATTTTTAGACCCTTCGACGTCTCCGCTATAAATATTATTTCTATTTTATTACACATTTTTTCAATGTGATTTTCTACAACATTTGTCCCCCTTGTTTCTCTTTTTTTTAACGCTTTCGGACAGCAGCCAACGTTAATAAATTTTGCAGCCAACAGCCAAAATGTATAATATTTTCCATAAATTCGAACATAAAGTATAAAACACAGATACATGTTCATATGAGCTTGTGGGAGTGCATCTAGAATTGGGGACATCTGCTGTGCATCACGTGCCAATCACGTCCAGCCAACATTTATGGCTCAGCGGACAGGACACAACAGGACATCCGCTGAGGACTTCACTCGATGGCAGCGTCGAGAATTCGACGCCCGAATAAAAATCATATGGTTCCATAAAATACAGCAGCAAAGTACGACTTTCGTAGAAACCATTTCAGAATGGAACCCATCAAAATATCAACGGCAGCAAATTGAAAGATCGTAAAAATATATAAATGCTGCTACGATTTTACGATTATGGCAAGCAATCTCGCAAAAAGCGTTCGAAGATTATCCTTCCGAGTTTTTTGCAGCACATCATCTTATAAGGATTACCACAGGCGAACTCATATTAATTCTCAAGAGTACTATAAGCTAATATGAATTTAAGTAATTAAAAATTATGATTGCTGAGATAGTACTAATTAGCATTTCTCTGTTTTCCCCTCAACTCATCTTTCTTTTTACATTTAATTCTCACTCTCAAGTAGATACAATATCTTGTGGCTATTGTTGGGCGCTAGTTTATGCACCGTAGATCTAAGCCAATTATAGCTTGACCTATTATAATGGACTTTCCTGTCAACAGTCTTGTTCGCTGCTCACTTCCCGCGCTCATCATGTATGCATTGTGTATTCGAGCTCTCCACATCCCCAAGAGCATTATCATCAACAGCATTGAAGTCATCTTGAAGTGACCTAACACAATAGACTGTGTGTTTTTATTGCGCCTGCACAAATATTGATAAGACTGGAGACAAAATTCTAATAAACGCTTTGGGGCCGGACCAAACCAAACAAGAAATCTCAAACATTGATTCTTACGACTTTTGTACCGTGTTTCACACAACGGTTGAAATTGTCTTTGAACTTGTTTTCAGCTTCTCTTTTTCGTGCTCTGCGTTTTCTGTTTTCTGTTGTTTTGTCGTCTTATTTATTTTCCCCGTCGAGGGTGCACTAAACGAAATTCTCTTGAAATCGGTTCCATCTTGATAGCACGCTTTGGTATTTACTTTGTCTTTCAACGATCTCGCTCTGTTGTCGTTCGCTTGCTGGTTCGAGGATCGTCAAAATAAACGTAGAACTTTGTGTTACGAGCTGAACGTTAACTTTACGACGCGACTGTCACTCATATCTCTTCATTTGTGGGCGCAAAGGGTCTTCGAGTGCTTTTCAGTTGTGGCGATTGTTTTCTTTTTATGTGATCTGTGTTGTGGTCAAGTCTGTTCAGTCTTCGGTTCAAAATTGTTTTTACTAGCCGATTTCTAACTGCTGCTTTGTATTTTTTCTATAGCCTCGTTGAGGTACAAAAAGAAAACATTGCGAAAGGCCTTGAACAAATAGAAATAAATATAGAATATTTAGCGAAATACTTTTCAACAACAACAAAATAAAAAGTCATTCACATGCGATCATCAGCGGCAAATACAATTTACTATTTCAAATCAATGCCTATTCGTATGCAAATGCCTAAGATGGGTGTATTTAAACGAAAGTAATTTCAAATTCTTTTCTTAGATGTATGCCTTAGTATTGTTTGAAGCGTCATCTTGAGAATGCTATTATTATGCGATTACATTATTTAAATAATTATGCCGCTCTCGCGGCGTTTAATCCGCTGCTATGACTACTTAATGGCTTACTCCTAGTCTGGAAATGCTATTGTTGCAATGCCATAAAACTTGACCAAGTTGTGGCCGCCGTAGCCGCCAAAAAAAAACAAAATAGAGAAGAGAACAGTCATGCATATAAAACTGAACTAATTTACTTTTCTCAGCGTGGTTTTATGGACCACAATGGAACACGGCGTCAGCGCCCAGGAACGAAATTGTTTCGTAGTTTGGGGCATGGGTGGGAATTTCTCACAGTGTAGACAAGAGCACATTGTACTGAAACATAAATTCACTTTATTAAATAAAACTACAGCAATAGCCATAATTCTTTGGCGCATTTGTAAGTGGTCTTCAGTTCCGCTCTTCAACGTCTTCTCGACGTCGGCGTCGGCGTCTGCGTCGACTTGGCGTCATGGTGGGCGTCGAAACTGCTTGCTGTTTTGTCTATAGTTTTCTTATAGTCTCTTCGGTGACGACCACGCGGCAGGCAGTTCGTCAGTAAGTCAGTCGCGTTTACTTAACAGAAATAATTATGTGGGATACGCACCGCACCGCACAACAACGACGCGCAACTAAATTAAGCATATTTTAGCTATTTTTATAAAGCTGAACAAAATAATAATGCCAACGCCGTCGTTGCTGCTTCTTACCATTTGTTAATGGCTTTGAAATGTACAGCGAACAGAGCAGAGCATAGAGAAGAAGCCTGCCCAGACATGACGAGGCCACAACACACAGCCAAACAGCCAAAGATGAGAAACTCTTTCGCAACCAGCGACCGCCAACGACAGCGACAGCGACAGCTTCCACCTGCATAAAAAAGTGAGCGACGGAGGCGTCGTCTCATCGCCATCCTCATGATCATCGCATGGAGACCCGCACTCCCTTTTTTTTTAACAATTGTGTGTGTGCGCATACCCTGTAGTAAGAGGGCATATTGCGATTCACACAAATAGATTGTCAAATTTGTATGTGCATTCAACGAAATTAGTTTTTTACAGTCATGAAATGAAAGTGTTTGTATTTGAAAGTGTCAAATTTGTAGGTGCATTCAACGAAATTAGGCTCAATAGGCTCCTAGTAAAGCACTTTCTCTGCAGGGTATTTGAATGTGTCAAATTTGAATGTGCACCCAATGAAATTAGTTTTTCACAGTCATTAAATGTCATCAATAGCCTCCTAGTAAAGCACTTTCTATGCAGGGTATTTTAGAGTGGTGTAATCGCATCTATATTCTTTTTCTATAATTTATTTTTAAAATCATCCCCACAGCAGACTTGCAACTTACAAAGACGCAACGCGCCAAAAAAAAAACGAAACCAAAAAAAAAAAGATCCCAAGAAAAGCGAAGAAAAACTGAAAACAACGAGGGAAAAAATTGACACCGGAAGTGGCTGTCCCATCTGCGTTGGATGTGGCACTGACTCGCTGCGACGAGACAAATTACTTGATTTGCATTTATATGTATTTGTATATAGTATATACATGCTATATATGTAGTACACTCTTTTAGCGTCGGCCCAGTCGCAAGCCACAGCCCCAGCCCCAGCCCCAGCCCCAAAAACGAGGCCCAAATAAAGAAAAACATCTCAGCATTGTCATTTTTCTGCCTGCTTTTCGTATGGAAATTTATCAAAAATGTTTTTCATTTGGGCGAACGCGCGCGCGCGCGCGAATTTGACGCGCAGCCAAGCGCAACAACATAAACAGCAACACGACACTAGCTGGCGGGGGATGGGGATGGGGACTGAGTGTGGAAGGAGGTGGGCAACGCCCACAGCTACTGGGGTCCATCGGTCTGTCAGTCAAAGCAACGGCTTAAGCCCGAGCCAGCTTGGCATTGCGTCCAGGCAGCAGCCAACGAAGCGTTCCATCCATTCATTCATTAATACCCAGAGAGAGGCCGCAACGCCAATTGTTGTTTTTATTACGCGATTCGCTTTTATTTCTCTAGATTGCATCCGACTTAATCCCAATAAGATGTTAGCGATTCCATCGCTGTGTCTTCTGGCTGCTGGGGCAGCGATTACCGCAGCAGCAGCAGCAGCAGCAACAACTACAAACTGTTGCACAGTGACGCAAACTTGCCCCACAAAATCGACTGTCGACATATTTATCAATAGTTTAGCTCTATGACTTAAGATATTTACGGCACATCAACAGCTCATTATTCACAGCTCAAGTCATAAACTAAAAATATAATCGCATTTTTTTTTGTTTTATTGTTTCAAATATCATTAATGATTACGCAATATGCTGCTGCTGTTTCTCGGGGGGTCTCCAGCTGTTCGAGTGGAAGTTGGTGTTTAATTAATAAAGCACATATGCTGTATTATTAAAACAGGTGCACACACAAAGCCAAGTTGGCAACTAATTACCCGCAGGTCTATTTGTTATGCGCAATTGTTTCAATAGCCATTCAGTTGGATGGATTGACACGAAATCACAGATGCAAGCTTAAGTATATTTAAATTGCGTTACTTGTATAACCCATCAGATTTAGCTGTGCGATTGCCTAGGGATTACTTAAGTGTACTTGGCGCTTTATTGGATTACGCCCTTATCAGATTTTGCTGAATCGCCTTAACCTAAATTGCGTTATTACGCTTCCAAAGCAATTAAAGGGTAGCAAGCGCCACAGCTTGTGTTATATAGACTACGAAGTATATAACCTTAACTCTAGTCAGTCTTTTTATGCCGATTAGTTTCCCAAAACTTTTCCAAATGGCGAAGGATGCCTTCGCTCTAGTCGCCTGTCAAAGGTAAACCGATTGTTCAAGTGCTGATTTGTTGTGTCGATGTGACAGTTATATCATCGAGTCAATCAGCTCAATCAATCGGCTTATCAGCACGCCTCAATTGGGAGCCGTCTGGGCTGCCAACCTGTTGTTAAGTTCAGCCTGCAATCGTTTTAATAGTCGGCAACCCAAAAAGACGAAAAACAAAACAAGTTGTCAACTTGGTGCAATGTCAACATCAAATACAATGGACATGCAAGAGACACAGCGACAGGTACAATTTGAAAGATACGGATACAAATCTAAAGATACAGATACAAGTGCATATATAAGTGGAGCACGAAGCAAGAGTAAAAGCGGCGTGGAAAATGTAGGGAATTAAGTCAGTCAGTGATAGTGTGTAACAGTTAACTGAATTTGTTACACAATCTAAAGGCCCAGCACACAGAGCGATGGACAGAAAGAGACAGCAAGCGCAGCAGAGTGAGAGAGAAGGAGTGGAAAGTCTTACTCAATCTTGCGACTCAATCTGCCGGCTGCAGTTAAATGTGAAATTCAGCTTGAATGCAACTGCAACTAATTAGTTTTCAGGCTGCTGCCGTCGCTGCTGCTGCTGTAATCGCAACGTTGCAGACAACGCAACACACGACAATTTTCCCACTGAATTTTCACTTTTTCTCTTCTTGTTTTCATTTTACTCTCGTAGCTGCGGGCCGCAAATGAAAATCAAAGCAAAACAAGAGCGTAACAGGCAAACAAAAGAATTTATGAGTTCGAAAACTTTTCAATAGTCCAAAGCGGGAGAGCGGGAGAGGCGCAGACAGCGGGACATCAGAGGGAGGGGAAGTAGTGTTGCACACACTTTCATATCGTTCTGTGTGCCGCGTATCTTTTATGTGTCCCATTGGCGTCGTTTGTGCCACAGCCTCTCTAAATATTTAAAAGTCCATAATAAGCACAGTTCAGCGTCGTTATTTCGACTATTTAAATTTTAAATCAACTGATAAACCAGTTGGTGTCCGTAGAACTTTCGTTGTTGTCGCTGCAGATCTAAGCACTTCGTTTTATGGCCGACCAAGTCTCAATTAATGAGAGAACAAAATAAAAAACCTGAAACGACAGCTTAAAGTACACTTCTAGAACTGTGTAATGAATTAACGCAAGTTCAACAGCAACAGCAATGTGTAAAGCTACTTTTAAAAAGCTTTTTTTGTTGCTTCTGAATTTATGGTAATGGCGAAAAATTGGTTGAAACTATATTAATCGTTAGCTTTTGTAAACTGAAGATAAGAATTTCTATGGTTATGCTAATCTTCAGTAGCCTTTATCAATTTAGTAAGCTATTCTTTACAGTTTCCCATTAGTAAAGAACAAGTCCCGAGAATCTGCGAGAGGGAAGACCAGTGAGAGTGAGAAAACAATTAGGCGCAAGAAAGTGAAGTATTTGTTGATATAAAAGCCATAATAATAAAGCAACTTAATTAATAGACTGAACAGTTAATAACTGTAGTAAATACTATACGCATGAAACAAGAAACGTAAACAGAATTTATATTATGAGGCAATTAACTAAAAGCTATAATGTATTTTAACCCCTAATGGAATTCTTTAATAATTTCCGTATGATTATAACACCCACATTCGAAATTCTAATTTAGAAATCCAATATGAATACGGATGCCAATTTGTAGTCCCCCACAACAATTGATACCCTCTCCAAAAAACTGCACTACTATGCGAGGCTTCATAAAAATGCTGTTAGATGCTTTATAAGGGTATCGAAATAGGTGCCAAGTACCTTTTACAAGTGCTTTTTGGTGTGCTGTGTTTGCTACTCAAATTCAAATTCAAAATCAAATTCAAATTCGATATCAAAATTCAAAATCATGGCCATGGCTCACATGCGATTTGACGATTTCGGGTTTTAGCCACACAACAAACACACACTAATACCAAACACAACAATAACAACAACGTAAATAAATAAGCTGCGCTGAATAAATGAATATTAAATGCCGTCGACCGACGCAGAGTAAGACAGCGCGAGAGAGATAGAGAGAGAAAAGGAAAAAATAAAATAAGAAATAAGTAAATAAACGTTGAAGCAAATCCAAACGATATTCGATACGTAAATACCACAAAACGTTTGCATGTTTGCATGTTTGTTTGTTTGTGTGTCTGTCTGTCAGTGTGCTTGCCTGTTTGTGCTATCAATTTGCATTGTGAACGCGAGTGCGTGAGTGGGGCGACGAGCGCTCCTCGGGGGCGTGGTCGGTAGTCGCAGCAAAAACAACAACAACAACAAAAAGCCGCACACAAAACGACACAATTCGCAAAGGCCGAGCTTAAGGCAAAGCCAAATCCAAATCCAAATGCAAAGCTAAAGCACATGCAACCAAATGCGACTCCCAGCTATGAAGCTGCCAACGAACGAAACGCTGAAAACGCAGAATTTGATTGACGGCGTCGCTGACGAAGGCAACGCTGACGCTGACGCTGCCGCTGTCGCTGACGACGTCATCGCCAAAGCATTTGAAGCTTGAAACTTGGCCTGAGGTTTCTCTGTGCGCTGTTGCCGCCCACGTACAGTGTAACCCATATACAACAACAGCAACAACAACAAGCAGCCAGCTACTTTTACACACAGACCACGGAGAGCGGAAGCAACAGCTTTCATAGCCAAAACAGTGCGAGCGAGCCAGAGATACGAAGAGACGAAACTAAGCGAGAGAGTGAGAGCACGGAATTGGCGTGAGAGCTGCGAAAGCGACGATATCGGGCAGCGGGCAGCGAGCAGCGGACATCTAGCAGCTGGCAGCCGCCAGCCAAGCTTTGCGGTTTTTAGTTACAGGCCGTCAACTTGTTTCGGCACCGTGGGGGGAAGCCATAAAAACCATTGCCAATTATGAAGATTAATTGCAATTAAATTTAACTACTATGTGCAATTACAATTGTAATAAATTAGGCACCAAGAACTATTGACAAAAAACGGAGCATAAAAGAAAATTTATAGACGGAGAATAAAAATGCAGATTGATGGGAAATTGAGAATTAGAATTAATTATAATAAATATTTCGTATACTAAATATTAAGATGCCAAAGAAATTGTTAATTAAAATAATTGAAGTAAAATATGAAAGTCAATTTCTCAGCATGATTTGTCATTAGACAAAATTGACTACACTTAATCACAAGTACGCACCACTGTATCTACACTATTGTCATTTACATTGTTGCAAGCAATTACATGCGACAGCGAAGCGACTGCCGCTTTCTTATGGTTTTATTTTTTGTAGGCGTGGCCCAGTTTTGTTGCTGGCGTTATTGTTTTTTTTTGTTTTTGTTGTAGTTTGCCACATTTGGCAGACACAATTTATGTCAAGCCGTCGTCTTTGGCGCTGTGCGAAAACATGCGTAAAAGTAGCTGCCAAAGGACAGGCCGCCCTCCTTCACGCCCCCCTCCACGACTGTTCCAAGTAAGCCTAGCTATATTAGCTCTCAAGCGCAAGAGACTCTGCGTGTGTCTGTGTGAGTGTGGGATTGTGTGTCTGTGTGTTGGTGTGTCTCTAATAGGCGCTGAAATTAAAACAGCAAACAGAAGCAAACATTGGGCGGCAGTGCAAACGGGGTAAACGGAAAGAGGAACAGAGAGCGAAAGAGAGATGAAAAAGGGGGGAGGGCAGATAGTGGGAGAGAGGAGGCGAGGCGAGGCTGCATTTAACAACGGTGTTGACAGCCGTGGCGACGACGCGGGCATCTGTCAAACATGTCATACGCAAAATAGCTTAACTGTCATAAAAACAACAAGCGGCAGGCAGACGAGGTGTGCAGGGGGAAGGCAGTGTAGGGGACCCGGCCGTAAAACGCTTTATTACAATCCTAACAGCAGCGCCGCAACGGCAGCAGCAGCAGCAACGGCAGCAACAACAATGCCTTTTGGGGGCACATATGGCAAATGTGCGGCGGCGTTTATGTCTAACAAGTGCAGGACTCGTCGCGGGGACGGGGCGAGGGCGAATGCGGATGACGCGGTCTCGCTGTAGGCCGCAAAACTGAAATTCTGATTCTTATTGAGGAAATTCTCGTCTGCTGTTCCACAACAACAACAGCGAGACCATTTGCTGCCTTGATTTACATTTTTATGCTTTATTTGATTTATTTATTAACTTCGCGTCGCTCTTTCTTCTCTCTGTTTCACTCTCTCTCTCTCTCTCTCTCCTTGGCAGACACTCACTTGCTCATTGTGCTGCTTCGTCTTCCTATGCTTATTCTTCTTCTTCTATCCAAACGCCAACGCCTCGTAGGCTCACACACACACGCACACACACATTGAGAATAGTTTTGCTTTTTTTGTATTTTGTTTTTTTTTTTTTTGCTGCGTCTGTGTCTCTGTGTGTGCGTGTGGCATTTTAATAATAGCACACACATACAATATAAAAGCTCCCGCTGGAGCAGCAACAGCAAAAAAGAAGAGAAATGTGAAGAAAACATAGAAAAAATGTTGCACTAAAAACTTCAACGCCCGCATTCTGCCAAATCGCAATACAGGCGCAAAGCAGAGCAGAAAGCACAAAACTTCTATGCGGCTCCACTACACTCACTCACTCTGACTCACACACACACACAAACATCCACGCACCCACTCTTACTCGAAGAGAGCCCTTTGGGTGGGAGGGAGATGGGTTGAGTTTGGCAGCCGCAATAAAGCTCATGTTGTCCGCGGCAAAGGCAACAGTTATACGTGTGTATGTATTTATGCATATGTATGTGCAAGAGCATTCATATGTGCAAGCGGGGCAGGAGGGAGGCGCTGGGGCTGCACAGAAAGAACCCTTACCTCAGAACAGGAAGTTTGTAGTTTTTTTCAATTAACACTCGCGGCATGTGTGCGAGCAAGTGCGAAGCGAACCGCAATATAGAGGGAGCAAGCTACCGATTGAGTGGGACAGGGAGGGAATAGGGGCTACAGTCAAGAACTCATTTGCTGCATTTGAACATCATAATGTGCACACAAACATTCATACACTGTTACCCACACATCGAAAGATATTTTGTTGTGTATTTTCGCAATTGATATTTATATTTGGTGTTGTGACGGCATAAACAATGCTTATACAACGGAGTGCGTCCCTTTATTATTAAATATTATTGCATTTCGCGCTTGTTGCTGTCAGTTGTAGTTTTCTTTTTTTATTTATTACTATTTTATTTGATTGTGCCGTGTCGCATATGAATGATGGCAAACAACGCTAATAGGGCCACAACGCACACACGCACACACATATATAAACACGTACACACTCGCAAACGCACACAAAATATGTAAACAGAAATCTACCTCTTGCGTTTGGCACCTCCGACGGACGCGCGCAACGCCTTCTCCGCTGGCTCCTCCTGCTTCGTCGACTTAGCCGAAAGCAAAACAACAAATACACCGCCGAATGGCGAGAACCGAGAACCGACAAACGTCAAGCGCGACAAGCGACGACTGCGGCGGAGCGGCAACAAAGTGCAACTGCGGCGACGGTGACGGTGGCTGCGGCTGCGGTTTGTGTTTTGCTATTTGAACTTTTGCTGTTTGCCGCCCCCGATTTGCGAGAACGCAGCTCCTGGTTACTTTGTTGTTTCGTTTTTTCGCCTTTTTGTACTAACACACACACGCACTTACACACGAACACACTATACTTTTTAGCCACAAACAAATTTTTGTGTTTTAACACTTTATTCCCATACAACACAAGTGCGCGCGCGAGCCACAAACAAACATGCAAGTCGACACTTGCTCTCTCGGTTAACGACTGAATCCGAAATGAGCAAAAGCACCGTTGAAACGGGTATCTGCGTGTGCCAGCTGATCTGCAGAGTGCTGCCCATCAACAGTTGGACTGCGAACAGTGCAGACCATTAACAGCGCCAGTGGCATTTTTGAACTGTTATTAGCAGCGCTACTTTGCCTATCTGGCAACCCTCTGTTGACTGTAACGAATATTTAAAATTTCAAAAATACGTTTTTTTTTAGTTTTGCAATTGAAGCATTACTATTCTGAAAATAACATGCTACCGGCTAATAATTGTTGTATATCGTTACTATCAGTTAACAAACATAGATTTTTGTTTATTGAGCTTTTACATAGTTCAATGTAAGCTAGACTTCAGCTTTAATGACACTTCTCAGTGCACCAGTCCCATATGCAGCCATGGAGTGGGTTGCATCCAAAACCACCCGGGTAGAGGGCGCAAAATTCCTCCGATTTCTTGACCTCGCAATTGGCATCAGGACAGAAATAATTATAGCAGCCCTCGGAGCAAGTTTCTCGGTGTCCCTGCGCACATCCCGAGCAATTTAGTTTATCTGGCAAGCGGTGGAATTAGTATATATAACTTGTGATAGAATATGGATCAGCACTCACCACTTTCCTCACAGTCGGGAGTCGCGCAAGCTGACAGTGGTGGATTGGGAGGTATCACCAACAACGGTGGGTTTGAGAACTCAACAACCTGCGGCGGCTTCAGGTAGATTGTGGGACGCGTACAGATCCTGGGATCGCAAATCTTCTTGTGATGATTGAAGCAGACCCAGGTGGGCGGATATGGTCGACAAAACCGTGGACTTTTCACCAAACAACAGCCGTCTGACGGCACATCGCCTGGATAGGGTTCCTTCGTCAATGGCGCTGTCGGCGGCGATGAGGTTGTGCTGTGTTCTATTATCGTCTTCGATGTCGTTGTATCTGAGCTGAAATCAATGCTTGGGTCGTAGGGCTTAACGGTCTCGTACTCGACATGATGGATATTTTCAGTGTTGGTGCGATACGAATGTGAATTTCTGATCACATTATCAATCTCCAGTATCGTTGTGATGTAACCGGGCTCCAAGCATTGCTTGTTGCGCCACACTGTGCCCACTGGACAGGCAGGTGATAAGCAACGGCCTTCATGGTATTCTCCTTGGGTGCAGATAATCTTGCGGCATTGTTCGTTCATGAAAATCGAGCCGTGTGGACAGCGAACTTGCTCGGCAGGGGCATCAATTGGTTCTTCGCTCGTTGTGGTCGTGGTGGTGGGTTCTTCAGTTGTGGTAGTGGTGGGTTCTTCTGTTGTCGTTGTGGTGGGTTCTTCAGTTGTAGTTGTGGTGGGTTCTTCAGTTGTAGTTGTGGTGGGTTCTTCTGTTGTGGTTGTGGTCGGTTCCTCTGTTGTCGTTGTTGTTGCCTCCGTTGTGGTTGTGGTGGGTTCCTCGGTTGTGGTTGGAGTAGTTTTCGGCTCGTCTGTGCTTGTCGGAGCCTCTGTTGTTGTCGTAGTGCTTGTTGTGTCCGCAGGACACGGTAGTGGCACTCGAATATGACACAAGCCATCCGCGAAGAAGTAGCCTACGATAAGATGATTTGAGTTAGATCGCAGACCACCGAAGCCAAGCAACTTACCTTCTGGGCACCTGTTGAGCCTATGGCAAAGATTATTGTCCAAGTAGTAGCCAGGTGGACACGTTAAACTCTGTGAAGATAGTTGAGCTTTCACAATTGTCGAGCATTTGTGTTTTAGTATTCTTACCCTAGCATTATTTTGATCAGTTTCCGGTATTGAAACGCTTCCGCAAATCGCGAAAGCTAGCAACAAAATTGCGCAATATGAAATCGACATGATAAGCCAGCCAATCGGTCACAATCACAGATCAATTCCAAGCAAGGCTCGACACACAACTGAGAGCTGTGATCTCGACCAGCTAAGCTGAGAGCGCACTGAGCCCCAAAATTGGATTCGCGGTGACAAAAGCATAAAGCATAAGCCTCGAGCCCCGATAACCTTTCGCTCGCTTTGATTACACCGAGTGTTTGTGTCTACCACATCAATCCGTAGGTAAGCGACGCTGCACTCGCGCTTTATTTGAGCGTTCGGTTCAGTTCTAATCGTCATGCTCGTCTCACAAGTGCTCCGACTACCTTGGCTCCTCTTTTTGGCCCTCGCTCTGGTCAATGCTCAAGCTCAGCAGACTTCAATCAGCGTTCAGTCCGGAACTATCTGTAAACCGCCCTATGTATCGCAGAATGGTGTCTGCGTGTGGCTCAATGCGCCGCCATGTGCCAACGGTGAGTTTGCTTTAGTTTCGAATTGAAATTCATTTCACAATCATGTTTCTTTACGTGTCGCAGGCTCGACTGTTATTGTGAATGTGTTTCCACCGACATATGGAGGTCAATATCCTTATCCGGCTCAACCGCAGCCGTGTCCAAACACTCCTGTTGCTCCATATCCTCTAGTCCCAGCCCAGCCTTGTCCCAATCAGCCCGTAACGCCCTATCCTCCCGTTCAACCTTATCCTAATCAACCCACAAGCCCGAATCAGCCAGGACAACCGCAACCTTGTATTCCAAATTATCCAACTCAACCGCAGCCATGTCCAAACACTCCTGTAGCTCCATTTCCTCCTGTCCCAGCCCAGCCTTGTCCCAATCAGCCCGTAACACCCTATCCTCCCGTTCAACCTTATCCTAATCAACCCACAAGCCCAAATCAGCCAGGACAACCACAACCTTGTATTCCTTATTATCCAGCTCAACCGCAGCCGTGTCCAACTACACCTGTAGCTCCGTTACCTCCAGCTCAACCCCAACCTTGTCCCAATCAACCTTTACTGCCATATCCTCCCGTTCAACCATTGCAACCCAATCCCAATCTTCCAACTCAACCCCAACCCTGTCCAAATCCGCCTGTAACGCCCTATCCTCCCGTTCAACCTTATCCTAATCAACCCACAAGCCCAAATCAGCCAGGACAACCACAACCTTGTATTCCTTATTATCCAGCTCAACCGCAGCCGTGTCCAACAACTCCTGTAGCTCCGTTACCTCCAGCTCAACCCCAGCCTTGTCCCAATCAACCTTTACTGCCATATCCTCCCGTTCAGCCATTGCAACCCGATCCCAATCTTCCAGCTCAACCCCAACCCTGTCCCAATCCGCCTGTAACGCCCTACCCTCCTGTTCAACCTCAGCAGCCTGATCCTGCGCCAGCGCAACCCGAGCCTAATCCCAATCCACCTAGTACGCCTGCTCTACCTGTAACGCCACATAATCCCGATGAACCCGAACTGCCTCCTAGTAAACCTACAACTCCCGAGCCTCAGCCTCTTCCCAGCGAACCTGTTACTCCGTCAACTCCTGTTGAGACTGAAACTGATCCAACTGAACCCGTGACACCCAACACTCCAGACGAAGCGACAACTCAGACTACGCTTCCCTCAGTGTCAGATGAGACCACTTCAACCACGTCTCCTCGTCCCTCGTCCGCTCCAATCCGAGTTTGTCCGCCTGGCACAGTGCTTGCGAATGGCAACTGCCGCTTGGTGCACTGCGCCCGAGGAGTGTATTCCAATGGGCGATGCGTGATTCCACGCTGTCCCAAGAACACTGCTTGGACAGGAGTGAAATGCGCAGCCCCCGAACCAGTTGAGCTTGCTCCTATTCACATTGAGAAGCAGATCGTAGATAAGGCATACAAGGTGTTGCATAATAAACAGGAGCTGCTGGTAAATGCATCGTTAGTCCTACCACAACGCGAAGATGACTACGAAGATGAGGATTACTCCGACGAAGCAACCGATGTTTCTGAAAACACTTCTTCCCGGTGCTGCACTGTGATTGCTCCTCGTATATGCCGCAATCAAAATGAAGACAATCGCTGGCAATGCTACAACAGGCGGCAACCACTGTGCGGCAGTGTATGCAACACGTCCAAGGTGGTGCTGAAGGCGCCGCAAGCCACCACGTGGATCGACGATACCAATGTGATGCTCCTCATGCCGCCCCATCCTTGCACCGCGCAGAACAACTGCAACATAGTCACAGGTAACTCGCAGAATCAGCATGAGAAATGCCAGATATTAAAGCGCTTTTGCTTATAGATCGCTATGACTGCAGTGGCTGCGCCTCGGGTCTGATGAAAGCGTGCTCATCCTACTGCTACAGCTACCATTGCAACGGTCCCAAGTGCAGCTTCTATGATCAGCTGCAGTTCTGCAGTTCACCAGAGTTCTCCAATTGCAGCTTGTGTCGGCCAGAAAATGGTTGGGAACCTAAGGAAGACACAATGAAAAGGGTAGTCAGCGACAGCGTCTAATCTGAATTACACTTTTAAAAAATATTAATAAAATAAAAGATTCCACAAGATCATCTTCAGCGAACTTGGCTTAAAGTTCAGATCGAATCGATAATAAATTTGTGTTTGAATTATTTCTATCGACAAGCAATTAGCGATCGTGGTCATAATATTGCATTCAACTTGTACCCATGGTCTAAAAATAATTTGGTAAACTAATTAATGATCGTAATGGCAGGCTTGTGATACGAGTACCGCCGTTTTATCCGCCTACGAAATTGAAATGTTTTGCCGCCAATCGGCTTAAGTTAAGGCCCTATCAATTTTGGAGCTTGCCGGTAAATTAGAAAACATAATATATTTGCATACGCAGGGTAATTGGGCCACACAATGATGGATGTTGATGGCTTCCTTGTGACACTTTTGGGCTCGACGCTGAGATCGAAAGGTGTTGGCCTAATGAAGTTGCCGCCGAGCTGAGGAGGCGGCACAGTCGTCGTTATTGAAAGCTCCCGCCAATCGATAGTGAAGCATAATATTAAATTTGTGTGATAGGGTTATCTAATCATTGGCAGTTCTGTGCTTTTTTCGCCAAGATTGACGGCGACTGACGTTGGGCTTGGTTGTTCATGGGGTTGTTCGGGGTCTGTCGTCTATGCAAAAGCTTCAGTTGTTGCTTGTCGTGTGCTGCATTCAAAGAGTCGCGGACTGTTGACCCATCTGGAACAGGAAACTTGCGGAAGTGGAAACTAGTCACCCACTCAGCCAATCATCGAGAGACTCAACTGGAGGCACAATGAAGGTGAGTTCATGCCACATTTCTGAGCGGTGACGTAGTGTGTCTCTTTCGAGTTACATTACGTTTAATTGCTGGTATGTCAATTATGCCATTTGATTCTTATCTTATCAAACTCTCTATACGTTATTGTTGCTGCCTTTGTTAGTCGAACGCGATCGTGGGCATGCTGCTGCTGCTAACGTTGGGGCCATTGGTCAGCACCAAGGCCGAACAGAGCACCAGTGCCAAGGAACAGATAGTGGTGCACACGCCGCTCCAGAACTATGAGCAACCCTCGCTTCGGGACTACAACGAATGTCAGACGAATCGCCAGAGCTGCTTGCAAACCTGCGACGGCGCCGAGAAGTGTGTGGCAGAGTGTCCTGTCTGCCCGGAACTGTCCGAGGAGCCGCTGGTGGTGCAGGGCGTCAACGATACCAGCTACGCGCCGCCTCCACAACCGCCGGTCAACACCACGAACATTATTCGCCTCACCAACGAGATCAACAATATTATCAATCACGATGTAATCGCTCGCAACGAGCTCAATGTCAAGGTGCAACAAAATGTCTCACAGGTGGGAGGTCGCTTTGGACTCGGCTACAGCGAGCAGGGCTCCTGCTGCTACGTGGTGCGGCGAGAACGCGAGTGCGATCACAAGGAGCACTGCAAGGAAGCGTCGAGGCAGCGCGTGTGTGGCACGCGTTGCCAGGCCCGCGTCATGATTGCCAAGCGTGTGGTGCAGTGCGACAAGGAACAGCCCGACGAGTGCCACGAGACGATGGAGTATGTGCCGGCGCGCAAACGTAATCACAGCAGGAAGTCCTCTGATCCGTGTCGCCCCAGCAACAGCTGGCCATATGTGAACTGCGCTGATGCTGGCCAGGAGCGTCATGGTGGACGCGTGCGACGCGCCAATTGCCAGAGGTGCCTCGGCTTGACCTACGGCTTCATCCTGCAGAACGGCTTGCCGCCCAACTGTTACGGCTGCCTTCAGGCTGGCTACGCAGCGCCCATGATGGCCATACCCGTGCTCTATCCGCCTTTTGGGTATCCCAACTTTGGGTACAACAATGAACTCGATGTTGATCAGCGGGAGGAGCAGCAGCCGCCAAAGACTGATGATGATTTTGATCTTGGCGATGACAATGGTTGGGTTATCAAAGCTCAGAAATGTCGCGGAGCCAATGGCAAGCTGGAGGATTGCGAGGAGGGCAGTGGAGACACTGATGAGGGGCTGCCACCAGCGCATCTGGAGCAGGGCAAGGACAACAACACCGACGATGGCAATGATGACTACAATGTGCCGGCGCAGCGTCGACGACGTCGTCAAAATAACCGCCAGTTCATGCGCTCCATGTACAGCCATCGACGGAACATTTAGACGAGTGCATCCGAGTTGGTCCGTAGGAAAAGAGCGTTCATCATGGTTTAATTATGTTATGAGATTCCTTTAGTTTAAACACTCCACATATTTTACGGTCATATTCTTAATCTAATCTCGAATTCGATTACGATCTTAAGACTGTGACGTTTCGCCAATAAAGTTTTAAATTCTTTTCCAATTGCGAGTCTCTCATGTTGATGTGTTCTGTGTGCGTAAAATAGAAATATGAATACACACATATTTATTAAATATTTGTGCTCTACTTACAGCGAATCAATCCACGTACCTAACAAAAACGCAGTTCATGTCGGATTACATGTGCAAAGTATTGGTAGATTATATTATTTATGATTGCTAACACAAATTGTTTACTGTTAAACCAAATGGTTGCTTCATCAATTGGAGGCAATATAGTATTATAATGTTCTAATATACGATAAATTTTGGTTAAACGTGTGTAGCTGGAAATGTGTTGCTCAATTCAATATTAATTTCATTACTACTTTGTCATATTTTATAGGAGATGAGTGCTAACTTTGTTGTTTTTAATCTCGCATTGTACATAGATTTATTTAAGACATTTGAATAACAAACAAATTGCGAATACTCGTACGCATTACCGTATAGTATTGTATTTATGTACTACATAGTATATAGCAATTCATAATTTGATAAGGTCAATTAGTCGGTGGCCAATTTATGTGAGTGCCAGTAGTAAATAATAATTTAATAGTTTTCTATAACATTCGCGTATATGTGAGTGTGTGCGTGTGTGTGTGTGTGTGTGTGTGGAGGGTGGGTTAGGGGCAGGGTAGGGGAGGGTACTTTTCTCTGCTTATAGACTAAACAACATTTAATAGAATTCTTTCTCTTATTTGTTTCAACTTGCAAACGTACTCAATAATTGTTCTAACTGAGCGAATAAATTTCGTTTTAGAAAACAGTTGCAGCATTTTTAGGTAGATGGGTTTTCTTTCTTCTTGTTTTGATTTTTTTTTTCTTTTTTTTGTGGGCGTTGGCGTGGCTGGTCGTGACTGTAGTGACCTTTTGAACATTTGCCGCCCCTCTTCCACTTTAATTATGTGAAAACAAAATTACTAAACTTATGGTAATATTGCGCTGTATGGGTTTGTTCGTAAAGCCAATGCTGCTGACGATGACGACGACGACGGGGGGCAGGCAGGCGAATTATTTAATACCCAACTCCTTAAGCTCAGTTTCCTCATCCACAGAGTCCTCGTCGTCCGAGCCATGCACTGACGGCGCCGGAGTGGTGTGGCCTGCAAGCATACGAACAATAAAATGCAATTTATTAACCAAACAGAACAACACACTTCGCACTCGCTGTCGCAGAACGAAAAGGTGACATATTTAATCAATGATTTCTGAATGTCATTCGTGCAATACTCGTTATGATTAACGACTTGTGCAATGTACTTGGACTTGGACTATCGCAGAATTGTGCAACCAAAAGGCGAGTCTAAAGTAAATTTACAGCAGAGTTACAGTCGAATTATAACTTTTGCAAGCTTCTGTTGTAAGGCGAAACTTTAACGTATTTTGCTTTTAACAAAATAATGTTTGCTTTAGCAATAAAAGTGATTTTTGCAGTCATAAATCAGCTGTACAAAAATCGTTGTTAACGTTATTTTCGTTTCACGAAGCAAACGCAATTTGATCAAAGTTTGCAGCCCTAATAATCATGGCATAATCGCTATTGCCAATGGATTATCTAATTTATTGTATTAAAAACAAGCTACAAACTACTGCTCGAACTTACGCGACGAGGTCGGACTGGGTGGCTCGCTGTGTGGGCGTGAGAAAATCAGATTGCTGCGCGAACCGTACATGGCGGATTCGTCCACATAATCAGGATAGACGGCTTGCAAGGCCTTCACCCTAGCCTGTCTGTAGTACTGCAATCAAGAAGATAGTAGAGATTAGGTACAGTAATGAGTAAGTAGTAGTAGTGCTACAACTTACAATGCCCAGCGTACGCCAGTCGAGCAGATCGCTGAGTCGCTCTGTGCGATTGCGCTGAATAATGCGCTGTCGGCGATTCAGACGCGAGAACTCCATCATGAAGCTGGACAGTTGTTGCACGCTGTTCTCGAGCCCAATGTAGCGACGATCGACAATGTAGATGCCGTAGGACTTGGGGTCGCTGATGTGCTCCTGCATGAAGCAACCGAAGCCAGAGAGATTTGTGGTCACGCTTGGAATGCCCATGACAGTGCACTCGGCTGGCGTGTAGCCCCAGGGTTCGTAGTATGATGGGAAGACACCCAAGTGGCAGCCACGTACAAACTCCTCGTAATCAATGCCAAACAGTGGATTTGTCGAAGTCAAGAACTCCGGATGGAAGACCATTTTGACGCGATCGTGCACCGAGTTGAACAAATGACAACGCCTGATCGAGGCCAGCACGGGATCGTTCCAATCGTCGGCCACATTGTGCGTGGTCACCGGCGGCATTGAGTCGCGCTGCATGGCGAACATACAGCGCTTGATCTTGACCAGATCGTCCTTCTGCAGCAGCTCGTCGGGGCCGGGAATGTGTCCCTTGAGGCACGTGTCGAACATGCGTTTGCCCACCGCCTGCTGCACATTGTTGATGGTGTCGCGTAGCTGCTTGATCACCGCATGACCGCGCAGCGAGTCCACATTGAAGTTGTTCGTCTTGGTGGGAAAGATGAGGAAGGCCACCACTGTGGTGTCGGGGCGCTCGTGCTTCAGCATGGCATTGAGGCGGGCCAGCGATTCAATGAAGATGTCGGCGCCCTTGTTGCCAAACTCGTAGCGTCCGGCAATGAAGAAGTACAGCGTCTTGTCCAGATCGAAGTCCATATGGCTGCAGATAGAAAAAGAAATAAGGATTTGTAACAGAATTAAATTAAACAGAATCGTTGCTCACCCGTAGAAATGACCGCGCACAAACTCGTTGATCTTCTCCTTGGCAACGGCGTGCAAGTTCTGGAACTCGTGAATGGCCGAGAACTTCTTGACATTGAGTCCATTGGGCGTAATGATGTCGGGCTTGCGCTTGAGCAGATGCTCCGCCTCATAGCCGGTAATCTCAGACACGGTGGTGAAAATATGCGACAGATGCGTGGCGCCGCGTTCCAGGCAGTAACGATGATAGATTTGCCGCTTGCCGGCCTCCTCGTCCACAGCGAACTTGTCCAGATTGTTGTAGAAATCGGTGTTGCCCGCACAAAGATAGCGACCGAGGAGTGTGGCATGTGTGGTGAACACGGTGGCGATTTCAACTTGACGAGTGCGCAGCACTATCAAACCAACACCAGCCTGCCACTCGTGGAAGTGGGCGACGATGCGTGGTGGACTCAGCTCGTTGTTTTGCGAGTACGTAATGGCAAAGTTGCGGAACTCTTCGAGGAATTCGGCAATCATGAAGCCGAGAATGACGGCATCGTTGGTCTCAATGTCCAAATGGGGTATGCCGATGTTGCACTTCTCCCACATCTCCGACTTGAACTGATCCAACTTCCAGGCGGCCGAGCCAATGTCGAACAGTATCAGCTGCGGATTGCCATCGACCAGCCAGCGGCCGGTGTGAATTTTATAGCCACGGGAGCGCAGAGCATTGACCGCGTCCAGCAGGGGATTGCCGCGTGGAAATTCCATTTCCTCCATTTCAGTGCGGGCACAGTGCTCCTTGTAGGGGCCCATCATGCACAGCTGCTCGCCCATTTCCTCGGTGGACACATACGCCTTGGAGCGTATCACGGTATAAATGCCGCCGACCTTGTTGGCCACCTCCCAGGCCACCTCGAAGTTCCATCGGTTCTCCCGCGACGCAATGTCACCGCGATCAAAGTAATCCTTCAAGTCCGCGCCGGACTCCACGCGTGAAAAGCGACGATTCATCTGAAAAGACAAAAAAAGTTGGTAAACTTGCGATTAGTAAAATGTAATTATATTAGCAGAATAAGTGCAGCCAAACCCGCATGGCCATGGAGGAAGAGTCTTGATCCTCAAAGCGAAAGGACATTTGCCGCCGCATCATCGTTGATAAGTGCAATGCTGTGGATTGTGATTAGCGGACTGCGGGCAAATGCGGCTGGACAACCTGCTAGTCCAGGCAATCGCGACGTACTGATAATCGCAACTAATTTTAGCTACCGGCTGGCCCACATTACAACTGTAAGCCGAGCGCCATAAAAGTACGCCGGGCCATTCGTTTCACGTTGCATCATCATCATCATCACGTTCACGACATCCACACATCACATCACGCACATAGAAGCCACCGACCAGCGCTGACTAGAGCTACTGATAACGCAATGCGCCTCGCCTGTCAATTGGCCCTGACACTCAGCGAAGACAGCTTCAGCTTCAGCGACTGCGACGACGTCGTCATCGTCTCCCTGCACTTGTCGACCATTAATTTGGGGGTCTGCTATTTATAGTCAACCGGGAAATGACAGGCGGAAAATCGCTGACATCGCTCAATACATTTTCTTTGCAAATATTATACACGTATACGTATTATATATATTCTTGCAAATATTTATATATAAATCCATAAATATTGTTATAGAGAACATAAGCCGAACATATAAACGATAAATGGCCATATTTGGAATACCGAAAATTATGTAACCTTGTGCATTCATTAAGCGAATTTAGTGCTTTCATTTTATATAAACAAATAGATTTTCGGCACAATTAAATGAATTGGAACTTTTCCATCACAAGTTTTCAATTAGTTATTAAATTTTTTAATCGAATGTCTAACTGAGGAGCACATTTTTTTTGAGCATGTGCAAAACATATATTTTTTTTACTTAAAGTAATTCAATATTACAAATTTAATTTGTTTTCAATCACGGCCACGAAAGGTTTATCACGCGCACATCTTTAGCAAAAGGATAAACTGAAAAGCAATCGAAAAAAGATCACAACACTTATGTACATGAATGTGTGTATTTAGCATGTTTTTTTTTAAGAAGGTTGCACTTAGAGTGAGCATTTAGTTCTTGACTCACATTAGGGATTCGGCAAATTGTTTAACAACAAATGAACACACGACAAAATGCATTTAGCATAAAGCTGTAAATGCTCGAAAGTAAAAGTTAATTGTGGTGGGAAATAGAGAAAAGGCAAAGAACAATATTTGACACTGAAAATTCAATTTCTTTAGCGCATTGTTGGTTGGCACATGTTCAATTCACCTTACGTTTCGTTCAATTGAATTAATTCGAAATTCGGATGATGGTGACTGAGTGTGACGATGAAGCGGGGTAGGGCGACTCGACTCAACTCAACTTGTTCACACTCAACAAGAATATGTAAGAATACAAATTCGAAACACAGGCTGCGCCCTGCAATCGGTTTAATGCGGCTGCAAGCAACTCCAACAACATCAATAGGAATACAAGAACAGCAACAACAACAACAACAACACTATACCAGGCTACGCTATAGACACGACGTCTCTTGTGTGTGTGCGTGTGTGCGCGGTGTGTGTGGCAGGCAGGCAGGCAATGTCTTTTTTTCATTGCCGAGCAGACAGGCAGCTAAAAGTCAAATAAAGGTCAGTGGCTGCGTCGCTGTCGCCGCTGTTGTGCGGGCAGAGCATTAAATATTTTCACCATTGTTGGTAGTTTCTTGGGCCTTTAACTCGCTCAACAAGTTTAAGTTGATAATTTTGTTGTTGCAGGTGCGAACACGAAGGAATTTAGCTTACGACCGGCGCATTGATAGCAGTCGCAGTCGCAGCGCAGCGGCTTATCAACGTTTTGTTTATGTTTCACTTTTATCACTTTTTTTGCGCTAGTGCAAAAATATGATTTTGCATCGGCGCCTGCGACAGTCGACATCGTCATTGGCGCCAAGTGCAATATGCTGATAGCGATAACGAATTTGTTGTTGTTAATTGTATAAGTTTGTGTGGGTATATATATATGCAAAGGCACGCGCGCAGCTGTTTAATTATACATAATTTTCACGGAAAACTCATTCACCTTGCAGTTCGCACCGTCGCCGTTCTCACAACAACAAACAAAACAAACAACTGGCGGGTAGTGTCAGTGTGACCGCAACTCGAATTCAAAAGTATACCACAATTATTTTTTGTAAAAACACCAAATATACTACATCTCCGATTTTAGTATTGTTTCACGATATTAGGGATGGACAAGTTCCGAAACCAGTTAGTATATGCGCGCCATTTTTGAAATAAGGTTTTTTTTTTAATTTTAATTTTTAAATGTGACTGAATTCAGAATACTTTTTTTAGTTTAGTGATGGCTACATTTTGTTCTGCTATTTTGCTGTATATTTCGAATGACACCTTTAATACAAGTGGCTATTTCAGTAATACTACTAATAAAAGAAAAAGAATAAAACATATATTTAAGTAAATTTATAAAATTAAAATCTGAAGATAAACAATTTAAATTCTATTCCAAGCGCTGTTCGTCAAAAAGCACCGCGAAATTTGAATTAAATTGTTACTTTGATCTGCATTCTCTGCAGCCCTGGCTTGCAGCGTTGCCAACTAATATTAACTATGCAAAGCATTCAGCTTTTGTCATTTACCAGTTGGCGCAAATTTCAAACATTTAAATGCGATATCTAAATTTTTTAAAATGTATGTGACGTTGATATTAATTATGTTATGAGATTTTATCATATACATATACATAATTAATAATTAATTTGATATTAAAATAACACATTGCTGCATAAACTTTTCATATTGGGAACACGATATTTCACCTTCAAATTAGTTCTGTTTTCCCATAAAAACGCATATTTCAAAAGTGACCAGCGCTATAACCTTGCTCTATAAACAAATTTAATGTTATTTCTGGCGTTCGCTCGCTTAACCTCAATTGGAGTCCTAGATGAACACGCAATTGCAAATGCCTCCTGAGCTCGATTCTTTTTATATTTAATTGAAAAGTAGGAAGACAAATGGCAATAACTTACAAATACAAATTGATTTTCATACTTGACTGGCCATGAAGTGAAGAATCGTTAGAATAACTTGGCTTGGTAATTGGGTCAATAAAATCAACACTTCCGCATTGTTCATTATGCCTATCTCATTGAGCAATTTCTTAATTTCTGGTGACATTTTTAAAATATGCGCTTGGCATTTAATCAGCATGATGTGACTGTATGCAGGAGTAATTTGTCAGTTGCGGCATGAAAATGCGCCCAATCATTATGAGGTGGCATCATTCACGTCGTCGCCTTGTCAACCATCCAGCCAACCTGGTTGGATACAGACTACTTCCATCAACAGTTTGAGCGGTCTCAACAGTCTTAGCTGCCCCAGTCCAACATCAGCATCACCATAAACTGACATCTCAATTGACATTCTGAGCAGCACACAAGGTCAAATGGCATTTATGCTTTATTATTTTTGCACATCCAAAGTCCAAAAGGGAGGCTTTCGGGGGGTGGAGGGCGAATCAACATGCACACTTTCAGTGTCTTTTTTTTCCGCGTTTTTCCGCATCTGCTTTTAATGTCTCTCTGTGTGCCTTTGACACGGCTGTCGCTTTTGAGATGTCCTCGCCGAGGCAATTGATAACAGATTCAGATTCAACGTTTTTGCCCCTCTTCAAGGGTTGCCGTGTCAACACGAAATTTATTGAGTTTGGCTGCGCTTTTGGATTTTGAGTTTTTAACAACAACTTTGCCAATTTCCGTCTTGCGGATTGTTCTCGAAAATAGGGAGATTATCCAAAAATGTGGCGACTGCTTTGAAGCGTTGGTGGCTCTTGCAATTGCAGTTATGCAGGCATTAGCACCCGCCCACAAGCACACAAGGACACATGGACATTCCCACGCGCTCTTGTCAGTTTCACGCTTATCCTGACTTTGGTATGTGCAAAATGGGAAATGTGAAAATAGTTCTGGGAATTGCAATGGTCAACCCAGGCAAGGGCACAGCCAAAATGCAATCTTTGACCGCAATTCCGCTGAAAGCTGCTCACATAACTAGGCAATAGTTTTTTTAGCTAGTGATTCTGACATTCCAATTCGCGAGTATTTCGCTGTACGTTGAGATTTGAACGTTAAGGCATCGCAACACGTTACGCTTAGTAATTGTATTAATTTGCCATATAATTTACGACGATTTGCATTAACTGATGTTATTTATAGATCCACAAATGCATAAAACGCTCAATTCACATATTTTAGTCTTATCTAATCGCAGCGCTATTTTTGAAGCCTCTTCAGAAGTGGGTCAGTTCAGCGAGCTTATGACTTTGCCACGCCATAAGAAGCTTCATTAAAAACTTTGGTCTAATTCATTAGCAGCAGCTCGCCCCCGAAAATGCGGCACGTGAACTTGAAGCCGGTGGCAAAGTCAAGTGTCGGGCTGGGTGACTAATTTCATTCAGGGGCATCCGAATATTGCACGACAATAAAGATAATAACAGAATGTGGTGGTAAGAAAAAAATGTAACGGTTAAGAGTATGCGCGACAACTCAAATATCCTTTAGCCACTGCAATAACAATTTGAAGTAGTAGATCAAATTGGTTGCATACTCGTACAGCTAAAATTACTAGCCATCAACTTGCAATTGCCTTGATTTGCTTTAGCCGAAGCAACCCGCTCGGCATTGCAGGACAGGGTATGCAAACAGTAAACATGAACAGGCCCAAAAGAGGCGCCAACTTGCGACTCGTTGATAGCGACGTTGTCATTATGAATTGTGTTGCCTACTTATCGGCGCATGCGTCGACTGTCTATGCTGAGGCTGGCATTGGGACTGCGATTGAGTGTGGGAATTGGGCCAGAGTCTGTGTGGCATATGCAACATGCTGAACCTTGTAGCATGTTGTCGATGCTCTGCCTCTGTTTGGCTAACAAAGGGCAGCCCGCCTTCTCAGCAGCGCCAGCAGCAGCAGCAGCAGCTGACGATGTCGACGAATTCGAATTTCGAAAACTGTTATCAACAAACAGGCAACGTTGAAAGTGCTAGCGTGTGCGTGTATCTGCGGTTGTGTGGGTGAGCACTTGCTGGTGCTGCTGCTGCTGCTTCTGCTGCTTGGTGGATATAAACCCATCAGTTGGCGGCTGTTGCACGTTGCGTGCGGTTTTGTTTGTGCTCCTGAGCGGCTGCCGCGTCCTGTTCCTGTGTTCGTAAATATTCAAAGTGCGTTTCGATGTTCTGCTGTCGCCGTTAGTTTTTTGAACTAGCAAAAAACATATATATATATATACAAACTGAACTATGCACTGACGGGTGTCCCGACAAGTAGCGGAGTTGTCATTTACCAGCCGCAACTCACGGCGTGCGGTCGTCTTCGCGGAATTTAAAATAACCCTCGAAACTAATAAAAAATAAACTAACTTAACTAAAATTAAAATTATTAAAGAGCAAACTAACAAAATTTACATTTTTAACTAAATCAAATGTTAAGTTGCCGCATAAACAATTTAAAAAATAATGACCAAGTTAATAAATTGGAATATTCGTAAAAATAAATATGCAATAATTTAAACACTTTAATAAATTTCAAATGTTTTGCAAGTCTTAATTAAATTCTACTTAAAATAAACATTACTACTACAATTAAAAAGTAAAAATAAAATTAAATAAAACACAAAAAAAAAACAAATTAATATAAATTACGATTTTAAATCAATGGTAAAACAAATAATTAACATTAAAAATATTTAACACACACTTTATTATCCGTGTCTCTCAGCTCGTTTTTGAAATGTTCATTTAAATATATTATTTTTTAAGAAAAGGACAAAGTTTTTATGTTTACATTAAAATACATTGAATTTGTTTTTTATATGAACAAATTCTATAAATTCAATTGTTAAATTTAAAAGAAAATTAATTAAATTTATCTGAAAGCAGTTTCATCTCCATATGTTTAAATATGTATGAGCTCCACTTTAATGTATTCATTCTCAAACTATTACACCCAGTAAGCAGCTTAATAAATTAATGCAAATGGCTTTTCGAACTCTCGTGCTTAAATCGTAAACCTTTAAAACTGAAAATAAACTGAAGAAAGAGTTGGAAAGCAAGTAGGAAGATCAAAAACCAAAATTATAATGCGATTGTAAAGCGGTTAAAATGTGTAATTAATTTAAGTCTGGTATGCAACGTCAGAGGTACAGTAAAATACCAAAAAAAAGGAAATAAAGAAAATAACTCAGCCGCCAACGCGTTGGCTAATTTAAATTCATTATGAAATGCCAGCCTAAGGCGTATAACTGAGTTCTGAGAGCATCAATTTTTCAAGCAATTTAATTGAAGAACGCACCAGAATTTTAGATTTAAGTCGCGTCGAGCGGCATTAAACAGCAAATAAAAACTCCGAATTTCTTTATCCCGGTATGCTGTGAGCAAAAAAAAAAAAAAAAAAACAGAAAGCACAAAAAAGAAAAGGAAACGCGTTGGCTGCTGAGATTCCTTTTATTCGTTATGCTGAGTAATTTCCTAAATTATAACGAAGCACACGTGCAAATTGGGCAAAAGCGAATAAAAACCAAAACCGAGGCGAAATGAAACAAAATCAAATCAAATGAAATAAAATTATACGAGTCGACGCGACGCGACGAATCACATTTAGTATTATTATTGTTATTATTATTATTATATTTGTACACTTATTGTATGTGCGCACAGATTGTTAAACGGCAATCCCGAAATGTCCAAACAATCCAGCATTAATGGAAATCGAAGTACATCAAAATAAAATTCAGAGCCATAAATAAAATCGCATATATAATAAAAAATAAAAATTACAAAATAAAAAAAAACGCGCTTGCAGCTTGATGTGACCCGTGTGAGTAGCTGCGTCTGATATCTAAATTTACAAGCGTGCTCCATTAAATATTAAAATACTTGAGCCGCCTCTGCAACCAGGTTCCATCTAGAACCAGCTTCCTCTGTGCGGTTTCCTGCCGCCTGAGCTGTCACTTTGGCTGGGCTCCTTTCGTTTTGTTATTTTTTGGGTGAGTATGCAGGACATTTTTCGAAGGTCCTCGTCGCGTATAAAACATACTTTGTGTGAGTGCTGACATGTCTGTTTAAACAAATTTGATGCAGGCAGCAACTCGTACAGCGCTTTATACTCGAATGAGTGCATTAAAAGCATATCTGATTATACAAATTACGCAGTTATTTCAAGCATAAATAGGCGCTAAATAATCATATTATTCCATATTATGTTCATATTAAAATGACCATTTTTAAATTGGCAAATAAATGTACAGATATTTGACACAAAATATTTAAAATTGGAGTAAGCTGCAAATTTATTTCTATTGCAAGCTTTCATTTCCTTTTAGAGCACTCGAAATTGTTGAAAGCATTACACGTTGTTATCGGCTTTTTTGTAATACTATCATGCGTTGTAACGTTGAATGCTTTCCACAGCAACTTTTCTATTAAACGATGGGCGCATCGTTAGCTGGCCAATGGCCGGAACTGTGATTTATTTCGGCGTCCATTGATTAATTTTGAATGTCACGGGCATCGTGGGCATTTTTTGTTTTATCATCTGTTGTTGTTGTTTCTGTATTTTGCGCTTAAATCAGGCACTTTAACTTTTATGAGGCGCTTGACCGAACTTTTGCATGGCTCGACTCATAAAACAAAGTCTTGGACAGCTTAGGGCTGGCCAACTGACATCTATCAGTCATAAAACTGCCTCTTAGCCAAGGCTGGGCCTGACAAAGTGCATGCATACAGTTTATGTTATAAGTGTATGGCATTTCATAAATAGTTTTATGCACGGCATAAAAGAATACCACATGAGAGCATAAAATCCGCAATCGGCCGGAACATAAACGGCAACACGCGACTGCGACCGTAGAGGTTTGTGCTGTGGACTTGGCTCTTTAAAGAGGGAGCAAGCTGAACATAATTTGAACATTTTATACACTTCTCATGCTGCCGAACCGAACTGTATATGTTATGCAAATGAGGTCCTTCCCCAAAGATCCCTTCATTTTTATTGTTTTCACCGCTGAAGGCGTTGAAGCATTGGAATTTCGCAAAAGCCGCAGCAAAAAATACAAAACAAATAACAAATAACATGCCAGCACAAAAAATAAAAAACCGAAATAAAATAAAATAAAACAAACAATACAAAAAATGCGTTGAAAGTTTTATGTGATTTTGCCTACACATTTTTTGTTGCGCCTTTGCAGAAATGTAAGCAGGCGTGACAAAGGACGAAAGGGTTTAGGCCTCGCTGAAATTCTATGTATGCAAAGTTAAACATGGAACTCAGCTCTAATACCAAGCAAATAGCAACTGTAAATAATGTATGCGATGAGGTGAAAATACGCAAAATGTATTCATATTTGAGCAGAGAAAATTGCGTTTGGCAGATTAGACGATTTGCTGTGTTTTGCACTCCCCACAAATCTGATGATAAGCAAATCCTTGCATATGATTTGTAAATACAAATTGGGGATCAGAGCTTCACAGGTATAACTAACTACGGCGCATTTTTAACAGTCAGATTAGTCGAGCTGAAATTAAACATTTTGCAGCAAGATAGAGACTGCTATAATTTAAGAAGAAATACAACAAATGGAAATTTAATGCAAAGATTCGTAAACTTTGTGACGCATATATTGATAAATAAATATTTATTTTATTTATGTGCCAACGATGTCATTTTAATACGCAAACAGACAAGTTTCCAGCTGTTTGCAAATTTGTCCCCTGACTGTGAAAAGTGTCAAAGTTGAAATTGGAAAAGTGTGATAAAATTGAAAAGGATTCCAATAAGAAAATTCCAATAGGCATTTTGTCAAGAGGCAGCTGCGAAAGGCAAAACAAAAGCAGCCAAAGTTTGCCACCTGTTGCCATAAGCTGACGGAGCAGGCGGAGCTGAGTTCAAGGCGCAAAAGGTGAGGTTGAAGGGTCATGTCAGCTGCTTAACGGCTCGCTGAGCAATCAAGCGACACACAGCCATTTACACACACACACAGACTCGGAGGGAGCAATAGAAGTGCTGGCTATTGTGTCAATGTCATGAACTACAAAAAGTTGATATACATAGAAAGACAAAAACAATTTAATGGAGTCAGCTTGAAAATTGAATTTGCCACACAAAAACTTTTGCATACGAGCTGTGTAAGAGACAGAGAAAGTGTATGTGTGTGTGTGCATGTGCGTGTGTTTGTGTGAGTGGCTGTTAAATTTAACGCCCGCCTACAAGCAATTTACATGCCTGTGGTTTACTGCTTATCATTATAATCTTCAAAAGGGCTGACTGTGCAGCCCTTACCCCGCCATTGTCATTGGACATTCTCACGTGCTCTTCTGTTGTATGGGATTGAAGGAGGAGGCTGCATCATTACGACAATGACTGCTGTTCGAGATCAGCTCACTTTACGTTTATTACACAGTGCACGGCGTTCCACAGGAGTTCCGTGCACATGAAACTAAATATACCAACGAATGTGGTTTTCTGTTTATTTTTAGATTGATAAGGAAAGTGCGATAACTATCGCAGACTGCATCCGTGACCCCCATGATAAGCAATCGAAACGCGCCCAAAACCTGCCCATCTGGTTTATTCCCCCCTCGCTTGGCCCGCATGTTTTTGCATTAATTGTGTTCAATTATCTAGTTATACCTAACATACCGGTTCTCAGAGTATCCGAGTAGCATAATTCCTTGTTAGGCCATATAATTATAATATATTATGGGCCACCAAAGGTTGCCAAGGTCAGCTTAGCTGTAAGAATTTCTATATCCATAAAAGATGAACACAGTAATCGCAACTGAAATATTAGAAGTCATATAATTAAAGTATTATTTTAGGCTAGAAATTAATTGTTGACAATTGTTATTGCTACTGACTTCAAAATTTAAATGAATAAATATTTTATTATTACATTTATGTATTCTATAATAATCGCAGTTATTAAACTATTTTTCTTTTATTATTCAATTTTGGCTTTAAATTTGCGTCAGGTATTTTAAAGTCGTGTCTGCGCTAAAGGTGTTTTGCTGATTTCGTTTTGTGTTTGTATTTCACTTGTCGATTGGTTTGTTTGTTGGTGTTGTCTCTCGATTTGTTTTGCCTCCCGCTTCCACTTCCCATTGCTCTCCTCCCTTCCACATTCCAACTGCCTGCCTGCCTGCCTTCTGTCGTTTATTAAGTTAATCACTCGTTGGCTTTGGCTTGTTGCTGCCGTTTGTTGTCGTTTGTTGCTGCTGTTGTCGTCGTTGTTTTGTTGTTGTTGTTGGTGGTGGTGCTGTTGCCTTCGTATCTGCTGATAAGCAATATTACGCCGCGCTGTGATTATCATCAATTATTGACAGTTGATTAAAGTTTCGCTTAGCTGCGCTTTGTCTGTGTCTCGCATTGGAGGCGGGGACCGCAGGACCAGGCATGTCCTATTGGGGCAGGAATAGCACGTCCTTCTCGTAATTGAGTAAACCTCGGGCTTGTGCCACAATGCAGGCGTCGCCTTACAATATTATGTGCCCCTAACGGACATTTGTAAACTGTTCAGCAATTTGCAACGTAGAGAAACCAGATATTTCTTTACACAATGTAATTATCTTTGAAGTTAAGTAGACAACGAGCGCTCAAAAATGCGAAAAATCTCTTGGTCCTATAAAAATATACTTTTTCTTTTCATTTAGATAGAATTAAAGTTATACTATATGCAAATAGTTCTAAAGTTATTTATTAATAAGCAAATTTCTGCACCCAGAAAAGACTTTTACTGTTTTGAAAATGTTGTTTTCTTTTGCTTTCTGTCATTACTCCGTAATAAGAAAGTTTATGACTATTGGATATAAATTTAGCTATAATGTTACGTGTTGAAAAGCTTTCATTTCAAGGCGTCTTAACGCTGTCGGCTTTCAGCTTTAATATCTGAGTAAATTTAGCTGAAATTGTTGGCCCCAACAACGACACACGCACGCATAAAAAATCCCAATTATGTTCAAGTACGCTGTGTGTGTGTGTGTGTTAGTGCTTGTGTGAGAAAAACTTCAACTCACGTGCCTTGGGCCTAATGGCATAATACTTGTAGTTGCATATCATTAGGCGAAATTATGCTCAGCCTCTCACTCATTGCTATGGAATGGAAATTTCGTTGATATCTAACGAGTTGCTGCAGTCATGCGGATCGGTTCAAGCTGAATTAATTATTCACATGAATTTGCATAAATCAGCGGCATGTGCCGAGCATCAGATCAAATCAATAAATATCCTTCGCGTTGAGCCTGGGACTCGGTAATTACCAACAACGGCCAAGCTGTGCCTGACCTTATGAGGCTAATAATAGAATATAATCTGCTTTTAAATGCGAGCAAGCAAATGCAGATTCTGTGTTCGTGAATTGGCCCGGCTAAATGTTATTGCTAATGTGGCTAAAAGTTGTTGTCTTGCCAGAATGCTGCCAATATAAAGCATACACTGTCCAGGACGCTGACTGCGGACTGACTGTTGGCCACCTCATTTGCATTTTTATGTCTGCAAGCGATATTTCCTCTGCTTGCGCTTCTTCCGCTCTGCCACTTGCACACTGTCATTTGTTGTGGGCGTGGCCGGAGGCTGAATGCCAAGCGTCAAGCTGTCCAACGTGGCGCAGCGTGTTGTCGGAGCTGAAATGAATTTAATGTTCACCCTGGGTAAGCATATCTACCACTTCCGGCCATCCGACCATCCGTCTGCCCGCCAGCCCGTGAGTTCCACTATCCGCCTGTCGCTCTGTCCGTCCGTCCGTCTGTTTGTCCGTGTCTCCGTCAGTTCGACTGCCGCTGTCTGTGCTTGGCTGCTGTGTGATAAAAGTCTGAATTATTAAATAAACATAAATCACGAGTCGCATGCACGCTAGCAATGTAATCAGACGCCAGAAGAGCATGTGACAGTGGGAAACAGTTAGCGCCCTCCCCACCCTCCCCCTCTTTCATCCAACTCTCTATACACGTTGCACGCATCCGAGGGTGACTCCATGGATAGCTTTAATTCCAGAATCGCTCCTGCTTAAATTAAGTTGTTGAATATAAAAGAAATGGCTGCATCAACGCATCAAAAGAATCAATCTGATCAATCAGTGTTACTCGTAAATTATATAGTTGCAAATTCTATTAACTTAAGGAGAATATGGATAAATATTACATCTTTCTGAAATATGAATATCCCAGAAAATCAATTAAATTATAACTTAAATTCAAAGAAAATGCATCAAGACAAGTTTATTTTTGGATCATAAAATCACACTTCTTATAATCTTTGCGGAACACATGAAGCTTTCCTCGTGCCACCAGCTTCCTTGGGACACATCATCCTTGAGCGAAATTGTTTAACCAACGCCATTGGCACATTTCAAGTTCACATGATTAAAATTTCATAGGACTCGTGTCTTCGAGCAGGCATTCCTGTTTGATCGCCTTGCGCCTTATAAGAGTTTGTATGCATATGGCTGTTAAGAGTGCGTGTGCGTATCTCCATGTGTGGGTGAGTGTGCGAGTGGTTTAGTTAAGCGAGACAACTACTTAATGGAACGCAACCCAATCGATATCATATTTCACATGTTTACGCATTCGAAGCGCCCATTTGCATAATCAGCTTTCGTATAATTAAAAGGCAATCGACGAGCGCAAGCAGATTCCACAACGTCCTCAAGTTTCTCGCGTTGCCAAGATACTCAACATACTCAAGTGCTCCTACTATATACTATATGTAAAGTAAAAGTTTTTTGTCGTCCTCGCGTACATGCGAGGAATAACATTTGCACCTTGTTGCTGCCTGGCTGGATTGTGTGTTATCATCTAAGCCATTTCCCCTTGACGTTTATTACTTTGGCAACAGCACACACCTGTTACTCGCCAGACAGCCAGACATCCAGACGTTCATATCCTTAGCAAACTCACACGCACACACACATCCACATCCACAATGGCATCGACAGGAAAGCCAATCAGTGGCTCCAAATGAAATTGCACAGGTTGCTGTTGGGGCAGGCCTAATCGAAAACGGAAATGAAGACGCTGCCATGCTGCGATCTGCGGCACGTCGGCAAGACACACTCATATGAGCTCAACTTTGAGCTCAAGAAATACTTGACAATGTGTTGTTATAGCAAATTATGTTACTTGTTTCGTCTGGGATTTGATTCACGCCTCTCAACAAATTCAAAATTCATGGAATTAATTAGATTAAATTTCAATCATAAATTTTTGGGATTGTAGCATTACAAAGCAGTTGAAGTCATCAAAATTCGCTTTAGAAGTGGATTATGGTAACTTTAATATGTTTGTAGATTATTGCTCTTTAAATATATAAATAATACTCAAACGACACCCTCTTTTTTGGATTTACTTGGCTTATAAACTCCGTAAATTAGCACTTCGAACTTTCGGCCCTTTCTTTCATCTTGGTTAAAACTTTAATTGGCAGTCCAAACAAACTCGCAAAATAGCAGCAAAGCAACGAGCAAAGAGTTACAACAAAGTTTCAGTAAGATATTCAGTACTCTATCCTTTACACTTTCCGTCTCACTCGCTCTCGCACTCTCTGGGCGGCTATTAAAAGTTTGTCAAACTGCGTTGGAGCTCGACAGTGTAAATATTTTGGAAAGCCAAAGCTGTGCAAACAAAGTGATAAGACTGTAATAAATTCAATTAGAAGGCTTCTTGCAATGGCTACCTACGGAATATTGCGCATACGCAGGGTATGCGTATACGCCGTGTGGCCCACAGTGATTTAGTAAAAATGCCGAAACATCTTCACTAACTGACTGACGGACTGACACACTGACTCACTGACTCACTGACTGACTGAATGAATGAATGAATGTCTGCCTGTCTGCGCTGTCTGTCACGTTAATAGCTTGCCCCGACTGCGGGGCCCATTAAAGGCCTCAAAACTCATATGCATTTGTCTCACGTGTCGGCGCGCCTTTTATTGCCAATGTGTTGTTTGGCAGGGGGCCTGAGAGCGTGCGTGAGAGCGAGCGAGGGCGAGTGAGAGAGGGAAGGAGAACAACAGTTGACTTTTTGCCACGTTTAACGCTCATTAATTTGCAGCGTGCATGTTTTTAATGAAGATGCGTGCCTGTCCCTGAGCTCGGCATCGTCTCATTTGCGTTTGCGTTGAGAAGCCCATAATTAATGCTAAGCCCCAAAGTTAACTCAGCGCTTGTTAAATTTATCACCCTCGGCGATGCCAGTCTTACAGTTTATTTTTTGTTTTTTTTTAGAAAATGCTGTGCTAATCAGTTGCCCCATTTCAATTATGCATCATAATTGACTTGCATGCTTAAAGAATCACAACTGAATGCTGTGCTCGCATTTAAGTAATTCACTTAACAAAAACATTGCTTGAAAAACAATGGGGAGAGATGACAGGACTAAGAACCGAATCCGCAGTAAATCCAAGCAAAGGCGAGTGCATCAAGAGCATTTAAGAGGCTTGGCTTGATTTAAATTTTTCATTTTCCTTTTATCAAATAAAATGCCAAAGTCCCCACGCACACACACACGCATAGACACACAGAGCCATTTACGCATCCACAGGAGACACAAACTAATGCAAACTAATCACCGTTGACAGTAAAAAGGAATGAAACACAAGCTTCGACACTGGACAATGGACAGTGGACGGAGAACATTGTGCAATCACTGGGAGTATACGCTGTGCCCTGCTTTGGCAGCTCATAAAAGGGTCTGTCTTGTGTGTAATACACACATACACACACACACACACACACACACACACACATAGACAAACACTTACGCATACGCTTTTGTATGTGTTGGAAGAGACAAGGAAAGCGTTTTATAGCAGCTGCGTGTTTAGTTTTTGCTTTGCTTTCGGTTTTAATTTAAGTTGATGTGGCAAAGTGCAAATAAAAGGAACAGATTTATAAACAAAAGCGCTGCGGGCTTGTTTTCACATCTCTGCGCTTAGCTAAGTGAAATATTTACGCACCAGCAACAACAAAAACAGAAAACAAACAATTACAACAACCAGACACGACAATCCACCCACACATGTGCCACAAACACATGTGGCGATTGTGGTTGCTTTTGACAAAAAATGCTCGCCATGCGGTTGCCTTCAACAATGCCTTTTTCCACGCATTCGTCGACTGTAAATAAATAAAATAAAAATAATACAAACGTAAAAATAAGAAGAGGCTTCTCGACTTCGTTTTAGATTGATTCAACTAAAATTTAAGTAAATTGCGGGCCATAAATTAGCTGCGGGCTGACTGTTTAGATTGTTTCGGATTTCTTATGTCATTTATTTAATGAAGAGACGAATAACCCTTGAACTCAACTGAAATACTTCGGTTTCGTGCTCTGCGGTTGCGTTTAATTGCCAACAATTTAGTATGAGATTATACTGTCAGTTTGTGGCTTCCAATCGAATTAAACTAAAAGCTATTTATATCTGTCAGCGATATTCCATAAATAAAAAAAATATTTTTGCTTTGTTTATAAATAGAAGTACAGTTCAAAGTTCAAAAAATCAGTTCAAAATTAAGGCCGCAATCAAAGCTACCGGGACAGCAAAGGCCAGGCCTAAGGCAACAGCACAAAAAAGGGATAATGATGTAACATATGTTATGCAGCAAAGCCGCAAAAAAACCAACACCATACAACAAACAAAAAAAAAAACAAAAAAGACCAGCAAAAACTGTAAGCAAACAAAATAATTTCAAGCGCCCAGGGCAACATATTTAAAAATGACATCGCAGCAGCTCCACAAAAAATAAAAAAAAGGAGAAAAAAGAAATACGCCCTAAGCCTTAAGCCGCTTTCTGTCGGGAAATGAGGGAGGGGTACGAAAATAGATGCTGAAAGAGCTGCTAATAATATTTATGGCGTTCATTCTAATGCCAACTGTCAACGCGAAAGTAATGCGCATCTGCACATATGAAGATGTCCTTTTTATGCGCCTCGCAAGCCGAAGTGGAAAGCGGCTTATAAGAGCCCTTGCGACATTGCGCATACGTCGTATGCGCCTCACAGATTCGGAGTCGGAGTCAGAGCCGGAGTCTGGTTTTACTTAATTTATCATAAAAATAAAGTGCCCATCCAAGACGCTGGGTCCGTGACGAGACAGCAGGTGAAATTCCACATGGCTGCCTTGTTAGCTAACTAAATTATTGTGTTTACTAAGTGCTTTAGTTTAGGTTTTTGACAGCTAACGGCATTACAGAAACCTGTTAGCAGCCATATGCAAATTTTTAATTTATTTAGAGACCGTCGAAGCACATTCGTTTTGCCTCATGCTCATAACCTTCACCTGAATTTGCGGCTTCGTTGCGTTCATCCATGTGTTACAACGCATCTACAGAGTTGAATTCTAGTTCAACTTCACGAAGGGTTGCTAAGGTATCCTCGGGTCAAATGACTTAAACTGTGATGTAAGGCCTGAGCTTGCCAAGATAAACTCGAGTTAAGCATGCTTAAGTTGAGCATAGGACTGGATGATAAATAGCAATTTGTAAAATTTAAGACAAGGTAAATTAAGGAAGTATTGCAAAAGAATTTTGCTACCTGTCCATTGATTTTCAATTCACGTACATTCTTTCAAAGTTCTTTTTTTGTTTTAAAGTCATGCTTTTTGTCCATCTAAAACGAGGCACACCTAACTAAACAAACATGCGGCAAATTCTTTAAAAACAAAATAAATAACAGCAATTGTAAGCAAATCAAAAAATGTCTCTCAGTTTGCCCGACAATGCTAAACTGTAAACTGAGCTGCGGCTAAATCAAATCTGGTCCAAAAAGCGAAAAAATAAAATAAAATAAAAAGCAAAATAAATATAAAAGCGCACACAGAAATTGAATTTTAAATTGGACAACAAGGGAAATTATTTACGAACATGGTTGAGAGAAGGGGAAGCAACAAAACTTAAGCCAGCAAAATGTGTGGCTTCCTTAAAGGTGCCGTCTTTAAGGTCATCTGCCCAACTTATGTGCGTGCGAAATATTTTAGAAGACACTTTACGCAGCTTGCAATTTCATTTAGATTTTTGTGTTCCCGACAACGAGCTTAAGGAATTTCCGTTTTAATTGCAGTCAAGCGATAATTTCAATTTCTGCGTTTTATCGCTTTTGCGTATACCCTGTATAAGTAAGCACTGAAGCTCTAAGATATATTTTTTATGTTTAAAACAAAAGAAGATGCAGACTAAAGAATGAATATGAATGAATGAAAAATAGAAATCATTGACCAATCTATTATTACTCAGTTGTTTAGAGAGACTAAGCTATACTCTGTACATGCTTACAGGATATTTGCTTTCATAGCACTTTCATGCAGACAATCAACTGTAGTTTTGTTGCTGCCGGATTTAATTAAAATTATTTCACTTACTGCTTTTAAGTGGTTCTGCCGATGGAAACTGTGGCGTTGCTTTTCCGCACTTCTTTGAACTAAATGGGCGTTTGCTTATCAAATTTTCGTCCTTTTTTCCGATGCCGCACAGCCTGGCAAGGGGAATAAATTTAAATGCCAAAAAAGAAATATATTCAAGTCTGGGCAGAGAGTGTGTATGTGTGTGAGTGAGTGTTTGTGTGTGTGCTGATTCTTTCGCACTTCTGCGTGAAAATAAACCTGAGTTGTCAGAGGGAAATAAAATTTAAAACTGTTTACCACAGCAAAAGGCACGGCAAGACAAGGCAGTTGCTTTTTAAGGCGAAAATGGCTAGCAGGTTGTCTCAACTCTGACAGTTTTATTGATACGCCACCCACAAGAACCGCAGGCCAAAAGACAGACAAATATTTGATAGCATTTCAAAAAGTTAACGCTGTGTGTCGCATACTTTTAGGCTTTGCGCACGTCTCTTGCTCGCGGTTTGTGTTTGACGTGTTTAATCGGGAAGAAACCATATGTAAATAGAACAGATAAAACCCAAAATGTGTGTGTTGTGAAAGAGTTGATGGTTTCAATAGCGATTCCAGTACTTTATATCTCAGATTCCTCTCTCGTTCTGCAGAGTCTGTTTTATTTCTTTTGCGTACTCATATTAAAAGTCTATCAATGACTTAGAACTTTTACTACATTTAACTGGTAATCAAAGAGACAGCTGAGTGCTATATTTGTCTACCCTCTGGTTTCTTGCCCACTGCCATGTCAGCAAATGGCAGACTTTTATTGTTGTTGTTGTTGTTATTCGTTTACTTGGCCAATTGATGCGTATTCCCCAAATTTGATTTGTCACAATGTCACATTGTCGTCGTCTTTGAAGTGACTCACTCGCTCTGAACTCCTCTAGCTTGCTGTTCATTAACATACTGCCAACGATTGTCATCCTCGACTTGTCTGTCAACAAATCTTTGTGCACAATAACAAAGAACATCAGCAGCAATCAGACAACAGACAACAGCACAATAGTCGCCTCGATACATGTAAACAGGAGTAAATACACTTAAACACAGCATTAATGCAAGTATGTCTGTATGGGTGTGGGTATATGTCTATGTGTGTGTGAGTGTTAGCTACAGGAGGGTCATGTTCCTGCTGCTGTTGACCCACATACTCAGTCATTGACAGTTGGCTGAGAGATTTCGGGCCTGGGGATATGGACAGCTTTAAGCGCTACGCAAACACATAAATAGAAAGTCAACTTTAAATAGAAGCAACAGAAGAAAGAATAGATGAGATAGAGACTAAGGTGACGAAGCTAAAATACCCTTACAGAGAGTGTATAGAAATAGAGTTCTTTAACTTGTATTCATGGAGACGCTCCTTTGCATAAGTTTCATAGTTGTTGGCAATATTAAAGTACACTTATTAAGGCTACTCGCACATTTTCAAGATGCCCAGCAGGACATCAATTACAACACAGACTTGACAAGTAAAACTTCCCCTCGCTATTCAGGCGCAAACAGTTTGCGAAACTGTCATATGGCGTAATTAGTAAACTGAAATAATGATTCTAATGAGCCATTCATAAAAGCATCATAAACAGAATATAAATAAACATTGGCTGCTATACATAAAAACCCTTCAAACTTGCTTTTATTCAAAGCATTGATTGTTTAGATATAGTTTTGTACACACGAAAATAACGTTGATGATATATGTGGCTATAATTGAATAAAACGCATAATTAATGCATTTAACTGTGAACTGCATGCAATCGCTTTCACATAAATCATTTTGCACATAAATCTTGTTTTTCTTTTTCAATTTTCATATCTGCTCGAGCTTCAGGCGAAAGTGAAAACCGCAAAATCCGCAACGAACATTTTGTGGCTATGAAAATGGCCGCTGAAAATGAAAATGAAGGAAATGTGTAAAGTGTAAGTGGGTTTGTGACACACAAACGGCGACCATATTTCTCTCCCTTCAACTATAGTCTTTTCTTATCATCCCTCTCTCACTCCCACTCCCACACTTTTCACTTCCCTTGCCACACCTACTCCTGTTCCCTTTATGCACTCGCTGTCTCTTTCATTGGCTTATTGTGCACATTTGCCTATCTTTTGCGCATTTTACATGCTGCGGCTGTCAGTGAATTGATTTTCAATTTTTACGCTCGCCTAAACAGAAAATTCATCATGGAACATGGTACATGACAGGTTCGACTTTTGAGAAACGACGGGCACATTTCAACAAAACAACTACAACAATAACAATAGCTGTTTGCTTGCAAATTGCATTTATTTTCAAGGCACAACTGTCGCCGGTCTGAATTTCACTTCAAAAACAAAAAGTAGACTTATAGTTTTTGGTCCTTTAAAAGACAGTCCCAGATGGGCCAGAACACCACAAACTTAAACGCTCAGCGGCTGTCAGTTGACAAATATATGCAGACAATTTGCATATGCTTAAATAAATATATTTGTATGTGTGTATCCATATTTGTTTATGAATTTGTTTTCGAAAGTCTCATGCAAATTGGCTACCATTGTCATATGTCCTATGTGTAGTAGTAAACAAGGAGCGGGAATGTCATAATAAAGGGACACAAATCCTTTCGGATTGTAATTTGGTCATATAAATGCAAGTTAAACGAACTACATAAAACAAACAATATAAGAATATCTAAATACATCCTATTGCCAATTTCAAAACTGATAACTTTAATTTTTCTTTCATGTTCGCAATAAAAAAATTACTTATCCTTCATTAAGAATGTAAATGAAATAAATAAATCCATTTTATCTCATTATGCAAAATGGTAATGCCCTCAACGATTACTCACATGTTCAAATTGCGAATTGAAACACAAATTTTAAGCGAATTGCACTTATGTCATTCACATTTTCCAACAATTTTCCCTGTCGCCGTACTCATAAAGTTAGCTCCTTCTACGTTGTTGACAGCGTTTTGCACATGTGAAAATGCAAATGTTATGCGGAAAAGATGCCTTTCCATTGTGCCCTGCTAATTGGAGTGTGAACATGTATGAGAAAGTTAGAATTTATGCTTATGATACGCTACTTAAGCAGCTGCTGACTATAAACAAATGTGTGGGCAATAATAAACGGCATCCAGGCAAATTAGATAGCTTGCTTTCTTCGATTTTCCATACCACACAAGCTTTAATTCCGGCCAGCCTTATTTATTTTCAAAGTTTTCTCAAGTTTTCAACTACTTTGAGTCTCGATTTTCAATTTCAATGCGCACCTGCAAAAGGCAAAAATAAACATGGAAAGTGGAAAATATGCGCCCACGCGGAGCAAGCAAACAAACAGAACCAGGCCAGACCAAAGACAGGCGAATAAGGTGGCATTAAGCTTGTGTATGTGGGGAGCTCGTGCATAATTCACGCGCTTCACAGAAAGGCTTCCCGCAAAGCTACAAACACAAAATGGCGACTTGGCCTTTTGCGTCCCGATAGTAATCGCTTCCGCTTCCGTGAACCTTTATGCAGCTTTGGTCGTCGGCCACAGTCGTCTCGGTCGTGGCCAAGAAAAACTGCCGAACTTTTGAAAAGGCCAGCGAAGGCTGACCTTCGTTTCATGCAGATTTTGGCAGCTGTGACAATGAAAGCCGTAGGCAGCGCGGCAATTGCTTTTTGTGCTGCGCATAAATTTTGGCACTAATGTCTTGGCCAATTGTGAAATAATATGCGTATGATAGATGGCCAGAAAGTTGGCCAATTTGCTGCCGAAATCGCCGAGTTTCACTTAAGAAAATGAAGACAAAATTTACTGCCGCTAATCACTCACAATGCTTCATCTGCCTTGCCTTTCCTGCCTGGCACATTAATCAGCTTATGGCAAATCAATCAAAGCCCTGCTCAGAAAAAAGCACATACGAAAAAATGCTGCACGAAAATTAAAGCAGATTGAGTAAATTAAATTTAGCAACTGCTTTTATAGCGGCGACGTCGCAAGAAGGCGAAGCTACGCGAAACTTTCAGTTAGTTGAACACAAACACTACACGCAGGCTAAGCCCGAAGATAAGAGCCATGGCTAAGAGAAATACAGACAAACTTGGCAACATTCGCATACTTATTTAAGTTAATGGAACTTTCTGACTTACGCTCTTCGCAAAAGGGCAGCTACAGGTGCGTCGAGCCAAGGATAATGTCCGTGTTGTTTGCTCAGCTCCTCCATGTCCTGCGGTGCCGGTAAGCCCCGTAAGTTCGCCCCGCTATTAGCTGGGTGTCTGAAAAGGTTACCAAATCTTTCTGCGCTGTGGGTTAGGGGTGGTAAAAGGAGTTTTACAAAAGACGATAACGAAAGCCCGAGCGTTGTAAGTACAGCTGTTGCAATGTTGCAATTTAAATGAACAGCGGGAGCACTCTGAATCGAGCCAAAGTGTGGCAAAGTGGCAAACAGTAAACTGACAGTTGAACGAAATAAGACACTTAGTGCAGATTACTAACCCCAACATCTGATGCCAGCTGTAAGTACTTTCAAGTGCTGTAATACCCTTTAAGCGTAAATTTGTCAAGTAGTGTCACTCTTCATCTGCACTTCTGCATAAGCATTGCTAGCTGCACAGGGTAGCTATTAGCTGAGCTTGCTTTGCTGCAATCTAGCAGCAGATTTTTACTTGGAATTGCAGTTTGTTCGCGTAACTAATATCAAACAACTTCTGAATGTTCAACTAGCATCAGAAAGAACAAAACTCTTAAAGAACTAAGCATCCATTCTCCAAGTAATGCCGGGCTGTGTGCAAGAGAACTCAACCCACTTATCAGCTACGCGACGGTATCATTAACTTTAATTTAACCTTCAATGAAACACTTAACCCCCCTCAAAGCACAAACGTTAACAATGCCGCTGGCTAAACAATAATTAAAGCTGAATCATCGTTAAACTAAATAGAAATTCTATTACAAACAGTTCAAGTATCTCCCAACGTCATGGATGGGGTGTGAAATCCCAAACACCCCACAGCGTTCGCCAATTGAAATATCCACGGAGCTGACTAGTCCTTCAGCCATTGTGTCGATGTTTCGATTAGGGAATTTTAATTGAGGACTGTTTGGGGTTCAAGTCGTCGGAGCCAGTCTGGCTTTTGCCCTTTGACAGACATCAATCATTTTGATTTGCGTCTGAGTATCCTTAGGTTTAGCTCATTGATGATTTAATTTTAGTTCTATGTTTTTGGCGCTGTAATTAATTTTCATTCGTTTTGTACCGTTTTGGGTTAACCAAAAAACCCGCTGAGGTTCACAAAATTCAACACTTGACTGCATTTGACCTGCCATTGTTTCAGCTTAAACAATATTAAACAATTAAACCCTTTGAGCTGAAACGGAAACTGAAGACGAGCGCCTAAAAGCACGCAATCCTGTTGTTGGTCTGGCATATGTGACAGGCATGTCAAGCAGCTGACACGCCCAAACGCCTCATCCCAATTAGTAGAATAGTAGCTGTCAGTTCTGGGCGACGCTCAAGCACGTGCACTTGATGGCCAAAGTTGGCGTGGTCCAAACTTTTGGCCAAAATATAAATCTTAAGCTGTCCAGAATGCCATCAGCAACAGGCGTCGAAGAGAAGCATCAACCACAGATGAGTCTTATCGCTTTAACTGCACAGAATTCAAGATACCCTAAGCGATGTCTGTAACAAAAATAATGTTGTTTATGATATATTGAAAGTAAAAAAAAACAATTTTGAATAAACAGCTGTATTAGTTCGGATAATCTAACCAGTCGAAAAAAGATTTTGTTACCAATTTAATGGCTTACATTTGATACCCAACTTCTGAGAATAAAAATAATTTAACAGACTACAAGCCGCAAAATTTTTTTGGTGAAGCAAACTTGAATTTTCCACAAGACTGTAAAGATGTCAGCGACAGATACTTCGGACTGTTGCAGCCCATTGCCAAGTAAATAACCCGAAAAGAATTGGTAACTAAAATAATATACTAGAAAGTTAACCAACAAAACTTAAACATAAGTTTTGCTTGCATTTTCGGGGGGAACTTTTCGTCGATCCGACCAATTCATTTTGATTGGGTGTGGAGGACAAAAGTGTTGAGCCGGGAAACAAGCATGTGTGGGCATTCGAATAATTAGTGCTAATCCTTAAAGCCCACACGGTTGTGCATTTTTATCCCCAGACGTTTAAGCATCACACTTAACGGAATTATAAAGCACTCAGGAAATGGATTTGCATGACTGCCCCTAAAAGCAAGCTACACTTTTTTAACAGCCAATGAATTTGAGAAAGGAGCCGGAAATGTGGCATGGAAATTAAATTGTTAATTAAATGCTTTAGGCGAATATATTGGGCAAGTGAGTCTACATGACTGGGCAAACATTTTTTGGCAGAACAAAGGATGAACAAGGGCTTGCTCAAGTCACCCAGGGACACATCAAAACAGCAGTTAAAAAGCAATTGAAATGTTGCACAAATTCCACGGAACGCCAAATCTCCAAAGAGCAGGACTCTGTGGCAAATAAGTATAATTGACATTGAATGACCTTTGCCAATAGAAATGCTATGAATCAATAATTAAATAGAAAAATAAGAGAGAGCAAAAAAAATAATGCGAATGGAGCCACGTCAAAAAAAGTAGCAAATGACCAGCAACAATAAAGAAAGGAAAATTAAGGCGCTCGAACACAATGGAGCGTGTGCATATCCAAAGGACTACAAGGGCTCACTGCAGACTCAGCACAACAACAAGAACTATAGCAACACTGAGGCAAAAACAACAACCATAGAGCACTGACAAAACGACAGGCGGAGGAAACGAGCGCAAAAAGTGCGAAACAATTGCGTGCTAAACGCCAAAAACGTCAAAGTCAAAAAAATTGCTCGAATAAAAAAAAGTAACAAAAACAATAACAGGCAGGCAGGCTGGCAGGCAACATGTAACAGTAAATGAAAAGATAAATGACATTGCTAGGCTGGCAGGCAGTATAAGGCACTGGGCATGAGAGCATAGATGGATGGTCCTATGACTGTGTCTATGTTTACAGAACTGTCCATTAGTTGACTAAGCTGCAGATGTTTTAAATTAATTAAGGTCACAACTAAACACGCTGCGTGTACGAAACTATTCCATTCATATTTGTTGCCAGTTAGTTGACAAGGGACAAAATGGAGACAAAGGAGGTTGACACCGTTAACCAAATTGCTCAATTGGTCTCAATTATTAAACAAAAAAAAAAACAATTCTAATGCCATGCAATATGCTTGACAGTAAACGTTGTATGGGTAGAGTCTAAAACTCTGTTATTGAATTCATTTTCATAATTAAGCAAATTCGCAATTCTATTTGGTTTTTAGAAGTGTTTTTATTTTTTTTTTTCCAAAATTTTCTATTTTTTTTAGTTTTCATTACAAATTGAAAATATGCTTAGCCGCATTTGCTGCATTTTATTATGGCAGATATAAGTTTATATTCGCATATGCAGTGAAAGGTTCGTTTATCCTAACAGCATTAGTTTCAAATTGAGCTCAAAAAATCAAACGGTTTATATTTGAAATTCGAGTTTGATGTTCAATACATGTAATTATTACTATAGCGTCTAAAATATACAAAAAAGGAACAATTTATGGCGCTCGGGTTGTTCTAGAGCGACACATAAGTGATTTGTTATTTTTATTATAATAAATGTAAATCGATTTCTTTTTTTTCATATACTTGCACTTAATACTAAGACATGAATGAGCTAATAAAAATTGAAAATAAAAACTTTATTGAGAGTTGTATATTATGTTGTTTGATGTTTCATTCTTCATCTTCATTTATCATTATTATCATTTTCCTTTTACTACGGGAAGTACGCACTTGATGGCAATATTTAGTTGGAGACAGCCCCGGCTGTTATGGGGCTGACAGTTTTGAAAAAATTCAATCGTTGTAGAGGATTTTGAGACTACATTTATATAAGCTACTTTCACTGATTTCCGGTTGGTGTTGTGGAAACCAAAGCTAGTCGTTGTTTTGGGGACCCCATTGATGCATTCGTTGTTGTAGTTGTAATTAAAGTTGTTGATCTTCTATAGTTTCGTTTTCGTTCGTTTACAAAATTGAGCGGTGAGCTGTTGAGAATGCGAATATAAATGAATTAATAACAATTCCAACTATAGATTGGCTAATAACAAAAAGTAATAAAATTATATGAATGCGTGCAATATTTATGAGTTTGCTATAGTGTTAGTCACAATTTTGATACATCTAAATTCGAATGATTTATCGTGTTATTCCAGATGCTTGGAGGGGGTTTCGAAAGTGTCTACTTCTGGGGATACTACGGTACATAGTCACTACAAGTACAATAGGTAATTACTATAGATACACTACATGTCAGCTATGTAGTTTGCATGAACTAAATTTTAGACATGCTGCAGGTGGATCCATATAATTAATTCTTACCAATTTGATTTGTATTGCGTTTCGTTACATGTAATTTATGTAAATTATGGTACAAAAAAATTACAGAAGTGCTATATGAATAGCGTCGCTTGTTATTAGAGCTAACGATTTTGATTTATGTTTTTTTTTTGTTTTTTTTTTTTTTTGTTTATTGAGTTGTTCTTTTTTTTATTTAGAAATAATCCTCTGCCTCAGCTGTGTATGGCAAATAAATGTAAATAAAATAAAAATTATAATGTTAAAGTATTCATATTCATGTATGTAGTACGAATAAATTAAGGGACGAAGTGAGGAAATAATTTGGCTACTAAAGGTTGCTCTATATTTTCTAGAACATTCGCAGCAGATTTTGTGCATTTAAAATTTGTATTATTGGGGAACATTTTGAAGATTGTGAAAGACTCGCCAGTCAATATACTTTGCATGAAATATATACAGGGTGCTATACATCGTATTTACAAGTATGGGTCGGAATTGCGAATACTCTTAAAGAAAACTTACGTGTCAAGGGTCTAGCTGGATGCTTAGACCACAAATAACGATTCTTCACCGGCGACAAATACGAATCACGGGCCACGGGGCTCGAGGCACGAGGCACCGAGGTGGCACGGAAGGGCACCAGATCATCCACATCCCACCAGAAGGGATCGCGCACAATCGATGAGATGGGCAAGTTGGGGCTGGGGCTCAACAAATCCCTGAAGCGGTTGCGTGGATGGAAGATTGGAAGTCCTATTTTGGTTCGACATAGCATTGGGCATGTGTTTATTGTCAAGTAGCATAATCATCATCAATGATAGCGATGTTTTGTTGTTGACGATTTTGTAGTTGTGTCGTTGATGATGGTAGATGGTGTAAAGTGCGTTTGTAGGGTATACAATTAAAGTTGTAGAATTTGTTTGTTGTTTTTTGTTGTATTGCAATGTATACAAGAAGAGCAGAAAGAAAAATATTGTTTGCTTTGCTTTTAAACTAAAATATAAAGAATTAAATAAAAAAAAAAAACAAGAAAAGACAACGCTTTAACATCAACAATTTTTTTGATATTTTCCATGCGTATGTAGGGTTTTCGTAGTGGAAAAATTACCAAAAATCTGAAGAAGGATACAACATGAAGATAGGACAGATAGAGGAAGGGGATAGGCAAGTATGGAGCCAATCTGATGTCAGGCGCTACGGGAAGCGATTCAAAAAGCAATGTGAAATGTGATGCAGCAGAGGAAGTGAAAACTAGATTAAAGACTTTTAAGCACGGCGCTTACATATTTCATCTGTATTTTTTTTCTTTTTGTTTGCTGATGCTGTAGGCAATACATTCAACACAAAGAACGTAATAAATATTTGTTGGGTAGAAGCCAAAGTAAAAAATTTTGACAAATTCTAGCGACACAGTGAGAGATAGAGAGACTGAAATCGATACGAAGGTATTGCGAAAAATATGGCGATAATTTTTCAACACATTCGTCATCATTATCATCGAAGTCCTCATTATCATAATTGTGTCAGATTTCGGGCAACAGAAGCCAATATAACAACAACACGAAATTTCGTCTCTTCTTGCATAAAGAAAAACGGTTAAAGAGAATTTTGATGTTTACCCTCAGCATCGTAGGCGACTTCAGTGGGACGAGGTCCCCAGCGACCGGCTTTAACAGGAGTGGGGCTAGGCGAGCCGGCGCGCTCAAAAATGCTTGGCCTGGCAGGAGCTGCAGCATCGGCTGCACCGGCTCCCTCCGCCTCAGCGATTGTGGGCAACTTACTTTCAAAGAGTTCATCCAATGGTTCCAAAGAGCTGGCACGGAAGATTGGTCGCGTGAATGGAGCCAGGCTGGTGGCACGATCGAACACAGATGGTCCACGTGGCACGCTGCTATCGCGATTCCAGTACGATGGTGGTGGCACATAGGGCTCGCTGCCAGCGCGAGTGGTGCGGGCGGGGCGGAACGGCGAGGCCGAGCGACGTGCTAAAAACATTCAAAGAAACACAAATACAAGGCTATAGCAGCACATCTAGGCAACAAGGGTAAAATTACGTATACTTTTGTGGGCACTCTTGTCACTTTATAAGAAATTAAGATGTATTTTGCAACTGATTTCCTAATTCAACCAAATATAATATTACGTATACGTATAATTTACTTTGGTTTAGAATACGAATTCGCTATTTCTAACCCACTACAATTACATTAAATTGCTCATTTAAAAATGGTAGCAAGTTTAGTTCAGAAGATGGCTTCAAATTAAATCACAAATATTGATACATTAAATTGGTCTTTACAAAAATTTAACTAAACATGATGAAATAATATTACGTATACGTATGATTTACTTTGGTTTAGAATAAGAATTCGCTTTAAAATAATTCGATTCATTCATTTAAATCTCATCAGCTCAATTACTAACAACGGCAAGAAGTTGTATTCTAAAATTCCAACTGAATAAGCATACACAATAAAGGCGAGCAAGTAAGATGCTTGCTCAAGGATACTTTGCCCCTCTAAAATCACAGACATGACATTAATCCCCTTGTTCACGAGCTGGTGACTACCGACTGCATTATTGTGGGGGGTTTTATTTGACTGTCCTTAGCAGGTGAAATTATTGCTGCTCATATCGGTTGAATTTGCAGTGTGGAAAATACATTAAAGACTTGCTTACTTTCTCAATTATTTAAAATAACCCTGAAGCTGATGTCATTTCATCTTGTGTTTTAAATGTGAATTTCACAAAGTGTTTTCTTTTCTCTTTTCTAGCTTGAAGCATCAAAAATAAAATGAACTCGTTGCTCAACATAATGTAAGTACTTACCGCAACAAAATACAAAAACACAACAACCCAACGGTGCTTAAATAATATTCTATCAAACAAAATTGCATTTTCAACAATTCACTTGACTCAATACATAGTACAAAATTACAAAACTGTGGGCACGAAACATACAATTTAGACAACAATTCTATGGATTGTAATAGTTTTTGTGTTCAATACTGCCATAAAAAAGAGTTGACAATAAAACAAATACAAATACAAATTTGAATGCTGATTGTAATAATGTGAAACACATTGAACATAATATTCGTTAAATATTTCATTTGAATTAAAGGTTTAGTTTAGTTTTGTTTAAGTATTGGCAGTTTATTTACAGGCACCGCACAGTGTATGTACTTAGTATCTATGTTCATTTTAGTAATTGTGAGCTGGGAGGGACGACGAAGAGATGAGAATATATAACACGCACACATACACAAGGACATAAACTGTTAAGTGAAATGATATTAAATTTCGATTATTTGTAAAATAGTAGATGGAAACACAGTTGTTTGTATTTAATAAATTTTATTAATTCCTTTTGTATTAATCTAGAAAAATGCTCCGATTTTAGCAAGTCAGAGGCGGGATATAGTGCTCTATCATACACGTTGTTGTGATGAAAAACTCTTTAGCAGCGTTCAGAATTTCTATAGTACAGCTGTTAGAAGATATGATAAAGGGATGGTATTTTTTGGAGGGAACGGGATGAGGTCAAAATGGTGGTGAATGAATTTCGAACGAAACGGGGAGTTAAAATGTTTATTTCTATATAGTATAAATTTTAATCGATGTTTATATGATATCTTCTGAGTATGACTAAATTAAAATTAGATTTTTATAAATGTTTTGTTTTGGATTTATTATTTTCGTTGTTGTTGTTTTATCGCTCATAATGTTGTTGTTGTATAAATAAGTTAAAATTAAGTAAAGCATCATATCATACAATGAAACATTTAACGAAATTGTTTTTGTTGTTGTTTTACTATATTGGGGCTGGATTCTTTTTACAGACAAATTATTTTATAATTATTTAATCGTTAACAATTTCTGCATAATTTTACAATTTACTAAAGCTAAGCCAAAACATGAGTTTTCAACCAGTTTTAACCAGCTTTTTTCGAATGTAACGCTCAGCGCTTCAAACTTTAATAGCTGCAATATATAGTATATGATACAGTGTTAAAGATATAGTTCGATCAAGCATATTATAGGTAGAAATCGTCTGTTGAAACTTGAGCAGAACAAATTTCTTGTATACGAAAAAATTTGCTCGTCAAGTCTCGTGTTTGATGTTCAATTTTCCATTTTTTTTTGTGTTTTTTTGTTTTGTCTGTAAAGTTGTTGACTGAATTTGAAAAAATTCTGTTGAGTTGTTGTTTCTCGAATCGAATTGATGTTGTTTGCTATTTTTTTCGTGCTTACAATTTGTAATCTTTTGACATTTTTACAAAGTAATTTTTAATTATTTCTCGTATATCATAAGATAGCAATTTTCGTTGATTTAGATTTAAATGTTGTTGCTGTTGTTGTTGTATTAGTTACTTTTTATAGATGTTGTTCTTGTGTATTTTGGGCGTTTTGCTTAGAAAATGTCTTTGATATCCTTACCCTTGTTGAGTTCAGCCAACAGCTTGTCCTCTGGTTCGTATTCCAAAGGCACCAGAGAGTTAGGTGTGAGTGGCTTGTCCTTCAAGTACAGACCATAGCGAGATGGGTATCTATTAAAGAAAGAAAGTGTGGTAAATCAGTTTGGCATTTGGGCATAAAGTCTATATTTAAAATACACACCTGCGCTCAATTTCTTGCATGCGCTTCAAATGATCATTCCAGGCCTTCTCTGCATCGTAATTAGCTGGAACTGTGAACAGAAATCGTCGAAATATACAATAACAATTTGCAGCACACTGCCAAATACAAGTCAACTCAACAATAAAATTATGCTTACATTTTAGTGCAAGAACAAAAACTTAATTAGATGCTATTGGACTTGGGCTCACAAGGCGTATGCGCAATATTCCATTAAAAGCAGTTGGATATACGTACGATATTTATCCAAAAAAGCAGTTTATAGGTTTTTTTTTAGCAGCAGAAAAGAAAAATAATTAATTTATAATAGTAATTGGAAAATAATTTCATTTGAAATGACAGACTAAATGGAATAAAAATGATTTAAACTTGATATGATACCAAATACCTTATGACTGTTATGAATTTTTGAATATGCAAACGATGCGCGATAATTTGACAGCACGATAATTTCAAAGGTTAATTATGTCTTTTATTGAATTTTAGCGAACAGAACTACATAAGAACAGATGCTATAAATCATTGTGATTATTATATACTACACAGCTAAACACATATGCTAAGACTACAAATTCTTCTCTTAGTATTTACTAAATCCATATATAAATATGTATATATAACTAAATTGAGAGAGAAAAACTTTTGTAGTGCGCTGCGTTAAGAGATATTTTCTTTTTTATATCTCTCATTTATACAACATTTATATTTTTGACGACAAACATTTATGTATATTCTGAAACATTAATGAGAAAAAAGAGAGAAAAATAATTGGTTAGTTTCAAAAACAAAAAGTACATTTGACTGTAGGGGGCGGGGGATCGCCAGTTAGGGAATGTGTAGGGTTGAAACTATACAGAGCCACGATGGCAATCAAACAAAAAGATATCAAAAAATTAAGAAATAGACAGAAACAGACTATATCTAAAATTGTGTGCCTCAGTTATTTGATACGAAGCACGCATGAAGCAAAATGTTCTCCCATGGCTTATGTGCCTGCAGCATATACATACATCCAAATATATATAGGATCTATAAGTATAGAGATGTCTACATATAACATCTGCGTATGTATGAGTCTTATGAACATGTGTATATTTTGTCTACGACTTTTGTGGGCCTTTGCCAAAAACAATTCACACAGCGCACAAATACTCAAAATCATTGACGTAATATTATTTTGGCTCTGCGATAGCATATTCGTGTTCTTTTTGTTAAATGCTGTATATTATTTATATAATTATGAAATCATAGAGAGAAAAATGTAGCGTAATTTTGGCAGCCAAGGTGTACTGCAAGGCATTCGAAATGCATGATTGGCAGGTGCAATGATTGAGTGACAGACTGAGTGACCGACTGACTGATTGACCAACTGATGAGCCATTAAATCAAATTTAAAATAAAGAAAGTAAAGCTAACAAAGATTTGTGCGGGTTACTGTTTGCTGTAGGATAAGTAAACACATCTGTGCAATGACTATCCAACTTACTTGTTCTGCTGTAATGATGATCGTAGATGGCACGTGGCGAGTAGCCGTAGGTATCACGGCTCACTGGCAAGTATCTGTAGCCAGAAGACTGCACGCGCTCGTTGGCGGTGGAGGGCTCATCGTAGATGCTCCTGTATGTGGGCGAATCCAGGTACGAGCTGTATGGGCGAGAGGGTTTTGGTGCTTCATGGGCACGGATATCCTCGGAACCTAACAAATAAAGGTACAATAATGGGGTTATAAACAATGGCAAGATGACGTAATCCTATACACATTCGATTATGGAATACAAACACTAGATCGTAAATAAAGATAATGAAAAATAAAACCTGTACTTGCTTATGTTACTTCACTAGGTTTTTGCGCCACGAATTTTAGTCATTTGGCGCATTGCCAAAAAGTTGATTTCATTTTCGTATTTCGAATTTCGAATTTTGTATATGATCGCCTAGTTATTTTGCCTTGGCGCAGCAGCCACATTTTTTCGCTTTGTTTGGCTCATGAGCACATAGTTAAAATATTTTCAATATACATATCTTTCTATATATCTATATACTATATTGTTGAGGAAAGCTTTTCACATCGAAATGCGAGTATGTGTGTTCGGCTCTCGGGTGATTACGCCTAAAAATGACACCTGCCAAAAAATAGACCACGATTCTATATGCTGTTGTGCTATGCTGTGCTATTTATGTAGTTTCTAAGTCTATAACACCACATCCAATTTAATAGCTCTCTCTCATATAACAAATGTTTGTATTTTAATCGCAACTTATAAATATAATATTTTTGATTTGATGCTTACCCTTCAGGGATCTGATGTAGGATTGCCAGAATTTGGCCTTCTTGCTGGGGCTCTCATTGCGCCCAATCATTTCCAAATGACTCTTGAACATATTGATCGATTTGTTTTGTGTCTTTCAAGCACAAGAAATATTCGTTGAACTCGTTCGCTGCAATACCCAAAAATGTGTCGTCTTTATTATCAATTTTCAATTTCCTCAATTGCTCGTCTATTGTCTCTACATTTTAATTGTTGTCATTTTGCTTTGCACTTTGCACCAATTTCAAATGTTGTCTGTCAACGCAAAAGTTTTCAATTCTCAAGTTTTATCTCACGTTTTGGCTCCGATTCTGAGTTTTGCTCGCTTGTTCAAATGTCAGCACACGCACGAGATTCGGACAACACACAGCCCCAGAGATGTCTCTTTATCTTTTTTTTACTTTTTTTTATTTTTTGCTATAGATGTGAATGTGTCTAAATCTTGGCTGACTCGGCGCTTTTGTTCAGTTCGAAAATAAACAGACTGTGTGCCACTTTAGCGCAGAGCAAAGTTTAACAAAAATTGTATAAAATAGTTGTACATAAAACAGATTGTATATATAAACATCTCTACATAAATAAGTTGATGGTATATATACATAAAACAAGATCAATCACTAAAAATAAATTAATTTCTCAAATAATATCGTCAGTATACGCTTATAAAAAATCTATATGAAACGCCACACAGAAATTTTCACACTCGCTTATGTATATATACAAATTATGTAGACGAAACTGGCAAATTTCTATATACATCATGCCTATCTAAATATGTGTGTTCTGTGCATGTGTGTCTGAGTGTGTTTTCGAGTGTGTCGAAGATCTACGCGAGCTGTAGCTAAATTTGCGTTATTTTTAAATGTCCTTGAGTTAAATTTTTTCCTGGCGGGCGTCAGACTAAAAAAGCGACGCTAAAATTCTCAAATAAATTTTGAAATTCTTTTATTCTTTGTCAATCGAGTTTTGAAAACAATTCATTAACATGTCCATTGGAATAGAAATCGTATATAATTCTATTCAAATTATATTTTAGATTCTTTGATTTCAAAATCAATTTATTATAAATTTCAACACTTCACATCAGGTTTACAAATTTCCACCAACAATATTATTCACTTGGTATCAAATGTCTGTGACTCTTATTATATAATCGTCAATGTTCATTCATAATTTGATCAGAATTTCATTTTCCAAATTGAAAATGTAAAACGGCAACTTTGGCACAATTTCAATACTCGTTTGGTTGTTTCACATTTTAATTATAATTGTTCAACAATTGCACAGGTTTATTAATTCATTGTGGGATTATTCCATTTAAAGTCATTTGAAGTATATATTATTTATTGCTCATATGATATTTGTTGCTTGGCTTACAATTTGCTTTACTCCTAAAAAATAGCGATCTATCCTCAACGAAGAATTTTTTCAAACTGCACACCATTCGAATTTTGCCTCACCAATTTTACTCGTTTCAGCATTTGCCATTTGTTTCACAGCCGACAAAAGCACGATATTCCTTTACGGCGTAGGTAGTCGATCTTCGCATCTGTATCTGTGCAGTTGTATCTGTATCTATGCCTCTGTCTGTGTCTATATCAATTTGTGTCTGTATAGGTGTTTGGCAAAAAAGCTCAGCAAGTTCGGCTATAGCTTTCGGCAGATCTGTGGGCAGTCGAGGGCGGCATCTGACATCGCCCACTCATTGTTATGGATTTAAATGAAAGCGATGACGGTGATGATCATAAAAAGAAAGCCCGAAATTAACCCATACACAAAAACAGTTCGAATATATACATGTCCAAGATCTATGGCATTATTCTTTGTATATTTTCGTTGCACGATCTTTATTTTTGTTCCACAAACACTGTTTGTGCTCGTACCACACTGTCCCATTCATATTTGTGGGTACTTTTTGGTCTTCTTACACTTTGTGTTTTTAACTCATTTCAAAACATACATTATCAGGAGGAAATGCGTCAATTGTGATATTGAGTTGATCGTTGAACTCTGCATACTTTTACTATATAATATAACTTTCATTTTTAAACCCAAAAATGTCGATTTGTTTATTGTTTAAGTTCTAATTTTTAAAGCTTATACAATTCTGGAATTTTTACAAGTGCACAGCTTGCTTAATAAGCATTTTTTCATAAGTGCATCTTGTTTGTTTAACACTGTGCTGCTATTGTAACCTTTTCCACATAATTGGAGACCTCCTTCAAATGCCAAACCGGTAGTTTCGTGTGGACCATTAATAAATAAACAACATTTTTACCTAAACAAAACAGATTCCGGAAAATGTAAAAGCAATTTTTTGCATAACATAAACCTCATCTAAATGGGAAACTCAGCGTGGGCGTCTAAACTAACGGAACAAAAGCTTTTCTGATCATTTTGTTTCTCTCCATTAGCAGTGGGTTGAAGGCCAAACTGTACCAAAATACTTTTATTTATATGCGATATCTGAGCCCCACGCAAGCCAGTCGACCTTTCCGATTACATCGCCTAACACCATTTAGAGCTTTATATACTTTCCGCTTGTGTTGAGTAGTTTAAGATCCACATAGCACACAAAAAGTAATTTGCGTCATATTGACCATTCAAGGCTATTGCAATTGCATCGGACTCTCGTTTGACTTTGTTTGTTTACCTTACATAAGGCATCTGAGCATCTATTTGGCTATTTTGCCCTTAAACAAACTAGAACAAACAACTTAGTTAAACGTAATTCTCTGATATTGAACTTGACTTTATGTGCAAAATGTGCAGCTAAATGGGAAAAATAGGAAAATCACAAAAGAACAATTGGGAAATACCTGGCAGAGATCACTTTTGGCAAATCGAATAGCGAAGTGCACCTACAAAAAGTTTTAAATTAAAAATCACTTAAAACTTTTACTTTCTGGCACACAATCGCAATGCCTCTGCTAATCAATTTGTTTTTTTTTTTTTATATAGTAAAAACAAAGCTAAAAAACAAATGCAGACCATTACAAGTGTAATTTCTTTGATCTTAATTTAAATAGAAAGTGCAAAGGTCGAGCGTCTTTCGTGATAACAATTCAAAATGTTTATTTTATTTTTATGCATAACTTTAAATTGTCAAGCGTTTTTCAACTCTTGTTGAATTCCGTTTCAAGCCCGTTTCAAGCAGAATGCTTATGGCTTTAGCTGGTTTCAATCATGGAACACAGCCATTATGAGAACCGCACACATGCCGCGAATCCCTTAGGTACAAAGCACGCGCTCGCACTTATAATTCCCAAATGATTCACGCAAGTAACAGACGTGACTCTTAAGCTATTAGCTAACATATCGGATCTAAGGTTACGACTTGTATTTGCCTTACATAAAGTATATTATATATAAAAAGCAATCGTAATTGTGTGCAAGCAAACACAATTCCATTCAGATTCATTATTATAAGCAGGCCGTGTAAAAATACCTATGTGCCATAAATAATCCATATGTATGAGGCACTTGTGCACAAGTTTTTGGGGCAATTTAAGAAATGAGGTCAATTATTAAGCTAATTATTTAGTGTGCTCTGCAGCGCACACATTTAAATAATTTCTATGTCACCCAACGAACAATTTCGCCATAAACTATCAACGAAATGCCACACTGGCAGCCGAGCAAACAGTTTCACATTAATAAATAATGCAGGAATTCATTCATTACATATACACAGTAATTTATATTTGATGAAAGTCAAAGGCAATAAACGGCGCAATTCCATTCAATACAATTTAAACTGCACTCACACGAATAGCTGATTTATTCGCACTGCAATTGGGCTTTGCTAAACACACGATTTTTGATATATAAACACAGAAATATAATTTTATTTGAGTGTCAAGCGAAATGAAACGAGACGAGAACAAGAACGAAAATAAAAAGCACACAATGTCAACGCAACGTATGAGCAATTTCCACCGTTTCGTTAATCTGTCTACAATACGAAGGACTAAACAACACAGAGTTTAGACTGGAAGATACTCTCTGAAATGAAAACTATAGGCGCGAGAAGAGACAATTGCTGAATGTATATTACATATACCTTACAATCAGTTCTATTACAGGGTATACAAAAACAGAATTTGAGTCATACGCTTGGCAGCCTGCTGCTGACTACCGATGGCCATTATGTTAAGCCAAATGAAATCAGAGCAAATAGAAGACAACAACAGAGTTAAATGATTTCGTTCGTTCCGAAATTGAAAAGCTCTAGTTGCTCTAAGAGTACGAGTTTAGCTCATAGATACATACTTACTTATATATAGTTGGGCAGCATTCGTCTAAGTATATTTAACCTTAACATATCGCAGCCACCTTCAAAGCGCAAAAATGTTCAAAATAAAATTTCTCAAAAATATAAAAATAAATATATGTACTCAGCTCTCAGATGTGGCTTGTTGGCTATGTCTATGTGTGCGTGTGTGTGCAAGTCTGTATCTCGGCAATATGTATCTATTGCCCTGCTAGGGTATTGCAAATGGTATATAATATCTCTCAGGCTCTTTGGGCTGCTCTTGTACAGTGTTACCCACGCAAATGAACTTGAAAATTAATTGTTTGCCTCATAATTACACATACACGCACATGTACGCGTACATACTCTGTACATAGATACACAAAATACACATACTCGCTAAAGATACACACAGTATTCGCCCATTGCCAGTAGGTGTTGGCTTCAATAATTTATTTGCCTTTCGGACTTTTCGTTTGTTTATAAATTCATTAAAATTCACGCCAGCCGCCAATGTTTTCGCTTTAATTTTGCATATGACGCGAATATTCAGCGCCTATTAATTAATGCTGGAAAATTGAATCAAAACAACAAGTCAACGTGACATTGTACCATATTAAGGCCGATACAGTAATGAACACCATGAACAAAAGCCTGTCGGTATCTATTAGTTGTACAATTTGCACATCATCACTCACTGTCAAAAAGGACAACAAATTTGTCCATCATTCGGGAGCTGGCGCTAGATGACGGTCAAGGACATTAAGGTCAACCGTGCAACCACCAAAACTGCGAAGCCTCGCATGCACATTGCAGTTGTCGCCTTGAAAATGAGTACACCCATCATTTGCAGTGATTGATGATAACGAACTGCGAAAAGCTGGCAACAAATTCGTTCATAAGTACATTTGTTTTTGCCATTCTCTGACTCGGCATTATGGACTCTGGTTGCAGTTTTGCAGCGATTCAATAAACTTCAAAATCCACCAATTAAATATAAATCATGTTACGATGATCACTATTATTTGAGCAAGTTAAATATCCTTCGCGTAGAAGTTCAACTGATATACATAATATGACAGCTTAAAATCTATTTTACGTATTCAGTAAAATGGGGAACACAAAAAGTTGATCAACTTATGGCACTATAAAGTAGCGCATTTTCCCAATACTTATAAGACTTGCATCCGAATTTTGGCAAATTTCTGGCATTTCACAGGGAAATGTGCAATTTCATTCAACAATTAACAACTTGCTGATGGCAACAATGTTTTTGTTTCACCTAATTAGTTGCAATTGTATAACCACAGAAGTATTAACAATACCACAAGTTTCCTGCCACCTACGAAGACTTCCTACAGATGCCACTGATATCAGCAGCATATCAATAGACATCTGACGTCATCGAGACTCACATCCTGTTTATTATTTTGGCACAAAGTATACAAAATGCACGAACCTATACCAAATATATACATCTACAAATCCGCGTATAAGTACATATATCATTCCATTCATGAATAAAAGCCACAACGTAATTGGTTGTCAGACATGAGACTTCGGAAAATGTAATAAAAATATATTATTAATATTGTCGAAAGAGTTGACAGCATTTTGGACATTGTTTTTGATGTATTTGGCACAAGTGTTTCGAGGGCGTTTACTGTTTTCGATTTCCAATGCCAAATTTTGTTTGAAATTGAAAGTGTTTTTTTTTTAATTCCTCTCGTATTATTTGTTTATAATTTTCATGTACATTGTACATTGCTGTGTTGACAATTTTGTTAGAATGTTGCTACTGCGCGATAAAATCGACCATTTCATTGTTCACACATCATTGGGTTTATAAATAAATTGGATAGATTTTTGGTTTATTTTTTCTTATCTATATTTCATGAAGATTTATCTACTTTAATGTTAGCTTTCCTTTTTTTATAAAGTATTCCAAAAACATTTCAGAAAACACGAACAGCAAAATGCCGACATAAAATGAATATGAAAAGAGGAAAGCTTTTCCCATATTCTTATTTTGCCTGTCTGACGTCAAGGGATTGTGTTTTCGTTTATAAAAAATGTTATGGGCAATTAAATTTAAACCGGATAAAAATTAAATAATAAAAAAACGTAAAAACATAATCAAGTTAAACAAAAATATATAAAACAATGCCCCAGCGAAAGTCAATACTTATCGTTGAATTTTGCAAACTTCAAAGCGTATTCTGATATTATATTGGATATTTTTTTGAGCGAAATTCCTATCCAATTTCATTGAAATGCAATGGAGTGAAAAGCGCGAGGGAAAAATGCAAATAACTTACTTGATTTTTCCATAAATTTATTATTTTGGTTTCTTAGGTTTCACATTCGGTTAGGGATTTTTTTACGATTTGCCCGAAGATAAATTTATGAATGGGCGAATCTTTGGTACGAGTGCGGATAACCATAAAGAATACAATGAAATATGTTTATGACAAAACAAATGGCAATAAAGCGTAAATAAGGCAATGCAAAGTGAGAATAATGGATTTTATTTATCCCAATGCGCAGTAGCTGTAACTCATCTCAACAGGGTATGATAAGCGCGACACAAATTTTGCCTACTTGCACAAATTTATGAAGAATATGTCCTTAATAATATAAATACAAATTTTACACAAGTTGAATCGTTTCCACATCGTTCTGATTACAGGGTACTTTGAGACCAACAGACTTCTCTGGCTTCTTTTCTTGTTGCTTCCTTTGTTGTATTTACTTGTGAGATTTGCGCCGCTTGATGCATGGTCAACTTCAACAGCTTAAGCACTGTTCAATTCGAACATCAAGAATTGGGGGAGCGCTTTTGATATCCTTGAAGCCAATTACAAACTATTGGTTATACAACAAGTATTTCTAATAAATCAATGTAGGCAAGTCAAGTGCGCTCTCTAATTGTTAGTTGCATTCATCGTACATTATGGTATTTGTGAATTTACCTTCAGGTTGACGCAATCAACTGGGCTGCAGTCTCATCTGTTATGCGAAGATGGAGCTTGTGGCGTCACAATTTGTTAGCGCAGGCAGTCTTCTTCTTGTAATTTACAGCATATTGTAAGGAATTGCAGCCTTGAGGTAAGAGACAGAGTCTCATCCCCGCTATCCCTATATCCGTCTATTCAGCTATCCCTCCATTCGACATTCGACTTTGAGTGTGCTCAAGTGCATAACTCAATTTACAGCTTCTAATGGTTTACATATGACTTCCAATTGACACGAACATATGCGACTGCAGCAGTCAGTAATAACATATGTTGCTAGTGTCCCCAGCGTCGTCTGGCCACTGTTTATTATGCAACTTGTTCTTGAGGATGCGAAGGATGCAAGCGAGCTTTGAATATGTGGCAATTACTCGTAGTACGCTGCTGCAGCTGCACAGTGGCAGGTGCCCTTTGAAAGCAATTGAATTAACGTTGATTCAAGCCAGGACATAGCTTAGATTGCCAGTGGCAAAAGTAATGCAGACTTCCTTCCCTTAGTATAAATAGCAATTGTTCTGTCCATTCACGTTTAATTGCTGGCAATGTACAAATAAATTGACTTCGCTGGCTTAACAGCCACTTAGACAGGCAATAAAAAATGCAATTCAAGTTAAAACAGTTCGCTGACTGCAGTGCGAATTAGCTTAAATAGTTGGCTGATAAAAACAATTCTTCTTCACGGTATACACTGCGTATGCGCAATAAAATTTGCTTATTTCCCGCATGGCCGGTTCGATTTACTCAGATGCTCAGTAAAGTTTAGCCGCACCTAATTGGATTTTATGCACAGCAATGTTATTATTTAATGGATTTTTAATAGACAATTCAATTTGCAGACGGCCCTTTGCGCCCGCCACACGGCGTATACGCAATGCGTTGCTGAAGGCGGCCACTCTGAATGCCTTTCCATATTGCAAAGTAAAAGCTAATAAAGTGCAATTTGCATCTTAGTGCCTGCACTTTAAAATACTTCACATTTTCATCAACAAACAGATGTGCGTCAGACCGAAAAATATTCGGACCATTTCAATGCAATTCAGTGCCCTGTACTGAAAGTTGAGAAGTGTATGCCTACATCATAATTAAACTCTTTAGATCCATGCAAAATCGTGTTTTTTTTTAATATTCCCAAAGTCCACAATATTGAGCAAATAATCACAACACATTTGTATCACTTGGCCGCACAATTGTTGATTTAAGCCACGAAATAGCGATGGCATTGATGGAAACGCGGCATCAAAAGACGAGCCAATCTATTGACATATTCCCCAAAGACGACACAATCATAAAAAAAGAAGGAAAGAAAAGTGAAGCAAAAGTAGGAAAGAAATCAACTGATTTGACTTGGGGCTCACATAAATTATGAGGCGCCAAATGTCTGCCGCATTGCACAAATGTCAACATTGGTCGCTTTTGCCTTTGGGGGATTGGCCAAACTGCGCACAGTTTTTAAAGAAAATGAAAACCAATCGGTGCTGTTCCCAACTACTACAGCTTCACATCTTATAATCGAGCATTGACATTCTTCAACTAGCTACAGTGCGTATACGTCACGTAATGAAATGCTAATTTGACTTTAAGTGGGAATATCAAGCTAATCATATAATTCATTTGATAATAAAAGTATTGCTGAAATTGTAATAATTGATTTTAAAATGTATTCATGGATATTGAGGCTAAATTAATTGTCTCTCTTATTGATAGGTCCGCTCCCATGCAACCCCTCGAAATGTGCCAATTCATTGGAAAGTAAGACCTTTATACGGATTATTATTTTGATGCCACGCACATCGACAATATGTATGGTCTACTGTTGGAAAATCTATCGGAATATATCAAGTCCGTGTATGGAGAGGAGAAATGGGAGGACATAAGGCGACAAGCTGGCATCGATTCGCCCTCGTTCAGCGTGCATCAGGTTTATCCCGAGAACTTGCTGCAGAAGCTGGCGAAGAAGGCGCAAACGGTGAGAAAAATAAAGTCAAACCAAATATTCAATAACCACACTGCATATTTTACTATCTGCTCACAGGTGTTGGGAGTTTCAGAGCGAGAGTTTATGGATCGCTTGGGCGTCTACTTCGTGGGCTTTGTGGGTCAGTATGGCTACGATCGAGTGCTGTCCGTGCTGGGTCGGCATATGCGAGACTTTCTCAATGGGCTGGATAATCTGCATGAGTATCTGAAGTTCTCGTATCCTCGCATGCGTGCGCCAAGCTTCATCTGTGAGAACGAAACGAAGCAGGGACTTACGTTGCACTATCGGTCAAAGAGACGTGGCTTCGTCTACTACACGATGGGCCAAATTCGGGAGGTGGCAAGGTATTTCTACCACAAGGAGATGCACATTGAGCTGGTGCGCGAGGAAATATTATTCGACACGGTGCACGTAACCTTTCAGCTGACATTCGATAATCGCGCCTTCACCCTCGCCTCGCTGGCCATGACCCGTGAGGAGAAGCATTTGCCCATTAGTGCTCACGTGCTCTTCGAAATATTTCCTTTTTGCATTGTGTTTGGGTAAGTGGCAACTTTCCATTTCGCTCAATCGCAGCAAATTTCCAATTCCTGTGTTTTCTTTTATAGCGCTGACATGGTGGTGCGCAGCATTGGCAACTCTTTGATGGTCATATTACCGGAATTGCTGGGCAAAAAGATTACGGCCTGGTTCGACCTGGTGCGTCCGTTAATTGCCTTCAAGTTTCAAACCGTATGTGCATCCAAATTCTCTCTAGTTCTCTAACCATTAGCTAAATGTGTGCGAATTATTAGATTCTTAATCGCACCAACAACATCTTCGAGTTGGTCACTGTGGATCCCGTCACTGAGCGTCTGGATGCACAAAACGAGGATTTGCTGCTGCACGACGATGGTAGCGAGCCGGAGAAATCGCTACGTCTTAAGGGTGAATACTATCTGATTGCCCGAACTTGATCTTGTACTTGATCTACTGATTTACTCGCAACGTTTAGGTCAAATGGTGTATATGGAAAACTGGCGCATGATCATGTTCCTAGGTACTCCCGTCATGCCCGATCTCACATCGCTGATCACCACTGGACTCTACATCAACGATCTGTCCATGCACGACTTCAGTCGAGATCTTATGCTGGCAGGTACACAGCAATCCGTGGAGCTCAAGCTGGCGCTCGATCAGGAGCAGCAAAAGTCCAAGAAGCTAGAGGAATCCATGCGCAAGCTGGACGAGGAAATGCGACGCACCGACGAGTTGCTGTATCAGATGATACCCAAGCAGGTGGCAGATCGTCTGCGACGCGGCGAGAATCCCATTGATACCTGTGAGGTGAGTTCATAATCTGCTCTGCAAACGCAAACTTGAAACGCACGAAAAGAGTCAACCTCAAGGAGTCTGGTAAGGAAGGTTTGAGTGTACTTTCTAATTACTGAACAATTATGCTATTTAGAAACGAAGAAAAAGAAGTTTCTCTATGCTAATCTCTATACTTCATCCAGATGTTTGACAGCGTGTCGATTCTGTTCTCGGATATTGTGACGTTCACCGAGATCTGCAGTCGCATCACACCCATGGAAGTGGTGTCCATGTTGAATGCCATGTACTCGATCTTTGATACTCTAACCGAACGCAATTCGGTCTACAAGGTGGAGACAATTGGTGACGCCTACATGGTGGTCGCTGGAGCACCGGATAAGGACGCGAATCATGCCGAGCGAGTCTGTGATATGGCCCTGGATATGGTCGAAGCCATAACCGATTTGAAGGATCCCTCGACGGGACAACATCTGCGCATACGTAAGTAATCAGCACTATCATGCGATCATCCTCATCTCTGCTCTCCGATCTGGTTAGGTGTGGGCGTTCACTCGGGCGCGGTTGTAGCCGGCATTGTGGGCTTGAAGATGCCGCGGTATTGTCTGTTTGGGGACAGCGTTAATACCGCCTCCCGCATGGAGTCCACCAGCATTGCCATGAAGGTGCACATCTCCGAGTCGACCAAGGTGCTGATTGGACCCAGCTATAAGATACTCGAGCGCGGCGAGATCGATGTCAAGGGCAAGGGCACCATGAAGACCTACTGGCTGGAGGAGCGCGAGAATCGCCTGCCGCTGCAGCTAACCTCTGGCCTCCAGCTGCATCCCATGTCCGCTGCTCCGCCGCTAACACCCATTCCCAAGGCCATTATGCCGCCGCCCAAGCCATCGACCCCAGTGGCAGCCCCGCCTGCCGCGGAGCCTGGCCCGGCTCAGTCCCAGTCGTCCTTGGCCAATGTGGTGTTGGGTGCCAGTGGTGCAGTGGCTGCGGCCACAGCGCTGGCTCATCATGCGCCACCGGCGGCGGGCACAACGCCAGCTGCAGCGGGCGCAGATGAGCGCAGTAGTCGCATTTATTCGCCGGTCACGTTCAAGGATGTGGCCAGGCGCAGCATTGCCAATTCCCCGGTGCGCGGAAGCTCGGGAGCTGGCGGCGGTGGCAGTTGTTGTCCCGAGCAGAGCAAGCGGCGCGAATCCCGCTCCAATTCCACTGGTCACGTGTTCATGCGCTCGCCCAGCGACATCTTTGGCTCACTAATACTCGACACCGAGGAGTTTCTCGAGGATTTGCAGATCTCGCGCGGCTCGCTGGCCAATTCCAGCAGCAACAACAACAACATTAGTCAATCTCCCTGCGGCTTTAGCCCCACGCCACCATTTCGCATTGGCAGCGCACCGCCGAAGCCGCGACCCAGCAATCCGGACGTGTTTACGGCCGAGGAACTGGCCGCCATGGATCAGCTGACGCCGCCGTCAACGGCACCGGCACGTGAGACGGCCACCTGCAGCAGCGGCGCCAGTCTGAAGCCATCCACATCGAATGTGTCACTGGAACGCGACAAGGTGGTGGCCAAGATGAAGTAAGTGGGATCGCATAGCGTGCATCTTCTTTGCACTTCACTTCCACTCTAATTAGGAAAATCACATTCTCCACTAGTACCACTTTGGAGGCCACGAACACACCTCCAACTGTCGCACCGCCGGCTGGCGCATCTGTTGTCACTGCGGCCGTTGCAACCAAATCCAAAGTTGCGGCTCCCTCAGCTGGAGTCTGCCCTATGCGGCGTCCAAAGTCGCCACCTTCGCAGCCCGTTCATGGAGGCACAGCTCCTGCTGCAGTGCAGGCTACCAGTGGCGAGAGTCGACCCGGTTCCAAGGACTCCATGACATCCATATCGTTACATTCACCGCCACCGCATCGCTCGAATTCCGCACCGGCCAGGTAAACTTGCCAGCTCAAGGGTAGAAGATTCAATAATTTTGTATTACAAAATATCAACATTAAATACAATTCTCAAATCGAAAATAATCAACATCATGAATTATTGTTTATTTTATTCTACAACTTGCATACCTGCTGTAATTGCCACATCTATGATGTACTGCAGACCACATTCCATGTCGAAGGCAGCCCGTAAAGCTTTTCTGGCAGCCAAGCAAACCAAAGCCATGGAGAAGCTAGACAAGATGATTGAAGAAGCGCAGGAAGTGGAATCGCAGTCGACTGCCAAAGCAGCTAATATGCGTCTGGCTATCTTCGGCCACGATGGCGGCGGCGGCGGAGACTTGGCAGCCGGTGGTTGCCCACTCTTCCTGCCACCACCGCCACAGGCGATGGGTCGCGGCATGCCCAGTTCCATATCCGATTCGAGTATATGCAATCATGGGTAAGCAAATCTTTTTCCAATTTCCGTCATCTGGCGACGTTGGCTAAATCGATTGGTCTCTTGACAGGCACAGCCATGCGCCCAGCTGTCATCATGCGCTGCACGAGCCGAAGCTGAGCAATAGCCAGAGTTTCCAGCATGGCCGCAGCTCTGGCCCGATCACACATCAATGCTGCAGTGGGTTTGGCCATGGCAATGGACGACACTCGCATCGCATGCACTCGAATGCCTGTAATCTGCTCTAGATAGAGACAGAGAGAGAGAAAGAGAATGAGAACTAAGAATACCTGACAGTGGAACTGAAACCCAAACACTTCTTCATATCTTATAATATGGTTTGTCAATGTTCCCGCGAGCGCTTTATAGACGATAGAGAGCAATTATTAGTGATTAGTTAGTTGTTGATTCTCATAACCTATGTGTACCTAGTATATGATGTATGTAATGTATGTATAACTTTAGCTAGTCTGGCTACGAAGAGCTTTCAATGTCTATTGAAACACACACAAGTGAATATCAACTATTAACTATTTATGAATCTATTTAGCTTTATATGTTAAATGTTAAATCGCAAGATGCAAATTTCTTGACCTCTCGAAAATGACAATACAAAAACACAAAAATTAAAAGAATATTTGTTGAATTAAGGCTTCACACATCCTGGTACCACCTGACATACATATACATGTACTTATATATACTAAATATTCTATATACTTATGTGTATCTATGTATAATAATTGTAGTAGTAAATTCTTCAAGATACTTAATTATTTTTTTATTAGAAAACGTCAAATGAAAAGTAAAAAGGCGAAGAATGAACAAGTACAAAACGGGAATTCGAAGTTCATAGAGTATATTTGTATTTTGAGAAATGCATCAACTTTAGGCCCAGAGATAAATACATATATGTATGGATATATACGGAATTGACAAAAGGAGAATAAGAGCGAAAAGCGACGCTAATCGTATTAGGACATTCAGTGAATTTGATTTTCATTCAAATTATAGTTTATAGGCAGAAGATAACTAAGCAAATTATAATAATTTATTAGAGATTTGTGTTAAATTTTCGAGTTACTGAGTATCTTTTATACACTAATTGCTCACACGCAAGCACCTGCAATATATGCATAATAAACATAAAAAAATGCAATATTACAATATTATAATAATTTAACATATGTTACATACATGGAATACTGTTTAAGATCGGAAAATAGTCGCGTGAGATCATTAATTATACGTGCTATCTATTCGATTTGGTTTAGTTTATTTTTCTGCAAGTTTATGTTTTCTTGTTTTGATTTAAATTGCACTTTATCATATCACATGAAGGAAATGATTGCAAGCATCCAAACTGAATTAAATTAAAAATATAACTATTTACTAAATGTAATGTACATAATTATATATATGTATATGTCACCACATTTGAAGCCTAGCAATTTATCCTCTTGAAAGTGACTAGAATTTGTTGGTTGTATGGGTCTTGGTGGTTGCTGGTTGTTTGCGGTGGGCTATTTCAAGCACTCTCGGGTACTGGTGATTGATTCGATTCCAGATTCGAATAGATAAGTGTGCCGTCCAACGTCTCGATGGTCTGTATAGTTGTTTTACAGTAGAAGCACACCTTTGAGTTCATCATATGCTGCATGATGCAATCGCTGCACGATTGATGCTTGCATGGAGTAAATACGGCAGTGATGGGCTTGGCACAACAAATTGGGCACAACGAATCCTCCGACGGCAGAGTTATATCTGAAAGCAGCGACTGCTTGATACGCAGATTCTCAATTAATTGACGTACATCCTCGATTTCATCAAGCGATACGTGTGTGGGATCTGAAACATCTCAACGTGTTTAGGTAAAGTTAAGCAATGAATCGCTACAGCGTCTACTCACAATCAGTAAGGGCAAATTTGATAATAGGCGGATCAGCGCGTATGCGCTTTGAATTATTTGGGTTCGGCACGCGGACATCATTTGTTAGCGGATCGATATTTGGTCGCGTTGAAGGATCAAAGTTGCCACGCGGTATCTCTTTCTGCTCCAGTAATGGCGTACGAATCTCACCCAGTGCAAACTCCAGCGTGGCAAACTGGAAACTGGGATCAGTAAGAAAGGCACGGGAGATGCGCGTTACCTTCTGTGGCGAAACATCTTTGTCCATTTCGTTGCGCAACAAAGCCAACAAAATGCCCAACGCAGCACTTATGATGGGGAAATGAGTAACGGCGTTTAGATCAGCGGAGCACATGTCCACCACAAATTGGAAACAGCCAGGAGGCACTGTAACGCGAGACAACACCTGACTGATGAGTTGGCAAATGCGATTTAACAGCAAGTCGCTATTTTGACGCGAATCATCGGCTACCACATCTGGAGCGACTGTTATGATCATTTCGAGGCAACGCATCAACGAAACTGTTAGTTCAAAGCACATAGAACAGATCTTCAGTTGCTTCGGTTCAAAGAGTGTGTTCTCCTGACGCTGCGCCGTATTTTGTATCTACAAAGGAATTCCAATCAGATATTTTAAATATTAAGGGAAGCTAGCATGAACAAACCTCTTGCAGCAGCAATATGAACTCAGAAAAGGCCCAGTTCAACTGACTTAACACAGAATTAAGGAATGTGGTGGCAAACGGCTCATCCTCATACAATTTGCTGCCAATCAAGCGCTGAAAGTGCTTCGAAGGATTTGCGGGTGCCACATTGTGCAGCAATCCAGTGTGCGTCTCGTTGCGCGAACGACTGCGACAGAGCCCCTGATTTAATGGCTGTGAACCACCTTGCCAGACACTGGGCTGACGCGAATCCTTATAGGCATATCCTTCGCCAAGCCAAAACCGTAACAGCAGCCAATTGCTTTGACCCCACGCACGATTCTCGTAGGGACGCAGAAGAGCTCGCACTAATGCCGCCTGAGCGCGTTTCGAGGCACGTTCTAGAGCGCGGACCCCTCCCTTGTGGCACGTGAGTGTACCAAGTGCCTGCAGAAGCGAATCCTTGCAGGAAGCAAGCACGATTCGTGAATCGGCCGAGTGCATGGCTAGAAATTCAGCTGCCGCATTGACACTGCACTCTGCTTCCGATATGTCAAACTGGGCGCGTATGTCATGATGACTGAAGTCCATCACAGTGTCTAGCAAAATTGGCAACGTATTTACGTATACCTCAGGCACAAAAGAAAATAGGGGACCAGTGACCGATGCGGTCTATAAAGGAAGATTAATTAACAAAGGCCAATTCATACAATCTTAACTAATTACCGCTAAGGTCCGAAGCGTACGCTCCAGCAGCCATATGAATAACGCCCGACGATGACTACTCATGGCAACTGCACGCAACCAAATTTGTTTCCTCGCTAGCGATATGGAACGTGTCTGCAAAATAAAATCAGTACAATGATTGTAATTTATTGCTGTTAAGTGCAATAACAATTAAATAATTTTCGTCTGACATAACGCCAGTTTATGAGTGTTGCATGTAATCTTTACATCGGTTACTACTTGTACCTAACACACTTACCGCAAATACATTTTGCCGTTGACTGAATTTGGAGCGTAATTCAGTCATGACATGCTGATGATTCTCATTCATGCACACATTCGCATGCTCTTCCAGTGTTTTGAGTTTTCTTTCAATGTCCTCGCGATAATATTTGGTCTCCATTAACACCTCGTTGAGTGTCGCGATCTCATCCCGCACCGATGCTATCTTCACAATGTACTTATGCCCCGCCGAATAGTAGAAGAGAATACAGATATCCATCAACTCGCAGACACTAGCCTCCGTAGTTGAATTGCCAGGCGCAGCGTCAGAATTAACAGTCGATCGCGGATTGAGAAAGTGGGCAAAGGTCGAGTGATTGGCCCCCTGCGTATGTCCAATTACGGCCATGTTGTTGATATTCTCGCCTAGCAGGTAGAGCGTTGTATCTGAAAACGTTGTATCTCTGCAACTGGCATGTAATAATGAAGTGCATTGGAGTACATACCCACTTCGTTGGTGCGCACCGAATGGCGATCCTCATCATAAATTTGCTGAGTACGTTCGACCCCAAAATGGCTATCGATATCAGCTCTATGTACCTTCCGCAGATGCGATAAGACGCCGCCCACTCGATCAAAATGCATATAATCAAAGGTACCATCGAGAAAGAAATCCGTATTAACTTCCATTACGTGACTGGGCAGTTCCTCCTTAAAAAGTGTGCGCACTTGATCAATTAGAATGGCGACAAATGCAAGAGCCACCGGTGCATCTAATGGATGCTGTATGCTCGATTGCATGAAGAAGAACGCATGGAAGGGCTATTAAAGAAATAGTAAACCATTATTTTTCGATCCAACAACTTGCCAATATCACTAGCTTACGCGCTGCTCCATGCTGAGATCAATGACATATCGTCGCATTTTAATCAAGAAAAGCTTGCGACTGGATGGCGAGTCTGGCCCACCGTCCGTATTGAGCATCAGTGTGTTAAGGAAATCCTTTTGAACCGCATATAAGCTTTCCGTGCTTTTGCGCACTTTTTCCACCACATTCATGTATTTATCCTTGGGCCCATCAATACCCTGGGTCCAGGCCATATAGTCAGGCAACAGCTCCTCCAATATGTAAAACTCCAGTGGATGTATGTATAAAAAGAACGCAAGGCTATAAGAGGCAAAAGATTAATAAATATAAATTTAAAAATGGCAAAGCACTTACCAATGCTTTTTGAAGAGTTTACCTTCGAGCAGGAACTTGCGAGATTGCTCGTGAAGGCAGATGCAATGCATTGTGCTCAGCGCCTGTCGATGCTTCTCATAGTCCACACCCTGTACGGTGTGACTAAAGGTGCACAATAAAGCATTAACCAGCTTGCGCAGCACAAACTTTACTTCATCGCCTTCCATAAAGTTCCAGAACAATGACAACAGTCCCTTTAAAATGCTATGCGGATTTTCCTTTTCTGCCGCTAAGGTCGTCATATTGGTAATTCGTGTCAAGAGCACATCCTCAATGATATACGGATCGAAGACTTCGCTAGTAAAACGCTCAATCAACATAGTTGCAAATATGCAATAAACTGTTTTCTTTGTCGACACTCTCATTTCGGTATTAGCATCACTGCCCGAATTCTTTGACTGTGCGTTGTAATGCGAGAATATGCCAGCCAGATTGATGAGGTAGTCCAGGAGTAAGCTAGCACGACGTAGTTTCAGGATGGGACGTGCCATGATGGGCTGATATCCAGCCAAAGGATACACGAATGGACGATTGCCAAAGTTAGCCTGAACGCCTTGAGTGTAGCCGAGTGATATTGCAGGAAAAAATGTGATGCCGGGTCCCCGTTGAATCTTGTCAAAGGCGACGCCCATGGAACGTCCATTGCGATAGTATTCAATGATCTCGCGATCCACATCGATGGTCACACCAATGATATCACCAATTTGCCACTTATCGCCATACCTACAAAATAAGTCAACAAATTAGAATACGATCCAAATCAATAAAGGTTAAACTCACTTCTTAGTGGAGATGTGCCAAACTTGTTGCTTGCTGCCATCATAACCATAGCTGTTCTTTGTGTCGCCTACTCCACTGTTTTCATTAAATGCGCAGGAGCCGGATGACCAACCAATTTGCATGACTCCCTTGGTGTGCAAGTGAATCTGCCAATAAAGGCAACACAAAGGACGTTCAAATGGTAATGTAATATACTTTGCCTATAACGCGCACGTGCAACCCAAACTCCCAAACTACAAATATATATGTATTCAGTTTGGGACAGTTCAATGTCATTGACTGTCGGCTAAGTAACTACGCACCCATCCCCAATTATTAAAGCATTTAATAGCTATGATTACCTCATACATCCAGCGACCGCCGTAAACGCAACAATTCGCGCGCACTGTGTTGAAACTGCCCTGGGAACGCAAAGCCAGTCTATCGGAGGACACACGCACTGTGGTCGTATAATCTACATCGAATATTGCCAATTCCGGGCCTATACGCGACTCTGTATCTATATAGAGACGTCGAATTTCCTCATTGCTATCCGTTTGTATTTGTTGAAATTTGTCCTCCAACCAGTTCTTCACAATGACCATTTGCCTGCAAAGTAATCACATTACATGCTGCTAAGAGGGAGGTTACTTCACTTACTTTGTCACGGAGAGCTCGTCGAGCTTTGGCACTCGCGGATCCGGGACAGTCGAACAGTTGCCCCCATCAAAGTCATCTTCCAAGTCAGAATTATAATAGTTATCTTGCTCAAGGTTCTCGAAAATGTCTTCATTGAAAACTTTCACGAATAATTTTGATATCGACATCTTGGCAGCGTTAGTGTTATTAACACGGCGCTTGCTTTATTATCCACTTCATACATAAAAACTTACATTTTCTATGCCGAATTTTGCTTTAACTAAATTTGAATTAAAAATTGTATTGTACTACTATAGTGTGACCGTATGTAGGATATAGCCAAAACGTCAAAGATCATCGCAAAAGGGTAACAGCTGTTAGTAATAAAATTATCGAAAGGTTATCGATTAAACTATTTGTTGACGCGTCACATTTCTAGTTGAAGATTCATTTTTGCAAAAATCTAATAATATTCCGAGAAATAAATAAAAATGAGCAGCGTTTGGGATGAAATTAAACGCTTAGCAGCCGACTTTCAAAAGGCCCAGCTCACGTCTACTCTGCAAAAGTAAGTTCACTACACCATAACGGCTGCCTCACTTACATCCCGACTTTTTATCATAGGCTCTCTGAACGCAATTGTATCGAAATTGTTACATTGTTGTTGGAAAAGCAATTATTAGACGTAGTGTTCACCATCGATGGTAAAGAGTACATCACGCCCGACCACATGGAACGTGAAATCCAAGATGAACTCTATGCGAATGGGGGACGTGCCAATCTTGTAGAAGTCAGCAAAACATTAAATGTGGATCTATCGCGCATTGTAAAGTTGGCAGAACATATTGCAGCTGAGAATCCTCAAATACATCTGATGCTGGGCCAGCTGATCGATGAAGACTATATCACACATATTGCACATGAGATCAACGAGAAATTAGCGCAACGTGGCGAAATCTCGATATCGGATTTAACATCACACTTCGATTTGCCCTCCGAATTTCTGCAGCACAATGTGGTGGAGAAGCATCTGGGCAAGATCATCAAAGGTCGCCGGGATGCAACCAATCCCCGCGTGTTTTTCACGCAAGCCTACATCCAACGTTGCAAGGCAAAGATGCGTGGTGCTTTGGCAGCCATTACTAAGCCCACCAATGTGGCAGTTATTTTGCAGCAGATAAATGTGCAGGAGAAGATCTTTCATTCGTTGCTGGACGAGATCTCGCCTGCTGGTCAGGTGACTTCGAAACAGGCTAATGCTCAGTATGTGCCACATATTTATGCGAAAACCCAATCTGATTGGGTGAATTCCTTCTACAAGCAAAACAGTTTCCTGGAATATGAAGCCATCAACAAGTTGGGCATATCGGATGCCAAAGCGTACATACGAAAACAGTTTCCCAACGAACAGTTTCTATTTCTCAAGCGGGTTGCACTTGGCGCACGTCTGATTGAACTGACTGTGGTTGCAGCCCTAAATGAGTGCAATGCCACTAAACAATATCTTGACTTGTCCACCATATTACCATCTAATTTGTCAGAGGAAGATATAGCGGAGGCTTTCGAAGCTATAATGTCGCAGAAGCATTGCAATCCCAGTCACTTTGTATTTTTGGATAGCATTGGTAAGTGATACATATTCTTAATACTTTACCTCCATTCGTTACATCCTCCACTCCTTGTTTTAGTCTTCTCACAAGCTTTTCTAACACAACTTGTACAGCCGTGTCAAGAGATGGCACAGGCTCAGGCCAAGACAGCTATTGACACTGGTGTGTATCAACAGTACATTGTTGAGAAAACCCTCGCACAGAAGGGCAACACGGCAGCAAGCGCCTCCCATGATGCAGATGATGAAAAACTGGACAAACGAGATGAACGTCGCAAGAAGGCAACGTCTGGTAAGGCAGGTGGCGGTTCACAAGGTCGCGAGACGAAAACCAAGTCTACAAAGAAGCATCAGCGTGGTCGTGGCGCTGCCCATAATCACGAAAGTGAGGATGAAGATGACATAGTACCGTCCAATGTTGGTGGTAACCGGAAATCTGGTAAACCTTTAGAGTTGGTTAAAACTGCAGATATTACAAATCTAATCAAAGTTACACTGGAGGAGGAAGGTTTAGAGCATCTAGCGAAGCCCATTGCGGCACTCTACTTGAAGTGAGTTGACCAACATGTTGCCAACATTATCTATATTAAGTATATATACATCCCAATAATAGCCAGCTAAATCAGACAGCGTTGGCCAAAGCGCAGGAGTTATATGAAGCAACGCCTCAGACAAATCGCCGTCAGACTCATGCAGCCATTCAGGAGCGCGTGAACACATTGCTAGTGGATATACGCTTGTATGAGAAGGGCTTGAAACTGTTTCCCAGCGATACGCAAACGCAATTAGTTAAATACCTGCTCAAGTCGCTTGGCAATGACATTTGTAATGAATTGACGCTTTATGTGGCAGCCGAATGCAGTTTGTCGGTGAAATCAACGAACCTTAATGTCGATCAACGCATAAAATTGGTGCAAGAGTGCGGTAAACATAACAAAAGCAATTGAAAAAAATATTGCAAGTTATATTTTTTCCTTATTTCTACTTAAAATAGATGTGATGTATCGCAACGCATTGCTGGAGCAAAATAAAGCCATAAACAAGAGCATTGATGAGTTTGAGCTGGCCACGGAAACTGTGCTGAAAGCATGCAGCATGATTGTGAAGAAAGTTGATAAGAAAAAGGATCGTTTACTTATTGTCAACCACAAGGAGAAGCTGCTCCAGCAGTTGCTAGAGTGCAATGAACCCGCTCTTTTACTTCATTTAGCTGCTCTGATACTTTTCACCACCATCACGGGCTGCATACTGCATGCATCCGGCAAATTTGTCTCTGCCATATTGCAACACATTCGATGCACTCTAAATGAGCCACAAAATGCGCTGTTGCTGCGTTATCATGGTACGGCTTTGATTAAAAACTTATACTATATAAAATTAACACAACTACCGTTATAGATCTCGTTCTGCAGTTGCTCCAACAAGCGTCACCAGATAGTGCAGAGTCCAAGTCAGTAAACGAACAATTGCAATTGCTGCAAACAGAGGTTGTTGATCTAGCCCAAAACTATTCACGTGCCTCTGTTTCCAAGGCTGATTAAACAATCGAACAAATTTGACTTCCTTCGATGCTGGCGATTATAGTTAGAATGTTGATTAAAAGTAAATCGTAATTGGTTATGGTCTACATTATAGGTAATATGCATTTGGAAATTGTTAAGTATTGTGTACATAATTTAAAAATTGTTTTATTATTGCTATGCAGGCAATTTTCCTAATACAAATCAATAAAACTAATAAAAAAAACAAAAACTAGTGTCGAAATTGTATCACTTTTGCTATTCAGATTAATGTCGAAACACTTGGAGGATTGTCCCCGTCGAGACATTCAAGGCTTAAGTACTACAAACATAATTTTATTTGGAATTTAGTTGGTCTATGTCATTGGCCATAATTCCAATTATAATTAACATATGCTATGAATAATATGTACACTATTTTTTGTTCATAATTTTATAAAGATTTGTGACAGTTCCAACAATTTTGAGCAGTGATAAGACTTGATAATGTCCGTTATTACTATGCTTTTCTCGAGTATTTGCTTATAGCTGTATCATTAGCGGAATCCCAATGTTGAGCTAATTCTTAATCACGATGAATGTAGTTTAGTGCCAGATGTCCGTTCATTGCCTCCATTTTAAAGGCTATGTAGTCTTTGTAGTATTTGCTTAGCCTTTTCACAGGATTGCCTTTCGAGTGAAACGACGAAAAATGTAATTTGATTCATAGGTGTTAAAATAATTATACTTACATAAATAATGGATTATTGGCATCGCATGTTTCCAGTGTTTGCCGTATGAATGTAATAAATAGCTCCAAATTCTTCAGTGTATCGCTGTTGGGCAGCAGCCAAACTGTTGGAAGAGTATTTACAATAATATAGGCCTTTCCAATCGCATCATTTGGTGTGCAGACACGAATGGCTAATAAGAGATAGCGATTTAACAATGATCCTATAGCTAGCTCCCGCAACGGTTTATCTGCCAGAATTCCCTGCCAGCTGAGGAAATTTCGAAATAGTTTCAGACCACTACAAAACTGACGTTGAAAAAACGATCCCTTGGCTTCTTGCACCCTACAAATAATTAAAAATGTATATTTATAGAAAACGTGGAATACCTAATTTGTACTTACTGTTTGGGAAAGATGGGTATGAACACATCATTTTCAAGCGCTAGGCGCATTTGATCTAAAATTGACTCAAAAAGTTTTCGTAATTGTTTATTGCTACTCAGAAGCGGAAATTCACGACCTAAACGGTTGATAAAGCCAATAAGCCGCAGAGTTTGTGTCGTTGATAATGGATCCCAGCATTCGGTGACCAGAGCTAAAAGCAATTGAAATATGTAATAAGTCATCAACAATTAATTATTTAACAGTAAACTTACAGTTCACTTTTGGGAGCACAATCTTTTCTATGAGCGAGGGCACAAGGTTAACGTCGGGATCCTGCTTCAGATGCTCAATTGTTTCCTGGGACTCAAAGGCATAAAGCATACATGCTTGGTACCATTGCATTGTTTCTATATCCGCGTACTCTTCAAGCAACGGTGACCACAGTATCAGCTCGTGACGCACTAACGGCGCTAACAATTTCGGTAGGCAGAGACTGACAAAGGCATCTTGATATGAACTCATATCGGTTTTGCGCCAAGCATAAAACTTGACTAGGATCAGATCGATTTTGCAGAAATCATCGACGACATCCTCGAAAGCCTCGGCTGCTTGCTGTTCAATGAGCGCTGTCGCCGCCAGACATTGTTCCTGTTGCTGATCGGCAATCTCATCATCACTGGACATGCCGTCCAGATGGGAAGCAAGTAAATCATTTCGTTCTCGCTCGCAACGACGACGCGTCCGTCGTCCCTCTCGTTCAGCGGCTCGACGGACTTGCTCCTCGTACTCAGGTGTTCGTTTAGCGGCAGCTGTCACAGCTTCTATAAGTTAATTATAAGATTTACGGTGAAATGTAATGCCAACTAATGGAAAATTGATTTCTGTCTTACTTGATGCTTCTGCCATTTCCTTGGCCTGATCGCGCACATCCTGACGTCGTCTATTCACAAGATGGCGCTGGCTCTTGCCGTATTGCAGTAGAGCACGTTTCTCCAGATCATTGATTTGTGGTGACTTGGCAGCCAGGCAATCAACCAAATCGTTAACATAACACTTGATTTCCTGATAGAACTTGTATTTGGCAGCTGCCGTTGGCGCATTCTGTTGGCATTCCAGCTCCTGTAGCTTCAAGGATTTCAGCTCGTTGAGAATGCGTGTAATAGTGGCACTATGATCATCATTGCGCTCTTGCAGCTCATTGATGCGTTTTGTGATCGCTGTACGCATCTCTTGTGGTGTTCGCAGCGCTGTTGCCTTAGATTTCTCTTTTTTCGGTTTAGAGAAACTTGATCGCATTGTTGATACCAAATTACTACTTTTGTCCATTGCGTTCTTTGCATAGGCTTGCTCCAGCAGCGTTGAAGTTGACGGCGGCACTTGATTGACTGCATCCTCCAGTTCCAGGGTTCCTATGCCACTAGGTGCCGCTGGCTTGATCATGAAACGTGACAGAACTGTCTCATGCTGAGCATGCACCAATTGGGCTCCAGTGACACCTTTTCGAATTTGTTGATTCTCCCATTCGTGCATTTCACGATCGGAATCTTCCTCGGTTACTAAAGTATGAATTGAACAACGATTAGAGATTACACAAAAAAAAAAACATTCTTTAAGAGCAACAAAAATGATGTGCTATCGACGTGACGTGACGTGGGACACAGCACTCTAGCTGTCCAAACTCTACATACAATCATTTTCAACAGCATAGAACTGCTCACGCCGCTCTTCACGCTCCTTACGACCAGTTATGTCGTTCATATCCATACGTTCCTCGTCGTCCGATTGATCGCCCTCGACATCTTCACGTGGCAATCGAGTGCTAAGTTTGGGCGGTTCCTTCGGTTCTTCTATTGGTATATAATCACCAGCACCTACAAAAAAAAATAGACTTGAAAAAATATAACTTTAAATATCATATAATCTTACCTTGCTCTCTGGCTCGTTGCCTGCGTTTACGTGCCGCATGAATCATCGCCGCATCAGGTATGGAACCACTCTCGAGCATTTGCTTTAAGTGCTCTGGCTTTGAGAAGCGATGTCGCGATTTATCACTGTCACCATCATCATCCAGTCCCTCTTCGTCGCTTAAATCATCGCGTCCAGCACAAAGTGCTGCACGTCCATTTAAAACGACATCAGGCGTTTCAGACTTTTTGACAACAAGCTGATTTTGGGAGCAACAGTAAATCACATATTATTGAACGAATTTTAATCAGGGTTTTAATAAATGAAATAATTAAGAAACCCACTTCGAGACAAGCAAGGGTAATACAACATTTCAAATGGTTAAGTCAGTTGATCTCAATTGTCTCGAATTGTGCACAAGCTTTGAAATTGGAAAACGTGCATTAATTTTTTATAGATTACAAAGTGACAGAACTTAAAATCAAAGTTAAACTTATTTACAACAACTACTAAAATTAGTCAACAAGGATGTGTCTTATGGCTGCTGCTGTATGTATTTGGTGCGCAATACATTTAGCGGAATATATTTTGAATTACAGAAATCTATAGTCAAGCCAAAGACATATCCAAGAATAATAGATTTTTCTTTATTTATTCCTATTGGAAATTGGACTGGTCCATTCATTTTATTTGTGTTTTGTTTTGTACGTAAATCGTAAAAAATTTGTTCTGTTTGTAGAAAAATTGAATAATAATAACCTTACCACAAAGTCGTCTGTGCGTATTTCGGTTTGGATCATATCATTATCACACTTTTTACTTTTACTTTGTACGCTCGCATTGTCACTCGTCGTACTCGATGCACTTTTATATCTACTAGAATTGGTGGCATGACCACTGGACGACTCTAAATGCTGTTGTTGTGTTGTCGTACTACCATTTTCATGACCCATCAGGAGTTGTCCACCAGAATGTCCAGAGTGCTCCGCTCGTTCCTCCCGCTTCTTCTTGCGCCGTTCCTTGTCCAGCATTCGCATTACTTTTTTGCTATGCGAAGATTTGCGCACTTGAAACACCTCCCCATCATCCTCTGCAGAATCATTCAAAGCCAATTAATCAATCAATATGATTAGATCGAATTGGACTTACCATCGTCAGCAAAACTAAGTAATGCCTTGGGTTTGTTATGAGCTAAGCCAGTTGTTGCACCATTATCTTCGGATTGTTTTATAGATTTCTTACTTTTATCTTTATCCCGCCGGCCGCTGGATAGCGAATTTATGGGCGGAGGGGGTGTTTCCAAGTCTCCATCAACGTCCATGGCGGACGCGTTGTCGTCCTCGTCGGCATTGCTAGAGAACACGCGACGCTGTATTTTCTTCGGTTTGCGAAACAGCGACATTTGCTTCACTAATTTTATCTTTATGAATGTTATTTAATTGTATTTGCCAAATTTCTTATAAAGAATTAAGTCCCAAAACTTTTGCAAAAAAATCTTCACTTTTATTATCGATATTACCGACTCGATAATAACTTATCGAATGACAGCTAGGGGTGAATCATAAATGTTTTCTTAACAGTCGACAGCTGTTTACGTTAACATTAGGACAAAGCACTAACAGAAATTTTCGAATTTGATGCTTAATACAATAATTCTAAATCAAGTATTTTATCTTATGCGTGAACATAGTTAGTTCTTAAGGAAAGTACACGATTAGAAAATATAGTCTAGGCACGTAGATTTTTTAAATACACACAGAAAAAACTATTTATTTTGTGTCTTTACAGACATATTTTAAAAATATACCAATATCAAACTTTTGCACATTGGTATATTTTGGCGATAAAACGTATATTTTCATTGTGTATCATACGGTTACACTACAAGACAGGTGTTAAATCGTACAACGAGCTAGCTGGGCGCAGTTCAATATATATCCAATCGTTGGGGCTCCCAGTTTTTTTTATATATATAGCTAAAAGAAATATTTGTTAGAAACTTATTTTATCGGAATACTATGGGTATCAAAGGCTGCGAGGTGCAACTAGACAATCCATGGAACACATACTACGCCGGGCAGACAGTCAATGGTCAGGTCAAAATAACTTTTGATTCGCCAAAAAAAGTGCGAGGTGAGCACTCATATTTATACTAGAAATATTTAATGTGATCTGAGCCCGCATTACTCATAAGAATGACGGCATCACAACAATGAGAGGTTTTCTAAATACATCCTATTGACGTTAAATAGTGTTCTACATAATAACTTTAATAAGAACATCCTTCACATTGTCTCTCCCTCCTACCTTAATGCCGGTTCCGTTATACGTAGGTTCCACCCATTTGAGCAAAACAATTAAAGTGGACCCAGAATTCATTTCGAATTAAAGTGGTACTTAATGTTATTAGATTAAAATTATTGAATAAATTTGAATTATGAAATTAGTTCTCCGATTCTAATTGGAAATCTAAGTTTTATTAAGGTCAATCCATTGCTATGACAATACAATGATGCTGATGACGATGATGTCATCGATGTGGTAGTCATAGTGACAGCCAGAAACGCAGAGCTGAGCAGAGCAGAGCATAACACTCGTCGCAGTTGACTTTTATTAATAGAATTTGTAGCAAAGCAAACGGTTGTCGTGCTTTCTGTAATGCGACAGCAATATCTTGTTTATTCTTAAATTGATAACTACTTCTTCACTTCGCAGGCATTATAATACGGTTTCTTGGCGAAGCAAACACAGAATGGACCGAGGAACGTAACGTAACGTCCAGTGAGGGGAAGACTGAAAACGAGATCACACATCTGAAGGGTCATGAAGAGTATTTCAAGATCCAATACTATCTGCTCGGCGGTAAAAATAGTAAGTTACTTAATAATAATTTAAAATTGAACAGTATGCTTAGTCACGATCTTTCGAACAGGTTCGGAGACTGAGCTACCGCCAGGCACACATACCTATCCGTTTACGTGTGCCTTACCCCCAACATTGCCATCTTCATTTGAGGGCGAGTTTGGTCATGTTCGGTACACCATTAAAGTCACCTTGGATAGGCCATGGAAGTTTGATCAGGATATGAAAATGGCCTTTACGGTCATAGCCCCTGTTGACTTGAATCTGAATCCGCGTGTTAAGGAGCCTTTTAAACTCGAGTTGGAGAAAGCATTTTGTTGTTTTTGTTGTCGTTCTGGACCACTAGCTGTCATAACGAGCATACCTCAAACAGGTTATGTTTCGGGACAAATATTGCCAATAACCTGCGAGGTTGATAATACAAGCAACGTGAACCTAGCCGCAGTTAAATTTGAACTGCGCAAGCTTGTCACGTTCCACACCAATCAACCACGCAGTGAAAAACGCGAATCGAAAGTGATAATTGCACAATTAAGTGTTGGACCGGTCAATGGTGGAGAATCTCGTACATTTACGCAGCAAATGGAAATTCCTGCATTGCCACCAACAAATTTACTCAACTGCGGCATAATTGCGCTCGACTACGATTTGCATGTAGAGTGTGACGTTAGCGGACCTCATCGTAACCTCACTGGTAAAGTGCCCATCACTCTAGGCACAATACCATTAGCTGCTCTGAGGCCACAGACGGATGATCCTTCACTAGCTCCAACCCAGCCAGTGAGTCCAGTCAGTCCGCCTGGTGATGGTAATTTGGGTGGTGCCCTTGGTTGGAATGTCGCTGATAGCGCAGGCGGTTCGCTCTATCCAAACATACGTAAGTGGTGGTAAAAATCACAGCAAAAACTCATTTTAATATATTTATTTTTTCGTATAGCGCCTCCTCAATTCGTTGAAACAGAATATCGCGCACCCACCATAACGCGTAGCGACGACTCGGAGCATACTCAAATTATTGGAGACAATGCATTTGCACCAAGATATCCAACTTTTCAGTTCAAGAATGCTACAGCACCAGCAACAAGTCCTTAAATTATGGCTGTTGATTTAATTTTGCGTTTTTCTCGCATTTAAAGATACGCTTTCCGTCCAAAAGGAAGCAGAAATATATTACTCAGCACAAAAAGAATATTGTCATTTGTAATCTCAGTCGACGTTCAAATACGATTTTTATTACCAGTTGCAATAAAATATTTATAAAATATTTATATTAATTTTAAATTTAACAACATTTATTTACTGCCCGGCTTACTTTTGGCCATTTTGAGACATTCTTCTTTAATTTGTTTACCCTTTTCTTTTTGGGCTTTTCGTTTAGCCTCCTCTTTACACTTGCTTGCTAAAGCCTTTTCGGCCAATTTTTTACAATGCTGTTTAAGTCTGTCTATTAACTTCTGCTTCGCCATCTTTTCACATTTTTTCTTCTGTGCTGCTTCCGAACATTTCTTTTTTAGCTTATCTTCTTTTTCTTTCTCTGCCAATTTAGCGCATTTTTCCTTCTCAGCCTGTTCCTTGCATTGCTTTTTCAGCTTATCCTCTTTGGAGTTGCCTTTCTTTGATTTACATTTTTCTTTGGACTTGTCTCCTTTGCTCTTTTTGTCCTTGCTCTTTTTGTCCTTGCTCTTTTTGTCCTTGCTCTTCTTGCCCTTGCTCTTCTTGCCCTTGCTCTTTTTACCCTTTTTGGCCAGTTTAGCGCACTTTTCTTTTTCAGCCATGGACTTACACTGTTTTTTAAGCTTTGCTTTTTTCTCCTTTTTGGCCATTGCACTACATTGCTTCTTAAGCTTCGCTTCTTTTTCTTTCTTAGCCATTGCAGCACATTGCTTCTTAAGCTTGGCTTTCTTTTCTTTCTTAGCCATTGCAGCACATTGCTTCTTAAGCTTGGCTTCCTTTTCTTTCTTAGCCATTGCCGCACATTGCTTCTTAAGCTTGGCAAGCTTCTCTTTCTTAGCCATTGCTGCACATTCTTTTTTTAACTTTGCTTCCTTTTCCTTCTTGGCCATTGCCGCACATTCTTTCTTTAACTTTGCTTCCTTTTCCTTTTTGGCCATTGCTTCACATTCCTTTTTTGCTTTGGCTTCCTTTTCTTTCTTGGCCATTTGATCACACTTTTCTTTTTCTGCCATTGCTTTACATTGTTTTTCAATTTGGCCCTTTTTACTTCCTTTGCCACCTTTGCCACCCTTGCTTTTCTTGCCTTTCTTGCTTTTCTTGTCTTTCTTGCTTTTCTTGCCTTTCTTGGCGAGCTTAGCGCATTTTTCTTTTTCGGCCATTGCTTTGCATTGCTTTTTTAGTTTGGCATCCTTGGATTTGCCCTTCTTGGATTTACCCTTTCCTCCTTTTCCCTTTTTTCCATCTTTACCACCCTTACTTTTCTTGCCTTTCTTGGCTAATTTAGCACACTTCTCTTTTTCAGCCATTTTGGCGCATTTTTGTTTTTGGGCCATGTCCTTGCATTGCTTTTTTAGTTTGGCATCTTTGGATTTTCCCTTCTTAGATTTACCCTTTCCTCCTTTACCACCCTTGCTCTTCTTGCCTTTCTTTGCCAATTTAGCACATTTTTCCTTTTCGGCCATTGCTTTGCATTGCTTTTTTAGTTTAGCACCTTTGGATTTGCTTTTCTTAGATTTACCCTTTCCTCCTTTTCCACCTTTACCACCCTTGCTCTTCTTCCCTTTCTTTGCCAATTTATCACATTTTTCCTTTTCGGCCATTGCTTTGCATTGCTTTTTTAGTTTGGCGTCTTTGGATTTGCCTTTCTTGGATTTGCCTTTCTTAGATTTTCCCTTTCCCTTGGATTTTCCTCCCTTGCCACCTTTGCTTTTCTTGCCTTTTTTAGCCATTTTCGCACATTTCTCTTTCTCAGCCATTGCCTTGCATTGCTTCTTCATTTTCTTCTTCTTGTCTTTTTCAGCCATTTTGGCGCATTTTTGTTTTTGGGCCATGTCTTTGCACTGCTTCTTCAGTTTAGCATCTTTGGATTTGCCCTTCTTAGATTTACCCTTTCCTCCTTTTCCACCTTTACCACCCTTGCTCTTCTTCCCTTTCTTTGCCAATTTAGCACATTTTTCCTTTTCGGCCATTGCTTTGCATTGCTTTTTTAGTTTGGCGTCTTTGGATTTGCCTTTCTTGGATTTGCCTTTCTTGGATTTGCCTTTCTTAGATTTACCCTTTCCTTTGGACTTTCCTCCCTTTCCACCTTTGCCCTTCTTGCCTTTCTTGGCCAATTTAGCACACTTCTCTTTCTCAGCCATTGCTTTGCATTGCTTTTTCATTTTCTTCTTCTTGTCCTTTTCAGCCATTTTGGCGCATTTTTGTTTTTGGGCCATGTCTTTGCATTGCTTCTTCAGTTTAGCATCTTTGGATTTGCCCTTCTTAGATTTACCCTTTCCTCCTTTTCCACCTTTACCACCCTTGCTCTTCTTCCCTTTCTTTGCCAATTTAGCACATTTTTCCTTTTCGGCCATTGCTTTGCATTGCTTTTTTAGTTTGGCATCTTTGGATTTCCCTTTCTTGGATTTGCCTTTCTTGGATTTGCCTTTCTTGGATTTTCCCTTTCCCTTGGATTTTCCTCCCTTGCCACCTTTGCTTTTCTTGCCTTTTTTAGCCATTTTCGCACATTTCTCTTTCTCAGCCATTGCCTTGCATTGCTTTTGCATTTTCTTCTTCTTGTCCTTTTCAGCCATTTTGGCGCACTTTTGTTTTTGAGCCATGTCCTTGCATTGCTTTTTTAGTTTGGCATCTTTGGATTTGCCCTTCTTAGATTTACCCTTTCCTCCTTTTCCACCTTTACCACCCTTGCTCTTCTTGCCTTTCTTTGCCAATTTAGCACATTTTTCCTTTTCGGCCATTGCTTTGCATTGCTTTTTTAGTTTGGCATCTTTGGATTTGCCTTTCTTGGATTTGCCTTTCTTGGATTTGCCTTTCTTAGATTTACCCTTTCCTTTGGACTTTCCTCCCTTGCCACCTTTTCCCTTCTTGCCTTTCTTGGCCAATTTAGCACACTTCTCTTTCTCAGCCATTGCCTTGCATTGCTTTTTCATTTTCTTCTGCTTGTCCTTTTTAGCCATTTTATCGCACTTTTGTTTTTGGGCCATGTCCTTGCATTGCTTTTTTAGTTTGGCATCTTTGGATTTTCCCTTCTTAGATTTTCCTTTCTTAGATTTACCCTTTCCTCCTTTTCCTCCTTTTCCTCCTTTTCCCCCTTTTCCTTTTTTTCCACCTTTTCCACCTTTGCTCTTCTTGCCTTTCTTTGCCAATTTAGCACATTTCTCTTTTTCTGCCATTGCTTTGCATTGGCTTTTCATTTTTTTCTGTTTATCGTCCTTAGCCATTTTGGCACACTTTTGTTTTTGAGCCATGTCCTTGCATTGCTTTTTTAGTTTGGCATCTTTGGATTTTCCCTTCTTAGATTTACCCTTTCCTCCTTTTCCTCCTTTTCCACCTTTACCACCCTTGCTCTTCTTGCCTTTCTTTGCCAATTTAGCACATTTTTCCTTTTCGGCCATTGCTTTGCATTGCTTTTTTAGTTTGGCATCTTTGGATTTGCCTTTCTTGGATTTACCCTTTCCTTTAGATTTTCCTCCATTGCCACCTTTGCCCTTCTTGCCTTTCTTGGCCAATTTAGCACACTTCTCTTTCTCAGCCATTGCTTTGCATTGCTTTTGCATTTTCTTCTTCTTGTCCTTTTCAGCCATTTTGGCGCACTTTTGTTTTTGGGCCATGTCCTTGCATTGCTTTTTCAGTTTGGCATCTTTGGATTTGCCCTTCTTAGATTTACCTTTTCCTCCTTTTCCACCTTTACCACCCTTGCTCTTCTTCCCTTTCTTTGCCAATTTAGCACATTTTTCCTTTTCGGCCATTGATTTGCATTGCTTTTTTAGTTTAGCGTCTTTGGATTTGCCTTTCTTGGATTTGCCTTTCTTGGATTTGCCTTTCTTGGATTTGCCTTTCTTAGATTTACCCTTTCCTTTGGACTTTCCTCCCTTGCCACCTTTGCCCTTCTTGCCTTTCTTGGCCAATTTAGCACACTTCTCTTTCTCAGCCATTGCTTTGCATTGCTTTTTCATTTTCTTCTTCTTGTCCTTTTCAGCCATTTTGGCGCACTTTTGTTTTTGGGCCATGTCCTTGCATTGCTTTTTCAGTTTGGCATCTTTGGATTTGCCCTTCTTAGATTTACCCTTTCCTCCTTTTCCTCCTTTTCCACCCTTGCTCTTCTTCCCTTTCTTTGCCAATTTAGCACACTTTTCCTTTTCTGCCATTGCTTTGCATTGCTTTTTTAGTTTGGCGTCTTTGGATTTGCCTTTCTTGGATTTGCCTTTCTTAGATTTACCCTTTCCTTTGGACTTTCCTCCCTTGCCACCTTTGCCCTTCTTGCCTTTCTTGGCCAATTTAGCACACTTCTCTTTCTCAGCCATTGCTTTGCATTGCTTTTTCATTTTCTTCTTCTTGTCCTTTTCAGCCATTTTGGCGCACTTTTGTTTTTGGGCCATGTCCTTGCATTGCTTTTTCAGTTTGGCATCTTTGGATTTGCCCTTCTTAGATTTACCCTTTCCTCCTTTTCCTCCTTTTCCACCCTTGCTCTTCTTGCCTTTCTTTGCCAATTTAGCACATTTTTCCTTTTCGGCCAATGTTTTGCATTGCTTTTTTAGTTTGGCGTCTTTGGATTTGCCCTTTTTGGATTTGCCCTTCTTGGATTTGCCCTTCTTGGATTTGCCCTTCTTGGATTTGCCCTTCTTGGATTTGCCCTTCTTGGATTTTCCTTTGCCTTTGGACTTTCCTCCCTTGCCTTTGCTTTTCTTGCCCTTTTTAGCTAATTTAGCACATTTTTCTTTTTGAGCCATTTCCTTGCACTGTTTTTTCATTTTTTTCATTTTCTGTTGCTTTTCCTTCTTAGCCATTTTGGCGCACTTCTCTTTTTCTGCCATTGCCTTGCATTGTTTCTTTAGCTTGCCATCTTTGCCCCCTTTACCATCTTTACCTCCTTTACCACCTTTACCACCTTTACCACCTTTACCACCTTTACCACCTTTACCACCTTTACCACCTTTACCTCCCTTACCTCCCTTACCACCTTTTCCACCCTTTCCACCTTTACCTCCTTTACCTCCTTTGGCCATTTTTGCACATTTTTCTTTTTCCGCCAACGCTTTACATTGTTTTTGAAGCTTATTCTTTTTGGACTTTGCACTACCACCAGATTTCTTGCATGTTGCTTGCTTGGCCAGTTTTTTACACTGCTTTTTTAACGTCTCCAGTTTTTCTTGCTTGGCTTTTTTGGTGCATTTCTGTTTCTGGGCCAATTCATCGCACTGTTTCTTAAGCAATTCCGTTTTGACCAATTTATCGCATTTCGCTTTAAGCTCTTCGATCTTGGCTAATTTCTCGCCATTGGCTTGTTTGGCCATTTGATCACATTTTTGTTTTAATTGTTCTAATCTAGCCAATTTGTCAGGTTGCTCGTTAGTTCTTAGATTGGGCTTAGCTTCAGCAATAACAGTGGCTTTCTTTAGCTTCTTTGCTTTTTGATCCTCTTCGACAAGTTTCTGACATGCTTTACGTAATTTTTGCGCTAGCGTTTTGCATTGTTCCTTTAATTTGTCCGTTTGACTTTGACAGGCCTTTGGATTAAGATCAGGGGACAATGTAGCGAGCTTACGAGTTTTTAATTTGAGTGTCGCCGAGAACCCATCTATATTGGAAGGTTTGAAAGCTAGAGGTGAATTTAATTTTATAATTTAAATTACTTACTTTTCTGCGTTATTCTTATTTCATTCTTGTTATGCGCAATGCTAAGATTCTGTGCTAAAACTTTAGGTCTAACAAATTTTTGAAGAAAGCCATTACAGCACTGCGGCCTACATTTGAACGTCACTTTAGACTGAGAATAACAATTACATGAACGGAAATAGCGTTGGGCGTGAACTGGTGTGTTGTTACCAAAAGTTAATACAGTTCGTCTAAACATTTTTTAGCCCGAGCTATTTTTGTAAATTTTGGACTTAAATTTATTACGGTAAATTTTGTTCTGTTCCCAGAGAAGGTTTAGTAAAGTGTGTGGATTTTTTATTTATCGTCCCAGCCACTAAAACCTTCAGCTGACATTCGTTCTCTCACCTACTAAGACTATTATAAAAAGTATTCAAAACAATTATAAATCGGAAGTGTGAATGGTGTAAGTGGGTGCTATCAAATCAAATTATTTACATAAATGTGTTGCACAATATATAAATGGTATTTTAATCAAAAATGAAGGAAAGAGAGTCAATGGGAAAAATTACAAAGTACTTTCTTATAATTTATGTCACCACCTCATATCTGAATCTAATGACTGCCATAATAAGCAAAATAATATTACTGCTCTTTCCTGGAAGACCATTTTATTGATATTCAAAAACTCTCTCTCAATTTTTTTGGTTTAAAAAATGAATTTATATTGGTATTGCGAGTCCCATTTAATTTGTAGAAAATAAAATAACGTAAGTTATTATATGATTAAACATTAATAGACACAATGCATTAATTAACTTCTAGTTAGCCAAACTATTTTCTTGACTACCCAGCTTAACCCGCAGCTAAGCCTGCGTTGCACTCGTAAACTGTGAAAGAATTCTATGTTCCAACTTGCCTATTAGAAATACAGTTATTGAACTACTTTAAAAGGTTAGGAGCTAGCCTTTGGGTTTTTATTTTTATTTTAATTGCAGTCACATCATCTCACATCAGAGCAAAGAATTTATGTATAAGAATATACTTTATTCATACAAATTACAGCAAGTATAAAAATGCATATCAAGTGGTTCCTGGTAAGCAGTCTCAACTGACAGTCTCACCGTCTGATATATTTAATTTCAGAATTTTGTATTATCGGTTTTAAAACATTTTTTATTGGTCACATTAATTTATTTCTTTTGAAGTCCACTTCTTTCTGCATCTATTAGATATTATTATTATTATTGTACTTCGGCCTTTCAATTATCCAAGTCTCGCTGCCAACACGTTAAGTTTCTTCGTTCTTCTCCTCAACAATTTTGGAAGTAACTGGAAAAACAGACTGTTTCGAAATTAGTGAATATCTGTTCATTTTAATTGACCTACAAATAACCTAAATTCATAAAATTTATTGAGGTAAATGTGCGAGCTGTTATCAAGCATAATTTATACTCGAATTACTACATGCAAATACGTAGTAGTAAACCAGACCGACGTCATTCACCTCGATATGACATTGAATTGCCATCAAGTGCGAACCGATAATGCTAAATAGATTAAATTTTTTTGTATTTCGGTTTTGTTGCCTAGTAGAAGAGTATCCCAAAGAGCTGTATTTTACTCGCTATTCAAGTACAATTTCTTACCCGAACGCCTAGACAAATATGTTGACCCGAACTTTTAAATCTTCGAAAGTTCTTTTTAGGAACGTTGCTGGGTTTGCGTCCGATTTTCCTACCGAGAGATCCGCCCTTAATTTGAACATCAAATTTCTCATCGACCCTCTCGATCTTATTAACGCGCTTCTTATGTTTTTGCTCATTAACTGATCCTCCCTGTATTGCAATTTTTCCGTCATCAAAGCTAACATATTGGCTTTTTTCCGTTGTCGATTCAATCTTTTTCTGTTTATCATATTTCTCCCGCTCCTTACATATAGACTTAGCACCTAGGCCTTGCTTCGATAAATCCGGGGAAATGAAGACTTTTTCACTTTCAGTTTTTTTCGAACTGTTTTTCTTGGAGTCAGAGTTTTTTTTGCGAACGCTACGCAGCTGAGTAGTTTCATTTGAAATGAAAATTGAACTACCAACGATAGACAATGTGGTGAAATTTCTTTGATTGCTATCATTTTTTCTCCCTACCAACTTGAACAAAAATTCGGATAATGTCATTTTTTTATTTTTTTTCGGGCGTCTATTTCTCTCCTGCTTTAATCGCTCTTTACTCCGCTGTTTTGCAGCCTCATGAAGGCGTTTGGCTTTGTCAATATATCGTTTAGCATACTCATATTCCTCATTGTCACGTTTAATTCGATGAGACGGTATTTCTGCATACTCTTGATAGTCTTGATTTCGTGTTTCGGAACCGTGTCTAATTTTAACATCTGATGTGTGTTTGCTTGTAAGTTGTAAGTTTTGTTTATCATTTTCATTATGGCGTTTCTCTTCATTTGGGTTTATAGAATCATCTTGGAATTTAAATTTAGATAACTCCTCACGCTCAGTTTTCTTTGCACGATATATATTCTTAGGCTGATTCCTCGTATGCATCCTATTTGTTGGCGAGTATTCAAATCTCTCATTCAACTCTCCCTCTGACTTGGTTGTATAAAGATCACCGGGTGTTAAAGGGTTTTCTGATTTCATTTCATTTTCATATTTATTATACTTCTGAACTAAAGTTTCAGCATCATTGCGTTGCCCTAAATTACCAATTTCCGCCTTAGAATTGAAATCTGATCTGTTGCTTATTTTTGATAAGGAAATATAATCTTGATTCAATGGTTTATCTGTGCTACTTTCTTCTAATGCTACAATCGTTGAGCTTTTTACTCTACTCTTATCGGCGTTTTGTTGGTCGTTATAGCGATCCGTTTTAGAAATTTTAGTCTTGGACTTAATTTTACTTCTAAATTCGTTTGCAGTTGTACTACTAGAAGCATAAGGTTCGGGAACTTTACTAAATTTATCTGGTTGATATTCAACTCGTTCGAATGTAGATGTATTGTACATAATGGTTTCATTTGGAGTACACTCAGAGTTGGAACGATAAAGATCACCGGGCGTTAAATCGTTTTCTGATTTCACCAAAGTTTTCTTTTCAGAATTATTTTTATCAGAGGTTCCTGATGTACCCGCAGTATTTGAAAACTTTTTATAGTATATTGATTTCCCTTCGAAAATGGAGTCAACCGGATTATACTTTCTATATGATTTTGCTGAATTCAAAGCGGACCTTTTTTTATTTTTAGATGATCTACGAATTTTCATGTTTTCCACGTCTCCAAAAACTGGATCGACAGGATTAAATTTGGTGGTGTCCTTATTTTCACTAAAATTGCCCATTATTGTCTCTCCAGAGGTCCGTTCATATTCATCATTATAAGGTTGTTCATCAAAGTTCATCGTCGTGGCGCTATGGAGCTCAATTGAATCTGATGGCACCCCGGTCTTCCTTTGGGACACATTATTCACTCTGGTTTCGGTATTATTTCCATCATTTTTAATGCCGAACTGCGACGATTGATCATGAATCAAGTTGGCGGGCCTGTTTGCAAACTCCTGACTTGATTGCCACTGCTTTTCAGCTGCAATATTTAATTGTTGATTAGCGCGAATTTTGGATTTGGCCTCAAACAGCATTGCAACCGTGCCTCTCAGAGGTGTCTTGCGATTTTTATTATATTCTATATTGCTCGCTAATGTGCCATATTCTGCCTTCTCATTAAATTTCGACGACAAACGGGAATCCATTTCGATATCATTTAACGTTTCGCTGGTAAACATGAACTGCGCATCTGTGTCAACTTTATCTACAATATCCGATTTATTGAATTTCTCCCTTTTATTGGATTGTGAGTCAGACATTTCAATGTCAAAATCATCCTTATCATGGGGTTTGTGTTTTAACAATTTTTTGTTTATGGGATTATCGAAGTTTTTGCCGTCTACATCAATTGGAAAAATATATGGATTCTCTAAACTACCCAATGCCATTACCGAAAGATCGCTTTCAGTTTGATTTGTATCCACCTCTTGACTGGAATCCACTCTTTCATTATAGTAGTTCTTTAGGCATTCTGCCTCCGATATATTCGAATTTTTCACAAAAGATTCATAAGGAGTCTCATTTGAGCTTTCTGCAACTATATCCCTCATTTTAAATGATTTGCTTTTATCCTCTAACTTGGGGCTTACAAGAGCGATAGGATCATTTGGATTAGCTTGAAGATCAATTGATTTAGCCTTATGCTGCTTAAGCTCGGGAACTTCAGATAAAGACGCGGTACTGTCCACAATGCTTCCATCATCTTCGTGGTCATGAATTTGAGCTGGTATTTTGAAAGTTTCCGCTTTTGATTCATTCTCGACTGATTTATTTGAATCGAAATCGTAAATTGAAGATTGTTGTTGTAAATGTGCACGATGAACATCTGCGTGGGTGGGAATTCGTAAGCTGTGATTTTCTTGAGAAGCATCCTCTTTTTTTACAGAGGCACCCGGTCCCACACTCTTTATATTTGAATCGAGGTTTGCATCATTTAATATACTCTTAATGTGTTCAAAATTTTCCTCACAAACCTTTTCAATGTGCGTAAATTTACTTCTCTTCTCAAAATCATTATCCGCTGCCACTTTTGTTGGAGTTAAAGCCAGTTCGATATTTTGTGATTTATCAACCGAATCTTTCATTGCATTAGATTTATTTGGAAAAACATGTGAATCCACTTTTGTATCCCAATCTTTAGTCATAATTTTAGGATCGTAAGCTTCGCCTGCAGGCTCTAATGAATCGATTGTTGTCTCAAAATCGTGTATTTTGGAGCTGTTTTCCAAGTCTATCATTGCATTCTTACTTGATTGAGTAGTAGCGAGAGAACCACCAACTTTAGTTGCGGAACGATTCGCATTGACTGAATTAAATCTGTGTATTTTTGATTTTTCATCAAAATTTATCGTTGCATTCTTATTAGGATTGTCTGAACGAAGAGACTCGCTAGCTTTAGTTGCGAAAACGTTTGGATCGGCTGACTTAAAATCGGGATTTATGGTGTTTTTATCCAAGTCCATCGGTGGAAATTTAACAGTAGATGTCACTGATTCATATTCACGAATTCCGGGTGTTTTTTCCAAGTTTGAAGCACGAGGGACATCATTTTCAGTTTTCTTCCATTTTGCTCCCGAATAACATTTGTTATCTTTGGATTGTTTACCAAACTCTCTTGTTGTATTTTCACCATGTTTAGCTGTAGTAGAAGAACCGCCAGCTTTAGTTGCATAAACATTTGAATCGACTGAATTGACTGACTTGTTCGCTGCCATCGCAGTCGCTTCAACGCCACAACTAAGTTGATCAGCTTCACCAACAGATTCGTTTGGTGTCGTTTTATCAGAACGATGTATTTTCAATGTGTGTGGTTTCGCAGATGATGATCTCTTCATTTCTTCTTTTTTACCTTCTTTAGGGGTGCTCAACATGTTCTTACTTTGCTGATGTGTTTTGATCCTGCTATCGATACCACTGTCATTATTGCTTTCATGAAAGTACCGAAGTGTTACAGGTAAAGTGCATCTTATTCGCCGAAAGACATTGAAACTTCTAGAGAATCGACAGGATATATTTGCCATTTGTGTAATTGGCCTCCAATCTTACGAATTTTTAGCGAATTTCTAAAAAAATCTATTGAAACTACAAAAATCAAATTTAGTTTGAGGCCAATACATCTATGTTCTGTAATGTATTTTAACAATTACATTACTCTGACTGATGGTGCAAGTTATATCTTGTTTGACCTAAAATACTGTATTGTCCCAAGGTTGGACGTATAGTTTTGATTTATCCACGTAAGCCTTCTCAGTTTTTGTAGCGCTGAAATGAATATCGAAGTATTAAACGGATAGAATAATTACAATTAAGTCATTCTGCACAGTAATATGAATATTCAAATTCAGAAACGATTTAAAATTTAAAATTTAGGGAAATAAAGTATTTTATTTATTTATTAAAATCTTTAGAAAAATATATGGAAAACTAAAATTTGTCACGATTGTTTGTGTCTCTTGGCTGAACATGTATCATAACTTTGATAGCTCCACCGAGGCCGCATCGTGCTGTGTCAAAGGCCTGTTGAGTTTCTGTTATATCAAAATGATGGGTAACGAGTCGCTTCACATTTGCTTTACCAGATGCAACCATAGCTAAAGCTCCGGAATAGCTATAATACATACATATATTTTAATAATATATTATATTATTTTAATATAACCGCAGATAACTGACTCATTGCAATAACGGAAAACTCCTCGAATGTCCACCTCCCGTATCAGCGCATTTAGGAGAGGAAGCTTAACTTCTTCTGCACCCATCCCCACAACAACAACCACTCCGCCAGATCGCGTTGCCTATAGTCAATAAGCTCAATTAACCAATAGTATGTTACTAGTGCAGCTTACCTTGATGGCCAAGCGAGTACTGCTCTCAGCTCCACAGCAGTCGATAGATATGCCTACATCTTTTTGCATTATGTCATGAACGCACTCCACCACTTTATCGTCCGATTCTTCACGCTGAAGCAGCAAAGTATGTGTAGCACCTAGCTTTTCGGCAACATCCAGACGATCTTGCAGCAAATCCGCAATTAAAATCTCTGTGGCTCCCATAAACTGCGCAGCCTTTAAATAGAATAGTTTGAATATAATTTATAAACAAAACGTTTAGTTTTGCTCTACTACTTACGATCAGCGAGACCAACCCAATAGGTCCTGCACCTAAGATCAACACCTTGGAACCAAGTCCAACATTAGCGCGACGGCAGGCATGCACACCGACCGACAGAGGCTCCAACAAAGCACCTTCCTCCATAGTCACATGATCGGGAAGTTTGAAGCAGAAGTGTGCGGCTTGTTTGTAGTACCGGGTCAGATTTCCATCGTAAGGGGGCGTAGCACAAAAGACCATATCCGGACACAGGTTATATTTACCCGTCTTGCACAACTCACACTTGCCGCAGGGAATGCCCGGTTCCATGGCTACTCTGTCGCCAACAACCAGATGTTGAACTTTGCTGCCAACTTCAGCTACAACACCCGAACTTTCGTGTCCAATAATCATAGGTTTGGTCAACACAAAGTGGCCGATACGACCATTCAGCCAGTAATGGATGTCTGATCCACAAATACCGACACAGTCCATGGCTATCAAAACCTCTGCAGAGTTCACAACATCTTTGTTAATCAATTACTTGTATAACGTTGAAATTTCACATTTACCATCATCTGAAATTTTTGGGATGGGACGTTGTTCCTACATATATACATACATATATCGTATACACATTCATTATGTAACAAACATAGAAAATCAGCACGTACCAAACGTAAGTCTTCAATACCATGCAATACAGCCGTCAGATTGTCCTGTGATATTTAAAAAACATTAAGTCTTCAAAGAATTTATTCACCTAGTAAAATTTCGTCACTAACCTTCTCACTTTCATTGCTTTTATATCTAAAATTCGCTTTATTCCCCTGCCATCCCGATAACGATCGCATCACATTGACATTAGTCTCTTGGAAAAGTTTTCCTATATATTTTTTATGGACAGTGCTATTTGCTCGATTATTAATACGCTCCGTTATATATGATGTTCTCAGACGCCCATAATGATTAAAACTAAGCAGAAATCGCGACGTTGAAATTGACATTTGTGTGATTTAACCTGAATTTTACCTCTAAAATATCAAAACTACTTTTATTTCTGTGTAAATGAAATATATTGTATTAAACCTTGAGCCAATTGATTGATTTATACTGAAAAAATTCTTTTATGGAAATTTTAAAATCTCCTACTTTAAACACTTAGCATTGAATAAATGATTCACTCACAAGTAGCTCATCGAAAAGCCTTCTCTGTTTTAAAGATATCAAAGTAAAGCCAAAGTAAAATAATATAAAGAATTAATAAAATAATACTATAATACAAGTATTAAAGAGTTTAATTTATTATTTGTGCATGTCGCATTCATTTTATTGTTGATAAAACCTTTGTTATCTTAGGGTTAAAATTTAACGGGATTGTTTGTGTCCCTCGGCTGGACATGTATCATAACCTTGATAGCCCCTCCTAAACCATATCGTGCTGTCTCAAAGGCCTTTGCAGTTTCTGTGATATCAAAATGATGCGTTACCAGTCGCTTCACGTTCATCTTACCGGATGCAACCAGAGCCAGGGCGCCAGCATAGCTACGTAAACATTTAAATATTAGGTTTCTCAATGTCAAAGACAATTAAAAAGGGGTCAACTCACTCATTGCAGTAACGGAAAACCCCTCGAATGTCCACCTCACGTGCCAACGCATTGAAGAGCGGGATCTTCACTTCTGGTGCACCCATGCCCACTATAACAACCACTCCGCCAGATCGCGTAGCCTGCCATTAAATTACACTTGATTAAAAAGATATATATATAATATTGTTATGATATTGCATACAAAGATCGCCTGGCGAGTGCTGCTCTCGGCTCCACAACAATCAATAGACCTGTCAGGCTCCTCACTCATTGTTTGACGAATACGTTCTGCTACATCTTCGGCGGAATCTTCCCGATTGAGCAGCATTGTGTGAGTCGCTCCCAACTCTTTGGCAACATCCAAACGATCTTGAACCAAATCCGTGATTAAAATCTCTGTGGCTCCCAAGAATTGTGCAGACTTGAAACAGTAGGAATCTTATAGCTTATATAGTTCATAAAACATTGGCACTTTTACTTACGATTAATGTAACCAATCCAATAGGTCCTGCACCTAAGATCAACACCTTGGAACCAAGTCCAACATTAGCGCGACGGCAGGCATGCACACCGACCGACAAAGGCTCCAACAAGGCGGCCTCTTCCATCGTGACATGATCAGGTATCTTGTAGCAGAAGTTTGCGGCTTGCTTGTAGTACCGGGTCAGGTTGCCGTCGTATGGTGGCGTGGCACAGAAGACCATATCAGCACAGAGATTATATTTGCCCTGCTTGCACAGTTCACATTTGGAGCAGGGAACCCCTGGTTCAATTGCAACTCGATCCCCCACAGTTAGATGTTTAACTTTACTGCCAACTTTGGCCACAACGCCTGCGCTTTCGTGACCAATTATCATGGGTTTGGTTAACACAAAATGACCGATCCGTCCATGCGTCATATAATGCACATCTGACCCGCAAATGCCAACGCTATCCATTGCGATCAAAACCTCTGAAGTTTTCAAATAGTTTAAGTTTATCGATTGTCGATATCGATTGCTTTCTATTTTCGCACTTACCATCATCAGAAATTGTGGGTATGGGACGTTGTTCCTGTATTTATTATTTCGGAAAGATTACTCATTAAGCTAGTTCTAGCCGTTCTTATGGACCTTTGCCTTACCAAACGCAAGTCCTCAATACCATGTAATACAGCCGTCAGATTATCCTTTGCCATTTTAAATGCGTACTTTTATTTTATAATTTAATATTAATTTTATACGCCGACCACCGCACAGACAGAAACCCGCTCACTTTGACCGCTGATTCGCTACTAATTCCAAAATATTAGTTGTGGCGCTGTTCGCTGCTCACTTAGCTTTATCAACAACTTGCTATATGTACATATTTGTCAGTATATATGAGGATTAAAGACGTAGGCAGACATGTGTATTCGCGTGTGTTGTCAATTTAAAGTAGGTGTGTTTAGTTTATTTATAGGCACAAACAATATCGGCGTAATTGTGGCTTTCGCCTTCTATTAATATTATCGTCGCACTTACAAACAGCTGTTCTCAACCATACATTTTTTGCCCTGCTTGTTTACATTCATTTGTGTTGGAAGTAAATGCCGGTTAATCAGTCTATCGCACTCACGCCTTTATACATACGTATACTTTATTAAAATCGCGAATAGTGCAATCAATTAATCAAATCGCGTCAAATAGCGGGGAGTAAACAACAAAATAAATAGTAGAACATTGCAATTTTCTTTGTTGAATTTTTCGAAATAATTTATTCATTTTAATAAGTGTTAGTTACATATAGATGCATTCATTATACTCTTGCAGGTAGTATTTCATGTTGGTCATAAAACTTGTATTGTATTAGATCTCAGATACAGTTGCTACTCAAATTTAAAGAGTACAATTTTCAACGTTTTGAAAACTTAATTCTTTACAAAATGTAAGTGCAATGTTTATCAGTACTATAATAACGAATATAAAAAAAAAAAAAACCAAGTGAAAAATGCACCCGCTTGGAACAAATAAAGCAAGTATGACAGCCGTAATCTGAAGTTAAGCTTCCTCACTATCAGTTTATTTTACTTGGGGTAATTTAAACATGTAATCATTTTTATTGGCGCCAATATAGATTTAACTGAGCAATAATAATAAAGAGCATAACATGTTATTGACTATAGACTGCAAGGGTACTTTATCTTCGGTGCACCGAAGATAGCTCGTCTTTTTTGTTATCAAGTATATCTCTTAACTTTTAGAATATCTATTTAAAAACGTTTTGCTTATATCGCATATACATAGAATTATTATATTATTAGCCTCTAGTCTTGGCCGTTTTACTATATATTTTTAGCACTTAAAAATAAAAAAGTTTTCCGCTTAAAACTAAGAAAAAGTTTCCATCACGACTACAACGCAGTTTACTTGTTAGTTGATTTTAATATAAATGCATAATCCATAAATGCAACATTAATGCTCTGTAGTATAGTATATATTTTAGTGTCGTATATTTTTTAGATTTGGCGTTGACTTGTAAGGAAATAATAACCAATAAATCACAAATGAAGTTCTGGACGTAACCAGCTAATTTCAAAAACATTGAATATTAACGGGTATTCGATCGGGTATGTTTATAGAGACTGATACTGTCCGACTTATATGACTAAAATAGCTTAACCTCTAGGCTCAATAAACTTTGGATACTGATATAGATAGTATATGTTTGTATGTATGTTTTGTTTTTATATAGCACTACAAGTGTATATATCTATGCATATATATGTATTTCAGTATATGTATCTAAAGCTGAATTCGTTTATGAAAGGAACAAACTTGGCCAAAAGGAAACTTAATGCATTGAACTTTAGTTGAGATGTACTCGCAGTACAAAGATACAGATACAGACACAGATTCGCATTCGTATTCGTATTCGAATCTACCATCTACGTTCTAATTACGTTTATCACACATATGGTCGAAAATCGAAACCGTCGTCGTCACAAATATTTCGATTTGAAGCGGCTGCAGCTCTGGGATATACTCCTATAACAATGTATGGCTGATAAGGTAATAAGGGGATGGTCATTGATATATGAAGCTTGGAGCTAGCACTTAATCTGGCTTCGACGGTTCGGCTTTTTTACATGGACAACTCTTGCCTGGGCTTGTTAATATGCAAACGTTGCGGATCTTGGGGAGCAACACAAATATCGGTTAGTATGACCACCTCATAGGGACTGCAGTCGGGCATATGCAGGAAGCCACACAACCAGCCATAAAACCCCTTTTCAATATCTGTGATGTCATTTACCCAGCTGCTGTATTGCAGACTCAGTTGTCGGAAGCCCGAGTACAAACCAAGGCCAAAGGTGCACAGAACTATGACGAGCGGATACGCCACAAATAGAAGCGGAGTGACAAAAATCTTGTGCAGATACGACTTCTCCTCGCAATAATAGTTGAACATATTATACCAGGTCAGAGTGCCAATGTAGAATGAGTACACGGCTGATATGATCGTCACAAAGGGCAAGCAGAGCAGCGAGATTAGAAAGATGTGCAGTCCAACACCGCAGCTGCAAGTGCAGCACAAATTACGCCCCTTTTGCGATTCATTTGCCATGGCATGGGCATTCAACTGCTCCAGTTCCTCACGACTGATGTTAATCTGCAGGTCAATGGACTGACCCTTCTTGCGACCACGCTTTATTGTGCCCGTCATTGTTAAATAGTTGCTGCCATCGCCGGCTTTGCGCGTCTGATAACGCTCCAAGCTTTGATCATATGTGTTGAGCACACTAGTTTCGCCCGACTCCAAATCCTCATAGTTGGTAATGTCGGGCGAGGCACGCTGACTGCGCGCATGCACCGGCAGGTCAGAAGTGCGTATATTGACCCGTTTCTTGGACGACGATCGATTGCTAAGACTGAGACAATCCTGTGACTTACTCAGCTTCGCATCCAGGCTGCTTTCCGAGTAGCAACAGCTGCTGGGCGTCACAGTGCTACTCTCATGGCGCTGTGACGTTGACTTGGTGCCCTGCGAAATCGACTCAAAGTTGTGCAACTCATTAAGATTGTTCGCCGACCTCGCGGACTTGTTACTGTGCTGTGCAGAGTTGGCCGAGTGTGTACTGGCAATTGTATCTTGAGCACCTCCTGCTCCTGGCTCTCCAGGCAGCTGAGGCAATGGTTGCTTGTTCTTGATAATCAATTTGGACTTTAGCAACTCCTCTTCTAGACCCGGATTGGAGGGTGAGAGCTTGGCTCGATTTTGCTGGAAAGGCGGAACGCAAAGGAATGAAAAATGCGAAGTCTTATAGCACAGTGAATATCGGTTAAACGCTATCTTTTGTGTTTTCTGCAATTTCAGATACACGTAACCAATATTTACTGGTAATCCAACAAAATAAGAAAGAACGAAATGAGTCTTACTTGGACATTGACAATGTGGTCAACATAGTTTTGCTTTTTGGCCTCCGCTTTGTTTTGTTGACGTTTACGCGGCGGTATGAAAACAGGGCGTTCCTTTGTTGATGTTGTCACTTCCGCACTCATGGCGGTCTTCCCAACCATTTTGCACTCGAAATTTATACCTACTCACAGATTCTACATATTTTCCTAAGATAATATTATGTTATAGTGTGCTTTTCTAATGTTTCTATGCAGCAACTGTTTATTCAACACACTCAAACTGAATGCACTTCCTTCCGGCTGCTGTCCGTCTCGGCAGCTATGTAATTATTGATTTTTCTTGGAATTTCGTGTCCTTGTGCTGGATTCGCGTTCATTGGCGTTGCCGCCTTTCGACATGCAATTCGGGTCCGGGTTGGGCGGGTAATGTTTACAGCAAGCTCACGCCTGCGCATCCCATTGTTTGCAGTTGCATCCAAACAGCTGTTCATGGCAATATTGTTATAAACGAAACTATATTAAATGAACAATAAAATAAAAAGTAATTAAATGCGATATCGATATTCAACTTATTTAAAATAGTGCACAGTACTGATGGAACATTCCAATTCGCTACACAAAAGCGATAACGATATGCTTCTGACCCTCATATGTTATTAACATAAAATGGCAAATACGATACTTTTCATCGATAAGAAATCAAAGTTCATTGTTGCAATAAGAAATACATTGAACAGCAATAGTAAATAAACGTTTACAAAACATGAATATTCAGTAGCAGCCTTTGCAGAATCTTTTATTAAAAAGTAATTAATAACATGATTTATGGACGTATTATTTTATCACCGGTTTCGTGTACATATTTTATTGAAACTCTGATTGGTGGGAAAAGAATATTAAATTTTTTGAAAATCGCGAAAGATACTGCCTGTTTAAATATCTAACGAACTGTAAGTACAAAAATATAGAAATCCCTAAATTTGGCCTTTAGGGATTTTTATATTTTGGTATATTTTAAAAAATTATCATTTGGTCACACCCTGCCAAGAAAGCTCATATAAGAAACAATTTGTCTGAACGTTCTGCTGTAGGTTTTTTCCATCAGAACTGAGAGCAAGAAGAAGATGTCGGCTACGGAAGGAAAAGTGGGTATTGAGGAGAATTTATTATCTTGAACAAGAGTGATCATTAAATTAATTGACATGTAGGTGATCACATGCAAAGCTGCTGTTGCTTGGGAAGCAAAAAAACCACTTGTTATTGAGGAAATTGAAGTGGCGCCACCTAAAGCTCACGAAGTATGTACCGCAATATCAAAGTCTAAGTGTTACAATTACAGTTCTCAACAAATGTTTTTTGACTAGGTGCGCATCAAAATTACGGCAACAGGAGTCTGCCACACAGATGCTTTCACTTTGAGTGGTGCCGATCCGGAGGGCCTGTTTCCCTCTGTGCTGGGTCATGAGGGCGCCGGCATTGTAGAGAGCGTTGGCGAGGGCGTGACCAATTTCAAGGCCGGCGATCATGTTATTGCACTATATATTCCTCAATGCAATGAGTGCAAGTTTTGCCTAAGTGGCAAGACGAATCTGTGTCAGAAGATTCGCATAACCCAAGGCGCCGGCGTGATGCCCGATGGCACCAGTCGCTTTACTTGCAAGGGCAAACAGTTATTCCATTTTATGGGCACTTCCACGTTCTCCGAATACACTGTTGTTGCCGACATTTCGCTGACGAAAGTCAATGAGACTGCGCCCTTGGAGAAGGTGTGTCTGCTGGGCTGCGGTATTTCTACCGGCTATGGCGCTGCTCTGAATACTGCGAAGGTAACGAAATCAAACACAAAGTTGCCATATCATTAATTATTCAATCATCATTATATCACCTAGGTCACTCCAGGCAGCACGTGCGCCGTCTGGGGATTGGGTGCAGTTGGATTGGCTGTGGGACTGGGCTGCAAGAAGGCTGGTGCCGGCAAAGTCTATGGCATCGATATTAATCCTGACAAATTCGAATTGGCCAAAAAGTTCGGCTTCACTGATTTCGTCAATCCCAAAGAAGTGGCTGACAAGGGTGCTATTCAAAACTATCTGATCGATCTGACTGACGGTGGTTTCGATTACACCTTCGAATGCATTGGCAATGTGAACACCATGCGTGCTGCTCTGGAAGCAACACATAAAGGCTGGGGCACATCAGTAGTCATTGGCGTGGCCGGTGCTGGTCAGGAAATTTCAACGCGACCGTTCCAATTAGTGGTTGGTCGTGTCTGGAAGGGATCTGCCTTTGGTGGCTGGCGTTCAGTCAGCGATGTGCCACGCCTGGTTGAGGATTATCTAAAGAAAGATCTGCTGGTCGATGAATTCATTACCCATGAAATGTCGCTGGCGGAAATCAACGAAGCGTTCGATCTGATGCACAAGGGCGAGAGCATTCGCAGCATTATTAAGTACTAGTATGTCTATACGAAGATACTGTTAATACATTTTTCCACAAAACAATAAAGATTGTAAATCTTGAAAAATATTTGCTTTGACGTTATGTCAGTAAAATTTGTGCAGCATATTTGATATTAACTTAATTTAAATCTGAATTTCAAATGATAGTGGCTTTATTTGGAAAATAGCTGCCTACGCGGGGAAGCGAATTACTCTGTATTGTTTTTATATGACGTATTCTCTTAGCGATAATGTGGCTTATCTGCTTTCCATTCAACTAAATGTGTGAATTGCTGTCTTTCAATTTGTGACCCTGGCATAATTAATGATTATGATGAAATTCGTTATTCTGTCAGCTGCGCATAACCTCTTTTGTGTAAGCGATTTGCCTTTTGCAAAATTCATTTAAAAATCTGTTCGTTACTATTACAATTACTAGAACATATGCGCTAAACAGATATTTAAATTAGAATAACCATGTGTTTTTAACCGTATTGAAAACCACACATCTATAATCTTTAATATGTAAGTATTTATTTCATGTGTTTACTAGACAAGTGTATTTTGTGATGATCTATTAATGATAAATACTACCACAATAATATAAATTTTGTTTTTCATGTTTATAGTAAATGGGCATGCAGTTTGGTATTCTTTGATTTCTATTTAAATTAAACTGATCATTTTAAATGCATACACGTCATTTGCTTAAGAACTATGTACATTATGTCTTTTATTCATACGTGATGTAGAACACAATGTTATTGCATACATAAATAATTAAAATTTCTTATAATTGTTCTGTTCAAATTTTGTCTATGGTCCTTAAAATACTTACACACAAAACATGCATTTAAAATTGGCAATGCGCATTATATGTGGCATTTCGTAATACAATACCTAATAATGTCAATGCTTATTTGAGTATGGATAATGTATAAGAACTACAACTACTATTCAGAGCGGAAAAGTTACGAAATAGTTGAGAATACAGAATACTGAAATTCGAAATGATAAAAAGGCAAGAGTATTTGAGAAATGCAAACATCGTCAACAGTTTTGATCGACCGTATTTGGTTAATACTATTTGATAAAATTGTGAAATCTATTTGAGCACTGCACGGACCAGATTAACTTGACAAAGATGTAGAGATAAAGTTGGCTAACGACACAACACAACCAAGTCGCAAGTTGGTAGTCGCTTCGATTACATTTGAGTGTCGTAGTAGTAGAAATCGTCGAATGGATACCCGTAAAACACCGGGTGCTATGGCACTCACGACCAGCGCGACTTTTGCATGTCGATTTGACCCTCAAGAGTCTTAGCCAAATAAATTACGAATAGCTGCAACAGCGCAATGCCCAGAGCAACTCCAGCGATAACATACAGATTGCGTTCAGCCCAAACACGCACGATTTCAATGCAGCCGCTGGTCCAGATGCGTTTGCTGGCCGCCGCCACCGAATGCTCTTGCACTCCATAGCCGCACATAATGTTGACTAGTCCTGAGCTAATGTCCGTGGCATTGATGCAGCAGCTGTAGGGAACGCCACACTTCTCTACCGAGGGCGATGAACAATTAAAATACTCATTTTTGCCTGCAATATAATTATGTTTAAGGAGGTTGTTTAAGCCACTTGATTCTACAAGCTACTTACTCCAATCCTGGTAGCCAGCATTGCTGAGACCACAGCACTTAAACTCCTGCTGAGCGAAGTCTATAAAATTCTGTAGATCAGAATCGTCGCGATAGGAGTGAATTATCTTGTCCGTAAACTGCAACTCTAGGAAAGAGTTCATGTTTTGTGGGAAGACAAAGCAAATGATGGCTGAAAAGTAGTTGAATTTGAGTGAAATTTGATCGTAGTCAAATGTTAAATTCAGTCCCACCTATCGCCATTTCCATGAGGAAGAAGACAAGCAGGCACATGGAGTAGAACTTGAGTAAGCAAGTATTCTCCCTTAGAGCGCCCAGACATCCAGCAAAGCTAACTACAAATATCACAATACCCGCGATGATCATCACCAGGGATATGTTGAAGATGACATCATAGATCGTCTCAAGCCGAACCCAGCCATTGCCATCCTTAAGCTTGTCCATAAACGCATAGATGCCAATGGCCATCAAGAGACCTCCAAAGAGCCAGAACAAAAAGTTCAGCAGAAATATGAGGTATTTCACACAGCTGGAAACGTATGTAAAGTGATGTGGATACGACATTCTCGGATGCATGTAGTTGCCACCGCCGTGATATCTGTGATTACTCATGACTGACTGCGCGCACTATTTATTGCACTATCAGAGCTAGTAGCGAAAATATTATTTGTATGTGTGCAAAGAACGGCTTTGGATTGTTTCGTATATTCTTCTTCTTGCACAGTTTCGCCCTTTGTTGACGCCCTCTTTGCGTGTGGTCTAATCGGCCTACAGATTAAATAAAGCTCAATTCTCACATCGCGTTAGAGTATTTGCTGAATTAGCACATTGTTTAATATTTAGAACGCGTTTTTTTTATGTTTTCCACAAGACAAAATTAACAATTTACAAAAGATTACAGAGATGAGTGGCGAACAAAAACAACAAATATGTCTTGTGGTGTTGCCAGATTGCCCGTACTAAACTCACCACAGTTGGCAACGCGATACAAACAGCTGGCTGCGCCACTAAATTCTCTGGCAACTGTGGTTAGTTTCATAGGCAGCTGTTTTCTAAGTTTTTAGTTTTTCATTTTCCTTCGTTGTGAAAACATTGGATGCTTGTGGCCACTGTACTCCAATAATTGGATGCCACTTACAACAGCTAAAACGTTATAAACAAAAGCTTAAAATAGAATTAAAACAAGCAACAGCACCAAAATTATATATTAGCAGGTGAGCGATTTTCCGTAGCAGGCGCAACGACTTCAAGGACGAAAGCTGCGTCCGTGTGTTAGTGTGTTTGTGTGATGTGTGCGATTTTATGTTTGCCTTGCGCCTTCGTATAAGGCACGCTAATGGGAAAATTACTGTGCACAAGGCTCAGATTATACAAAAAATTCTGTATGTCCAGACCATTTTGGATTTTCTTCTCAAAGCAAGCGTGTGCAATTGAGCAAATTGCAAGCAATGGCTTTCTCTCTATAATGCGCTTTCTCTCCGTTTCTGTGTGCACACAACATTCACACACACACACACATGCATTCTCTCACACACACATTCTAACATAGAAATAGAACGCCAAAAACACGGAAGTGGGCAAACTTGCATAAATATTAGTTTGCTTCGTGCTTTGCATGTGTTTGTGTGTGATTGTTGTGTGGGCGTAAGAGAAAAACGCTTATAAGCAAAACATAGGCATTGACTTTTCAATGTTGTTTTTGGCTTTTCGCATCTGATTAAATAACCAGCAGCAGTGCCAAGTGCAAATTGCAGTTGTCCGTTTCACGTTGCACGCTGTTGTGGCATTGATTGTTGTTGAGGCGCATTTCGTCGTCGCTGGTAAAAAATGTTTTCACTTTCTCGCTACGCACCGTGGGCACGAAACATCGCACTTATTGCTGCTAACAAGCACAGGTGTAACTACAATCAATTAAAAATCGCTGTCTCTGCTACTGTTCCATACGCTCCTCGTTTCTTTTCGGGTGAGTATAACCATTGACATGGGCATCGACATTTGTATGCTGTGGTGCTGTGTTGTTGGGTGGCGCGTGGGTGTGTCACATTCTTTGGTTGGCGGGCAGCGACTTTATTAGCAGCCGCTTCGAATGGATTTTCAATTCAATAGATTTGATTTATTGTGAAAATGACTCGGACGTAAAAGTCTCGAACTAAATGTGATTCTATTGATTTTTTTACTCTCTATCTATAAAGCACGAGGGTAAAAACTTAGAAATTACCGACTATAACCATCAAATGTTGTAATTCTGAGACTGCTTGTCCTAAATCTCAGGGACTATTGGAGTTATAAACAATATGCTAAGGCAGGTAAAGTCAGTTTAATAATATAGTTAATGATGTTAAGTTAACTCAAATGGATAGAGCTGCAGCTGCAAGCAATTGATCAATAAATTTAAAAATTAGCTAAATCTATTACGGTTATAACTGAATATGTTTTGTATTCCCAAACAACAGGTAATTCAGTCAGTCAGGTAATTCACAGTCAATCAGTATTCACTGCAGCTTTCTTGTTTCTTTTTTAGTAGAAATGCCCTCTAATTGGCGAATTTCCAATTATAGATCAATTTTCTAGTTCAAATTGTTGGCATTAATGCACTGCTGTCCACTTCGGTTGCTATTTATAGCACCGATGTGATTTCATTCAATCAACTCGAATTCGTCTGTTTTTTTTTGGTATTCGTAAATCGTAAAAGCAAAAATTCGAAATGAATTCATCGTTTTTAATTGTGCGCGACACACTTCAGTGGCTTTTCTCAATTGTTGCCACCGCTGCTGTTTTTACCACCCATTTTTCCCCCGTACATTTCGTGTGCATCATCGTGATGTTTATGTTGGGCGCCACTTCATTTAAGCTGCGGCGTCAGCATTCAATTATTTTTAACCTATGCGTTTCTATCCACAATTTGTAGCCACGCAGTTGCCAAAGACTCCACAAATGTGTTCACACCTCTTAGCTATAATGGCTAATGGTCTCGAGCATTTTGTTTGTAACTTGTTGTATTTTGTAAACAAATTGCATGGCTAGATTGTTTTAGTTACACCGTACTTCTCGACGGCCCACACATTTCTACAGCTAGATCATAACATTCCAAGCTTTTAATAGCTCCCAGTTTTACCTTAAATTGACAATAATAAATATTATTATTTGTTTATGCTTCACTCGACTTAATGCAAATCATTGTTGATAACATGGTTCTTATCGTCTGTAGGACGACAACTTGCATGTTTTATAATTTATGACCATTTAAGCTGTCGAGTGTTAATATACTGATAACTTGAGTAGTAAAACAATAAGAGATTGCTTGATTTAAAAATAAACACTCCCATAGAAAGCGCTGGGTGTTAATTAAAATGTTTGCCATCAGTCTAAGGTATATCTGGAAATATTGCTGAAATAAGGAACGGGAGATTAAAATGAATTATGTGCAATTTAGTTGAAAGCTTAATACACCAATAGAAATATCAGTTATATGGAGTTTCTCAGTATATTTGAAGTCGTACCCTAAGCACACTGTTTCTGTAAATTAATATCAATTGCTCAATTGTTGTGAACCAAAATACATAAAAAAAATACAGAAAATGTGAACCGCAAACTTAAGTACTGAAATCTACTCATATTGCAGATTCACGTCAGGGCAATAACGACAACGGAGGCGCAACAAATTCCAGAGCCAACATGGAGAATAAAAACGACAAGATTACTGTCAACAAAGAGGAACTGCGCAAACGTCTAACCCCGCTGCAGTATCAGGTTACACAAGAAGCCGGCACCGAGCGCCCCTTTACAGGTTTGCTTTAATAAACTTGTATAAGCATAAGCCTAGTGCAATGCAATTCAACGATTTACCTATTTGCAGGGTGTTATAACAAGCACTACGAGAAGGGAATGTATCAGTGTATTGTCTGTCATCAGGATTTGTTCAGCTCGGATACCAAATATGATTCCGGCTGTGGTTGGCCAGCGTTTAACGATGTGGTCGATAAGGGTAAAGTGACCTTGCATCGGGATGCCAGCATACCAGGTATGTGCATTTGATCTTTAGGGCGATCTATCATAGCCTAGATTCGTTAAGCACTTTTAGATGTTTGGCCAAAAGTGTTTTGCATTTGAGATTTTCGTTTGTAAAGTTTTTGATTTTTATTTGTTTGTTGTCGCTTTGCAATAACCAGCTTTGACTGAAAATCAATTCAATTCAATTGAAGTTGAAGCATCTTGTATAGCAAACTTTAAATTAGATATATATTTTATTTCGATAGAGTTCAGTTGATATTTGTTCAGGCTCTTGTCTTTAGAAATTTATGTATAAATCGAGAGTGATGACAAATCGAAGGAAGATGTAATCTCGCGCGATCTGAAGAAATACAATTTGTTATATTGTTATCTGTAATTATTGTATTGTCCTGTTGAGTTTTTTTGTTAATAGAAAAGTACCGAATACACGTAATGTACATCCTATACGTGTGTTATAACCATTCTTTAGAGTCATGTGTTCACTGTAGTTGTTGGAAACGCTTAAACGCCTAATGTTTGTGCCGTTAACGTTAATTGTGAGTTTTGTCCTGTTTGATGAATGTGCAACTACTAATCCAATTCTGATTCTGAACATAAAGCAACTAAAGACTTATCTAATTGAGTATTATTCTTTTATCCACATCTTTTTTGCTAACCAAAAACCGAAAACTTCTTTCACAAAATTTTCCCCAACAATAAAATATGCAAAAAAAACCCTAATTTAACGTAATACTTGAATAAAAAACAGTAGTAATTTCAAAAACGTTAGGCATGGTGCGCACTGAGGTGCGCTGCTCCAAATGCTCGGCTCACATGGGTCATGTGTTCGATGATGGACCGCCCCCAAAGCATCGACGCTACTGCATCAACTCAGCATCGATTGATTTTGTGAAAAGTACAACAACATCCACAACAACATCGTCCAAGAAATAATGATATTTATTGTCGCTATTATTTACATAACTTATTGATATTATGAATGTGGATTAGTTGCCGCAAAAAATGGACAATTTTTATTTACAAAGATACACAAATATTATTGTGCGGAATGTGTGATTTGAGGCCTGGAAAAGTATTAATACCCCATGTAACGGATATGCCACTTCTTATATTGAATCAGACCGAATAAATTTACTATAACATATTGTTGTCCTAGTTTATATTTTCTGCGATTACTTAAGAATTCTTTTCAATAATCATTTTTTAATTGCGGTTTCAATATGCATAACATACATATAACTTGAGAATCCACAGTTTCATTCAAGCGTACCCATAAAGCACGCACAGCTTATCGCCATTATTATCTTAAGTTTTTCTCGAACATATATCCTCATTCTGGTTGGGTTAGCAACCATGTACATAAATGTTGTATGGATGGAATTGCCAACAAAAATGCTGAAACAAGCAGTTGGTCGCCTGGCTTACTCTTCTTTTTTCTTTTATTTATAATCGTTTTTGTGTTTTTATTTAGTTGAACAATTGCTCTTTGTTTGTGTTGATTTATGCTTTTGCTTTTATACATTGTATTTCAATCTTATTTGATGTATAACATTGCAATTTGTAGCCGATCCATATATTGTCCAACAAACTGAATAATGTGTATTTTTCGTATATTTTTCTATTTCTCTTTTTTTAACTCGCTTCGAAAACCAAAAAAAAAAACAAAACCAAAACAATACCAATACCAATATTTAATGTAACTGTAAACGTTCTATGGGGGTTTGTTTTGCTAACAAAACACACACAAATACACATACACAAACACACACTTGAAATCATTGTTAAATTAATAACACAATACACCAAATTCATAAAATGGCTTTTCTAACCAAACAAAATATATCAAATCATTTCTTATATTTTTTATATTTTATGCTTTATCATTTCTCAACTGACGTCGTCTCTTTATCGTTCCTTTCATTTGCTGTTGCACTTTCGAACATTGTCCTATGGCACATTTGTTGACTCGCTCTTTCGCTGTCTCTTGCACAATTGCATTTTTGCTGTTACATTTATTGTTTTCTCTCTTTGCTTGGATCATTTCTCTTCTATTTTTTGTACGCTTTTGCACATCACTTTCACTCTGTTTCTCTGCTTTTCATTCCAATTGTTTTACTATTTATTTTTTAAACTATTTTTTTTTTTTGTAAAAACTTGAACAAATTGAATGAAACGCAAATATTCAAATGATTGTAAAAACAAAACAAACAAACAACAATGAAAACCTAATGCAATGCAAAAATTCGAAAAACAAAAAATGAACATACGTACCCAAATTAATCTCCACAAATTGCAAATATACAAATTAAAAAGGGGGCAATATTTTACTACTAATTGCACATCCAGAACGTATACGCACCGAGGTACGCTGCGCTCGCTGCAACGCCCACATGGGCCATGTTTTCGAGGATGGACCGAAGCCAACACGTAAACGCTACTGCATCAACTCGGCATCTATTGAATTTGTCCAAGCAGCGGAGACATCAGCTTCAGCGCAGACCTTAAGTCCCCAAGGCACACCAATTGCGCAGCAATGAAAGGGGCCAGGAACTTGGAGTTGGAATGGAACGAGTGGGAATGGAACAATCAACGAATACGAAAAATGTGCGAAAGAGTCTAACCTCAATGTTGCTGTTAAGAGTTTTACACGTATTTTCTAACTTTCCGTAAATGTGGCCAATTATTTCTAGCATGTCTATTGACATCTATTATCTTGATCAAATGGGCGGCTATTCATACAAATTAATTGTCCACATGCAAAAAAAACAAAAGATATAAACTTCCGTCTGTTTGTGTAAATAGCTAAATGTTTCTCTCTTTTACTTTGTTATATTTATATATACGCCTCCATTAATACTTTGTAATACACATACACATACACATTAACAATTTTAAAATGTGCGCGCTAATAAACGTGTATTTTTTACAATATACAAAATCAATTTAAAATGATTTATTGCGTTGAGTATTTTTGCGCTTGGTGCTTCTTATTTTTTGGGCGCCAAATAGCAGACAGGTGCGAACAGCTGTTCTCGCATCGCGTTGCCAACCAAATTCAATATGTGTTGCCCACGACCAGTGGCGAATTGTGATGTAATAACCGATTCCAAGAAGAAATATGTGAATAAACCAATTGTACTAAATCAATAAAACGTTCAATTGAATTGCTGTTGTTCAATCAATTCAATAAGTTTGTTGGTGACTAGAAAACACATGTTTGTGCTCATATATAAAGTGAATAACTCAATAATGCAACATTGTGTAGGGTGTCTCCAATTCACTCTGACCAACTCTGTGCACACATTTGCAGCTTTATAAATGCACATGTGTGAGTAAGTGTATCTGTGTGCATGTCTCTGACATTCAAAATGTTGTTATGTCGCGAATCGGCGGCAAGCCGGTAAATTGGTCGTCGAACGTCAAGGCGATCACAACGTGTGTTTGTTGGTTGTGCTTTCTGTAAATTATAAATTTTCAATTATCTAACAACAATCGTAAAATGCGCAATCTGTGTGGACAATAATGGAAGATAAAGGGATCCAAGCAGCCACCCAATAAATCCACTCAACGATAAGATTATACTTATGTTTTGGATGCTTGTCGCTTCCAAGAAGCGCATTCGAAATTGCTAAAATTAAACAGGCGGAACGCTAAAGCATGCACAAAATTGCAAATCGAATCAAACTGAGCACAACAACGAGCTGCGACAAACGTGATATATATAATACAGTATTACGACACACCTCTAACGTTACATACGCTACGTTTGTTTGCGTTGCGTTACGTTTGTTGTAACCGGTAACAAAATGAAGGAATGGCTTAAGATCTCCTGCCTGCTGTGCGTCTTTGGCTTCGTGCGTGAAATTCGACCATCAGAGCCTTATGTTACGGAATATCTATTGGGTCCATGGCGTAATATCACGGAGGATCAGGTGAGTAGAAATATAGCCTCGCTGTATTTCGATTTCTAATTGTTTTTAATAGTTAACTCGAGATGTCTATCCGGTCGGCACCTACTCACATCTGATCCAACTAATTTTCGTATTTCTAATAACTGACTTTCTGCGGTAAGTATTTTAAGAAATGTCCATACAATATGTAGTTATTTATAACTTTCTAATTTTCAGGTATAAACCGCTGATCATCACTGTTGGCGCAGCTGGTGTGATTATATGGAGCATGCTTCTATGGACAACGAGTTTGCTCTCACTGCAGATTCTAGAATTCTTCTATGGCACTTATATGGCCGCCGAGGTGGCCTACTATACCTACATCTATGCTAAGGTCGATAAGAAGTATTATCCCCGTGTTACATCCCACACTAGAGCCGCAATGTTTGCCGGCAAACTCATCTCTGGCATAACATCGCAGCTGATGATCAATCTGGAACTGATGAACTACAGGCAGCTCAACTACATTACATTGGCGAGTGAGTTGCCATATTTTTATATGCGCTACGTAAATTGCTGAATCGTACTTTATTAAACGTTTTTCATATTATTTTACAGCTCAAATACTGGCAATGCTCTGGGCTTTTAGCCTGCCTAAAGTGAAGAAGAGCCTGTACTTTCATCGCGAGCCACATTCAACAGAGCCCACACTCGCCCCTGCCATTCCCAAGCCAGGCGAACAGCAGGAGCCAGTTGCTATAGTTGAGGCTGATATGGTTAGCCAACAGGCGAGTACTCAGATGCAGAGCAGTGCTGGCGCGCTACTTTGGCAGCACTTTCACAATGCCTACACAAATCCGCGAGTGGTGCAATGGAGCCTATGGTATGCCATTGGTCTGGCGGGCTATCTGCAGGTCACCTACTATATGCAGGTGCTGTGGAAAGTGATCGAGCCCGAGCCGCAGATTGCGTGGAATGGGGCTGTCGATGCCGTGCTCACTGCTCTGGCAGCGTTGTGTGCTCTTGCTGCGGGATATTTGCACACGGGTCGTCTAAGACCACGTGCAAGTTTGCTGGTCCTCTCCGTGCTTTCAGCACTAGAAGGTGGTAGTGTCTTACTTTGCTGTTGGACCGAGAATATCTACTGGTCATATGTAGGCTTCGTTATCTTTGGCGCACTATATGGCTTTACAATTACGGTTGCCAGGTACGTGACATCTTGACCAGTTTATATAAATTCATATACATTTAATTTCTTACGATAACAGCGCTGAGGTGGCACGTAATCTGCAGGAGGATAGCTTCGGACTGGTCTTTGGGATCAACACGCTGCTGGCTTTAGTCTTCCAGTCGCTGCTTACCATTATTGTTGTCTCGGAAACTGGCTTTGCCCTTAATCCAGTTGGACAATACACAGTATATGCTTTCTATTTCATTGCTGTGTCTGTCATCTATTTCATATCAGTTACAATCGAGCACTTCTGGCAGCGCAGCAAGTCGACAGAAAAGCTGGCCGACAGCATGGAATAAATCTGCTCAATATGTACTTAATTAATAATAGTTGTTAGCAAATTGTACTTAGATTTCTAGATATACAGATGTTCCTATACAAATATCATCGTACAAATTAAACAATTGGTACGAAAGACAAACAACTAGACATGTCGATATACACAATGAATTTTAGAATAAACAAATGCATTTTGCCCAAGAAAGAAAAAGGATTTAGCATTGTAAGGCAAAAACTGAATTACATTTAATGTATTTATCTTAGAAATAAGGTAGTACAATTTGTGATTTCAAAATATTGGTATATAGTCGAGAGATGCAAATGCGCAGAGACAAGCCGGCAAACTAAACTTGATTGCCTATGTAAAGCGATTAATTTGCTAGTAAATTTCAAACACGGAAGTCGTCGATTATCAACTAACTAAATGCATTAATTGTATACTCAAGATTCAGTTCTACCCACTGAGCAACTTTTATACTCGGTAAGATTGATTTCCGAAGTCATGTACTACGCTACTTAGTGTTGATATGGATTTTCTACCTAGGTTTACTACTTCAACTAACAAAGATCGATTGTCTATCTACTGAGTTTGTACTTTTTTTTATAATTCTAATATTCCGTAATAATTAACTGCGCTGCACACGTGATAAATATAGAAATACTTGTATCAACCGCATAAATTTATATTGTGTGAATTTTAGCCAGTGGAATGTAAAGATCATGTACTAAAGATTGCTAACGATTAGGGAAAACTTTAGCGTCCGATTTGAGTGTTTACTCATCGTCGTCACAGTTAATCTCTAGACGCTAGACGGTAGGAGGGCAATTCTGATTACGAATATAGTAATCGTTAAAATCCATGTACTTATTGTTCAAATTGTAACCTCATATAAGTTGCGCGCAATTATTTTAATTATTTGTATGCTAAGCATGTGGCATTGGTGCTAGCGTTGCTGCCAGCTAAGTTGTTGATTAGATAGTTGATGAAGGTGCTTGGAGTCGGATTGGATATGGAGTCTTCTTGGCTGAGAGTCTCTTTTTTGCTGTGCGTCTTTGGATTTCTTCGCGAACTACGACCATCGGAGCCTTACCATGCCGAGATCCTGCTTGGTGAATGGTACAATGTGACGCAGGATCAGGTGAATCGTTCGGTTTATCCCATTGGCACTTACTCATACCTCGCGCTATTGATTGTTGTATTTTTGGTCACCGACTTTCTCAGGTAACGTTATCAATAATTGTACATGCAACCGGCTGATTGAGTCCACAATTGTCTACATTCAACAGATATAAACCGCTGATTATTGCAAACGCATTGACTGGCATTATTATCTGGAGTGTTCTTATATGGACAACAACATTATTGGGATTGCAAATCGTTGAGGTGTTTTATGGTTTTTATCAAGCCACCGAAGTGGCATATTATTCCTACATATATGCCAAAGTTGACAAGCAGTATTATCCCCGAGTCACCTCCCACACCAGGGCGGCGATGTTCGTGGGCAAATTAGTGGCAGGATTGTCAGCACAACTGGTCATAAGCCTGGGTTGGATGAACTACAAGCAGCTGCTCTACATATCTTCTGGCTGTAAGTAAAATTATTAATTATCACAAGACTACGAAAAATTATTGCACATTCCATTTTCATCGAGAAATAATTAAGAAAACTAAAACTATTTCGAATTTAAATTAAATGTTGACGTGCAATTTATAATTGATTAATTGTCAAACCATTTAGCACAAGTATTGGCTCTTCTCTGGGCATTTGGACTTCCAAAGGTTAAGAAAAGCGTATATTTTCATCACAAGCCCGACTCAACAGCGATTCAACATCCTTCAGCTGCAAATGCTGAACAGCAACGCCTTGGGCCAGTGGCACTTTTATGGTCGCATTTTCGCAGCGCCTACTCGAATCCCATGGTGTTGCAATGGAGTCTTTGGTATGCCATCGCCTTGGCGGGCTATCTGCAAGTTACCACCTATATGCAAGTGGTATGGAAATCCTTTGAGGACGAACCAGATGTATGTGTATGTAATGTGTGTACATTTCAAGTCAATTTATAGTTTTCAATTGCTTAGATCGTGTGGAATGGGGGCGTGGATGCCGCTTTAACCGCTTTAGCTGCTCTTTTCACTTTATTAGCGGGCTATTTGCATGCTGGTCGTTTAAAATCACGCGCCAGCTTGTTAACCTTGTCAGTGTTGTCAATCCTTGAAGGTGGCTGCGTCTTATTGGCAGCCTGGCCAACAAACATATATTTATCCTATTTGGGCTATGTGCTATTTGGAGCACTATACGGCTTTACCATTACAGTGGCGAGGTGAGTGATAAGCTTGTTCCTTATGTAATGCATAAAGACAACATAATAATATTACAGCGCTGAACTGGCTAGCAGTCTGCTTGAGGATAGTTTTGCCCTGATCTTTGGCATTAATACACTCGTCGCATTGGCACTACAAACATTGCTCACTCTGGTGGTCGTGTCGGAGGGCAGTGGCCTCAACCTCAACACCTTTCAACAATTCTCCGTATATGCTTTCTATTTTATTATTTTCGGCATTGTGTATTTTATTGCGGTTGTTATAGAATATTTGCTTAAATTTGCAAAAGTGACAAAAACGCAAGTAATTGAAATTGAATAAAACAACAAAAATTGCAAATAATTATTTCATTGCGATAAATTCAAATTCAAACTTTCAATTTTCGATAAAAGCTAATAATAGCCAATAATCGATTTATTCAATGAAAGCAAGACGATGATTTCGTCAATTATTTAAGCAGGAATAAAAGTATTCCAAAGTTGTCATTGCCCTAGCCAATTTGTTATAGTTGCATTTTGTAAAAATTTCGACGAAAATCAAAATACAAAAAAAATTAATTTTTTTGACAGTCTTATATTTAAACAAGTGTGACCAGCAATTAATAGCAAAAGGGGATTGTTCTGGGTAAAGAGTTTATTCTGAAATCTTTAATGCGGTCACACTACTCAAATAACTCGGGTTTTGTTTAACGCGGGGATCTAATAAACAAATATAATTTTGCAATCTGAGCAATGCATTTATAAGATATCAGCACAATTCTCTGTTCTATGCAGTGCTTGCAAACGTAACTACCAATTAATTTGGCACAACGTGAGCGTTTAGCAATCCAAAGTAATTAAGGAGTCACGTTCTCTTGGCCTCGTATATTGTTATTGAATTATTCAAAATTATTAACCACTTCTCTCAGTTTCGAAATGCGTATTCCACGGCGCGGTGTGCAAAAATGTGTTCTAGTGAGCTGTGTACTCTTAATGTTCTTCACGCTATACATACTAAACGATCAGCCGCAAAATGTGGATAAAAGTCTCACAATGTAAGTTGATGATATATCTAAATATTGCATATTTCTTTTATTTATCATTTACGTATGCTTCTCTTAAAAGCGAAATAATGGAACGGTCGATAAGGTCGGCAATGAATCAGGGCGAGTGTCGACAGCCTCATTTGCCTTTGGATAACCCCGATATAATGAAGTTCTATGAGCCGGTTAGCAAAATTAAGTGCGAATCCGAACCTGATTGGGTTATGTGTGAGGTAAATAACTACATGCATTCGTTTGTAATTTAATTATAGCCCGCATAATAGCTGAAACCCACTGAAGTGGTTTTGCCCTCTCTGGGAAAGTGATTTATAGAATTGTTACTAGCTAAATACACACACACTGTGTTTCGTTACCATAACGAGCCAAAGCATACCAAATATGTTTAGTTATAACTAATGCAACTATTTCTTTTTCAATTTAAATGTTACGTTTATTTATTTCAAAATGTTTAGAAGTCAATATGTTTTGTCAAGCCCGAGATAAGCGCTACTCACGGTGAGATTGTCTGCTCTTATACGGATATTATACGTAAATCGGATTACAAAGCCCGCTTTGGCCGCACTGTCCGGATAAAGGAGCCTTATGTGCTACAGGAGAGCGATTTTGTGAGAGTCGCATGCCGTGGAGACAGCGGCGAAAGATGGCATGGCATGGCATATGGCATTCGTGATACGGTTCAACGTCCCGTAATGCCCAATCTCTCACCCAATTTGGCCGTATTGCCCCCCGAAGTAATCGCTCAGGCACAGCAACAGATGCAGGATCTGCCCGCGACTCCTTTCTATAATGTGCTGATGTTCGGCTTTGATTCGCTGAGCCGTAATGCGTTTATACGCAAACTACCGCGCACCTATGAATATTTAACCAAACAATTGGGAGCCACAGTGCTGAAGGGCTACAATATTGTAGGCGATGGGACGCCACAGGCATTGATCCCGCTGCTCACAGGCTATACGGAACTGGAGCTGCCAGAGACGAGGAAACGCATGTCGGGCTCTGGTTACGTAGATGCGTATCCTATGATTTGGCAGGATTTTGCTCGACTCGGCTATGTGACTTCGTTCAACGAGGACATGCCAAATGCAGGCACATTCACGTATCGAATGAACGGGTTTGAAACGCAGCCCACAGATCATTATTTGCGCACTTATTACATGCAAGCGCTGAACATCCTGAGCGGCAGTTCGGCCAACTGCATAGGTAGTCAGCCAGATCACATGGTTATGATGGATTACACAAAGAATGTAAGTGTGGCTTTAAAATCGCACAATTCCAAGTAATATACACATTCATAATTGCTTGCAGTTCATGCTGAAATATCGGGATACTCCTCGATTTGTGTTTAGCTTCCACGGCGGGCTTTCGCATGATTCCATCAATCTTGTTGGCGCAGCTGATGATGATGTTCACGACTGGTTGGTGGCGCTGAAGGAAAAGTCGCTGCTTGACGATACCATACTCATATTCATGGCCGATCACGGCAATCGCTTTGCCGATGTGCGTGCTACGCTGCAAGGCAAGCAGGAGGAACGACTGCCATTTTTCAGCTTTACATTTCCGGAGTCATTCAAGAAGCGTTTTTCACAGGAGTATAACAATTTTGTGGCCAACGAGGAACGTCTCAGCACGCCTTTTGATATACACGCCACTCTCATCCATTTAATACGTAATTCTTCAGTTTTTCAATATCAACAAGCATGATTAATCTTGATTTAAATTATTTTACAGAATTGCAAACACCGAGTGTTGATGAATTGATCGCCGACAACAGTTACGACAACACCATAAATGAACCTAAGATGGAATCGAACAAAGCTAAAGCTATACACTTGTCAGAGTTGGCGCGCACTCGAGCTATATCTCTCTTTGAGCCGATACCAAGCAATCGATCCTGCGCTGACGCATACATTGAACCACATTGGTGCGCCTGCCTCAACTGGCTGCCACTTCAGCTGAATGATACACGTTTCGAAGGCATTTTACTTAAGGCAGCCAACAGCATTGTTGATGCCATAAATACGGCAACAATTGAGCGTCGTCAGCTGTGTGCACCGCTTCAACTGCTACGCATAAATTGGGCACTGCGTTTGCAGCCACACAAGGAAATGCTGCAATTTAAATCAAATAGTGATGTAGATGGCTTTCTGGCCAACATGAACGGCCAGACTGTCGTGCGCGATGAAATGTATCAACTCCAGGTGGTCACTCAGCCAGGCCTGGCGCTGTATGAGGCGAGTGTCACCTACAATTTGCAGTACATGAACACAACCACAAAACTTTCAGATATCTCGCGTGTCAATCAATACGGCTCGCAAGCAAACTGTATTTATGAGCGCGATCCGGAATTGCGCAAGTATTGTTACTGTCGTGATTGAGCCTAGTCAATGGACAATGCACAAAAACCAGTATAGCACTTACAAATCCATGTCACAAAACAATTCAAATGTTACCTTTAAGACTTACGCTCTCTTTCATATTATTTGTACATATTATATGTATTATTAGAATTTCGCTGCATTTACGTGCCAAAGAGTTAATTTTGTCCCTTTCTCCCATAAGATGAATGACGTTACGTTAGTTCCTTACCCAGACCTCGAATAAAACTTGATCTTACACATTTGCATACTCTGGTAATCTTGTGGCATAGTCAAATAACTGAATACCAAAAAATAAATATTCTTGTAATACGTACATATACTTATATTATGTTCAAATAAACATTTTCTTAAAAATTCGGATACTTCTTTTTAAGATTGCTCTGTCAGAATATTTACTCTTTATAATCAGTTTTAGAAATATCCAATGCAAGGTAGAAAAAATACAGGATTAGTTGAGGTGATACGTATGTTTATTTCTATGTAATGTGTCCATAAATTTGCTTGTACACTAATTATACATTTATTACAGTTATGTGTATATATTTATGCGTTTTTTTTTGTATTTAGAATATATATGTATATATATTCCTGCCTGTATAAATTCGTAATCGCATAATATTGTTATATACATGGTTATGATTTACAACGTCTTAATGCACTTGCCTGCCATAAATCGTAACGGGCAGATATTGAATAAACATAGAAACATATGTTAATCCTATTTGAACAGGTATATATATCTATATAGATAACATTCCTTGTCCGTTTATAATCTCATTTCCATATTTCGAGTGGCACGTTCTATAATTCTGGTCTGTTAAAAGTATTTATTATTGTTTGTAATATACGCATAACTTTTGTAATTTATTCATATAGAAATATATATATATATATATATATATATATTTATGTTAATGTGTATAACTATAATACTTCGCACACTGTACGAATATCAACTTTGGATTGGATGCTAAGATTGAGCTTTCTCGATTGTTTTTCAATATTGCTAATACTTATAATATTAAAAAAAATGTATTGTAGTTTCTGCACATTTAAAAGCTGTCACGATGTGATGAAGGTCAATAATTTAAATAAATGATTGATTTGTAGAAAAATAAAAAATCAATAAATTATTTATTGAAAGTAGCATCAAATTTTTACAAACGAATAGGAAACTAATAAATATATACTAGGATAGAAACAAAAACGTTTAGATTAATTTAATAAAAGTAGGTATAATTGTTTAATGTAATTTTAAATGTAGTACCTAATAGATAGCCTTGCACTGAGTGGGCGTGTGTAATTCTGTGTGTGCGGCTCCGCAAAAAAAGTATCGTATACTTTTCAGATTGCACTCATCTACACGCTCCTTTTTGTTCTTTCCCCCCATACATATATGTACCTATATAAAATTATACACACGCACACAACTTATAAAACTAACCAGACAAACATGCATATTTGCAAAACGTATTACATTATGCCAATATAACTTGGGGGCGTATTTATGTATGTATGTATAATATGTGTATATATGGAAGTTTGGAAATTGGGGAATTTCGTATTGCATTTCAATGTGTTTTAAACTATATTGTGTGTAAGTGTAATGATTATTTGGTTATGTGCATGAGAGATTGGTTTTTGTTTTTGGGTGCATCTCGCTTAGCTAAAGGCAGCTGTTGCCGCATTTGTTGCTGTTGTCATTTGAGGTCACGACACGGATGTCGCCAGGAAATCCTGCAGTCGCTGCACAGTGCTCCGATCCAATTTGCAGAGATCAAAGTCGAAAGTTTTATGAGTGATCTCATAGCAGCCTGTGGCGGCAATCATTTCGACGACCTGCTGCAGTTCCTCATTGTCCTGCAGCGTCATGATCTTGTGATGCAGCTCTTGCAGTTCCGTCAAATATTCTGTTGGAAGTGGTGTGTTGCTGCCACCTCCACCAACTAGTGGCTGATGCAGCTGTTCTGCCGGTGACTGACCACTGTTGCTGCTGCTGTTGTTATTCATTATTGCCGGGCAACTGTTGTTGTTATTGTTAATAATGTGGCTGCTGGGCGAGGATCCAACATTATTATGGCCCATGGATGTCACGGTCGCTTGTCGCAACGATGGTGATTTGGATTTCTCGCGAGCCGCCTTTACCGGCTGCTCTTTCTTTGTTGTCTTGACTGGTGGCTCAATGAACGTGGAGCTGGTGGTGTTGTTACTGCCGCTGTTGCTATTTTGTGAGTTGCGACGATTGCGTTTCTTTTCCTCTTTCAGCTCAGCCTTGTCAAATTTCTCTGGCTTGGCCTCTGGTGATTTGTCCATCTTCTCAGTCTTCTCCGACTTTTCGGTCAACTTTGACTTGACTTTGTGTTCCTTGCCAGCAGCAACGACAGCTGATGCAGACTTACTCTCCTTGCCATGTGCTGTATTCTGTGCGTTCTTTGTGCTCTTTTGTTGGCTGCCTTTTGCCGGTAGATCAGGAAAGCTGCTGTTCGAGCTGTCCGAGTGTTGTAGAGTGGCAGCTGTTGCCGCAGCCAGTGCATTGGTCGCTGCCAAATCTGGCGCGGATTGTGCTGAATCCATGTCGCTCAAATCCAAGTTATTAGGCGCCTTGACGGCTGACTGACCAGAAGGTGCTGTTGTTGTTGCCGCTAGCTGCTGCTTGTTGCTGTTGTGCTTGCTGTCTGCCTCGCGTTGACGTTTTTCCTCCTTGCTGGCATTCTTCTCCTTTGATTTCTTGTGCTTCTCCTTTTTGTTGTTCACGGGTGCAGTTTTCTCCGTGCTGGCAGTCTCTGGCTGTAGATTGTTGAGTTCTGGTTTAGGTGATGCTTCTGATGCTGTTCCAACAGTCGATACCAGTTTGTCCGATGCAGTTGTGAGTTGCTGCTGCAGCTGTTGTTGTAATTTCTCTTTTTCACGCTCCTTGACTTTATCCTTGTCGCGTTCTTTTTCCTTATCTTTATCGCGATCGCCTCGCTCCTTGTCCTTGTCTTTGTCCTTATCCTTGTCCTTGCTTTTGTCCTTTTTCTTGTGCTTGTGTGACTTCTTTTCCGCGACGACAGTGCCTGTGTTGCTGCTTGTTTTATCTGCCTTTGCTTCCGTCACCTTCTCGACAACTTTTGCAGACGTCGCAGCTGACTGTTGGCCAGGCATTGACACGTCATCCTTTTCATGTGCACGTTTGCCGCTACTAGATGCTAGACTACTTGCACTGGCACTGCTACCCAGCGAATTGGGCGTGGACTTGCCGGTCGCCTTCAGTGTCTCGTAGTTGGCGCCCTGGGATTGTTGCGACTGTGATGTTTGAGTTAGACTGTTGCTGCTGTTGGTGGCAGGGCTATCGCCGTGCCCGCGTTCATCTTTTAGCGCACGTTTCTCCTTCTCACGTTCCTCGCGCTGCTTTTCGCGTTCACGTTCACGCTCTTTGTCTTTTTTCTCTTTCTTTGACTTTTTGTTGGAGCTGCGCTCCTTATCCTTCGTCTCAGATTTGCCTGCCGATTTGTGATCCTCCGCGCGGTCCTTGGAGCGAGAGTTCGGCGTCACTGCAGCGCTCTCGGCCGAATGCTTTTTGGGACTCATATCGGAAAGACTGCTTCTGGATCCCACCGGTTTAGGACTAACTACGCGTCTGACTAATGCATTCGACGCTGCTGTTGCAATGGCGCTATTGCTGCTGCTCTCGCGCTCTCGGTCCTTGTCGCGTGTTTTGTCCTTTTTCGACTTTTCCTTGTCGCGATCGTGCTTGCTGCTGCTGCTGTTTTCGGCAGACTTGCCAGACTTGCGCTCCTTCTCGCGCCCGTGACGATCCTTTTTGTCTTTGTCGCGCGGCTTATCGGAACTATTTGATTTGTCACGCTCTTTGCTCGACTTTTCCTTACCATCATGTGAGCCAATCTTACCGCTATTCGAGCCAGCCTGTCCCTTAGCGTCTGGTGAATGCTTTGATGCTGTTATCGCTGGCATAATCGCTCCAGCTACAGCGCCACTTCCTTTGGTAATGGGCGTGCCAAACAGCGCCGAGAATGAGTTCACCTTGCCGTTGTCATCGTTGCGCGGCTTGTGCTTCTTACTGGATCCCGAACCGGCATCAATTACCATGCTACCACCACCGCTACCCTTCGCCTTCACCACCGCCAACTCCGACCCGGGTAGATCTCCAACGCTAGGTGAAAGAGTTCGGCTGAGACTGCCGGCAGATGTGATATTGGCACCAAAAACAGGCACTCCTCCGCCGCGCATTAACCTGGCGCGAAATTCCTCAGAGGGCGCCTCAAACACATGTGTCTTCACTTCGACGCGATGATGTGGTGGTCCCGTCTGCTGTAGATCTAGATCATATTGGTACATGATGCGCTTAGGTTCGTCCCGGTTGCGAAAATAGATCTCGACGGGCATAATGAAGCCGGCATAACCCGACTCCTGTATGGCATACGGTGGCTCTTTGATTACTGCAAAGAGAATGTATATCATTATTTGGTTGTTTTGGCGGGCAAATAAAATGTTGGGGTATTTGTGACGTGAAAGCAAAAAACTTACCACGCTTTGGCTTGTGAAATGACTCGTGGAGTATGAATACAACCTTGTCAACGAATGCACTTATGTCCGCCTTGTTTACCCCCTGAACATAGATCTCCCAGTCGTGGGTGAAGGCCTGTGGATGCTTCTTGCTGCGCAGCTTTGATGTGTGACCAATTTCGAACTGCACCTTGACCGCCATATCGATGACGCCGGCAATGGTAATGCATCAATCTTGATTGTAGCAAGTCCAAAACGGCAAAAATTCTGTAAGAATTTTTCAGTTTAACAATAATCAACAAAAAGTCTCTGTGAGTTGACTGATTTTGCTCTGAGGCGGCGCAGTGTGAGCTTCGAATGACAATGTTTTGTATGCTTGTGTGTGTCTCGATAGTGACAGTTTAGCAAAATGCTCCATGCGCAATGCTGGAGTAACAATATTTCAATGTTTATTGCTGTGAAATGCAATGTGAGTAACTACAAGGGTGAGTGGGAAGTTCACTCACCACCAGCTTTTTTATTTAAGCAACAAAAACTGACTGCGAAAACGAAAACACTCGCACTACATACACATTGGGTAATATATCGATAGCGCTGTAAATAAAATAGATACTTTGGCAAAACAACTCTGTTATGAAGCTATCGGATTCGTTTTGTGTTTCGATATTTTTGATAAATGATTTCCGAAACGATTTATTTTAGTTATAAGAGACTGCTTTTTATGTTAACATTTATATCAATATATCGCACCACAAATACACAGTGTAGTACAATATTTTAGTAAAAATTGATTCGACAGGTTCTGTTTTTCTTTTCGTTAATATCGATATTTGAGTGCGATAATTGATAACCAGGTGAGCAGCTGTTTTGCCATTCACTTGCAGTTGCGAAAACAATAAAATGTTTTGCAAAAAAAGGCCGCAATAAAAAAATTGAGGAAAGCTGAAGCATAACTCGATGTAACCTTCAGACTGGTGACGCCCACGGCCAGTTAATACAGTTCTCAAAATGGCTAGTGATTTTAGCACAAGTCAATTTGTGTCCACAAACACCTGCTCAAGTGCTGCAAATTTTTCTCGTTGGCTGACCGAGGAAGTGTTTAAATTGATCGATATTGTGCAGCGGGATGAAGCTATTTACAATCCACGACACAAGTACTACTTTTGCCGACCGTACGTCGAGAACTTTTGGCGCGAGGTGGATCTGAAGCTAGAGAAGAATCCCGGTGCAAGTTTAGCCAAATGGACAAATTTGCGCATTTCTTTTCGACGCGAGTATACCAACTATTTGGAAGAGAAAGTGCCGCCGTGTTGGTCTTACTTCGATCGCATGTTTTTCTTGCATCCATATCTTCGCAAGAAGCACCAACAGCCGAAATCCTTGGGAACACAGGTACAGGATGCACTTGCCCATTTGAGTAATCTGTCAAATCGCATGCAGCGGGAACGAGCAGTCACCACATGCACTGCAGGGAGCACAACAACCACATCACAGGCGAACGCTGGCAGCGCAGTGCATTCTGCACAGCCGTCTCCACAGCCGCCACAGCTTGATAATTACTTGGATTACTTCGATGAACATGAACACAACAATTCTGAGCTTGATGAGATTATCGATGAGGAGCAACGCGCACGCTTCCAAAGTCATCCGTTGGACAATAATGACATCAAATCGGAATGCGAGGAACCAGTTGAAGATTACGAACCTGAAGCCGAGGTAGATCCCGAGCAACGTTTCCATCACCCGCATCAGGATGAGGAGGAACACGACCGGGATGAGGACCACGAAATGCGAGGAAACGTATATGACACAGCGGTAACGGCATCCACACCCATCAGCTCAACATCCAACTCGTCTTCGTTGGCGGTCGAGAAGCGTTTCTCGCAGCATTATCAGCAGCATAGCAACGCTAGCAGGCTGCAGCACATGAATCGACTGCAGATGCGCACCTACCACGAGGAGGTGCGGGCCCTGCGTTCCCGTTCCCAGGAACTACAAGGCGTGGCAGTTGCTGCAGCCAGTGTTGCAGCTGCAAACGCTGCCAACATACAGACGCATTCAAACGTCTCGTTTGTGCGCCCGACATTCAGCAGCAAACCTGTGGACATGGTTAGCACCACAACGCACAGTAGCACTGCCGTTGCCGTCATTGGTGCAGCATCTGCCACGGACTCCGAGTTGCCAACGCCATCGAGTGCGGCAGCAGGTGCCACGCCAAGTAGCGGATATGCGAATCAACGACATCTGCATGCGCCGCATTCCCATTCGCATCATCAGACGACGCCGGCACAACGTCTCGAGGTCAGTAATACTGCGAGTGCGGCTGGTGCGGTGGAATTGTGTGACTGCAAGACGGATTCGGATGCCATGTTTCTTATGAGCCTTCTGCCCGACATACAGAAATTGAATGGACGCGATCGAGGCAAGATTAAAATAGCTTTCCAAAACATACTGCAGGACTATTTGTATCCCGACTAATTAGACGACTTCAAGTCGTCTGTTAGGCTGCTGCTAGTTAAGATCTCTCAGCTTTTCTGTGTATACAACATTGCTTATAGCATGCACACATCCATTTTTGATTGATTATATCTTAAGTTGATCGCTCGGCTCAGCCGACAAAAAAATTTGGTTTTTTTCGTTTTCAATCGCATAATTCCCTTACGCTGTGCAAAAACAAAGTATCCTTTACACTAGCCCCTTTGAACGATATATGTGTTATAAATTATTTTATTTATATGTATAAATATTTAAATATTTTATGTTAAACACAAGAATAAATTCATTCAAAATTTACAGCAATTGTCTATGACTAAATACTCTTCTGTAGACTGATAAATAGGTTTCGAGTTACATTTGGACATCTTATCCAATTAATTAATCGAAGAGCTTGAGGTCGCGCGCTATCTTCTGTATTTTATTATCCAGCGTCTTGTCCTCGTACTCACAGATATAATAGTGTCTGGAAGTGCACTCCTGACCATAGTAAATATAACTATGTTTGCCAGCATTGTAGCTGAGACGTAGACAGCGTCCTTTGCCCTCAATCTGTACAGTATTATTGAGTACAGCGTTGTCATCTGTGGATTCCTCATCGCTATCCACCAGATTGGAGGCCGTTGAATTCTCGCCCTTCTGTGACATTGCTATTGAAGTGAGGTTTGTGTTGGGATTCACGGGTTTGGCGGAGTTCGACCAAATCCACAGCAGACCTGGGTTAAGTCCACCCAGCCAATAGTCGCGACCTCTGTGCGCCGGCTGATTGAGTAAATAGGCCATGATCTCCTCGTTCTCAGACACCTTCTCAAACTCTGCCAGATGCGCAGAGAGTCCTTTGCATGCCGTGTTGGCTGTTTTCCAGTTCACCTGCTGCTGACTGTTTATATAGTAGCAATTGTCGCTGATGCGCGTAAAGTTTGCGGGACAAGGATCCTTGACTTCCTTCTGGTTGTTGCCGGCCATCAAATAATAGATCAACTGCTCCGTGCGGCGCACTCGACTTTCCAAATAATCTGCAGGTTCAAATAGATGAGATAATTTAGAAAAATTCCACTAATATCGAATTTCTTTTAAGTACAATTGTGACAACATGCATTGACCATCTAAGAATGTCCTGTACTACAAATGTATGTCGTACAAATTATTTATAAATGAAACTTGATATGTAAATTCAAAGATTTAAGATTCGTGTTCAGATGCGTGGTCGAAATATGAAACAATGTGGATGATAATCATATAATAGCATAGAATTAATCATTTTTTTTAAGTAATCTTGTCATAAGTTGCTTTCTTACCAACGCGATAGACCAGCTTCTCAATGGCGCCAAGCAGATACAAATCGTTTTCGGAGACAGCCCGGAATGTGTTGGGAGGACTGCCATGAGCCAAATGTTGCTGCGGCGAATGTGCGGGTGCTTGCTGCAGCGTTACAGGTCGCAAGTGGGCCTGGGGCGGAGCTGATGGTGCACTGCTGGAGCTGCCACTGCCAACGCCACCGCTTGAGCCACCAAAGCCAAAGAGTTGTTGCAAGAAACCGGGTTGCTGTCGCTGCTGCTGCTGTTGTTGCTGCTGCTGCTGTTGCTGTTGCAGCTGTTGTTGGTGCAACATTTGGTTGGTCATGGGCCGGAATTGAGGATTGACAATCGGACTCTGACTTTCCACAGGTGTTCGCAGGTGTGGCTCCAGCTCGACAGCTTCGCCAATGCGACGTGTAATGTAAATGTTGTTGCCGGGCCGTTTGTACGCCGAGGAATGATAATTAATGGGACCATCCATATAGCCAAGATCTTTGGACATGCGTTGGCTGCTGCTCTGGCTGCAAAACGGTCACAAATTAAGCTCACTCATCCCATTTGGCATTGACTTACAAAACACATTGAATTACACACACCTCAACACATAATCTTCGAGAAATTGCGACCAATTTGGTGCCTCTGATTCATTAGCGTATTTTTGCATAGTTTCTCCGTCTGCAGCGGCTGCATTGCATAATCCAAGGCACAGGCCCAGACTTAATAGCACCATTAAAGCATGACGACGGCACTTTGTTGTTTCCTTTGCGGCCGATGACATCGCGACATGTAACGCCTTTTCCACTCTTCGCCACACACTTTTAATATTCCACACACAAACACCACTCCACGGCAAAGACACAGAAAATATATGAGCTCTAGGTTCACTTTCAATTTCAACAAGTTGCGCCCGCCTCGAGATTCAAACTACGACTGAGACTGTCTTCGAGCCAGAGTCTCAATTGGAGCTGTATGTGGTTTGGGGCGCTGTCGCCGTCGCTGTCATGACCATGGCTTGTTGCTGTTGTGTTGCCACTGCTGTAGTTGTTGCTGCCTGCTTACCTGCTTACGAGAAATGCAAAAAAATTTCACTTTCTCCGAATGTAAGTCATTGGGTTTTTGTTTGGCTTGGTTTGACTTGGGCTTGGTTCGGTTCAGTCTCAGTCTGTAGATGTCGCGACTTTTTTGACTTTGTTGTTTACACATTGTCAAACTCATTATGCCTCTTATTATTGTCTGGCCGAGGTTAATTGAAAAATACACAATGGTTTTACATCATTAACGCATACATTTATTTAACTTGTGAACTATATTGCTGGTCTTGCCTGAGACAGTGTTAACAATTGGCAAACATTGCAATTGGAACTTGCTACGAATTGGAGAGTGTCATTTGACGATCTGCGTTATTATTTTAACAACATAAATTAAACTAACGCACATTGCTCGTTAATATGTCTGATCAATACAATAATATTTACTAGGATCTGTAAGAAACTTTAATAACTGTTTAAGAAGTTAGTTAATTTAACATTTTTATTACAAATCCTGGTTCGTCTTCATTGACTATCACCAGTTGTTTTAACACTTTTGTAATCTGTTCATGTTTAAGAATTTGCAAATCTACTTTGTGTAGTCTTTAGATAAATCAAAGTAATAAACACTTTGAAGCCTTGCCTAATGAATCAGTCTAAATTACTATGCAAATTAATATAAAGAAAGGGAATTGATGTTTTAGCGCCACGTTTGCATATAATTAAAGCTCACTTAATGTGTTCATTTCGCTGAATTGATTCGGCACTCATTGATAGCTTAGGAAACGGGGGGTCTTTGATTAACATCAACATGAAATGGTCGTGGAACGTGTTTCATTCCCTGCCCACTCACTCGATGATTGTTAGTGCTCTCAAAATGTACCAAATTGACTTTCTGTGGGTTTTGTTGTTACGAATCGTTCGGCCAAGTCAAACATTGACTTTCATTATGACTTATTGCGACTACTCCGCGGAGCAAAAGATGTTGCAATGAAGGTCTTCTCGCATATTGCCTCGTCTGATGACGCATTTGTAAGTTTTGGTTATTTGCTGCGGTCTTGGGGGTTTTCCCGAAAGCGGAATGCTTTGCATATTCGAGGCAATTCGTTTGAATCTTGCAAAGGTTTTGAATTGATCGAAACCAATATTTATAGCTTCTTCGTAAAGCAAACGAAATCTTTTAAACTTTATCATATTAAAGTTTTGTTGTGTTTTAAAAAAAGTTTGACAAGTTTTAAATACAAACCCATCTGAAATAATAGGAATTTGTATTCACATAATTTCAAATTCATCATCAGCTGCAAATACGTTAAGATTGTAAGATTTGTCTGTACCATGCAAAGAAAATAAGTAGCGCATTTCTCATCAAAGCAAACATCAACATATAATTTTTTTTGGAAATCTTTTTTATAAATTTTTATACTTTTTTTTCATATTTTCTTTGTGTGTGTGTTTTTTTGTTTTTAAATATATTATAAAATTTGAAATTTTCAACCATCATACTTAACAGCATAGATACATATTTAGCTCTCATTCTCTCTCTATCTCTAGTTGTCTATCTGTGTGTCTCTCGTATTTATTTGTTTCTCTCTAAACTGAAGTACCTTGAATGTGTTTTATGGTCGCGTTCTTAATATTTTTAAACATGACTTTAAAAATACAAAAAATTATTGTTGAATTCAGTAGCTACTTATTTTGTTGCATTTAAAGTGTTAAACAATTGAGTTAAGTTTGTTGTGGATGTGAATCCAACATCAATTTGCATTTCCATATCCATTTCGATCATGCTTGTTGTTGTTGCTGTTCTCGATCTAGTTGTTGGTGTTATTTATTTATTTAGAAATAGATTTGGTTTAAAGATATACACAATGGATGTTGTTCTTGGTAATATTTGTTTTGTTTTTTAGACTTGCAAAATGATCTTGAGATGATATTCGTTTACATTTAATTGAGTTGCTCTTCTTTTTTCTTCTTCTTCTTCTTCTGATCTTCTCATCGTCCATCGTTCCAGAGACTCCGATCAATGCCCCGCTTAATAGCCAGCCAATTCGGCGAATGTGGAGTCCATCTCGTCGGCCAGAGACTTGTATCTGTCCTTGTTGATGCCCAGCTCGTCTATGGAATTAACGAGAATCGAGCATTATTATGTATTTCGAGAAACAATTGCAAAAACATTGGAAAAAAACAAATACAAAATGCAACATTGATTTTGAACAGAGAACACATAAGTATGGTGCCACTCTGACAGCTTGTGGCAATACACTGTTCAAGTGCCTTATGTTAATATTAGGATTAGTGGGGCGCCGTTTTGCAAGCGTTTGATTCTCTGTCTACATATATATAGTTTTTAGTAGTATTATTGCGAATTAATGATTGCGTTGCGTGTTGAGAAGGTCTAAGGGAGGGGAGTTCTATCGAAGACTGTAAAAATAATGAACAAATGATGATATGTGACCAAAAATTGAACTACATCGTGTATATTCAACATCTGTCATAGAGATATTGTGCTCGTAGTATTTTGGCGAAAGCCAACTGAACTGCAATCGAAATACAAGTACGAGTAAGTAAATAAGTAAATGATATCGTATAGTATAATGAATGCAGCGAAGGAACACTGCAGATAGAATCAAAAGTGGGCTTGTTTTTTTCTGGTGTCTGGGTAGGCAAAGAGACAAATTGAACATGCCACATTAAACACTAAACACTAAATTTTCTTATTTCTTTTAAATACAAATATAAATAACATAATTGGAAATCACCTGGTTTATCGAAAGCATAAATAACTACAGTTGGCATTTTAGAATATTTTTTGTTTTTTTTTTTTATAGTGGAACTTTTGGTCTGGACTTATTTTTACAGTGTATTGAGAGTTGGGTTACAACGACATTTTAAAGCAAGACTAAACACATTATTTACAGTGTAGATCATGGTGAGTAATCTGCACAGTGTCAAGAGAGTTAGGGGACTTGGGTGCAAACATGAATTCTGCTAGGAAACTGGGAATATATATTTGTATTTGTGTCTGTATGTGTTCGCGTATATGCAATAGTATGTCTGTAAGTATTGGGAACTGTTTTGTTGTGTGTTTGTTCTTTTTTCGGTTTTTGTTTTTGGTTTTTTAATATCCAGTAAGTTCAGCAAATGTCTGGTCCAAATCGTCGCAGATTGCTTTGTATTTTTCTTTCTCATGGAAGAGACGGTCTGCAAAAAGCATTTGTTGTTTGTTTATATATATATATATATATATTAAATTTATATTACATCATTAATGAAAGCAGTGTCAGTTAAACCATCAACATATGTACAATGTAGATATTAAGTATACACATATTACGTATACGCATACTGTACGCATTAGTTTAAGCTGCATTGAGTTTGGATAACTTAAAATCAATGCGATATTCACATATCGTATATATAGGGTGCTCAGGCTTCTCATTTGAGCACTACTTGGGTCTTTCAGGTGTTAATAGAATCAGTACAATTATTATTAAGTGATGATGGTACATACCTTCTAGCCTGTCGACTTCCTTCTGCAGGCGCTTCACTTGCTTCTCGGCGTGCTCGGCGCGCTGTTCGGCTTCCTTCAACTTGACAGACAAGGTCTTCATCTCGCGCTTGAATTCCTCAACACGCTGGTTGGCCTTCTCCTCAGACACTTCCAGAGATTTCAGCGAGTTACCGACAACCTATGATTCAGAGAGTTGCGATAAATTGTACGCAATTGATTTCATTTTGGGAGGTTGTACCTTCAATTCTTCCTCCAGCTCCATGATCTTGGATTCACCGGAGCGGACGCGATCCTCAGCAACTTCGAGCTCGTCTTCAACGAAGGCAAGCTTGCGGGACACTTCATCGGACTTGGTATCAGCATCCTCAGCCAACATACGGGCTTCCTTCAATTGGTTGGTCAACTGATCCATACGCTCCTCATCCTGCTGGGAACGGTTCTCCAATACTTTGCACATACGGTTGTTCTCATCGGCCGACTGTGTGGCCTCCAACAGCTTCTGTTGTGCGGTGGTTGAGCGTTCCTCAGATTTCTCCAAGTCCTCCTCAATCTGTTGGACCTTACGGTTCAAGGTGGCGACCTCAGACTCCGTGGCGGTCAACAGTTTCTCCTTCTCTTCCAATTCGGTGTTGGCCTTCTCCAGCTGCTCCTTGGCGGTGACCAAATCGACCTCAACCTGAACGAATTTCTTCTCCAAATCGCGCACCTCCTCATTGAGTTTGTCGGCGCGGGAGTTGGCATCCTTAGCTTGATTCTCACAGGTATCTGCCTTGTCGATGGCATTATCCTTCTCAAGCTTCATCGCTTGCATCTTCTTCTTGATGGCGTCCATGGTGTTTGTGTTTTTGTTGTTCGCTTAGGAGGGAAGAAAACTGGAAAAAGGCACTGCAACGACAGGACAATTTATTGAAACATTAATTAGGATACTACAATAATCAAGTTTCAAAATATGTGAAACCCCTTTCCAATTTTATACTATATATAGCTAGTGCAATAAGAAATGCTATATGTATTCAGTCAAGCTAATCTGCACATTTTCCAGCAACAGGCTTTAATTTTGATTCAAATTTTCCTCGCACCTCATAAAAATGCACTTTATTCGAAAACTGTTTATTTCAGGCTTTGCCTTCAATACAGCACATATAGTTTATACAGAATGTATGTATATGCACCGATATATTGAAAGCTAATTGTAAACATATTTTGCTTTGTCGAAACATTTATAAAATCTAACGTAATTTTCTGCTTCAAATACGCCCACTATAAGGCTGACGGTATTCTCGCTATCTATCTCTCTCTCTCTCTCTCACTCTCTGCCTTCGTCACTTCCTATCTCTTTCTGCTCTTCGTTGCGCATTCATTTGTTGTAGAATTTAAAAATAAACTCGATATGCTTTTGCCTGCCTCGGAGCATATCCAGTCCACATACATACACACATCGCTGGCGCTGTCGTTTTTTGGACATTTTTTGCCTGATCTGTAATTCTAGAGTTTCCATTATTAACACACCCGCACTCACACACACTGAGATACTTGTATGTGCAATTTGTAGAAATTCTCAGACCATTCTATAGACGTTTCTTTTTTGGGGTCAGATCATGTGTGGGTGTTTTGGTGTGTGTATCGTGAAAAGTGGGGCAAAGTCATTTATGTTGTATCTAGGGGGTCTCATGGAGAAGTGGCAATAGATATTTCTCGAGGTGAGAATCGCTGTATTTTATGAAACAAAACAGGAAATAGACAGAGTTTGATACTTGGCAGAAATGGGAGAAGTTTTCTAGAATACCATAGATTAGTTATAATTTTTAAATGGATGCAATAGATTCGATAATTTTATTTTCATTGTAGCTCTGGCCTTCGGAGGCCTTCATAAATATTGAGTAGGCGGATATGCCCAAAACACCTATAGCAGCTATATAGTATAACCATTTGTATATACTATATAAATATCTGTGCATATGTAGATATTTTTCTACGTCGGCCTCTCTAATAATTTTCGAGCAATTCTGACATGCAGCCAAAAACAAACTCAAGGATAAATTACCAATAGCAAGCAAGCAAAAAGTTCGTGAGATCATGAGATCATGAAAGCTTAAGATGAAAAGCTTTTACGTATAAGTTTCAAGTAGAGTTAAAAATAAAATCTTTAAAGTTGCTTGCGAGTATCTGTGAGTGTATGTATCTGTGTCTGTATCTGTATCTGTAGACAGGCAGGTGTCTGTCTGCAGTTAATTTTAAAGAAGAATACAAAAATGCTCGGCAGCAGCTTTTCCCGTGCCCGTGTTTGTGTGTCTCTGCATGTATTTGAAAATTGTGCGTATCTTCTTCAATGTGCATATGTATCTGTGTCTATGTGTATGTATCTGTGTGTAGCTTTTCGCATATATATGTATATATGTGCGAGTGTGTGCAAATTTTCACTCATACACACTTATTTCTGTGAGATTTAGTTACAAAATTCCTTATAAGTGAATTTCTCACAACGTCCAAAAGCCATCATATATTTCATTTGATATTTCGCAGATGGAATTTAATTTCAAGAAACTGAATACTCAGTTCACTCTACTGATCCTTTCTGCAGATCTTCATTACTTCAAAATCATTTCATTGGCACTATTTTAACGAGATTTTTAATTAGCAATTATTTTTAGTCGTTGATTGTTACGTTTTTATTTTTAATTGTTTTTTATATTTCTTTTTTGACACATACATATGCACATTTAATCATTTTTAACTTGTATTTTATATATATTAAAATACTTGATATATATATGTTTTTCATTAGCTTCTTTTAAGATTTTGAATGCAATTTACATGCACTTTTTGCACTTATATTTTATTTTACCAAACTGTTTTCTACGATTTTGTTAATTGCTTATTTTTTTGTGAAAAATCAACTGAGGTATTTTGTGATTTTTTCCAACAATTTTTTGTGTAATATTCCCAATGCAAAATCCTGTCAGCAGCAGCCGTAACTAACCTTAGCGTTTCAAACACACTATACGCTGTCGAAACCCCGAGAACACTGATGCTGACCAAGTCGCTGTCCCGAGAAAGCGACCCCAAGAAATAACGCTAGGCGCACACAGCACACACATACATGATACACATACACACATATACACACACACACACTGCGACGGTCACACCAACGCAGTATTGAATAATTTTTCATTTCGTAAAATTTCCCATTAAAAAAATATAAGCGGAAAAGCGCTTTCGCAACTTTTCATGGCCCGATCAAAAATTTCCCTCGAAATTTCCTCAACACCAATGCATATTTAAATACTAGTATCTGTATCGGTGTGCATGCGTATGTATGCATGCTAGCGAGAAATGCTCTCACCCAATCGGTAGCATATCTATTAGTACTGCTCTCGTTTTTCTTTTACTGCATTCTCATCATATGCCTCACAGCCAGGCGTGAAAATTATGCGTTTTGTGCTTGTTTTTCTTTTTTTTATTTAAATTGACTTTTTTCGTATCTTTCTTAATTTTCATTGTATGTTCTTGTACATGTATCTGTATCCATCAGAAGTGCTCCTAAAAATAGAACGATAGAAGCCAGCGGCGCGAACATGGCTAACAAGATGAGATTCTATTTTGATTAAATAAATATTGAGAAATATTTCATTCTGTTTCGCACGGTGGCAGCAAATCCAAAACGTATTCAAATGTGACGTGACAATTTTGTTATATGCATGGGCCTACAATTATCTGAAAATTTGTATAATCGGGGGAAAGAATGTATTATTGTGCCTTCAAATACTTATTAGAAAAAATACTAATTGTTTCCTCTAGTTACACTATCAAATCTGCAATTTAAACTGTTTATAGTATATCAATATTCCCTAATAACTTGAATTGATTCGATTATACGTACATATAAATATAAAAATACATATACATATATAAGAAAAATGTAACATCCGATAATTAATAGTTTGCCTACAGTTTTTGCAATCGAGGGGTAAATTTATATTTTACAAAAGTAATTTATTATTATGGTTGAGCTTGAGCAGCTGAAGTACTTGAGGAAAATAGAAAACTTAAATTTCTGTCGATTCATGTTCGTTTGACAGTTTGTAACTATGAGACAGATTTAGGTAACTATGAGGGACAACATCTATAATTGCAACAACAATATCATTTAAAGAATCTGCAATATTCGTTGGAAAATCCCAGGTGGATCAACATAATTGTCAGGCGAACAAAATTGGACCTAATAGTTTCTTGTGACGTTGGCAAATGGCTCAAGTGCCTTGCTACATATATGGTTGCTTGCAACTGATTTCTGTTCGCTCATCAATTCACCTGATGATTAGACTCTTTATAGCCGTGCTGCATGTGTCTGTGCTTTTCAAATCGAGCGACCACGAAACAAAGGACTTCACAAAGATTGTCAACCTTGTTGGCATAGATGGTTCTGTAGTTGAATAATAAAACAAACCTAATTTCTTATGCAGATGACGAAGTTTGTCCTGTGCATTTTAGAATACTTCAAAGTATTATGCTAGCAAGTTTAACCCAGTAGCAAAAGGAAACTGTTTGGCAAATGCAAAAATAGATCTAGTAAGAATAAGCTATAACTAATTTCACATTGAATACCCTTATTTATTTAATAAGAAATTGCCACTACAATTATTGCCACGATTTGGAACAACCTTTTAACGATAACTTACCAATCATTAACATGTGCACTATTCAATAGAAAACGACATTAATTTTATTTGCAAAAGAATTGATTCCCATTTATTTGTCATAAAAATATAAACGCTTTATAACTGAGAAGTAATGTTATATACTTAATTTGTTTGTTACAGAATTACAAAAGCTATTATGAACGTGTACATTTTAATATTTTTTCTTTTCTTATAAAGGCCATAGAAATCTTTTTCATTTTCTTTTTCGTTTTGGATACATTCATTCTCCAACTAATTTGCAAGCATAAACAAATAATTCATAAAATTGACTGTTTTGCTGGGCTATAATTATACTCAGTTGCTATAAATAATTCAGATAAAATATATATGATTATTATATATTGGCTGGTGGGATTTATAGATATTATAAACTGGAAATTAGGCAATACATTTATTTTTGTTCTGTGTCTTTAAAGCTGGAAAAGGGATCGTAGTTTTTTTTTCGAATTTTGTATTAATCATTTTTAATGCAGGCAGTATTTGTTTTTCACTCTAGGTGTTAAAATATATTTCAAATATATAATTGCTAAAAATTTGCTTTATTATTGTTATAAATAGAATTGAATCATTGTGGAATGCTTAAGTAGAATTTTTTTTTGTAGCTGGATATCGAGGGACGATCGATACCATTTTGTAAATCTCAGGCTGCATTTGTTGTTGTCATCGTCATCTTTGGTATTGTTGTTAGTTTAATAGTTGTTAAGATCCGCGTATTCCAGTTCTTGGGCAATAGTTTTGTACTTCTCCTTGCCTTTGCTCACCTCATCTATGAGCGCCATAGGAGGGAAAGCATTAAGAGAAATAAAATACACATGAATTTTATATATTTTCTGTTTATTGCATACTTCGAATACAAATGATAAATTAAATTGTTTTGAGTTAAACAAATACACAATGCGATTGTCACATATTGAAATAAAAGAAAAAGCTTTACATCAATCTACAAATCAATTCAATCTACACATAAATCAATAATTGCAAGCAGAATACGATTAGAAATACAGGACGCCTACAAATGTACTACGACAAACATATCGAGAAATGTGCGATAAAATAGTTGATAGATTTTGCTGCTGGCACTTTTTTGGGGCGGGCAATGGGCAGTGTGATGGTGCGCTTATTCCTTGAGGATGAGCTCGACAAAGGCGGTATCGAGATCGTCGCCAATATCCTTGTAACGCTCCTTCTCCAGAACAAGGTCGTCTGTTCGCGTCGATCAAATCATAAACAAAGAAAACAAATACAAATTAATAAAAATGAAAATACAAATACAAAAACAATTAACATAAAGCCTTCACCAAGTACATTTTACAGATATATATCCCTCGACATGGAAACTAACACTCAAATGACATATAACTGAATAATTACCTCCTCAAATGAATTAAAATAAAAATAGCAGCAGTTGCACTGCTTGACGGCGACAGCACGAGCAGCGTTTTGGTCGGTAATGCAGTGCGCCGCTAGCTGTTAAATTCAAAATCAAAATTAAAATGCAACAGGCAAAACGATAAGCAATCACTCAGCAGGTTGTTGTTTTGTTTTTGCAATGCTTCGGTTAAGTTTTAATAAATGTCAAAACGTGCTTCAAATTACACAAGTAAAAGCGGGGCAGCATTTTGTAGCAGTTGTTGTTGTGGGTTTTGTCTAGCGCAGCAGATCGATCGATCAATCGATGGGACAGATTTATCGTTAAGTTTATCGTTGCAGTTCTCGTTTATCGCGTTTCGTTTATTTCGCAGCTTAGGCTGGTGGCGCCTCGGCCTCAGCTGGCGCGGCAGCTGCTTCGGCAGCAGGCGCTGCACCTTCGGCAGCTGGCGCAGCTGCCTCGGCCGCGGGTGCCGCCTCCGCTGCGGGTGCAGCAGCCTCAGCAGCTGGTGCGGCTCCCTCGGCAGGTGGTGCAGCTCCCTCCGCTGGTGGGGCAGCGCCCTCCGCTGGCGGTGCAGCTGCTTCAGCCGCTGGAGCAGCACCATCAGCAGCAGGCGCCGCACCCTCAGCAGGTGGGGCGGCTCCCTCAGCCGGTGGGGCAGCGCCATCAGCGGGTGCGGCAGCGGCCTCGCCTTCGGCGGCTGGCTCGGGCTCAGAGCCGGGTGGTGGTGGCTCGTAGTTCTTAACGAATGGCACTTCGGCGCCCTCTGGTGGCAGATCGATCGAGTACTCGAATGGTGGCGGTGGTGGTGGAGGTGGAGTTGGCTCCTTTGGTGGTGGCGTCGGCTCCTTGGGTATCGGCACACCATCCTCCGACAGCACCACAGCAGCACCCTCTGCGCCCTCCGCAGCGCCCTCAGCGGCAGCCGCAGCAGCAGCAGCGGCTGCTTCGGCAGCGGCTCTAGCCTCCTCCATGGCGGCGAGTTCTTCGGGCGTTGGTGTTGGCAGCTTGGGCGTGGGTGGCTTGGGATTGCGCACTGTCCAGAATGGCTCGAGGCCCTTGATGAGGTCCAGGAAGGCTTCGTCGAGGCTGTCGCCGATGAGGCAATAACGCTCTTTTTCAACGATAAGATCGTCTGATTCGCATGATACAAAATACGCGTGATAAATTGCGACAGCAAAAAGAGATAGAGAGAGAGGCATGGAGATAGAAAGCGTGAAAAGGATGCAAAAGCGCAACTAAGAAAACTAAAAATTAATAATGCTTGTTCTCAATTAGTGGGCTTCTTGGCGGAATGGACGGACGGGCGTTGTTAGTGAAATCGACGAGGAAAACACATAGAACGATTGTTTTCTTTTTTAGTTTAGTTTATGCAGCAACGAGATCCATTTTGGCAGATGATCGATTTAATCTAATGCGAACAGTGGCGATAACAATTCTCGATTTCTCTTCTACAGCTTCTTGACCGTTTTCTGGCAGCGTTTAGGCAGGCGGCGCTTCGGCTGCAGCAGCTTCAGGAGCAACCTCAGCAGGAGGAGCTGCCGCATCAGCAGGCGGGGCTGCCGCATCAGCAGGCGGGGCTGCCGCATCAGCAGGAGGGGCTGCCGCATCAGCAGGAGGGGCTGCCGCATCAGCAGGCGCAGCTCCTTCAGCAGGTGCCGCTCCTTCAGCAGGTGCTGCTCCTTCAGCAGGTGCCACTCCTTCTGCAGGTGCCGCTCCTTCTGCAGATGCAGCTTCCCCAACGGGCACTGGCAATACATCGCCCACCTCGAAATTCTTCACATATGGCACTTCAGCGCCCTCAGGCGGCAGATCGATATTATAGTCAAATGGTGGCGGTGGTGGCGGCGTCGGTTCCTTGACAGGCTCGGCTACAACGGCGGCAACAGGTTCTCCTGTGGCAGCATCAATGGTGACGCCACCTTCGACCGCTGCCCCTTCGCCGCCAGCAGCTGCGCCTTCAGCATCTGCTGCTGCGGCCAATTCGGCGGCTTCGGCATCGGCTGCTGCTTGCAACTCGGCGGCACGTTTCGCGGCCAGTTCCTCTTCGGTTAGCTCTGGTGTAGGCGGTTTGGGATAGCGATCGTTATAGAATGGCGGCATGCCCATGAGCTCGACAAAGGTAAAGTCCAAGCTGTCATTAATAATTGCATATGTCTCTTTCTCGTTGATCATCTCGTCTGATTGTTGGGGTTGATTGTTGGTTCGTTGGTTAAGTGGTTCATTGGTTAGTGGTCAAAGTTGTTAAGAGTAAAAAAGTCAGATTAGTGCAAATATCGACTGACTTTCGGTAATGGCTAGTTGTTAACTGTTGCAAGAGCCATTTTGCAGCTCCAAGGTAGCCAATTGTGGGTTCGGTTCATCACAATCACAACACAATGACAATGACAACAATGGCAAACAATTGGCTGAAACAGACCACACTTCAAGATCGGTGGTTAGCACGAAGGTGGGCACGTGTTGCTTATGTGGCACTTGGATATGGTGAATGGTTTTGTTGTTTTGAAAAATACTTTATTTGTGCAATTGCAGCAGCATGGTATTGTATTGTATTTGTATAGTATGTATGTATATATTAAAAATATAAATAATTAATTTATGTAAATCGTAAATAAATCAATTGTTTCCTCGTTTATAATTTTAATGGGATGCTCCTCTTCGTTTTGCTTGCTCTCTTCATTTGGGGGCAAGAACACATTCAGATTTCAGCCAGATTAGCAAACAAATGAATTAGATTTGTATTATTCTTGTTTGTTTTTCTTTTTTTTAATTTAAGGTATGTTAATCATGAAATGCTTGGAATTGGAATGATGTGCGCTATGTGCGTGTCATTTTGCGGTGTCTTTTTCATCTCAATGTTTTCAATTTATTTCTGTTCTCGTTTTAGTTTAGTTTTTGCTTTGAATTTGTATCTAAATAATAGGCGTGGCAACTTATAAGTAAGCAAATATTACACAACGTTTAGCAAACACGATTCATTTTGAATTGTATAAACAATGTAAATATTAGCATAATTAATACAGTAGTTAAGCTGGCGACAAAAATACAAATAGAATCTTTCCATTTACTTTACATAAAATACATATATGTATAAATAATTACACATAAACTAATCATTTGCAAGTTGTGTCTTTTGCCATCTATCTCATAAAATATTATAATTCAATTCAAAATATCAAAACAAAAAACGCAGCAAAAGCAAATTAAGCAAGAAAATAAAGTTATAAAAACAAATAAAAAATATTGCAACAGTGTTGTAAAGCATCGAGTGTTAAAGTGTCGCCATTTTGACAGCGAGCAAGCAGTGCACTGCTTACATTGCACTGAACTGCTTAAAATGTGAATGTTATGTGCGTTAGGTTAATTTTGGAATGCGCTTGCTACAAGAGAACAATTTCTTTTTTTTTTTCTTTTCTTTTCTTTTGTTTTTGCTTTGTCTTTTGATTTCAACGAAGTAGTTTAGTTTAGTTTTGTTTTGATTTTATCTTGTCTGCTGTTCTTTGAGTTAAACGCTTAAAAATTAATGTGTTTTTCATTTAGAGTTTCTCAAAATTGGCGTTACACTCGCTTTTCATCTATCTGCATTGGAAGACACTTGACGATGTCCTGCGTGCCTCAGTGTGTAAGTGTATGTATGTGTTTTGTGTTGGTGTGTGTGTGTGTGTGTGTGTCTATTATCATAATATGGAAAGCGCCAGTTTTTCTGTATTTGACGTCAAAGCAGGCAGTTTAGTTAATTTACATAAGCGCAAATTAGATGTTTACATGTTCTGTATGTCATGTAAAGTGGCTTCCATTTCCTCCTGCAGCAGTTTGTTCTTAGCGCGCTCGTTCAACAAGTCGTCTGCGTTTTATATTTTTGTATATTGCAGTTTGTGTAGCATGCGTTTTAAATATGTTTTGCAATTTATATAGAAAAACAATAAACATTTGGGGCGTTGGCGGGCGCAGGCGAGCGGGGAGTGTACAAAGCGGCACACAAGTTGTAAATTGGTTTGGTTAAGCACAACGAACAAAATCATATGAAAAATAAAACATAAAAAATATACATGTAAATATTAATTAATTCGGGGAAAATTAAAAATAAAATCATCAATTAAAACTTGACTAACACTTGGAATTTAAGCTTGGAGTAAGGAACATAATTTTGCGCCTACTTAAACTTACGAAAATAGTTTTTGTTTCAAATAAAGAAAAAATCTGAACTGAATGTATGCATGTAACTACAACTTTAATATTTTGTTTACTTCATTTGAAAATACTGCTACATTATAAAAATAAATTATAAATTTGTACTATCGCTTGCTAATTTAAATTCAATTATAATCTTAATGTTATTCTCAAATATTCTTTAACGGACATACCTTCGAGCCTGTCGACTTCCTTCTGCAACTTCTGAACGGAACGTTCAGCGAATTCAGCACGAGCCTCAGCCTTTAAGTGTTGGTAAACAGAAGAATTGAAAAAATGATGAGTTAGTAAAGTTTGTTCAAATTGCAAAGTGGACAAACGAAAACATTGACAAGCTGTTCAATGTTCGTAATGCCCAACTTGGCCACAAATTGAAAATCCGTTCAAACCCTAGTTTTGTACAACACACAAGTTATCTGTGGTTTCAACGGAATTTCAATTGGTTTGTATTATATTATTTGTACATGTACTAAAAAGAAGCTTCCCAAATATGCTACCAGCACCAGCAGTAAGTATTTAAATTGTATTATGTCTAGTTGAATGAATTAGTGATTGTTGATTAACATAATGGCAAGAAAATGAACGAGTATTATAATTATGGTAAGTTCAATAAAATAACATTCAATGAACAACAAAACATTATGAGTTAAAACACAATTTCGGCCCAGTTTCTCAATACGCTCACAAAGTTGTCGACTCTTTATAGGGTACTATTTAGACAAATTAATTAATATTACGGGAGTGTAGATATTAATGATGTATAATAGCTACAAAAATTCTTGTACGACGCTACGCAGTCACTGCATAAAAGATATAAAATACTCAAATCATCAAATTGAAATGCTGTTAAAATTGTAGGAACAGTGGTATTTTAATCAAAAAATTCAAAATACTCTATGCTCTTTCAGTAATGCGGCGACTTACAGTTTCTACATTTAATTTGAACTGTATGAGTTCCTGTTCAAAATATTTCTGATTTTCACGAGCCTAGACGTCGAGAAATATACAACAAATTTTTGGTATATCAATAACAAAATGTATGTAATACGTCATCATCAAAATCATCATTATATAGAAGTGCATATATGGTTGTGTGTAACGTAGTGTGTGTGTGTATGTGTGGATTATAAAATATCTACCGAACATCAAAATCGTTATCGTTATCAATAGAAACTGTTATTAATTTTTACGGTTTGGTTTCTTGGGTACAGTTGCTATCAAGCACAAGTAGTGTTGTAATATGACCGAATTTCGATTTACTTTAGTTTCAACTTGCAATCAATGCACAAAAAGTTGTTTTCAATTTTTAAATCAAAAAATGTACACACACACATCCTAGGAGAAATACTTGCCATGATGCACGCACTATTGATATACATACACTACATGTGAGGTTATGTTTATTTGTTGTATTTTTCCCAACACATTTTTGGGCGGTTCGTATTTTTGTCTTTAGTTTAGTATTTTTTTAAAAAAGAAAATATCAAATAGGTCAAATATCTAATACCAAAATGACTTATGTACAATTTAAATTTAAAATTGAGAATAACATTTTGTGCAATTTAATATTTTCTTTTTTTTGCGTATTTTTGAGAATGAGGTTAGACATATTTCTCATAATGCATTTACCAACACCAGAGACCACAAATAGTATCGATTATACGCTTACAAATACTTAAATTGTATTATATATAAATAGTTGTATTGCATACGAATGGACATATACCTCTTTCAAGGAATGATCCAAAACCTTGATTTGCGTTTCAAAGGTTTCCTCTTTTTGTGTGGCCTATGTTTAGTTATTTTATATATATATGCATATTTTTTTTGTGGTTGTTGGTGGGAAATATTTGTTTGTTAGCATAACATAAATTGCAAGTGGTTTAGCAATATTGTTGAGGCATGCAGAGATTCAGGCGTGACAGGGCAGGTCAGTGGGGCGAGGTTTTTGCCAGTTTGTGTCCAGTGCGTTAATAATTTCAATAAAATTATATTTATGCAATAAATATAATCGAGTTTGCGGCAACGTTAAAGCGGAGCGTGTTAACAATATATGAAAATAAAATAGAAAATATAATAATTAGTCAAACAAATAATATTCAACAAAAAAAATACCCTTCTACTTTATATGTAGCGGGTATTTAAAGGACAATGTACAGATTGCTCTTTCGGTAGACATTTTATAAAAAAATAAATATGGATTTCAAATTCGCCTCAGAACGGTCATGTGCGCTCAATTAAATTTGAAAACTAAAGAAACATAAACAACAACAGTATGAAGACAACATAAAACAAATCGCTGGTTGGTTTTGATTGCTTGTCCACAGATCTGGGAAACTCCTTTCGCAGTTAGCTTTTGTTATTTTTGTATCTACCTCCTTTAGACGAGTGTTCAGGGTCTTGATTTGGTTCTTGTACTCTTCCTCACGTTGGTTGGCCTATGTATTGTTGTTGTTGTTTATGATATTTTCGGGATTGGGGAATACATACATATTTATAATTTCGAGTAAATACAAAATATAATAGAGTTGAAATGTTAAGAAATATTTCGATCATACGATGATTCAAAAGTAACCAATTTATCGCATATTGATCGTAACATTTCATACTGACCTTCTCCTCTGAGACTTCCAGGGACTTCAAGTTGTTGCCAACAACGCGCAGCTCTTCCTCAAGCTCCACAATTTTGCTGTAGCGTACAAAAACAAAATACATTAGTTAAGTGATTTACACAATTTTGGTTTCTTTTTGTCTTTGGTGGGAAATAAAACAAAAAGCGCGTCTCATGCAGAAAATAAATAAATTAAATACTGTACGCAATTTTTCACTAACGTCGAAACACAATGAAGTTTCGTCTCATCCAAAAACAGAGTGCTTCAATTGAAAGAGATTGGACGGACCGTACATATCCTATTTTGAAAGCTTACAGTGACATGGTTAAATCGGAATGTTACCAACATTTTGCTCAACTAATAATTCCTTTAACTAACACCTACAGGGTATACAAATATTTAGTTGACACTTCACTTTCAAATCTTTCGAGTCTGGAGGCGACAGCCAAGTTAAAAATAGAGAAAAAACTAAATCATGACTCGTCAAACCTGGCGAAGGTCTGCAAATAAACGTTTGCCAAATATTTTGAATATACAAAAATAAATAAAAATATTATAATAATACATAGCAGGCAGCAATTGTTGGACCGACAACATTTCACTGATATCGCATCTAACGATTTCACTTTTTTTTTTTGTGAGTGTCTCTGTTGTAGTATTTTATAAACAGTTGAATACTGTCGATTGCCTCGAGGGTAGGTAAACGCTTTTGATAATTTTCAACTATGCAAATTATAAATAAATATGTTGTCACTTCGACCTAGTGCCTTGAGTAATCATTGCGTAAATTATTTAATTTCAACTATATGCAGTTAGTATTTGAACGTGAAAGCAAACAAACCTTTCGCTGAGCTCAACTTTTTCCTCGGAACGCTCCAAGTCCTGTTCCATGAGCACTAACTTTCTGGCCACCTTCAGGTACCAGAAGTCAGATCAGCAGTCAAACAGGGCATACACAGACGAGCGGGCGGGCAGGCAGGCGGGATATTAATGAGCACATTGAATATACACACAGCACAGGATTCGGCATTGTTTTTGGGTTAGGCAATTTGAGCACATAGAAAAGGTATTCCGATTAGTTTATGTAAGTACTATAATCTATCTTTGTTGGCGAAAAATGTGAATATGTTGTGCATATGACAGGAGCATGATGTGATCTTTCTTTCTAAACTAGAAACATGCTCGTTAAACACACACATACACATAGTGAGAGAATATCATTTAACAATCTTTTTTTGAGTAGTAATATTCACATTTTTTACCAATTCATGGAAAAAATAACTATGCAAAAGCTAGCTAGCTAAACAAAAACAAAAATCAAACTAAAACAAAAGAAGAGTATGCAAGAATGCATTTTGAACAAAGGTGAGGTTAGGTTGGCTGGTATTTAACATAGAAGAAACCTGTTAGTTAACGGCGCAGCAAAAATAACAAAACTTACAAACTATGGGCACACTGTATCGTATCGTTTTGTTTAGGCACAAAAATGTAAGTTCTTAAGCATTTTGAGCGCAAACATTTAACTAAACTTTAATTCGTAATTGATTTATTTTTTAAACGTACTTTTCACCCTGCTCGGCACGTTCTTCGGCACGCTCCAAATCAGCTTCAACCATGGCCAATTTACGGGCAACCTTTTTTATTTATTATGTATTCGATTTGTGTTGTGGAATTTTGGTATTTGGTATTGTTTTGTACAGAATTTACATTCGTCGTCATTTTGAATATACACAAAAAACATAGAAAATGCGTTAAATTATATGTCAAATTTGATTTCTTTTTTCTACATAGAATTAGAATTAACATTTGGTATGATGAAATGTACAAGTTATTAAAGAACACATGTTTTTAGTAGTCAACAGTGTGAAATTTGTTGTCATTGTTAGTTTTTATATGGGGTTTGTGTGGCGTTCTTGGCGCTAATTGATACTGATAACTTGTGCTTATTTCAAATGTATTTCATAATGTTAAGCTATCTTTCATTTGATAATGTACTCAGTTCACTAAGGAGCTTACTAATAACTGCTATCGATCAAGCTTTATGATTAGGCTTGATCACTTGATATTCCATTCAATGTTGTTGTACTTTAAAGAGCGATTTCATTTAATTATTAACCCTAATTGTTTCCGAACTATTTCGGAAATTAGATGGAGCTATCTCTTTCTAGATTCTTCCACCCACAACTTGGAGCTTGCAAGTAATATTAAATGGATTTAGCGGAAATTATTTCTAACGTTCGTAAACGGAAGTAAAGCTGCTGAAATTCGGTTCAGCATACTTTCAATTTTAGATAGCGAATTAAGGTATATCCGATATCCGAATTTACCTAATGGAACACAGATGAAAAGGAAATTATGTTTACCAAATTAGTAGCGGGAGTTTCGACATGCGAGAACAAGAGAGCGGCAGCTACATCTATGGACTTTAATTACAGGCTAACCAAAACTGAATTTCCTGTTGACCAGCCCAAAACGCGTCGACACGTTGTCGTATGCAAATCTCGCCTCGAATTGCTGTCCAAAAATGAATCATTTAAAAGTGAGGAATGCATTGGCCGGTCAGGCAGACATCCAGCTGCTCCATTGGAAGGCTTCATAAATAAAGCATTCAGGTTTCTGGCTAAAATGCAATACGCATCCAAAAAAGAAAGAGCGAGAGCCAACAGCCACAGTGAGTGTGACTGTGAGTCACAGCCCTCGAGTAGGGGCAAAGGCCTTGGAGATCTTGCAAACATCGCATGAATAGTGAGTAGTGTCGTCAGCTTGGGTCAAATAATCGTAATAATTAGTTGATTAATCATCAGCAGAGTGTTTTATAACAATTTCCAATTTTCAGCTGCTTATGTCATGGGCGCGACGCGACTTGTCTGTGCTCTGAGTGCTAAATATACAAATTAACAGGCCATGGCTATCTGTATATGCTCAGCAACTTCTCGCTCTCTTTGGCTCTCTTCGGCTTATCAGTCAACTGGCATTTAGTTCTCCTTTGCTTTCCGTTCACTGTTTCTGCGAAAAAGATACGTCGACGAACAGCAAACAGCGAACAGGCCAACGGCATTGTTGCTTATCGCCAATCGCTGTTTATCAATAGCTTTATTTAGCCGATTTGATTGACGCAACACAAAAAGGAAACACGTAAGCACGGAGTAACAAAAATGTGTTAACTAAACGTGTCGTGCTCCACTTAGTTTCTGCAAAAAAGTTGTTGCCAAATTCATTAAAAGCCATCCTAAAACCACATCTCTAACTCCTCGTCTGTCTAATGTCTTCCTATACATCAATTTATATAAATATTCGCTCTTTAAGGTACAACTCTTCATTTAGAAATATAGATAGATTTTGTTATTATCAACTTTATTGCAAAAATGTTATAATTCAATTTCATTATTTAATATGTGTTAAATAGTTTAATTAGTTTTCATATATGTATGCAATATCTATCGCTTTAGTTTATAAATTTTATACAAAAATATTTCATAAGCCCAACCAATTTTATAATAGATTACAAAATATAAAGAATTTCTATTATTTGACAATCATTTTTACAATTACAAATATTTCCAATTCGCCTTTGCTTTTTGTTATGTTTTGTGTTGGGATATGTTTAAGGTCAATATGGTGTACATATACATATATATCAATAGCATTTTTATTTTAGAAATTTTGTTTGCATTTTGTTTGAGTTCGCTCCACAGTACTTTGAGTACACTAACAGTTTGTAAGGGATTGCTTAACATTTACTTTACATATCATCATTTAACATATATGTTCATCACACATATGTTTCTTGCTAGACTTTGTTCAGACAGTTACAATCAAAAATTTCAATTTTTTTGATCTACATATATATAGACGTATGTATATATACATAAATACAATTGATCTCGACTAATACATTGGTTATTTTTGCATATTTATATGGTTTTTATATATCGTATATCGGGCGGTATGCCAGCAGTATCTATAGCTATAGCTGCACATGATAGCTGCATTTTCATCATCATCATTATCATCATCTACATATCAATCATCATCATCATAGATTTAAGCACAAGTTTTACAATATCAGCACCTGTCGCCTGCTGCTGATTCCTGTGCCAAAAGTGGTTTGTCAACGGCATTTGTGGAAGCCAAAGCATTTAAGAAATTTGTTACAATCTTCGTTTGTTTTTCATTTTGGCAAAGAAATCAGTTACAGATCAAGTATTATTGGTAGTGTCATCATTATTGTTGTTGATGTTGTGTTTGTTTTGTGTCGTCGATGAAGTGGAGGACAAAGTTGAAGTTTCACCAACAGCAGCAGCAGTACTAATTGCATTGTTATTGTTGTTGTTGGTTGTTGTTATTGGGTGACTTTGTTTACTATTACTGTTACTGTTGTTGTTATTGTTATTGCTTAAAGTAATTAAATTGGTATTTAGCTGCACCTCATCGTATTTCTTGTCAGCCTCCTCAGCAAGGAAACGCGCTTCCTTCAGCTGATTCTCAAGAGCGTCCATGCGTTCTTCATCGGCAAGGGCGCGATTCTCAAGAATCTTGCGAGCACTGTTCACATATGTCACATATGTGAAAGAGTATGTATTGTATTATAGGATGACGACGTTGCGACCATGCCCATAGAAGACAGTGACCAAGTTGTTATATCGATGATTTGTCATTCGGAATTCACATTGGTACAGCCCCAAAATCAATATCGTGAATCATTCGACGTCATCGCATCCACATCGGTGTTGAAAGTGTGTTGCATTGTTGTAGTTGTAGTTGTAGTTTTTGTTGTTGCGATTATGACAAACACATGGATTCGCAGTGATACACAACAGAGAGATATACACGGTATTTTGGACACGAGAATTATGTTGGTAGTTTTTGGGTTTTGTTTGATTTCATTTTTAGTTCGTTTCCGTAGAACAGATTTTGAGAAATTTTGCAAAAAAGACAAGAATTTGTTGTTGCTTGTTGAGATTTACAGTTCAGTCAACATTATAAGAAAACAATACAAATATTACGAATAGCTTAAACACTGCTTTGGCCAGAGTTCTCAAATACATTAAGAATGATTTTTAAAGTTATTATTTTTCTCATATTGTAGATTTGATATCAAATTATTTACATAGATATATGATATATCTAGTTTGATGTTGAGCACAAGGCAATGCTTTAGCTTTTTTGACATTCAAACATACACACAAATATTTGGACAGCCATTTCTAAGAAACTACCATAAGCTTGACACATGCCATATGTTATAACATGATGTATATACATAACTAAAAACTATTTTTACAAGTACAATACGATCCATAAGTCCAGAGAACGCTGCGGTCGACGTTGAAGAGCTTAATATCTAATTGCTGTTTACAAAAATTGGTTTGAAGAGAGCTTACATATACCTTAGAATTATTATTTCGTTAAAGAGTTGGTAAGAGAGCGGAGTATTTAACCCACAACCTAATTAGTAACGGTAATGTTGACGCACCTAACCTCAAAAACTAAAGAATTCATAAAACCAAACGAAACGTAAAAAATGAGGAGAAAACGACGAGAAGACGATAACCCTAAAACCCTAATGCCCTAACGTTTAATAGTTTCAAAAGAAATATGTATATAATTATACCTCTTCATATTTCTTATCAGCTTCTTCTGCAATTAATTTTGCTTGCGCTAATTGATTCTCCAATAGAGCTACTTTGTCGTCTTCCATATTTGTGCGATTTTCAAGCGCTTTTCGTATCCTAAATTTCAAAAGCAATTATAAAAAAAGCATTGTTTATATATATACGCAAATCTGGTGATACTTAAGTTTGCTTAGGTAACCTGTAGACTTATCAATTTAATCATATACGTATTTGACATTTAGGAAAAAGATTAAGATGTAATATAATAGAGAAAACATGTACTAACCGTTCGCTCTCATCTGCAGCCTGAGAAGCTTCCGACAGCTTGGCTGTGGCGGAACCCAGACGCTCCTCAGAGCGTTCCAAGTCTTCTTCGAGCAATACAATGCGACGGTTCAATGCAGCGACCTCAGATTCAGCCTATAAAACAAATATTCGATGTTCGAACGAACAAGATAATATAGCAAACCGTACATACGCTTTGAAACTTAAGTTAATATGCTTATGGCTGATAACTTAATATACTTAACACTAAAGCAAGAAATACACTTGACTATCTATTAACATGAGCTACTTTTGGTATCAAAATATTGTGTAGCTTGGCCCTAATGTTGTCGCTCTTGTAAATAAATCCCACTATTTATCTATCTTAAGACTACAATCTAATCGGATGTCGACCGCAGCGGATTGTTCATCTATCTGAAAGTAAAGTTATTGTTGTTTCCACCTTTGCAAGGTTGATGAAGTTGTCAGCGTTTTAGCCAGATGATTTAGCAAGGTCACAAAAAGGTCCAAAATATTTGTTTCTGCTTGCGTATGTAATCGAGAACCGTAAACACCTTAAAGAGGAAGCCTGTCAATTCTATTTAGGCAATTACCGAGGGGTCTGACTAGAGCGGACATATCGATTTCGACTTGTTTATCTGTTCATTAAGTTGGCAGCCCCAAAAGATAGGCAATGGCAAACACAGCTACTCAAATACATGACGTCAACACTTGTGAGAACAACCTTGCCAAAAATTAAAACAATTTCAACGACAGCAAAGTTTTTCCCAGCTAAAAGTTTTCCCAAAAACAGAGTTGGCTAGCAGCATAAAGCACATGCCCATTAAGGAACGGAAAATATTTGACATTGACGCCGCCGCAGTCGCATGCGATGTGCCATTGCCTTTTAAAGATGACAGCAAATACAACGTTGAAAAGCGAAAATGAATTAAATAAATGTGTGTGTGTGTGCGTGCAGCAAGCACACGCCCAAAAATGGCTTAAAACGACTTTGACCAAAAGCGGCAACAATTGGACAAGGCAGTTCAGATATCTACTGGACGCGGGACGCCTATAATGCCAATTTTGCATCCATTCTATACACATTTCGCTGTGTGAGTGACGCTTAGAACTCGGCAAGCGAGCGTCGTAAAAATATCGTGTGATTATGAATTGGAACCGAAAGCAACCGTGCCGCTGCTTCGGCTTACGTCATCGTCCAAACAGTCGGTCGACGGGCAGCATACAAAACACACACACATACTTCTACACATACATGTATAGGCGTAAGTTTAACGCGATAAAAAAAAGCATTTCAAATAGGGGGAGCAACAGCGACGGCGTCGCTTTCCAAACACACACGAAAGTCAAACAACAAAACCCCGTTGATGAAGCAACAGCAGTAAAAACAACAAAAATGCCAAAAAGCAAAAAAAATAAGGAAAAAACAATACATTGAGCTTGAGTTTCGTTTGAAAATAGAGGGTTTCGTGCATATGTGCGACAGAGACGAAACTAGGTGAATTTTGGTCTTTGCTTTGAACTCATTAACAAAACGTATTGAAGATTAAACGCTTTTTAACGCAAGCCCCAAAGAAATGCAAAGCCACCGCTGTACAGAGAACAAGTTTCAAAGTTACAGCGTGCGAGTGACAGAGACGCAACGATCTACTCATAAAAAACGACCGGCAACCCAATGCAAAAAAGTCGAAAAAATTGAAATAAAATAAAATGATAATAAATAATAAAAACCATGAGTATGCAAAAGCTGCTGCATGGCTGAGAAATTGTACAACAAAAATTGTTGACGGCTTAGTCACACACACCTTGAATTTATATTTTTTTTTTTTTTTTGTGGCTCGAATTGCCGTGGCAACGAAAAAAGCAAAGGTAACAACACCAATGCTACACAAGAAAGACGGACGGCGGCTACGTTCGAGTGCGTAGGGTGTGTTTTTTTAATGTTAATGTTATATGATGCATTTTTAATTATGAACCGAAAAATAAGCCATAAAAACAATAAGCAGACAACTTCCAACTTGTAAACCGTATAAACCTAGTAAAACTGGCGCGCGCTCTCAAGCATAAAATCTGCCCTTTTTTAAGAGGACGGACACATAGTTTCATAGCAGCCAGCTTACAGCTTCTGTCGTCTGCTGCTGTCATATGTGTGTTGTAATCTCGGTGAATTACGACATACACGCAAGAGAGAGCGAGATCGAGAGACGGCGAGAGTAAATCGGCGACAAATCAAAACCAATTTGTCACAATAAGGCATTGAAATTATCAGTGCTCTATTGCATGACAACCAGGGAGGGGGAGTCAGCCAGCTTGGCTATAGAGAGAGCGAGAGCGAGGATGAACACGCAAATGACATTGTCTCTACAAAAAAAATCAACAATAAAACACATTATGTTTTGTTTTAGCTTTTGTGCAGCAATTGTAGAGGGGCTAAAACTAAACGTCAATCACTTGACAAAAGCGTGGAATACATAAAATAAGAGCAAAAACTAACAACTAACGGGCCAACGACGGAACGAGGGTACGAATGTACATTCAAAGTGAATTTGAGGAGTGTCGTTTGTTGTTGGGATTATTCAGTTCTTTTTTTAACAGCATGTGAACTATTTTCGCGTTAAAAGTTCTTTAATAATTTCAGAAGTCAATTGCCAGAATTCCAAAACTTCCTGGAGAAGAGTGCAAAAAGTGACGTCAACAATGTTGTCATTGCGGTGTGAGCTGTGATTTCACACACATTTACACATTCGCTCACACATAGCCCTACATAAAGCTCACTTGCCGCGCTCGCGCAATTGTTTAATTAGAATTGAATTAAGCGCATATAAGAGTTTATGGAATGGGAAAGACGAGTGCCAAAAAAAAATAGAATGATGAAGCAAACACAAAGCTATGGAAAGAAGCCATTTATTGATGACCACGGCGTAAAAATCATAATTAATCGAATTTAGAACACCGCTATCTTGAAACTAACGACGAGCAGAAAAGCCGGTTTTCTTTTGTCGCCGTCGCTGAGAAAGCGCACAAAACAAATCACTCGAAAAGATTTCTTCTTTCTTCTGTGTATTTTTATGCTTTCGCGTGAGCTTAGCTTATGTAAATGGTAGACAAGAAAGATATGCTAATGCTATGTAGAGTAGTGTAGTGACCCGTCACCCGATAAGACAATTCAACATATAGTTTGAAAGGTGAATGAATTTGGCCGCAACGATAACAGTTTTGAGACAAAAAATATAAAAGTAGTGACAAAATAAACCAGAAGGCATCAGCTACTGGATCTCGAAGCACCCTGTGTATTTCACACACACACACATCCAAATTGAAATTTGTAATAACAAAAGATATATTGAAGTAAAGACAAAACGACAGGAAAACCGCCGAGGAACAAAACAACAAAAGTGGGGGATAGAGCGAGAGCCAGAGACCGAGCGAACAAGAATGAAAAGAGCGCGCCCCAAAGAGAGCGCTCTCCTGTACATGTATGACACTCTGTGACTGACAAGAAGTGTGTAGTTGTATTTGTCTCAGTATCTGTGTACGTGCGTATGTATTTGCATTGGAAACGTTGGCACTGCTTTGAGAGAGAGAAGAAATGCTTACTGGCGCTGTTGCTGACTATCTTGAGTTTTTATGCAAAATATACTGGGGACCTGCCACATTCATTTTGATACCAAAAGTAGCAGTTTAGTTTTTAATCTAATTAATTATAATTTGAAATAGATGAGATTCGAAGGCTGCTTACTTCTTCGCGTCGAACTACTTCAAGCTGCAGGCGCTTGTGAAATTCCTCGCATTCATCTTTATACTTTTCCATTTCTTCTTTGGTCTGACGCATTTTCTTCTTGAGTACATCCAAAAGTGTACCTTGTGGAATGCTGGTCGTCATGTTTGTGCTTGTTTGTAGTTGTGGGTGTTAAGTGTTTACACTTGGACTTTGCGTTGGCAGCCAAAAGCAGATGAGAGATTTTTTTATAAATGGGCGCTTAGTTGTCAGTAGGCACTCTGAAGCACACTTTAATTTGGATTTCTAATTGAAATACAAATTTCTTTCTATATGGCCAGCACCAAAATAAATTTTTTTTAATTTACGAAATGTGAACCACCAACACACACGCACGTAGAACTAATGACGACCGAACGAAGCGACGACGACGACACACACACACTCGCACTGACAAGAGTATGCGCTAACCACCGGTTTTTTCTTCTTTCTTTTTCTCTTCTACTACTTTTCTTCTTCTTTTACTGGTTTGCTTCGTTGTCGTGTATTTTTTCTTTTTTGTGCAGATCCGCTTAGATTCTGTTGCACTTGATACACATTTATTGCCAAATATTATTGATGATTAAATACTTCTTTTAGTATTTGTATTTAGCAGGCAGAGCAACTACTACACACACACACGAGAATCGAAGACGATAAAACGACGCGAGTATGCGACTGACATTTGTGAGTACGTAACTGGAAATGAACCACTGAAACACTTTGCATGCTCATGTCTACGAACGAAGCGGCAGTGGTGGTTTAGTATGCGATGTGCGAAAGAGACAACTGTTGTGTTCGTTCGCTCGTGTGACTTTCCAGTCGTTGGCAGTGCCTCGCCTATGTGTCGTGTCGTTGTTCAAGCTGTTATATGTGTATGAGTGCGAGTGCGCTAGCATGTGTGTATATGCGGCTTTCCCGCTGGAAAACCTGTTAAAGCCGCTAAAATTTCAGTCCGACATGTTTGTTGTTTTTTTGCATTAATTAGTGAAGAAATATTTGAGATTTTTGCCTTTTCCCTCGCTTTGCAAATAATATTATGCAAAATTGCTAGCGACACCAACGACTAGTCAATTGCCCATTTTGTAAATGAGTAAGCGGCCTGTCATCGACTATCGGCAGAGTATCTCTGCATGCGTATGGCTGTGTATATGTGACAAGTAAGCCCGCCTCCTCTCTCGCACCTACCCTACCCATCCAAGCAACCAGCTCACAGATAATTGTATAATACAGCATATAATGCCGGTGCTTTACTAGGCTTATCAACACGCAAGCAGCAGGAGCAGCAACAATGACTAATCAGTTGTCGCCGCGAAGGTAAGTGTATTGGATGTGAGTGTGTGTGTTTACAGCAGGTGGTGTTGGTGTTTGTTGTGTTTTCCATGATCCTGACGTATGAAATGTTGCGATTACCAAAAACAAAAAAACCGCGATACCGATAGACGATAGATGTGAAGCAAGCTCGCAACAAGTGCCAAAGCGATGATTTTGTTGTATTTGGCAAATGACATAATTGTTGATAATACACAAATATTGCCGATGATGGTCAATTTCAATTAAATGAGCACTCTTGCCCATTTTTAGCCATGGCGGCATTGAAAAGAAATTAAAAGTAAACGTCAGTCAGTGTCACCACCGCACACATTTATGGTGCATACACACAACACCAAAGTGGGGGGTAACACTTATTTTGTACATACACACGTACGAGCATACACAAACATACATATGTATTTTGTCGATATGTACGAAGGTCATTGGCTGCGAGAACAACAACACACACAACACGTATATTAAAAAACGCCGAGAACGTGTGCTGCAGCGAGAATACATTTAATTTAATATAAATAATAATTGAATGGCGAGCCAAGTTCAAAAAGAAATACGTTTTTGGTCGAAAACGTTTTTAACATTTAGCTGCTGTAAGCCAACTGTTGCTATTTATGGACTTTTGCTACAACTAAAATGATTATGTCTCTCTTTTTATTGGAGTGTGTGTGTGTGAGAGTGAGAGCGGGGGTGTGTACTAACAACGATAATTGTAGCAGTAATAACATTTTGTCTGCTTTTTTATCCGTTGCCTTTTTGGGCGCCGTCTTAGAACCAGAGAAAAAGAGAGGGAGAGACGCCCATTAGAGGGCGCAACAGGTGCGCACAAGATAGCAATAGCGATTAACCGGTCAACAATGTGCCGAATGCAGAAAGCGCAATTGCGTAACTAATTAAACAATTGCCGGCAATTAAGTAAATACAGTGTGTGATGTGTGTTTTACTGGGATAAGCACTTTGAAATAGTTTTGTGCTGAGCAATAAGAAAGCCAACATGTATTTCATGTGAGTGTTGTTGTTTGAGTGTCTAAGCTTAACACGTCGAAAGAAAACTGAGCGAACCTTCGCAGCAGCTAACGGCAACTAAAACTTAGTACACATGTTTGTGTGCGTGTCAATTGGGTCAAGATTTCCCTAAGTCTATGAAACTATTGCAATGACAAGCTAAGTACGAACACAGCGGGCCATCAAAGGGTTAAGGCAGCAACAGAATACGCAAAGAAAGCAATGAAGACGAAGACAGCCGCGACAGCAACGACGACGACGTAATCGCTCTGCAATGTGCAAAACACACACACTTATACACATACAATGTATTTATGAGTGTGCGAAAAGGAAAAAAGAACAGACAACAAGAAATTGGAGCAGTCATAGATAGAATAGAACATTGAGAACCTAACCAAACTTTTTGTCAGTTTTTGTTGTTGCTAAATTGGCTAAAACGCTGCTACAACAGCAAAGGTGGCTTAAAGAGAAAGAGAAACAGAATTATTGTGATTAGTTTGCAATACATCTCCCGCCCGCATCGCCCCCTCAGCTAATTACCCGCTTCAGTTGCGTATTCATGATGTTGTGTAGCTCGTTGCGAATAATGTTGAACTTCATCATTGTATCCGAACTGAAGATTGAGCGTCCAAAGGCCAAACCCGGATAATCCGCGCAGCGTCCCTTATTACGACGTGCCTCGCGCTCTGCCACAATTTCAGCTGCCTCGCTGGTGCAGCGCAGCTTGGACCATTCCGCTGTCTGAGTGTCTTCATCTTCGGGGTTCAACACAATGCCCTCGTCGATGGCGCCTGCACTGAGATCGGTGGCAATGCTGTCGCTGCTCAGCTCCATAATAGAGGCGTTACCACTGGAACGCTTACTACGCTCCCTCTTGCCACCAGTTGAGGATGATGACGATGATTTCTTTTTACGCTCCGACTTCTCTGATTTATCGCGCTTCTTCTTCTTTTTGCCCGTGGACAAAGTTTGCTCCTCGCCAGCAACTGCAACTGCTGTTGCAGTATTTGCTGTTGCTGCTGTGGCATCGTCCAGCATGCTACTTTCATCCGTGGGCGTTGGACTATTGCTGCCCAACGAGTTCGTTACGGATTCGCTCAACGGCAAACTCAAAGTGCTGCGATCTGGCTCTGGCTCGGGTTCGGGATCTGGCAGCTCGCCGCGCAGATTGGACAATACGCCCTTGGAGTCGCCGCGATAGAGAGCGGCGAGTATCTCCTGGACATTGGGCACATTGGGACGTCGTGTGCCCGCAAAACGTGGATGATGCTGATGTCCGCGACGCTTCAAAGAGGACGGCACAAGTGATGAAGGTGATGTTGTGGAATTATTGGTGCTATGACTGCCAGCTCCACTAGTGCTGGACAAGGCATCGTCATCGTTGTTGCTGGACATGTTGAAGTCCAAGTCGTAGTCACTCCAGCTGCAAATTTCGGAGTCTTCACTATCGCTATCGGTGTTCTGCTCTAGTTGCAGCTGTTGATATCTGTCGTAGAGTTGCGCTATATACAGCTCTGCCTCCTCATCGTAGTACAGCAGGTTGTCGAGCACATTCAGCTGCTCCTCAATGGAGCCCCAACGTGATGAAAGCTCCGAATTAGAGTCGTCAGCGCCGTTGTTGTTGCTGCTTCTGTTGTTGTTGTTTTTGCCACGCTGACTTTGTGGCTTTTTCGTTAGCTTATGCTTTTGATTATCACTTTTGGGGCAGCACAAATGTTTATTTGCATTTAATATGCGTTTATTACGCTGCTGCTGTTGCGGTTTTGTTGTTTTTGTCTGCTGTCCTGCAGCAGCTGCTGCGCTGCTACCTGCTTTATATGGGGAATTGTTGATATTACAGACTATCGATACCGATACTCCTTGCGAAATATCGCACAAATCAGCTGATTTGCATGTATCGGTATCGATAGCTGCAAGTGTGACCAGAGCAGTAATGTGTGCGCAAGGCAATACAAAGACCTACAAATAAAAAAATGCATCTGCTTTGTGCACTTATTTGCTTACAATGCAAAGCATACATAGCTCATATTTCTACAGTTGCTTTGCATTGTAAACAAATCAGCTCGATTTGCAATAATACTTCTTGTTTGTTTATTATTACGCGTTGGCTTTTGTGGCTGCTTATCGTTGCCGCCGCTGGTCAATAGATGGCGGTGTGCTCGTTTTATTTGGTGAGCAAGTGTTTGTCGTCTTGCCGCGTTGCCAACGAACTTTTTGAATAGCGGCGTCTGCGTTGCCGGCTTTAATGAAGCCGCCAACGTCGTCGTTGTTGTTGGTGTTTGTGTTGTAGTTGTTGTTGCTGAAGCTGATTTTGTGGTTACAGCCGTTTTTGAATGTTCATTATGCGTTTTGCTTGCATTTTTCGCACTACTTGATACTGTCTTGTTGTTGTTGTTGTTATGTTGCTTTTGCTTAGACTTGACTGTCGTTGTTGTTGTTGCTTGATTTTTGTTGTTGTAACTCACTTTTTGCCACACATATGCATTATTAACTTTTGCAGTTCCTATTGTTAATGTTTTTTCGTACATATTAATTATGAGTTGCTATTGTTGGTGTCGTTTTTGTTGTTGTAGTTTGTGATCTGATGCGTGTTGTGTTAGTTGTGAGTTGATTTTCTATTTTTACTGATGATTTAATACAGTTTTTTCTCTCCTTTTTTTTCAAATTTCAGTCGCGCGTAGAAATAAGCAAAAGAAAATTTTGTATTTGGTCAACTTCCGCTACACGTTGTTTTTGCATCTACGTCAATTGCGTTGTTGTTTATTATGGTTGTTGTAGTTGTGGTTGTTTTTGTTGTTGTGGTTGTAACGTAGAGCGACTTTATGTAATTGAAAAGCACTAAGATTTTATTTAAATTGAATTAAATAAAACTAGTGTTTTTAATTGAAATTTTATTTATGATGCTATTGATTTAATTCAATTTATTTGGTTAATTTTTGTTTTAATTAATTGTAATTAAGTGCGGCGGCGGCGGCTGCTTGCTGCTTAATTTCTTCGGCCCCTCCGGCAGTTGCTTTCGGCTTGCTGCTTGCTTTGTGGCGTTGTACTTGAAAGTGTTGTGTGTGTGTTGTGTGTGGTGTTCGCTATGCGATAATTTCTGTGGCCCGCTCTCTCAACTGGGCGACCGCTCTCTTCTCTCCCCAAACGGACGATAGATCTAATGTTATTGTTGTAGTCGCTGCTGCTGCTGCTGCGCCCCCTACAAAGCAGTGTGGTGGCACATGTGCGAGTGAGTCAGCATTATGCACACATTCACGTATATGTACGAGTGTGTTGGTATTTGTGTTGCACTGCGATCTTCAAGGAGGGGAAAGAAAGGAGTGAGAGAGAGAGTAGGCCAGTCAGATCCAACGCCCACTCACTCTCACACACACTGACAGCCACACTCACATGCATTAGATAGTTTGCTCTCAATTTGCCGCTCTCATTGGATTTTTCCTGTTAATTTCATTTGCTTTACGATTTAATTGTCTTGCTCCTCTCAATGCTTTATCATTTTTTCGCATATTACTCAGCGGAGTATTTCAATATCATCGTCATTATCTATTTAAGTGTTTTGTGAGCATAAAAGCAGCGCAGCTATCAAAAGTTGTGTGATAATCATAATAATATACGATGATAATTTGTCAAAAAAAATATTTTTATATTTATGTTGTCTGATAAGTATATTTATTTACTTAAACAGATTGCACGCTGGTTACCTGTAGACGACGGCACTAAACATTTTTTGATACGTTGCCAATTGGCAACGCCATTTTGGATGCCAACGACAAAAAAAAAACAAAATGTCCTTGAAATACTTTCGAGTCTCGAAGAACGTACCAACCAATCAAAAGCCAAATCAAATGAAATGAAAAATTGTATTTAATTTTCGTTTGGAAACGCAGCCGGCCACCGATCGAACAAGTTAAGAAAAAATGTGCTAAATACTGTGCGCTATTTCAATTTTCATACAACAACAAATTGCGCTAGCAAATATTTTGGCAAAGCCAAAGAGAAGAGCAGAAACGAAAAGAAAAGCAACAGATTTTGGCTTTGCTTTTACGTTATTTGATACACACATACACACGCATATGCAACAATGCTCTCAGTGCGTCTCACTCACACACCCATCGCGAAAGCTATTTTCATGTGTTTCTGGCTGCAAACACGCATTTAAAAATAGCGCTCATACGCGACGTTGCCAACAGCAAATGATTTTCATTTCGCGCTGTGTAGCGATATATATTCATTTTCTTTTCTTTTGTTTGAATTTGAAAATTTTCAATTTTTTTATTTTTATGGAATTTAAAAGCACAAACATACAATAGGCATTTCCCCAAACATTTTCCTGTTCGTCTAAAAGGTGCCAAGAAATTAGCCTCATCTCATAAAATACGAGTGAAATCAGTGATGGAGACCAGATGGTAAAGATTTCCGGACCCGGCCCTCACATCACGAACCCGGTCCACATTTAATGCAGTTTGCCTGTCACCAAAACGTTTAAACATATATCTTTCAGTCGTAAAATTCTTATTCTGGTATTGATTTCAAGTGTATTTCTTGCTTTCTTGGTTCTTAATGGAACTGGGTCCATTAGAAGTATAGATATACTACAATAATAATATAAACATTCTTAAAAAATAGTCTATAGTAAATTTCCAAATTGTTGTTTCCAAACACTTTTTATGTTCTCACTAGCTTAACCTTATTATATTTATAGATTGGTCTGTTCTAGATTATTTTTCTTATATAAGCTTTGATTTTCTTACACTTTTTGTCAGGAAAATTAAAATGAAATGGTCTAAAAACTATATTCAAAGAAACTTTTAGAGTATGGAAAATCAAATTTGAGGATATAAAAAAGATTGGAATATCTGATGTTTTTATAAATAATATTAAATTATTTCTATTACATATTTTGAAATTGTTTGATTAATAAATATTGCAAACGAAAACTTTTGGAATTCTAGAATTTAGTAAAGCTATTCAAGTATTGAAATGAGATCTGAACTTCTTCAAAATTTGATTTCGCTAGCTTAACTCTAATCTAATTTGTAAAGATTGTAAACAACGAGTACTCACGTTCTGCAGAGCCTTGTTCTTCTCCTCGAGCTTGCCGGTGACAAGGGTAAGAGCTTCCTGGGTCTGATCCAACTCGTTCTCAACGGTCTGGATCTTCTTTTGCAGCTGACGAGCCTCCTCCTCGGCCTATAAGTTGATAAAGGGTACAATTTGAGAATTACGTGTGTAAACAAATGCATGTGTTAACAAGTTAGCAGCCAACAATTAGGCTGTTTATGGTAACAAATGGAAGGTAGATATATGATGATATACACTCGTTTGTGGGGCAGTGCAATGTGTGGCATGGTTGAGTGCTTACCTTTTCGGCGCGGGTGTTGGCATCGCGTGCCTCCTGTTCGCAGACGAGAGCGCGTTCCAAAGCTCCGTCCTTGTCGACTTTCATCGCTTGCATCTTCTTCTTGATGGCATCCATGGTGGCTGGTTTTTTGTTTTACTGCTACACACTCGAAAGAAACTGAAATCAAACATGGGAATCATTATTACAACTGCTGCAATGGGCATTCAGTAATAAACAACAGTGATTGCTGCGATAATCAGTGCTACGCAAGCGAAAGAAAGTCCAATTAGCATCTTTGAACATGTTCACGTTCATGTTAACAATGCAATTTGATTTTGATTTCGATTTCGATATCGATTTTGTTCAACGGTTGATATTATTTGCTATCACATTTATCGCTAATCGATGGCATTGCCCTTAGCAAGTTTCGCAAATCTCTTTTGTTTCAGCATTCCAATTTGAAATCTAGCAAGAACACAGTTTGACACAATTTTTTGGGTAACTCTCTACTTAGAAATGCTCACAGCTTCGGCATGTCGTATGTGAGCTGCATAACTAAATACGAACTTCGTATCGCTCACATCCCAAGAATATTCATTCCCGGTTTTGGGTACAAACAAATCGTTGAAAAACGTGCGCTACGCCCCACTGACTATTGCATTAAATGATTTACTGTGAGATGATTGACCAGAAAACACCAACAACATGCGCAATAAAAGACGCCAAAAAACAACGCCAGATAAATATTAAAATCAGTCTGATGAGCTCAAACAATGCTAGAGTGCCATTTGTCAAATATCGACTGCACATATAAAAAACAACAATTAATGAGCTTAACCACCAGAGAGTTCGTCGGCAAGGTCAAAGGACTGATGAGATACTTTTTTGTCAGACGTTAAATAACATAAATAAACAATTTTAATTCATGAAGAAACCACGAGCTCAACTTAAGGAAGCTCCCTTGAGCTCTCAATTAAAACACTTAATTTTCTTAATCTAACCCTATTACTGAAAATTTGCACGTTGATATTGACAATCTACAAGTTCATGAAACAGAAGCTAGCTTAACCTTTTGTTAACAAATAACTAATACTTGTACGAATTCTCTAAAGTAGTGCACTTTTCTCAGAATGATGGAAAGCGCGTTGATAAGACCGAGAATGCACTTATTACAAAGCTGAGTCACACATCGAGGGAATTGTGGACTCAGCTGGTCGACAAAGAAACGTAAACGTGAAACGCTTTGGGTTGGGACAAACCCTGGATGCGCTTATACTCGCAATGCTTGACCAACATTTTAAATTTGTCATGACAGAGAAATGCCAAACTAATTGAGTCAGTTTCTGTTGCTGTGTTCTGCTGTTCTCTGCATAATAATCGGACTTCTTAAACGGGTAAAAATATAAATATTTTCCTTTTCGCTTATGGGGTTATTTTTAACACTTTTGTTTACATGCCAGCTCCTGAGGTACGTTCCAGGCTTTTAGGCGAACAAACAAATATTGTAAAAAACTGGAATTTTGTTTAAATGAAATTGCAATCGAGGCGAAAACTTATAAGACAGTCACGACTGACATACGGACAGACGATCCAGAAGGTTTGAGTTTGTCGGTAAATAAGTATTTAATGTTGTATTGTTTATGTCGAGGTGACACACAGAAATATGTTTGTTTAATCAGCACAAAATCACATGATTTCATAATTTTGGCGTCATGTATAGTGGCATTGACATACATATAATATGTTTCTACATATAAGAAATTTGCCTTAAGCTCGAGTACACATAATGGGGCTGAAATGGGTTACCAAGTAAATGGCGATCAGTTGTCTTGAAAACGCTAATTGCTTCATTTAAGCCGGCTAAATAGCTCCTATCAATTATTGAGCTGAATAAAGTACTTTCTGTGTAATTAAGATGCCTTAAAGCAACGAAAGTTAGTTCAAAAATTATTATTATTCTGATACGGAAAGGAAAATTATTTAACACTAGCCCCACCTTCACTAGCACCGAAACGGCTGTCGTCTAACACCTCGAAATTCAACCTGATTCTAGCACAGAATTTTCCAAATTATCCATGGCGAAAAAACAACAACTTTTTGTTATACATATGCTCTGTTCTGCTCTGCTATTTTTAACACATAGATAGATAGATATATGTACGTAAATCTAACCAATAATTGTGGGTCTCACACATATATATGTAGGTGCATGTATTTGGGAGAGTATTTCGACATTCCTGACAACACTGAAAGCTTTCAGGAAAGCTACACATATGTGTCTCTCGGTGAAATGCTATAAATAAACGAGCACAGCATCTGTTGAATATTTCCTAATATCTGCTCAAATAGATATTACTTAATACAAAGCTTTTTCCGCCCAAAATTCTTAGGCAATTCGCCTACGTTAGCCACAGTTCGATTTGAACGTTGTGGGCTGTGGTTCAATATCGAATTTCATAGCTAAAGCATAATTTTAAGGATGAGCAGATGATTCTATGAACCAACATAAAATATAATATTTGCACTTTCTAACTTCAATTCACTAAAAACATTTTCCTTTGTCCTGCCATAAATGCAACACAAACTATTATTAACGCTTTATAGATGTATTCTAAATGTTTATTTATATATCGCATGCTGAGCTTAACTGAAATTCTAGAAGCCGAGTTGTGGTTAAGGTTGCAAAGACATTGAATTTTTTTTAACTGCATTTTAATTGTAATTATTTGCTCATATTTGAATCTTGTTGCCAAAGTTGCTTAGCCTCAATTTAGGGTTTTGAACCGAATCGATCTAAATGTTTGAAATACTTTTGCAAAAAAACTTATTGCGGTTTCTTGCCTGAGTTCTGCACACATCACTTTGTTAATTTCAAATATTTGTTGTTATTTTTGTATATGGATCTTTTTTATTTATATTATTTTCTTGATTATGTAATAAACTTTTGAGAATATCCTTTAAAGGTTTAATATATTAAACTTGGTGAGCACTCGGTTTATTAAAATTCAATAAGTTAATTTTATTTTGAAATTATTGTAAGAATTTTGAAATAATTTTACAGTTGATTTTTTCGTTTTACTTACAAAACTTGTATTCGGAGTTATCCGCGACTTGAACGGATTGTGATGTTCAACTGAAAATATTTATTCAATATACTGACGTTCGATGCCCGCTGTTTTTCGATTTCAAGCTCTTTGCACTAGTGTGTGTGTGCTTGGCTGCCACTGTGCTTGTGTGTGCGTGTATGTGTGAGAGCGCGCCAAAGTATCTGACAGATACTTTTGGGCAAACGTAAAGCCGAAGCGCCGTCGTCGGTTCGCTCACCAGCTGCTGCCATGCGTTTTGCATGCTCAACACAAATCTTGCTGGCCGCTCAAATTGTTATTTTGGAACTGCATTTGATGTGGCTCTCAATTTACGAACGCTTTTCTGCAGAAGCATGTAAAGAAATTCGAAAAGAAAAAAGAATATAACCAACTGAATTCTCTCGCTCTCTCGGTTCAACTTTTGAGTGTTGCTTTCACCTGTTCCTCTTGCTTGTGTTTGTGTGCGTATGTTCGTGTGTATGTGTTGTAGGCGCAACAAATTTCAATATACAAAATTTTCGAAAAATTTCCCAATATTTGATTCTGAAAAGCTCTCAATGCCAGTATTCTTTTAATGTGTGCGTAGCTTATTTTTATTTATTTTCTTTTTGTTTTGTTCTTTTGATATTCTGCAGCTATTTTTAAAATTCAGTTATTGATATGCCAAAAAACAAAATCTCGTTTCCCAAAAATTTACATATTCTATACTATGTATATAATTTTCGTATTTTTTATAGATTTTTCAACGTCATTTTTGGCGTGGAACAAATGTTCAGATCTCAGATACTTGAAATTTAACAACGAATGCAAATTTTAATTAAATGATAACCAATTATGACTCACAATCCATTGCAGAACGTGAAAAATGAGCACAACACTCGCATGCAGGTTCCGATTATGATTTAAAGATATCTTTTAGATCTGTTTCCGAAAACATTAAAGTTTTCACTTTTTCACACGCACAGTATTTAATAAAGATATAATGTGACTTCATAATAATATGACCTGATTAAATATGCGTGATAATATGACATGATTAAATATGCGTGATTTAACAATGTTTTCTTTTTCCTTTTATGATTATTTCCAATTATATCAAAACCGTTTTGTAGTACAATATTTTCTCTACCACAGTTTTGCAAACTTGCAATTAAAATTGATATGTTTGGCAATTTTTAAAACTATTTTATTTTTTAAATCTAACCTTATTCACACTTAGCAATCACCTAAAACATTAATTGTTGGTGTCATTCATATTGCTTTATTTTTTTAAATCAAAAAAAATTTAGAGCTCATATTTTTTATTGTGCCAAAAATTTAAGTAAACAAATGTTTCTAAAATATTACATCTCGACAATTAGTGATGCAATACGTCGATTTTAATTAACATATAAATACAAAAAAAATAATTCTATATTCATGAAATAAAACGTTAACATATGTGTATTATTAGAAAATCTTTCAATATTTATTTGTTTTCTGGCGTCTGGTTTTTCTTTTGGAAAAATTCTATTTTGCAATGAGGGCACATAACATACACATGGACGAAGTTATAATTAAATCGAAGCACAACACCCACATGATGACGTAATTGTTTTCATTCAAAAGATTTTGGCAATAGGCAAATACGAAATAAAATGGCATCCCATGTATAAGCATGAGTAGTCCATAAATCTATATGTGAAAGGCCATGTAATAACCAAAAGGCCTCAACAACTTGCTAAATATGAAAAATCAAATCATGGCCAATTGGACAGCATGTGTAACGCGTATGAAATACAACGGAGTTTTCATAATTCCAATAGACTACTAGTTGTTGTTCAAAATATGTATGTACATGTTTGTCTCAAACAAGTGCAATATCTTGTTAGCAAAATTGCAACCATATTTGGTGAAAATTTGCTCTAAAAGAACACGAAGTCTCGGTCTATGCGACATGATCTGAAAGGCGGCTACATATAGCTTGGTGAATTGACAACTCAAATGCTCTTAGTGCTTGCTGGTAGAGTGCAACAGAAAATGAAAAATAATCTTAGATCGATTGTAAAGTTGTTGACAACAGCGGGACAGTCGGGGGTGACAGACGGGCCAACCCAGTCTCAGTGGCGCGCTTGTGTCGACGTCCCGCTGTGCGCCGGCGCAATTGATGACTCAATTGTCGCCGTGTCGCGTCGTTGTCGTTGCTGCTGTTGTTGTGGCTCCTTGGGAATGATTTGAACTCGAACTCGAACTGGTTAAGCTTCGGGTACTAAAAGGAAATCTTTGCGACGAGCCACTTGCCTTGCCTACTAGCTGCATAACGGCCAAGGTGAACCACAGACAACGCTGTTATTCGTTCCATATCAAATATCGTGGTGTGCATGTGAAAAACTTTTTGGTTCTCTTCTTAAACAACGTCACAGAGAATTATTCACATAACACACACAAATATATGTGCATGCATGTGACCTTGAACTTATCGCCAAATCGAATGTAAATAAAAAGAAGCGTGTACTTTTATTGTCATCCGGAACACATTTACGAATTAGAAAATGCTCGATGCCAGCTGAAGAATTTGGCAAAGCACACGACTCATTTGATTGGCGTCAAGGGCGTGTGCTGAAAAACGTCAGGATCAGAAACAGCTGCATATACTAATAAATTCTTCAATGAAAACAATGCAGAAACTATTTCAATTAAAAGTTATTTACAATATTAAATGGCCGCCAAACTCATTGCGATGCTTCTGAATTTTATATCGATAATTTTACATCTCAGCTCTGGTCTGGTTACAATCGTCAATATTAATTTCAATTTTACTTACTGTTACTAGAATTTAATCAATAATTAAAAAAATTATTCATAATAATGAATTAATATTATTTGGCTACACACTAGTACATTAAACATAGCCACAAAAAATTAATATTTTAACAACTTTTCAAACATCGATAATGTCATCGATGTGTTCCACATCCATGTTGAAATTTTAATATATTTTTTGGCATTTAATCGCTTTTCTAGAATTTAACATGCGGTCACGCTGCTGGTGTTATCATTTCATAACAATAACACAAAAAACATGTCATTTACGCAAAAGTTAAATTTGTACGGAAAAAGAAAATCAATTAAATATGGCATACCGTTTCTGATAATGATGGTGGCGGGTTCTTTTGGTTTGCAACAGTTTTCCAGTCTGAGGTAAGTCAGAAAGGTAGTTTGAACTCACACACATGTTTTAACAATTATTATTATATTACATTAATTGCAGATACCAATACGCCAAGAAGCAACCGGTGTCGCCAGAGGAGATGAAAAAGTTCGGCGTGAATATGAAGAAGCGCGATGAAGTGACACTTGAAACCGAGTATGATAAAGTGAAATCCATTGATATTGACAATTGGTCCAACAAGCGCGGTCCACGTCCATGGGAAGAGACAGATGTGGCAAGTTCATCAACGGCTAAACATTAAGTATGCAACAGATTGTGATGTAGTTCTAATTTAGTATGTGGCAGTTTGTAAATAAAATTATTAAATATCAATTACGTTTTTACTGGTCGATTATTTAATTGCACAACCCTGGATAATCGGCGGCGTATGTATGTACACACCGAATTCAGGCTGCCAACTTGCTCCAATTGGCTGCGTCGCTTTGGCAAATATTTTCAATCACAAAATAGAAATGGGAGAAGTTAAGTCAGTAAAAATGGATAATTGGGTGCCCAGTGATTCAACAACCGTATTTGCGGATGGTAAGTCAAGCACTCGCATTTTGCGACAGTGCGATTTCTTAATAGTTTTGTATTATAGGGGAGCGAGTACTCTGCTTCCATGGGCCGCTTATCTACGAAGCCAAAGTGCTCAAAACAAAACCAGAAACTACGCCGGTCGAGTATTATATACATTATGCGGGCTGGAGTAAAAAGTAATAGTGTACAATTTGTGCAAAATTGTTCAAATAGTTTAACTATTCATGTTTCGCAAATACAGCTGGGACGAATGGGTGCCAGAGAGTCGAGTGCTGAAATACAATGACGAAAACGTTAAGCGCCAGAAAGAAGTGGAACGACAATACGGCGAACGCTCCAAGAAGGACAACAAAAAGGGTAAAAAGCCGGCAAATCATTTACACATATACAATGTTTAAATGTCGAAAGTTTCAGGTAGTGCAAAGGCCAAGAAAATGGAACATGTTGGAAATGAATCGCGCGCGTCGACGCCCTCCAAGGATGGGAACACATCACTGTCGCATAAAGAGAGCGCCAGTAGCAGCAGCAGTGCAACGTCAACACCGGTCACTGCTGCATCGACGGTGACAACGCCAGCAACCAAATATGACAGCAGCAACAGTAGTAGCAGTAACACAACAACAACGACCACGACAAGTCGTAGCAATCGCAAATCCACACAGGCGGTAACACGTCCCGGCACACCGAGTGCCGACGGCAAGAAAGAAGATGCATCAGCTTCTGGTGCTGCAACTACTGACAATAGCAAGCCCGAGGAGGAGGAGCTAGGTATAACCCCAGCCGTGCCGAAAACCAAACGCATGAGTTCCCATAGCAGCAGCAGCGACCAACAGCTGCGCACAGCAGCTTCTTCAGCGACCAATGGCGCTGAAGCGAACGTGTCAACAACGGCAACGCCACAGCAGCAGTCTACAACAGCTGGAGCTGCTGCTGCAACAACAGCAACACCCTCTGAAGCGCCTTGTGTGGAGAGCGAGGAAACGTATACGGCAAAACTTGAGGTGAAAATCAAAATACCCGATGAATTAAAGCATTATCTAACCGACGATTGGTATGCCGTCGTGCGCGAGCATAAACTATTAGAGCTGCCTGCGAAGGTGACGGTGCAACAGATAACCGAACAGTATTTGGCGCACAAGAAATCGGTGAAGTCCACAAATGCCAGCAAAGAGGTGGCCATTAACGATGTGCTCGACGGCATTATAGAGTACTTCAATGTGATGCTTGGCTCGCAGCTTCTCTACAAATTTGAACGCACTCAGTATGCGGACATCATGCAGAAGCATCCGGATACACCGCTCTCCGAGATGTATGGATCTTTTCATTTGTTGCGTCTCTTTGTTCGCCTGGGTTCTATGTTGAGCTACTCGGCCCTCGATCAACCGGCGATGCAAACGTTGTTGTCCCATTTGCATGACTTTCTCAAATTTCTGGTGAAGAACAGTGCCATGTACTTTAGTATGTCGAACTTCATTAATGTGGATCCAGAATATGTGCGAAATGCTCAGTGAAAATTGTTTAAATCTGATGCCGGAAATATTTATATTTGAATTCGAAAGTTGCTTTTGCACAACTGGCTTGTAAAATAAATAACAAATTTGTATAAGCAAATCATATATAACTAACTCTCTTCAGTCTCACTACTGCTGCTGCTGCTGCTCGTTGGATAAAATTCCTTTAGATCTCTTGGCTTATCGCGCTCCTTTTGCTCCGCCTCCAGATATTCATTTTGTACTTTTAAAATTTCGTCGCTACTTTTGCAGTCCGCATATGCGCTCAACAGCTTCTCGTTTAGCTCGAGGAATGCGTGTCCCCACGAAAACTTGCCCATAAACCAACGTGCCTCCTCCGTAAAGCCACAAATGAATAGTGTAGCTGATATTGCTTCTACACAGCTCAGCTTACATGGCTTTCCGTAGTTGATGGGATTGGCGGCCACTAGAAATGGCAGCAGCCTGGGGTGGGGACTGCGCATTCGATTGAACGGTGTCTCATCGAGTTTCGCCCATGAGCAGTCAATGACCGCAACGCCAGCCGACTTTACAATTTCACGATCTTGTGGACTAACACACAATTGGCCAACAGGCGAGAGTACAAGACCCGGAAACTTTTGGCCCAATCGCAGATTAGAAATGAGGCCCAGACGCGCCAGTTTGCGCCCCGAACACTTCTTTGGATCACAGTGATTCAAGTCCCACATGGCAACCGGGAATTCAGGCGACTGGCCAAGTCCATCTTTGGTATTGTCACTGCCAGATGATGAATCGGACTCGGAGTCGGTGCTATCATCTCTCTTGGACAATTCATTCTGTTGCTGTGCAAAGCTCCGCTCGCAGTTGTGCTTGGATTTAACGTTGCGATATGATCCTCCAACAGCTCCGCGCTTGGGTTTTCCTCTGTGTCTTGCACTCATATTGTCAATTAATCGTTCTATATTTTTCATGCCTCATGCTAAGTTGAGTTGCTCATAAGTATCGATAAACTGTTCGCATGCTGACTTTATTTTTTTATTTTCCATTTCTCTTATTATGGAATACATTCTTTAAGTACTATATTCAAGGTCAAAATTTTTGTATGTTTCATAAATATCTGTTCTTACTATATTCAACAATAAACATACAAATTTCATAATCGATTCATCTACCAATTATCGATAGTGCTACTAGAATAGATATGTGGATTTGTAATAAGGTCACTCTGACGCCATCTTTTTTGTTTCACGGAAAAAATTACAAATTTGTCCGGTAAAAATAGTGTGAAATAAATAAATTATGTACGTTTAATTCTCAAATACCATTGCAATAATGCTTAGTATTATTAAATTGAATTTTGAATAGTATTTTATTCCTCATTTGCATGACAATATAAAAGAGCATTGTGATACAGATTGTGCGTGCAGCAAGTAAACGTTTAGTATTTGGAAAAAAGCGCCAATATCTTAAATGCAAAATCTCAAGAATATTTAAAGCATTAATAACATTGCATAAATATTAATAACGTGTATATTAAAAGTTATTTAAAAGCCGATGTGCAGTGCATTTCACATACACAAGTTAGAAGCGTGTATATATGTGGCATACACACTAGAGTTGAGAGCGTGACCCGTTTATAATAAGTGGACTTTGTGAAGATTTGCATACAAGATACTAATTAGAGAAGAACACAATTAAAACAAAATATACATAAGATTATTTAATTCAACAAATTCTGATAAATGTTTAATGAGTAATAGCATAAAAAATGACATGCGTGACAATTGTATTCTAAGTTATTTTCGTGCGTGAATTTGAGTTGTCACTTCGTGTTTTTGGTCGTATGCGCACATCTCTAGCGTTGGCTCACACACACACACATATACAAACGCACAACGGAGTTGCATTGCCGCGCCACGGGCAGTTTATGTTTGTTGAAAATCAATCGACGCCCGGTCGCGTTTCAGTATTGTGCGAAAAAGCCCAGCAACAAAAAAACAATCAATTTATTTAATTAAATTACAATTTATGACTTTATATTTTCATATTTTGTTGTGACAACGCTGCGCCTGCAATCATATCCTCTAAATTGAAATTTCCTGCCCCCACCCGGAGTACAGTTGCGCCAGCCGCACGCTAGAAAAGCCAAACAACAAGAAGACGACGACGACATCGCGACGGGGAGGCCGCGTTTAAAAAGTAAACCAGAAAACACAAAAACCACAGCATTTACAATTAAATAACAAAAATAAAAGGAATACAAAATGGGAGAAGTAAAGTCCGTGAAAGTGGACAACTGGGGTGTCTTCTTTCTGCAGAAGCTCCAGAATTTCTTCAACAAAACGGATTATTGTGATTTAACGCTACAGTTTCGTGACAATTCACAATTGAAGGTGCATCGTTTGGTGTTAAGTGCATGCACCGATTATTTTAATGTGCTGGAGCAATCATGCGAAATCATTGACGACGCTCTCATAATGCCATCCGAATTTCAAGCGGACGTTGTTGTGCCAATTGTCAACTTCATGTACACGGGCACACTTGAGTTTGAATTGAAAATGTATGGCAAACTGTTGCGCACCGCCAAAGAAATGAATATGACCGTGTTGCTTAAGTTGTTGGAGGCGCATCGTCGCACCATGGAGAGTGTGAATCGACAGCAAAGAGTTAGTTGTTTTTGTCCAATTATTTATATTTAATACTAATTATGTTATTTACTTATATTAGCCTCCCAGTCCGAAAGGCATACGACGGCGTCCAGTTGTGCCTAGCAGCAGTGGTAACACAACGCAGCAACGTACGTCCATTGCAACAGCACAAAATCGCGGTGGGATTGCAACCGGTATCAATAGCGGCAACAGCACAGTGCGCACAAATGTGCAACAAGCGCGTAACGTGAATACGCCTGCTATACTGCGTTCGGGTGGCATCAACAATCGCACGCAGTACGCCGAATCACCGTCAAGCGGCAGCAGCTCGTTTATTAAGCAGGAGCCCACCTCACCATTTGAGCAGCTGCGCAAGGGCTACAACAACAACAAGCGACCGGCACAGACTAGCCTGTTGTCACCTCCCTCGAAGAAACCCAGTCTGGAGGAAGTCAAAGAATTTGCCGAACAACAGCGAATGCGCAAACAAATTGCTGCCGAATATGGGGATCATGGCGATACGGAATACGATAATATGATGCTTTACGATGATGTGCACACTGGCGATGATGACGATGATGATGTGCCGCCACAGCCGTCGACATCGAAGCAACAGCAGCAGCAACAACAAACGCAGCAGCAGGCAGTGCAGTCGGGTACACAGACACAGATGGAGCATGGCACGACAACCATCATACTCAAGCAGGATTCACCTAGCCAAACGCCCACGATCATTGTGAAGGATTCATCAAACACAAAACTTAATCATACGAAGATCATTGCCGAAGTGTTGCGCCAATATCCGCACATTGTAAAGGGCCACAAGAACATTAAACTGAAAATAATGCCCAACAGTCCGGTACAAGAAAAAACGACTGCCGCTGCGAAGCGTGGCTCGCCAGCATCGGCACCACCAGCACCAGCAGCATCATCAGGCAGCGCCACGTCGCCCCACAAGAAACTACATGTGTCATTCAAACCCGATAAACCAATGATAACCACGCAGCAGCAAAAGACGACCCAACAGAAAATAGGGACAACGCCAACTGGCGAGGCAACGCAATCCCAAACTGCGGTAGCATCGCAAGCGTCGTCGGCAGGAGGTGCTGCGACCCAAAAGCGACGAATCGATAGCAAAACAATGCATGCGCTAATTGCGCTTGGCGCTGAGAATACCACAGGTGAGAGATTCCCTTGCGATTCAAGTAGAATTCTTTTTTTAACCTTATTATGTTGTGTGCAGGTCCTTGGCTGTGCCTACGTTGTGGCGTCAATGGTCGACCGATCAGCATTCCATCATATCGTGGATTCCGTCGCCATCTGATCAACACGCACAAGGAAACAATTGACCCGGCGCTGTGCGAACATTGCGGCTGGCGTTCCGGCAACAATCGTGAGCTGCATTTCCATATGTACACCGAGCATGAGATCAAATCACTGCTCTATAATTTTGCTGAATGTGCGCTGTGCAATCGAACGTATTTAAGCCGAGTTGAACTGGAGCAACATATTAACGAGGCGCATACGGATGAGAACAAACAACAGTGCATTTATTGTAACAAGGTGTTTGCACAGGAGCTGCAGCTATACAGGCACATGAAAAGTTACCATAAGGCCCAGGCGCTGGAGGATGGCATTATTGATGAGACCGATGAAGAATATATGGGCTCACAAGATGAAGATGAGCATATGGGCGAGGAAGATGAACAAGACGAGGAAGCAGAGGATGAGCCAATGCAAGAAGAAAAAGTACGCATTTTATCCGACATCAGCTTGCCTGCGAGCAGTGCTGTAATCCAGCAACAGCAGCAGCAAGTCTGTGAGGAACAAGAACAAGAGGAGGCAGAAACAGAAGGTGATGCAGATCAATTGTTGCAATCCGACGAACAGGAAGTGAAGTTTGTTGGTGCCGATGGAAACGAGGTGGAGCTAACGGATGAACAGCGGAAAGAAATTTTGTCACAGTTGAATCAACAGCAAGCTGGCGCACCCAGTGGTGGCGTTGTCATGGTACTCAGTGAGCCTGAAAATGATGTTAAACAGGAAGCCGATGCCAAGTCGACAGCGGGCACCGAAGAAGAATACGATGATAGTCAAATTTTCAACGAATTGGGCGGCGCCTCCATGGAAAGTAGTAGCAAGAAGAGCGACGCTGCTGATGAAAGCAAGGAATCTGTGGGCATGAGTCTTGAATGGGCAGAGAATTTATTATCTAAACATGATTTGGAAACGGAACAGAATAGCAAAGAAGTAAGTATATCACTTTTTACAATTTATAAGACAATTTTAATCTTACATCTTGACTTACAGCCAAAGCCAGATACGCGACGAGATGACATTAGTGAAAAGCTTAAGGAATTGACGGGCGATTGGACCGAAGATGAAAACGAAGATGAAGACGATGTTGGTAATGAGAAGCCTGCTGCAGCAACAGATGCTGCTGTTGTCGCTGATCAGTCGGAAGCTGTTGTTGAGAAAGAAGCGGCTGAGGTTGCGGATGTCAAAGAATCTATCGAAGATCAAGTTGAGCCAGAAGACGACATTGACTTAGCTTTAGAAAGCTTACATAAGGGCGAAATGGAGGCAACAACTCAAGCAACAGTTGAGGACGTTGCAAGCTCCAGCACAGCAGAAATAAGTCAGGAAGAACAAGAGGTAGAATCGGCTGTTAAAACCGATGAGGATGCAATGTCAGGCGACAATGTTAAGGCAGCTATAAAAGACGAAGACTTGGCAATCAAAAAAGAAGCCGACGAGCTTGTCAAGGAGAAAGCGCCACAAACGACACTAATGGAATCCGAAACAGAAGCCGTTATCGATGCCAATGACGAGAGTCGCGCTGAAAACAATGCTGAAACTTCGGCTACCAGCATTGATGATATCAATCTAGAGACGGATACAATTCGAAAAGGTTTGATCGAAGAGTTAATTGCCGAAGCCGAGGCGCCTGAACCAGATGCGGCAGATGTGAGTGCACAGCCAGAGGACGAGGCTGTTGCTGAAGTGACGCCAACTCAGCTACCTGTTGTTGATAGATCGGAAGAAGAATTGAAAGAAAATGTGCCCAATGTAGATGCTAATGTAGAGCAATCCGCAGACACCAATAACGAGGAAAATACAGAATCAACAACGACATCAGTAGAAGTACCCGATGAAACTGCAGAGAAACCAAACACAAGCGACGTTGCCGCCATCGATGGCAAGACACAGCTACTGACCGGAACGCAGGAGAAACTGAAGAGTCTCATGAGCGAATGGGTTGATGATGATGAAGACGAGAATGACGATGAGAATGGGGTTAGTGCTGCGGCGAAAGAGCAACTCTAATTACTAGATTTATTTATGTTTTAAGTTCGTTTTCGATTGCCAGTGCTACAGTGCGACCGCGACCAATTAACAAACTTATGTCAACGTAATGCCAGCGTGAGAAATGTAGTATAGAATTAAATACATATTTAAATGCAAGTATGTAATCAATCAAAGGGCAACTTTAAGCCAGAATGAGTTTTTCGGTTTCGATTGTAAATTAATGACAGGTTCAATGACGACTATTCGAAAGTTGCACGTATTTGAATAGATTTAATACAACTTTTGCAAAACCAGCACACAAAAATTGTATAATTTACATATATTTATAAGTCGCTTATTAAACAAAAACAACAAAAAAGAAGCAACCCACAATTTATATATTTTCTATATGCCTATGGATTATTTCAAGATCAGATTAGCAATCAACGCACTTGGCAATATACGTATATGGTTTTATTTCTGCTACGTTTTACCACCAAGAATTCAACCTTAAGAAAACCATTTAAATATATAAACAAAATATATATTTATATATATAGAATAAAGGAAAACTATATATGGAACATAATTCATATATGTATGAATATAGTTACATAGATGTTGTTTTACTTGGTTTAAAACAAATTTGATAAAAACAAAAAACATATATGTATGCAATTACATGTTATCATTTAGGATGATGTTTTATGATTGATTATGATATATAGTATGTAAAACAAATCAAAAAGATGTATGAAAACGTTTTTTTGATTACCATTACACTTAAGGTTAACAAAAAATAGATATTTTGGAGAAAGCAAACAAAAATATAAATGTAGATATAAAGAAAGCTTTTGTTTTAAATTGGCTTGGGTATTTTGTATTTTTTCTAATCATAATCATATATGTACAATACAGAAGGTTAAAAAGAATTTACAATATAAAAATCGGATCACTTAATCATGCTAACAACACTGTACAAAATATGCCTATATACTAGATAAAAACAATTCAGCGCATGCCGAGATTCTTAGTCATCTAGAAATAGAATAGAAGAAATGCACTTGAGTATAAGCTGATCAATGAGAGGCGACATAAATCGTGACGTACCAGCGAGATAATAGTTTATGACACACATAGTGGCAAAGCCCAAAAGTACAATTGCAAACTGCGCAAATCCCGCCCAGCGACGCTCCAGATTTTGATGCCAACGCGCTTTCTCGCGCGGAATCACTTCGCACACAGTTACATAGAAAAGAGTGCCGCCCGCAAGAGCCTGAATAACAGGCAGCGTAGTTTTGGACCAAGATGCGGGCACATCGACGATAAGCATGCCTAAACCAATGCCGCAGACGGCACCCAAAGCAAATACACAAATGCCAATAAATTGTGAGCGAATGCTAGCTCGCGGATTGGAGCGAAATTCGAGTCCCAGACAGAAGCCCATCACAAACTTGTGACACGCAACGGCGCCAAGCAAAAAGAGTACCTGAAATACACCGAGAGAGAAAGACACAATGCGACTTGTTTTACAACTGATTTGCTTATCTAAATAAATATTTAGCTAAGATTGTGCGGCAAACTAAATTCATAAACTAAAACAGCAACTAATTATGTCAAGGCGTGCGCAAACCTTTGTGGCCGAATTTTGTACCCCGATTGCCAATCCCTCAATGGCCGAGTGGAGCGACAGCGCCACAAACAGACCCAATGTGCCTGTCATGGACTGAGCACAGGGCTCTGTGTGACTCGTGTGACAAATACGAGCATTTGCATCCTCCAGGGTGTCGTCATCGCAACCGGTAACTGCAGCATAATCATGATCTTGATGATTAATATGCACATGTCCACTGTAAACAATGTCATACAATTAGTTTACTTAATAGGCAATTGATTTTGAATACATACATACAACTGTTGTCAACTAATTTAAAAAGTTCATATTCTTGTTTAAATTTTGTGAATTATTATTGAGCAAACCTTTTTCATTAATCAGTGTTTTGATTTACCTACAGAACATAACTCGGAAATTCCGAAACAAATACGTACCAAAGAGCCAATTAGTTGAAAATAGCTGTAAATAATTGATATATACTTGTCGTTATGATGATGCTGTTGATGATGTGAGGAAGACGACGCAGAGTCGGACACAAGCAGTGGCGCTCGTTCGTCAACTGCTCCATAGGCATTGCTGTGATGGCCACCTGTTGCCGTTGCTGGAGACGTGTGCTCATGTGTATGTTGGATAGCCTCGCCAAAGAAATAGTGTATAAACTCATCAATAAAATAGATGATAAAGAATCCTCCACACATTGCAACCTCTGCAAATTTTGAGTTCATTTGCTCACGCACCTGCATTACGAATTCAATTTGGGTTATCACTAAGTGAGCTTATCGCATTACACCTTTTTTACCTCTGGCAAAATATGCACAAGCGCTGTGGCCAACAAAATACCAGCGCCAAAACAGAGCAGCAGTGATGTTGTAAGCGGAAACCTTTGCCGATTGCGTTCGGATATAATGGCTGGCAGCATACCGGACAATAGACTGCCAATGCCAAGGACAACCATGGCTAAAACTTTTTCCATATCGCCACGATCCTCCGCCGTTTGCCAGCTATTGATGTTAGTGGTATTTGTGGCCATATATTCTGTGTCTGCTAAACTCATTTTGATGATGTACTCATGAAAAGCAAGCAAAATGTGTGCTGAAACTAAAATTGGAATAAAACTTGTATGGATCGGGAGTTCGTTGTCTTGCTTTTGTGCCGCGAGTTATTTTAAATTGAAACAGCACGGAACGCCCACGACTCAACAGCGAAACGAAACGACTACAAACCGAGTACAAAAGAAAACGGTACGATGGCGAATTGTTATTGTGCTTCGCATTTATCGCTGGGACACCACATCTCATCGATAACATGAAAATCGACATTGACTTGCATATGATTGGCAACCCTCTCGCTCGTGTTAATGTGGACTGTTAAATTTAAAAGCATATGCAAATTTGTGACGTCAATAACAGTTCATGTAAATCGTATAATCTTTGTGTATTACATCAAAATTAAAATCTGGCGCCCCCACAAATTCCGTCGTTTGTCCACCATTGTAATGGCTCGTCATTGTATAGTTTGTGGCGAGATGCCGACCGCTGGATATACTTATCCCAATGATATGGAAGAAGCCTTCAAATGGCAAAGTATGCTAACCGAATTTATCTCAGCAGAGAAGTTGCGTTACCGCTACTGTGTCTGCAACAAACACATTGATGCCCATAACCAGTCAGTAAACCATGCCAACAAAAAATCTTGCGTTTCTGGAGAGCGCAGCAGAAATCTTAATGCAAATAAACAACGCCCCAATGTCACTTTTAATCAATCAAATGCCATCCGTTATTTTGGTGCACACCAATTAGGAACAGCTCCAAAGAGTAACAGTAATAGTCAACTGTCGAATTCGTCTGGGAGTCAACAAACAATTGGCAACCAATTGCACCGCAAAGATGGCTGCACTCGATTGCTCAACTCATTAGAAGACGTGACCAGAAAAATCGATGAAAATACACTTCCGCTAATCGATGACTATGAGCAATGGGCGTCATCGGTAGTATCTGACAGCAGCGAACTAATAAGCTCAGTCAATTCCCTTGAGAATGCTTACAGAAGTGCCTCAGGCTCCGATGTTAGGCCAAGGAAGGCAATGTGTTTTTGTAAACATAATGCTGAAAGAAATCGCAAAAATATTTGCCGCTGTAACTCTAGCAGTCATTATTGTAGGTCCTGTAGACCACAACTAAGTAACCTCAGTAAATTACCCCCAACATCGCAGTTTAGTTCCGCCTATAACTCTAAATGTCTTTGTAATGAGTTCTCTAGACCTCAATTAGATTTAAAGACTGCTAGACTGCAACAAGCAAAAGTTGCAAAGCAAAAACAGGATCAAGAATGCCAATGTTGCATCAATGCCGATAACCGCGACGCGGTACTACAGTGTCCATCAGATAAACAAATCAGTGAAGCTCCTTTCAGCAGCTGCAAAACTATCAATAAAAATAACGAGCATTTCGAGTACTGCAGCAATCATATGGGCTTCACAGAGACACAACAACAAGCTAAGATTAACGTGCTAATTATGAATGGTTGTAACGTGCCCACTTTTTATAATTCCTCAGACCGTCAACAAGCTGAAATATCAGAAATTTGTGTGCTAGAATCGGATTTGGCACACGAAGGTGCCAAATTTCACGATGTAGACACGCCAAAGTTTACAGTGTGCATGCCAAACGAGGCAGAAAACATTAAGAACAACGATGATGAAGGAGCCACTGAGGTGTTATTGATGAGTATGGATGGGCCATGCAACTGTCCAAATTCCGAAACTGCCGCATCGCCAGATACAGTGGGTACATTACCACGTGTCTGCTGCAAGTGTACCCCCGTTGAAAGTAGAAACGACTATAACGATACATCCACCACATTGCGAGATACAACGGCAGGAACGCAACGTGGATCCTGCAAGTGCCAAAAAGGTGCCAGTAGCAAGAGACCTTCGGTTGATATAGTGCAAAATTTGCAGGGCAACAATGTGAATTGCAATGATGTGTTGAAGAAACAGGAGACACGTCTGCTGGAACTAGAATCGCTATTAACACAGCAGCAAAAACTGCAGCAATCCATACAGATTACACTGAATGAACTACAGAGCACCGCGAAGGAGGGTCAAAGATCTAAAGCCGGCAACGCATCAGCCAAAAGAATTGGTAGAGTGACACAAACAATTGGTAGACCAATGACGAAATAAGTGGGGGCGCAATTAGTTAATTGAATTGTGTGACTAGCACAGGCTGTACATACATTCAACATTCAAACATAGCTTCAAATAAATCATACCATATTTTAATTTGTGTTACAATTTGTTGTTAAAATTTCCAATTTAAAAATTTAACCGCCGTTTATGTGCCGTCGCTGTGTCGTGTGCGGCACTTATGTCGCTAGTAATTCCTCAGTGCCCTATCACTATCCAAAGAACAAACATGAGGCCCTCATTTGGAAACGTAGCATGGGCGCCACGGATACGTGCGTGAACACCATACAAAAACAATGCTGCGTCTGCATCAAGCATATACCACAGTTTGTGGAGCTCGCTCAAAAGCAAGCAGCTCTCATGATGGGTAAATGTCAATGCGCGAAGGACTCGAACAGTCGACAATCACTCAGTGTGCTGCTGCTTCCGGGCGCCACACTGATGCCGAATTGTGCAAATGCACCCGAAACAAATGGAGCGCCTACAGATGACTTGGATGGTGAGGAGATCGTTGTCAATGAATTCAACGTGTCGGATCGCGGTGCGATTTTTCCAGATCTCGATGAGACCGAAGTTACGGTGTTGCGCACTCCTGCTGAGAATGAAGAGAACCGAAAGCAACGGCAAGATAATGCTAAAGAGCAATGCGGCGATGCTGCAAATACAAGTGACTGCACAGATGTTTTACTGTTGAGTCGCAGTCGTTCCGACGAACAATGCGACTGTGATAAGGAAGGCCAGGAAGATGCTGCTGCTGACACAGCGCTATGTACAGAATTCAACAGCAACATGGAGCGTCAGCCTCAGCAACTTCCTGGCTGCGAGTGTGAGCGGAGAGTGCGCTACGAACTAGGTGAAGTCATCAAGCGGCAACAAGAACGCATCTACGAGTTGGAATATCAGCTGTGTCGGCAAAGTGATTGGCAATTCACGATGCACCAGAAATTGAATGAGTTGTATACTGAGTTTGGACGCATGGAACATCCAGCGGAATGTCCAGAAGATCAGGCGACGCAATCAATGGAATACTCAGCATCCAGAAGTACGCAATGGGAAACGCTAAACTCAGAAGAAAGTGAACGACATTTTCCAACATCCTCAGTTGATAACATATCAAAGCTTTGATCAACGTTTCAACTAGTCCGTAGAGGTTTATTCGCTTTTACACGCCACACGCAAAAATTATTTAGTTTTGTTGATTCCTTAAGCTTAAGCAGCGGACTGAATGACATCTGTGTAGAGTTTCACTTTGCTGGCAATGCTCATATCGACATACTTATCGCCAATGGAGACAATCAGTCCACCAATAATGCTGGGATCCACACGCGAGGTGATCTTCAGCGACTGGTTACCCTTGAGGAAGGACTGTAAGCACAATAGAATGTTATACACCGAATAATTATGTGATTGATCTTATTACCTTAAGTGCGCCTTCCAGCTGCTTGCTTTGTGCAGCATCCAAGGGCTTTGCTGTGACCACTTCGCAGACAACCTCACCACGATGGGCGGCCATGATCGTCTTGTAAGCGTTGATAACGGTATCCAACTTCTTCAAGCGTCCGTTGTCAGCCAACAGGCCCAACAAGTTGGTTGTGGCTGGGGCAAAGCGCAGCTTCTCGGAAGCCTCCTTCAAAGCAGTGGACATGACTTTCTTGTTTATGATGGGACTGGTCACATACTCGCGCAGCTTCTTATCGCCGCGAATGGTGGCCTGCAGGGCCGTCAAATCCTTTTCCACCTGATCCAGTTGGCTCAGTTTCGAGGCAGCCGAGTACAAGGCAGTGGCATAACGTCCCTCCAGGCCAAAGACCTGCACTGGCGGCTTTACCGTCTGCTGGGCAGCAGCGGAGCTCAGTGTGCGGCTCTATATAATCATTAAATATAATTCGATTATTAAAATAAGCTTTAAAATTGACTTTGAATTTGTTTATTGGTTATTATTGCAAATTACATAACCAACAAAATGCTCGTTAGATAATTTTGCATTGATGTCTTCTACTGCACAATTTAATATTCAACACGTTGCATATTTGATTACAATCGAAACACTGGAAACGCGTATTATTTTAATTAATTCTATAAAACGTACCAAAATTGCTAATTTGTTAACGGAGGCCATTGCTTGTACCTTGCAATAGATTTTTCACCTAAAATACGAAGCTGCGACAAACAGGGTTGTTTCTTTCAACTGCTGAAACAGAGTTGTTTCAGCATCGATAATTATCAGAGTTTCAAACAAGCAATATGATTACGATAACGATAACTGCAAATAAATTGACGCTCGAAAATGAAAAGAATTCAAAGTGGTTTCAGCATCACGTCTTTTTTATTATGTATTTTAAAAAAACTGTTTCACTTTTTTAGATGGGCTTCTCGGAAATACGTATTGATCTTACATAAAACGTAACTGCAAAACTGCCTAAAAATGGATAGTTGCAATTGTGATGCAACATTATAAATTATGTTGCTGTTGTTATTTTGAACCGCGTTCCGGCATAACCGACATAATCAAGTAATAGTACGAGTGGTTAGCTCACTTCGGAAATCAGTTGGAAAAAATTGAAATTATGCATATTGTTTTTTTAGCTCGAAGGATTTATTTGACATCTGAAATAATACAATTATATTAAGTATAACGCTCTATGATGAAAGGTAAATGCTTACCAACCTTCATCCTCGAGGTCTTCGTCTCCTTCTTCCTCGCCGTCATCGTCATCGAAGGCTTCTTCTTCGTTGTCATCGATCTCATCGTCATCCTCGGGTTCCACCTCAATATCAGGTACAAGATAATACTGCAGTGGATTTGGCCAAAGATCGTCCTTTATCAGTTCAGCAATCTCATCATTTACGGGGTCAGCGTTGTCGGAGAACCAATCGAAGAATGTCTTGTAATCGGAATTCCGTTTCTTCTTGTTGGTGTAGGGTTTCGTTAGCAACTGTTTAAGTAAATTCTTTCCCTCTTTCCATTCGATGGGCGTACTAGTTGATGCTGGCCAGTCACCATTTTCCGAGGCTGTTTGTCAAATAGATATATTAACATAACTACATTAAATGATTTGCAGAAATCTTGAAACTATTTACCCGCAGAATTGAGATGGAACTCTTTGGTGAGAATCTTGTTTTCAAAATATGGATTCTCATCGAAGTGGAAATTTATGCGGTATCCAGACTTGATATCTTCAAATTCCTCAACCTCCAATTTGTTTAACGCATGCAGGCACTCCTCCTCTTCTTCATCCAGAATGCCAGACACTTGCGGGTGGTTGATGAACTGCAAAGTCGAAAATTAACATTTAGCATCTAATATACCAGTAGAAAAATAATTTCAAACGAAATAAACATCGATAACATAACCGAAAATCGACTTAAAACTAAGATGCGCACGTAATTTGACGCAATTGCCAAGTTTCATGGACATTACTTCCCCATCAAAAAATAATTTAATAAAGTTCGTCAGTAAAAACCTGAATAATTAAAAGTTTGTAGCGTGTTCGTGAGTTGCGCCATTAAGCGCAGACGTTTATCGATATATTCATAGTCACACACGCATACAGGCTAACAAAAAAGAGCGGTGCGACGGCATACGGAATGCATAGAAGGCAAGATGAAAAAGAACAAACGAAAAAGTTCCTCGAATAGAGAAATTTTTCTTGCACATGTAGTAGAGACAAAATCAATTAATGTAGTCGGATTTTAATTCTATACAAGCAACCAAAATGCGGGTATTCCTTTTCCCGATGCCATTTAAATTTAACAAATACGTACAACAGTGCAAAAAATCATGGACATTGATAATGATGCCGCCGTCTTCCATACATACATGAACACACACACATATGCATTTACTTACAGAAGTCACCCAGAAATTTGGGATTCGTTTGACGAGTTCGCTGCGCTTTTCATAGCATGGCTTGCGTAGTTTGTTATATTTTTGCTCAACTTTTAGTATCTCCTCACTGGCTTTCTCGTTTAAGGCGTCAATCTCATTTTGACAAGCATCGATTTGTTCCAGCGCGTCCGACTCCTCCTCGTTTGGACCGGCAGACGTATTTCCATCGCCGGCAGCATCCAACTTCTGTCGCTTTGGCACGCTCGACATGCTGTTTATTTTGCTTTTAACTGATATACGCGTTTAAAATATAACTGTATTGCAAAATTGCAATTAGTTTATCTAGTACAGTTGAGCTAAAGCCGATTTTATTTTACAGTGTGCGCGCCGCTCGTCGCGTTTGCTTGCGAATTCTTTGCCGAGTGTGACCGATAAAGGTGGAGGGAGAATCATCGATGACACTCTTGATGCATCGATCAAAGTTTTTCGAATAATTTTGTAAAATATTGTTTTGTATTGCAAACATCGATATTTTGCAGCCAAATAATGTTATGAATTACTGTCACTTAATTTCGTTTGATATTGCATCGATGCTAATCGATATTTATAATATAATATACTACTTTTTAAAACATTGTTTATAACCTAATCAATAAAGAATAGTATAATTAAAAAATGCAAGATAAGATATCAACAGTTGTAGTTTTGAAAGTGGAGAAATAAAGCGATTGTATTCAATTTATACTATATTCGATTTTTTTCGATATTAAAATAGTTCCCTTTGGAAACTAGTTCGCCAATGGCTGAACAACCACATGAACAACTTAACAGTTTGCAGCACTTAATAAATTACAAGCAGATTTCGGTCCTTTACAACACGCGCGGACAATATTTAATGTCGAGGTGTAAACGAGCTGGCCGATTCATTTTTTAATTTTGTATAGCAAGCGTGTTTAAAAATATTAAAATCATGGCCACGGCTGAAGCTCAAGTCAACGTGAACACAAATTTGCAAAAGCAGGATCTTAGCAATTTGGTGAGTGTAAAACATAATTGACCGAAAGTGTGAACTCTCCCTAAATCGCTGACAGCGTACGCGTCTTTTTCGGTGCGTTCGTTTTTTTGCATTTTAAAACAACTAGGGCGACGCTTCAAAAGCGGCCATTTCTCTATGAAAAAAAGGAATTTTACATAGGTAACATGGGTCAAAGCATTTGTTATGTTTTGCTCTTTGCAAATAACATAAATATTATGTTAGTATTGTTGTTGGCTAAGTAAGCGACGACACCATTGAAGAATGCAGCACGTGGCGTTAGTTTGTCTAGGGGTTTCCGCCATTTGTGATGCTAAGCATATGTTCGAAATATGCTTGGAAATGTTTAGATGTTTGTGAAATGTATTCGCTATGTGCAGCGGCTCAACTGTTGCTACAATATCTGATGCAATATTTAGTTGATTCTAACCTCAAAATGTACGGCTTTTTCTACGCATACTCATACCACAAAAATGCATACGTACAGCTGTGTATGTGGATGCGTGTGTATGTGTATGTATGTATATGTTAGGGCGGTTAGGGCGTGTTTGCGAAGGTTTAAGATGTTAGTTACACTAGGATAGATGTTTAATATCTCCGGTTGAATTTGCAATTTATAAAGATTTCTTGCGTTTCTCGCTTGGTTTTTTTTGCAGGAAGTCGGCAATCTGACGCCTCTGTCGCCCGAGGTAATCTCGCGTCAGGCAACAATCAACATAGGCACTATCGGTCATGTAGCGCACGGCAAATCGACGGTTGTTAAAGCCATCTCGGGTGTGCAGACTGTCCGCTTTAAAAACGAGCTAGAAAGAAACATTACGATTAAGCTCGGTAAGTGCATTTTCTGCATATCTATTCCATAAAGTATTTAAGTGAAACATTAATGCGCCTGGAACTGATATATTAAATATATCATTCTGGAGAACGAAAAGTTTTGTGAAGCTTATTTGTACTAGAATTAATACGTAAGAATTATTAAGTATAAAAAAGGCTAATATAGTATTAGGCAAATTTCATTCCGTCTTACCAAGTATATTTTGCGTTTTCCATGCTTTCAATAAATTTACAACAAAACATAAACTCTGTTCTGACGGCGGCACATCGCGTACATTTTTAATTCAAATAAAAATCCATAAATGGGAAATCCTTTTTTTTTATAAACATATATTTTGTAAATATGGAAACGGAAGATTTTTATATGTTTGAAAACCGTAACATGTAAACACTCCAATTAAGTGTATATTTACTAAGTTCTCTTAGTTTGTTCGCCATACTTTAATTTTTCGTTGTGAATTGCTTTTTAGTTTTAAGACTTGCATTGGTTTGAGAGCGTTCTGTAAATGATTATGAATTTAAAAACGACCTATAATTCTTGTTATGATTTTTAAATTGCTGGATTAGCCTACACAACACAACACAAAAAAGACCGTGTCGTCGCCTTTGTAGTTTAGATTAGTTTAGCACTGTCTTTTAGTTTTTCTTGATGTATTTCGCACTCTGATTTTCTCTTTCGTAAGATTTTGTTCATTTCTTAGAGCTTTTTGCGAATTGTATTTGATTTTGTTTTTGATTTTGATAATCCAGCAATTTAATTAATTCAGCCAATCTTTTTCTTCTTTTTTCGTTTTATCGTTTGCCCAACGACGCGCGTAAAAATCAAAAACAAATCCAAAAAAAAAAACACCCCACAAAAAATTGTCATTTGCAGAACGCTTAAGCGACACGAAAATCCAAAAACTTTTGCACTCCAAGCAGCTGCGCAGGCAATATGAATTACAGCAGCGTCAAGTGCTCAAGCGTCTCGCCAAGCGACGGCGACGGCGCGAAGCCAAACAGCAGTCTCAGGAGCAGCGGCAGGATCAACAGCCGTCAGCCAATAGTTTGTTTGCATATTTCACGCGCTCCTCCCGCAGCATCAGCCAGAGTTCGCTCAGTCCTAGCCACAGTAGCGGCTATGGCAGCATTTTAGGTTCTGACGAACAGGATGTGCCGCAGAGTCTTGCCTCCAGTAAATCAACTGCAAATGCAATCCCTGTAGCTAAAACGCAACTCGCTGCAGCAGTGAAGCGACGGCGCAGTAGAGCCACCAACAACAACAGCATCGAGGTGTCATCGTCGCCTGCATTGAAAGTCATCAAGGATAATGCGGGCATGGCACTGCCAGTGAAGAAGACAAAGGGCGAGTACGTTGTGGAACGTGTGGAATGCGTTGAAGTTGTCAACTTGGAGCCTGTCTTCTTGGTAAAATGGCTGGGCTATGATAGCAGCAAAAACACCTGGGAGAGCTACAAAAACATCTCGAATTGTGTGCAGCTGGAGCACTTTGTTGAGCGACAGTCCGAGCTGTATAAGTCTTACATCACAGTAATCAACACTAAACTGGAAGCTCAACTGGCCAAGGCGCCACCACTCGACCTCAGCACCACTTCCATGGCAGAGCTAAGTCAATTTGAAACGCTGCCACTGCTTGTGGACATAATATTGCTGGCGCAGTACAAAGCCGCCGGCAGTCGGAGTCAAGTGGAACGGGGCCGTATCGAGGAGCGTGCATTGCGACGGCTGCAAATGCAAAGTTCTTGCCATCTGCGACGCAAGCAGTTACAGAAACTGGCGCAATTTGAGGCCCACATGAACACTGTGGAGCAACCATCACCGCCAATACGTGTGGTCAACGACAGCGACTTCGATGAAATCGATGCAAATTTCGTGTACATCAAGCGCAACATACTTAGCGAGGGTGTGCCTAAGCCCGAAACTGAAGTTGTCGGCTGTGGTTGCCATGAAAACAGCACTGAATGCTGCGCCTCGAGTCGCTGTTGTGCCCGTCTTGCCGGCGAACTGTTTGCCTACGATCGATTCACGCGCCGCTTGCGCTTGTCTCAAGGCAGTGCAATCTTTGAATGCAACAGTCGGTGCAGCTGCGATTCTGGCTGCAGTAATCGATTGGTACAACATGGACGGAAGCATGCATTGGAGTTGTTCAAGACCAGCAACGGGCGCGGCTGGGGCGTTCGTACACCACATTCGTTGCGCAAGGGTGAATACGTTTGCGAGTATGTGGGCGAAGTTATTACCACCGACGAGGCAAATGAGCGTGGCAAAATCTACGATGACAGGGGTCGCACATATCTGTTTGATCTGGACTACAATACGACGGCGGAGAGCGAGTATACTATTGATGCGGCCAATTATGGCAATATCTCCCATTTTATCAATCATTCGTGCGATCCCAATCTGGCTGTGTTTCCGTGCTGGATTGATCATCTGAATGTATCAATGCCCCACTTAGTATTCTTTACGTTGCGTCACATCAAGGCCGGCGAGGAGCTGAGCTTTGACTACATTCGCGCCGACAATGAAGCCGTGCCCTACGAGAACCTGTCGACGGCAACACGCGTCGAGTGTCGTTGTGGCGCCAACAATTGCCGCAAGGTTCTCTTCTAGAGGCGATACATCCAGCCATGTGAAACAAACTGCAATTCATTTAATATTTACATTTAAAGACGATAGTACAGAACAAGCATTTTTTTTAATAATTATATATAGATGTGTGTTTGAATTCTTAATTATTTGCAATTCGTTGTACAAATTTTTTTCTATTCGTATATAAAACTAGAATTACACAATATATTTTTATTTATACATTACGCAACATTTCAATCACATAACGCTAAGATGTTTGCAATTAATCAATAAATTTATACATATGATCACATATAGCTTTTATGAATTTGTTAATTTCGGGACAAACGAAGGCTACAATCATGAAGCACTTAATTTATTCACAATTCATACACTATGCTAATGTTCAAAAATTGTTTAAATGTAAAAGTATTTCCACTACTTGATTCTAGAAATAAATCTGATTATGATCTGATTACATTGTGGATTGACTTAATTTATGTAATGTTTTTCTATGTTGTAATAGTTTTACGTTGAACATTCAGGTATTCATTGCCAAATGTTTTCTAAATATTCTTACAGGTTACGCCAATGCCAAAATCTACAAGTGCGACAATCCCAAGTGCCCACGCCCGGCCAGCTTTGTGTCGGATGGCTCCAGCAAGGATGACAGCATGCCGTGCGCGCGTCCTGCCTGCTCTGGCCGTTTCCGACTGGTGCGCCACGTGAGCTTTGTGGATTGCCCCGGTCACGACATTCTTATGGCAACTATGTTGAACGGTGCTGCTGTTATGGATGCTGCGCTGCTGCTCATTGCTGGTGAGTCAAAAAGCAAGCTATGCTTAGACTTAACTAAATTGGTTTACCATCCCATTTCACAGGCAACGAATCCTGCCCGCAGCCACAAACCTCGGAGCATTTGGCTGCCATTGAAATCATGAAACTTAAACAGATTTTGATTTTGCAAAACAAAATTGATTTGGTGAAGGAGAGTCAGGCAAAGGAGCAATATGAAGAGATCACAAAGTTTGTTCAGGGCACCGTCGCTGAGGGCGCACCCATTATTCCAATTTCGGCTCAGCTGAAGTACAACATCGATGTGCTGTGCGAGTACATTGTGAACAAGATTCCTGTGCCGCAGCGGGATTTTAATGCGCCGCCCCGTCTAATTGTCATACGATCGTTCGATGTGAACAAACCTGGCTGTGAGGTGCAGGATCTCAAGGGCGGCGTCGCCGGCGGCTCCATATTGAGCGGTGTGCTGAAAGTCGGCCAAGAGATCGAGGTGCGCCCCGGTGTTGTGACAAAGGACAGTGAAGGCAACATCACTTGCCGTCCCATTTTCTCGCGCATCGTTTCGCTGTTCGCGGAACAAAATGAGCTGCAGTATGCTGTTCCCGGTGGCTTGATCGGTGTGGGTACCAAAATTGATCCAACTCTCTGCCGTGCCGATCGTCTGGTGGGCCAAGTGCTCGGCGCCGTTGGCAACTTGCCTGATATTTACATTGAGCTGGAAATTTCATATTACCTCTTGCGCCGATTGCTTGGCGTGCGTACCGATGGCGATAAGAAGGGCGCGCGTGTGGAGAAACTGCAGCGCAACGAAATCTTGCTGGTCAACATTGGATCGCTCAGCACTGGCGGTCGTATCTCGGCCACAAAGGGTGATTTGGCCAAGATTGTGCTCACAACGCCCGTCTGCACGGAGAAGGGTGAGAAGATTGCGCTTAGTAGACGTGTGGAGAACCATTGGCGGTAAGGACTGAAATTTCTTTTTTTTTCTTGACAAGACTAAATCGCTATTATGTTTTTGCAGTTTGATTGGTTGGGGACAGATATTTGGCGGTAAGACAATTACACCTGTATTGGATAGTCAACCATCGAAGAAGTAAAACAGAAGCAACGACCATTTACAAGAGACACGCGCGAATTCATATACAATTTAAGCGTTTATCCAAGAGTGTGTGTGTGTGTATGTGTGTTTAATACACAAGGTCATCACAATTGGCGCATCTTGCATTTGTCAATTGCAGCAGAATTTGTTCTACTTCGCCAGCACCTTATCTTCATTTCTAAATCCTGCGTCGTCGTCCTACTCCTCCACGTCCGTTGATAGCAAAAAAATAAAATAAAAGCAAACAAACAATTGAGAAACAAACAAAACTATTGAAAATTGATGCATACATACCGTAAATTATTTAATTTTTGTATGTATATAAATGATTAATGCTGGGGAAATGTTATGTATAAATAGCAAATCCAAGCATATGAGAAACTAATAGGTTATACCATACATATTATATTAAACAAAACAAAACAACTCTGATACATCGTAAAATTGTTTTTATGATTTAAATACAAAAACAAACAAAAAAAAAAACAACAAACAAACGTATAAAATGGTATGCATTTTTACATTTAAAATAACAATAATTGTCTTTATATTTGGGTTGGACAAAGAACACAGAAGGTAGATGACATATACGTTGGTGCAAGCTATTATCAACAGTTGATTAGACAAGATTTTCATTATAGACCATTTTATTTGTTTAAGCATTATTATTACAAATTTCACATTATCGTTTTTGAAACATGACATCATCATTATCTTTTTATTTTTATTTTAAATTACATATTTTGAAACATTTCCTTTTGAGTACTTTATCCATTTTTTATTTTTCAATTTTTGTATCATATTTGATTTATTTCCTAGTGCACACTAATTTTATTGTAAACTACTTTTTTATGTATATTTTGTTTTGGGTTTGCTATTGGTTTACTGAAATTAATTCAATTTTAATTAGCTTAATTAATAAAAATTCGTACTTAGTCGCGATTCACATACATACGTTGTGTTTTTGTTTTGTAATTGTTGAAAACGTTCATTAATTAATAATACTATTGAGATTAAGTAATTTTACATTTATTTCTTTTCATTATGTCATACTTTCTTCCATCTTCTGTCAGAGTTAAGATTGATTTTCGTTTCATCCTTTGAGTAAACAGAAACATTTCTTGTAGTTTCGTTGAACACACTTTAAACAAATTCAAATTGAAATATATACCCTATATATTTGAGCGATTTATGAACACAATTAAGTTTTGAGCAGGTATCAATGGAATGCACCGATTACGATTATATCAACTATAGTGAGGAACTCCGTTCAATCCCGTTTGTGCATTCCATGTAATATGTCATATATAAGCTCGATAACAACGAAAATTGAATAAAAATGAGCAATAATCTGAAACTATCTCATATGTCTGCTAATTATGAGCTGTTCGCATTGCATTTCCATATTTTTGGCTTTCCTAGCATTAGTTTCGTAATATAACTAGTTTTGCCAATACTTTTTAAAATAAGCGAATCCCTTAATTAAGGAAAGCAACATAGACGACAGCAATTTGCAAAGATGAGTTTTGTTTACGATGCCAAATCCAACAATGCCGCTTTCTTGATTCGAAGTACATATTTGTATACAATACAATATCTACTTATTTAAGTACATTTTCATTGTAACTAGTTTTTGGTTACACTTGAATATGTATGCGTTGCTTACAAGATAAAAATGCTGGACTTGCTCTAAAGAAAGATTCGTCCATTTACGTGTACAACAATTTTGAATATTTGTCATAAGTCTGTGTGGTATTATCAATAGATGTTTTCTAATAAATTAAGTGGAATGAAGATGTATGATATATAACACAATTAGAATTTTTTTTATGTATACATACATATATATATAGTACACACATACATATAACAAGTAATCGTTCTATTAATATTCCAATGCTGCATATGTACATAAAGTTTTGTACGTACAATACACGAAACATCTTAAAGTGTTGTTGGTTATCCTTAATTAATAATACCCATAAATTGAATCTTTAGTTGATGCGTTTGATCTAGTCATAGAATTTCACATTTACATTTAAACACTGCATATAGTTCTCTATCTTTCATTGTGCGATCTGTGCGGGTCTGTGTGTAATGAACTGGCAATGAATCAGTAGTTAAGCTACGAAAATGAGATACTTTCTACTCTTATATGTGTGTCATTTATAATTAATACATAGTACAATTTTGTGACATCTAACATTGGCAAAATTGGAGTTTATTTAATTTATTCTAATTTACTGCCATGACTTCCATTTGAATTGGTTAATCTACAAATATGTACATTCAAGCAATCGCCGTGAGGAAATACAGTATCCAACTATAATATGCGAACTTTTACTTTCTTTATATCATCCAGGGGAGATCGAGATTGTTATTTAATGGTTTTCCTCCTTGCGTCAAACATATAATAATCTTTAACAATTTGAGTATTTTTTCGAGTTTTCGTTTTGCAACAATTTCAATGACTTACAAAGATACAAATATACATATACGGGTGCAGAAATAAGCAATTTATACATGCCAATGCCAATGATAACCATATCTAATATCTACATAAATACTGTATATTGTAATATATATCATTTGAGCAATTCTTAACCTTTTTACAATACAAACGATATACTACCTCCGTAGTTAGTTCATCTTCTCGATTTCGAAGTAGCTAGTTTGTTGTGATCAATACATTTAGTTTGCCTTTTTGTTTATAGTTATTTTCAATAAATCGAAGCCTGCGTTTTCTTTAGGATGCAAAAATTTGGCGTTTTGGATGTTGGTGTTTGGCATCTTAAAGAAAATGGCTTAAATCTCATTCGTTGACATCCTCATCCGATGAACTTGCGGCTGGTATCGTCGAAAATTGCCACGCCTCCCGATTATTATTTTTGCTGACTCTGCAAATAAAAAAATTACAATGAATTTTCGTATTTCGTATCCCACGTAATGCACAAAACATTTACCCATGCTTTTTTGCATTGCTGGGTAATGTGTGCGAGCTGCGATAGTAGCTATCATGCGGCTCTTCTTTGGTTTCCTCCAGAGATTTGCGTTGCAACGTCATTGTCTCCTGTGGCGTCGATGATGTGGCGCCACTGCCACTTAGCTCAGCGTCCAGATAGTATTTGGCACTCTGTGCAATTTTGCAATTCTCGCATTCGCTGAGATAATCGTCGTCCAGACTGGTGTCGTTGGGCAAGAAATGCTCGTTAGGATTCAAACAGTTCTTTGATGTGGTGCACACAGGCAGCTGCTTGTTGGGCGTGCCACCGCGTCCACTCTGTAGCTTCGGGTAACTCGGCATCTGGCAATGCGCTATGGCCATGCTGCTGCTACTGCTGGACGTGGCAGTTGTACTTGAAGTTGTCGTAGTTGAAGTGGATGCGGGCATTACAGCTGTCTTATCGCTATCACGCTTCACGCGTAAGATCTTTGGCAGTGTTGTGCTCTTGCTGATTGCCGATGCCTTCTCATTGTTGTTCTCCAGCGGCGGAATGCTAATCACCGATGGCACCTTGCTGACCACACTGTTGATGGTGCTATTCAGCGATATCTTGCCACTGATGTGCTTCGGCAGCGTGTAGGTAACATGATTGTTGGCCAGCGGATAGAATGTGCTCGAATTGATTTTACCGCTCGACTTCTCGCTGCAGCTGGCCGAAGGACTAGCTGGGGGCAGTGTTAATGTGGGTGTTTGCTCCTTCCGCTGCTGATGATGCACGCCGCTAGTTGTTGACTTGCTTAGTGTATATATTGTGGCAACAGCGCTATTGTTGTTGTTGCCGCCACTTGTCGCAGCAGTGGCTGTTCCAGTTGCAACTGCTGTCGCTGTCGTTGTCGCTGTTTTTAAATTCGTTAGGCTTTTGTAGAGTTTCGGTGGTAATGTTGGATTGCTTTGATCATTTGGTTGCTGTGCATGCGTCTCTTGTTGTTGGTTATAGAAATGTTGCTGTTGTTTCTGTGTCAAGCTCAAGTAAGCATCAACCTGCAAGAGCCACCAATATGATTAGCAATGGAAGCTGGTCTAAATAATTAACGTAACATATGAATTGAGGAAAACAATAGTCATATCAACTATGCATTATTATATTAAGAGCTGAGTCCAAGGCAAGTAAATTTTGTAAATAATCTAATCGTTTGAGCCAATTTTACTAGAATTATGTAGATGCAGGTATTCATAGTTATCCCAAGCGGCAAATTTAAAGGGCCTACACATTTAATATAATACGTCATAATTAATAAAATTGCATTTCATTTTACGTTATTGTCGCATAATATGAGAGATCTAGTGACTTGGCGTTCAAGGACCAACACTACGCACTTGCAATGGGATTACTTACATTTCGAACTCACCTTTCGATTCAAATAGACGCTGGAGAGCACATCGACACCAGCTTGGGCTGCAGCAGTAGCAGCAGCGTTGGCACTACTTGACGCACTGCGTCCACCGCTGCTGCTGCTGCGCACCCGATCAGCGGCATTACTGGAACTGCTCGAGGAAGATGATCGCTTTTGCACACGGCCCAGGACAATGGGGGGCGCACTGACATCGTCGTGATGCTGCAATGGTGGCGGCGGTATAATAGACGAAACACTGCCAGCGGCATGCGATGGATGTGGTTGCAGCTCATCGCCCACCTGCTTCGAGATTGTCGCAATTTTAGGCTCGTGGCTACAAGGATTCCTCGAGCCACTGCTGCCGGAATTAAGCAGCTCTTGGCTATGTTGTTGTTGCTGCAGATTAGTTGCAGATTTGGCACGTTGACCGTAGGCCAAAGTGGCAGCATGACGTGTCCCGGAGCTGGGTGACAAAGCGCAGGCATTGCTGCCAGCAAACAGTTTGCCGGCGCCGCTGAGGAAGGCATTTGCATTGGCATTGGCATTGCTGCCCATGTAGGACATGGGCACATGCTGTATGGGACACTGGCACATGGGCTTCTTGCTGGCCTTGCTGCTGGACGCTGCTTCACTGCTGCTGCTGGCGCTAGCGCTGGGCTTGGGCTTTACATTGACCACTTGCAGTGGATCGGCGACGGCAAAGTAACGCGGAATTGTGCGGTGATAGCGACGTGAACTCGATGGCGTTTTGCTGCCATGCTGCGACTGTTGCTGGGACTTGAGGGCTGCATGCAGTGGCATTGGCAGCGTTTGTGTGACAGAATCCGCTGTGCTACACGCTGGTGATGCTGCTGTTATGGTGGCTATCTCCAGCGGTGGCAGCATGTCTATGGCGGGCGTGGACAATGCAGCTGCCAGCAACTGCTGTTGCTGCTGCTGATGTTGCTGCTGTTGTTGTTGTGTTAGATGGTGCGTGGGCGTGGCCAACAGCTCAGCTGAGGCGGGCAGTGAATGATAGCTAGCTGCACTGGCGCTCGCATTAATCTCCACATCGGCCACAGTTAGATATTGCTGCTGCTGTTGCTGTTGTTGTGGCTGCTGATGCAACAACTCCTGCGAACCGCGCGGCGTTCGTCTTGCTGCTGCATAAGCCAACGAGTTGGACACGCTACTAGCAGCAGCTGCTGCAGTCGTAACGCTGGCGCTTATGTTTAAGTGACAGTTCTTGTAGCTGCACTCGCTGCTGACACTCGGCTTGGGTGTTGGCAATGTTTGCACACAAATCGAGTTACTGGGAACTGCAGCCTGCAATTGCTGTTGTTGCTGCTGCTGTTGGTGCAGCTGCTGTTGCTGTAGTTGTTGCTGTTGTTGATGTTGCTGCTCCATACTCAGCTGCTGTTGCTGCTGCTCACTTTGCAGACTGTACGGCGGCTGATGATTCTCGCCAGTGGCAATTGTGGTCACGCCGCCGCTATTTATATTTATGTTGATTAAATTTGTCGTACTCTGTGTGTATTGATTGGACTGTGCGGCGGCAGCAGCAGCTGCTGCAGCTGCAGCAGCGTTCAATTGATGAGCATGTGAAGCATGGGATGGATGAGCTGCAGTCACGGGCACCAATTGTTGCGCATATGCGGAGTGTGGATGCGCATGTTGCTGCGGTTGCGTGTGCAATTGTAGTGTGTGCTGCTGCAAATGCTGTTGTTGCATTTGCTGCTGCACCTGCTGCTGCTGCTGTTGACTGACGCTGGCCACCGTCTGACGCTGGGCATGATTGGGCAATGTGACTGTGCATTGGGCACTCAATGCCTCCGCTTGGGATATAGCTACGGCTTCCTCATACGGCGGCGGTGCTTCGCCACGTGGAAAATAGCCACTGGGTGGCTTCCAGAGCGGATAATGAGTCGTGGCGCCGCCATACGAATAATCCATGGCACTCAAGTTGCCCTCCATGTAGCCCATGTTGCCAGCAATATAACTGCAATACAAAGAAATAGATTGTGGCTCTAGTATTAATGCATTTATTTCGACTATGATGCGTCACTTACCCAATGCTGCCCACAATGCTGCGCTGATCCTCAGCATTCTGACGGTTCTCGCGTTGTCGCATTTTGCGTTGTCTCAGCCGATTGACCAGGAAGAAGAGCAAGGATAGCGAGAGCGTGGCTGTGATGCCACTGGCCACCAGTCAAATGCCAAAGTCAGTGCTGCCATCGCTAAACTGATCATCCAAGCAGATGACCTCGCAACAGTTGTTGCCGCTGCCGACGGTCTGAAAGGATTTGCATTTGCTGAACGCCTCGCAGAGCACCATCTTGCATTGTTTGGGCAATCCACTGTCACAGATGCACAGACGACACGAGTCCGGTCCTGGCATGTAATGCATGCCAGTTTCATACAGCTTGCCATTGTAGTCGCGGCAGTGCCCCCCTTGTATAAGGCTCGAGCTCACTGCGTTGCTATCTGTAGTGGATATTATTAATATAATATTTGATAATATTCAACTCAATTTTAAAATGCTTTCTTTCTATCATTGTTAAATTTTGATTTATAAAATGGGAAAATTTATAATATTTCTTGTCCCTAAATTATTTGGTTTATGAACTGTTTTATGTATATTTACGTTTGAATTGAAAGGCTCAAATTCACAAACACGATTTTAAAATGTTTAATTTAAATGTATGTATAAATTTTAGTTTAATTTTAAAATATTTACATTTAGCATAACACTTTAATTTGTCTAAAAGCGAAAACTTTTGCTTTGACAAGTGTTCATTAATTCAAAAGAAACAAGTTGCTATTAAGAACTTTCAGGAATATTCTTAATTATTTGCACTTAGCAACATGGCTACTTATTAAAATCTAGACAATCATTTAAGAATTGCAACGTTTTTTAAACGATAACGGACAACAAGTTTCGTTTAAATATCAGACTGCAATTTATCGAACTTAACTTGATTATAAAAACTTAGCATACATTTATGGGCATTCCTAACCAGTGATATTATATTCTTCTAGTATACTATCTACTTTGTACAAATATGTATATAGAATATATACATATACGAATCTTTATTTTGACACACTTGACCAACTTTCGTTATGGTGCTGATTTCAAAGTTACCTTTTTTGCTCAAGTGCCAACATTAACACACACCCACACTAGCATGTGTGTATAAGCAACACACACCCACACACACATAAAATGCAGCAGGTGCTGTACCCACACACACGCACTCACTCACTCAAACGCATGGAACATAACATTTATCACTTGAATGAAATTAAATGCAAACGCATTACATTTTCAACATAATTTAAATGCTAAACAGCAAAAGGAAATTCAAATTAAAAACAAATATATATCCAGCATTTCGTTTCGTATGAAAAAGGACATTGGGCTGCAATAACATGCAGCGAGCGCCCAGCCGACGACGAGCAGCAAAAAACACGAGTGCGAACGGCTGAGCAGGAAACGCACGAGCCAAAATGGCAAACAGCAGCGTGCTCTACGTCCCCGCAAAAGCAACACACACACACATCAAAATACAAAAAAAAAAAGAAATAATGCCTTTCATGCGAGTTTCCAAGTGAAATTTTTGCGATATATACACATACAAACCCACACCCAACTCGGCCCCAACCAGTGCACATACATCCATACATACATACGTACACACCCAAACATAAGCAAAGTATACACACATGCGAAAATAAACAGCATACAACACTCACCACCCACACATATACATACATACACTTGTATACCCACACAGATTGAGAGTGATAGAGAGAATGAGTGAGCAAATGAAAGAGCAAGCTAGAATTAGTGAGAGAGAAAGGGCAGTCAGCACCAACGCAAAATTTTGCACGCCACTTCTTCCTTCGCATTGCCCAGCTGAAAGCCATTATGCCCCCTTTTTGCAGGAGTTGCTTGCTGAGCAAAAGAGCGCAGCGCAAGTGTATATGTGTGTGTGCCCTGTGTCCCATAAATTGTGAAACTCTGCTGTGGCCATGGACCATATTCTATTAAATGTATTTGTAGAAAGAGAGCAGCATTTCAAACAGAATTTAGATGAAAAAAACTTGTATTGTCCTTTTTAGGTCCATAGTCACTACATATTTGAAAAAAATATATGCTAAATCTTTAGCGTCAAGAAAAAAATATACATTTTCACTTTGCTACTCTCTTTGGCACACAGCAAGGATATGCTTCTAAAAAAGCTTATGTGTGTGTATAAAGTTTTTCAATTTTTCACTGCATTTGTTTTTACCTTTGGCATTCCCAATAAACGCAAGCACTGCCAAAAAATACATTTTGCTGGCGCTAATATGCACTTTGCACTGCACACTTCACTATTAATTGTTTATTAGTTACACAGATTTTATTTGATATTTTCAACGGTTTTTAACGAACGTTCGAGCTATACCAACTAGTGCTAAAATTGATCTGTGCGACCGTTCGTAGTTAACGCAAAAAACATTTAAGGAAGGCAAATATCGATGGTTCTACTAATATATCGATATTTTTACAATTGGCGTAAATTCAAATTTATGAATAACTGAATATCAGTCAACCTTGAATAAAGTATTTTCTGTTTGTTAAAATAAGCTTTCTTATTAATGTTTTATTTAACGCCATACAGAAGAGAATCCCGATAGTATATTACTTGGCTACACTACATTTGGTATATTAGCGCGTCATTTTAAACAGATTAGCTAGTTGATTTTGATTCAGAAAAATTGTTTTGAAACAAATTTTTGATATTTCAATTTTTTCCCACTGATCTGAAATACATTTAAAAACCATGTGCCAAATTACACCTAGTTTGTCAACTTCTAAAAATTAAGTTTTGGTGCAAATTATCCTGGACAACTAAAAATACCGCATTTGACGTAAAGCCTGAGGAAATATTAATGAGTTAGGGAAATTATTCAACGTAAGTAATTTGCGGCGGATGCTGGCATATATTGCAGCAATTAAATGTGAAGTAAATATATATATGGATAATAAATAATGTATAAAAATCGTGTTAAAAGTTCAAATACTTATTAGCCGCTACTATTAAAAGGAGATTTGCAAAAACTGAAGATATGAATAGATGTTGCCGCGCTTTTCTTTGGATGAGAATGTAACCGCCAAAATCAAGCTGCAATAGATGCACAATATCTTCTAATTGAATTTAATGCGGAATGTTTTGTGTTCATTTATTTTGCAAATTGCACACGGCATGCTATTGCGACAACAACAACAACAACAACATTAGCTTAATGACAATGTCAAGTGCGAACAGTTAAACAGCAGTTACAAATAACTGGTAACTGAAAACACGAATAGAGAATACCCTGCAATGAGCAAGTATAAATTATTTTGTAGTTCGACTCAAAGTGAACTTTTCATACATTCTTTGATATTTTTTAAATTAAACTTGCCGATTCTGATTATTACAGGGTATAATTTGCTGGTTCGTGGTAAACAACACGCACATTGCAATGTAGCAGCTAAATAATTTAAGCTTCGACGCATTCACATCAAATGCAGGTAATTTGTAACCATTTGAAGTATTCAGTTAGATTTAGCAAATAGATTTGCTTCACTTTTAGACCAACTACGGCAGGCAATCGACGCAAAGTCGGATCGCAAGAGATGCCCTCGAAGCTGGAGAATTCGACGGCGGCACAAGTGACAGTCCTGAAGGGCGTGGCGCGGAACAGCAGCTATGTTATACCAGGACTCTACGATCTTTCAATTGAGGACACCAATTGGGTGTTGACCTCGTCGTTCATCATTTTTACCATGCAAACCGGCTTTGGTATGCTGGAATCTGGCTGTGTGTCCATTAAGAATGAGGTCAACATCATGATGAAGAATGTCATTGACATTGTTCTTGGTGGTTTCACTTATTGGCTCTTTGGCTATGGAATGAGCTTTGGACGCGGACCGTTATCCAATCCCTTTTTGGCTATTGGCGACTTTCTACTCGATCCGCCCGTTGGCGATCAGCTGATGGGACAGATATTTGCCGCCTTCCTATTTCAGCTATCATTTGCAACCACATCCACAACAATTGTCAGCGGCGCCATGGCAGAAAGGTAAGGTCGAGATTATTCCATAAATACCAACTGAAAATGTATGAAAAGTGTAAGAGGCAGGAGTAATTTTCGATCGTATATAATACAATTACGTATGCAACATCTAAGCAGATATTGAAAATGGCGTATAATAGGGTTGTGGGGTTTCCTGGCTATTTTCCAGTAATTTAATGTAATACACGTTTACTATTTTCCAGATGCAACTTCAAGGCTTATTGCGTATTCTCCCTGCTCAACACAGTGGTCTATTGTATACCCGCTGGATGGGTCTGGGGTGAGCACGGTTTCCTCAATAATCTAGGCGCCGTGGATATAGCTGGCAGCGGTCCTGTGCACTTGATAGGCGGCGCTGCATCATTTGCCTCTGCTGCCATGCTAGGACCACGTTTGGGTCGTTATGCCGAGGGCTACGATCCTTTGCCGTTGGGCAATCCAGTTAATGCATGCATGGGTCTCTTTGTGCTCTGGTGGGGTTGGCTAGCTTTCAACTCGGGCAGCACCTACGGCGTCAGCGGTGCCAAGTGGCAGTATGCAGCGCGTGCAGCAGTTATGACCATGATGGGGTCCTTTGGCGGCGGATTCGTAAGTTCTATGTAAGTGAAGATAAAATTAAAGTAAAACTGGTTTTATAAGATCTGTATATTTGCCAGCTACTCGTTTTGGCGCCACGATGGCCGCATGGATATCATGGATTTGATCAATGGCATCCTGGGTTCGCTGGTCTCCATCACTGCCGGATGTTTCTTGTATCGCGCCTGGGAGGCGCTCGTCATTGGTGCAATGGGTGCGTTACTCTGTGTGCTAGCAATGCCGCTGTTTGATCGCATGGGCGTCGATGATCCGGTGGGCGCCAGCGCAGTGCACGGCGTTTGTGGGATCTGGGGTGTCATTGCCGTTGGCCTCTTTGCTGATAATCCTGTGCCCATGGACACAACGAAGGGGCGCAGTGGTCTGTTCAAGGGCGGTGGCTGGTATCTGCTGGGCATTCAAACATTATCCGCCTTTTGTTTGGCCTGTTGGGGCATTTGCTCCACCTTTACGCTACTTTATGTGATTAACAGGGTCATTCCCATACGCATGGATCCGCACGAGGAGCTACTGGGTGCAGATCTCACGGAGCACCGCATCCGCCACACCCAAATTGGTTTATCCCGCGCCATATCCGCTCTTGCGCCGCTCAAGGTAGATCTCAATGAAATTGCTGGCGTGCAGCCCATCGGCATTAATCCCGGTCACGAACGCAGCATCCAACAACTGCGTGCCGCCGAGGATAAGCTCCTGCAGTGGCAATCCTATCTGGAGCAAGTAAGCGGCAACAATAAAAAAGTGGCGTCCCCAATGCGAACACTGGAGCAACGTCAGCTGGATTCGGACATTGCACTCAATTTGAAATCGGCGAGCGCGAGTGAGAAGCAACAGGAGCTGGATAATGTGTTTGGACGCCGGGTGAAGTCAGTACGTGCTCGACGAGACATGTGGTCTAGGGATCAAGGCACCTACAAGCCCAACAATAGCGAGTTGCCTGTCATTAATCACATTAAAAAGCTGGATAAGGACGGCAACTTTGCTTGGGTGGATTAGGAGCAACTAGAGGATGAAATAAAAAACCAAAAATCCCATTAATCAAAGAATTAGAGAACAAATTCCTAGCATGGATAGGAACCAACTACTCTGACAATTAGTTACAAAAAAAAAAACAAATAAATACACAAGAGTATCCCAAACTTACAAATCGAGTATTTATAAGTTTCTATTTATATCGTTTTTCAAAATATCTATGAATCAAGTCGCATTTTTTTTGCAATTCTCAAATTGATTTATTTAATTCAAGTACAAGCAAATATAGTTTGGATGATCGATCGATGAATGATAATAATATAATATATATTTATTATCTTATTTTAGAGCAGTATTTTGGTTTTTTTCCATTAGTTTTGTTTGTTGTTGATGTTGCAGTTGTATTATTATAATATAACGTTCAAGAGCAGTTGTCGTTTGATCTTGTGTAGTTGTTGTTTTGTTGGTGTTTTTTTCTAATTTAGAATCCAAGTTGAATATATTATGTGTGTATAGTGTAGATTGTTGTTTATAATTGTTTTATTGTATAGTTGAGAATGGTTGTTGGTGAATTGTTTAGTCGACCTCCTCAATGGTGGGGCCAGCGCCTCCAGCACCAGCTGCTCCGGGAGCACCACCAGCGCCAGGCATACCGCCGGGCATGCCACCTGGCATACCACCAGGAGCACCACCGGCGCTCTGGTACAACTTGGTGATAATTGGATTGCAGACGCCCTCCAACTCCTTCTGACGGTGCTCATATTCCTCCTTATCGGCCAGCTGGTTAGCATCCAGCCACTTGATAGTGTCGTTGCACTTGTCCAGGATGGTGGTGCGGTCCGAGTCGGAAATCTTGCTCTTCAGATTGTCCTCATCGAGGGTAGCCTTCATGTTGAAGCAGTACGACTCCAGGCCGTTCTTAGCAGAGATGGTCTCCTTCTGCTTCTCATCCTCGTTACGGTACTTCTCGGCCTCGTTGACCATGCGCTCAATGTCCTCCTTGGACAGACGACCCTTGTCATTGGTGATGGTAATCTTGTTCTCCTTGTTGGTAGAACGCTCCAGAGCGGTAACATTCAGAATACCGTTGGCATCAATGTCGAAGGTGACCTCAATCTGAGGGACACCGCGAGGTGCGGGTGGGATGCCCGACAGCTCGAATTTGCCCAACAGATTGTTATCCTTGGTCATGGCGCGCTCACCCTCAAAGACCTGGATCAGCACACCGGGCTGGTTGTCCGAGTAGGTGGTGAAGGTCTGAGTCTGCTTAGTGGGAATGGTGGTGTTACGCTTGATGAGCACGCTCATCACGCCACCGGCAGTCTCGATACCCAGGGACAGAGGGGTAACATCGAGCAGCAACAGATCCTGCACCTCCTGCGACTTGTCACCGTGCAAGATGGCAGCCTGGACGGCAGCACCGTAGGCAACAGCCTCATCGGGATTGATCGACTTGTTCAGCTCCTTGCCGTTGAACAGATCCTGCAGCAGACGCTGCACCTTGGGAATACGGGTGGAGCCACCGACCAGCACAATATCGTGAATGGCCGACTTATCCAGCTTAGCGTCACGGAGAGCCTTCTCCACGGGATCCATGGTGCTGCGGAACAGATCAGCGTTCAGCTCCTCGAAACGAGCACGGGTAATCGAGGTGTAGAAATCGGTGCCCTCGAACAGAGAATCGATCTCAATGCTGGCCTGGGTGGAGGATGAGAGAGTGCGCTTTGCACGCTCGCAAGCGGTACGCAGACGACGCAGAGCACGCTTGTTGGTGGTCAGATCCTTCTTGTGCTTGCGCTTGAATTCCTGCACAAAGTGAGTGACGAGACGATTGTCGAAATCCTCACCACCCAAATGGGTGTCACCGGCCGTAGATTTGACCTCGAAGATGCCGTCATCAATCGACAGAATGGAGACATCGAAGGTACCGCCGCCCAAATCGAAAATCAACACATTGCGCTCACCGACAGCCTTCTTGTCCAGACCATAAGCAATGGCGGCAGCCGTTGGCTCGTTGATGATACGCAACACATTCAGGCCGGCAATGGTACCAGCATCCTTGGTCGCCTGACGCTGAGAGTCGTTGAAGTAAGCGGGCACAGTGATGACTGCATTGGTCACCGTCTTGCCCAGGTAAGCCTCGGCGGTCTCCTTCATCTTAGTGAGAACCATGGAGGAGATCTCCTCGGGGAAGAAGGTCTTCTTCTCATCCTTGTAGGTGACCTCAATCTTAGGCTTGCCGTCAACGCTGACCACATCGAAGGGCCAGTGCTTCATATCAGACTGCACAGCAGAATCGTCGAATTTGCGACCAATCAAACGCTTGGCATCGAAGATCGTTTGGGTTGGGTTCATGGCCACCTGGTTCTTGGCGGCATCACCAATCAAACGCTCCGTCTCCGTGAAGGCAACATACGATGGTGTGGTACGATTACCCTGATCGTTGGCAATGATCTCAACCTTGCCATGCTGGAACACACCCACGCAGGAGTAGGTGGTACCCAAATCAATACCAACAGCAGGTGCTTTAGACATCTGGAATGAATCAAGCAAAAAAAGAAAAATCCAGATTTAATTATTTGTATATGTAATTTCTATTGAAAATCTATTTGTTGTATTCCCCAAAACAATTTCAGTGTCATTGAACTTTTCCCTATCTGGCAACTCTGTTCTCTAATTGCATTTTATTGATTTTGAATAATTCTGTTTTCACTGGAATAAAATTGGAAGTGGTAAATCAGCATTTCCACGTCTATGCTGTACAATTCTACAATGATTGATTACTAATGTTGCATAATATATACGGTTTTTTGAAGGCTGAGGTTACTCCCCGGCAATAATAAAAATAATTGCTGTCGTAAAAACGTTTTGTACACTTCATGCCTTTTACGTTGAACTTCTCATGTGGCTAAAACTGGTTGCAACTAATGTCATCGTCAGAACCAAAAACAACGGCAAACGAATCTTGAAAAAATTACTCATTTATATGGCCGAGACACGTAGTACATACTAATATGTCTACTATGCATTATGTAAATGATACAACTCTCAAACAAGATAAATTCACAGATAACAATGGAGTATTTCAACAGCGGCAGCAGCAGCTGCTGCCATTGCCTTCCAACCAAAGGTGCAAGCACCGCATGGACGAAAATTCTGGAACGCTCTTAGCAAACACAATGGCAACCTCCCCTCAGAATATGTGTATGCGAGCGTCAGTGTGTACGCAACACAGAAACCACGCTGTTTCTTGCTAGCGACATATTGATTTTCGCATTGGCAGAAGCGAGACGACAATAGTGTACAAACACGCGCGCGCGCTAATTCTCTATGTAAGCATGCTGTTTAAATGTATTTGCGTTTTATTCCAACCACGCGTGCACGCTCACACCGACAACCCGGTTAGCTCAGCAAAGCTGATTTTCGTATGCATATATAGGGGTAAACGTCCACAATTACATAATATATACATATAAACTTATTTATAAATGATTTAAAACATTAAAATTAATGTTCGAATTCTCATAAATAAAATCTCAGACGTCAGCGGTCAAACATCAGCATGACTCACGAATGAGTAGGTAGACGATAATGTAGTGGAATATGTACGTGTATGAGTGATGCGGCAATTTTTCAATGGAATATTCCAGTAGTATTGCTGCTTACATATTAATCACAAAATTACGAATAACTTTTAAATATGCATGGCTTTTGGTTCTTTGTTAATAATGAATACTGCAATGTTAATGACGCAATGTTCACAAATATACTTAAATCGCATTGATTGCAAGCACACACATTGCATATTGCGTGCAGGCAAGTTCAAAATCTAAGGTTCATTTTTCACGAGGTAAATACTAATATAAAATTTGTAGCAACAACGGAACTGATATTGAATGCATCACTGCACCCAGAATTAAATTATTGATTAAAGCCTTACAATCGGCATGAGTCAATGGAAATAGTTTTTTCTAGGCCAACACACGCGGTCGATACAAGCAGACCGCACGTGCTAAATACGTTTTGCAGAGATTATGGTGAAAATGTAATGGCTCTTGGGCTAAAAATAACACTTACCTTTGTGTGTTTAGTTTAAGTGTACTAAATATATAGGAATAACCGTGTAATTGCTACTTCACTTCTTTGTCCCACTTTAATTTTTCTGCCGAGTCGACACTCTGACGTTCGATCAAACTGGCACTTTTTATAGGAATGATGATGGCGAACGCGTGTACCTGTATTTATAGAAGCACATCGGCTTGCTCTGGAAAATTCTAAACAGTGTGACCGCAACTTTGTTAAAAAAAGCGTTTATTTACGTCGACAAACATCTAAAATACTAAATTCACTAGGCATATTGAATCTTTATAAATGAGTGCAATCAAAAATTTATTTCACAATTCGATTATAACAATTTGTATAAGATATTTTTACGAAAACTTATAATATTAATGAAAGCTATAAAATTATGATAATTAATATCATGAAGAAACTTCTAGTATATATATGTGTATACATGCAGCTCGAATATCACTAATATATTTTATGTAATAAATTAAAAAATCTTGAATTCTAGAATTATAATAAGTATAGATAGGTACTTAAATACCATTCTTGAAAATTTTTAAAATTGAAATTAAAAGTAATTCAACGATGTTGCTAAAATGCTATAAAAATAAATATTGTTCTGTAGCCCTGATGATTGAAATGGAGTTGCCACTTCAAAATAATCCGCGCTCAATTTAAAATTGCTATCCACTGGGACCATAAATCAATCAACTGCCATAAAAATAGTCGTGCAATCTAGACCCCACACAACAAAACCCTCCAAGCTGCTAATGGCATGCGTAATCAGCAATACTGGAGCTGATAATGACAGGATTAGAATGTAAATTGGTTTTTCAATGGCTTTCGTACATTATATAGGTAGATTAGACATAGCTGCACTTGCTATAAATATGTTTACCTTGTTCTTATCGTAATGATACGAATATTCAACGACGTCAAATGGATTATAAAATGAATTGGATCAACAATGTAATAAAAACATTTGTTCATACTAATTTTATAAAATTTATTATATATTTGTCAGTCTTAATCAAGTTTTTTTTTGAGTTTACAATCCGGTTCCACGCCCTCAAAAATGGGCGTGCTTTCACCGCCCCCGCCACCTCCAATGACGATTTTTATAATATCGGATATTTTACTATTAATGAGCTGTAAAAAAAAGAATTTTAAATTGGGCTTTTAAATTGTTAATAATTAAGGCACCCACTGTTTCTGCTTTTTCGACCACGGACTCCTGTCCATAGTCCCAAGCGTCGCCCAGCAGTTCCACACCCAATTCATTAATCAGAGCATGTAGAAAGTCATTAATACGCTCCTCTTCCATTAGGTTATCAAAGTTGATGTGCAGATCACCCAAATGCAGATCGATTTTTAGTGCTGTGATCGCCAAGGATGTTCCAACTTTTAATCTCCACGTAATTAGAATATTGAAATTGGTAATGGATGCTCTAAAAAATAATTAATATTTGTATCTGTTAATGAAATACAATATTTTAAAAACGGGTGTTCTTACTCTGCATTGCCGTCGCCAGCTAAGTTCAGAATGTACGCCAAAGAACCTTTTGCCGTATACAAGGATTTGAAAAAGGTATATGGAAACGTTATGTTGATGATACTCTGCTGGGTAGGATATACACTAATTTTTAGCGGGTCGACTTCAAAATCTGATAATCCCTGTAGTTTAAAGTTGTCAACAGAACCAGTAAAGCTGCAAATATTTATTTTATCAAGGATTCAGACATGATAATTATCGACTCACTCGATCAGGTATTGATTATTAACAACCGTATCGACATGTTCCAGCTGCAGTGGATCCAATGCGGGCAGGCCTAGGCTTGGTATAGGGTGACACATGCGCATTTTAAACTCCTCCAAGAAGCTGAGGATCTTTTCCTCATAAACGCAAGTGGCTGGCGAGAGGCAACTATAAATTGTGGCCGTGGCTAGCAGCAGTTGAAGTAGGTGAGTGCTCTGCATGATGCCTTATTGATCCACGATCCGTTTACCTGTACCTGAAGCAGGCTACTGAAGCGTTGTTGGCATAGCTGAAGCCTTTTTGTCAAGTGCTGCTATTTCCAGTTCCCATTCTGAATGTCAAGATATGAGCCCAATACCCTGACACAGTACTCATTAGCTACGCAGTGCTCTTCGCGACAAACAAGACACTTAACTTGTACCCAAATTAATCGCTGATCAAATTGCCACACGGGCATTAGCACCGCCCTCAGATATAGGGTATAACTCACATCGTTGTTATTGGCTGTTATGGACAGAGCTTATCGTTATCAAATGGGCTACTCTTTTTGTCGATTAGCAAACATTTTTATTGTTTTTTGCCATTTGAGGAATAATCTCCGAAATGCCTCCATGGTCGCAAAACTTATTAAACTATTCCGATCTATATAATCTAATCTAAATGCTACACTTGTTCTGGCGGCTGCCGCAAGTGCTCAGGTATCTGTTGCAATTCCGTTTTGGAAGCTTGCAACGCCACGCCCTCTGGCAGATTGCGTTCGATGTACTCCAGAAATGTGTCCAGCGTGGAGCCGGTCAACTTATGAAAGTTCATGTAGCGGAAATGTGTGCGGATTTCGTACTGCACACGATGCTTCTTGTATATGTGCACAGACTTTAGCAGCGTCATACGTTCATGATGCGCCTTCCGAGGTGACCAACTGAGACATAAAGTAGTTTTAATGTTGAGCAGGGTAACGCAACTTTGCATGTCACTTACCATTTGCCTAGCTCTATACCCAAATGCTCGGCAGCTGTTGTGGCAAACCAGGTGTAACTCTTTAGCACGGCAGGATCAACACCTCGCAACTCAATCTCCAGCTTACTATAAAGTTGATCAGGCTCAGCTGGTGCTGCGCTAACCGAAGATTTTGATGGTGCCGATGTTGCTGTTGTGTTGCTGAGAGCAGAGTAAAATCTGCAGGGCTGTGCCTGCCGTAACGTTTTCACTAGCTAAAATCAGTTATTATGAAATATTAAATTTCACCAATAAATAAATTATAAATTTATACAAACCTGCAGCATTTTATTATTGTTTTAACACCCAACTAACCAGGTGCGGGTTATGCAAGTGCCAGGGCTACACAAGAATTTTGCCGGTGCTTGGTGACACTGTTGCAGTATATTTTAAAATCATATTTTTGGCTGTTATTTTGGATAATGCTATTTTCATTTAAAGTGTAATCAGAACTTAATTTATTCAGTAATAAGAAACAATAATTTGTTTATTAACTGCAAGAAAACAAACGTTAAAACAAAATCGATATTTAATAAATCGATAGTGCCACCGATGTTCTCGCCACCTCTAACTGCAGCGCACGTGTATTTAAAACGGGCTTTTTTAACTTTTATTTTTCCTACCAATTTTGTGTTATTAATAATTAATCAAATTTAATATTTAACTGGAATTTCTAACAAGTTAATTTGAGCATTTAATTCACAAACATGGAGCACACAGAGCGAAAAAGTAAGTGACAACAACATAAACAAACACACGCTTTTCAACATTGGATCTTTTTTGTAGACAACGATGACTCCATATCAGATCCAAGCTCCGATGAAGACGCATACGATGACATCGATGATGATGAAGAAAACGCAGAGAACGATGGCGAGCCAACGACCTGTTTGTTTTGCAGCAACGTTTCACCGGCAATCGATGCGGCCATTGAACATTTAAGTAAAGAACACAAAGTCGATTTGTTGCAGCTCAAAAAGAAATTCCAGATGGAGCAATACGGTTTCATCAAGTTAATCAACTACATTCGAGTTAGCAAAATGAGCGCAGAGCAATTGCTCTTAACCGAACAGCCTCTGTGGAATGATGAGAAGTATCTAAAGCCATTGGAGTACGAGCCATGGCTGTGTTATGACTACGATGCACTCAAGGCTGACGATGATGGTACCACAGATGATGCAGCTGAGAGCGTTCCGGAATTGAGACGACGCCTGGTTGAGCAAGCCAAACTACTGCAGCAGGCCAGCGAGGACATGGAGCGTATGCGGAACGATTACAAGACGCTATTGCAGAAGGAAACAAGCGAAAAGTCGACTCCAGGAACTGGCAATCAAGCCGTACGCAACACTCCCAAGTTCGATAAAGAATACTTTAACAGCTATTCTCATTTCGGTATTCATCATGAGATGCTCAGCGATACGGTATGACTGAGTATTTTTAAGTAAATCCAAAATAATTATTTTACTAATCTTCAACAGGTTCGCACCAGTAGCTATCGCAAAGCTTTGCTGGACAACGAACATTATTTGTGCGGCAAGTCCGTCCTCGATGTGGGCTGCGGCACAGGAATCCTCTCCATATTTGCATCCCAAGCCGGCGCCGCGAACGTTGTGGGCATAGACAACTCTGAGATTGTTTATACTGCGATGGACATTGTCAGGTTTGGTGAAGATGTTTTGTTTCCCAAGATTATTGCATTTATTTGAATTGTGCTTACAGAAAAAACAATGTAAAGAACGTCAAGCTGGTGAAGGGCATGCTGGAAGAGACCGAATTGCCGGAAGATAAGTACGATGTCATCATATCGGAGTGGATGGGTTATTTCCTGCTATATGAGGCCATGCTGGACTCCATTATTTATGCTCGCGAGCATCATCTTAAGCCCAATGGCATTATTTTGCCGAATCGCTGCACACTGCATCTACTGGGAATTAACGAAGAGTTGCATGCCCAACATGTGGAGTTTTGGTCGAATGTGTATGATGTGGATATGAGTGATCTGCGCAAACGTAGCATTGAGGAGCCTCTGATGGAAGTGGTTAATGCCGAGCATATTCTCACTGAGACCGAGCAAATTGCGAATTTTGATATGATGACTGCTGATTTGAACTATCCAAATTTCACTTACGAGTTCTGCTTAAAGTGCACACAGTCGGGTAAATTGGGCGCTTTTGTGGGCTACTTTGATACCATGTTTGAGCTGGAGAACAAAGTCATGTTCAGCACATCGCCCTCGCATACACCTACGCATTGGAAGCAGACGGTTTTCTTCATCGATCAGCCGCAAAAAGTGCAAAAAGGAGATGTGATAAAAGGTAAAATCCGATCACGACGTCATCACGGTGATGTGAGAGCATTGCGTGTGGATATTGAAGCTTTTGGCCAGCATCACAAATACACGGTGGATTAATTGGTCTTCAGATCGATTTAATGCAGAATTTCTTTCGTGTGTGTGGACAATATGTTGAACTTATGTTTAAGAAATATGTTTATATAAATATAAAATGAGTACACAACACGCACACACCAGGTAAGCTGGCGTTATGCTGTGTTTGCCAAAAACATTACATTTAAATCTTTATTGTAGAGGGGGGTTTGCCAAAAACTTAAACTGCTGATTGGGTGTGGTTTTTTGCTTTAAGCTGTCTTGGTTTCCAGATCGGACGCAGGTATTTCGGGCTCTTCATCGTTGTAGACATTCTCAGCCATTTGCCACACTTGCATGATATTATCTTCCGAAACGCTGCAAATAATCCACGGCTCATTGGGGTTCCACGAGAAGTCGCTGATTTTGGCCGTATGACCACCATGGATGAACAGCAACTCTGGTGGGCCATCTTCGGCATCCTCGGAGCTCTGCTCTTCGCCAATTTTCGATAAATCCCAAACGTGTAGACGACGATCAGTCCCGGACGAAGCCAAAATAGTCTCGTTATGCGGCGACCATTGAACTTGGAAAATTTCATCCTTGTGCGACTCGAAGGAATGTAGTTTCAGCTTGAGATTACGCAAATCCCACAGGGCAACCGTTTTGTCCGCCGATCCTGTCGCCAATATGAACTCGGAGTATGGGTTAAAGCTCAGACAATTTACTTCGGCAGTGTGCGCATCGACGGTATGCGATGGCTTTGAGGTGTTATTGTTTCTGGTATCCCAAATCATAAGTTTCTGATCATCGGCAACCGAGCCAAAGAGTGATTCGTGCAGCAAATGCCAGGCGACGTCCTCAACAACAGCGGTGTGACCAGTGAATATGTTCTTTGCGTCAATAACGCGATGCTCCTTCGGCGTCGCATTAATATCCCACAAGCAGATGGTGTGATCGTCCGATGCCGAGAGCAAGTAACCTAATTCAAATTCAATGGTCAAACGGAATTCATTAACTATTAATTGTGCTGTTTACCATTCAAATTAGGATTCCATGAGAGACCATAGCCTTCCTTTTGATGTCCGCGCAATCGCAAGTCGGGCTGACATTCGCCGGATGGTTCCGGTTTGCTGGGATGCTTTGTGTAGTCAAATACGAGTACATCACTCGACGGTGTCTTGGTGGCAATGACGCAAGCATTTTGTGGCATATAGCGTGCCCGATTCACCTCGCCCTCGTGGTTGATCTTGATCTCAATTTCAATTTTACCGCACACTGATCCAAAGCCGCCGAATTCACCCTTCTCATTGTCATAGTGAGAGCCATCGAATTGAGCATCCTCGCTGGGCAGCTGAACGCTGGCAATCAGTAAATGATTCTGTTCATCCGAAGTGTGTGTGCCCAATATGAGCCGATGCACCGAGTAATCCTTGCCATCCTGCTTCGTAACATCTGGCAGCCATTGTGCCGTCAGCGAGGGCCATTCCAGAGCGTGCGTCATTACCAAATCGTATAGAAATGGCGTATTCTTCTTCCATATCTTGTATTCTTCATTGATCACACGCTCTTCGACGGCATCGTCAAAGGATTCCGCTGCTTGCAAAACGCAATAAATTAGCATGATTATATGCTAATATTTAAATATTAATAGGCCTTACCATTATCACTGCGATCCACCATTTTTTTTTACACTATGCGGCTAATTTACAATTGCCCACAACAATTTTCGTGCGCGTCGCAAAATCGGGCGCCAAAACAACAAAGCGGCGGCGGTAAAAGCGTGCACAGTCGGCAAATAATTGGCACGCTTAAGCAATTGTTTAAGATGCGCGTTCTTATCGCAAAGCACAATTTATAATCGTGCACAACTATATATGAGAACCGAAATCAAATTAACTAAACACTCCTAGCAAATTTGCTGATGCTGTTGCGGAAAATTGAGAAAATTATTTCCTCTTTTTTTGCAAGCGCGTCGGCTGCTAAAGAAATGCAACAGAGATGTATAGAACACTGTCATCAGACTTTCGATGACGATTAATAAAAAGTATTGCCAGTCGGGACTCTAATAAATGCCGATTGCAAGGTGGTAACGCTCGTCGTGTCGAAGTGAAACCATCAACGGCAGAATACATAATACTAAAAAATACAAGAAGCTTCATTGGTATTTTTAAGCTTCAAAATGTTTTCACCCTTGCAGTACCTACATTAATATAAAACAGTGAGTGCTATTACTCGTTTTTCGAACATAGGTATTTTTGACGGAAAGCTCGTCAGCTGTAGGAGGGTACTCGAATTGTTCAATGTGTTTTCTAAGACGCATTTGCAAAATTGTTTCAAATTACGCGCCTTTTTATGACCGTTTTGAAAATGTGCAATATGTTTGTTAGTGTAACCAGGTAGCAATTCTAGGGGTTTTTGTATTATTGTATATAACATCAGCATTCAATCGTATATTTTAGAATTGTTATTCGTGGTCACACTTTAACAAATAAAATAGCTTAAAAAAGCTCGTTTCAAGGAATAATATAAAAAAACAGATTGCGAAAAAACATGTATATCTATTATTTATAATTATGCAACAGTTTTTTAACATGGTCGTTGCAGTATCACTAAGCTTTTTAAACTTCGCGCCTAAATCTCCAACTCTGTTACACTTGAATACCGGCCCCAGCAAACCGGTCCCGTCATTCGCCCTACAAACAACACTCGCTCATTTGAAATGAGAGGCTCAATTAAATTGTGTGGCTGCAGTTTACATCGCGACGTTGCGTGGAGCGCACGTCAATTATTCAATTGCCAAATTAAAAAATTAGTGGTCTCACAAGTGTGCAAAAATAAATATAACTGTGCAATAAAATTAGTGCTGAGGTCTAACAAGTACTTTTAGCAAAACGTCACAATAATACAGTCAGATTTCGATTTGGGGGGGTAAGTGATACAGTGGAATTTGATGTGGCTAACCAACTTTCTCCTCATGATGTTTACATGGTGGCCACAAGTGCCAGCGCTTGTATAATGAGATTGCTTGTTTGCTTGTCAGTTGTTTACGAAAAAAATGCACGTACACAAGAGCGAAACACATGAAGATATACCAAATAATGACCATCTTGAAGATGCCCAGGCGGTGGAGTATTTGGATAACCTTTTAAAAAACGGTAGCCAAGAAGGGGACAGTGGAGCGGAGTTGGAATTGCCTTCATGGTACGATGAGCAGCTGTTTAAGCGGTGTGTATACGATCATCATTAAGAGCATGCTAACGGTTCATATTGATTTCAATGACCAGATATACTATGTGCTATTTTTGTGCGAAAAAGGGTAATATAGTTATTTTTTGAAAATGTAGGTAGCAAGTGGAACAAGGCATTTCCATATTATTTACTTTAGCTTTAATTGTTGTGGACACCAAATTTATAACGTGCGAAGCCGATTTTAAATTTTTTATGCCTTGCATTCACGTGTTATGATGACCGATGGGTATCACTCACCACTGTCGACTATAGCACTCTTTCTTGCTTTTAAATTTTTAATACGAACTAGTATATAAAAATTTATTTCAGAATATAAGTACAAAGTAAATTAAATTGTTATAAATACACAGCTTTACCTTTAGGCTTCTATTATATTGGTAAAGCTTTTTGCTAAGTTCAATTTAGTTTGTAATATAACTTTTAAGTAATAATTTTATTGTTTTTTTTTTCAGAGGCCAGCAATACTTCAGTAAGTATCGCTTTGTGATGACCTCGGGAATGTTAGCTGGCTTGATTGCAGTTCTTGCCATACCCTCGATACTTCGGGTGTTGATGTGTACGAAGCAGTCGTCAACTTGCTTTACAGCTTATCGCCGTTATGTACGCACTATAATGCACACACAGACTTGGCATTTCTTTTCAATTGAGGACAGAAACAGCAAGTTCTGGACCAGCATGAGATCTGTGCGAAAGGCTCACTCGCGTTCCAGTAAGTTGAGTTCGCGATGTGGAGCTGGCGTTATATCACAGAAGGACTTGGCATTGACTCAGTTCGGTTTCATTGGCTTCATAACGCTGGGAGCTCATCGTATACAGTTGTACGATCAGGATTTCCTGGAGGCAACTACGCATGTGTGGCGAGTATTGGGCTATTTGCTGGGTATCAAAGATGAGTACAATATTTGTGGTAATAATTGGGAGGAGTCAAAAAAGCGATTAGACATCGTAATGCGAAAAGTCTATAACCCGGCATTATCGAACACGAATGAGGATTTTTATCGCATGACAGAAGCACTTATTCACGGACTTTGGCATATTAATACAATGTTTTCGGTTGATGCTAATATATATTTCACGAAGCGCTTGGCTTACGTGAAGGGGTACGAATATTACAGTTTTGATTATCGTGCAGGTGAAAAGCCGGATCCACTTCAAAAGTCATACTATTACGATCTAAATTTATGGGATAAGTTCATTGTAAGCTATGGTTTATTCATTGTAACGTACCTACACAAGTATGACATTGTCCGTTGGTACTTCAACTTCAGAGTATGGTTAGTGGACTTTTTTATGTACTACTTGCCTTTCTTCGCCATTTGGAATTTTGGTATTAAGTCGGCCTATGTACGGATTTTTAATTCAGGGGGACAGGCTCATGAGATCGAAGTGCATTCCAAAGAAAAGTAGTTTTAGCCAAGCTGTGTGTATTTTTTTTTTTGGAGAAATGTGGTATATGTAAAGTTATGCGATATTGCCCCAATTTTGCCCCAAACAATTTTTGTCAGCAATGCCCATTGCCCACAGTTTCAAACACGGTAGCGTCAATTAAATCCTATATACAGTTTAATTTTATTATGTCATAAGTGTTTTAAATTTATTCTAAATTAAATCAAGTGTATGTAAATGCCTTTATTTGATAGTGCTATATATCATGATTGTTGATGTAATTTATTAATAAATAAATTGTTGAATGTGAAAATTGAATGAATATACAGCGACAACTCTATTAAACGGACAATTCTTCTTAGGTTACGCTTTGTATAATGGATGAGTACAACACGATAAATAGTACACGATGTCATTTCCAGCGGGCCCAGAAATAGTGCGAAAGCGGCTGTCCGTACATTTGAAATTTTACTGTACATTTGTATAGTTAATTGCATCGTTATGGCTGTATAGTATTGCGTTGTACTTGAACGACAAATTTTTAATTGGCATACTTAAACAACGGACATTAAAATTATGTTATCTGCATCTTTTAAGACATGAGTGAGAGAAAAGCTAACTCTTAAAGCTGGGCAAATTACTCGCCAGGTAAACAAATTTATGGTTTGTTTTTTTTTTCATTTGTCATTCGTTCTGTTTAAAAACCCGCCAAGGTAAAGCTTATCGATGGAAAAGGTAATAATTAATGTGCAACTCTGGCCTCATCAAATAAAATTAGTGTGGTATATTTTATACTCATGATGCAAAATGTTTTATGCTATTCCATTTTTGGTCACACTGGCATTAGTTTTGTTGCCTGCGCGTTTTTTGTTTCGAGCAATTTGTTTTTATTTAAAGCATAAAAAAGCAATACGCTTGGCAGAAATATGTTCTATCACGTATGTATCAATTGCATAGTGTTTATTACAAATGACTAATTGAATTCTATACAGATTTCTCTTGAACACGAAATTCTACTGCATCCGCGCTACTTTGGTCCGCAGTTACTAGAGACGGTGAAGCAGAAACTCTACTCGGAGGTGGAGGGCACTTGTACCGGCAAATATGGTTTTGTGATAGCTGTAACAACGATAGATCAAATCGGTTCGGGTGTAATACAGCCTGGCCAGGGATTTGTTGTGTACCCGGTAAAATATAAGGCCATAGTCTTTCGACCTTTCAAGGGAGAAGTGTTGGACGCTGTGGTTAAGCAAATTAACAAGGTTGGCATGTTCGCCGAGATTGGACCATTGTCATGCTTCATATCACATCATGTGAGTATTAAACTGATTTATCATAAACATTTGTTAATTTCGTCATTTTTATTAGTCTATTCCAGCGGATATGCAATTTTGTCCAAATGGCAATCCGCCCTGTTACAAGTCCAAAGACGAAGATGTTGTTATCTCCGGTGAAGACAAAATCCGTCTTAAGATTGTTGGTACCCGAGTGGATGCAACGGGCATTGTAAGTGTTTTATTCACACATTTTTTCAATTCCTTAATTAACAATATTTTATCCACAGTTTGCTATTGGTACATTGATGGATGACTACTTGGGATTGGTCTGTAATTAGATGAAAGCCTCAGGAAATAAATTAAAAAATTGCGGGCACTTTAATATACAATTTATATATTTATATTTATATATATATATATATTTTAAACTTTAATGAAATGCATTTTAGACCGTTAAATATCTAAGTGTATATATATTATAAATACTTTATAAGATTTGATTTAAATTCAAAGGTACGTTTGTAATTTAGTACAATTCTGCGTTTCTGTGTATTTGTTTTGTGTTGTGGGAGCTACAAATATGGATGGATAAGTTAAGTAAATTAAAAGCGAGAGCTACATTATTGTGTAGAATGTAAAAATAGCTTAAGGTAATCCACTTAAAATAGGCGTACAACGACGAGCAGGTAATTAAAAAGCTTATCATGTATTCATGCAGAGCTTACATATTGAATTCGTGATTTATTTAATGAGTCAAAAATTTTTTTAGTTGCGTCTGCTAGAATTAATTAACTTCGGAGCGCCGAAGCTTTTAATTTCTTTGAAAAGATTGCACAACATGGAAACGAAAGCATGAGATATTAAAGCATAATTCGCACTTCAGATTTGTTCAGATTAAATACTTGGGATTTAGGGGCGGATTAGGAAAACATGCATGATTGTTTAACTTTTGAAATCTTTGATGAGTAACAATGAATGTATTTCGATGCATTCTCCCACTGATTAAGACCACCATTTCGCCACCTTCAAATCAATCGACTCACAGGTCCCAGGAGAATAAATGATGCTTGACCAACATATCGCGGACACCGTCCTTCAATGGTTGCGATTCTTTGCCGCGCTTCGGCGGCAACTCCCAGTCTGGATTCAAATTGAAGGCAAACTGTGAGAGTATGCGCAATTCGCACTTAATTTGCACCCAGCCCGGTGAATCAATAAAGCTCCAGCTGTGATACCACTTCTGGACCACCTCCTGGCAAGCGCAGAGCACCTCAAGCCACAGATGCAGCACCTGTTCGTTGAGACCCAGGCAGATGAGCGAGCGCAGCTTCACATCCATTTGGGCATGCGCATTGTCGTGCGTCTGATTGATAGCTTGCACGCAGCGGTAGAGCAGCTCTTCGGGTGTCAAGACCTTGCCATCCTCATCAAGACGATACGTTTTACACAATACCAAGCGACTGTACACCGATTTGAAGTCCTTTTCTACTTCCAGTGAGGAAACCTCCTCAATGAAAAGCCACGGATGTATGGGTCCGCCAAGGAATGTTGGTCGCTTCATGCCGTGCTCGAGGAAGGCCTTAATCGCTGGCGCCAGTGTGCCACGCACGAGATCTGTAACCGTTTCCGAAATAGCATCATCGCCAGCTGACGTATACAGTTTACTGCGCTCATCCAGTAGTTGCACAAACTTGGCAGGAAACCAGCCCCGCAAGCCGTTTAGCTCGCCCACCCAGCAGTGTTCGTCCTTTTGGCTAATGATGGTAATGATATCGTTGCGCCGGAAACCCAACTCATCGTCATCATGCCGCTCAAAATCGTGCAGTGCTTTGGCGCGTCGTTTCCGCGTTCGCGCCACATTTATAAAATTCTCGTGATCCTTTGCATGAGATTCGCTGCTGTAGTTGGCCGTCAGTTGTATGTGTCCTGCCAGTTTCGGCTCGATGGTAATAAAATGACGACCTACTTTTAAAATGGCTTCGCGTAGATCCACAAGTATTTCGGTTTGGCGAATGTTCTTGTTCTTCAGTTGCTCCGCTTCGGGGTCACTGCGAAATAGGAATGCCTCTAATATAGATTTACTTTTGCGCACTTGACGTCGGGCCAGCTGCTGTTTAGGCAGATTGGCAGCTGCCTCCGGATTGCCAATCTGATGGCCCTGATCGGTCATCAAATAGGCCAAATGACGTCGCCGATGCGTGTCGATTACAGTTTGACTCAAGGAGCCTCCCACTTCAAGCGCCTGGTGGAAGAGCACTTCAACATCGTCTACTTCGCAGCACATGGACAGTGAATTAAAGATTTGCGCCGAGTTCTCCAAGTGTTTTAGGTCCTGTTCTTTAACCTTGAGCATGCCGAGCGTAAGCTGAAATAGCACAATGGATCCCTCGTAGAAGAACCAATCCCAAATACGCACAAGTATTTTCATGTGCACTACGTTGGCAAAGAGCGTCAGGAACCAATGCAGCGTGATTAGCGACAAATCAATGTCGTGCCTTTTTAACGATTCGTCGACGCTGGCCAAATAGTTGGCTATTAGCGTTTGCATCACACGCTGGTCGGCCTGTATGCCAAGCAACGTTGAGCTGTAGTAAGAGGCTGGCAGTAGATCCTCAACAATGGTGACCATCATCCAGAATGCATTCTCCTCCTCCATGAATAGCAACAGGCAAGCAACTATGACACCGGTCCCTTGGCAATAGCCAATGTCGGGAAAGAGCCACGCAATGCCGCGCAAGATGCGACGCAGTCGTGGTATGCCAGTGCCATTAGGATGGCTGAAGCACGCATTCGTGGGCAAGATACGCAACAGATCCTTTTCTATCTGCTTGGAGGTCATTAACTGATCATTGCTGGAAGCTGCAAAGTCATATTATAGTAATTTAATTTCATTTTCAATAGTAACACTACACACCCTTCACAATGTCCTGGTAGCTTGTTTCACTTTTTTGCTTTTTCGCAAGAGCTCCAGATAATCGCATCCACATTTGAGGTCGCAGACTGTGTGGTATGCCATTCTGCACCATTTTGCGCAGCTTCTCAGTGCGCTGCAACAGCAATTCCACATGCTCCCAACTTAGTTCATTCACTTCCTTGTTGTGAGCAAACTCCAAGTGCGCTATCCACTGCAATCGTTGTTGCGCATCCTCCATGAAGGGGATGCTGAGCAATTTATTGGAGCTTTGCTCGGGCCCATCTTCTTCCTCGACGCGAAATCCAAACTCATCGAAGCGGTAATCAGGTTGATCGTTAGGACCAGCTGCTGCCAACTCTGACTCACCGCCTAACTTGGCTAAAATCTCTTGGGGCCACATTGATGGTGTCAATGCAGAGAACGGTCCGCCAGGATTCGGACGCAAGCCGTCGGCAACGCTAAGTTCCTCCATCATTGGCGGCAGTTCACCGATATCGTCTTCGGAACTCAAGGTCTGTAGTTTGCGCTGTTGGCAGCATTACGAATCATTAATTTTAATTAGTTTGATAAGCAATCAATTGAATTGTTACCGTATGTTCTTCACGGCCCACGTAACCCTCGTGATCACGGCCAAAAATGCTTCTTGCCATATCCATATTCCTATGTTACTAATTGCCTATGCACTTAGACATTAAATTAACTAAACAAATACACGTTTTTGATTGTTTTTCAGCAAATTTCTCAATTTTTTCTACTTCCACAGCATTGTTTCCAACATTTTCTTAGCTTTCGCTCGCACAGCTGTTCGATATGACTTCGCTTGTTGATAGCAATTGGTAATCGATAGATACTGCAACAATAATCGTATGTTAACAGTCCGCTGAGTTGATACTGTTAACTTAATTCTAATTAGAATTGATGCCCTGTCAACGAATAGTAATTACTCGATAGTTAAAAATAATGTATTTAAGTAGTGTACTGTGTCTATCAGAATTAGTAGTCTCTTGTTTATTTCGATTTTTGACGATAACATTTAGCGCTCACTGTTAATAGCAGGTCTGCAAAAGCATATGTGGCGGATCTATGAAACGAGAACAGCTGATTGGTTGTTGTGAGTTGGACTCTTAGTTGGTTGCTTTGTGAAAGGCCAGAAGTAAAATTAAATGATAAGAAACCATTAAAATGCAGATAAAGCCTATAATAACATGTAAGTAATGGAAATTGAGATGCACCTTATGCAGGCATGTGCTGAACATTGAGATAATTACAGATTCAGGCGCTTGTCCGCTTTTTCGATCGCTCGAATCTCAAATTTTGAATGCGATTCCTCTGGACACTTGCGAGTGGCGTCGCACCTTTCAAAGGCCGACGAAACATGTTCGCTTGGAAGCTCAGGCTCAACAATTCAATGTGGAACCACTGGAGAAATACAAACAGGGCGAATGGAGTATTTTGGATCATCCCATATTGCACATCTATGTCACGGAATGTAATGTAAATATCTGTGTTTGAGTGTGTATATGCGTGCGTGCGGAATACGCCTCTGTTTGAAGTTAGTTCCCTGTGGTTTCCTGAAATAACATTCATTTTTATTTGTAGGACGTTGACGCGTACAAGGCAACGATACGCGAAGAAATCGATGCATGGCTGAAGCTCTTGACAAGCTACGGTGTCTCCGATTGGATGATTTTGCTGGTGGAGACTCTCGATATACGAAAGACAAAGAATTTATTGCCCCGCACGACGGTACTGGACAAGATTCGTTTGGATTTCGGTAGCAAGAACGACGATCGCTGTATTTCCGTGCTGAACCCAGCCAAATTCGAGCAGAAATCAACAGAATCGTTTCGCTGTCTAGTGCAGCGAATACGTTTTCTAATGTTGACCAGTTACAATCGCAATATTGCCAAATATGAAGAGCTTATAAGGAGTAAGCGGGAGAAACGCAATCACGATGACTGGGACTTTCGACAGTATTTCTTTTTGCAAGAGGATTTGGCACTTATATTCGAGAAATTGGAATTGCCAACAGAGGCGCTCATACAGTATGATGAATTGGATGCTATGTTTTCACAGTTTATCACACACACAGGCTTCAACGAGAAGCAGCAATGGCTCGCCTATTTTAAGCGACCACTCAGCGCATTTCATGGCATCTGTTTGAGTCGCGTGGATAAATTTGAGATGCGACAAAAGATTCGCAGCGACGGCGTTTCACTCTTGGAATTTCGAAATTACTTGTTCGAGAGACAGGCGTATTTGTTGCTCACCTGCAATGACATACCAGAGATTGCCAAGCGACTGCTGGGATTCCTCTTTTCGACGCTACGCGAGGTGGAGTACATAAAGTTAGACTGCCAGGAAGGTGCTCTGTGCTGCTGGGAGTTTGTTTGTGCGCTGGAAGTGCTGCAGCTGTGTGAACAGGCCATGGAACCCAATGAGGTCACGTGCTTTCAACACTGCGCGCCAATTTGGAATCTTGCCAAGGATAAACTTTATGAACTGGGTAAACTCTGCGGTCTCCTGCCTGGTTGTACACCCAGTTCCGAGCAGCTTCACATTGTGGTGCAATTGTCGTCCGGCATAGGCGACGCACCGCCGCAACAGCAATTTCTGCAAGCTATGCCTCAGCTGCGAGATCGTTCTCCGAATCGCAAGCCGAAATTGTCGGCGGCACAGCAACTCAAGGAGGCTTTGGGATCGAATCAGGCATTCCAGAAGCTCTATCTGGAGCTCGCGGAGTTGGCAATTAGCACGTACAAACATGTGACACGTTTGCGATCTGCCCGACTTGTAGGTCTCGATTTAGGCAAGTTCTATTGCGCCTTGAACGAGCCACATAAGGCAGTGGGTTTCTTCACGGATTTGCTGCGCGAACTAAAAGCAGAAAATTGGCATACGTTGAGCTCTCAGACGCTGCTGGAGCTTGCCAATTGTTATCGCAAAATGGGAGATTCACTGGCCTACACTAAGACCTGTAGTTCCATCTCTTGCTGCGCTGAACTTGAGACTTTGGTGCGCACATTCTATTTTGACGAGTTCCTGAAGTCGCTAAAGACCCTGAATACCACATTGTCGGCACAGCCTTCCATGGAGAATGCTAACTACTGCGTCTTGGAAGATCATTTTCGCATACTGGACATAGAGGTGCTCAACACAAACCCCATAATACAGGATGATCATCTGCTGGTACAGCTGAAAATGGAAAGTCTCTATCCACGTGGCATTGTGGTCGAGTGCATCAAACTGTGCTATGAGTTGCATGTGACGCCCGAGTCGGAGGCAGCGCTACATCAGGATATTCCACTGAAAAGCAAGGATTGCACACCCCGTTTGAAAGTTACACTACAGCTCTTTCATAAGGAAGATGGCTCATTGAATTGCGCCTCTGTAACGTCGGATACGCCCAAGACAAAGCAACCGGTGCGACGCACCAGCAGCACAAAGCGTAAGCTCTCGCCCAGCGTGCAAGCGGACTTCAGTAACATTGTGCAGGTCGAGAATATAGCACTGCAGCCGGGCATTAATCTGCTGGAGCTCAAGGGCAAGGCAACCCGTGTTGGGCGCTGGCAATTTAAGCAAGTGTGCGTTAGTATGTCCAGTTTGGAGTTTCTCTCGGAGCAGTTGGCAATGCAACTGCAGCCGCCTACGTTTGAGATTTGCACCAAGCCGGCAAGTGCCTCGCTGCACTTTAAAACACTGATAGCGGGGATTGTGCAACCAATTAATCTGCATGTCGCCGGCGGCAGTTTCATCTTTCCATCAGATGCCAAAATAAGTTTACGTTGCTCCAAGAATCTGCGTATACGCCAAGCACTGCAGCCAGATGATCCTGGCTGTGCTAATGATGCTACATTTGAATCTACATTACTGGTACCGTTGCTGCAATTCAAGTCCTTTGAGGAGCGTTCATTTCCGTTGGAGGTGCTGACCGATATGCCCGGGCGTAAGGTGGCCAAGCATCATGATCATCACATCACGCTAAGCTGCCCGTGGTCACGCAATGAGCTGCCTATTCCACTTGAGTTTCAGCCTGCCATGGAGGCTACTTGCCGGCTGCATACGTGCGGCACTCAGAAGTTTTTGCAGGTCATTATGAAGGGCTTGGATGCGCAGCTGCTGTTGCATCAGGCCAAGGTTAAGTGCGATGTGCCCGGGGTGCGTTTGCAGGATCTAAATCCTGATCCACAGGAGCCAATTGTAAGCTCACAATGCAATATTTTAACATGTTTGCGCTAATTGATAAATACTTGCAGGAAATCCATAAATCACTGACGGTCACTTATCTGTACGAGATTCAGGTGGAGCCGCTGAAGACAGAGCATGAACTGCCGATTGTCAAGGTGCACTTTGTGGTCAAGTATGCCACATTGACACAGCCGCAGGTCTGGCGAAATTACGGTTGTGCCTTCGATCTCGTTGACTACTCCACACTCTTCAAGCTGCAGGCGCAACTGGAGCCCAATGAGTTGTGCCGTCTGCGCACCGTTTGCAATCTGAATTTGAAGATAACGAAGGTCAACGAGAACCCCTATGTCGATCTAATGTACGAAGTGTTGAACGACCAGAATCTGTGGGCTGTGTGTGGTCGCTCAGCTGGTAAGTGGACGTTGTCGTTTATCCACACTATTTAATTCTGTACTTACATTATATATTTGGTTTTGATTTAATTCTTATTTCTTGACACACGATTTACACTTTTAAATGCATATTAAGAAATGGGTAAGTTTTTGGTTTTGAACCAACGTAGTTGCACCCACACTAACCATAACCCGTAGAGCGTCGAAAAGCGAATGTGACACGTGCTTTTTGTCGCATTCTAATGCGGTTGCTGGTCCACGTAGTTAGGCTTTTGATTGGTCAATTTTAAACCCAACAAAATTATGCTTTTACTTGAAAATTATTTAGAAAATATGACTTCAACTTACTGATCTGAAATCGTTTTGCAGGCGTTGTTTCCATGAAGGATGTGGACAGTCATTCAATATCTCTGGATGTGATGCCGCTAAGCACTGGATTTTTGCCCATGCCCAGCATTCGTCTATCCAAGTACACAGCAGGTGGCAAAAGTAAAACCGATGGCCACTCCAAGGTGCATCCATTTCCGCCAGGTCAGGTGTACAACTCGACCAAGAGCATGCAGATCCATGTCATTGCCAGTGTCAGCGGTGAACAGTGAAAGAGCCAAACTACCATACTCTACTACATAGCCAAGTATTATTTATTATATTTAAGCGCTGAATTGTTAATTAGCTTAACACACAATATATAGACAAATGTGTTTCGAATTATTTAGAGATCAGCTCACTGGCTAGTTTGGCCAATTGTTGGTGCTCCACGCGGTAGAAATGCCATTCTTCTGTTTGAGTTAAGTTTGTTGCACCTAGTCGCTTGTAGAACTCTTTTGCTGGATTCCAGCTGAGCACATGAAAGTCCAGTCGTCGACAACCAAGCTGCACCGCGATGGCGGACACTTCGCGAAAGATACGAGCTCCGGCGCCACTCTTACGATGAGCAGGACGCACATAGATGTCCTCCAGAAATAGTGAACGACCCTGCCAGGTGGAGTACGAGTTGAAGCAGATCGCATAACCAATGCAAAGTCTGTTGAAGGAAATGTCTGTTATTTATAATGCGGCACACAATCTTATCGATATTTTAGGCTCGATAAGCTCCTGCTGTAAATGTTTGCTAAACAGATTTCTTATTTGGTCAGCAAACATTTACCCAACGTCTTTCAATTTGACGCCCAATTCTGTGGCTTATCAACTGTTTGCTTTACTCACTTTGTGGCATTGTCTACGAGCACATAGATGTGACAATATTCGTGACCGCCGTCTAGTCCAGAGTCCCTTATCAAATCTGTGTGCATTTGAAGTTGGGGGAAATTATCAACCAGGTGAAACTATCAATTTAATATTATGATACATACCCGCTTCGCTGAGCTCAGGACCATCGCTCATCTTTTCGAAATCAGCTAGTTCCTTGTTTGAAAATTATTTTAGAATGAATATCACTGATGTTACAATTGACACTCACTTGTATCATTTCTCGCACCGCCTTAATATCATTCTTTTCTGCCCGGCGAAATGTGAATTGGTCGTGCGACATTTTGTACAATTATTAAATCTAATTCGTAGAGCTGCTCTATGTGCACTGATCTGACGTCTTTGGCGTAACGCTGCGCTTATCTAAATTTGTGAGAGGCTTCCTCTTATCATAACACATGTAGTTGGAGATTGCGTTCAGGGTTGTCATGTATTTGAGTTGTCGGAACTAGTTCCAGTTGCAAAAGCTCACAAATAAACTTGAAGTCAATTAATTACCATCTATGTTTTATTTTAAATTCACTTCACTTATACAACAAACGTTTTTGTTATAATTAAGTTTCATTTCGGCATTTGCAACTTTAGCGAATTTTTTCATAGAGTTAAGTTTTGTTTGTATAGAAAGATCAATGCGTTTCAAGCATATAGTGCCATTATAATTTATTAAACTTGTTAGTTTCGATGTTCTGTTCTCCTACGCTTGTGAACGTTCTTATCAGTAGTTGTAGTTCTACGTTATAAGCAGGGAACTCAGCTGCCAAGCAGAATTGACCCTTTAACGAACCTCAGACGCGTTTTATATATTTTTCATTTTTTCCCCCATTTTTTTTTAGTATGTTAAATGGCTTTGATTTTCAATGATGTTGTTCTTGTTGTAGTACAACAACCACAGTACTATTGATTTTATTTTAGAGATCTTGTGCTTATCTCGTTGCGGCACCGTCACGATGATGCGGCTAAAGATTGTAGAGACATACATACTTATGTCTATATGTACAATATACATTTATAGAGTATGTATGCGTGCAGTCATAGCTGGATTATTTATGTCGTCAATGCGACCCGATCTTAAACTCAACTGTGCGCATTTTTCAATTTCTTTTGTATTTTTCTTACAATCCTAAGATAAGCCACTTGTTGCTGCTGCTGCGCTCGTTGTTGTTGTTGTTTCGCTTATTGTAATTCCCGCTTTTTAAATGGTCATTAATACTGTATATTTAAATTAAATTATCGCTTTCACGTTCAACCCAAACAATGCAAAACAAAAGAAACACAACGAAAATAAAGTATTAAAGCGAAGCCTGATAGCTGATAAGCCGGGAGTCGGAGTTTCTTTCGTTCGGGCACCAGCTGAAACAGAGGCAACAGAACAGCAAAAGCCATGCTGGGTGCTCGTCCGCCCGTCTTCAACATTGTATATACTACATACATATATGAGGCTGATGATGACCTTTACGCTTCTTGTGTCTGGAGTAGAGGTGGGCGCGGGCCGTGCTTTTTTTCGTGGCCCGCGGGCTTACACAGGCCCGCAGCGGTCCCGGGCCTTAAAATTAAGATTCGTGCGGGCTTCGTGCGGGCCCGGGCCTTAGCAAAAAGGCCCGGCCCGTAAAAGCACGAAATAGGCCCGTAAAAGCCCGAAATAGGCTTGAAGACAATTTTGATTTGATCGCGCTTTTTGTTTTATTCTCGATAGAACCACCATTTATGTCATTTTAATTGCTTATCGATACTACTATCGATTTGCTTATACAATATTTTACTTGTTTGCACACCACTAATTCAAAATTGGCGTCCTATTGTGAAATTTATAAAGCTTTGAAATGTCGCGACAAACCATTCTCAGCTTAACAGTAAGCTCTCAAAAACGCTGAAAAATTACGTAAACTTTGCAGATCTAGCACACTTGATTCTCAAATAATGACTGAGTTTGAAACAATGACCCTAACCGCATTAGAAGTCAGATTTCTTCCGGCAATCGCTCATTTGGTTGGGCTTTTCTTAACCCTCCTTATAGAGAGATCAATTTTCTCTCAGAGGAAAAAAAAGGTGTTAGCTACGGTAAAAGCAATAGTCTCCGAATTTATAGCAAATAACATAAGCCCAAATAATTCCGAAAATGGAATGTTTGATGAATTTTTAGACTTAAGTTTTGTAAAAAAAGGAAAAGTTAAGAAAAACGCTATAGACATAGAGCTTGACAAATATTTGAATACATAATAATATTTAATATACCTTAATAAATATGCACTTATATATAATATATGTATATATAAATTTTATGTATTTTAAATTTCCTTTTATGTGTAAATAAGTTTCGTGTCGGGCCGGGCCGGGCCGGGCCTTGGTGAAAAAGTTTCGTGTTCGGCCGGGCCGGGCCTCTAAAAAAAGAGTTCGTTTTCGTGCGGGCCCGGGCCTCAAAATACAGGCCCGTGCCCACCTCTAGTCTGGAGTCTGTGTGATGTTTTGCTCATGGCTTTATCTTTTCCCCGCACTGCGTCTTCCGGGCTTTGGCTACTGCTTCTTGATACGCCGGCCACACCCACACTCATTCCTCATTATCGCGTTGAGGATCCGGGCCCTTTTTCTATAGTTTGACGCAGACGATGTAAACGCCGTCGGCGCCTGCCTAAAGTTTCGCTCTATGCAGGTTATTTACCTTCTTATCTGACTTTTCTGCTTGCATTGTTAGAGAGTTTCGCTTCGGAGCTGCCTCTTATCAGAGTTTGCAATATGTTTCTAGTAGTCAACTTGAAATGATAAGCAAATGTGAGGATTATACTTATGAATTCCCAAAGAGGCTGCTGTATTCATAAAACATAGGGGTAACTCTTGTAGAACAATACCATAACTATATGGCAATCGTCGAAGTTTTTCCTTTCGAGTGATTCTCAGTTCAGCTAGTATTTTCGATGTTTATAGGGTATTTAAAAGTCTTGTTTGCAGTTTCTTACTTGAGTTATCTCATGACGTCACATAGTAATTCCTTAACACATTTCGCTTATCGTGTTTTTTTCTTTCCTTATCGTTTTTAGTTTTGTTTTCTTTTGTTGCTTTGTTATCGTTTTTGTCTGCCAGACACTCTGACGTTCCCCTATTGATTTAATTTTTTTGTTCTACATTATAAACAAATCTAAAATAGCGCCAGGGTAGCCCCAAATTAGTCATCCAGTATTGTTGCAAAGCAAAGTCTCAGGTGCAAAGTCTTTGTACACCTAAATGCTTCGAAAATTGTGATAGAATAGCTTAAAATATTAGGTGAAAATATGTTGGTGTGTTATTAAATATATTAAAATGCAAGTGAGGAACCCGGATCTATTAAAAGTGGAAAGATCATAGAGCATTTTAATATATTTAAAATAATTTGTTTTGACAAAAAGTCTGAATTTCACCACGATCATTATATTATAAGCATTTAATTGGACTAGGACTATACCACTATCATCAATCTCACCAATCGTCACCAAAACAAAACATTTCCAAACGCATAGAAAATTGATAAGGATATATAAGCCCACACACACACATACATGCTATATAATCGTACAATCGTATAGGTATATATGATTGTTTGCTTGTATAGAGTACGAGTGACATACAGTTGGTCCGATAAGTATAGTCGCGCGACCGACGCGTGATGCAACTTAATCAAATCGGGTTTGGTCTCTGCGCCTGCTGCCTCTCTCCCTCTCCCTCTCTCTCGCTCTCTCTCTCTTTCTCTCCCTCTTACACTCACTCTCTCGCTGACCCAAACAAGGTCTTGCTCTCTCTGTCGCGCCTTAGTGGCGCCTGTGGGGCTGGGTGGTCAATGTGCCGGGCTCAGATAGCCATATCTTGCGGCCGGCGCTCGTCCAATCAGAGAGTCAGCCAAACTATACAGGGAACGGTGAACAGGGAACAGGGAACGAGTTCGACCGTTTCTCCGATAATAAAGTAGCTACCGAGCTGACGACTGTTACTCATTGGGTGTTGTTGACTGTTGTTGTTGTTGTTGTTGTTGCTGTTGCTGGTGTTGTTGTTGCTGCTGTTGTGTGTTGCGTTTTTGAAAAGGTGATATGAAATGTGCTCTGATAAGTTTTAATCAAGAATATTTTACTCGTATTGCCTTGGTGGGACCGGGGTCTCAGTCTCACGAGTAGCATTTGAAAAGTTGTAGTAGTAAGTCGCCGCTCGGAGCGCTTCAGTTCGAACGGATCGCACGTACGGATGCGGGTGACGTCTCCCGTGTCCCGACTCCGGCGCCCCGTGTCTCGTGTCCCGTGTCCCGTGTCCGGTCTCCCATTCGGCGTTTGTTCCGTCCAACTTCCTCCCGGGGGCGTGCCCTGGTGATAATCACAGCGAAACCCTTGTGGGCGTGCAACTCAATATTTTTAAGATGAAAAACTATAGGGGAAAAAAGATGCGCCGGCGCATGGAAAACCCTGCTTTCCGGAAATCAGCTATGGCGAAAATATTTGACCACAAAATGCGGCGAGTTTAACCAACAGCCAAGGGGCGCCCGGAAACCCCGAAAGAGTTGCTAACCCGCCCGTGGTACGAGTGGCTTGGCTCGGCTTGGCCCTCTGTGTCACATTTATGTGGTCGCATAAACAAGGTTAACGCCTACGAAATCTACACACACGCACACACATGAGCATATTTTGAATTTAACGCTTACTTCACATTCGCATACGTGTTCGAATGCCAGATGCCTCGAGTCTCCGGTGACGTTGACGTTGACGTTAACCGGCGCACAACCAACTCATCATCACCCAACGATTGACGATCGACGATCGACCATGTGTGTCAAACCAAGTCAAACGCCCCTCATAATGAGCGCAGCAGAGCTAACCGTGGATTACTGTCCGTCCAATCAATTCCAGCTATTCCCATGCCCAGGCTTTTGATTCACGTGCCTGGCGAGCATTGACGCGCTGTAAGTTTTCAAGCCCTATTTATCATGTACGCTAAAGCGGGCTTTCGTATGTAATATCAATTTAATCTACCTCGGAAGCTATACATTTTTGGGAACACATTTTTTAAATATGTGGATGGTTTGTTGCTATTCCTAGTCTACATATTAAGCAGTTCTTTTTAGGTGCGTTGTAAAATAGAACTTAAAGCTGAAGTTTGCGGAATACATAAAGTGAACTGTACTATATATAACATGCTCTCTAATATGTACATTTGTACAAATACATATTTGTAGGAAAGAAAGAAATATTATGACGATGACATGAAACCAGCATGACGATCAACGAACCCAAAAGCAAAGCTACGAATGTCGCTACAAGCTGTGAGTGCTCTGAACATTGCCATGGAGCAGGCGGAGGCGTATTTGTAGTTGGAACGTGGACGATGACGGGGAACGGGAGTGGGTATGAAGAAGAGCGGCTGCAGTGAGTAGGGCAATGGGTAGGGGCTGGGTGCTGGGGCAGGGGTAGAGGCGCTGTCACAGCACAAGTACTCCACATATAAGTATTTTGTAGCCGAGCTGCGCGACCATAGCAAACTGTGGTCTTCGGCTTGTGCGTCTGTGTGAGCGACTGTGCAACTGTGTTGGTGTGCGGTCGACGGGCAGCGACGGCCTTATCAATAGACCCCTACAGTAAAAACAAAAACAATATAGAATATATAATATGTGTGTATAGTATACATATATATATTGTGGAAAATATGAGCGCTGTTGCCGCGTCGCCTCGAAAGAATTTGAAAACAAAAGAAATATATGTACTTGTGTGTAAATTAATAAATGTTCATATACATATAAGTAAATGTGCATTCTACTCACAAAAGTATATATTAAAAAACTGGCATGGCCGCTTCTGACTTCCTGTTCAGCCATATTTAATATCATCAACTAATTACATATGTACATATATGTAACGTTTAATGAGTACAACTGCTAATACAACATGCATGTGTATACGAATTTTATTGCAAATTGTTGTTCAACCGTAATTTTCCAGGGAAAACAGAGACGAGCGTCGATCAGATACATATATATATATATACTGTGTTCCGATTCCGCTCCAAAAGCACGACTTGAACTCTACGCAAACATGAACACGTGCAGCAGGATGACATCTTCTTGTAAAATGAATGGCAAACAGAACATCCACAATACAAATTCGTTTGTTTAAGAACAATGGGAGAAACCGCGACAACAAATACCGCAAAAAGACGAAGACGATCCGAAATCACGGAACACACAATTTACATGACGGCACCGAGACGGGAGATGGGACAGAGAGACACATGTTCGTGTACATACTCAAATTAAACATTAAAAAAAAATTGTAGCATATAAAAGGAATTTTGTGAAATTCCGAAAGACAAATAGCAAACTCAAACTTCAACTCAAACAGCGACTCGACAGACACCAGATACAAGGTACATTTGTGCGTGCTTAGAGCACTTAATAGCACACAAAGTGAGCTAATATCTAGGATCCATACAGAGACCCCGAGACCGCACCTACTACTCTATAGCACACACTGCTCTATTTGGAGGCATCAGCGTCATTGACAGCGCGTGTCTCTGCCCTGAAGTACCTGTTGGTCTCTACCTGTTCGTAATGTGTTTAACAGGATATGACCAAGACATTGACGCTGACGCTGACGAAGACCCAGGCCCAGGGAACAGACGCAGACGATGTCCATTGGTTGGTTTACATTATAAACTGAGTTTAATTACCCGGACCGGACCTTACTTTCACTGCCAAATGGTAGTCCCTATGTTTGCCGCATAAAAATTAATGAGTTTTAGTTGGCGAGCTCTCAGTCTGTTTTTCACTTGGTTTTCATTCATAAATTTGAACGGGAAATTCCCTGGTTGCTGATGAATGAACTGTTTCCACTTACAAATTGGTTTTTAATGTGGTAATTCTAAAAAGTGAGGAAAGTTAGACCTGCCTGAGCCACTGGCACGTGGTCAACGAAGGAACCTTGTAATAAATCAGGAATTCTCGATTTATTATCTGGGATTTAATTAAATAATAGATTGTTCATTATAGTTTCTGTGTCACTGAATATATATATGTATTTAAAGATGTTAGAATTTTAGTCTCCATAAAAGGCATTTATAAACTTATTTATTAACTAAATATATGTTGGTATGCAGAATCAAATGAAATTAAAATATTCTTCGATAATCTTTTGATATTTTATTGGATCTCGCCAAAGGTCTATTTTAATATATTTGTATTTATATGTCGTCTACGGTCTACGGACCATCAAGGAGACATTTTGGTAAAAAACCAGCACTTAGAGTAGACGCCCTAATTAGACAGCGCCAGGTATAACATTGGAAGCTAAAACAAAAATATTCAAAATTATATAACGTCCACACAAAGAAAGGAAAATATATTTTCGCTTGACGCTGTCAGCCAAAACAAATTTATGAGCGGTTTGTTTATTTGCTTTGGCACGTAGTACGAGTATGCCATGGATGACTAGACCAAAAGGTAGACAGACCTCAACGATGGTCACTTCGCGTACCTAGCTAACCTCGTGCGGTTGCTCACGAACAACAAACAAACGCAAACAACAACTGGACAATGTGTTGTTCTCTTCTTGTCATGATCAATTTTGATCCTGTCGGCGCGTGTTTCCATTTTTCGGTATTTACCTTCCGACAAATTGGCCTTGCCGGTTACCTAGCCGACATCATCTACCTGGTAGACATTCCCATGGCAAATGGCCGTCGCCTTGATTTGTGCTGATCAGTTTGGTTTGATCATGGCTTTTCGACTGTTTTTAATATGACGTCTATTTAAATAGGTTCAAGTGCTGTTTACTTTACCTGTGGGAAAAACTGACTAAATCCGAAATGTGCATCAAATGTGTGAGTAATATTACATCAATACCACAAGTTCCTTGAAGACTTGCTCGACTGTTTATTTGTATAATATGTTCGATGCTCAGGCGCATGCACTTAGGATTCATTGTTGACATTGGAAATTAGCTAAGTTGATTAGGTAATTTGTTAAATATTTTAAGTTGACTCCAAATAATAGCTGCAGCCCATGTGTAAAATTTTGCTAGAATATCCTCACAAATATTATCGTGACGTTTTAAATTACCTACTGTCCGTTATTTATATTTTACTTCATACAAACAATATCGCTTTAAATTTGAAGTAATTCCTATTGAATTATGTTTTTAAATGTGTATACCGTATGATCTAATTACATTTAGTAGATGTCAACTGAAATTGTCGTTATCAACAGAACACAACACAAAAGCAATCCCAAAGCGTTGCAATTTAAAGAGTGTTAAGGAGTTGCTCTTAGGCCCCTCAAAGTGGTCCAGATAAGACCGACCTCTCTTTTGGGCACTAAATGCAGCAGCCAGACCGCAAGGCACTTGACTTGGAGTGGCGTTTTAATTGATATTATCAAAAAGCCATAAAGCGGTAGAATGAATGGCTGCACTGGTCGTAATCCTACCAGATAACGATGCTGATAATTGCATCTAGAAATCTGTGCACTTCAAGTGCGAAATAGTATTTGGGACACATGATAACCAGTCAAAGGACACTAATACACACTGCGAAGATTGCTTAAATATTAAAAATGCATAAATACATCAACGACGATGATATGTGAGATGTGTTCTTTATGTGTGTGTCGGTTTGGTGTAGTTGACACTTGTTAGGTTCCCCAGGAAAAAAAAACTCTGTTTGGGTACCATAAATATGTCAAAATAATGTTGAGCCGATGGCTTAAGTGTGCGCCATACATAAATATCAAGGAAATATGCATGTTCCACGTCTCTTGGGATATATAAATATGCTACATACATACAAGTATATATACTCATATAAGGGTATTTATTATGGGCTTAATTTTCAAATTCTTTGGTTTTATATACTCAGCTTATAAAAAACACATTAACTCATTATTTCTGTATTCTTAACCAAAGGTTTCTTCTTTGCTTTTATGGGTTTTCTGAGTTTTCATGGAGCGTTTGAGATTTTAAAGATGAACTGTTCTGCGCTATGCTCCATTGACCACTGCAATTCAAGTGTGAAACACTGCACCTCCAGCATAAGCATTATCCTTTAGGGATGCCACACCATCGTGCACAACTAATAAATCACATCATTAGCATCTTGCACTTGTGTTGCCTGACACTTTCCACGGCCCATTGATGATTTATGAAACAGATTTGTTTGTTGACACGCACTTTCAAGCTTGCCTTGCTCGATTTTTAACCCTGACTTGACTAGCAACAATTTACATACGAGTGCAGGGTATTTTATTGGTTGTGGTATTGAGGTCATTTACCGTTATTAGCATTTGTGCTCAATGCATTTTGTTTAGAAGCCATGTACTACAACGGTAAGCTACTCCTTATCGGGCCCAACAAAGCATAACGTACGTAGTTCTTGGCGTTAACTGTGAGAACTTCATGTGCGACATGTGGGTAAGGTTTTGCGGTCTATGGGGCAAATACCGCACACACTGGGGTCAAGAAGAGAGGGCAGAATTATACATTATTAACTAAAAATAACTTCGCTACGTTTTTCTAAAAAAATTTATTTTATACTTCTAAGTATTTGAGCAGTAATAATTTGTGCAGAGCGTTTCGATAGAAATATCTATAAATACATTAGAACATATAAATATATTATACAGTTAGTACTATTTCTCAAAGAATGTAAACTTGATATTGGGGGGATAATCCTTTTCATTGTGAATTTACCTATGACTGGAACTGTATATATGTTTTAAGTCTTATAAGACATGCACGAAACGCGTGTTAACAAATTTGTGACGTCTATGCAAGTTTAAGGTTAAAGTTCCATATAAATCACAGACACATGCAACCTACGAGCCCAATATTGAAAATGGAAGCAACATTTATACGAACAGACTTATATAAAATTGTTCAAATTTTTTGCTGCCTTCGTATTTAAAATAAATTGAAAATTCGTTAATGAGGCAGAACGCTGGTTCTACCGAAATTGAACATGTATATACGAGTATACTAAGTGTATTAGAATAAGGTTAAATATACACATGTATGTGTACTTATAGTACTGATTTATGAAATGTAATATATGAACACGTATGTATGCAGAGTAGCGCTGTTATTCCAAAGTGTAAACAAAAATCGTATGTCGGCCCCTCTGGCATGTGTCCGGCCCCGTCATTAGACTTAGCACTAAGTAGTCACAGGCCCCGAGACGAATGAGACTCGTTGTCCGGCTGCCAACGTTGCGATCTGTTTGCCTTATCAGTATCGAAGCATTTTGAATAATTTTATTTTGTTGTACTTTTGATTTTTTAATAACACATAATTTTCAAATTGCCACAGAGGTTAAATGAAATCAGAGGAACGTCGTGTTCAATGAGCCGACCCACTTGATGTGTTGCCTATTTTTTTTTTTTTAGTTTTGAAATCGTAAAAATGTTGTCGAAATGTCCAAACAGATCGTTGGTGCCGTCTATTCAAATAACGATAAAAATGCCATTAAAAATCAATGTATCCATAAGGCTCCTCAAGATCTTTTACGACCGTGCTTACGTCCTGGTTCAAATATAACAGTATTTTAATCAGCTATTAGAATGCCTCTCAAGTACATAGACCCACTGTCGTCATCCAACACAGATTTTTATGACTTTTCCTCATCTTTTTGGCGCGACGTCTCGGGAATTGGCGAAAGATCCGACAAACCCGCACAAGTGAAAGACTCTCTTTGAAATTAAGTGTGCGGTCTTTCTACTTTTATTTTCTCACGGCGCCTTGAGTTCTGGCTATAGCTCCAGAGCAGATCCTTGCCGCGACTTGTGTAATTCTACACGCGTCTCGTATAATATTTTATGTTTCTCTCTTACTTGATGAGCATGAAAATGTTGGCGACCTACTCAAAACAAGTACGCATGTTGTTTCAAATATTCAAAAATTTAATTTCAATTCTCGGTCTTGTTCCGCATATTATAATTTTACGCTTGATTTCATAGAGTTGCCTTTAAAATCCACCCAGGTCTTGTGGAATTATCCAAAACAAATTTAATGATTAAGTAGAATAGACATAGAGTTCACTATTGTACTGATTTGCAGAAAATACTTTCATCTCGATATTGTTTGCAAATTTTTGAAGTAAAAACAAGTTTATATTTAATTATTAGAAATGTAATAAGCATCTAAAATTATCAAGATATATAACAAATTTCGAAAAATGTTGTCAACTTTTGATGACTGAAAGGTGTTTTGTTTAAATATATGTTGTACGTATGTAATACATATGTGCAAAAATATTTGTTTTTCGTAGTATTATAGGATTCGCTGTCGGAAATTTAAAACTTTAGATATTTACAGATATAGCTAAGCGTGATCTTACGTGATTTAGTTAATTTGTTTTAAAGTGGAGGTATTTCGAGGTATTTCAGAAGTTAATATAATATATGTACATATTTTGTGGAATAAAATTTCATTATCTGTTGGCGGGTTTAAACAGTTGCTGCTACATTAGCTAAATTTGTTGATAAATTTTAAATGTTAGACTTACACAATCCACATTTTTACATATGTAAGTATTGTACATACATATACATATGTATACATGTAAATATATGTGAATGCACGGTCGCAACAGCCAACCACAACAACGACATCAACAACAACAACACCAACCCACCCATACTGTGAAACAACAACAGCTACGAAAAGTGCTTCTACAGGCCCGGCATGGTCGGCCTCCCTCTGTCCGTTGTATGAGAGGCGTTGCTTAAACTGACGAGCTGCTGAGGGAGCGAGAGAGAATGAGAGAGCAAGTCACAGATTGCCCAAGCAATCGGCATACGAGTCGTCAGTATGTGCGATAAGGTCCGTTGCCTGCTGACAAGCCACAACACGCAAGTGTTGTTGCAGCCCAGCCAAGCAATGAAGGAAGAGAGCGCATACAGAGAGTGATATTCAAAGAGAGGGAAAACGAAAAGCACTGGGCGACTAAGCGAACAAGCGACCAAGCGAAGTGAGCGCCAAATGTAGTTTGTTATTGCTATTGCTGTTGTTGTTGCAGCTGGCGTTAGAAGCTGTACAGTAAAAGAAACATGCATAATGATTATGATTATATTGTAAGTAATGTATGAATGAAGGCAAACAAGCAAGAAGAGCGCCAAAGCGTCGAAAAGAGAGAGAGAGTGGGCGCGAGAGTGTTTGGGATGTCGGGATTTGCTTTTGTGCTTATTTCATACACATAGATGAATGTGTGTAACTCAGTGCTCACATACAAAGTTATGTATATATTTCTATAGTTGCGTTTTATAAACACTTTTTTTTTATGATTTTTGTTCGTTTCGAAATTAAGCGTGTGCTTCAGCTCAGTTTGTTTAAAAAACGCGCCGGACACGGACACGTACGTTGGTCGCCGCGGATTATTTAGAACGAACGCCTAGGCGAGCAAGTGAGCTTGCCTAGAAAACTAACGCTGAATTTTGAAAGCTCAAAGCTCAGCTCAGTTGTTTTTGCACTACAGTGCTGAGTGGCAGTCATGACAAAGGTTAGCAAGAGCAAGGAAAAGGACAAAAGTGGCGTAGTTTCGCGGTTGTCCAGCGATTTATTGACGAATGCTGCAAATATGAAAATTTCTAAAGCGATATCCAATACCAAGAAGCCGGTCTTGCAGAAGAGTATGGGCGACAAGGCAAAAGGATCAGTAAATGTAAAACCGCCAGCAGTTGTGTTCGCATTCGGTCAAGCGCAACAGGCCGTTGTCACGAAAGAGACGGCAATAGAGGCGCAGGAGAACGGCGACGGCGACGGCGACAGCGAAAACGACAACGACAACGACGCGCGTAGGCAACAACAGCAACAACAACAGATACAGCAAGCAAAAGCAGCGACGCCGAAGCCGACGACGTCGTCGCCGTCGTCGTCGTCATCGTCGTTCTTGTCGTCGTTGTCGCCGCTTGCCACAGCGAATTTATCGTCGATATTTGAGTCGAAGGCTCACCCATCAGTTGCCAGTGAAACAGCGAAGCAAACGGTTACCACGACCCAAGCAGCCGCACCAACTACAATTCGAGTGCCTGAAACAATAACAACAACGATCAGTGCGGCAGAGTTGAATGAGTTTGTGTGTGACGAGAACGTAAGGCAGCATCAGCAACAACATTTAGGCAACAGTCCATGCAAAGTTGTTGGCGACGAAGCAACAAATTGCAATAAAGATCAAGCCGAACCCAGAATAGAGAGCGAATCGAAGCTACAGACAACAACAACAACCACAACAAAAACAGCAGTAGCAACTAGCGATAAATATTACAAAATCGTTGATAAGTGTAAAAGTGAGATAAGTGACGAAAGCTCGACGACAACAACAACAGCAACGACAAATTTGCCGGTTGTAGTGATAAATAATAATCAGCAAAGTAACGCGAGTGAAAGTGTTGACAACAAAATCAAAAGTGAAGCAAATGAGCAAGAACAACTAGCAGCAACAGCAACAGCAACAGCAGCCACCACTGAGCTACCGTTGCATTATCGCGGCCTAAACAACTCGGTGATAATAGCCAACTATCAGCATCAGCAGCAGCAACAACAGCAGCAGCACCAGTTGCAACAAGTTGAGCAGCAGCAGCAGCAAATTTATGAGCAACAGCAATACCTGCAACATCAAATCTTAACGCAGCAACAGCAGCAGCAACAGCAGCAGGAACAGCAACAACAACAGCAACAGCAGGCCAGCTGGTTAGCCTACAACAATTGTGCCTACGATTTGACCAGCAGCAGCGCGGCAGCGGCAACAGCAGCAGCAGCGGCCGCCGCTGCAGTTGCAACTCAGAACAGTCAACAACAACAGCAGCAGCAGCAGCAGCAGGAGAAGAGCGATTTGTATGCATTGACGGCATCACCGCATTTGCTGCACTTTCCTTACCATCCGCATCCACATTCGCATCTTTACGAGCAGCCGTTGAGCGCCAGCAACAGCACGGATCCCATAATGCGCAACAACTTTGCGGTTTACAGCGTCTATGGCGGCGGGGGAGGCGGTGGCGCCATTTCGCCCAGCACACACGACCATCAGCTGCAGCAGCACGTGGTCGCTGTGGCGACAGCAGCGGCAGCCAATTCGGTGATTGCACACACCACACACAGCACGCCCAACATTGATGACGTCATTCAGGATACGCTGAAGGACGAGTGCTTCGATGACAATCACAGTTCCAGCTACCACATGCTCACATCCGTGTCGGATCTGCAAGTGCTGAAGGAGGCCAATGCGGCCATTTATTCGATGACGTCTGATCAACTGCTGCAACAGCATCAGCAACACCTGCATCACCATCAGCTGCCCCAGCACCAACATCACCAGCACCAGCACCAGCAGCAGCACCAACAGCAACAGCAACAGCAGCAGCAGCACAATCAACATCATCATCACAACAACTCGGCCAGCTCGGTGGGTGGCGATTCACCGTCGCCGTCCCACACATTGTCCGCCCATGCCAGCGACGTGGCAACGTTGCACAGTTTCACGCAATTGACGAGTGCGCCGCCCAGCAGTGGGCTGCACCGGGATAGCTACAGCAGTCTTTCACCGGAGCACGGCAGCTTCTTTACTACACAGCTCAGCCCCGTGCTGCAGAGCAGGTGAGTTACTGAAATCCCCCCAGGTATAGCCGTTGAATGAGCTCATTATTAAACCCCCGCGTCGCACGTGCCTTTCGATGAAAAACGCAGCGTCGCTTCGACGATCGCACATCCAAAAGTCATGATCAGCGATTGTTGGTGTTGTTGTTGCCTGGTGTCGTTGTCGGTTTCTGATTCATGTTATTTTCTTCTGTTTGTGTTCTTCTTTTATTTTGCTGTTTTCTGCTTTCCGACTTTTTCATGGGGTAATAATAACGTATAACTATAGCACAAATGTCACAATTGTTGCACTTGTTGTTTCGCCTAGACTTCGCTCCAGTCTAGTCCAAGTCCACACATTCCCCCTACCCCTCCCCGCTGCCCAGCGCTGCCCACAACTTCGAGTACATTCACTTACGACATTCTCAGGTGGTTTGCTTTCTATATATGAATTAGTAAATACGCGTAGGCCCATATACTTTCCTGTACATACATGTATATAGAAATATGCATTCCTATGGTCAGCCTAAACAAATCTGTTCCATGTTGTGCATCTTTTAGTGCGGGAGCTTCGTACCCAGTTGCCTGTTTTCCCTGACTTTGGAATGTTTTTCGACATTTGTTTTTATACAGTTGGTTTCTTTCTTTTTTTTTTCGTTGTTGCCCTCAGCTGCGCAGAACCGTTGTATAATAGTAGTCATATAAAGTGAGGCAGGTTATAACTGTAATAAGTTTGAGAGCATTTAAGAATATTTTGGAAATTATAGGTGGAACTAATTCAATTAGTTTAACTGTAATTTTTGTAATTTGAAGATTTAACAAATGTATTTGCTCGAAAAGAAATTGTCAAATTTGCAGTTGCGATTTTCGATATAAACACAAATACAATGTTCAAATCGATAGATCACTGCTGATTTTGTAACAATTTTATAAGTATTTCCGTGGGATCCCTACAACTTGCGACCATAACAGAGAGAAGTCACAATAAAAACAAAATGCAGTTTGTGTACTCTTATTTATGTATGAGTATTCCTACAAATTCGTTTACAATTTCGCATTGGCGATTTTCAGTCAAGCAGTCAGTCAGCCATTCAGTGCCTCAGTTCCTCCCGAAAAAAGGCAAAGTCAAGCGAAATATCATAAACGGAGCGATCGCTCCAATTTCATAAACAAAAAACAAATGCAGTGTGTTAATTGTGGATATTAGTGAGTTAAGTTTGGGTAAACGTTCGCTGATCGCTCGCATTGCTGAGTCATGAGACTGCCCCCAAGTTGCACATAGTCAACTAGACTGAATCATACATACACACATATGTACACCGACTTCTGTTGGGATGGGGTGAATTTTTGCCTGCTTGACTAACTCGACTGCCCTCAGAATGTGGCCCAAAGTGGCGAGAGAGTTAGCCCAGAGAGTCATGCTGGTTAAGCTGTGAGGTGTGCGCTTCGAACTGCTAGCTGCTAGCAACACGTGTCGATGTTTTGGGCCACGCACGTGCCACACGAAAACTATTCAAATGTGGCATATGGCTAAGGGGGGCATGACCCGCATAATGCGGCAAGCAACTCGAATATAAGCTGCGGCCAATCTGCATTATGCAAAATGCAGCCCAAGCGCATTTTTCTAACTTGTTCTGCATATTCGGTTGCAAACTGTGAAGTGTGAGGATACCGCCGGTCTCTCTCTCTATATATATTTGAGTACTCGCACCTATGATTACACATACTGTCACTTGCGACTGAGACAGAGACTGTGCTCGTCACTGGCAACGGGACGGGGACTGGGCCTGAGTAATTCAAAGCCACCTTCTGACATAGAAAACGAACTCACAAAAAAAAAAAAATAACTTAAATTGGCTCAGCTTGTCAGGGCAGCCACAACAACTCTCCAACTGACTCAGAACGGCTCCATTAAGGTGGCTACTCAGTTCAAATAAGTCGACGAGCCTCTCGGGAAATACTGGCTAACTAGACCCGCAAAATGCCATTTGAGGCCTCTGCATGTTTTGTTTCCCTCATTCTCTCTCAATAGGTTTAACAAAATGTATTTTTCGTCAGTTTTAATTGGAAAACGTGTTTTACATACATTACCAGCCAATACTCGTGTACACTGCTTATAGCATCTCAATTTACATGGTGTTTCTGTACTTTAGTGTTAAGTAGACTTGTCCCTATACTATACAATATTCAAGCTTTTTCAATGTTTTTTTTTCGAATATTTTCCAATTTCACAAGGCTCTCAAAATATGACTCAGTAATTCGCTGACTTGTTCACAACAACTTAGATTACAGAATCATATTAATTAATTTATTTTTTATAGATTCATTCCCAACTCAAGTATTAAAACATCTTATACAATTCCAAATATTCACTTTTAAAATGGTACATGCCTTACGGAGGCTTATTTTGCTTGAATATATATCAGTGGTATATGGGACATACTTGCAAAACCACATATAAGTTTGGTTTTTGAAATTTCTCATTAAAAACTAAGAGATATAAACAAGTATTAAGCTATTTTTCATAATTGTAATTACAATAACTCAGCTGCACTATTGGGCCATTGGCTCTTTTAACAAAGTCGCTTTAACCATCTCCATATCTGTTGGGTTCTACGGACAGACCGGACGGAGTGCGGTTTCGGTGACGAGCGCACGTATGTGACTTTTGGTCGGTTTTGTTGTCCAGAAACCAGAAGAAGATATGAGATACAGCGGTAAGCTCACATATTCTATATGGAAAACAAGAAGTCTGCGCGAAATACTCACCTGCAGCAAACAGCAACAATATGTAGTATAGTAAGAGCAACAACAACTACTGCTGCAATAACTAAGCGAACAACGATAAAATAATATCGTGCATTTTTATTGTCTTGGCACTTCCTATATACCGAGAACGTTGCCAAACAGCGTGCGACATCTCATATGTGCAGTTATGAGTGCTGCTCTATAGTATACGAGTATATAGTATATATATGGCAATTTTAATTATTGTATTCAAAGATTTGTCATGCCTTTTAGTTGTTGTTGTTGCTGTTATCAGTGAGCGTGTGCATCCAGAAATAATTGCAAACGACTGTCAAATAAAATTCTGTGATAGTTCTAAATACTTGCATAGATTAAAGTACATACAAACAACTTTTTCTGTTTCAAGCTGTAAAAAGCTTGAATTTAATGCAATTATCTAATTTTTAGAAACATGAAATGATTGAATCTTGTTAAGTTTAGCAAGATAGCTTTTCAGTCACATACATTGTGCGTTTAGGACGTTAATAATTTTTGGGCTGATCAGTTTTCATGCTCGTAAGGAGCAATAGATGCCATAAGTGGGTCAACCGAAGTACACAGATGACACATGCTGTAAAGCGCCACTTCAAGGTCTATAGATGTTTAAACTTGCAATTTTTGGGGGGTTTCGTTGTAAATGTTTGTCGCTGTTATTGTTTTGCGTTTTGTATAGCCATGTTTAACAAGCATATGCATATAAATAGTTACATATGTACAAGTTCATACATCAGCTTTTTGAATGCGCATCTTATAGACTTACATTTGCTGGTAAGTGCAACCGCAGTCGCAGTCGCAGAACAGTTAACTGGCGACGCGGCAGAGGCGTCGAGACCAAGACGTCTACAGCAGCGTCAACTGCATTGGCATAAAACTAAACCCGACTCAAGTCATTATGCAAACGCGCGTGCCCCGTTTCGGTTGTTGTATCGTCTGACCAGTTGACTGTATTTTTGGCTTTGGAAAACATAAAAAAAAAAAGAAAACAACAATATATGTGCTCTAAAGTTTTCGATTGTTTCGCCTTCCTGATTCCCCTTCGGCCTCGCGCGTGTTTTATGTGATTCGCAATCGTCGCTCTGATAACGCCATCGTTTCAATCGTGTCCAGCTTAAAGCTCATAGAAAATTATAATTGTATTTTGAATTATCGATCAAAAGGGTTGTAAAAGACAATGGAGAATATTTAACTATTGATTTTCAATTGTTTTTCTGTGCTAAGCATATTGCTTCTTTGTGTCGCTTATATGTGAACACTACTAAAGTGTGTGTGTGTGTGTGTGTGTACTGTGCTGTGCATGTGTTAGTGGACAGTCCCTCATTCTTACGCTGTGCCACACTTCTCGTGGTCAACTTCCGATCCGCAGCATACAGACAAATGTCCAGTTAGCAGTTTATGTTTTGTGCTCCATTGATTTGTTTATGTCACAATAATCCCAAAACTCTTGCGACTCTTGGGGCCAAGTGTAGCGAAAATATTTGCATAGGCTACCGTTGGGCTGCCTCGTGGAGAATTTGTGTCGAATAAACAAAAAGAAGGAAACGGCTTTTACTTTTAATTAAAACTTTTATTCGCATCGCACACGCATACACATACACACTCGGCTGCATTGATAGCTCCTTGTAAACATGTTAAAAGTGGACGCTGGTGGTCCAGCAACAACAATGAGAGCGTAACAGTTCTGTAATGTAAACAATTGAATGCAATGTTAATTAGCAGTTTTGTTTTACACCAGCTGTCGCAGCCCCCTTAACAGTAACAGCAACACTTGACTTAACTTTAACAGCAGCTGTAAAGAAACGCTCACAAATCGCGCACAAATGACAAGCGAGCGGTTTTAAGCGCGCAAGAAGTGTACAAAGTTGAGAACTCTGAATTTTGAAAGAAAAAACAGAAAAGCCATGTTTTTTTCCAATTATAATAATATGTATTTGAAGAACTACTGCTATAGGTAATGTGGCAGACAAAACATCTAAATAAATGTGCGCAATTTTAAATATAATTTTAATAAAACCATTTGTATACTTTCCATTGCAGCTCTGTCTATGCAGGTCCCCTGCTTGCCTCCGCCACCAATGGCTTGCAGTATGGCATGCAGGCGGTGGCCTCGCCTACCCACATGCAACAGCAACATCACCAGCACCAGCAGCAGCAACTGCAGCAACATCATCAGCATCACAACTCCACGAGCAACAGTCCAGGACCTGTGGGTCTGCTGCACACGAGCGGCTCAACAGCGACTGGAGGAGCCACAGCGCACAGTTCGCTGCTTGACGACGGCTATGGCTCGCCAAAGAGCAGCCACAGCGGTCACGGCGGGGGCGGTGGAGGCACCCTGCCCGCCTTCCAGCGCATTGCACCCACCAGTGGAGGTGCTGGGTATGGCAACGGCGTGGCCAATGGATCTGGCAGCAGTGCTGAACGTGCTGGCTACGCATCGCTGACCAATTACCGCACACAAGTAAGTCAACAAATCGAACAAATAAACAGAAAAATAAAAGAAAAGAGAGCAGCTCTGATTCCAATTCCTTCAATTTGACGTCTTCTTCTCCCATTGCAGAGCGATGCCTGGCCAGGTCATTATGAGCCAATTAGCTACGCGCCCAGTGGCAACAGTCAGGCGCAGTTGGGTGGCGGAGGCGCTGGAGGCGCGGCAGTGACCAATGTGATACGCAATGGACGCGCTGTGGCAGCTGCGGCCGCTGCAGCCGCTGTCGATGGTGTTGCCACCGCCGGCGTCGATCCTGCCCGATTCCTGGCCGCCAATGCCGCACATCTATCCGCCTCGGCATCGTTAACAGCAAGTAAGTGCCGCAATAACTATGAATGTTCTATGTACACAATAGCTCTTAGGTCTAGTCTAGGCATAAGTCCAGCCACAAACGCAAATCCTCGACCCAGTTCTAGGTAGAATTTCACACCAAATAGTCGTCAGCTATTTGCGTAACCTGTGCAAACTTCGACGCCAGACACGCAGCAATTGGTGCCAACTGCTCAGCTGTCTGAGCGGGTTTCGGAAAAGGATCAAACGAAGATTGAGCCTTGCTAAGGAATCCTTAAGAAGCTAAAGAAAAATTATAAATTGTGGCATTTGTGTTTATATCATTTATTTCTTTCTCTTCAACATTTTGTATTTATATAAATATATATATTTTATATATATATTATATTTATATTCCAAATGTGACCTTGACCCTTAAGCTATTTATAATTTACGTATTTGTTTAAATCAACTTAAGTATAACGTATAATAAATTCAATTAATTTTTTTTATCGACTCTTGAAAATGAACAAGAAACAAAACAACAAAAACAAACAACACAACAAACAGTCGTATGAATATCTAAATAAACAATAATGCAATAATTCAATAATATAGTACTATAATAAAGAATCTAAACATAAAATACAATTCAAAAATGTTTGTAACACATCCACACACACATACCTAAAAAATCAACAACAAACAAACAAACAAACAAAAAATCTTAAAAAAGAAACAATCCACAAATATTGCAAATACAACAATTTTCGATTTAATTCTATACTTCAAATTTCCAAAGCATTGCTCGATGCCGATTTTTTCACTGAGGGGCGAGAATGTGTCAATTGTGGTGCGATTTCAACCCCATTATGGCGAAGGGATAACACGGGACACTATTTATGCAATGCCTGCGGCTTGTATCATAAAATGAACGGCATGAATCGACCACTGATTAAACAGCCTAGAAGATTGGTAAATGTCAACACCACAACTACAACTACCACAACCTCAAACAACAACAACAATTACCAAACCAAGTATTACTAACAAACACAAAAAAAAAAAACCAACTCGAAAAACAGTTAAACATTTGCTTTTGTGTGGAACAAAATTTTTAAAAATTGAAATGAATGCAAATATACATAGTTGTTATTAGCCGATTTAGCATGAGAAAGATCCTTAGATCCTTGAGTAATAATGGGCTAAATGAACTTATAGAAATCCGCCAGCCAGGTTGCAGTTGCGTGCAACGTTCTCGCTTCTTTCGTTGAAATCGTTGAAATCTGAATCTGAATCTGAATCTAAAAACATGGAACCAAGAAATGCATAAAGAGAAAATTAATTGAATTTATTATATTAGAGCAGCGCTAATTAGTTTTGTATGCCTAAAACCCCAACAACCAACAAAATATCGCAAATAATTTAAATATCAACAACAACTACAAAAATGTAAAACAACAACAACAACGCTTTCCTTCATTACAACAAATTCTAATTGCATTATTACAGTGGCCGCTGAATCAGGCGGGGATTTCTATAAGAGCTACCCATTTAATGTGGCCACAAGTAGCCGCAGTAAGGCAGCATCTACAATTGCCAACAGCGCTGCCGGCTCTGGTTCTGGTTCCGGTTCCAGCGCCGGTGCCGGTGCCGGACACGGCTCAACGTCAGCGACAACGACTTCAACGCCGCTCGACGACCACGAGCACGTTAGTCGCGCCAATTCGAGACGCTTGGTAGGTCGTCCCCATTAATTACGAATAGCCAACCTGCCAAACCAAATCAAAATCAATTCCAAACCAAACCAAACCAAACCAAAATCAAACCGAACCAAGCAACCAAACCAAAACCAAAACCAAAGCCAATACCAATACCGTAAAGCCAACCAAGCAAAACCAACTTAAACAAATTAATACAAATCTCCAACTAACTAATTAGCCTATTGAAACGTAGAGTACATAGAGATACTAGTAATAATTAGAGCAACTAACTAAAGTCGATGGTTAACTTTACTAAAATATTGGTAGACAATTTTCAGATTGGTATAATTTATTATATTTATGGAAACTTGTTATTTCAAATGTAATATAAATATTAATTTATTTTGAGTATGCTAAAAGTATAAAAATGAAAATTGACACGACAAAACTTAATTTAAAGTGTAGAACTATGAAGTAAATTCCAGAAAAGAGTTTTTAATTAAAAGTAAAATTAAATCTATATTGTCAATAATTTCATAATTATTTTCTGCTTAATAATAAGTATTTTATTGTTGGAAAATGTTTTTTTTTAATTTCATATTTTCAAATTACACTATTCAGATATTGTCAATGACATATTAATTTAGATATTATCATCATATATTTATTTATATGCAGTGAGTTAGGTTTTATTGCATGAATTTTACTATTTTTACTAACCGTTGTTTGGTTTGTTTGGTTTTAATTGAGCTAGAACTGTTGTCCTTTTTACAAATAAAAATGTTGTTCCACATCAAAAGCAAAGTTTGTAAATCCATAGAATCAATAATCAGACTCCCCAACTGACACCCACTCACATTCACATTCACACTCACACTGCCACACTACGACACTCACTAATCGCTGCCTTGAATTCCACAGAGTGCTTCGAGACGAGCTGGCATGTCCTGCTCCAACTGCCAGACGAACTACACATCGCTGTGGCGCCGCAATCCGGGCGGAGAGCCCGTCTGCAATGCCTGCGGCCTCTACTTTAAGCTGCACAACGTGGTGCGTCCTCTGACCATGAAGAAGGATACGATACAGGTAAGTTGAGCTGCTCCATTCATTACTGAGTCCCTTAATTAATTTGTGATTTCCGCCATGTTTTGATAGAAACGCAAACGCAAACCGAAGGGCACCAAGAGCGAGAAGTCGAAGAAGATGCGTGCCTCACAGGCGGCTGCACTGCTGGCGAGTAATGCCAGTGCATGCCACAATGTGGCAATGCAACTGGATGGACATGGGCAGCAAATGGATGTCAATGATGGTGAGTTGAGTTTTGGACAACTGAGAGAATAATTGTACATTCATTCTTTCACTCTGTGTTGCACGCATGCCTAACTTGTGATGTCTGCTTTCTCTCTCTCTCTTTCTATTTTTTGTTCTCGTCTATGCGTGGTAGAAATGAAACCACTCACATACATGTCATATGCATCGCAGCAACAGTTAAGCACTGAGCAGCATTCATCGGCGGCCAGCTCGCCGCAAAGCATGGCATCCTCCTCATTATCACCTAACACAACATCCCAACAACAGCAACAGCAGCTCTGCGCTGGCCTGGACATGTCGCCCACATCCTCCTACCAAATGTCGCCCATTAACATACAACTGCAGCAGCAGCAACAGCAGCAGCAGCAATCGTGCAGCATGCAACACTCGCCAAGCACGCCAACATCTGCCATGTCACAATCCATCTACTCAACGCCATCGCCCACTCAGCTCCACAACAACAATAACAACAACACATTGTTTAACCATAACAACAACAACAACAGCAGCAATGAAAATAACAAACAAATTATTCAGAAATATCTGCAAGCTCAGCAATTGAGCAGCAACAGCAGCAGCAACAACAACAACAGCAGCAACAGCGATCAACAATTGTTGGCACAGCAGCAACTTATGCAGCACCTGATGCCGAACTCCATTACGGCAGCAGCAGCTGCAGCAGCAGCGGCGGCTGCGGCGGCGGCGATCAACACAGCGATCAAATCGGAGGCAGCCACCAACAACAGCAACAGCAGCAGCATCACCACCAGCAAACAATTAGCTGCCATCACAACAACAACAACACAGACAACGGCATCGAACACACTATCCTCACTGAGTCTCAACAGCAACAGCAGCAGCAGCAACATTATCAGTCTGCAAAATCCCTATCAACAGCAGGCGCTTGGTCAGACGGAGATGCCCTTGTGTAAGTCGGCGCTGAGTGGACGCTCATCATCGCCATACTATCTGAATCACCTGACCGATGAGGAGCAGCCGACCATTATTAAAATGGAGCAACTGGAGCACCATCAGCAAGCACAGCAGCAACAACACCAGCAACAGCAACAGCAACAACAGCAGCAGCATCAACAGCAACAACACGATGACATGCTGCTCAGCCGTTCCGCATCGATCGATGAGCACTACGAACTGGAAGCCTATCATCGTCAGCAGCAACAGCAGCAGCAACACAATCTGCAGCAACAGCAACAGATCGCCAACTATGCGTTGCATGCTGTTGCACAGCAGCAACTACACGAATTTGGACGCAAATATGGCGTTGAGCGCGAGACTGTCGTCAAAATGGAGTAATTATGAATTCAAATTGATGAATTTCCTAGCAGAATCACATTGTCATGACCAAAGATATTGTTGTTACAAAAAATCTCACACAGCTCCAAAGAAACTTGAATCCATTCTTAGGCTAAGCATATCAATTGCGTAAACAATTCAAACTTGCAACAGCTCTACAACACCTACAGCACACACACACTCGTTTTGTATATACATTTAAGCAAATTGAATTGACATTTCCATTAAGCCCAACTACTCGAGTTTTTGTTATTTAAAATTTAGTTTAATGTTTAGCGAAATGTCTATAACTAAAATGAGAAAAAAAAAACAAACAAAAATCCAAAAACTAAAAACTAACACTATTGGGTGGATTTTCTTGTTAAGCCCAATATTAAATACTATTTTTATTATAATATATTATACGAATAACACTTGAGATTTCCAATCAGAAAATTCCAATTAGGATTTTAAGTATCATAATTTTTCGATCAATAATGAAACACACAATTAAAAGACAAATCAAAATAATCTCATTCAATTTTAGGCAATAATTTATATATTTTTTACATATATTATATATTTAAAGTCAAATTAAGTTTTAGTTTCGTACAACTTTTTACTCCATTTTGCAATATTAATATTATTATTATTTTTGAACAAATAAACGACAAATATCCAATGTTAAAAGTCTCTTTATTTTGTTGAATGAATTCTGTGAATAAATTCATTCCAAAATGCTACAGGTACTAAGTTTAAAATGAGTTCTAATTTGAATGTTTTTACTTAACTGGTTTTTATTTAAGAAATTTTATTTTAAACAATTTCTGACTGTTATTTATCGAAAGCCATGTTATCGATTTACCACCACATCTGTCGTTAAGCAATGTAATGCTAACATAATGTTAACGCAGTTTGCTGCTCCTGTTACACCAAATATTGATCCAAAACTATTGCATTCTTTTAGGTGCTAATAACATTTTATTGGATTTACATTTAAATTATTGGATAGGATATTTTTGAATATATATCATATTATCATATCAAGAACGTAATGCAGTCTGTAAATTGATAAGGCGAAAGTCTTCAATAGATCTATTCCCCATACGAATAGTGCATATCATTTCAATAAACAAATAGTTCTCAAGATTTAGAATTCTGACTATCAGAATGGGTTATGGTATCCATCACTTTAGTTCCCATATTAATCAAGTTTTTTTTTTAATTAAGGCTAATTCATTAGCATTTATTGTAAATTTCTATAATATACTAAATATTATGAAAATCAGAAAATTTAAATATTGTTGCTCAGTTACTATACCAGTTATGAAGGCATACAATCTCCATATAGCAGTACGAGTACATTATTATTTTATATGCCGCCATTTATGAAAGCGACATTTTCCAAATGATAAGATAAGGTTAGCTGAGTACGCATTTTGCTGTGCTCTCTATTTATATTTGATTTTTGCTCTATTTTTTTTGTGATTAAAGTTTCAGTACATTTGTTTTTTTTTTTTTTTACTACAGTCACGCGTTACAAAAACAAGTATTAGACAATAACAAAATGTCATTTTATGTGGAAAAAGTGTTTTTGTTTATAGCTCGCGAGAAGGAGAATGAAAATGAGAAGGGGAGAATGAGAATCGGAGCAAAATGAAGCAAAGGTAACAAACGCGGTAACGCTGACTACGTGACTGTACAAAAGTCTCGCATGTCGGGGACTTTGGGAACTGTCAACTGCTCGTGCAATGTTCAAGTGTGTGCCCCATGTGAATGAGAGTGTTGCAGGCGCTGCATGGTTTGATTGATAGCTGATAAGGCGGCAAGTCACCTGGCCGAGGCTTCAGCCCCAAAACGTTCAATTTATAACGAATAAAGTCAACATTATCGCAGCCTGTTTGATAAACATATTGTTATTGAAATGGGAATTGCAGACCAGTAATTGAGTAGCCCCGCTCTCAACATGTACCTATGAAGTAGAGTATATTTCTGGTTCATTTGTTTACCCGGGTTATAATATAGCTCTAATCGGTCATTGCCGAGATTTTGCGCTAAAACTTTCACTGAAAACTACAGATTGCAAGTTCTGCCCGGGAATTGGACCTGGGTCATGGTTGATATCAATGTTTTGGTCTTGCACTGCACAGATAATGGTATGATAATGCCCACACTTCATACATACAATCAGACATGTGAACACATGTGAAAGAAATCGTCTTACATGATATCATACTCGAATGCACGATAAGATATAGTTTCATCGTTTTGATTTCTGATTTCTGTCGTTTGGTTTGATATTTTTGCAATCCAATTGTTAATGCCCATATCTGTCGGGTCTTTAGTAGCTGTTCAGCAATGGGATCAGTTAGTTGAGCACACAAGAGGCTGCGAACTGCGAACTGAAAGCTTTTTATCGCCACTTCATTGCGTGTGGCAACACTTCAGAATGAAGAAGGCAGCGCCACTTCGATAAGCATAAAACAAAACGATTGAGCAGCAAAAAGAAAAAAAACAAATACAATAACAAGAAACATCAAGTACAGCCACAAGAATTACAATAAGAGCAACAGCACGCAAAAGTAACAACAATACGCACACAAGCACCAAGGCTTTATCGTTGTCGCCATCTTGATTTCAAAATGGCGCACAAGTTACCACACGCGCAAACCAACAATAACAACAACACGTCGTGAGTGCGCGCATATAAGTGTGTACACTCTGCTGTACAGACTAACAACATACGTTGTACATAATGTAAGCATGTGTGTGCGTCAGTGTGCAGAGAATGCAAGTAATTTTATTTGACTTATTTCTGTACTTTAAGAGACTTCATAAAACCACATTTTTTATATACTCGTAATAATAACAATGTATTTAAAAACGCGGAAAAATTCAAATTGACATCTATAGCAAGTACTGAGTGCTTCGATGCTGCTTAGACTTAATCTTTATATTTTTTTCGACAAATTGATTTTATTTATATGATTGTATTCACTTTGCTGCAACTATGAGTTGGTATCGCAGTAATGCTAATAAATTTAGCTTATAAACATTTACTTTAAGTCCACATGATGATAGTTTCGTTGTTTTAGAATGCCAGACTTGTCTTACATTTTCACACATATTTACACACACGTATATTTGAATGTACTCTGGATGTGTACACACTGACACATAGAGTTATTACGATTTACGATGAGTTCATTTTGCGCTTGACGTCCAGCTTTTATGGCACTATTTTTATTAGAACTAAGGCTCTTTGCTCTTTTGCTGTTTGCTGTTGTCATTTTATGATCATGGGGCTCAGCGGCGTCTATTTATTATTATATCATTATTATTTTATAATTATATTTTATATGACGCCACGACTACAACTATGGCTGCGACTGCGACTGCGGCAACGACAACGACGCGTTGTTGGGAGGCGACGGCGTTGATGCGTGTTTAAATGGAAAGTGCAAAACTTACTGTGCGAGCAACGAAATAACCGCACGGTAAGATATTATTTTTTACATGGCCATTGCCATAGATAGGCAATCTGTATCTGTGGCCACGATAATGCTTATAAATAAGATAATATGATTTGATAATGGTATTTACCATATGCAGAAAGTAAAAGAAAGGAGCATTGCCATACAGGCGAGCAGATACATACGTACATACTTATGGATACATGCTCGACAGAAATGTATCTGACAGATACTCACGAAGAAAATGCAAGAAAAGTGTCTACGCTTTGCGTTTCCTAGCGACTGCGGTGTGCCTAATTAAATGTTGATTCATTCGGTCTGTCGGTCTGTTAAATTCCCGGTAACATTTGGCTGCCTGTCGGCCAAAAGGAAGTTGCATGTGTGGAGACCAGAGACCGCCTCGGGGTGCCGAGCTCTGGATTGGTTGTGCAAACAGTTTGCATTTAGAGCAGAGCGCAACAATTCATTGCTCTGATTGTTGTTGTTGTTGTTGTTGTTGTTACTCTTGTTGACTTGCCTGCCACAGTTCCTTGGCTGATGTCTTTCTTTTGCCTCGTTACGTTCTGTTGCGCCTTATCGCCAACTGACGTTTGTACTTCAAAATGTGTACTTAAGATAATGAAACGAAGAAGAAGCAGCAAGCAACAGCAACGGTAACGGCAGCGCCCGACTGTCGTCGCATTGACAGAGCTACAACGTAACATGACAGCGAGGCATGCGGCAAGAGGCCGCAGCACACATCACATCAACACAAATGAAAATATGTAGACACGGGCTTGTCACCAACAACAGCAAATGAGACGAAGCCTCGTCTTGGCAATTGGAACTTTGAAGACAGACTTTCGACATGCACAATTTTGTATTCCACAGAAGAATGCCCTGTACAGAAAAATGATCGGGAAGTCGCTCAGTTCACAGAAAGATTCGTACTCATTTTGTTGTTGATAGAAGATTTCTCGTTAAGTCGATTTTGTTTAAAATTACTACAGGATTCAAAAGCTCGTACGAAGAACTTACAAAGAACGTTCATGACTAATCGACAGAGCAGTCTTCATGACCTCACTAAAGAATTTCAATGTTATTTGTAGACTGCAACGTGGAATGCAGGGCTATTGCACGCTCTTGAGTCATCGACCAAATTATTATATGCAATCTTTACTATTTTATAACGTACTTTTAATTTAAGCTTTCCAGGGTATGTTTGGTTGGAATACTTAAAGGTGACTTAAATAAAGATAGCTGCACGTGTATTGGAATAATGACAAAAACCAGCACAAAATTAATTGAATTAAAAGTTGAAAGATATAGTTTTGAATTATATATTCCTATGGAAAAATCGAGCACAGCAAATTGAACTTTATACTTTGCACTTTCCTAAAATCTAAATAATCTTTTTAATTAAAGCGCCGTGCTATCTAATCTGAATACCTAAAAAAAGAGGGATTCTTCACTTAATAAACATGAGAATTTGCCATTTCAAGTGCCACTTGAAAAGTGAGAAACTGTTTTATTTTTTTGTTTTGCTTTCGGCAATTTGAACTTTTTAAAAAACAATTTCATTTGCACATTCGAATGAAATAAATAATATTAAATAACACATTGGCATCGGCATTGAATTGAAAAGAAAACCATTTAGATATGAATCATTTAAAAGGTTCACTTATTATGCAAATAATACTTTAAGCGGTTGCATATTTATGATATTATCTGCATTATCACCACATTTCAATATTATAAACATTTTTGTTCGATAATAATTTAAGAATTTCTCTGGGGAATTCACTGATTATATTAACTTGCAACTCGTTCATTGCTATAATAAATCACAGCATTTTTTTTTGCATTTTAAATTGATTGTACTTCCACTTGCTATTGATTTGCATTATTATCCTGAATGATTAAAGAGTTTCCTCGACTGTTAATGTGAAATTGATTGGGTTTTTGGGAATATGCTGCGAGCGCGTTTTCAAAATAACAATGTTTCCATGTTGAAAATCCCAGTTACACTCACCAACTGTGATTAGATTCCATGCCGTTGTGCGTCCAAACTTAAGGAATTACTGAAAAATTCAAATTATTATCGCTTATTATCTTGGGACATTATCAGTTCAAACACTGATATACTGATACAGAGCAACAGGCGACAACACTGGTGGAAACTGAACCAGAGCCCGACAACCTGAACCCAGAAACAGAAGCACTTTGAGAATCAGACCCATACCCAGCCCAACACCGGGAACGAGACCGAGACCGAGACCGAGACCGAGACCCAGACCAGACCGCAAGCAGACGGAGACCAGACCCCAGGTGTTTGGGGAAGCCCAAGAGATACCCCAAAACTGATACCGATATCCTATCCGGCAGCAGCAACAGCAGCAACAACAGCAACAAAATTGATAGCAAATCTTCATTATCTTATAAATACAGAGGCATATCTGGGCATGGGTATTTGTTGTATTGCTGAAAAGCCAAGATTAGATACTTTTATCTAGCTAGGTCACCGAAGAAATTGGCAACGTCACAGCGGTCCCAACTTGTCCCGGGTTATCGGTTAAGCAAATGAAGTATGGCCCATTTGTGCTATGTTATAAGCCCTAGATGTTTACACAGCCAGCGGACAGATATGGACGAGTTATCGCTGCCATATAGACTCCGATTGGAGTAGGTTAAGGAGCAGCTGTCTCTTCTCTGACTCTGACTCCGACTCTGACTATCGCTCTTTCGCTCTCTCCGAAAGGCGTTCTTATGCATTTGGGGGGCTTGTTGCCTACAGTTGCTATCCGTGTGTGAGTGTGTTCGATAGTGTTTGTGCTCGAAATCTCTGTTAAGATACGTTAACTTATCTAAGGCCACTATCTATTCTCAGATATTCGATATGTATATATACATATATAAATATATATATATTTATGTGTATTATATGCGACGACGATAGGAAAAATCACTTTGTTGATAGGAACAATCAGTTGTGCACAATATACCATTTGGGGGGTAACCAACAAAGCTACCATACACGTCTGACACTTCCTCTGGTTACGCGGAAAAGTGTATGTCACTTCTTCAGTTTATTGCCAAAAAGGAACAAAAATATCAAATCGAAATCAGCTTGGAAATCAAAATCCATGTGCGTCAATTATCAGCGCGTGAAGTGGAATATTATGAGTGTTGTTCTATAAGTTTGAACGTGTCGCCAAATAAAAAAATGAAACAATACAAAACACCATTTTTTTCGTCGTTTTACTGTTTGAATTTCTCAATGATAATTAATAATGTTCGGCATTTTTTCGAGTGCCAGACGCTGTTTCAGCCAATCCACAACAGAAGCCCCTTTCAACCCCAGCGCCAGTAGCCATGATTGTTAATGGCCTCGCTGTTGTTGCCATTGCCGTTGACGTTGTCATTGTCGGTGCTGTTGGTGTTGCTGTTGCTGTTGCCATTGTTATTTCGAACCTTCGGTTTGGTCATGCGAATACAAAAGTCAACAACAAGAACTGTGGATTATTATGGATTGTCAGTTATATAATGAGTCATGTATGGCCATATTCGTAAACAAAGGTGAGTATAACATACGCACGAAGACGGCTAGCAGCCAGTAAATAAAGTTACCAAGCAGGAGGCAGTTTTTTCTTGAATGTTTTCATTGCATACATACTTGTACATAAACGATTTACAGAGTGGACTATAATTGGAAGTTCTCCGTTTGCGCACTATCCTTATTCTTACTCTGCGTATGAGTAATTTATTTGCGTGTAGACAATGTAAATACACAGATTATTCATACAGTATGTTTCTCGGGTAACTAAAAGAGTAACCTTATCTTTTGACTTGTTATAAACTATATTTAGATTGGTCTACTAATTATTGCTAAATCATTGTTATAAACGGCTTAGCAGATGTTCAGGTAATGACTGCAATAAATACAGTAAAAATGTTAATTTGAATTAAATATGGATCATACTTAGTTTCAAGCCTAGTTGAACATTAAGACTGAATGATGCGCGGTTTTAAATATATAAAATTGTATTATACAGCATTATATCATAATGTTAAAGACTTTATATCAGTAATTACTAATTGTGATAATCTTAAAGTTTTAAATATTATTTTTTTTTTTATTTATATAAATCTTTTAACTAAAATATTAATTTCTGGCACGACTTTATAGTTCTTTGAGCTAAGCTTTTGTCAGGATTTTTTATTTCCAGATTTCCTGTTTTTCTTTGGAAGATAATCCCGCTTCTTTGGTTCTCGTAATATTGATTATTTATGTGGTAGTCAGAACAAGTCCCATATAATGTTTGTGTTTTATTGCATTTTGTCTGGCTGCCCAATGATAACTCTTTCACTTCCAAGTACTTACTCCATAGATACATTTTCATAACTCATACAACATGTCCAAGTTGCATGCCACTGTATGATATCCAATGGGGACTCAAAGTGAACGGTAGCCGGAGTGGTTTCATTGCGTGCCATGGATGATTTATGGGCTGGGAGCACAGCAGGTTAATAGAAATAAGTTGAACTCAATTTGCTTTTGCCCAAAACAGAAGAAGAAGAAAGCCACCACAACCACAACAAAAACAATAGCAATGAAGCCATTAGAAAATTTTCATTTTAATTTGATTGAACCACGCCATAATGCCGTGGCTATTATTGGTGGTTGTTTGTTGGTGGTTGCTTTGGATAGGATAGGATTTAATGAAAAAAAAAACAACGTATAGCAATAAGGCGTTTGTTGTTCCCATTTTTTTCTTTTGAGTTATAAGTAATTAAAACTATGGCACGCCTTTCGGCGTTTAATTTTCTTAAAGTTCTTTATCAGACGCCCGGGGACCGTCAAAAAACCATCGAAAGAAAACAAAACGAATCGAAATACAAAAAAAAAAAGAAGTCAGCAATTGTTATTGCCGTACAATATAGAATTTATAAATTAAATTTCGTAAAGTCATTGCTTTAACTTTAACTGATCGTCGCGTCGATACTGTCAGCCGCCCAGAAGTGCTGATAACTCAGTTGAGTTCAGTTGGGTTGCCTTATGTTCAGTTTGGTTCAGTTCAGTTCGATTCGGTTGAGTTGCGTCGAGTTGAGTTCGATTTCATTTTCATTTTTCGTTGTGTGGCGCAGCACTTGAAATTGCATGGACAAGTTGAAGGGTATAAAAGTTTGATTCCAGGAATGATATGACCACCTCTATATAATTATATATATTCGAGCGTTTGTGTACTTATACGAGTGCTGGGCAGAAACCCCCCGCTGAAAACATCGAACGCCATAAATTCCTTAGTTTGTGCCGACACTAAGACTTGCGCCTTATGGCCATAAATTGTTTGTTTCGTATAAAGTATCTTAAGCTAGGCGGCTTCTGCCATCAACTTTGGGTATTAATTGCACGACTTACCTATAGACAAGCCAGTCTGGACTCTGATTCAGAGCGCTGTGCTATAGAGCGCCACTCGCTGTTAATTCTTCACTCCCGACTTCTTCCGACTTAATCGTAATGTTGAATTCATGTTGCGCCATTTGTAACAATGTCAGAGCTGTCACTGGCCACAGAATGGGTCGGGTGTAGAGGAGTTGGAACCAACTGAGTTGCTGTCAGCTTTTTGAGTTTCAGTTTGCATTTGTTATTAATCACTTCGATGATATTTTGTGACACCTTTCCAGCCACCTATCTCAAATACGCTCTCGACTGTGGCTACTTAAAACTGGCAAACAGCTATTAGATACTTTTGTTTTTTTTGCCAGTGCTTTTAAGATTTGCCCGCATGATTTATGCATCCAACAAGTCCAAACAATTACATTTATCTGTCTTTATACATGCTAATAGAATCCATACTCACTGCGTGTACTTCACGTACGCGGAGTCGTGTGGGCCAAAAGAAAGTTGCAAGTAATTGCAGCAGCGATATCTGCAACAACCTGGCCGGGTTATTTTTCATTTTCATTGAATTTGATTTATGTCCAACGAAGCACACGACCGGCCGCCTGCAATAATGCTGTGTATGTTAATGACCGTCATATATCTGCTTACTTTATGGCTGTAACTATAAAGAATTTATGATCACTGTCTCGTCAAATATACTCATGGGCTTAAGCACAAACAATTCGAAGATCTTAAGAGAAGTGAATAATATCAACTTTTTCTTCTCTCTCACACTGTTTATTCAAGTTAATAAAATACCTAGTATATAGTATTTCAATTTAAATATAGTAATATTGAGTGTTATGCTAATTAACTCACTAACTGCTAAGAGTCACTCTTTCAAGCCGAAGGCATTAGGTAGCAACTCTTTGTTTCATTTATTCAATTCGGACAAATTTTAAAAATTATTTTCGCAACTCTGAAAGTAAAACATGTATTCTCATAATATTTTATTCATGAATGTATTAAAATATATATTTACACAATATTTGATGCCTCATCTTTCGCTTTGTATATAGCAAATTTAGCACAAATCTGTAACGCAACATTGAGTACAAGTGGATTTCCCATTTTCGGTACAGGCAACTCAAATGCTTGAGTTTTGCAATAATGTATGTGGAACACCTGCCTGATCCTCGACCACGTGTATTGTTTGTTTGTTGTGTCGTGTACTCGAATTGCGCTGAAATATGCCAGACACAGTTATTGCTATTGTTGTTAATTTTCATTAGTTACAACACTTGAGACATTTATGAAGTGGAGCAGAGTTGCCCACACGTATCGAGGCCTCCATATATAGAGCTGTCGACGGGGACTATCAGCTCTGGGGAGCTGGGGGTCTGTGAGACAGGTGGACAGGTGGAGTGGTGTTGTGGTGTTGCGATGTTGATGCCAGACCCATTGTGAGGTGAGCCAACCGTTGACTAACGCTGTGTTGTTGGCGCTGTTTATTAGTTTGCCAGGAAAAAAAGTGTTTTATGGACGCAATTAGAAAATGCGCCAAGCTAAATTGCACAATCGACAAATAGCTGAGCTCGGGGCCTGTGCATTAGAATTGAATTGAGTGTGCCAGCCATGGGGGAGGAGGCAATGGAGCTGGAGGTGTACCTGGAGTTGGACTTGCTGCTTGGCGGTTGGGGCTGGCTTTTGATTTTGGTTTCAATGTAGCTGAGCACGCATGCGCAATTTGTATCTAAGAGATACTTATCGCTGGAAACGGCAACGGCAACAGCACCAGCACCAGCACCAGCAAACGTTCTCGTCGTCGCCTGCCTGCCTGTTGTTGTTTGCTATTCACACACACACACACACGCATCATATACACATCGTCACACAGACACACTGTACACACAGACGGAGAGTATGTGCACACATACAGTTGCAGGCTTATCTAAGGCGATAAGATAACCAATACCTGGATAGTTAGACGGGCACGGGCGCTGCAATAGCATAGAAATAAATCATAACTCACACCGACAACCAGGCAAATTGGCCCAACCGCAAAGGTGCTATATACTATATATACACCGAATACCTTTCGGAGAGCAGCCGAAATGCGCCAGTATGGGTTTTATAATTGGGCGCTGAGGCAAAAGGTGATAAACGCGGCAGGGTCCGCATTGCGTTCCACGTAGACATCGGTGTTGGTAACTCTGCTTTCGTTGTCGTAGTAGTTGACGGTGTTGATGTTGGTGTTGGTGTTGGTGCCATCGTCGTTGTCGGTGTTGTCGACGCCATCAGGCGGGTTCGAGTTGGTCTCGAAAAAAATAGCACTTATTATTATTATTAAATGCCGCGCGGGAAACAACGAGAACGCTCGACGGATGCCAAAAGAACACCCTACCAAATTGGCCCACGCTCGACAATTGCTAAGTGAATTTTCCAAATGTATTCTGCTCCCTAAACGTTTTCTTTGCGCGCGCTTTTCAATTCGTCCGATAAAACAAGTGTCTACCACAGCTACAACAAAACACGCCGAATAGCAACATATTCCAGTGTTCGTGATAATTTTTGAAAAACAAAAGAATCAAGTGATAAAAAAAACTAAACTTAGATAAAACTGAACAACGAGACGAGCCGAACATTTTTTGATGGTTTGCAAAAGTGTTGCACTAGATACTATCAAAATGCAGTTGAAGGTGTGTATTATTGAAAAAATAGTTAGCACAAATAAATAAAATTGGCGGTAAATGTAAAATCAATATGATGTCGAAATCAAAGTTCAGAGAAAATAAAAAAGTACAGTTATCAATTTTTAGCAAGCAAAATTATAAATCAAAGAACAAGTGTATAAATAATTAAATTATAATTATATAAATATAAATAAATACAAATATAACACACTTATAAAAACTCAACCAGATCATATTTTAAAAATAATCTCTTAAAATAGAAAACTTAGTTTGTTCATTTTATTTCAGTCTTGGTCTCACTTTCAACACTTATTTTTTAAAGACTGTAGACTGAAAACAGTCCTCCATAAAATGTTATAAAATTTTAAATGTCATTTCAAAGTTTGGTTATCGGAATCTTGAAGATATTTTAACAAGGCGGCGTGAGCTATTAGAAATTGAATTCGGAATGATCTGAGGACAGGCGCCATAAAAAGTTTCCAATGGTTTCTCACACCGGTTCATTAAATAGACAAGCTACAGATGAGCCACCACATAAAGTTTAGGCTCCATAAACTTTTTTACGATATTGCCATAAATATGTATTTTCAATTGTATTAGTGTGCGTACCTCTCAGTGTTACCATAATATTAATGAGCCGAGAATACTTTGTACGCTTTCAAGATTTGTTTTCAGGTAGCTGCCATTATTGTTCATCTTTATAGCATGTATTAAATAATGATGTACCTGTATGTATTTAAAAGCAAACTTCATGATTAATTATGCTCGGTTTCTGTCAAATTGAATGCCATTTTGCTTGGCGCAAAACAAGGTCAAAACGGCAGCGACAGTTAACAGATTTCAGATTTTCTTTCCTTCTTACACTTGGGTCGTAGGGACGAGCTGAGACAATTGTCACGCTGCGATAAGGCAAATTGATTTATATTGAATGACTCACCAGATCAGCAAATGCGACATTTTTCCTCCCAAAAAATGCTCTTAAAATGTTGAAAATGTGAAAAGATGTTTTATCTTTATGAAGCCAAAGCGAAATTGCGGCGGTGGCGTTAAAATGCCTGAATTAAACAAGCATTCGTTTCATCCCAGAGATTGACCGACTAGCAGATGACCTGTAATTGGAGAGTTCCAATTCAGATGATTTACAGTATCTAAATTGCCTGTAGATAATATAAATTGATTTCCTTGACAATCCTACAGTTTCTTATGCACTAGTTGCTGTAAATTGTGTATACCCTTCATCACACAATTCCAGAGCATACTTAGAGAGAAGGTTCATGGGCTGGACTCGAGAGTAGAGTCCTGCACAGCACGCGCAGTTGTTGTTTCATTCATGGCAAAAAGGTCAATTTTTTACCTAACGTAACGCTTGGTAATGTGAAATTTATGTCAATCTTATCGCTTCGCTTTCGGGCTCGCAGCCACGCAAGGGATGAGCACATAAAATGTGGAAGTGAAATGCTCTTTATGAATGAAATGATTGCCAACCCTTGGGATCAATGGGGGTTGCACTAAGGTTGACTGGTGACGCTGGCGGTGGCGGCGTTCCGTAATCTGCAGCGGAAGTTGCAACGTTAACCAATCGCAATCGAGAAGCACGCCAACAGTTGGTCAATGGCGGCGGCATTCGCATCGCCATCGGCATCGACGCCGTCGACACTGGCGGCTGCAATTGATTGTGATAGTCCCTAGCCAGTTAGATACTTGGTCTCAGATAGTTTTATTAGACACGCGTCGCCAGTTGACAGTTGGCTGTTGGCAACTGCGAACTGACGTTGACGGCTGATAAGCTTCAAGGGTCAAAGGGCTTAGGGCCATTCAATTGATGGCACTTTAATGGAGTTGTAAATGCAGCTGCCAGCTGCTTTGCCATCTTATCAACTCAAATTGTGAGTCTTATATTTTTCCCTCTATTTATTTACTGCTATCAAAGGGCGCCTCTTAATTAAATTGATAGGTGGCAAATCTAATCGCAGCGCCTTAGACTTGACTCGCTGTCTGCGACGCTCTAGGCGAAACGAAAGCGAAAAGTGTTGCGATTATGCATACGAGTATAGCCAATATCTTTTGTTTATATAGATAAAAAACAATTGTATTGACTGTAGTAGGTGTGTCGTCGTCTGTCGCAGATTTCATTCATAAATACGCATCCACACCCAATGACGAGTCTCTTGACTAAACCAAGCAAACAGCCGTGCTCGTAATTCAACGCATACCTCTTACATGACGAGAGCCCCTCCAGCCAACTTAACTTTAGCTACTCATTGTAATATTTTCTTGTTATTCTTTCCTTTATCTGTGCAAGTCCATTGATGACGTCGCCAATCGCTGTCGTTGCGGGGAGTGGTAGGGAGATAGGCGGAGTGATAGCATGACCTTTCTCAGTTACCCAGCAGCAGCAACAGCAGCAGCAGCTGATTGCGCTAGCTGATAGTAAACGGATAAGATATTGTCGTTTGGCAGCAGTATCTTAACTAAACTTTTCATATACCAAATACAAACATTGGCACGTGCATAACCGCAGCATATATAGTCATACACACAGTATCATATCATACATACATCCTAGATTATAAGTAATCACGTTTACAGTTTACTATCTCAACAGAACATTCATTGAACTTTGTATCTAGTATCTCCTCAATAGTTGCGTCGGAAAAAAATTAATTTGGTTCATTATCAATTGAGTTGTAGTGCGAAATGTTTTTATTATTATTTTTTTTTGTATTTATAATCATTTCGCTTAAAGCTTGTTTGTTTAAGGTTGAAATTTGTATATACATTTCTCAAAAGCTGACAACTGTCGCCAGTGATTGGGCACTTCCTATGAATCATGTAGGAGCAGGGAATTTTTTGCACCCATTCATGTATATCGATCATTTTGGGCAAGTCGTATATAAATCGATTCTTATAAATGATGAGACAATTTTTAAAAATACATTTCGTTTGAATTAATTTCTTTGTAATATGGTTCCAAGGTTATTTTCTGTCAAAATTGTAAATATGAAATTTATAAAGAGCATTGAATGGATAATAAGTAATTCAATCATATCAAAAATATATTTTAAAATACACTAAATTTAATGGATAAGTTTCTTAAAGATTACAAATATTAAAAATAGAAAATATATGTCAATTTAATTTTTACTTCATTTGATCATCATGGGAGATAAAAAACGATCTTCAACTATATGTATGAATCACATTTGTTAAACGGATGAATCAATTTATTGCAACTATTCTAATTTTTCCCGCCTTTACTTAAAGAAATAATCTTATTCAAATGAAAGTGTTGTTAATCTTTATTATATATATGCTTGCAACATTAAGTTACAGGCATTTAAGCGTGCGACACATAATTATTTTATTTGCATGAATGTTTTATGTGCATTCAGCCTTGAAAATGTACTCGTACTCGTCGTAAGTAGTAAAGTATACTATAAGTACGCATACGCATGGTACTTGGGGCTTTCCCTGTAGTGACATAAAAACCCACCTAAAAGCTTTGAAGTTTTATGGAGCTCGTAAAGAGCGGACTCAGAGTTAAGCACAGTTAGACCCTCGAGCACCGTCATGAATCAGGTGATGATGACGATCGCATATTGACACAACTTTGCCTCTGCCACCCCCAACAAATGAGGTCATAAAGCACGAAAGGCACAAAATAACAAGACGTTGTAAATTCTTTGTCTTTCGAAATTTGTAAATTTTTCTAAACTGGCGTGAAATTATTAACTTTGATTTCCGGCCAAAAGAAACCGAGTTCTGCGAGCAAACAGCAGGGAAAAAGTGAGGCATGGCTGTTGTTATTGTTATTGGGAAAAAGTGTGCGGCAATGTTGGGACAACACAACATTGAGGAGGAGGCAGACAGAGCAAACAGAGCGGAAGAGGCACAGGGCACAACAGAACTCAAACTCAAACTCAACTTCGAAGTCGAACTGCAAGTTGTATTTTATGATTTTGTAGGCGACAAATTGAGCTGCGCTTTGTGTGGAGAGTCGAGCCGAGTTCAACTGAGCTGTGCTGTGGCGGTACCTTTTGAAGATTCGGTTTGGGTTTGAGTTTGAGTTTCGTATTTTTTTTTTTGCGCGATTGTTGACATTTTGTGTGTGGCGGAAATAGAGGCGGCCGGTGCGGGCCAAGTTCGCACTGTGTGGCCGGAACTGGAGCCACACTTTTGACAACAAGCTGTCAACTTGCTGGCCACTCATTCACCATTCGTGTCTTGCCCATTGCAGATGGAAGCGCAAGCGACGCCGCAGCAACAGGCACAACAACAACAACAACAACAGCAGCAGCAACAGCAACAGCAGCAGCAACAACAGTTGCAACAGCAAGTGATGAGCAAACAGCAGCTGCAATTGCTGGATAAAATCAAAACTGAGACGAGCAACGGCAACGATCCACAAGCGAGCCAAGTGCTCGAGGAGCAACAGGAGCAGCAGCAGCAGCAGCCCGCAACAACAGTTGGTGTGGGTGTCCTGGTGCAGACGAACAGTCAGGCCAGTCTCAGCGAGACCGACGAGCAGCAGCAGACGCAGTACGTCGTGGTGCCACGCACTCAGCAGCGACGCATTCTGACCACAGCTGGCACACTGTAAGTAGCCAAGGATTGACATCCGTCCTGCTGCCAGAGCTAAGCTCTAAACGATTTGCTTTTGCTTGCAGCGAACTGAACGAGGCGCGCGAGGGCGAGCACAGCACAAACAACAGCAGCGCCAGCTCCAACTCTGCGCCCGAGACGCACATCGAGTACCAGCGCAGCTCGCATCAGTCGCCGCACTACATTCAGATGGCGCCACGCACAGCCGCCGAGGTGGCCGAGCAGGTGGCAGCGAATGCGCCTCCTGGCACCTACTACGCATACCCCTCGGGGCAAATACTGTGTAGCGAGGATGTGGCGCAGATCAAGCTGGAGGCCATCGACAAGAGCGAAGTGCCGGGCGAGGCACAAGCCCAGCAGTTGCAGCAACAACATCAGCATCAACAGCAACAACAGCAGCAGCAGCAGCAGCAATGTCCCACCCCTAATGGGGGTGCTTATGCCGATGCCATTGTGGTCAGCGAGGCTGCACTGCAACACCATCACCAGCAGCAGCACCAGCAGCAGCAACAACAGCAACAGAAACAACAGCAGCACCAGCAACTGCAACATCAGCAGCATGCCGCCGTTGCAGCAGCTGCCGCCGCCGCAGCAGCAGCCGCAGCAAGTCAAAATCCCGGCGTGCGATACGTGACCGAAGATGGACGCTTCACCACCGCCAGCGGTGAGCCGGAGGCGCCAGGCACCAACCTGTTCTACGACGCACCCGTGGTCGATGCCAGCGTCCACGCTAACGAGTCCAAGACGTATGCGGACCTGGGCAATGCCTACACACCCTTTCCGCCCAACTCGACGTTCAGCAGCAACAGCTATGCGGCGGCCACGTTGCAGCAGGGCAACACTGTTTACAGTGTGCCGGGCACGACACAGTTCATTACCAAAACGGATCCCAATCTGAATCCCTTGCGAGCCACAGCGGCGGGCACTTACCAAACCATTTCCTTCCTGGACGGCACCAATGTGAACGATGGCGCACTGTGGACCACGGCAGGAACAGACTATCAGAATGTGTCGTATGTAAGTAGAGCAGTCCGCAGCTTGCCCTCGCCCTCTAGCTTAATAGCCTTGCCAAATCTGCAGTCCAACTTTCATCCACAGGTCATCGACGACTATCCGACCAGCAATATGACCACGGCCCATTGGACGCCCACCGGCAGCATTGGCTACGATCCCAGCATGGGTGCCGCCAACACAGCATCGCCGCCCACTCACGGCCTGCAGGAGCCGCACAAGTGTGACACCTGCCAGACGCCGTACATGCGCAAGGGCGCCGACCTCTACTGTCCCGCCTGCCCCAACTATGGACGTGGCCTGCCGCGTATTCCGCAGCGCCAGAAGCCCAAGGCTGCTGCTGCGCCCAACAATCGACGCAGCGGCGTCACCTGCGCCAACTGCCAGACGAACACGACAACGCTCTGGAGGCGCAACAACGAGGGCAATCCCGTCTGCAATGCCTGCGGTCTCTACTTCAAGTTGCACAACATGAATCGACCTCAGTCCATGAAGAAGGAGGGCATTCAGAAGCGCAAACGCAAACCAAAGAACAACGGTGGACCAATTCCCCATCGCGCACTGCCAAGTAAGTACCTCGCACTGGCGATGAGTTAAGATTAGGATGAAGAATAATAAAGGTCAGCCCCAGCAACCTCAGTTATAAAATGGCATAAATAATAATGCAATTTTTGGCTAATTGACATGGCCATTATTTACACAATTCGTGTGCGCCTTTCGTAGCTATTTATTGTATTTTTGTAGGCATTTTGTTATTTACTGCGCAAAGCATTGTAATTAGTGCTAACAGGTAATGTAAATAACAGACAGGAAGCATTTCCGACACCTCAATGTATACTGCATAATTCATATTTTCACAATCAGTGCCTTGCAATTCCCAAATGGCTCTAGCTAGTAGCCTATATTTAATCTTAATAAATTCGAATTCAACTGCTAATTGGCTTCCTTTTTTTTGTTAGGTATGTCGACACAAGGCGTCAACTTAATGGTGAACAGTGCTCCGATGTATCCCTCCCAGGTGCCACTGCCGGCATTGATGAATAGCCAACAGAATGCTAGTCCTGAGCTGCATGATATGACCACAACTGGAACAACCGGAGGAGCGCGTGTGGTGTCAATTGCGTTGAATGCGACAGTGCCCACATCTGCGGACGGCACACTGAATATGTCTCGTCATCATGTGACGAGCGAGAGTCTCTCACCCTACAGCCAACCACAGCAGCAGCAGCAACAACCGCAACAACAACAGCCGCCATCGCAAAGTCAATCACCGCATCTGCCCAACTCGAGCACCCTGAATCGCCAGATAGCACAATCGTAAGTTTACAAATAGCATATATATAGTGTGCAATCTGCAAGTGCTTATGCGGCAATCTAATTCCAATCCAAATCCACAGTGTACCGCCAATTGAGAGTGGTCGCAGCTCCAATAGTGAGCTAACTCCAAGCGTCATCACACGGACAGGTCTTCCAGAGCGCACTTCGAATAACTAAACTAAAATACACTAAACTAAGCTAAACTAAACTAAAGAAATGTAATCAATGTAGTTTGTAGAGAACTTTGCCAAAATATTACAATTGTTAAATAATTTGTATATGGTTAATTAGAGACCTTATTTATCCCAGTAAGAAACAATGCAAAATGCCAAAAGAGAAATAGCTCCAAATATTGTTCTGAATGCGTTGTTCATTGACTGGCATACGGTTTAGTAAGAGTTTATTATTTAATTTAATTTATTGTAATTTACAATCCAAACTTTTACTCACCATTTGACATTTCAGTTTTGTCTTCCTTCTTCTTTTAGTCAACAATGTGCCACAAGTGATTTGAAATGATTTGTGCCAAAACGGTATACGCATATATATTATCTATACTGTATTGTATGGTATTTAGTTGATGTATTATCTTACTTTAGAGTTAGTATAGCAAAAAAAAAAAAAAATCACAAGACCATAAAGACGCCTACGATTTTGTATTTGTAAGTCCTTTTTATAGAATTAAAAGTAAAAGTAAAAATAAATAAGTTGTAAACGCAAGACACTTAAGACTTTGATGACTCTACCAAGTGTTGACTGGCTCTCTTCTCTGGCTGGGCGAAGACGTGTCTCCTGGCGGGCCAAGCCTGTTATATTTCATTGTCAACAATTTGGCAGCAAACCAAATTGATCCAAATTAATTTTAATGACCTCCGCACACATACACAGACAGACACACACACACGGACCTCAGCGTAAGGCAGACCATAAAATCTTAACAAGTAAGTAAAAAGCCAACGACAGCGGAGCCGAAGCCGATGCCGAACGCGAAGCCCAAAGAAAGCCCAAGGAGGCTCGAGCCCAGCCCCAGCCCCATCCCCATTGCCACTTGCCCATGCCCAGCCACAGTTGAGGACCCAAAACCCGGACCCAGTGTCTAAATAGCGATTTGGTGTCATCGCTTAAAAGCCTGTCCGACGCACAACGCCGCCGCCGAGTAACGCCACCGCCACGAGTCGCTGCCTTTGATCTGTCGTCGGTGGTATGGCAAAAATGCCTGGTCGATTCCAATGCTGGAGTAGCTATAGCTGAAGCTCTTGTTGTTGTTGCTGTTGCTGTTGCTGTTGCTGTAGGAGCAGCAGGCGCAAGCTTGCTATAATATTAACGCCTGCATTGGCCGCAGTTGCACTTCCAGTACCAGTTCCAGTTCCAGTCGCTGCCTTTGTCTCATTTTCTCCGACGACGTCGTTTGCTACCCTGTACAAACAGTAGAAATAACAAAGAGCATATACTAAGTTAAAGCATGCGATTACCACTTAGAAGCAATTAGTGAAATTAAATTTATATTTAAACATCAGTTAAAATATTAGATCATACTCTTTCAATAAGTCAATATATTCTAGCTTCTCTAATAATTGCCGAATGTCTTATAAAATTTATTGCTGATTGTAGGGTATTCCCACATCGACACCTTTCTCTCACCTTTTGCACATTTATTTGTTTCTTTATTTTTTGGCGTACGCTCGATCAATTAGGCAAACTTGTTTTACGACCGCTTTTATTAGCGTTCGCTGGCCGGCGCTCCAAGCCTCTCAACAGACCTGGGGACCCCAGCGCCTGAGCCTGTGACGGCGAAGCAGGGATCCGGGGAATGTGTAGGAACTGCGAGTGCCTGAATGAGTAATGAGGCGGCCTGGAACCGCAACCAGTAGTAGCGGCTGCGTTGGAATGTGTTCGCACAAATTATGCACTCCATAAGCTGAGGCAAATGCGAATGGAATGAGGATGGACGAATAACTAGCCTATTTGTTGCTACCGAGTGGGAGTTGCTAACCATTTTGCTAATCAGTGGAGTTGTCAGTATCTTTACTACTTTCAAGTACTTAAATTTCTGATGTAACCATGATAACCATTATATCTAATGGTTTGCCAATTGCAGAAATAATTACTTTGGCAACAATGTACTTGTAACAAATGACAGCAAGATGGCATAATAATCTCAGCATAGTAGGCATTGCAAATTATAGTGTGAATTAAAAAAAAAAAAACCGGAAAAAAATGTATTGAATGGAAAGACTATTCTTATAATTTCTCTCTTAAAAAAATATAATTTGCAAGTAAGAATTATAATGACAAACTATTAATGATATAATCCACAATTTCTGAATGTTTACTGTCCTAACATTGGACTATCTAACATACTATACCTATATCGATTCGTTTCCATATTGTTGTTTTAGATCCAACTTGCGGGCACGTAGTTCTTCTTAAATATGCTTAGTTTTTGACAATTATCCTTTGCTTACAGCACTTTCATTCAAAGAAGTTGAGATATTGAAGCTCTGTTTTGCGCTGTAGCGCTCGGTAGGAGCAAATTAAACCATTAGCGAGTTGTGGCATTGCGGCTACTTGACTACGAGCAGCTAGCCAAGTCGGCAGCCAGCGAACCTGTTCGGTTTCTTGGCCAGTTGCGGTACTAGAACGGCAAAAACGACCAACCCGACCATAAAATAATAATTCAATGTGACAAGCAACAAGATACGACAGCGGGGCGCCATTTTTCACACACTTCCTTGCCCGCCGTACACCTCCCAAAAGCCCAGGGATGTCAGTTGGCGAGCACATTGCGCACTTGTGCCTCTGACACTATCGCAGAAATTATGACAGACATACAACTGTTAGACAGAGACCGGGAGACTTCGCAAAGAGGAACGAAGTCGCCTCTGGCGCATAGAGTAGGACACGTATCTTGTTTTCTATCGCAGCACGCACTGCGAAACTATATTCTCAATATTCCCAACCTCACGTCGAGTCACGCACCCATCGCTAAGTGGTAATCTCTGTGGCTATGACTGCATGCATTTGAATTTCTATTAAGCTAATTGCAATGCATTCGAGCATTTGCTTATGTACACACACAGTTTAAAATTAATAATGAATAGTTAAGACCAAACACAGATGTAGATACATTTGTTTATTGTTTAGATATACATTGGCGATAGCAGATATCGGAGCGGGTCAGGGCACGGCACGGCATTGCATCGCATCGCATAAAAGCCAACATAAAGTTCCAAACCGCATTTAATTAGACAGTGAGACATGTCAACCATCGGATGATGACCACCAACCACGGCGGCCTTTTGAACCCGACCACGATCCAAGCGGGTTCGAGGCGCCACTTAGCCAACTTCAAAGTATCAAAAGCCGCTCAGCTCAAGCTTCTTCTTGGTGGTTGCTATTGCTGGTGGTGGTGGCTCATCTGTGCCCCGAGCGTGCATCTTCTTCTCTCTATCTCTCTCCATTCGAGAGTTACCATCATCGTTGGCTGGCATTACAAATCGACAAACGACACGAAAATGCGCTTTAACAACGGGCAGTTAAAATAGATAAAAGAAGATAGGCAGACGCCGCCGCCAGCCAGATGAGAAAGGTCCCCTTAAAGAGAGCAAGAGAGCGAGCATGATCAAGAACAACTGCAGCTGCAAAGCTCAACTTCTAAAAAAGAGTAGATACTTCGCAATGACGGAATACTTTGAATATAGATATAGATATATAGATATAGGTGTATAGATATATAAATATAGATATATAGATATAGATTTTAGAGTTGTTGAGAAATTAAAATGGTCTGGTCGCTTCAGCTAATAGATTCATGGATTCATCAAAAGCATAAATAAATATAAAATGGTTGATTAAGTATATTTACCTTAAATACAATTTAAAAGCTAGGCATAATTTGCTTGTTTCCATTTAATATCTCTTGAGTTTTATGCAAAGTAAAGTCTTATAATCGTATGGTTATTATGCAAAATAGACCCTATCATATGTATCTTCACAAGCACAATTTTCTCTTACAATTCTTCGCCCACTTAGTCGCACTTAAGGTGCTTCAACTTTGGTCAAATTTAACGCCCTAGCCCAGGTGACGTCACAAGAAGCAAGAGACAAGATTCAAGTTGCAGCCTCGCACGCAATCGTTTGGAGTTCTAGGAAAAAATATCGAAATTCCAAGAATTCACACGAAAAACAAAACGAGATTGGACCGACGACGAGTCAAGGTATTCCCTTGTCTCTGCTGGCTTATCACGACTCACGCGCGTCTCGTTCCATTTGGTCGTTGGGTCGAACCCGAAATCACATTATCGCTCCGTTGCCCAATACGCAGCGACGTCGACGAGGCAGACGATGGCGACTCAACTAATGGACACTCTGCGATGCGGCGTAAAGCATATCACTGATGATGATGATGGGCTCTTTGGGCTGAACGGCCACGCAGACGCCGCCGTGGAAGATTGAAGATGCGGCGCTTATCGAAACAGAAACACAAGACTGAGACAAAAAGAATAAAAAACAAGAAAAAGTAAGAAAAAGGAAAAATAACGTAGAAGAGACGAGCCCAAAAACAGTTCAGCTGGCGGGCAGGATAGCACTTGGCCGCTCGGCCTCTCGGATCTGGGATCTTCGGCACTCGAACGCATATTTCTGTGTCTCTGCTTATCGCCGGAGCCGCGGACTTTTTGTTTTGCTTGGCGTTTGCATCTCGAAATGCACATGGGCAAAATGATCGTGTGGCGCTGCGTTGAGAAAGGGTTCAACTTCCATCTCAGAAATGTGGCGCCAAAGGAAGCGATGAAAATGGTACTTGATCTTGATCTTGCGATGCCAACGTTTGTGTGTGAGCGTGTGTTTGTACATATCTATCTATCAGTGTCTGGGTGAGTATGTGTGTATGTGTGTGTGCGAGTGTATGTATGTAATTTAGACGGCGCCTCGATCCTTGTTTCACACTAATGCACTTGCAGCTTTTAAATGTCACCACAACTTTGCCGGGGATGCGGTTAAGTGCAGTCGTTGCCAACGGTTCAATGTCTCAACTGGTTGGCTGGCTGCTGGCTGGTTGGCTGCCTGGTTGAATGGTTGCCTGCTTGCTGACCACGTTCGTTGTCTGGCCAGATATGCGCAGCTAGGCCACAAGTCTTATTTTGTTGGCTCTGATGGCAGCACATGCAATGCGATTGTGTATTCAATTGGAATAATTAGCGGTATCTGTCAGGATTTGTTCGTGTTCCCTGCCAAAACAAATATCAAAACTTCATCCATTTAACAAATTCGACATTCTGTTAGTTTCTTAACAAAATATTACGATTACTGCAATTCAAAAAGAATCTATGCAATTGAGTATGTTTTATGACAACTTGTAATGAAGTACAAGTAAGTTAAGGTGTTCTTGGGTCTTAAAGGAAAAAAACATATGTTTTCTACATAAAAGTGTTTCCATTTGTGCATTTGAATTGTTTAAAACAATTTTGTTTTCGATTTGACAATTTTATCAAAATACAGTTTATATGTTCGGTTCATCCTTTTTGTCGTTAAATGATTTATCTACCTCAAATTTTTATTGGCAATAAACTCAACTATTAATTAGTTTAATGTGACAACAACATTGTATAGCACCCACTTAAAGATCTTTCATTCCTTTCAATATCTCAACTCGCTCATATAGCACTTTAGTGTCCAGCAACCCACAGGAGATTTTCGGAATCTATGACTTGGATGCTCTTCAATTAAGTGCTAGAGTACCGAGTATCTCATTGGGCTTTTCATTAGTTTATCGACAGCATAAATTTTTCAAATGCTGGCAGTTGTCTGGCGCTGGCGCTGCCGCTGGCAACGAAGTTGTTAGACAAGTTGTTGCCAGACTACAGGACCTGTAATTAAAAGATCTTTCTGGGCTGGGGAGTGGCGCCATCGGGTTGCCAACTTTCGAAATGCAAAAAAAAATAAATCCCTTAACGTGAGAAAATTCCAACGCAAATTATATATGCAAAATGTCTTATCGAGCGTCAGCATACCTGAACAAAAAAGTATTTGCGTATGCCCGAGATAGCCCCGAAACAAAAAGCGTAAATGTCAAAATGCCAAAATTAATTGCAATGGCAGTGCCATGGATAAAGCCTAAGAAACTGCCATGCTGTTGCCCTCGCCTATGGGTCAAGAAACGAAAGCAGCGCCAGGAGGGGTGAGGAGGGTCCAATTGCAGCCGTAGAAAACCAGTCAGTCGGACCAGCCCAGCACTGCCCCTTTTCGTGGACTTGCCTGCCTGCCACCAGAAGGGGCATGTCCCTGGGCACAGCGACAGTTGTAGTTCGTCAATTTTATCAAAGGGGTTTATATGTCAACAAGATATATAGAAATTCGCGTAAACTATAAGATTCATTTAAAAAAAAATATATAAATTATAATACATTAAAATTAACCTGATAATAGTTAATGAAATTAATATTCTAGATTCCTTTTTTACCGCCGCCTCTGTCCTCAAATGAGTTCAGTGTGTGCTTGCCACATTGGCCACCATTACAAATTCTACCACTTTTGGCTTTGCTACTTCTGCCACCACCATGCCATGCGATGCAACACACACATACTCCAGTGCCAAGTTGCAAAGCCAGGACAGAGCTGACCACAAGTTTGGTAACACGCGCTCGCGGCAATTATCGCGCCTGGCAATCAAGCAGGACGCCGTCCCTGTCTGGCCCTGCAACTAATGCTGGCGCTGGCGCTGTCGTTGAAGTTGGACTTGCAACGCTGAGCTCGAACCTTGCCACATATTGAAAACTGGTTTCGTGCCACTCGTCCCGTTGCGCGTGCGGCGCAGCACTGAGGTCCCCATTTTTGAGGTGGAGTCATGCAACGCGAAGCGTTCATTGGCCACACCAAAGTGGCTAAGAGTAACTATGTGTGCGTGTGCCTCGATGTGTGTATGTTTTGTATGTTTTTCAGAGGTTGGCGTCCATCTGCGTTTCATTAAAGTTTCGCATAAATTTTGTTGCATGTTTGCGGCGTTTTATGACCACTCGCGTATCGCACACGCACTTTGAGTCCATTTCATTTGGAACTAGTTAGGCTTTCCTATATATAGTTTTCCCATAAAAATTGGACCTCTGTGTGTAATATGTTTGGACTAAGACTTGCCTGCAGACGACTCGAGTTGCTTCTCAAACAGGTAGCTGCTTTTGGGTGTCGTGTGGCGTTTGTCTTTTTTATGAAACAGTTTTTTATTATTTTTATTTTCATTTCAGTTTTGTTGGTCTTTTTCCAGTTGTAATTTGTTTATTTTTTGTTTCTCGCGTTTCTCGTGTTTCTCATTTCGGTGCTGCGCCTATAAATAATTGCGTTTTATCGCCATTGGGTCGCTTTGCATTTAATAACTTTAATTTGTGGTAATTGAACTTCTTGCAGACACTGTTGTCTGACGTGGTCAGTGATTTTTTATAGCTACGCAGCGTATTTATCAAAGTGTCGCATATGATATTCTACATAATTGTACATTTTTCAAGACGCAAAGGATAATTAATAAAGCAGGAAGCCTCATTTTTATTATTTAATACAAAAATGTGACTTGTTATGCTTATAATGTAGTCTACTAATTAAAATAAATATGTCTGCTACAATAGTTTCTGGAATGTAGATAATAAAACTATGTTATAAAAAATCTGTTTGTAAGTGAATACTACTGTCAGTTGAATCGGGAGCATATGCATAGGCGATAGTAATGAACTAATTTAACGAATACTTGAACGAATATTGCTCACTTGAAGTAGACCAATTAAATGAACTACAATGATTATAATACATAAATTTTAGATTTAATGTTTACAATGATCATTCAATAATTGCTGTCACTGAATAAGGCCATGTAGATTTGCTCTAACGAATTGTAAAGCGATTAGTAAATAATCGACTAAATATGCGATAGAGAAAAGCACTGTAGACTAGAGATCAGGTAGTTATTCGGAAACCAAGCAAAACATGTATAGCAAGAAAGTGAGTCAGGGCAAAAAAGACTAAGATCAGAACAAGCCAATATGAATGTGATAAACATATCTAAACAATATTGAAAACTTTAATATGCATTGTGGCAATATGCATTGAGGTATGAGTTAAGCTCCGAAATGCATTTGTTCTTGGTTAGCCAATTAATATTTTGACTATAACATAACATTTAGAAGTATTGATTAAATCAATTCGTTTATCATTTTGATGGCTACAAAATATCCATATAATCTAATGCAGATTAATAACTATTTATTATGTCGAACAAGTATGATACATTTCGTTCGAAGCAAGATTGTTTATCTTTGTTGCGACAAGTTGTTGAGATTACAAGTCGTTCTAGCACGAATTAGTTTTCCTTAAGTGTAATTGATGACAGCAGCTTAAGCAAATAACAAAATTGTTTATATTGACAAATCAAATTTATGGCAGAAAAAAGGCGTGCAAGATATTAATTATTGAACGAAAAAAACGTGTGTATTTTACAACCTGCATTACTTGGCAATTAAATACGGCGATAAATGGCAAATGGCAACAGCCAGAAGGACGTGGCAGCAGTTGGGTAATGAAATACCACATAAAATACCAACACATTTGCCTTTTAATATGCAAGCTTTATGCTTAATACTCAGATTGTTTATAATATTATAAATGATTGTGCGCGTTGGCTGATAAATGATTGTTATTATAGTGAGAGCGCATAATTCAAACGTTGCGCATACGCCACGAGAGCCGGAGCACGAAAGTGGGCAGTCCCAAGAGAGCAATACAGGCTCTCACACAAACCCACACGCTTGCACGAAGACACACACACACGCACGAGGGCACACAAATATCTAAACAGCAAATCAAGCAAACTTTAATATGGCTACAATTTGATTACGAGCCGCAGTGAGTGCGAACGAGCGAGCGCAGACGATTGAGAGCGCTAGAGCAGGAGAGCGAGTGCGAACGAACGCCACAAAGGCAACACCCACTTCCACAGCACGATAGCGTATGCGTGAATGTTTTGTGCCTATCTGTGTGCTCGCGTGTGTGTGTGTGTGTTCGTGACTCGAAACTCGTTTGTTTGCCCATTGCGCCAGCCAGTGGCTGCCTCAAGTCTCTCGACAGTCTTGCTCACAGCGTGCGTCCAACCGGAAGCTCGGCACGAAAACACGCAGACGTTCGTTCGTTCGCTTGCTCACTCGCTCCCTGGCTCGCTCCATCTTGTTGTTTTTGCCCAGCTGCTTCCCCATTCCAATCAGAAAATCGAACAGCAACAACAACACTGGGAGAAGAGCGTAGCAGTGCCAAAAGTTTGGCGTCCTGTGTCGAGTATTCAGTTGACTTTCGTCCGTTTCTACGCGAATTTGCAGACACGTCGCGTGCGGTGTAAAATGGTGTAAGTGCTGAAAAGCCGTCGCCAAATGTGAATTGAAATTAGTTCCATAAATTTCTATTACGCAAATAAACACATGCGTTTTGATTGGCAGCAGACCAATAAAACTACTTGTCTTTGAATTTGTCGTCCTTCCGCAGCGGCGTATAGTTGACTTTAAATATTCATCGGATTCGGAGTCGGATTTTGCGTGTCGCTTTATCAGTCTTTCTATTGTTAATTGTGTGTTTAATGTTGTTCGTGTGCGTATTATGCAAATTTTGGTTCGTTATTTTCGCCAGCATTATGCAAATGTATCTGTGAGCTGTGCCGCGTATCTAAATACATACTCAGTATCTATATCGCTCCATCTGTGTATATCTGTAAGTGTCGTGTCATTTATGCCATAGAGCAGCAGCAACATCAACAACTAATTAAATTTATGTGCACTCGAATTTCAAATTCATTTGGATCGGATCGAGTAGCTGAATAAACTAACAAAACGGTTTTCTGTCGAACAATAAATACGATTTAAAAGCAATTAAAATTCGTAAAGCCAAAAAAAGCCTATTAAGTACCATAATCTCCACATCATTTGCATACAACACCAACATCACCACAACAAAACAACAAGAACAAATTGGAACGAACGATATTCAGCATTATAAAGCAAAGTAAGTGGTCTAGTTATTAATAGAACTGGTATCACAACAATATTATTATATTAATGTAACCTCTAACGTTTATATTATGGAGAAACAAAATTTGCAAGCAGACTAGTTTAAATAGATTCTATGATACGAATTTGTTTATCAGACGTTACCAGTTTCCTTTTAACTACTTTTCAAATGATCAATTTTTATAGTAGTGCATTCCAGCCGTCGCTTTAGTCAAGTTGAAATATTACATTTAAGCTTATTTAAAAGCCATCGTCTAGAATATTCAATTAATTTATATTTTAAATAGATAAGTAATTTATTGTTTATTATTATTAAATTAAACTCCAGGTTCAATTTAACATAAATTCCAAAGCATATATATATGTATATATATGTAAATTGTAAATCACTTTATAATTACTAATAAAGTTACTAGTTGTCTAAGTGATTTGGATTAAAGCTTTGAAAAAGGTTGGATACGAATATTAACTCGTCGGCTAAACTGGAGCAAATGCGTATAAATAAGATGACAGTAATAAGCTTTTTTAAGCAATTTGGAAAGTGGCTTTAATTGAACAAATATTACCCATTTAAAGTGGTCCAATGAAGTTCAATGATAACAACAATACATAAATTTTAGATTTAATGTTTATAGTTCAAGTCAATAATCATTCAATAATTGCTGTCACTGAATAAGGCCGTGTAGATTTGCTCTAACAAATCATAAAGCGTTTTGTAGACAGTTAACTAAATTGCCATTGCGTAATTCATAATAGAGACGTATAGAAACAAAAAGAAAGAAAGAGACAGGGGGAGAGTCAGAGATGAGAGAAAAACAAAATGAGGCAATTCGTGCGGATATAAATATAAATGGCAAATGTAAACCCACTATAAATCAACAGAGACAAAGCAACAAAATCTTTTGAGCGAAATCAATTTCAATTATGACTCTTGCAGTCGATCGTACAACGAATTAATTTTGGCTTTAATATAAGTATATATTTTATTCGAATATTGAATTGCAAATTTACGGCATTGTGATTGCCATTGTATATGTTTTAAGTATGCATAAAACAATGCATAAATTCCCATATCAATATAATAAGCAATTCCATAAATATGTCCGCTTTGTTTTGCGAACTTCACAAAAGTACCAGGTGAATAAAAGTACAAGTACAGAGCAGTTTGCCTGCGCGAATGATAACAAAGTTGCACCCTTGTGGCACGAAACAGAAGCAGACAAGAAAACGTGTCTTGCATATATTGTCAGCACGTAGAGAGATGTATGTGGCATACATATGTATTTATTCGCTCAATTTCATTATGGCAGATAATGGCAGGGCTGAGAGCAAACAAAAGACTTAGGCACCAAACTTGTGCTGCAAATGCGAGTCAAAAGCATAGAAAAGGCGACCACACCATGACTATTCATTAAGCGCTTCTGAACAGAAACACATTCATTTGAATGCACATAAATTATTTGAGTGTGTAAAGTGTTGATAAGCCCGCAATACGAGTACCAATGCTCAAACATGCCTCATAAATAATTAAGCAATTGTTAAGGTTAATTAGCGTTAAGAAGTTGCAATTGAATGTTGCTTAGAAACCAATTAGATAGGAATCTAATTGCTATGTTGCTTTCCCTTGCGCGAAGACCTTCAACCTCGAACTTGGCCAAATCACGTTTCTCAATTACACGCCTACTCTTTAACCCTTTGCTACACTTTCACTCTACACTCGCGTCTGCACGACAAGTGCCATTTCATATGGCAATTAACTGCTGGCGCCACCAAAGACAAAAACTGACAACAAGCTGGAGTGCACAATGGCCCAAACAGAGAGAACATTGCGATGCCAACAATGACACAACATGACAGCAGTTTCCACTTCAAGTGCACTGCAAAAAGGCCAATAAAGTCATTAGCTAGAAGTATCACAGTGTGTGTTTCGGCCATAAAAACGGTCGAGAAGGCAACTGGCAACCTCACAACTGTGCCAGTCGAGGTCGAAAGTCAGCTAACGCTGCGTGCGACCAGTGGCACAGGTTACATGATGTATCCATATCGATATCCGCAACCATATTCCACTCTGTTTCTTGCACAGTGTGTGTGCGTCTCGGTGTTTGTGTTTGTGAGTGTGTGCGTGCTTAAGCGCCTTTTAATTTATGACACTTTTATGAGACCAAAAGGCAATAAAATTAAAATCGGTTTCGACAAAAAGGCAAAACAGACTCAGCAATCGGACCAATAGTTGCCTTTTTCGACAATTGCATCATAAATCTTGACCAAAATCGTTTAACAAGGCAACTTGAAAGGTCAATGAGTTATGGACAGGGTTGCCAGCATTACACAATTCAAAATAGCATTGGCAATTGTTTTCATTTAAATTGAGAAACCAGCATATTTAGTTTGCGTATATCTCTTTGTCAAAAGCACCAACTGCCCTCGTTCTACAGTTAAATTTGTTTAGAGTGCAAGCTTGGCAACTCTGGCTGCTCAACCCTCAACCAAGTGCAACCAAACGTAATTATGCAACTTTAACACTAGCTCGAGACTGCTGCAAAAACCTACACACCAGAAATGCAGGTAGCAAAATATGAAACACGCAATACGAAAATGTCGAAAAATATAAGTAACAAGCAGAACGAACAGGCAATGATATGCGAGTGTGCAAATTGCACGCTAAACAGGTCAACGGGGCAAGAACATGGCAACCCAATAGGAAGCCCAGCCAGACGTAACCAGTGGCCAACGCGCCGAAGACCCATTGACCCGCTGTAGGCACAGGACTCGAGCTGCACTCAGCATTAGGGGCTTGAGCAGGGATAGAGACCGGGGCCGGTACAGGGACAGAGTCAGGGACAGGGATAGGGACAGGCACAGGGGCAGAAGTCATGCCGTGCGTTGCGCGACGTTGCTTAATTGCACGTAAGGTTCATGGGTTGACAGACAGGAACTCGACCTCGCTGTGGCCCTCTGAGCTGGCTGAGCTAATCGAAATAGTTGGCGTCAAGTGTCTGGGTAGCTTGCTGTGTGCCAGATTTTAGAAAGTCCCTGACCAACTTCCAATGAAAACCATTATGTAATACTGGCATGTAAACTCCTCGAGGATCTAATCGCTACATTTGCTTTACAGCCGCACAGGACGTTACACATCTTTTTGGCCCCCATATTATTTGGTTGCAATAATTTACAATCTGATGATTGAATTAACTATTTTTTTTTTTTCAAACTGAGTTGCATTCCATTGGTTACTCCCTTATATACATTGGCAGTTATCGTGCTTTTGTTAATATGTACAGTTCATGCTGATAACTTTGCGTTATTCACGATGATTTCATTATAACAACTTATCGGGCAACATAATTCCAAGAAACAATCTGGGTATTTATCGCACAAAGGAAGCTGCTGGCCTGCAAGTTCGGCGATAACACTGTAGGGAAATCTTAAACTCAAGCTTCATAACGCTCGGATAAGTTAAAGAGAACAGAATTCAATTTACTGTATTACGTTCTTTGCATTCGTTATATTTTTATTCAAGCTTATCGCACTATTTCCCATGCCATTATCTAGAGTACTGGCGCCAAGGTCTAATAGTAATAAAATCGTACAGTTATGGTCGATGGTAGCGACAGCTTTCAAAAGATTTCTACACCTCTTTTTATGCTAGAATATTACGCGCTGTAATTAATTAATTAATTAAAGACAAGGGAAAAATTAGGCGACATCTTTTCACAGTCAAATAAACGAATGTCGAGTTTTCCACAGCTATTAATTGCCTCTGCGTCTGGCAAATGCTCTCACAAATGTAAATGTCACCAGCAAGATGACGCCCAGCGACGAAGAAGGGGATAGAGGAGAACATGTGAACGGCGACTGTGGCAGATAGAGAGACGACATAAGCCGCGACGACGCCAAGACACTTAAAAGCTTTGTGCATGGACAGACGGCCAGACAGTCGGACTGACGGACAGAGTGTCCACATTTGAATTCCTGGGCAGCCGACGGCAATCGTATTGGAATTTGTCTGCCCGCGTGCCGAAAACTTGTCACAGCTGCCAGTGTGGTCGAGCACGGAAAGAGATGCAAGAGTGAAGAAAAGCGAGTGGGAAAGAAAGAGAGATGTGCTTGGCCGAAGATCAGTCGTGTTGCCGGCGAAGATCAAGAGGAAATACAGCTTAATATAGACGCCAGCAAAAGGGCTAAAATCAAGTTTCTAACCCAAACTGCGAGGGCTTAAACACTAACCAAAGGACTGTTATTGGGCACTGCAACAGAAACAAGTTCGTCGCTTAAGTCTTTCGTTTTGCACGACCTTTCACAGCCTGTGCGTGATCCACCAGCATAAAATTAGGCATTGTTTGTGACTCTGTAATTAATTAGTTAACAAAATGCACACAAATAAAAACACTATCAGTAATTTCAAATTGGAGAAGTAACAACAACAATAACGCACCATTTCCGCCATCATTTCAGCAATTGATAAGCGAAGCACTCAGTCGAATACAAAGTACATGCCTTGTGGAAGGAGACATTTGTTATGAGCTGACACTGTTCTTCTCACAAAATCACCGATTGGAACAATCAGTTAAATGCTCAAGCATTCTTATATCGCTCGTTTGTTGCTGTTGTTGTCGTTAGGGGGAAGCTCTACCTCTCTCCCTCTCTCTCTCTCTCTCCCACAATCTCCGCCTTTGTCTGCTTATCACATGAAATATTCAAATTGAGTTTCGTTGAATGTGTAAGTAGCCACATTTCAATTGCGTTTTAGTTGTTGTCAAGTACTTTGGGAAGCAAATGTACGTTGTGTATATGCCTGTATTGCACGTTCATTCTCGTAGATACTCGTATATATTTGCGTGTGTGTGTGACAGTTTCGGAGCAGTCAAGTGTCACTGCGATGAGTAATTGCTTCAGCTGCACGCAAAAGCAAAAGCCCTAATAGCATTGCGATAAGCCATGTCGAAATACTTACAAGTTGAAGCACTTACTTTTAACTCTAGACTCATCGAAAGTTGTTCTCTACTTTGGCGATATTTTTATCAGCTTTCCACTTTCCGTAAGATATTCTACACTTTTGAAATAGTCATATGGGTGACGTATGTATAACTTCAGCACAACTTATAATTTTATTGGAGTAAAAAGCAATATAACACCACAACTATTAACTTTCTGGAACATTCTTAAATACATTTACAATTAGTTAAGATATCTAATGTATAAAAATAAGCAAGAAATATTTATACAGATATTCGTAGCTCTGTATGTTGTAAAAAACAAAAATGTTGGATAAATTTCTTAATTAATTAATTAGTTAATTTTGACAAAGTTCAGACACAACATAAAATGTAAAGATATACGCGTAATACACATTCTATATAGTATTCTGAACTCCTTGGTGGAGCTCAGTTTTACACTTCATTGATCCACTCTCGAATATGCAAATAAACTCGATGTAGGACTGAGCAACCGCTTGATACACTCCATATTGGAGTCTGTGTTGGAGATGGAGCTCTCGATGAATGCATTTGGTACATAAAAACGCCATAATTACAAGCCGAAACTGCCTAAAACACTCAACGAGAGCCCCGACTGCATCTGGGGAGGTTCTCATAATTATATATAAGAAGAAATAAACATACAAATTTGAATAAAAACGATATAACCACTGAAATGGGTCTGAGGGACGTCCCTTCAAGTGGAGCTGAAGGTGAAAGACTGCGGCTGTGGCCGGCGTACTTTGCCATTAAGAATCGAACCACAAATCCACTTAAAATCACTACAAAAACCAATAAAGATTTCTTTCATCTTTACCGAAGGAGCGCGCGAGACGGCAATAGCGCTGTGCGAGCGAGAGAGCCGGAACGAGTGATCGACGACAATGAGTGCGAGACAATCATGAGACGATCAATAGACAATGTAATCATATGCAATGCCCGGGAGGGGCTTAGGTTAGGCTTAAAGAAAGTCTCTCGGCATTGGGATTGAGATTGAGATTGGGCATATGGCGGTACTTGGCGGTGACGCCACTTTGAAATCTTTGGTGACATTTGTTGGGTTTGCCCGGCTGCAAAAGGGTTTTCAGGATTACTGGAGCCAGGGCAATTATCATTGTCTGGCCTGTTATCAATAGCTAAGGGAAATACTTACGAGTCTACAATAATATTTACTTTCATTCACATTTTGCTCGCTCCATTTCTCTGGTTCTATTTCCATTTCCATTTCTTTTTCATTTCCATTTCCACTGAAATTACCAGGAAAGCGCGTGCCAGCGTTCGTGCTCATATCCAAGACCTTTCTTTCGGCATATGCGCCTGATAAACGTCATAAAAGTTAATCACCATGGCAGTTCCAGCCAGTTTCAGCCTCGTGCATCAACTTAAGATTCAGCTTCAGCTTCGGCTCGAGGCTCAATCGCGTCGTCAGCTTCAGCGTCAACAAGAGATCGTGTGGATGATCACATTAACGGTTCGGGCGCATGATATATAAAGCTGTTCACAAATTAAGGTCCATTAGCGCAGCAGGATGTGTCAGCGTCGATTGAAATATGCGCTTGTCCGCCTTGCGGTTCTTGTTTTGACATCTTTCCGTACCTTCAGCTTGGCTTCAACAGCTCTTCGCTCAGCGTCTGTCTCCGACTGCCAACTGACTTTTGCCTCACTTTTCGCTCGCTCCCGCCACAGCTACAGCTACAGCTACAACTCGCATTTTGCTTTTTGCATTTTAATGGAAAGAATTTGTTCACCGTCAGCCGCAGAGAGAAACCTTTTTTGATGGGTGAATTATGTGTTTCTCGATTGCCAGAAACTAAGGCAAATTGTTTGATTAATGATCGCTCGACACCACTGCCATTGACAATGCTGTGAGTGTGGTTCTTTTGAACTACTTATAGCTTATCTATTAGGTATATCAATCTTCAGCAGCTTGTCAAAATAAAACAAAAAAATGAATAGCAGCCCTCATTAAAACCTAATACTTATTTCTAAAATCTGATATAACAGTCTTTAAAGCCATCTAAAATATTATAAGCTATCGAATTAGAATATAAAAATTTAGAATTAATGCAGAGTTGAGAATTAACATATTATAAAATATTAGGCTAACACAATATTTTGTATAGGCAAGTGCACTTTCTTTTTGGAATTACGTTGTTTGTCCTAAGATATGAATGCCAAGGGTATTCAAACTTCGACTTGGACAATATTAAATGCAGCTATCTCACCTACTCTTCCATTATTAACTCGAATTAAATTTAAGGAATTGTCGTAGCTTGTTGATGGCGACTGTACAGTTTGCTGAGATTTAAGGCTCTAATTATAAGTACTTTTTCTAATTTACTCCTTGCCAAAGACCACTGACTGGGGATTAACCTCAAAATTAATGGACCCTCATTAAGCGCCGCATAAACAAGCGGCCTCAATTAATTAAACTGGCCAGCCTCGACAATCCTTCGATCCTTGTCACATCTACTTTCATACGAAGACCGTGCTTAGATACACACACTCCCGCACGCTCACACACACACACAAACTCATGCATGCATCGCGTTTAATAAGCTGGTGACACAATGGGCTTGGGATTGATCTCTTGCCAGAGAGGATTACTTTCACGCAGCGGCAAAGCGGTGCAAGTGCCTACCGTTCTAGGAGTAAGTAGCTCAGCCCAAGTGATGCTCGAACCTGTTTCAAATTCTGTTGTCAGTTTCAAGTACGCTGCATAATTGTTCAGATCTTACATGAAATTGACTAATTCTGTGTGTCTCTCGACCGGTCATGTCAGGCTTAAGCGCCGTCACCGTCACCGCCGCAGTCGCTGTTATTGCTGATGTCGTTGCAGCGCAGTCAGCGTCGCCGTTGGCTGCATGTGAAATGCACCTACAAATTTTTACCTGTCAGTACGTCATGCGTAACGCCATCTCGCTCCAGCTGGCTAGTGTGCTGCCTGCATCTCACTCGCACACGGAGTTTGTGTGAAGGCGACGCCTGCAAGTGACACTCAGAGGGAGCGGTCGGTGGAACGGACAGACAGACTGAGTTGCCTGCCCATTGATGAAATTGACTTTTTATGTTGTTGCCGTTGACTTCTTTCCGATTTTGCGTGGTGCTGTCGCCGCGACTGCCGCTCTGCCTCTGTCTCTGTCTCTGTCTCTGTCTCGGTCTCTGCCACGGTCGACGTTGACTGCGTCGGCTTTGGACTGAACTGGAACTGGATTTTTGGGATTAAGTTTTTGTTTACTTTGAGGCGTTTTTTAGTTTGTTTGTACGCCTCAAGGAAGTCGGTTCGTTGTGCTCGCGATCTGCACCAATAACAACAACAAAAAGTAAAACAAGAGACACAAAAGCAACAATAACTCAAATCTGTTAAGTGCTCGTAAATGGATTAATACGATAAATTATTGCTGCATTATATGCATTAATCAAAAGGTTTCCACAACAAAGCCCATGATACGCTCAACCCAATTGATCGCTACCAAATAAATAATAATAATCAATGTAATCGATTCAAATATTGTCAATATACATTTTAAATTCGTATACATTCCCGTGATACATATTCAGTGCCTGTGAATTTTGAACTTGAATTCCGCATAGCAGTCAGTGCAATAAATCAATCCTACAACGAGCTGCTAAACCAAAAAACAGTCGCAAAACTCAATAAATTATGGGTATTTTGCTAAGTGATGGCGATGTAAGTTTGATTAATTTATAAATATATTGAGTACGTTCGAAAAGGCATATAGCTTTCGATTTCAGAAACACGTTTCATTTCCCCATAATAATTTATAATTCAGCCAGGTTGATCTATATGTTTCGAAAATAAACCATTAACAAATTCGACTTGGCAGTTTGGCCGAAAATAACTAATTTTAATGAATCCTCATAAAGAATCTATAGTAATTTTATGGTTTAGTAGGAAATTTAATAACAAGAGCGGCATACTCTTTCTTATTTATTTAATATAAAATATTTATAATCGATATAATTTACATTATTTATACTATGAAATTTAATGTCAGTATTCTAATATTTTGAAACCTTCAACAACATTTGTTTGGGCAATCTTGCATAATCATTATCAATTAGTTTTACTTATTTTTCGATTTTCGTGTCGTTCTGTGTTGATAATCTAGTTTTATATATGACGTTGCAAATAATTAAGAGCAAAAGAGCCCCTTTGAAGACTGTAAAGTTAAAATAATTATCACTTGATTCGAAATTGGTTTGCTCTCATAAAACTTCTTCAATTAGAAGTTGAGTGATCCAATCATCATATTAAATACGAGTTTTGCCATACATGGTTACATTAATAGCACACGAAAACACAATTTTATGAGACAGAAACTAAACTCTCCAGTCTCGGGACGAACGACATCCGCTAGAGCAATAAAGAGAAGTGGAATTCCCGCCGCAACGATCCATGAATGAGTCAAGTGTGAGTGCAACTCAAGTGAATGCCAAAAACAGGATCCTGATGGCATAGACCTGGCGCTGGCACCCGGTTTCTCAAGCGAGAGAGTAAGAGAAACTTATAAAAGAAAGAAAAAAACACTTAAAGCGCCGCTTTAATCCTAAGTGTTCACCGTTCCCTCCTCATTTTGCTGCGGCTGCGGCCGGGGCTTGTTTGTTTTGTTGTTGTTGTCTTCACTTGCCCCGGCACTCAAGTGGTTTTCTCTGTTTGTTTTTATTCCTTCATTTGCAGTGACAAATTATTAACGTTCTACTCATCAGCATCTGCAACATCGGCCAAAGCCACGGCGCGCTAGTCTGTGCCGAACTGTGCCTCAATTTTATGAAATTGATTTTTTATTGCTGTTTATTTTAATTCCTCGCCTTCGTCCACAAATCGTCGGCCCTTGATTTCGGACTCGCTTTTTAATAAGCGCCAAAGCGCCTCTGCAGCCACCTCGAACCCAAAAACTGATCTTATTCCGATTTCGATCCTTGCTGTTGCTCTTGCTTTTGATCGGGCTCTTGAGCCGGTTAAAACGCATCAGCCAACCCCCGTTCCCCATGCCACATGCGAGTAGAATCGTCGCTGCAACATGTTGACAATTTTTCGTGTGGTCGCCGCTTCTTTGATCCGGCACCGCGCCGTGCTCCATGCTCTTCTGCCAATGGCCGGCGCTCTCTTTGATCGACTGATCTTCTAAAGGGAGCGACATCATTATGCACGCGTGGTCAACTCTTTGATGGCTTCAGCTCTTCTTCTGGCTGTTGCTGTTGCTGCTTCTGCTTCTCTCGATGTTGTTGTAGTTGCTGTTTCTTTCTTTCGGTCTTGCAGAGCGTTGCACATTTCGTTGGCATTTCGAGAATGGTGCTTAAATCTACGTCAATTAATATTATGGCTAATAGAAGAATTTATTTGAAATTACTTTCTTTGATTTAGACAAAGCAATTCGCGTGCAATTGCCAGTTAATTATTACTCATACGTCCCATTTAACTCAAACAAATTTATTATTTTGATTACTCGTATTCAATTAACTTGGCTTTTAAAAGATTTGGAAATTTATTTGTTCATAATTTGCATCTCATAAATATCAGTTCGAATCAACAAAAACATGTAAGGCCATGGTTCATGGCAGTTGCTCTTTATTCTCCTCGTAGTTGAAGTTGATTGGATCCGCCGGCCGACGTCAAGTGAATTTGCCGCCGGCATGAAAATGCCTTAAACCTTATAGATGCCAAATAGCGATGGTCTTATGTAATTTGCCTGCTATTTCAAAAAATTGTTCAACATTAATTCGGCAAAGTATCGAAACACTCCTCACATCGGATTCACAGGCATGTGTTTTTGATTTGTTTGATTTCTTTTTGTGAAGGAACATTTGCTTATGCGAGAGAAATCTTGTGAGATTGAACAGACGGGCAGAAAAATTAAAAAGTTCATACATCATCGCATTAAATTTCTGGGATAAGATAAAGACGTCAAATGTATTTGAATTGTGTTGTTGTTGCTGTAGACAGAAATTCAGCAAGATTCCGAAATATGGCAAATACAAATTTGCAATTGGCGCCTTAATTGATTTTGATGTGAAACACAGATTTGGTTATTGAACTTTCGTTGTAAACATATTAAAAGCAAAGAAATTAAATCGAAACAATAATCGAAAGTCGTAAAAATGTATAGCCAGTCAAGCAAACTGCACTTGAAGACTTTTCATGTAGTGCAAAAATTTTGAATGATCGTTGGAAATGTGCACTTTTTATTTATTGTACATAAATTGCTTTCTATTTGATGGTCGATATTAATTATAATTACGTATGGATGAAGGCTCACTTTATATAAAGAGTAAATACATACTTGCAAGTAGAGATCGGAATCCATTAGGGAAAATATAATTGAAGCACGCCTTCACTCATATAAGTAAAGGGATATTAAATTGTGGCATCTCTGCAATATGGATTCTTACTCCGCAGCCCACGCAATGCAATTTATATGCCTATACTCAAACACAACGAGTGCACATTAACACACACATCCACACAGTGGGCACATTGCAAGAGCTGTGAAGAAACTGTGGAGCCCACGCATGGCATCCATAAGATACGCACTTGTGAGTGCCGGGCAGAGCACAGATGCAGTTACGAACGAGTCACAGACCATGCCGCTCGCCATTCATTTGGGATGACGATGGGCATGAAAAGGGAAAACAAGTTCTGCTCAGACAATGAGAGAATCGACAGCGTGTTTGTGTGCACTGGGTGGAGGGGGAAAAAGGCGGTGGACGGCAGCCAGGCCAAGGAGCTGAAGTTGAAGTCGAGAAAAATGGCTGCTCGCAACGGGGAGTTGCCCAATGGCAGCCAAGCGCAAGACAAGACATTCAGGCAATGGAGATGGGCGTGGCAATATAATAGAGAGCACGCGAGAAAAGAAAGAGAGACAGGGAGAGGCAGAGAGAGAAGAAAACGCAGCGAATTGTCTGTCAATTTATGGAAACACGTTATCTAATTTGCTGCTTTCACTTATCAATGCCATTGCAGTCCACATCGGATCAGCAGTCGACGCGCGATTACCCGCAGTTCAGCGGCGACTATCACAACGTGCAGCTGCAGGTGGCCGCCGTCGCCGCCAGCTCCAAGATGTACCACAGCAGCAGCGCCGCAGCAGCTGCCGCCTACACGGATCTGGCTGCTGCCGGAGGCGCTGCCAGCGTGTCGGGCTACCACCACCAGCAGGCCGTTAATGCGCCCGTCTACGTGCCCTCCAATCGACAGTACAACCATGTGGCGGCCCATTTTGGCAGCGCTGCTGCTGCCCAGAATGCCTGGACTACGGATAGCTTTGGCTCGACGCATGCCCAGCTGCCGGCGCAGTTCTACACACAAAATGCAGTGATGATGGCGCCCTGGCGCAGTGCCTACGATCCGACGGGCTTTCAGCGCTCCTCGCCCTACGAGAGCGCGATGGACTTTCAGTTTGGCGAGGGACGCGAGTGCGTCAACTGCGGCGCCATCTCGACGCCGCTGTGGAGGCGCGACGGCACCGGGCACTATTTGTGCAACGCTTGCGGATTGTATCACAAGATGAACGGCATGAACAGGCCGCTGATCAAGCCCAGCAAGCGACTGGTGAGTGCAGTGAGTAGCCGCATCCCAACTGTCCAATCGGTCCACATGCTAATCATAAACTCCTCTCTCAACAGACTGCCACGCGGCGCATGGGTCTGTGCTGCACCAACTGCGGCACGCGCACCACAACCCTCTGGAGGCGCAACAACGACGGCGAGCCGGTGTGCAATGCCTGCGGGCTGTACTTCAAGCTGCACGGCGTCAATCGGCCACTGGCCATGCGCAAGGATGGCATTCAGACGCGCAAACGGAAACCCAAGAAAACAGGCAGCGGCTCAACAGCAGGCACAGCATCGGGATCAGGCTCCACCGCGGAGGCCATCAAGGAGTGCAAGGAGGAGCATGGTGAGCATATTAATATAAATAAATGCCTGCATTGGCATTGAAATTATTTTCTTTGCATTGAGAACACAAATAATGTGACGCAATAAAGCGTTTGAAGTTCTCGTTAGTAATGATGAAAGTATTCAAGAAAGCAATTCAATTATTTCTTTTAAAACAGATTTAAGTCAACAGTGCAGCACACAGCATTACATGGCATATTGAATTTTATTTTAACCTCGTTTTCTTCTCTTTGCAGATCTCAAGCCGACGCTTAGCCTGGAACGACACAGCTTGAGCAAGCTCCACACGGATCTGAAGAGCTCACTTGCGAGTAGCACGGCAAGCAGTCTAATGAGCCAACACCATGCCCAGCAGCAGCAGCAGCAACAGCAGCAACAACAGCAACAGCCACCACCGTCACATCAGCAATGCTTTCCCCTCTACGGTCAGCAACAACAGCAGCAACAACAACAACAGCAGCAGCAGCAGCAACAGACGCAGCATCCTCAACACAGCCATCAGTCGCAATTGAGTGCAAGGCAGTTGCACGGCGCCGCATCGCAGCTGTATACACCCAGCAGCAGCTCGGCCGCCTCTGCCTATACGACGCACAGCAGCAACGCCGCGGACACGCCCACTCTGAGCAACGGCACGCCCTCGCCACACTATCAGCATCATCATCTGCATGCGGCCGCCACGGGCAGCTCCCATGGTCATCATGCAGCGGCGGCGCATCACCACATACATGCCGCTGCAGCAGCCGCCGCGTATGGAGTGAAGACGGAGGCGAGTGCCACCAACTATGACTATGTGAATAACTGCTACTTTGGCGCCTCGTTTGGGGCACTGGGCGGAGCTGCCACGTCGGCGATGGCGGGCGGCGCGAGTAACGAGCTGGCGGGCTATCATCACCAGCACAATGTCATACAGGCGGCCAAACTGATGGCCACATCGTGAGCAGCATTGGGCCCTGTGATCTCTTACACACAACACAACACCATCGTTGGAGCTTCGTTGGATTGGTATTGAAAAGACTTTTGAATTAGCTTAACATTAGTTGCGTAAGTTGTAATTAGTTTTATCGGCCTGTAAATAACTGCGCGATAGTTTCGAGTTTTGTACAAATATTTGTTTGTTTATCGCTTCGTTCTGTTTCTGTTTCCTCTAGCTTACATAAGTGTCCCAATCAGACGTAAGGTACTCGTACATACATAGTTCTTAAATATCCATTGTAAAGTGTTTTTGCATTAATCTATTTCTCGAATTAGCATAAATTATCCACACCATATACATTAGGCACACTCAATCATTAGATCATTTAGCCATATAACTAGTAGAATACACTTAAGTCCATGCATATTACGAACTAATTAAATAAAATAATTATTAAAAAGAAACCCACGAACGAGAGATTTTCAGCTTACGTTTCATTTCCGCGACTGCCTAAAAGTATGTACGAAAAGTCTACTCAAATGTAACCATTGCCTATAAAAGTATGCAATTCTCTGCTCTGAATTAACTGTTTTGAAATTACAATTTGATTTTTATCACTTTTCGTAACTCTTCATAACACAAAATTGAATTCGACAATATACCAGCATAAAAACAAATAGTGGAAGTCATTTGATTTTGTTAAATCGAAATAAAAGATAATCTCCCTAATTTAATAATTGAAATATACAATTATTTATTTATTTTTTTATTTTATAATTTATTGTCAAGATTTCCCCTATTTGTTATCAATTATCTACGCCGTAATGGCTCTTTCACAATATTTATGTGCTCTTTTATCGGTCAATGTCGCCCAAAAAGACCGACATTAAAAATCAAACAATGGTAAAGTACATCGACGGAAATTTTAGTTACATGATCTGCATATAAATAAGTAAATTAATGGCCCAGCTAAAGCTATTGAACCCAAGGAAGGCGCGTTTAGTTCAACATTGGTTTTGGACAATACATTTGATGCTGCAGGTGACATGTGACATAGCAAATAAGGCGATGAGCCAGAAAATTGTGTAATTCGCGAATTAAGTGAAAAAATTCGAAATGACATTGTAATTATTATTAAAAGACAACACAACAATTAATAAGACATAAAACGACTTTTTGTGGGAGCGACAGAGACCGTAACCAAGATGTAAAAACAAAGGTAAATAGCAGGGTGTAAAAAATCGTTACAAAAGTCAGCTAATTTGGCAATTTCCGCACGCGACGAAAAGATGCTGATATAATGGTGAATGTTTGGAAAGAAAAAAAGATTGCCGGTCTATTGTCGCAATAGCAACCTTGCCGGGGGGTCTGGGTCTGGGCATATAATGATCAAATGAGTGGAAAACATGCAGAAAGAAAATTATAAAGATTACGCATTATGCATATTAATGTTTTCTTAAGCATCATCGATAATCTGCAGCATCGGCAAAGGTAAAAAGCCAAATGATCGGACACAAACTCAAAGGTAAACGATGTGACTGCATAACAAAAGACTTGCACCATGATGCATACACAGGGCAGGGCAGACCAGCGTGGAGCGAGCAGCCTCAGCAGCGGCACACACTGCGGTAACCACTGAGGCAATGAAGCATAAAGCGAAACCGATTCAAAGCAAAGCCAAGCACAGCACAGCAACACCCATGACAGTGAAGCCCGCACCGCAGTCTGGCTTCGCCCTGCATCACTCTGCCTCCCTCGGCGGCGCTGTCTGCGTAATACCA